>JAWZYU010000009.1:24516400-25766400 GCA_038380435.1 Ryuthela nishihirai | reverse complement strand
AAGGAACTCTCAAAACCAAGAAAGTACTAACTGCTGTATATTTTAATATTCATCTATTTTGTGACTGAATTGTAACTCTAAACAGAATATAAATAGCTTATTAATTTTCATGCTTTTCTACAGACTTGTCAGACAATGAAGTAAGAAAATTTTCAGTTTTGAAAAACAATTTTGGTCATTGTGTTAATGGATTCACTGTATTACTAAGTTCCTTAGGGATATGGGTTCAAAACAAAAGATTATAGTATAGTCTGATGTGGAAAAATGAAACTTTAAGGATTGGATTGAGTGATATATTGGGATTGGAAGATATATGTATAAGCAAAAAATATTGTACCCCCCCCCCCCCCCCTAAGAGAGAGAGTTAAATTAAAAAGTTTTTATTAGCCTACTTTATTTTGTTATTGTGCATATTACTATTTAATTTCTCTAACTTTTTAGTTTAACAATATATAAATGAATTTTTTATAGGATTAGTGAGTCATTATGGTGATAATCATCATGATGTGAAAAACTGTAAAAGTAAGTTGAATTTTGTCTTTACCATTGCAAAATATCATATTTACTTATGTAATAGCTGTTCATTCTAATTTTTCAATCTGTGTAGGTTGTATAATGGGATAATATGGTTGTGACTTTTTTTCAGTACAAAATAAAACAATATATTGTGTGATTAGTTTGAAAATAATTTGCAGAAGTCAGTTTCAAGTGTGAATAAAAGAGTAAACTGCTATTTCATCCTTAGCTAAACTGATGACTCACTGCAACTTTTAAATTTTGGATTATCAGACAGATGTCAAAAGGATTGTTATAGTTATAAACAGTGTTAACTAACAAGAAATATATTGTATAAATTATTTAATGCTAGCTCTTAGAACCACCTTCACACTAATAACGTAACAAAAATGCAATAAACAGCATTTTATTCTATGATCAAAAGAAAGTTTGATTGCTAGCTGAAGGAACTAGTGCATTACTGCATGCATGCTACTATTAAAAATAATCACTGATCCAAATGTAATTGTCATGATGAAATAGGAACTTTTCACAAAAATGTGTTGCAGCTATTATGAGAGAAAATGAAAATTGCATTTTTTTTTCAAATATAAAATAGTGATTTTACTGTTATTTGAGCTATGTGGGTAAATATAGTAATTAATTTAATGTACTACAATAATAATAAGCTTCCAGATAAAGCATAAATGTTGATGTTTCTTGTGTTGTCTTGCTGCTGAGATCTTGCTGATATATATATATACTGATAAGCTCTTGTGTGACCTCTAAGGCACTTTGCTAAGCTGTAAAATTGAAAAGCATCTGCATTTCACATTATTTTACTAAATAAACATATTGAACAAAATTGTAAAAAATGCTGTTATAGATATTGAGTTCAAGATGCTGGATGCTAAGTTGCAAATTTAAACCTGCAAAACACAGCTTTTGAAACTTCTACAACACATGAACAAAATTATATCAGTAAAGAGGATAATAGGCAGTTTTTTAAATATGATTACAGTAAAAGCCATATATATATGTTGCTCCCATATATTTTGAAAACTCAAGCAGATGACACATTCCATAAATATAAATTATAATGATTTAGTTGCTTAGCAAATATTTTGAACCATCTAGCAGTGATTAGAATTTATTCACTTCATGATTTCATTGATTTTCTCATTAATGCTTGGTTGGGTTGTTTTTACCTCTAAGCTGTGTTTTTTTGCACACAATGGACTAAACATGGCCAGGTCACAAGGACCCTGAGGGCTCAGAGAAGATGGAAGGGGAGGGACCCACTGGACAGCTGTTAGGAGATAATCTCCTCTCAAGGCTATTCAGTTTATTCTTTAACATGCACAAAGTATAGCTCTCCTGCACACTGGGCCACTATTTTACACCCTATCCAATGGATGGTGACCTTTCCGAGCCCTTGGTGTCCCCTACTAACTGAGGGCAGGGTGGAGAGTTTTGCAGAGATAAATTTCAGTGCTGGCCAATGTTGGACTCGAATCTAGAAAGTGCAGATTCCTAGCCTGATGTGCTACCAACTGAGCTTCTCCCACCCCCATTGCCTCTTGGTTTAGAAAGCTGTTAGTAGTATGACCACTTTTTGTCTGCTGATGAAGCCCATAGAATGGGGTTATCTGATTTGAAGTGTATATAGAACAAAAAGTTTGTGATTGATAAATTTTGAGTACTAAGGTGATCTTTTGAAGGGGGAGAGAGACTTGGAGAAAATTATGGACTAGTGTAATGTTTATAGAAATATCCTCAGATGAAGAAGACTTATATGCTTTAAATGTTCAGTGGTGTGAAAAATGCATGTGTCCTAATTATGGGAAAGTTATAAGCATACCGATCTGAAAAATTTGTTGCACACTGATCTGCACATCCATCAGCAAGCTACAAACCAAAAAGATTGAAGAATGGGTTGATATTGACAAATTACTGTTCCCTATAGTATGAGTGCCACTAATATAATCTAGAGTGGGTATATTCTGAGAAGTTCACAGTCTCTGAAATGGAGCATGAAGAATGTTTGACTGAAGAACCAAATGTAACCTGAGATACTGCAGCAAATTTGTAGGAAGCACTCTTGAAGTTTTCTGTGCAAAAGAGTTAATATTATTTGTAAGAAGTTATGCAGAGTAGCTTCATTTGAAAAATGTGGGCAGTTTGATCTAAGAAGTTCTACTGAAAAAAAAATTAAGATGGTGATAAAGAGGTACTCAAAAGAGATTCAACTCATTTAACTGTTGGTTCAGCATAAACTGCAGAAGAGCTTAGCATTGTTAACCCTGAAGCAGTGTCAGAACCCAAAATGAGTTTTGAAGCAACTTAAGGCCACTAATTGAAATGAGTGAATTTTAAAATTTGCAATTTTAAGATACATCACTTGTGCAGTGGTAAATATTTGTAAGTTAAGAAATTTAGTGTCTAGTCTTGAACAGTGTTAATGCTTAAATACTGTAAATGGTGTTGGTATATTATTGTAAATAAAAAGTCATTCTTATTAAATAATATAATCAGTAATTTTATATTTGAAACAAAGATGAAGGATAATGGATATGAAAGGCAAAAATGATATCTGGGAGAGAGTAAAGCAGAGTATAATGAGAGAACAGGGCAGAACTGAAAAGAGGGAAGGAATGGGGAGAAGAGAACAGGTTATACAAGCAAAGCTTCAAAAATCTCATTCAAAATAGAATTTTTTTTTGCTAATTTGAAATTCCAAAACATAAAATGAAATATGCTTCCCTTTTCCAAGAATATAAAATCAAAATTACCCTTGGTTGAATGGGATTGATTC
Organism: Ryuthela nishihirai; assembly: GCA_038380435.1. Taxonomy (NCBI): domain Eukaryota; kingdom Metazoa; phylum Arthropoda; class Arachnida; order Araneae; family Heptathelidae; genus Ryuthela; species Ryuthela nishihirai. Next base: position 25,763,090 of record JAWZYU010000009.1, on the reverse strand, counting down.
TAACAATTTTAAGTGCAAATTGAGGTTTCATTGTACTTATTTTATCTACAACAGTTATAATATTAATATACTAATGACTTCGTTACTAATACTATGTTGAAAAACAGTGTCGGACACGTGATTGGCAAAGGGAAAATGTAATTTCCGGTCACATGATCGGTACTTGCAGGGTATAAGAAGAGTGTTGGCACAGAACAGACTGCAGTGGAGATGATACGAAACATGAGTGCATGTGCTGAGTAAATGGACTTCCAGAGAGGGGTCATTATAGGATGTCATTTGAGTAACTTATATGTGCATGCAATTGCAGCCGAATTAGAGCATCTTAGGTCAACTGTGCAGGATATGATTATTAAATGGAAATGTGAAGATATCACGACAGTCAAGAACGGTTGGGCAGACCACGAAAACTGACAGAAAGGGATTGAAGAAACGTGTGGTACATTCTTCTCATCATTCATCTGCTGCTACCATTACCAAAACGTTTCAAGAGTCCACAGGTGTTAGTGTTAGCAATAGGATGATTCATATGGAGCTGCATACGTTGATTTCCATGGCTGAGCAGCTGCATACAAACCATTGATAACTTTTAAACATGCACAACAATGTCTAACCTGGTGCAAAGCTCGTTGTAATTGGTCATTGGACCAATAGAAACAAATTTTATGGAGCAACGAATCACTCTTCACGCTGTTCCGATCTAATGGTCGCTACTGGGTATAACAAATACCTGATGAATGTTACCTGCCGCAGTGTATCGTCCCGTCTGTGAAGTTCGGTGGTGGTAGCGTGATGGTTTTGAGCTGCGTATCGTGGCATGGACTTGGATCGTTGGTTCCTATAGTTGGTAGTGTGAATTCCAAGATGTACTTGGACATTTTAGACAATTCTGCACTACCAACACTGTTCCAGTACTACAGAGAGGGGCCATACATCTATCAACATGATAACCACCATGTCATACTGCAAGGTCCATTCAGCAGTAGTTTCACGACTCAGGTGTGGAGAACATGCCCTGACCTGCTCAGAGCCCCGACCTTAATCTAATAGAGGCCCTTTGGGATGAAATCGAACATCGCCTTACTAACACATCCCACTTCCCTGTCGACACTAACTACCATGTTGAAGGATGAATGGTGCAAAATACCAGCTGCAAATTATAAAAAACTGATTGAAGGTATGCCCAAAAGAGTGCAGAGTGTAATTGTGGCCAAAGGTGAGCTGTCACCCTACTGAGATTTCAATAAATATGACATTTTGTCAAACGCTCTGGTGTCCGGTGACTTCTTTCAACATAGTGTATATTGTAATTCATGTTTTGATTAGAAGAATTTTTTACTAAGGCTTGCATATGCAAAATTCAGATAATTATTTTATCCATGTAACTAGAAAACCCTTATTTCCTAGCAAGATTGAATAACTGAGTGTTTTACTGTATTTTTTTTTGTGTCGCTGTGTTTGTAATAGTATTTGTAATATCTTTTAGTAGATGAATGTTTAACATTACTTTTTAACATTAAATTTGCTTTCTATATATAATATTTAATATTATTTTTCTGAAAACAACAAAGAAATATTATATTTAGAACTTTATTCCATTATTGAATAATAATAAACTTTTGTTACAATTTTAAAGGTTATGTAAAAGAAAAGTATTTCTGTAGGTAAAAGTAAATAAGCATTTTCTTCATTTATGTATTCATTGCAGCTGTGCTTTTTAAGCTCAAGCAAGTAACTAATATCCATTCTCCAATAGTTAATTCATTGGTAAGTGTTATCTCTTTTAACATTGTCTTATGTACTTAAGTTTTTTGTAGTTTAATCATAACATTTTTGATTTTGAATTTAATAAAATACACATGATTTTTAACAGATGAAAATTAGTTTAATCCTATTTAAAGAGAAGACACAAGATTTGCATTTATGAATATTTGTGACTTTTGAAATTACTGTTTCACATTTTACTATTACTGTATATTTAAAAAAAAGTTTATTGCCTAATTAAATTAAAATGAATAAAGTTTAAAGTATGAAACAGGTCGCTGAAGTGAATCTTTTGTGTGTGATTATTTTTGTAGAAATAACAAAGTTTGGAATCACTGAAGATTTACTGAAGATTATGTTCTTTCATCTGGAGTAGTACTAGATGTCAAAATAGCTAGTGTTAGCACGTGACATATTGCTTTGCATGGCATGATCAGATAATCAGAGGCAGCATCTGATGTTGCCTTAGTAGTTGATTGTAATTTATAATTTTTATAATGAGATAATTTGCTTAGTGGTTAGTTAATTGCTTCACAACTGGATGTGATAATTACAATAATATCTTTAATGCTAATTTTTTCAAATCCTAGTATGAGTATTCAAGTAGCACTTGTTGAATCCTATGCTTAACTATTATTGAAATGTAAAGCTTTATGACAGGTTATATTTCTTTGTTACTTTACCAACCATCAGGAAACTTCAGCCTCCTTTTATTACCAACAGTAGACCATTGAACTCTTCTCCATTCTACTACAGCATAGACTTCATCACTACATCTCTTTGAAAGTTCATATGAATAGGTTCACTACATTATAATATATATCAGGCAATTTTTATTATATGAATGGCAAGCTATATTCAAAATTCCTTAACTTCGTAAATAAAGTTTTTATAGAAAAATATAACTGAAAATAAATTGAGAATTTCTCTTGATTCTCTCTAAATCTCTATTTTCAAAAACTTCTTTTAACATTTAAAGAATTATTAAGACTGGAACATTTAACAGATGTTGCTCTTGTGTTTATCCTTAACATTTTTTTTTATCAAAAGTCACAAAAACTGAAATGCTACGCAGACCTACAATTGCATTTGTTTTTGTGAATGATTTGTTATCAGTTATTATTTGTGTTTTAATGTTTGAGATAAATTTTTATGCCTGGTAATACTGCTGTTAAAAGTTTCAACTTCCTGCTGCTGTTAAAAGGATCAAATATTAAACAATATTGCTGAAAAATCAAGATTTCAATAAATTTGCAATCTTAAAATTTTCACCAGTGATATTTTCTTGAAAAAGTATATTTTCAAAGATAGGAAGCTTTGAAAATGTAACTTTGTATTCATGTAGCATGGAACTTTCCTAATACATATTGGAGGCTAGTGCAAATGATCATTTTTGGTATATGAAAAACTTTCTGCTTTCCTGAAGTACTTTTAATCTTTCCACCTAATTGCTACTTCCCTGTATCTAAGTGCTTTTTACACATGCAAAGTCATATGGGTCTTATTATATGTTTAGAAATAAGTATTCATTATCACTAATGGACCACACTAATTCTATAAACTTCTGACTTTCTATTTATTAATAAATGAAATTAAAGGTTTGATAGTTTTAAAGTAGATAAATAAAAGTGGGATGCAGCATTTTACTTCTTGGTGAATCCTAGAACAGTTGACATATTTTTCTTATGTTGCCAACTTTTTTTAAAAAAGGAAGTGGTAGAAGCTCAATCTTGGTATTGTGGCATTTTAGTGAATGCTTGAAAATTATTTTTAACTGCGAGAACACATATTGCATCTGGTGAATATGGGGTGCTTGTTTTCAGAAGGAATGAAGCTTTTCATTTCCAGACTTTTAGACCTCTTTAACAATTGTAGTTTGAACTAATGGATAATTGAGAAAATGAAAGTAATAATATATTATTAATACTTATACAATGCAAAAAAAAAAAAATTCTCATTTATCCATTAAAAAAAATTCCTTTTTCCCATCCAGAAAGGAGGCAAGTCATTGCTGTCAGTGTAATCCTGTGACAACTCTACCACTGAAATTTCAATTTTCTAACCTAAGTTGATTGTTTGCAATAATTATTTAAAATTTTTCATTTTACACATTCATTGCCCTCTAACAGTAGAAATTAAAATAAAATTACTTGAGGATTTGAAAAATATGATTTATAATATTTCATTAGCACCATCCAGCTCAAAAAGAATTACTTAAAAGGTTGCATTTTTCCCACTATGAGTATGTCAGTTTCATGTGCAAAATCATTGCTGCCAGTGCAAACCTCGTGACCCTTGCACTCCACCACCAGAATTCCAAATTTGTAGCATAAATACATAGCTTGCATTATTCATTAAAAAATTTTCAATTTTTCAACTTTTTTCTACATTTAGAGGGCATAATAATTAAAACTTTGGGAGGTTCAGAATATGCAATATTTATTTAAGAAATAACATTTTATTTCTAAAAACAAAAGAAATTGAATACCTATGGGTAGGCAGTTGACAAAGTGAAAATATTTGCTCTTTTTTTGAAACCAAGTTAACTTGTAACAAATGGATTTTTACCAGTCCTACCAAATTTGCTATAACTGAATTCATTTGTAAACTGCTTTATAAGAGACAACATAGAAAAAAAAAGTTATCACAAATTTCAGTACTTGTGTTCAAATTAGAAAATTTAAACTATATTGAAAAGAGTGTCACATTTATTACAAAAAAAATGAGAGGAACAAATTTTTTCTCATATTTCAATCCAGCTGTAACAATTCATTTCATTTTGTATGCAATGAAACAAAAGCTGACAATAATTCTTAACAGTCATTTATATTTATTGTCTACATCTAATGGTGATTTAGTAATTCTTATTAAAACTTTCCATAGACATTTTTATTATTTACATAATATATCTGAGAATTATATGTGGTTTTAAAAAGAATTAAAATTTTTTGTTATTATAGGTAAATTTTGTCAAGTTGATGGAATTGCAAAGAGACCTTTTTGGTATTGATAATCTTATTCATGGTGGAAGGGTATGTCTTTCATTATAGTATACTAAACCACATTTAAAGACTTCAATACAGAATATAAATTAATACCTGTTGAATAATAAGTGAATTTTTAAGAATTAATATGACAGTTTAGGGTATTGAGAAGCAGTAACTTATAATTATTGAGAAGCAGTAACTTATAATCATTACACACAGCTGTGTATAAATTTGATATGTTTTTACAATTCATATTTTTAATTCTTAATTTAATTAAAGATATTCTAACTAATTTCTCAGTATTCTGATATTAAGTTAAGGCACTACTATGTGTAACAGAGCCAACAAAAGTGTTATTAGAAGAATTTAAGCAATCTTCTCATCAGATGTGCTGATATATAAGAAAGCTTCAATTCTTCCACATTAGGGCACAAAGAACCTTCGAACAAGAAATTGAATACATCACACAAACAGCCGGGGATGTGGGGTGCCCTAAGAAATTATTAGATAAATGGCAGAAAAATGCAAAATTTATAGTAATTAAGGAAACCCAAATTAGGGGAGCCCAATTACAACATACGGTAAAGTATGTGCATAGCTTCCCTCACATTAAACACATTACAGATATGATGCAAAACATTTTAAGTAATTATGATTTTACACTACCGGTCAAAACAACAACTACAATTAAAAATTTAGTAATTGATGACAGAGATAGGAAATTACCTACAGGGGGGGGAGGGGGTATATCAAGTTAACATCCCAGATCCGGAAGGAAAATTAAACGGAAAGAACAGCTATATTGGGAAGACATACAGGCAATATGAAGTAAGAATGAAAGAACACAAAACAGATATTCAAAAAGAGCAACTTAATACAGCTTTAGCACAAACGATAATAGAAAATAACATTAAAATGGGAAAAATTAATTACAAAGCATTAGCTGCCCCACAAAATAAGTTCCAACTAGCTTATGCAGAAAAATTATACATTCATAAATTTAGTAACACAATATGTAATAATGAGATCACCCCGATACCATCTGCATGTAATCTTCTGTTACAGCAGAAGAAAAGAGCAGAAATGCTTGCAATGATAGTTTTTAAATGAAGGGTAGTTTTTAAAGGTTTTTAAAGTTTTAATGGCTGTTGTTGGAAGTTATAAGTCTGCATATGATAGTGCTGCAGCAGCCAGTGCAGGGCAGTGAGCACCGTAATTCAGAGAAAAAGTGTGATACTAGCATGTACAACAGTTTAAAAGTAATCCACTACGAAAAAAGCAGATAATAGCAATATGATTGTTATATCATTGCGACGGACATTGACAACTCAAGTCCAAGGAATCCCCTAATAAAAAAAAATAAAAAAAAAATACTCCCTCAAGCAGCTGCTTGCCACAGAGGTCTGACAGGAGCCTGTCAGTTTATATGCCATAGTAGAAAGTCTGAGAGGATGGCAGGACCTCAGCAGAAAAACAACACATACAACCATGCCTTATCCGGGGCTCGAACCCAGGTCCCTTAGATCAGTAGCCAAGCGCGCTAACCACTCGGCCATGGGAAGAGCTAGTGGAAATCTGCTATGTCACCGTTATTGAGATAACAGGACTGACAACAGTAATCTACAGTGGAAATCTGATGTATGTTTATCCATCATTGCCGATATCTCCGATGTAACAGGACTGGTAGCATGTATTAGAAACCACGACAGTTATGTCGAGACTAACAGATTAACATCAAATGATGCAGTTGTTCCAGCCTTTTACAAGTCTGTGGTAATATGGCCTTTTGTATTTGATAACTAGTACTCTTTAAGATAGTTTAAAGAAAGTATTTAGTTGATAGTACTAAGTATAAGGTAGTATATAAGGATGGTATAGTGACATCTGGGATTTATGATAATACATAAAATGTCCGCACCCTAGACTTGGCGAGCGACATATTGTCATGCTCAGAGTTATGTATACAACAAATGTAATACTCAATGCGGTGCACTGGTGAATCGTAGCAGAATTGGGCATTGAGACTTATGTACAGTATTTATTAAAGAGTTTGATCCTACTGTGCCTCGTAATATTTAGAATCGATTTATTGATTTTATTTCCTATATTTATATGTCGTTATTGATGTTTAGGAGACATGATACATCACTGGCTATGACGATAGATGGCTTACAACTTCTTTGCAAGGGGTGGGGGTGGCTCAGTCGGAAGCGTGCCAGGCTTGTAATCTGTAGTTCCCAGGTTCGAGTCCCAGCTGTGTCAGCGTTGAGATTTATCTCCGCAAAATTCCCCGCCCTGCCCACGGTCAGTAGGGGACACCGATGGGCTTGGAAAGGCCGTCGTCCGTCGGATGGGACGTTAAGCGGTGGCCCCGTGTGCAGGAGAGCCATACCCTGTGCACGTTAAAGAACACGCTGGATGGCCTTGACGGGAGGCTACCATCTGTCTCCCAACAGCTGTTCCAGTGGGTCCCCTCCCCCAACCTTCTCTGAGCCTTCGGGGTCCATGTGACCTGGCCATTTAGCCCATGGTGTGCAAAAAAGTGCCGCTCAGAGGTAAAACAACCCAACCCAACTTCTTTGCAATAGATTTTTATTAAACAATGAATTAGGTTATGTGAATTTTTTTTATTACTTCATTTTCCAGTCAAAAAACTGATCTATTATCATTTCCTGAAAATGATTGAGGTCTTGGTTATGGAAGCAAAAAACCTTGGCATTGAAATCGGTCCTAAGGTTGGAAGGGCAAAGGGTGTTATAATTCTCCCCCTTCTCTATGGCTGTGATGAGATTGTTTTGTCACCCTCCCCAAAGATTTTTTTTAAAAACAATTATTGATTTTTTTCAGTTTATATTGAATAGTATTATAAAATAGTTCCTCCCTCCCCCCCAGTGTCTTGGCTGTGCCAGCCACTGTGAGGATATTGACATTGTTTTTGCTTTGGTGCACTAACTTTTTGGTATTTAAAAATGCATTATGTTTAATAAAGAAACACAGCCAAGAAATTGTTCCTACACTTCATAAACAGGACAGAAAATCCTGTGAATATGAGCAACTCAGAATACCATTCTGAAAAAGAGTTCTATAAAAATAAATAAAAAATATGTTTTAAGTAAATATTATATTATTCAGGAAGAAATTTTGTTTCGATTAATATGTAAAACTGCTTTTATTCTTTAGATTTTCCAAAATTAAGCCTTAATTGCATAGTCTAATCTATTGTTTCACTATTTCACAATGAAAAAGTCTTTTTAAAATCAGTATGTTTGTAAATTTTTAGTTTCATAAAAATTCAGAATTAAATTCTGTTTAATTTGGTATATAACACAACCTATTTCTGTTGATTGGTTATTTTTCTTTTAAATCTAAATTTGACTTGTTTATATGACTCAGCACATTTGGTGAAAAGCCTGGACTTTTCTTAAAGTATGTTACCAAGAAAATAAATTGCAAAACAAGAGTAGTTTCAAGTAAAAAAAAATTTTTTTTTTTAGTAAATAACCTTTTTATTTTTGTGCATTATAATAATTTCTGTGTATTAGTTTTTTAAATAAATTTTTATTTGCATTGCCAGATGCATTTTTTTACTACATGACTCTAAAAAAAGCCCTATTAAAACTTGTCTTTTTTGTTAAATATTTTATTTTTAGAAAATCCAGAATTAAATGCTGATTATTTTGGTATATAACATGCCATAATTCCCTTTGAATAGTTATTTGGTAAAAAAAGTTCTAAAAAAAGAGCTTTCATTTTAAACTTTTTTATTAATTTTTTTTAATTAAATTTGTTTTGGCTGAGCATAATGAAAAATAACTCAGCCTCTGGATGTAAATCAGGTTTTCAGACTGGTGCCTGGAAGGGTTAACTTTCAAAAAGTAATCATTGAAGCAACTTAATGTGTTTGTTATTCACCCAAATTTTATTTATTTAAATATAGTGTTTTTAATTTAAAATAGCAGAAACTCATTGAGTAATAATTTTCAAACATTTATATTGTTACTAATTTTATCTATATTTTTCTAAGGAATTCTTAAGAGAAGGCTGCTTGCAGAAATTATCAAGGAAAGGATACCAGCAAAGAATGTTTTTTCTGGTATGTATCTCTACTTGAGTGCTTGTTTTGCAAGAATTTTATATGCATAATGTTGAAAAAAAAGTTTAAAATGAAAGTTCTTTGTTAGCATACTAAATAGTTGAAGCTAATTGAAAAGCTTATCCTAATGATTTTTCATAAAAAATTTTAAATTGTATTTTTTTTTTCAGTTTTCTGATATACTTCTATATACTAGTCGAGCACCTACTGCTCAGCTTCAATTTAAAGTTCATGGTCAACTTCCTCTTCAGGGTGTGATGGTTGAAGAAACAGAACCCAAAATGGGGGTTACCAACTGTTTTACTATTTATGGTGGAAACAGAGCTTTAATGGTAGCTGCTAGGTATGTGCAGTTTTCTTATATATGTATACAGAGTGGATAAAAACTATTGTACTAACACCCTTAGAATGATTTCTCATGCAAAACAGAGTAAAAGATGTACTCAGAGATCATTTGATTTGAGCTGCTGTTATGCAGAAAAATTGGTCTAAATTTTCAGATATTCTGTTGGTTTATATTACATTTTATAGAGCTTGGGATATATATATATATGCTATATGCTTTTTGATGTAGTTATTGCTAAGAAACCACAAACATAGTGTCAACTATTGAGTATGAAAATATGCAAAAGATGAAGGAAGTAGCTGTTAGTGTGAAGCTATGTCATGAATACTGTCAGATGCCTCTGAACTCAGAGGTGGTGCAGTCAAGTGTACCAGGCTCATAATCTGAGTTTCCAGGTTCATCCCTGCCCTTCGTCAGGAGGGAACACACGTGTATGGAATATTGAAAAACATATGGTATAACTCACTTTTTAGGGACTCTTACTTGATTCTTTCATCAATCCATATATTCTTTATCACATTAAAGTAAATACTCTCTTAACAGATACATTTAAAATGGAAACAGATATAACATATTGTGCAATTTTAATTATGTTCAGAGCAGATTCATTAGAAGAGAGATTTAAACCACTTTTCAAGTGAGGTTCCCTTGGGCGGGAGTGGCTCAGTCGGTAGCACGCCAGGCTCGTAATCTAGTTCCCAGGTTCGAGTCCCAGCTGGGTCAGCGTTGAGATTTATCTCCGCAAAATTCCCCGCCCTGCCCATGGTCAGTAGGGGACACCGATGGGCTTGGAAAGGCTGCCGTCCGTCGGATGGGACGTTAAGCCGTGGCCCCGTGTGCGGGAGAGCCATACCCTGTGCACATTAAAGAACACGCTGGGTGGCCTTGACGGGAGGCTACCATCTGTCTCCCAACAGCTGTTCCAGTGGGTCCCCTCCCCCAACCTTCTCTTAGCCTTCGGGGTCCATGTGACCTGGCCATTTAGCCCATGGTGTGCAAAAAGTGCCGCTCAGAGGTATAACAACCCAACCCAAGTGAGGTTCCTTCCATTGATGGTAAAAATCACTTGCTAAGGCAATTATTTCATCAAAATGTTCATCTGGAGAAGTTGACTCAACTCTGTGTGTGTGTATGCATGGCATAATATTTAATTTTTATTTATTTGAAAACTGGAAATTTTTATTTCTCTTACTCAAAGGTTTACTACTGAATCTGCACTTTATTGGAATACATTTCTGTGTCATAACAATAATTATCAGTGGAAAACATATAGATTTTAAAACCTAATTTGATTAGTTTTCTGCAAATGTATAGTTTACATGTGTGAAGGCCATAACACAGAACCATAGACTTGTCAATGTTAAGTGTTTTTGGATAATACCAAGCTGTCATTTTTTTTCTAACTTAATAAAAGGTAATAACTTAATAAATAAATAACCCTTAAAATTCATTATCTTTTCTTATTTATATAATAATAATAATAATTTTATAAATTAATAATTTAATGTAATAAAAATATTATATTTCATTAGTTTTAAATAAAAAAAGAACAGTTTAAAGATAGTACTTCAAAATTATTTCCAGTGATATTTTGAAAACGATGTCCCCAAATGGAAACAATGACATGTAAATAGTTAAAGGTTAATGATTAAAAATCACTTGGAATTTTCTGAAAGTTAAAAACTGAACATTTGCGACTAGTAAGTTTCTGTCATATGAAAACCTTTTTTTATTAAATGTATATATGAGTAGATCAAACATAAAGAAAGAGAAAGCTTCTGGGAAGAAGCAAGATTAATTCTGATATTGGAGTAATTTGTAATCTGAATAATGAATGATTGTTTAAAAATAATTATTACCATCTTGATAAAAGTATACTAAATTTTTAAATATATTGCATTTGGTAAGTTAAAACATAAAATAAATAAACATTTTTCGTAAGTTAAAACATAATGTACATGGTAATTTTTTTTGTCTTATATATAATTGATAATATATTGCCACTGAGAAATAAGAAAAATCAAACTAATATTGTAGTCTAAAATGTGAATGATTTTATTATAGATTTATGCATTGAATTAATTTAAAGGTCTTTTACAGTTCTGAAGATGAAAGGAAGAAATGGTTAAGAGATCTGACAGACACTATCAGAGTAGCAAGGGACCATAAAGATGATCGGTTATTTTATTCTAGTCTACATTCCTGTAGTAAGCTTATTATTTAATTTTTAATGTTCTTCATAAATATGACTGAAGTTTATTATTCCTTTAGAGGGAGTTTCTAAACTCTGAGAGTGGGTGGGACATATTTGTTAATTAACAATATATAAACCTGGACTTAAGTTTTATTTCTATAAATGAGTTATGCTATGCTTTCTAATTTGGAGCCAAGTCCTTTAGTGGTAGAGAAAAAACTAACATAATGTTAATAGTTTACTTAAGTGGGAGATATTCACAGATCTATTGTGTGATTATTAGGGGCAGAATTTCCAGGATATGAAAAGATGAATTTTATCAGATGGCTAAGTTTTTTCAACTGTGCTCAGCTACCTAAAAATTAGCTTTAAAAATATTTTCCCAAATACCTAATGAAAGGAAATAGGTTATATACTAAATAGCATTTAATTCTAGATCTTATGAAAATAAAGTTATAAACATAATAATTTTAATAACACTTTTTCAAACCAATATAGTAAAAAAAATATCTGGCTATGCAAATGGAAATTTATTTTGAAGAAACTATTGGACCAAAATAGTTTGAATACATATTTGAATGTAAAGAAAAGTTTTATTTAAAAAAAAAATTAATTTTTACTTGAAACATGAACATTTCTTTTTTCTGTATTTTTTTTTATCTTAGTGATAATTTGAGAAAAAAAATGTTTAGGCTTTTTGTCAACTGTGCTCTGTCAAATAAAAAAGTTAACTTTAGAATTTTTTTTGTCAAATAATCAACAGAAATAGGTCATTTTATATACAAAATAAGAGCATTTATGGTTAATAAAATAGTAAAAAGCAAAGAAAAATAAAAGCAAAATTCCCTAGACATTTTTTTAAATACAAGGTTTTCTGTATTTTTTCTTTCCATTTTAACTTCAGCAAAAAGTTTTTTTGAACATTTTGCTGTCTTTTTTAAGTATTTCATTACTTTTAATATAAATTATCATAATATTTTTGTTATTAAATCTTATATATATATATATTTTTCCTATTTCTTTTAGTCATTTATGTCCCTACTCACACTACCACAATATCCAGAAAAGCCAGAGAAGATATATACGATGAAAAATTGATATCCATTTGTCATTTTAGATATTTTGTGTATATAGTTTCTGGATATTGTTGTGTGGGTAACCACTAAACTTTAACTGGCAGTGTGATTAGGGAGCTAGCTACTATTCCAGTAGGGCAAACTTTGTGTATGGTTTAGTTCTGAATGAGGCAGTGGTTAGTAGTGACTTCAGTCTTAGTAGGGTATGTTCTTGTATGAGAAGGCCTGTAAAAGTTAGGACTAGCTTCTAGGACTCTTCTCTGTCCTATGTATTATGTTTAAATTGAAAAATTAAAGGTGAATAATGCATATTCTTGGATTTTGGTGATGCAGTTGGCATCTGACTACTGAAGTTGTGCCACAAAAATTATTTGCTTTGAAAAAAAAAAAGATATGTATAAGCAAAAAAATATAACTGAAAATATGTAAAGAACTATGAAAAAAATTTAAAATGTTTCAATGCATATAAAATTCAAGCATTTAAATTTAAATTGAATCATCAAGTTGCATTTACAGCTATGGAAAAGCTGAATTTCAAAACAACAACAAAATATTTCATTTAAAAATCACACTTTTTTAATGCTAGTTATGAAATTACTTTCAACTGAATTAAGAATAGTACTAAAATAAATCTTACCATTTATAAATCAAAATTTCTGGTAATATCCTAATTCTGATGGTTCCTGAGGCATTGCCATATGAGGTCAAATATACCATAATGGCTTTGATTATCATATATTATAGATAAATGGGTATAATTGAGCATTTATAGCTCAAACAGTAGAAAGCAGTACTTTCAATTAGCACACATTGTGTAAAGAATAGGAAACTGTAGAAAATCTTTGAAAGAAAATAGGCAGCATTACTCTTTGTGCACTAAAATTACATTGTTTTTAAAACAATATCTACACTTTCTTCTCTTTCAATTAGTAAATTAGAAGAATAAGAAAAAAAAGTTTTAGAAACAGATTGTAGTCATTTATTACAGAAAAGGCCAAACAATGAGAAAATTCATTGTAAACCTTTAAACCCACTATCACATCTGTCAAAGATTCTTGAAAATATTTGCTATGTTAACCACTTGATGTTTTCCCTGAGACTGTATTAGAGCAGCTTAACACTGAGTTAATAACACTTTAAAAAACTTAAAGCTTTGGTGTTAAAAAAGATGCACAATATTTATTTTCCCTCTTTAAAATAACAAGTTTTTGTATATCATGGGAATAGACAATGCATTTTTTTTTGTATGAAAATAATGCATGTTTTGTACTGCTTATTTTCCTACACATAATTCAAAAATTTTAAGTAGATTAACATTATTTTATTGATTTATACACTAACATAATGGTTTAAATTACATGTAAGAAGTTTGAATGCAAATGTTTTTAAGAAATCATTTAATTTATAATGGGCAACAATATTTGTTCCTTTTAGTTTTCCACATTGTTTGTTCCTTTTAGTCACCATTATTGATTATCCATTGTTCTTAAATGTAGACAATCATCAAAGGAATAAGAAGTCCAGTTTTTAAGATTCCAACTATTTGTTATTTGCCTAATAAATAAAATATGTGAATTCATAATGAATAGTTAAAATATTATGGACCTTAATATGTTAAATTATCACAGGAGCATAGAAGTGTGCATATTTAATGATGTTCAATTAGTTAGTCAAGCATGAAAAATTCATCACTCATCTCAGTATTTAAACAAAGGATTTTGTGATTGTATGCCATTTTTTCTTCTATTACTGATCACCTTCAAAACTAGTACTTATCTATAGGTTGAAACTGATGCATTCAACCATGTCTTCAATCTGGGATTTGAACCAAGACAGAAGTCTGGTGTGGTGTCATCATGAACCAATATGATGCAGTTGCACTACAGAGGCATCTTTAGTGTTTGCTCTACCAATTCAGCTGTAGCTAGTATTCTGAAATAAGAGCAACTGACAATAAAACAAAAGAATAAAATCTTTAAAAAAAAACAATACAAATTTAAAATACATGGCTCCCCATGGTTTGTGACTGATTTTAATATTTATATAAAATGACTGTAATATAGTTGACTCTAATTTGTTTCTTTATATTAAGTTCTAGTTCAAAGTAATAAATTTCAAATATGGGCAGGCTCATCAGATGAGCTACTGGAGAAAGCAGACAGCACACATGGATCTATGGAGCAGGCTGTTGGTAGCAGTAATCCTGATAAGCATCATCAGCATCGCTCAAATACTACAGTTCATGTCTGTTGGCACCGCAATACAAGTGTAGCCAAGGAGGATTATAGATTAGCTTTACTGGTTGGTAAATTATTATATATCATACATGTAATTTATTTCTTATATGCATAGAACCTCTCTGAGGTTCTTTTTAGAATATTGTGAATGTAAGAAGTCAAGTTTACTATTGAGACAATCCATTGGGTTTTGTTGTGTTAATTTCTTTAGTAGAATTTTTTGTTTCCAAAATTTCTCTTGTTTGGTCTATTGTTTTTTTCTTTTCTTTGTATCTCTTTTTTCCTAATACAACAATTACTCAACATTTTATATTTTATGTAATTTAAAGCAAAAAATTGTAAAGTATAAAAATGATTACATGACTCATATTTTTTAAACTGCAACCTTGAAATTTCAAATCATTATTTTAAAGTGAAATTAATTTGCATATGCAAAAAAAAAATGCTGATAACCCCACCACATAAGCAAATAGAATTTATGGGACAATTTTAAAAGAGATTTCTTGTCAATGAAACTGCCCTGTATTCTTAGTTTGGATATTTTTAATCTAGGCTAAAATTTAGTATTAGGAAATATTAATTTTTTATATTACTGTTGTAGCATTAGATTTTTTTCTGCATTGAATAATTTATAACATGCAATAAAAGTTTATAGTTGGAATATATATTCTGTATCATATTTAAAAAGTTATGCAGTATTATAATGGGTAGTATCATGTTGACAACTATTATATGAAACATTAAATAGTATATCAGTAAGCAATTAAGTAATTCATTAATTAAAATAAACTTATCAAAATATTATGACAAAGACACAGCTTAAGCATAAAAGATAATTGAAAAGTATAGTTCACAATAAAGGCTATTTTGACTGTTAATTGTAAATTGATTAATAGAATTAATTAGAGAGGTAACTAGTCAATGAATAAATTAATAAACTTATTAAAGGATAATAAAGGCTCTAAAAATAAGAAAAAAAATTATATAAAGGATTCCCATCCCCATCCTCATCCTCAAGCAGCCATGGGCTACGGAGGTCCAACCAGAACGTGCAATTTAGTTCTCCAAGCAAGTCTATCCTGAGCTACATCTACTGCATCTGGCCACTGCACACCAATTCTAACAAGGTCCTGTTTGACATTGTCTGCCCACCGCATCCTAGGTCTCCCCTTCTTTCTAAGGCCTTTAGGCACACTGTTCATAACCCTATTCGGGCCTATAAGGTCAGAGTCAGTACCAACTTTGGCATTGAAGTCACCAAGAACAAGGGTAATATCTCCTTTCTTGACAGAATTCAAAATATCCTGAAGTTGTCCATAAAACCTATCCTTCTCATCCTCATCAGCATCCTCAGTGGTGGCATAACAGCAGATAACATTCAAGTCTTTAATGCTTGTCTGAAATTTTGCTGTAAGAAACCTTTCATTAATGCACTCATATCCTAGAAGAGGATCCATAATCAAGTTCAGAGCCATATATCTGTCCAGTCCAGTGGGTTTATATGGTCAGCACCAGGACCCTGTGTGGTTGACCACTCCTCAGCAGGGTAGAAAAAAAAAGGAAAAGTAGCCATAGTTGTCCAGATCAGTAGGCCACACTAATCTGGCAGCCTTCCCCTTCCGTTCACTTCCACAAGAGAGTATCTCTTTTGAAAGGTACTAACGGTCTGCACCACGAGAAGGCAGGGTCGGACATTAGGTGCTAGGCCTGGCCGGTTCTATGCATCATCACAGGGGATTGATGCATAGCTCTCCTTCCAGTGACTACCTAGCTACCATTTACAGACCTATAAAGGATTACAACCAGAAATATAAAAGAGAATTTGATAAAAAGCAAAAAGCAAAATTATGTTTGGTTATAATTAACATACAAGAGAATTTGAAATATCCTCTTGTAGCTGTTGGCCAAATGTTGAGTTAGGGAATCTTCATTACCAAGTTAAGCTAAAAATTTTATCATATTCTGCAATTCAAATGGTAAGAACAGTTGACATGTAATCATCTGGCTGTGAGTTTGGATCTCACCTAGTTCGACATTTGTTTGCTTACCAATATCAATTTCTCTATGCTCCAAATGTTTTTTTTTTTCTTTCTTTTTTCTTGCAATACATATCATGTAAATAAGGTAAAGTACCTCTTTCATATAAATCTTTAAAATATTGATCTAGCAAATTTAACCAGCAATTCTTGGATCTGAAAGTCTCTAAAATATACAGTAGACTGCACTCTCCACATTTTGAAATCTTTCATTTGGCATGAAAGAAGTGGACATAATTTTGAAGTACTGCATGATCCTCTCCATGTCAGGAGCTTCTAAATTAAAAAAGCAGCATTCCCTCACTAGGAAAACCAAATTCTTCAAATCACTTATTTCTCAGAGAGTAGCTCAAATGCAATTTGCCAGGCATAGGTAACTTCATAGCAAAGGAAAATTAAATATGGGCAAGTTGTGTTATGTGGGTCTAAGTTGTGCAAAAATGTGTACATGCTAAGAATATATTGCACAATGAAAAATAAAAACATTATTTATTATTTAATATATTTATTAAGTAACATATTTTATTAATTTAAAGTACAAGTTAATATAATATACATAATAATTACACATTTTTTCAAATTAGAATCAATAAATTAGATATTTGATCTGGAATTAATTATTTTAATATTCAATATGAATTTTTCTTAATTTATGAATGTCTTCATTCTGCAAAGAAGTTTGTGTTCTGCCTGTGCTCTTTGGAATGACTTCAATCAATAAAGAATTGTGTCCAACTATTTACACATTACTGAAAATATTATTATTAAACAATATTTTTAACTATCACTAATACACTGAAGTGCCACTGAATTAGGGATAGCAACCTAGTTACATGTTGGACCCCTCTGGCCCTGATAACGGCCACCACAAGATGAGGCAAGGATTCCACAAACTTGCGTAAATATTCTGCAGGTATGGCAACCCATGCATTCTCCAGAGCTGTCCACAATTCTCTCAAGGTCGTTGCTGATGGGACAAGGGCCTGAACACTCTGCTCGATGGTATCCCAAAGATTTTTGATGAGATTTAAATCTGGGCTTCTAGGTGGTCTATTCATTATTTCAAAGTCAGTAGATTGCTCCTGCAACCATGCAGTAGCCAACCTGGACCTTTGAGATGAACAGTTGTCTTGCTGGTAGATGCCATCTCCATTGGGATGCATGATGGTCATAAATAGGTGTAAATGGTCAGCCCTGAGTTCTACATACCAGGATGCATTGAGAATTGGTACACATACCAAAGGTCCACACAGACATCCAACTGAAGACACCCAGGCCATCACTGAGCCACCACCAGCTTATACTGTTCCGACCTGACATGCAAGATCCATGGCTTCATGGGATTGATGTGATACCCTTGGTTTCCCATCGGTGTGACGAAGTTTAAATCAGGATTTGTCACTCCAGGCTATCTGTTGCCAAATTTTGATGGTCCAGTTTTGATGTTCTTTAGCCCAAGCAAGGCGTTGAGCCCAGTGTTGTGCCATTAGAAGTGGGACTCTCATAGGTTGGCGGTTCCCGAAGCCAAGATGATGAAGTGAGTGTTGCATGGTCCATGCACTGATTTCCCAGCTGGAACCCACGTTCAGATGGTAGGTGATTTCAGATAATGTCTGGTCACTATTGGTCCATACAATGAGGGTCAGATGGCTAAGTCCATGATCATTGAAGGCTGGTTGTCCTTTGCAGTTTGTCTGGGTGCTGGTTTTTTTGCCAGAATTTTCATATTCCCTGAACACTCTTGAAACTGTCGTAGGAGAAAATCCAAGTTCGTTGACAATTTCGGAGATCGAGTGTCCCATTTGTTGGGCACCTATGATCTGCCCTCTGTCAAATGCATCTAAATCCCATGCCTTTCCCATTATGTTTCTCACAACGAATGCTTGGGGAAGCCAAAGCTGACAGCTATATATGACCAGAGTTTTAGCGACACATGCGCACAAATGTGGAACTTGCGGTACAGAATTTGGATAATGTCTCCTATACCTAATTTAATGGCACTTCAGTGTATTAAGTCTATTGGAATTTCAAGGAAATAAATCTCATCTATATCAATTTTGGTTGATCCTTAGCAGGTTCACACATAACCTATAATCTTCCATTGGATTAAGGAAAGTTCATGCAAAGTTTGTTGCCTCTAGCTCTCTAGGGGGCTGAGTGCATAAGTGGACAGACACACAAACTCTCTTCTTTATATATTAGATTAAAATATCTATCCATATATATTCTATGTTCTTAAAGACCACTCTATAAAAATGTCTGTATATTCTAAACTGTATGTTATGTACAAAAATTTGTATTGTTTCAGAACTACCTTAGTGGCTACCTTTTGAGGAAGTTTAAGAATAGCAGTGGATGGCAAAAACTGTGGGTAGTTTTTACAAACTTTTGTCTTTTCTTCTACAAATCATACCAGGTGAGATATGATTTCTTCATTTTAAAGTAGCAGTAGAAAATTAGCTAATGATTTGTAGTTATTTTGAATAGTTGTTCTTTAGAGTAAGTCTCCCAGTTAAATTTTCTTGAGAAAATTGTATGACACATGCAGATAATATGCAACTTCGGGTAAACAGGAGAATTGGAATTGATGTTAGAGCATTTTTATCCTTTTGCTCCTATTTGATCTGGAATCGACATTTCAATTTCTGTTTCTAGTTTGTGTCAACATTTCTCTTACAAAGAAGAATGATGAAATCAATTGTTGTTGGGGAAATAACTACAAGACCGTTATGGCAAGTAAAATGCAATTGGACTTTTTTAAAAAATAAATTATTTGAGGTCATTAATGCCATTGTTCATTGCAGTGCATCATGAGTCACAGGTGACTCATGCTTGTCTACCACTCTGTGTGTTGGTCATTTTCATTTGTTTTCCTGAGGTGCAGGAATGACATTTTAAGAAGATTTTCTGCTAAACGAGTCACAGGTGATTTTTCCCATACATGCCAAATCATCTTCACATTGTGTGACATAATATGAAAATATCAGACTTGGAACTGGTAACCTCTCTAGTAAATGGAATTTAAACTGTGTCATCATCATGAGTCATCAGTGACCCATGATGGACAGTGGGTAGGATCTTTGTAATCTTTTAAATTCATTCCTACACTGAAGGAATGATAAGTACAAGATAAATGTGATTCGTGATGCAATGACGTGTTAATGCCATTATTTTATGTAATATGGCATGGACGTTCGTGTTGTTTTTCTGCTTAGGTCCTGCCATGCTCTCAGACCTACTATGGCATATAAACTGACAGGCTCCTGTCAGACCTCTGTGGCAAGCAGCTGCTTGAGGGAGTATTTATTTATTTATTTTTTATTTTATTTATTTACAATGTGTTCTAAATTGTTTGCTGCATGTAACATATACATTAAATTAATTAAATATCTATGCAAATAAAAGTAACTAGAAATTTCAATCATTTCTGTTGAATATAGTAAATACTTTTTAAAAATAAAAAGTTTGCCATTTTCGAAATTTACCACCCATTTACAGTGGAAATTCTTACTAATGGAAGATGAAAATGCTAGTAATCATATTTCGTTGTTCCTATCTATCAAAATTTTTTTTCCTATATTTAGTACCAAAAATTCGCATTTTACATGGCAAGTCACATAAGGAGTTGTTAACCTTTAGGTAGGTCACATAGGAAGATATTAATCTTTTGGCAGCCACATAGAGACTGTCAATCTTCCAGTGGGCCACTAAAAATCTTAAGTAAAATTCATTACGGTTGCTGTAGACTTCCTTTTATGACTACTCAAGGAATTAGTTACACTGATGCGACATTTAGATAAAAATTGAACCCATTGGTTGCAGTGCTTTACTACAGCCAAAAAATAAAAACTTCCAGTTTGCCAAGAAGAAAGTAATAATATGTTTCACAAAAACCAAACATAGCACACATACAACAGAGAACATGGATCTTTTTGTCTGAAATGACCAGCACTTTTGTTTCTTTTTTTCAATGAAAAACACCACGTATTATCTGTAATTGGATTACAAGAATAACCTGAACTATTGATTACTGGTTTATTTTGCATATTGGAAGATGCAACAAAGGCTTTAAATCTAGGTAGAAAATAAACTTTCAGCAAAAGATGTTTAAGTGGAATGACAGATGATATATAATTGACATAAGTTTTATCCTATTGAATATTAAACAATAATCTAAGGAAAATTATTTTATCATGCAGAAGTTTTTTGTGCTTAGTATATAAATTTCAATCTCAAAAGATACTCACAGACCACATAAATGCTCTCATGAGTCACATGTGGTCCCATAGACCACAATTTGTCCACCCCTGCCCTAGGGATGAGGGAAAAAATTGCTGTTATGATTTCAGATTTCTAGATTTAGGTTGTTTATTTGTTTTAATTTGTCAGTTTTTCCAACTTTAGAGTTTTCTAATGGCAGAAATTCAGACTATTGGAATATTCAGAAAATATGAATCACAGTGTACATATATACCTGACCAATTCAAACATAAATTTTCATTAATCTTTTAAAACAAGAAAGTTGATTGTCTGGAGATGACCAAGATAATAAAGCAAAAACAATAGCTATTTATTTTTGAAAATGAACTAAAAATACATTAATTTCACATTATGTCTGATATCAAATTTTTACATGATAAATATGTCTGGTATAAATATCACGCAAAAAATTAAAGTTGACTGAATTAAATATGCTAATATTTTGTTAAAATATTTTAAAACTTATAAGTAAAATTGTAACTTTTCTAGGATGATTTCCCCCTGGCTAGCCTTCCTTTATTGGGGTATACAATAAGCTTGCCTATTCATCATGATAACATAAGCAAAGATTTTGTCTTTAAACTACAGTTCAAGAATCACATATACTTTTTCAGGGCTGAAAGCGAATATACTTTCAATAGGTAAGTAACAAAGATTATTTTCTGTTTTATTGTTAATATCAACCTGCACTGTTTTCATGATTAAAAAAAGTATGTGTCTTAAATCAATAAATCTGATGTTAATCTCACATTTGGGATTCTGTGACACTCAGTCTAGTTGTTTTGGGTTTTTTTTTTTCACAAGGATTTCAACTGAAAACCATTTCATTGTGATTAGTAGCTTTTGACTGAATGCTTTCATTTACAGTCATTTCTGATAGATGATGAATGAAGTCATGAAATGGCCTTCAGGAACTTAATAAATTTAAAAACAGATTCTTTTTATAGAGTATAGTGAGAGTTTATATGCAGAAACTATCAAAAACTGGTGATTTGAAAAGCTTTGAGATCATGTAGAGAATTGATTGGGATTTGTAACAGAAAGTGTGTTGCTCAGTTCAAGGTCATTTACAGGAGTTAAGTAGAATGCTTATCGCCTCTGACAATTATGGGAATCTTGTTTTCAAGGAAAAGGAAAATCAAGTTTTTGGATGTTCATTAATTATTTCATTCATAGAATATTATTTCAAGCAGCGTCAATCCAGATTTTTTGCATGTGCCTTTGTCTGGGTTTTTTTTTCTTATCTCTGAGTGCATCTTTAAAAGTTTCAATTCAAATTAATTAATGATTGCAAAAATGTAAATACAGTAGACTCTCTCTTATCCAGTCTCAGCTCAACCAGCCTTTGCTTTAAATGGTCATTCCAAGAAGTGGAAGCAAGTCGCCACTTATTTTGTTTATTTGCTTCAGTTCGAAGAAGCGGAAGCAAGTCAGTGCGTGTTTTGTTATAGTGCAGTGCATATTTGCTTCAGTTCCTCTTTGTGAATATTACAGTGTACTGTGAATATAGGGGCGGGGGTGGCTCAGTCGGTAGCGTGCCAGGCTCGTAATCTGTAGTTCCCAGGTTCGAGTCCCAGCTGGGTCAGCGTTGAGATTTATCTCCGCAAAATTCCCCGCTCTGCCCACAGTCAGTAGGGGACACCGATGGGCTTGGAAAGGCCGCCGTCCGTCGGATGGGACGTTAAGCCTTGGCCCCGTGTGCGGGAGAGCCATACCCTGTGCACGTTAAAGAACACGCTGAATGGCCTTGACGGGAGGCTACCATCTGTCTCCTAACAGCTGTTCCAGTGGGTCCCCTCCCCCAACCTTCTCTGAGCCTTCGGGGTCCATGTGACCTGGCCATTTAGCCCATGGTGTGCAAAAAAGTGCCGCTCAGAGGTAAAACAACCCAACCCAACTGTGAATATACAGGAGTGTGTGTTGTGATCTATTAATTATTGTGTGGTACAAAATGAGTGGTGCAAATGTAAGCGTAATGTCGTTACGATGGAGATGAAATTAAAAGTGTTAGAATGTATTGACAAAGGTGATCCAGTAAAGCATATTTGTGATGAACTAGGTGTTGGTAAAAGCACGGTAAATGGCTGAGAAGGAATAGAAAATCTTGACAAGATTTTTACACTCAAATCAAGTCTGAAAAAGAAAAAACGTTTTCTTCTCGGTGCACTCTTAAAAAGCCAAAAAATTAAATTGTTGATGATGCACTTGATTATGGTTCATGCAAGAGCATTGAAAAGGAACACCACACAAGTGTGGTGGTTTATGATTATGAGAGTAGCTTTGGTAATGCTAGTCATAGTCCTGAAATTGTCTAGAGTGTTTGAAACATATGTTTTATATCATGCAAATGATTGGCAAATGACACTTAGATGATGAATTCTGATTAGTGCTGTTGATGAATCTGTAATTAAAACTTGCTGATAAATCCTGAAAAAAAAAACAAGTTCTGAAAAATTGGTCAAGTAGTGAATGCTTCCATCTATTTGGTTTTTCTTTCAAGCAATCTCAATTTAATTATCTGGAATTTGAATAACATGCCAGTGATGTCCCACTTGGTAACCAGAAATATTGGAATTCCTTCTGTAACTTTTACGAATTTGTGGAGTGTGTGTAAAATAGGCAAACCACAGAAATATTAAATTTTGTTTCCTTTTGAAGTTTATTATAATAGTAAAACTACTTGAAATGAAAATATGATGTATTTTGACAATTAGGAAATTTGATTTTATGAATAATGATGAAATTTAGACAAAAGAATAACTGCCTATAAAAAGTGTTCCTTGCAAGCTTGAGTAAGAGGGGATAAGCACGAGTAAGATTGTTTTGGTACATATTATTCAGAATGATATTTCTTATCTATTCATATGTATTATAATTATTTTGGTCTCTTAGTTTTTTTTTTTTAATTAAATTTTATTTGCATTGGAATTATATTACTCTAAAGCAGCCCTATTAGAATTAAACTTGCCATTTTTATTAAATATTTTATTTTCATAAAATCCAGAACTAAATGCTGATTAATTTGGAATATAACATAATTCCTTTCATTAGTTATTTGTCAAAAAAGTTCTAAAGTTAATTTTGTTTTGGCTGAGTTTAATGAAGAAATATTTGGGCCTCTGGATGTAAGCCAGTTTTCCAGACTGAACTTGGAAAGGGTTAAAAGTCATTTCTAGCAGGAGGCCTCCAGTCTAATTTTCTTTGACAAATGTAATTTTGGAATAAGAGGAATATGGATGGGTAATGCTGTAAATGAAAGCTTATTGTGGAGAAGGGTAGGGCTTTATTGTTGTTTGTTATGGATCCAACTAAATTACTCATAAAAGATCTAAAAATCTCTCTCTGGATCTCTGAAAGTTCACAATGAGATTTTTAGAGTTAATTTTAAATGAAAAACTACTATAGTCTGGGAACCTTTTATCTAGACTAGGGGTTCTCAGTGTGGAGTACACAGTAAAATTTTTTGGGGTACACAATGAGAGCACAAAAGTTATTAGATCTAGTAACAAAGTCACTAAGTTGGCAACACTGCTACTGATTCATTTCTGAGAACTGAGTGACAAAACGTGGCAGTGTAGTTAATGTCTGTACACGTTTGTCAATTCTCCCTTCCCTACCTGAGAGCCAAGCCTACCTGAACAGCTGATCGCCCAGTCAAAACATCCATTCTAAGTGATTGCTGTACTTTAAGTTATTTTCAGTCTTTAGTTTCCTATGAAGTTAAATGAACATGTTTCTAAAGTGCCTTGAAACATGGATAAATGGATAATTAAGAAGAAAAGTAACATGGAACCAGAGCCGATTGTTTCTACAGTTAGCATATTTAGCTGATATTTTTGAAAAAACAACAACAATATTTTGAACTTATCATTGCAAGGAAACAACATTGATGTGTTCTATGTTGAAAAGAAAACAGAAGCCATGATAAAAAAGTTTCTCTCTGGGAAAATGGAATTAAAAAAAAATAGCTGTGATCAATTTCAGCGACTAGATTCATTTCTTAAAGAAAATGAGCAAGCGATTGCAGACTTTGAAGACACCAGACAACAAATAATCGTTCACTTAAGCACTCGTAAAACTCTAATAAGGCAGTATTTTCCACACCCTGATGAAACGTAAGAATGAAATCGAGACCCTTTCACATTTGATTTGGAAAAATGTAAGCTTCCATTATCCAATATAGAAGAGTTGATTGAGATATCTTGTGAAAAGCATTCATTCCAAAAAACCATTGATTAGTTTTTGGATTGGAATGGAGAAGAAATATCTGACTTTGTCAAGAATTTCAGTCAAATATTTGCTACCTTTCACAACAATTTATTTATGTGAAAATAGTTTTTCATCTTTAACTGCTTTAAAAAATGAATATAGGAACAGGCTGGATGTTGAAGATGACTTGCGACTCTACCTTAGCAAGATAACCACAACCATTGATGAACTGTGTAAGCATAAACAAGTGCAACCATTTCACTGATTACCCAGTAAAATATTTAAAATTTTATAAGATTTGTTAAATTGTTTGCCTCTTTTGTGTTTATCGACATATGTAATTTATGAATACAAAATTTAATGTGTGTGTATATATATATGTTTTATTTTATTCCCATTGTTATACTATAACTATAGTTTTATCTACCTACACAAGGGGTACGCCAGTTACATACACATTTCCAGGGGGTATGTGAAGCATAAAAGTTTGAGAACCACTGATCTAGACATATTTCTAACTACTTGAAGATAAATTGACTGAATTTTATTGATGAGTTACTTTATAAGTTGTTGGCACAATTTCTTAACTCATGCAGATGTGAAATACTGATAGTTATTGTTTCTTGTTTATGTTCATCTTCCAGTACCACATGCGTAGCGATCTACATGTATAAAAAAGTACTTATTTTAAATTTAAAAATAAGTGCTTTTTTTAACATGTGCATAATGTGCATAATTAATATCTTTAAATTTTACATCTGCATGAGTAAATAAATTGTGTCAAATTCTTTATGATGTAGCTTACAAATAAAATTTAATGCTTTAATAAATTTATCAGCAAATGGTTAGTAATAAGCCTAGACATACTGTTTTATAGACTTTTCAGTGGTGGTAATAACATTTTTCACTCAGCATAGGTGGAAAGAAAAAGAAGTTTTGGCTAAAGTACATTCCACTTCAGCGTTTAATAACTAATGATCCCATTGCTCTTAAAATTGTTGCACATAAGCTGAAGTCTTTAAGAATAACACAATTATTTTCAGAATTTTAAAAGCATTTAAAATAATTCAAGGTCAAATTGCACTTGATTAGGGACT
Source organism: Ryuthela nishihirai (assembly GCA_038380435.1). Classification (NCBI taxonomy): domain Eukaryota; kingdom Metazoa; phylum Arthropoda; class Arachnida; order Araneae; family Heptathelidae; genus Ryuthela; species Ryuthela nishihirai. The sequence goes on along the minus strand of JAWZYU010000009.1, from coordinate 25,736,791 downwards.
AAGATGATATAAGCATTTTAATTTCCCTTATACCACCTAAAATTTTACTCTTTTTTTTTTTCCAATTTGAAATTGCTATAACCTTAGATCTGATTCACCAGCTGTAAATTGAAAATATACACAAATCTTGATGCCTAACAACTTTGCTAAGTGTCATGATAATCAAAGGGTGATAATTTTATTGATAATTTCATGAAGAATGACCATGACATTAATCCATATTCAATGAGCTTCATTCTCAATGTATCCATTCTCAATGAGTTTTGTTAATTTTTATGGACTCTGAACTGTTATTGTAAATGTTTTTCTTTACACTGTATATTGTCAATGTTCAGAAATAATATTTTGATTAAAATAGTCAATATTATTACAGGTGGATGGATGTCATTAAAAGTGCCACTCTCAGAACTGGAGCATGATTGATAATCTCTGTTCTGTGTAACTATCATGTTAAAATGACTCTTCCTCCATAACGTAAACTTATACATCAGGTTTTACCATTTCCTCACAAGTTGGTGGATGCCATCAGAAAAATTATTGCTCAGCAGGCAGGCTCCTCTTCATCAGTCCACCACATGCTGCCACTTTACTGGGACATATCAAGCTGGCAGCTGCTTTTCAATTCGATCAAATCATCTCATATTGTTGAACATTTCTCATTGCCATAGATCTGTTAGAACATTGTTACATCTCATCAGGGTTATTATTGTTCAAAGTTGAAATCTCAAAGACAATGAAATGATCTTATTTACCTATGGCATGAGAGTTTAACAGTTTAAATTTATGTAAGATATTGTAGCGTTTAATGTTTATCCTATCATAATTTTTGCATTTATACAAAGACAATGGTGCTTATACAATGACTGGTTGTTGGAGAAGCTAGGAAGAAATTGTATTTTCATTATTGTGCTGCTTTCTTATATGCCTTCACTTTTTTGAATGAAGCAGCTGCGTTTATTAGATTTTGCATGTAATAAAATTATACTGTACAAAACTTTAAAAATGTTTTATGAATTAATACATCATTTTCAATACTCATTTTCAGTAAAGGTTTTTGTATATAGTATACACATGAAAAAATGTTAAGGAACACCTATATGTTATCAGTGAAAGTCATTTAAAGCTATGTAACTTTAGAACTTTTTTATGGAAAAAATGTTATTGTAGAGAAGTTAAAGATCTCAATCAAGTCTGCATAAACTTTGATTTTCACCAATATTTGCTCAGTGTTTGAACAGTTATTTCCTTCCAAGCCCATCAGTGTCCCCCTGCCCTTGGTCAGTAGGGAACATTGATGGGCTTGAAAGGCTGCTATATGTCAGAGGAAATCTAAAGCTGGAAAAAAAATTTAAAAACACACTGGATGCCATTGATAGGAAGCCACTATCTGTCTCCTAACAGCTGTTCAGTGGATCCCCTTCCCCCAACCTTCTCTGAGCCCTCGTGGTTCTTGTGATTTGACTATTTAACCCCATTGTGTGCCAAAAAAAGTGCCACTCAGAGGTAAAATAACCCATTAGAGTTAATGGAACAATATAACTGGATATATAACTTTATATCCAGTTGTTTACTAAAATAAGTGTAGGTAATGTTTGGAATGTGTAATTGTCCAAATTTTTATTTGTTTTGAAATGAATATTCCTAAAGTGAACAATACTTTAAATGTTCCAACTTCCATAACTCTCTAGATACAGAACAAATAATGTTAAAAAACAATATGTAATAGTTTTTGATTGGTATCTTTAACATATTACTAGAAACATTTTTCCCATAAAAAAGTGTATTTTCAAAGTAAGAGAGCTTCATATCTGGCTTTCCATTCGCATAGCATGGGGGTATTCACTTTTTAATGTGTGTATAATGAACATAAGAAGACAATGCTAATTAATACTTGTAAGATACATTTATATAAAGTTACTCTTAAGTATAGTTTTTTTATATTATTTGACTAATAGTGATAGAGAATATTGTTATGTTATTAGAGGAGTTTAAATCCCTTTCCCAATAAATACTGACCTTGCCAGTTATTTGGATCTATGGGAAGGTTTGGATACAGTGAGAGTGTTTATTGATTAACGTGTGATGAATTGGTTAAAAGAAAAACAGCTTGTGGACATTTTCGTGCAGAATACTTAGGGTCATTTTTGTGGTGGAACAATATGGTACACTATGTCAGAAATCTTTTTTGATCTAAAAATATTTCTTTTCAAAATAAGAAACTGAAATAATACGAGTTTTTCTGCTATGCATTAACTATGTGTTTTAGTTGAATTTGATATTTAAAACCAGAACTTTATTAAGGACCGTGAATTTGAATAAAACTTTTAAAAAATGTATTTGAGAGTTTTTTTATAGTGTATTTCATGGCTTTCAAAGGTTTATTATAATGTTAGCCTATCAGATAGCTTTTGGATATTAGTTAGCTTTACAAACGTGAGTATTACCATTAATTTTAATAGGGTTATGTTAACTCTGAGGAGCGCTTTGCTTTACTAGTGAGTAAAATGGCTAGGCCAAGAGGTTTCCAAGTTTAATATTGATGGAGTAAGGAGTTCCATTGAAACTTTGTTACAGTTAGATGGCTGCTTTTTGCTGAAGTTTTCTAATGTGTTTTGGCTTTTAACATACATGGGGTTTTACATTAGAACACATTGGAACTTATTGCCACAACACAATGGATGATTGCATGTTATCATTAATTTCTCAATGTAAGAAGATTGATGAAAAGCTTAATTATATTAAAGGATGTAAATTGAACTTCAAAACTCGGGACATGAACTTGGTGTACTATTATATAGATTATCTGCATTCCACCACTGATGTGGGATGCAATATTGTTTTTTAAATAAACTTTTCCCACATAAAACTTACTTTTTAATAATGGATCAACTTCTACAAATGTCTTATGCTGGAAAACTCTGTGAAATAATTATATACCAGACTCAGTTGTCTTAAATTTCTTGAAATTTGCTTACAGGCTCAAAATTCTCTTTAGTTCTACAAACTCTTGCAGCTATTTAAATTTTGAAATTATATTTGAATTTCATACAGCATAAAACCACAGAAAAAAAATTCCTTATGTATTAAAATTATAAAATTCGAATAAAAATAATTATCTACATACCATTAGCCTCATGATGAGACTCAGCTGTCTCCAAATTAAAGCTGCTCAAGTCCTCAGGTATAAATGATATTGCTCTTGAAATACTGGATATGTACCTGTTCTCACATAATTGGGGGCGGGGGATGACTCAGTCGGTAGCGCGCCAGACTCGTAATCTGTAGTTTCCAAGTTCGAGTCCCAGCTGGGTCAGCTTTGAGATTTAATAATGAAAATAAATACCCCCTCAAGCAGCTGCTTGCCACAGAGGTCTGACAGGAGCCTGTCAGTTTATATGCCATAGTAGAAGGTCTGAGAGGATGGCAGGACCTCAGCAGAAAAACAACACAAACATCCATGCCTTACCCGGGGCTCGAACCCAGGTCCCTCAGTACAGTAGCCAAGCGCGCTAACCACTCGGCCATGAGATTTATCTCCGCAAAATTTCCCGCCCTGCCCACGGTCAGTAGGGGACACCGATGGGCTTGAAAAGGCCGCCGTCTGTCGGATGGGACGTTAAGCTGTGGGCCCGTTTGTGGGAGAGCCATATCCTGTGCACGTTAAAGAACACGCTGGATGGCCTTGACGGGAGGCTACCATCTGTCTCCCAACAGCTGTTCCAGTGGGTCCCCTCCCCCAACCTTCTCTGAGCCTTCGGGGTCCATGTGACCTGGCCATTTAGCCCATGGTGTGCAAAAAAGTGCCGCTCAGAGGTAAAACAACCCATCAGCATAATCTAAATCAGATCCCATTTAAGGCCAAAATCTTTCCCTTGAAGTGAATTTCGCATGACATAATCAATAACCAAACTAAAGAGAAAAGGAGACAAAATGCACCCTTGTCCAACATCAGAAGTAATGCTAAACCAATTGCTACAAGACTTACCAACTCTCGCAGGTGACTCAGTGTTGTTATATAGAGAGCTTTCATTTTGTTAACTAACTTGTCTGGTATACCATATGATCTCACAATCAACCACAAATTATGGCGATCAACAGAATCGAAAGCCTTTTCAAAATCAACAAAGCTAGCAACCAAAGGTTTCTGAAACTCTAAACATTTCTCAAGAATCTGCCTAAGTGAAAATATCTGATCCACACATCCCCTACCACTTCTGAATCCACATTGCTCATCACACAATTGACTGTCAACCAAATTCTTAATTCTATTATTAAGCACAATCATTCAAAGAACTTTACCTGGAACAGAGAGTAGGCTGATACCCCTGTAGTTATCACAAGAACTGTGATCACCTGTTTTGAAAATAGGGATAATAATAGCTCTGGTAAAATCTTTAGGAACCATGCCTTTATCATAAAAGTTATTGAAAATTTCAGTCATCCAAGTGGTAACCGAAACATTCCCAGCTCTAAGGATTTCAGTAGTAATTTCATATACCTCTAGAGATTTAGGTAGTTTCAGTTTAGAAACTGCCAAAATAACTTCAGACTGTGTTATAGGGCCAACATTAAAGCCACCAATGCATCTATCATCATTGCAAACAATGGGAGTAGAACTAACTACATTGTTTAGAACATCACTGAAATGCTCAGCCCACCTAGCCATGACAGAATTCTCACCTATAACCTTACCTTGTTTATCCTTCAATCCCTGTATACCTGTCCGTTTTCTACCACACAAAACATTAACTATCTGGTACAGCTCTCTGCTGTTGTGCTGTTTAACTGCTTCCTCGGCTTTGTCAGCCAAGCCATCAAGCCAAAGATTCTTATCAGCAGCAACTGATCCTTTACACGTTTATTAAGTTCTCTGTAATGCTTTCTATTAGGACTTGTAGGGTATTGATTAAGGACATTCCTGCAGTTCTTTCTTTCCGAAAATGGGGCGGGGTGACTCAGTCGGTAGCGCACCAGACTCGTAATCTGTAGTTCCCAGGTTCGAGTCCAAACTGGGTCAGCGATGAGATTTATTTCCGCAAAATTCCCCGCCTTGACCACAGTCAGTAGGGGACACCGATGGGCTTGGAAAGGCCGCCGTCCGTCGGATGGGACATTAAGCCGTGGCCCCGTGTGCGGGAGAGCCATACCCTGTGCACGCTAAAGAGCACGCTGGATGGCCTTGACGGGAGGCTACCATCTGTCTCCCAACAGCTGTTCCAGTGGGTCCCCTCCCCCAACCTCTGAGCCTTCGGGGTCCATGTGACCTGGCCATTTAGCCCATGGTGTGCAAAAAAGTGCCGCTCAGAGGTAAAAACAACACAACACGTTTTCTTTTCATTGCTCTACGTGGGACAGAGCCAACTGTACAATGTTGTTCTGTTAGAGTTTCCAGTCTATAGCTGTCATGTACTCTGGCAACAAAGGAGTGGGGCCACGGTGTGGGACCACAGGTGTTTTGCCAAATACGAATGACATTGTGGAATTTTAACATGGCAAGCCAACTCAGACTTATAGAGAGCCAGTGGTGTAACAATGGCTACCTAATGTGTCTTGTAAACTGTAAACATCAAGATCATGGTGCATAGACCACTGCAATGCCCATCAGTACTGCCTGAGACAGGACCAACCACCTAGAATGGTGCAGAGTCTAAAGTTAGAAATGGAGATAAAACTGTAACTCATCAGTAAACAGCAAATATCTGAGATGGAATTGCAGCAGGATACACGTTTGTAGGTGTGTGCACAAGAGAATATTTCCATTCAGTGCAGGGTCGGATCTGGGGGTTATACTGTAAAGCAGTGTTGGAAAACATTGTAACGTAACATAACGAAATGATTTTTGAATAGTGTATGAAAAACATTAATGAAATTTCAAAATATAACGATAAAACAACAAATAACGGAAAACTTAATTTCGTTTTTTTTTTGTGTTGATATATTTCAAATTTTTTTCCTTTATAAGATATACTTAGAAACTTGTGTGAAACAGACAGTTTTGCAATTTACTTTTGTTATCAACACATATTCAGTGACTCTTCTCAATGACATATTCCAAAAGAATTAGGGAAGCAGCTGCCTCAGCCATCATATTGGCGCTCAGAGAAAGGGCTTTGTGATAGCCAGATAAGAGCTGCAGTGGAAAAGTCGGAGTCTCAATTCATGCAGAAGGAAAACAAGGCAATTGCAATAAGGCGAAAATCTCAGGTATATTACAATCCCCTGTTATCGGCTTAGTCACTTAGAAAAGGAACTATGTAGGTGGGATAATCTAGGTATAGGAGAAAGAATTGGAGGAAGGGGGCCATTAACTTTTTGACAATAGTCGAAACTTTCTGTTTTGATCATCGCACCAAACCTTCGACCTCACCTTGTCATATGTTGAGAAAAATAAAGGAGGTAATTGTCATGTTTGAATCGAGCAGTGACGTGTATCTTGTACTACTTAAGCTCATTTAAGAGGAAACTGCATAAAGTTAAATAGGTAATGTTTTCAATTTCTTTACGTATATCTATCTATTCGTTAGATTATTTTTATGCTATTTGAAGTTGTTTCAGAGAAAAATTATTTTGCATGAGCTGTTCAGGAAAGTATCGATAAAAATAATTCGGTGTCATCAAACGACTCAACAAAGGATTTGCTGGAAATCTAGCTTGAAACCAAAAAATTGGAGGCGGAAGAAAATAAAATTTCAATTTTATAAAATGAATTTGAGAGAGCAAAGAGAATTTCTGCAAAAGAAATATTTTTCACTCCTGAAAAAATCGAAACGAAACATTGCGAAGACTTGCAAGAATTGTTCTAGCGGTACATGCAACTCGGGTATCTGCAGAGTGTTTTTTTCTATGCTTAAATAGATTCTAACAAAAAGAAATTTGGATTCAAAATTATTAGAAGACATTTTTGCATATAATGATAAAACAGAATAACATTGATTGGATTATATCAATATTTTTGAATTTTTTTTCAATTTTTGTCGACTTTGCATTTATGATGTTAATTTTTCTGAAGGGAATATCACATTTTTTTTAAACTTCCTCGAGAAATTTTAGCAACTTGTTTTAAAAATATTAATCTGTGCACAAAAATCATTATAGTACTAAGGATTATGACCGCATATTTATGTTCAGAAATGTTTATTAATGTTCCATTTTATTCTGAACAATTCTTAGAAATTTGGTGTAAATTTCTCGGTCAGGGATGTATCCAGGGGGATGGAGGGTTCGCTCCCTCCTTCCCCCCCCCCCCCCGAAAATTCGGTCGTCTTATGCGAAATTTCAAACTTGTCTACGTGCTTTGAAATCCAAACAAGCGTTTTTGTATAATTTTATTTTAACCCCATATTTTATGCCTGTCACAAAAAATAGATGTGAAAAAAAATAACTATAAAATTTTATTCCAAACAGAATTTCATTTAGCCTTTCTTGTGGGATGGAATAAAAAGTAATAGGGAAACTACTCAAGTCTTATTCTCAGACTCACCCCAAACTAAATTCTTCCCCCTCCCTCAAAACTAGATTCTCGAACTATCTCCAATACTAAATTCTGGCATCCTCCCCAATCCCTGGAACTAACTCCTGGTACATGTCTGTCTTTAGTAGTTTCGATTATATACCTTACATTATTAAAATACATTGGTGTTTTTATAATAATTAATTAATAATTATAATAATTATATAAATTTTCAAGAATCAATAGCAACAATTCTATTTACATATACAGGGTAATTCAAAATTCTTGGGCCAAACTTTAAGGGGTGATAGAACACCTAAACAAGCACTTTTCGTCATACAATGCATGGTCGGAACTCAAGCGGTGAAGCTAGAGGTTAGCAGTTACTGTGTCAGGAAATGAAGAAACAAGAATGACAGAAGAGGTGTGAAACAATTACAGAACAGAAAGTACAGAATTTTATTGAACAAATTACAGAAACTGCTCAAAAGAGCGACCGCCAACATTAATGCAGGCTTCACACCGACGTAGTGATCGGCGTACATGGGCAAAAACACCAGGCATTTCTCATACAGCGGCAATAGAAATCGTGGCAACAAGGTCCTCATTGGAATCGATGGGGCTATCGTAGATGAGGCTTTTCATATGGCCCCATAGGAAAAAGTCCAGACATGAGAGATCAGGCGATCGTGGCGGCCAAGCAATGGTACCACCCCGACCAACCCATCGTCCTGGAAATGTTGCATCCAAGGCGTTCCGCACTCCACGCTGAAATGGGGTGGCACTCCATCGTGTTGGAACCACGTACGTGTTTGAATGTTTGCTGGAACAGGGTTCAATAATTCTGGCAAGACTTTTTGTAAAAATATGAGATACGTTCTCCCTTTCAGTCGGGCTTGGCAGAAGGTATGGACCAATCAAATGGTCATGGAGGATTCCAGCCCAAACATTTACGGAGAAACGCTGCTGGTACGAATGTGGACGTATGGCATGCGGATTACTGGTTGCCCACACGTGAATTGTGGATATTAAAAATGCCCTCATGTGTAAAGGTGCATTTGTCAGTGAATAAGACGTGTATCAAAGTCCGGTTGCGCTGCAGTCTGCTGCAGGAACCACTGTGCAAAATCCACACGAGGCCGATAATCTGCAGGTATCAAAGCGTGCACCCTCTGTGCATGGTAGGGGTGTAATCGTATGTCTCGTAGAACTCGCCACACCGTTGATTGGGGCACAGTTATGGCATGGGAAATTGCTCGCTTGCTACATTTGGGACGATCTCCAACCCTATGTAGAATTTCCTCTGTAACACATGGCGTCCTTTGCATCCCCTGTATCCTGCAAGCTGCTGACAAAGGAGCCTGTTTCTCTGATACCGGTGCAATAGCTGAAAGGTTTTATGATCAGGCACGCATCTGGTCGAAAAGCACTCCCGGTACAGTCTTTGGCTTCCCTCACATTCCTGTTCACAGCTCCGTACGTGAAATGCATGTCCGCCTTCTCCTGATTTGTGAAACAATCCATCCATTCTGCAATCCACGGTAGAAATTAGAAATGACGACGAGTGCGAAAACCAGAGCTTATAAGTGTTCACTGGAAAGCGCCCTCTAGCGCTTCACCGCTTGAGTTCCGACCATGCATTGCATGACGAAAAGTACTTGTTTAGGTATATTTAGGTATGTAACCCCTTAAAGTTTGGCCCAAGAGTTTTGAATCACCCTCTGTGTCTGCAATCTGATATTAATATTGACAGTTTTCCTTTTTACAATCCTTTTTATTTGCATTTTAACAAGTGAATTGATTGAACTGGTGCGAACTGTTGGACGAACTTTTTTTTAGTTTTATTTTTGATATAAATGTACATTATTACAATGTAAATAATTCAAGAGCATATGCTCATCGAAGTTATTGTAATAAACACAGGAATAAAGTAGTGACAACATATATATGTACAATCTTAAACATCTTCAATGATAGTTGAGTGTGCATTAACAGAAAAGTATACAAATCCTTTTTTCGAACAACAGTGGCAAATAAATATAAGTGATTTCCAGTACCGTCGACAGGGTGTTTCATAGAGGCAGCCTGCCTCACGGCACCTGTGATGGTCCACCCATTCATTTTTACTTTTCCTTAACCAGGTTTACTTAATTTACGTTACCTTTATCATTTTGGGGATTATTTCATTGTGTGGACATTGCAATCCTCGTTCCGAGCGTGGGAGTTGCGCATGCGTAACTCCCACCATTTGAGGGGCGATATTTAATTTTTTGCCTCAGGGCGCGATCTAATCTGGCGACGGCCCTGGTGATTTAATTTTTCTATATAGATAGTTTTTGTGGTCGTGTAGACAGAAAAGTGAAACTTCAAGAAGTTAACTTAAAGTAGGAGAGTAAGGCTCCATGTCAGTTATGTTTTGAAATAACTGTTTCAGTTTTTCTTTATATGTGGAATATTCACAAATTAATTTCTGAGATCAGGTGGTAAGGAATTAAATAACTTAGCTGCTAGATATAAATAGTGTTTGTGAAGTATTCCTTTTTTTTGCCTTGGGAACTACGTATGTCGTTTCTTCATTTTGCAAATAATATTTATAAGTTTTCAATTGAAACTCAGAATTATGTTTATAAAGATAAAGTATTAGCTTGTACGTATAAAGATGTCTTAAAGGAAATATATTTAATTCACAGTATTTATCATATATGTTTAATTTTTTTTGTGTGTGGAATGATTATGCTCATTATTTTGTTTTGCAACCTAAACATAGGTTTAAGTGCAGTTTCATATGTTCCACCATAGCAAAATATTCCGTAACTCAAGGCAGACTGGATCCAAGAAAAGTACAGCACCCTTAGCATATCAGTATTCAATATTTTTCTTAAATAGTACACAACCTGTAAAGCAATCGATATAACCTTTTTGGTCTGTTTATTTATTTAAGGTTTCCAGCTTAAATTTCAATCAATTTTTACTTCAAGATAATCGATTTCTTTGACATTTCCTATTGCATTACATTGGCAGTCAATGTTTTTGCAACAACTAAGGTCATGAATTTTAATATTAAGAGAACTATTCTATTTGTTTTTTAAACAATATAACATATTTTGTCCTTGAAATATTGATAGTTAACTCATTCAATTTGAACCAATCTCCAATAACAGATAATTCATTATTAGTAATCCTAACCAGATCCTCAAGGTTATCAGCACAGAATGCCACTGCAGTGTCATCTGCAAATCCATTTATATTTAACGAACAAAAATCATTAATAAAAATAAGGAAAAGCACTGGACCTAAAACTGACTCTTGAGGCATGCCATATGTAATAATCAATTCAGAAATAATAGTACCATGTATTTTTACAACTTGTGTTCTGTCATATAAATAACTTCTGAACCTTTGTAGAACAGTGCCTCTGAATCCAATTTGTTGTAGTTTACAGAATAAAATCCCATGTGACACAGTATGAAATGCTTTTTGAATATCCAGAAACGCAGTAAGAGTTTGTTTATTTTTATCAATATTTTTATAAATGATTTTAGTAAAGTTGAGTAAGGCATCCTCAGCACCCAAGCCTTTCCTATATCTAAACTGATTTGGTGAGAAAAGTTTGTAATTTATAAGAAAGTAAGTTGGTTTTTTTGACCGTTTTTCTAAAATGTTCCCAAAAACTGAGATTACTGATATTGGCCTATAATTAGAATATATATTTTTATTTCCCTTAATATTTATATAGGTACTATAACTGCTTTTTCAATTCATCAGGAAAAATTTCCTTTTCAAGAGATAAATTATAAATATGGGCTAGGGGTTTGACAATATAATCCTTACAGTTTTTTAAAATGATTGCAGACACCCCATCATTCCCCACATTTTTGTTATCTTGAAATTTTAGAATTATATTTAATATCTCATCTTCAGTTGTTGGAAATAAAACATTCTATTATCATTTCGAGTAATGTGATGAATATTTATATTTAGACTTTTAGACTTAGCGAAGGACTATGGTTGCCAACTGAGCAAACTTGCTTCGATTTTTGCTCTGGGGGATAAGACAAACGTCTCTCCAACATTTTGCCATTTGACTTCCAATTCTGCCAACTTCCCGTAACTTGCCATTTGACTTCCAGTTTTGCAAACTAGCCATAATTTCTCAGAAATACTTCCAATATTTACATCTCGTCTGAATTGTAGCAAATCAGTATGAATTTTTGACTTGATTTGGTCTAATCTCCTTAATTTCACGAAACTAATTCCAATCTTAACATCTCTCCTAAATTTCACAAATCACTTCAAACTTTCAAATTCCCCATTTTTTTTTTTTGCAAAATTTAGGGGACTTGACAAAATCGAGGCAACTTGGCAAATCTAAAAATAAAATATAAATACCCCCTTAAGCAGCTGCTTGCCACAGAGGTCTGACAGGAGCCTGTCAGTTTATATGCCAAAGTATAAGGTCTGAGAGGATGGCAGGACCTCAGCAGAAAAACAACACGAACATCCATGCCTTACCCGGGGCTCGAACCCAGGTCCCGTAGATCAGTAGCCAAGCGTGCTAACCACTCGGCCACGGAAAGAGACGGCAAAATTTAGAGCAGTTGGCAAAATTCGAAGCCACTTAGTAAAAACAGGTGAGTTGGCAAAATCTTAGGGAGTTGGCAAAATTCTTAGTGACTTGGTTAAATCTTGGGGAGTTGGCAAAATCGGGACAACTTGGCAAAATCTTGGGGAGTTGGCAAAATTCGGAGTGACTTGACAAAATCGTGGGGATTTGGTAAAATTCAGTGAGATGTAAAAATTAGGATTTTTTTTTGTAAAATTATGGCGAGTTGGCAAAATCTATGGACAGTTGGCAAAATTCGGAGTGACTTCGCGAAATCGTAGGGAGTTGGGAAAATTCAGGTGAGATGTGAAATTTTGGATTTTTTTTCTGTAAAATTATGGCGAGTTTGCAAAATCTAGGAGAGTTGGCAAAACTTACGGAGTTGGCAAAAACTAGGGGCAGTTGGCAAAATTCGGAGTGACTTGGCAAAATCGTGGAGAGTTGACAAAATTCAGGTGAGATGTAAAAATTGCAATCTTTTTTCTGTAAAATTATGGGGTGTTGGCAAAATCGAGGCAGCTTCGCAATATCTAGGAGAATTGGAAAATCTTGGGGGAGTTGGCAAAATTCGGAGTGGCTTTACAAAAATCAGGTGTGATGTAAAATTGGGATTTTTTTCTGTAAAATTGTGGCGAGATGACAAAATCTGTGGCAGTTGGCAAAATTCGAATCCACTTGGTAAAATACGGGCGATTTGTGAAAATTGGGATTGATTTTGTAAAATTAAGGAGAGTTTATAAAATCGAGAAAACTTTGCAAAATCTAGGGAAGTTGGCAAAACGGGAAACCACTTGCTAAAGTACAGGTGAGTTGTAAAAATTGGGATTGGTTTTGTGAAATTAAGGAGAGTTGGAAAAACCAAGAACTCTTGGCAACATCTAAGGTAGTTGGCAAAATTGAAAGCCACTTGGCAAAATACAGGGGAGTTGTGAAATTTGTGCCTTTCTTGTGCAATTAAGGCGAGTTGATAAAATTCGAAGTGACTTGGCAAATTCAGGGAAGATGTAAAAAATGCGATTTTTTCTGTAAAATTACGTCGAGTTGGCAAAATTCGAATGCACTTGGTAAAATATAGGCGAATTGTGAAAGTTGGATTTTGTTTTGTGAAATTAAGGAGTGTTGGACAAATCAAGGAAACTTAACAAAATGTACGGCAGTTGGTAAAATTCGAATCCACTTGGAAAATACAGGCGAGTTGTGATCATTGGGATTGGGTTTGTGAAATTCAGGATAGTTGACTAAAATCGAGTAAACTTAGCAAAATCGTGGGGAGTTTGAAAGTTTGAAGTGATTTTAGTCAACTATCCTGAATTTCACAAACCCAATGATCACAACTCGCCCGTATTTTCCAAGTGGATTCGAAATTTGCCAACTGCCGTACATTTTGTTAAGTTTCCTTGATTTGTCCAACACTCCTTAATTTCACAAAACAAAATCCATTTTTCACAACTCGCTATATTTTACCAAGTGCATTCGAATTTTGCAAACTCGCCGTAATTTTACAGAAAAAATCGCACTTTTTACATCTTCCCTGAATTTGCCAAGTCACTTCGAATTTTATCAACTCTCCTTAATTGCACAAGAAAGGCGCAATTTTCACAACTCCCCTGTATTTTGCCAAGTGGCTTCCAATTTTGCCAACTACCTTAGATTTTGCCAAGAGTTCTTGGTTTTTCCAACTCTCCTTAATTTCACAAAACCAATCCCAATTTTTACCACTCACCTGTACTTTAGCAAGTGGTTTTCCGTTTTGCCAACTTCCCTAGATTTTTCAAAGTTTTCTCGATTTTATAAACTCTCCTTAATTTTACAAAATCAATCCCAATTTTCACAAATCGCCCGTATTTTACCAAGTGGATTCGAATTTTGCCAACTGCCCTAGATTTTGCCATTTCGCCACAATTTTACAGAAAAAAATCCCAATTTTACATCACACCTGATTTTTGTAAAGCCACTCCGAATTTTGTCAACTCCCCCAAGATTTTCCAACTCTCCTAGGTATTGCGAAGCTGCTTCGATTTTGCCAACACGCCATAATTTTGCAGAAAAAAAGATTGCAATTTTTACATCTCACCTGAATTTTGTCAACTCTCCACGATTTTGCCAAGTCACTCCGAATTTTGCCAACTGCCCCTAGTTTTTGCCAACTCCCTAAGTTTTGCCAACTCTCCTAGATTTTGCAAACTCGCCATAATTTTACAGAAAAAAATCCAAAATTTCATATCTCACCTGAATTTTCCCAACTCCCTACGATTTCGCGAAGTCAATCCGAATTTTGCCAACTGTCCATAGATTTTGCCAACTCCCTAAGTTTTGCCAACTCGCCATAATTTTACAGAAAAAAATCTTAATTTTAACATCTCACCTGAAATTTTCCAAGTCACTCCGAATTTTATCAACTCCGCAAGATTTTGTCAAGTCACTCCGAATTTTGCCAACTCCCCAAGATTTTGCCAAGTTGTCCCGATTTTGCCAACTCCCCAAGATTTAACGAAGTCACTCCGAATTTTGCCAACTCCCTAAGATTTTGCCAACTCACCTGTTTTTACTAAGTGGCTTTGAATTTTTGCCAACTACTCTAAATTTTACCGTCTTTCCATTTTCTAAACTGCCTTAGATTTGCCAAGTTGCCACGATTTTGACAACTTCGCTTAATTTTTCAAAAAAAATTACAAATTTTCACAACTCACCTAGATTTTACGAAGTCGCTTCGAATTTTGCCAACTCCGAGTTACTTTGGGGGGGAGCATCCCCCCATGGTTATGCCCCTGACTGAACTCTCCTAAAGTTTTCTGTAAACTAAGAAAGTGCATTTCAAGTCATTTGCTAATGCTTTGATCTCCCCATTATTGTTTAATTTGTCCAAAGAATTTGGAAGAACTGTGCATTTTTTTGACATTATCAATTAAATTATTCACAAATTTTCATTGTTTCTTGCTATCTCCATGACAATTAAGAAATTGTCTTCTATAGTAATTATTTTTAGCATTTACAATTGTCACATTTAGTTTATTTCTAATGGTTTTAAAATTTGTCTCGTGAAGAAGATTATTTGGATATTTTTTGTGCAATTGATACATTTTATCTCAGTTTAATCATATTTCTGATATCATCGGAAAACCGGGGAATTTTGCTATTTATCTTCCTTTTACCAAGTGTATTGCTTAGAAATTCGATTTGTTCCAGTAATTGAATAAGAAAAACTTTGCAAGCAGAGTTAGGATTATTGTGAAATAATATTACATCCCAGTTGCATTTCTTTAAATTATCACATAAAATATAATAGTTTATTATATACATGATATTATTTGGCTCATTCGTAGAATAGCAACTATCTAAATTAGGAAATTCAGTTTTAATAGCTACAGGATAATGGTCGGATATATCAGTTCTTACGATATTCAGTTACATAAGGATTCTGTTGTTCCCATTTCAATTTCTACTTGCGACACAATTATATAATATTTTTTACAAAAATTAATATGCCACCAGTTTTGTTATATTGTCTACAGTTATAAAATTTATTATAGCCATCTAAATTATATAAACAGACCTCATCACTTTTTATCCAGATTTCAGTCACAATAATTACTGATAAACAATTTCTTCAATATGATGGAATTTATGCCTAACACTACGAATATTAATATTTAACCCATTGTTGTTAGTTATATGAAAAAAATTTAAATTATCAAATTCTAAGTATTCGGAAACAATATTATCAGGAAAAAAATTATCATTCACATTGTCACCCATTAAGAGGCAAAAAAATTTTACAGTCGCTCAAAAAAGTATCCGAACACCATGGTTGATTACAGAATTCAGAAAAAATATCTGGCAACGATTTTTTTAGAAATTAGTGATCTGGCAACCTTCGTGTCACGTGACACGAAGGTTGCCAGATCACTAATTTCTAAAAAAAATCGTTGCCAGATATTTTTTCTGAATTCTGTAATCAACCATGGTGTTCGGATACTTTTTTGAGCGACTGTACAACTTTCTATTCTAATTCAAAGATCAACAGGCCATTCCATCTTCTCTCAAAGTATCATTTAAATCAGACTCATTTCTAATCCCCTAAATCTTTGAATTTTCTGAAAGCCTCATAAATATTTTTCCTTCCTTAATCCAGACGTATTTAAAATGAGAACATTTTTCATACTGTTTAGCCTTAAACAAGAGTTGTTTAAGAGCAAGAGTCAAGTGTTCAATTAAATAAATTTTGGATTTTTTAAACTTTACATGAATGTCAGATCAAGTGAGACTATATTGACCATTTTTGTTTTCTTGAAGCCACTTATCTCTAATCTCCTTGGCTCGGAATTTTACAATTATAAGTTTGATTTTTGATTTATTAGTTGTTGTCATCCTGTGAGCAGCAATGATATCACCTTCATTCACTGGAATATTAATTTTATCAGATATTTTGTTTAAGATCAGTGAGACGTTTTCATTTGGCTCCTCAGGCACACCAACAACCTCTAGATTCTGATTTCGAGAATACATTTGTAGATCTTGAACTTCGTCAATAACCTTTTCAAGTTTTTGCCTTAAATTTCTGTTTTCAGCTCGAAGGTCAGAGTTTATTTTTTTACCTCAGCAATTTCGTTCTTCAGCACAAGCATTGCATTAATAAAATCATCGATTTTGTTTGAAGAAAAATCAGCAGAAGTATTTAACTCTTTAATATCTTGTCTTATTTCGCATATAGAAGTTTTCAGGAAAAGATCAATTCATATCTGAACTCTCGTCCTCACAGCGTCTTGCTTTCGAGTCTCGCGACGCTCCCACACCAGAGCCAAGGTCAGGATGAGCGGGAAGACGCTCGCATTTCCCGCCACAGGCACCGCCATCTTGGCTCATCACGGTCACTTCTTCCGAATCACCGAATTTGCACTTGCATACTTTTTCTTCTTCGTTTTATTTAGAGTGCGGATATCACTGTCGGTAAAAACTTCACATGAATAATGATAGACTGCTTTATATTTAGTACTATTACATTGCACAAATTCATTAACTTCCATACCAAACGTTTTACATAATAAAGGCATACTGTATAAATATATATAAAGTCAAAATGATAACATATATTTCATTATTTTGCATTTGTACAAAAAATATTTTGAAGTTAACGTAACGTTATAACGAAATTTAATTTTTGCTACGACGAAAACGTTATTAAATTTTTGGCTGTAACGAAAAATGGAACGTTTCTCATTTCGTTTGCCAACACTGTTGTCTTTTTCTGCAAGATTGCGTCACTTGGTCCACCCCTTTATATTTTTCTACATCCGGGTCTGCTTCAATGGCATCTCAGACCAGCACCCAATGTTGTGCCTGAATAATTATTTCGGCCTAACGAACATAAACCAAATCTAAATTTTTCCGAGGCCGTCCCGTGGCCGAGTGGTTAGCGCGCTTGGCTACTGATCTACGGGACCTGGGTTCGAGCCCCGGGTAAGTCATGGATGTTCGTGTTGTTTTCTGCTGAGGTCCTGCCATCCTCTCAGATCTTCTACTGTGGCATATAAACTGACAGGCTCCTGTCAGACCTCTGTGGCAAGCAGCTACTTGAGGGGGCATTATTTATTTTTATAAATTATTCCAACCCACACATAGCATCCACCCCAAGAGTGGAGTATCAGTACACTAAAATCCCCAGCTGACACAAAGCACCGCATATCCGACAATAAACTCGCATGAACCACAAGCTAACGATCACAGAGGAATTGGCAAAGCTGGATTCAGGGAGTTGAAATACAACGACACATGAGGGGCAAGCTCGGTTTGGAATGCTGACTCTCTCCCTCGCTGGACATTTAATGAAATAGCTGACGTTCTGCTGCCCACAACCCATGAAAATGACCAAGCCAGGAGACATGGGAAATTCCATCAAAAGGGTGGATATTGTGGTACAAATTGGGGGAGGAAAGATTGGGGGTTAGAGAGGTGTTCATATAGCTACATAGAAATCCGTTGAGAAGTGTTGATGTCTGTTGCTGCAAGTTGAGTCCACATGATGTAAGCAAATATAGTGCTCCCTCCAAGAATAGTGAAGGAACGTGGGCAGGAGTAGTGGAGAGTGACTTCATGCCATCAAAGCTCCCACTTGACATAAAGGATGCCAGAATCTCTGAGGTGTTCAACCCCAATGACGAAAAAATGCGCAAAGGAATTGAAGGGAACTCTGCAAATTCTCCACCCTGGCAGTCCATGCAGAAAGAATCTCAGAAATGCTGCTTCCATCTCCAACCACTATATAATGACAGACGTTTGCAGTACTTTCAAGGGAATCATGAAAAATGGTATAGCAAGTCACTCTTGCCTCTGGTTAAGTTCAGTTTATTGATGTGAATAAGTCCGATACAAGATTAATGAATGAATTTGATTCTTGAACAGCTTAGTTCTGTAAGTGCGCAAAAAATGCCTGATTCAATATTTAGCGAAATTGTGACAATTTGGTTAGCGCGCTTGGCTACTGATCTAAGGGACCTGGGTTCGAGCCCGGAGTAAGGCGTGGATGTATGTGTCGTTTTTCTGCTGAGGTCCTGCCATTATCTTAGACCTTCTACTATGGCATATAAACTGACAGGACCTCTGTGGCAAGCAGCTGCTTGAGGGGGTATTTTTTTAAATTTATATCCCACAGTACAAATTGAAATATTAAAGCTTATTATGTTAATTATAAATTCGCAGATTACCTGTTGATATATAATTCAAGAAGTAATTTCGTGAAGAAAAAAAGATTCCAACCCACACCAAGTTACATGCCAAGTTCTCGCTCTCCAGCTTTGTCATTTATTCACTTATTTGTGACTTTTAAATCTCTGACCTTATCGTTCATGGCGCCATCTATGATCAGGAAAGGCAACTTATCCAATATTGCTCAATATATAGATGTTAAATAAGGAAGTCACGCTAAATCTTTATTAATGCAAGAATTGATCAATAATAAATTCACAGATTGCCTGTCGAAATACGTTTCAAGAAATAATTTTGTGGGGAAAAATGATTTGCAGGTTTTTTCATATTTAACATTGAATAAGTTGTCTTTCCTGATCATAGATGGAATCATGAGCGACAAGTTCAATGAGATTTAAAAGTCTGAACTTAGTGGATAAATAATGGAGCTATAGTGATACCTTAGTGGGTTGGGATGTTTTACCTCTGAGCGGCACTTTTTTGCACACCATGGACTAAATGGTGTGCATGGCCAGGTCATATGGACCCCGAAGGCTCAGAGTAAGTTGGGGGAGGGGACCCACTGGAATAGCTGTTGGGAGACAGATGGTAGCCTCCCGTGAAGGCCATCCAGCATGTTCTTTAACGTGCACATGGTATGGCGTTCCTGCACACGTAGCCACGGCTTAATGTCCTATCCAACGGAAGGCGGCCTTATCCAAGACCATCGATGTCCCCTACTGACCGTGAGCAGGGCAGGGAATTTTGCGGAGATAAATCTCAACGCTGACCCAGCTGGGACTCGAACCTAGGAACCGCAGATTATGAGCCTGGCATGCTACTGACTGAGCCACCCCCGCCATGCTTAGTGGTTAGAGTACCTGTAATTGGGAGGTGTAGGTTCGAATCCCACTCATCGGCAAATAAGTTTTTCCTTATTGATTAATTCTTGAATTAATAACGCTTTAGCATGACTGACCTTGTTATTTAACATCTATATATTGAGCAATATTGGACAATATACTCCTGACTACCGTTGTGTGACTCCCAGGAGCTGTGAGTATTCAGGCACTACATTGCCACAGTAACATTTTATATTGCAATGCAAAAGAAGGCAGAGAGTAAGAGTTCCGATCTGTAACCCCACGTGTGAAATGTTGGAGGGGGCCAACGGTTGCAATGTTTCATGTATAATTGTGATTCAGTGCTAATGTTTAAACTTTAATATTAAGGATCTTAACACACTGAAAATATAATGGAGTATGCGAAATCTGAATTTGACGAAAACGGCATATTTCTGCTTTTGCCTTTTTCTATTTAGAAAAATTAATAAGCATTAAATTTGAATTCATGAGTTTTAAAATTGACATCCTGGTGGCCGAATATTTAACGTATTTGGTTGTGATCAAAAGAAATTGGATTTCGAGTCTTAGATAAGATCAAAAGGAAAAGTATTTCGAGCCCTTCTTACAAATCCTTCCTGTGGCGTAGTAAACTGACAGGCTCCTGTGAAATCTGTGAAAAACAGCCTGATTTATGGTTAATATATGGGATGGGGGTCACTAAGTTGCAAAGTAAAGAGAAACAGGAAAACTGCCTGAATAGAGCATTTATTTTTAAATATAATCTCCAAAAACCTTTATACACATGACCATTGCTTTACCAAATTCTGCAAATTCGCTGCATAAAAAGGTGTCAGTCGCAATAATCAGTAATGTACTTCATTTTCAAACCTTCACATTGTCAGAAAAACATTTGCCCAAGGTGGTGCTTAAGTTGACCTAACGAATGGAACTTGTTAGGGATGAGGACAGACCTGTAAGGAAGATGATCAAGAAGCTCTCAACCCAAAGCATTAACCTTTAACATCCGAGACTGCTCAAAAAAGGTGTAGATAGCAAAAACACAGGAATATCACTATTTGGACTTATCCATTTCGAATTTCTGCCATTTTAAGACATTATGGGCATTAAAGGCTAATGGTGTCATGAGCTGTCTGACTGGCCCTCCTAACCTCGCATTGTCTTGAAGTTTCGAACTTCTTGGTTCAAAGTTTTCAACCTGGTTGTAAACAGCCTTACATGACAAACAGTTCTTGCATAGACTGAAAGCATTTGTGGATATTTTTCGAACATATTTTGGCCACAGAAAACGAACAGCAGCACTGTGTTCTTCGGTTGTACACTCCAGCAGTACAGTCGCCATTTCTCGCCCTGTAAGAGTAACCGTTAACAGAAGCGCACGCCAAAATCATTGAGGTTTATGCCTCGTGGAATGTGCTGCCACCTACTGCTAATAATTCACAATCTTTTACATATATTTATAGAGCTGCGTTTGTGACTTGCTGTCTCACTTACGTATAAAAGTTTCATAATCATATTTTCCTTCTTTTGAGACTTAGGGTTCTTGTGACTGATTACGTAGTCCAATATGCAGCAAGGAGCGTTTGCTTAGACATTGAAGAACTAAACCATTTCTTTTTATAGCCAACAGTATTTACTAAATATTTCAGATGAATCGTTTACTTATGATTAAAAACCAAAGACATGAGAGCTTTTATATAATTTCCGTTAAAAAATCATATAATAAAAAAATTAGGGGAAAAAGGTTTTTTCTGTGATTATTTCATACTTCCGTTTTATAATTTTTTCTCCTATAAATCTGTGCCAGAGCTATAAAAAAAATTAGGGAGAGGCAAGTGATTGGTTTGAACTGGAAAGAAACAAAAAGCCGTTTCGATATCTTTCTTTCCTAGAAAATTATTATCGCCAAATAGTGCAAAATATGTTTTTCTCCCTGTTTTCAAGGGGTCTTTAAAGATATTCTTGCGAAATAGATGTAATATTTGTTTTATAACTTTTACGAACCCGTCCAGTTATTGGAGTTCTCCAAGTGAGAATCTAGTCCCTCATTACCCCGAGATCCACCCTTGCTCCTAAAT
Organism: Ryuthela nishihirai; assembly: GCA_038380435.1. Classification (NCBI taxonomy): domain Eukaryota; kingdom Metazoa; phylum Arthropoda; class Arachnida; order Araneae; family Heptathelidae; genus Ryuthela; species Ryuthela nishihirai. Next base: position 25,715,116 of record JAWZYU010000009.1, on the reverse strand, counting down.
AATAAACACTTGCATTAAATATATTTTATTGCGTAATTTATACTGGGGAAAACTATCGGATGTTACCTCTCCTTTGTTTCTTGAACAACATTGCTTTTCTCTTAGTTCAGCTTCGTGCTCTGCTTTGAATTTTTTTCCTGAGAATAACAGAGAAAAAAAACTTCTACATCTAACAACTCCATACACATTGTCCCCTAACGGCAAGCTGCACTGCCCTAAACCACTCACGAATGACGCGGTGATGCTAGAGGAGAGCCAAGAACAAGAGCCAACAGTCGTCCCACAGAACGAAAATGCTGCGATCTTTGACATTCGAGCGACCCCGGGCTGTGAGCGATCTCTCCGCCGGGCGACATTCGGGACCCATAAAGCGTCCCTGGAGTCCAGGCGTCCCTGCAGTGTTTCCTTGTAGTGCGAGGCAGTCAGCATTCCGCCTGTCTGCTCAGCCTCATTCATCATTTGGCTGCTCGGTGGCACACTCAGGCATTCTAGAGGCCGACCTATCCGCCCTCAATATCACTACTCGAGGCCTCAGATGTTCCTCCCCTTTGAGCTTTTTTTATTTCCTTTCTATTTGAGCTTCTTTGCTTGTTTTTTCCCTCGTTTATTTGTTGATGATTACCTGCTCTTATTTATGTTACTGATGAATCATCTCTTTGTTGAAGCTACCTAAATCGGGCTGTATTCGTCAGATATTTCCGGTGGGGAATGCGCAAATTTAAAATTATACAGTAAATGTTTGATACGAATTATTTGTGCTTTACATTTTTTTTTTTCAAAATAAGGAATAAAAATAATGTGTGGCAGTTGTTGACCAATCTAAGTGATTTTTCGGAGGTAAAATTGCCTGTTATTTAGAATGAAAGTTCAAATTAGATTGCATCTTCAAATAGTATAAGAAAACTTAAGAACATTAAGCCAAAATTTGAAATATGATCTTGATTGCTAAAAAATTTTTATTTTGCATTTTGTTAAACACTTTTAATTCTAGGACAGAGATGTTTGAAATACTCTTTGATTTATTCTGAATTTTGATTTCCTTTTTTAATTTTCTGAGAACTGAATTAATTCTAGAAGTTTGTTTTTGACATCTGACAACGATATTCAACTTTGAACTACCGCCTCGGATTGCCTTGACGGGAAGCTACCATCTGTTTCTTAACAGCTGTAAAGTAGGTCCCCTCCCCCCAGCCTTCTGTGAGCCCTTGAAGTCATTGTGACTTTGCCATTTAGCTCATTGTGTGAAAAAAAAAGTGCCGCCCAGAAGTAAAACAATCCAACCCTTGTTCTTGACATATCTCGATGGTAAGACATAGGGAAATATTCCCTGGCATGTTCATATCTCAGGAAGGAGATGGAATGTTCCCTATAAATAACTGTTTCTGTTACAAATAAATGTTTGTTTCGTCTAAAGCAAAGTTAATTCGTAACCAGCAAAGCACACTGACCAATCCGCTTAATCTTTATCTTTGTGGCATAAGAATGCCACACCGTTCACAGCAAACTGGAGCGTGTGCAGTTACTGCACACGCTCCAGTTTGCTGTGAACGGTAACTGCACACGCTCAATATTTCCGTGAGTGAGCCCACACGATCTAGTATCAAAATAATATGACCACTTACAGTACTGTCCCACACAACCTAACTTTGCGACACTTCACAACTTTTCCCTTTCTCCTTTCCAGAATAAATGACAATCCGGACGACCCTTGCCCAGGACACGTCATGGAACTTCCGATTCCGATTTCAATCTTCGAAATCCTAAATTACTGTCACTTACTAAGGTTACGAGAACTATTTTGAAGTCGTGGATGAGAGTGGGGCGCAGAATGTTTGAACTGGTTAATCTTGAATCGACTGTGCCCTTTTCCCATTTCCACAAAATTCTATTAATTGCAGATAAATTGGAATTCGGCTGAAAATAGCAGAGACGACTTCGGGCTGGAGTTTAGAATAATTTTAATTTCGAATACGTCTTGTAATTGTGAAAAAAAAATAGGTTGGGTTGTGTGTTGTTTTTGTGGACTTTTTTGCACACCATGGGCTAAATGGCCAGGTCACATGGACCCCGAAGGCTCAGAGAAGGTTGGGAGAGGGGACCCACTGGAACAGCTGTTGGGAGACAGATGGTAGCCTCCCGTCAAGGCCATCCAGCGTGTTCTTTAACGTGCACAGTGTATGGCTCTCCCGCACATGGGGCCACGGCTTAACGTCCCATCCGACGGACGGCGGCTTTCCAAGCCCATCGGTGTCCCATACTGACCGTGGGCAGGACATTTTGCGGAGATAAATCTCAACGCTGACCCAGTTGGGACTCGAACCTGGGAACTACAGATTACGAGCCTGGCGCGCTACCGACTGAGCCACCCCCGACTCTTTTTTTCTCTTCTTCAGATAATTAACTTTCAGCAGAATGATATGACATATGCTTGTCAAGACTCATCATTAGCAATGTCACAGGATCTCTAAACTCTAGAAACAAGTCAAGTTTGCTGATACCCTTAAAGTGCCGTAAGCCCTAAAACAATTTATGGAAACTGATTTCATGTAGCCTTCATTTTCCTTCGATTTTATGATATTTTGCTATTCAAAATTAAAAGCTCTTCCGTTTAGTGTGTAATATGATCAAACTCTATTTCTTCGGTATTTAGAATAATTTCTAAAGTTTGATTTTTTTTATTGAGGAGCCAGAATTTCAAATTTATTGCTACACCAGGATTCTTGATGAGTAACTTGACATATTTAGGGTTAAACAGAAATTTAACTTACTAGCGTCTGCACCTGATTGATTTTGAAGGGAAGTAAGAGCTCAACCCGTCGTAAGAGTCAACGATATAGTTATAATTTCGACGGGTTATTTCCGTATGCAGAATTCTGTAAACATTTGAAAAACAAATAAATTTCGATGAAAGAATTCCGTGCAGTGACTTAAATTATATAGCAACAGGATGGCAATTAACAGATAAATAAATAACTCTTCTGAACTTATAGAATATGTGTGTAATAAATTGCTAAATTGTGACGAACCATTTCCAAATAAGCTTTCAGTAGTTTTCATGAGTCTGTATTCGCATTTTTGTTGAGTTCCCGTCTCCTCTTGCAGAAGGATAAATGGATGAAGTCAAAGTGAGTGATTGGGTGAGGCGAAGTTGTCAAACTGAAGAAGCGTGGCAACAACTTTGAAGCCAAGGGCTTGAATCATGCGATGCGACAAAAAACAACAATATTCTTTTGCGGTACGTCCACAGAGAAAGCGATTTGAGCTGTTCAGCGTTATGAATATTTCTACAATTTCTGGCGTCTTGAAACAAAAACGATGAGAGGTTTCACAATAAGCTGAAGAGTATACAGTTGATATTTTAACGCCAACAACAAAGAGGTGGCTGAAAGCAAATTGCTGCATACGCTCCAGTTTGATGTTGTTTGGTAATGGTTTAGTATTAAGACGCCGGAAAGTATGGAAACGTTGATAACGCTTAACCGTTCAAACTCACTTCTATATGGCCATAAAAGGAGTTGTTGGGTCCTACCCTTCTGATGAGCTATGAGAATGATAATTTTTCTATTTACTTTCACAGGATTCAGCTATTTTTTCACTCTAAAGGCTGCACTAACTGATATGTGATGACAGTTTTTGGGTCGAAATACTTCTTCCAAAAACTTACATAAATAAAGCTCAAGGTTTCTTTAGCTTCTAATAATATAACTAAATGGAACGATGAAAATAACATTTAGTCATCGCCGTTCTTAGTCATACTTTTTGAACTCGAAAAAGGCACAAAACATAGGTTTAAAAAATAAATAAGTATACAATTTTATTCCATATAATACATCATTTTAACCTTTCCTGTCTGATAGAGTATTTTAATAATTGATAAACCCTCTTAAGTCTTATTCTCTAGTGCTCCCTCGCCCCCCAAAAAACAACTAAATCCTGGGTACATGCTTGTTTCCTGGAACTGCACAGTGGTTAGGTTGTTTTATCTCTGGGCGGCGCCTTTTCGCACACCATGGGCTAAATGGCCAGGTCACATGGACCCCTAAGGCTCAGAGAAGGTTGGGGGTTGGGTTGGGTTGTTTTACCTCTGAGCGACACTTTTTTGCACACCATGGGCTAAATGGCCAGGTCACATGGACCCCGAAGGCTCAGAGAAGGTTGGGGGAGGGGACCCACTGGAACAGCTGTTGGGAGACAGATGGTAACCTCCCGTCAAGGCCATCCAGCGTGTTCTTTAACGTGCACAGGGTATGGCTCTCCCGCACACGGGGCCACGGCTTAACGTCCCATCCGACGGACGGTGGCCTTTCCAAGCCCATCGGTGTCTCCTACTGACCGTGGGCAGGGCGGGGAATGAAGGTTGGGGGAGGGGACCCACTGGAACAGCTGTTGGGAGACAGATGGTAACCTCCCGTCAAGGCCATCCAGCGTGTTCTTTAACGTGCACACAGGGTATGTCTCTCCCGCACAAGGGGCCACGGTTTAACGTCCCATCCAACGGACTTTCAAAGTCCATCGGTGTTCCCTACTGACCGAGGACAGGGCGGGGAATTTTGTGGAGATAAATCTCAACGCTGACCCAGGTGGTACTCGAACCTGGGAACTACAGATTGCGAGCCTGACGCGCTACCGACTGAGCCACCTCCAAAGCATCCCATATGAGGGCTTCGAATTAGCTGTTCAACGAGAAAAGTCACAGCTCTCCAACACGCTCCCAGCATCAATAAAAGTCGCACTTCTGTGAAACAGAGGGCGGGGTTGGCTCAGTCGGTAGCGCGCCAGGCTCGTAATCTGTAGTTCCCAGGTTCGAGTCCCAGCTGGGTCTGCGTTGAGATTTATCTCCACAAAATTCCCCGCCCTGCCCACGGTCAGTAGGGGACACCGATGAGCTTGGAAAGGCCGCCGTCCGTCGGATGGGACGTTAAGCCGTGGCCCCGTGTGCGGGAGAGCCATATCCTGTGCACGTTAAAGAACACGCTGGATGGCCTTGACGGGAGGCTACCATCTGTCTCCCAACAGCTGTTCCAGTGGGTCCCCTCCCCCAACCTTCTCTGAGCCTTCGGGGTCCATGTGACCTGGCCATTTAGCCCATGGTGTGCAAAACAAGTGCCGCTCAGAGGTAAAACAACCCAACCCAAAATCTGTGAAACAGAAGCTTATAGTCAATCTATTCAGAATGATTATGCAATCTGTACTCGACGAGTTTAGAGTGGGCGAATTATTGCTTCTCCAGTGCGAATTTTCTGTCACACGTGCGTATTGCTCCGTTATAACTGCTTTAGTTGGATTTAGTTAAATTTTCTATGGTGTTACACTTTCGACAAGAAATGTCCCAATTTCAGTAAGCTGAAATAAGAACAATATCTGAACTGCCTCGGTGTCAACTTTGCGAAACCGGGACATTGTGCTGAATTTTCTCGGTTTTTATCAATCGAAGTCTGGAAATCCTAGCCACGATGCTTTTTCTAAACTAATGGTTCCCAAACCTTTTTTGTTCCGAACCTAAATTGGCCACCCTTGATCCTCAGGTGTATTTTATTATTAAATACACACTTATATAAATATGGTGGGTGGGCGTGTTGTATAATATTATATAAATATCGGTGTGTGTGTGTGTTTGTGTGTGTTATGTAATATTACATAAATATGGGGGCAGGACTGGGAGTTTTGCGCAAAAAAGTCTCATATCATTAAAATGTATTAATTTTTATTATATTATTATGTGATTAATTTTTTTATTATTTGAAAACAAACGATATTATGGAAATTCGAGTTTAAAAAGTTATTACTAGGTATTAGAAATATAAAGAAAATCATCTAATGATCCCCAGGAATTTAAGTTTGGGAAGTGTTGCTCTAACCTGTGGGCTTCCATGGTGGGGCCCAATGTGCAGTGAAATCGCACCTCTCAGAGACTGAGACTTGCATTTACCTTTATAGTAGTGGCATAATGCAGAAAGTTCCAAGGAACGGGAGGAGGAAGGTGGGTTACCTGTAAACGGCGCACTTTTTTGCACCTAAAGGATTAAATGGCCAGATCATTAGGACCTCGAGGGCTCAGAGAAGGTTGGAGGAGAGGACCCACTGGAAAGCTGTTGAAAGACAGATAGTAGCCTCCCGTCAAGACCATCCAACGTGTTCCTTAATGTGCACAGGGAGTGAAAAAGTAGTTGAATCCAGCGTGTTCTTTAATGTGCACAGCGAGTGAAAAAACAGCTGAATCCAGCACGTTCTTTAATGTGCACAGGGAATGAAAAAACAGATGAATCCAGCGTGTTCTTTAATGTGCACAGGGAGTGAAAAAAAACCCAACTGAATCCAGCACGTTCTTTAATGTGCACAGGGAATGAAAAAAGGATGAATCCAGCGTGTTCTTTAATGTGCACAGGGAGTGAAAAAAAAACAGCTGAACCCAGCACGTTCTTTAATGTGCACAGGGAATGAAAAAAAACAGATGAATCCAGCGTGTTCTTTAATGTGCACGGGGAATGAAAAAGCACCTGAATCCAGCGTGTTCTTTAACGTGCACAGGGAGTGAAAAAAACCATCTGAATCCAGCACGTTCTTTAATGTGCACAGGGAGTGAAAAAGTAGCTGAATCCAGCGTGTTCCTTAATGTGCACAGGTTTTCATGCACACGGCGCCATGGCTTAATGTTCCATCCAATGAATGGCGGTCTTTCAAGCTCATCAGTGTCCTTTACTGACCGAGGGCAGGGCGGGGAGTTTTACGTGGATAGTCTGAACGCTGGCCTAGGTGAGGCTCGAACCTGGGAACTGCAGATCACGAGCTTAGATCCCTACCGAATGAGCCACCCCCTTTCCTGAAATGGGGGAGATTGACATGTTCGAGTCAACTCGAGAAACTGGTATGCTTCATATTCGATTTTCAGAGACTATCTTAAAAGATATATGTTATTCAAACCTTCAAGGGTCGAGGGGGAAGATGATATACTGTGCATTCCAGCTGTTTTTTCATTCCTTGTGAACATTAATGAAACGCTGGATCTGCAGTTCCCTGATCACGCCACTGCCCAACAGATTCACTGAAAGAAACTTTATTAAAACTTCTTGTATTTATGATAGGACTAAATATAGAAAACAAAATACAGAGAAATCGTGATTTGGTGTATATATTTTTGGTCCCCTCCGAATATAAACAATGTATTTAGTGAATTTCGATTTAGAAAACAACCCACATTTAGTATAAGAAATTTTCAACCATCCAAATAACAATCGATATTCATGTTTTCTCTCGGGCCGGAGATCGTTACCACACGACCATAATCTTTGCCGAGTGACGTCACATATTGAACACCGATGTTGAACACACACCGAAGCGACTCTTGTGACTCAGAGGCGATTTGGTTTGCGACTCAGGGACTTATGGTTCTGTTCTAGGTGGTAAATTCCGTCAGTTGTGTTCATTTATTGTTTTTTTTTTTGGTCGTCCATTATGGCTTACGAAAGAGGAGACGCTGATGATCATGAAAAAAGAAAATTATTCATGGAGGTGGGGAAAAAAATTCGAACATCCTAACAATAAAATTTTATGATCTGCTTTTGGATTTCGCTACAAGTTGTTTCCATCGTAATATTTTTTTTCTTTACAGATTGGCTGACTCAGAGGTTCGAGAACGAAAATGACATGCACAGTTTGGTTTTCAAATATGTCATCATTATTTTTAAAATTAATTTGATGTTATTTCTTATGTAATTGAATTTATTTATGTAGAAACAGTTTTTTTAACTAGTTATGAAAAGAAATCATTTGAATATAATTATATACAGTTAGTTGCATAAGAAGAAGAATAGTTTAGAAGACGTTCCTTGTTTCTGCTTGTGGGCGCAGATCCGACCACTATGTTGATAACAAAATTGACATAATATAATCATTTTGCAGTACAGTCGCTCAAAAAAGTATCCTAACAATATGGTTGATTACAGAATTGAGAAAAAATATCTGGCAACGAAATTAGTGATCTGGCAACCTTCGTGTCTGACATGAAGGTTGCCAGATCACTAATTTCTAAAAAAAATCGTTGCCAGATATTTTTCTCAATTCTGTAATCAACCATAGTGTTCGGATACTTTTTTGAGTGACTGCAGGTGGTCATAATATTTTGATACTAGATCGTGTGGACTCACTCACGGAAATATTGAGCGTGTGCAGTTACCGTTCACAGCAAACTGGAGCGTGTGCAGTAACTGCACACGCTCCAGTTTGCTGTGAACGGTAACTGGAGCGTGTACAGTTGCTGTACACGCTCCAGATATTTTTCCTGAATTCTGTAATCACGTGACACGAAGGTTGCCAGATCACTAATTTCTAAAAAAAAGTTGCCAGATATTTTTTCTGAATTCTGCAATCAACCATAGTGTTCGGATACTTTTTTGAGCCACTGTACCAAGGATGCAACAAAGTTTATTCTACCCATGGATAGAAAAAAAAGGAAGTACTTTTTAGTGCCTTAAGGATGGACGTTTGTGGTTTTTCTGCTGAGGTCCTGCCATCCTCACAGACCTTCTACTATGGCGTATTAAACTGACAGTCTCCTGTCAGACCTCTGTGGCAAGCAGCTGCTTGAGGGGTGTATTTAAAAAAAAGATTTATTTTTATTGATATTTTGAATTTATTTTCTAGTATATAATTTTTGGTTAAAGAAATGCTTTAATATGTTAACCCTTTGAGGTCCTAACCCGGAGTCGGTGCGGCTTTTCCAATGTTAAATGATAACTAGATGAATGCACATCGCCTGTGAGAATCGGCCGTCCCGTGGCCGAGTGGTTAGCACGCTTAGCTACCGATCTAAGGGACCTGGGTTCGAGCCCCGGAATTAGGCATGGATGTGTGTGTCGTTTTTTTGCTGAGGTCCTGCCATCCTCTCAGATCTCCTACTGTGGCATATAAACTGACAGGCTCCTGTCAGACCTCTGTGGCAAGCAGCTGCTTGAGGGGGTATTTTTTTTTGAGAAAATATTGGAATCTCGTTTTCGAAAAGTATTAAGTTTTCCATTCACTTCATAAAGTTTTAATTCGAACTAATGGATGATCGGAAAAAAATGCGAATAATAGTATTTTATTAGTACTTATGCAACATGAAAAGTATATTTGTCTTTTATTCAATAAATAAAAAAAAAGTTGCTTTTCTCTTACCCCTCTGAGGAAAGAGGGCATGTTGTTGACGTCACTGGAATACTTCTTGACAAATTTCTCCATAAGTAGGGGCGGCTGCATAAATAGGACAGTGGGCAGGGCGGGAAATTTTGCGGAGATAAATCTCAACACTGACCCAGCTGGGACTCGAACCTGGGAATTACAGATTATGATCCTGGCACGCTACCGACTGAGTCCCTCCCCAACGTAGGGAGTTAACAATCTGTATCTGTTACTCTGTGGTAATTAAACACGTAATATAGCATCCTGCCAAATTCACACTAAACTTTCTGTCCTGATAACGGGTTCTGGCAACAATCAAAATGTAGTTAGTGGAATTTTCTTGCGCTGATTCCTTGAAATCAACGAAAAGTTTGGTAAAAACAGTCCTAAGAGGAAAAGACATTTCTTAGTTTCCAAAATGAGAACTCACAGTAACGCTTTGAAAGATTTCTAAAACGGAGCTGTACAGTCGCTCAAATAAATATCCGAAAAATATGATTGATTACAGAATTCAGAAAAAATATCTGGCAACGATTTTTTTTTATAAATTAGTGATCTGGCAACCTTCGTGTCACGTGATTACAGAATTCAGGAAAAATATCTGGAGCGTGCACAGCAACTGCACACGCTCCAGTTTGCTGTGAACGGTAACTGCACGCGCTCAATATTTCCGTGAGTGAGCCCACACGATCTAGTATCAAAATAATATGACCACCTACAGTCGCTCAAAAAAGTATCCGAACACTATAGTTGATTACAGAATTCAGAAAAAATATCTGGCAACGATTTTTTTTAGAAATTAGTGATCTGGCAACCTTCGTGTCACGTGATTACAGAATTCAGGAAAAATATCTGGAGCGCGTACAGCAACTGTACACGCTCCAGTTACCGTTCACAGCAAACTGGAGCGTGTGCAGTTACTGCACACGCTCCAGTTTGCTGTGAACGGTAACTGCACACGCTCAATATTTCCGTGAGTGAGCCCACACAATCTAGTATCAAAATAATATGACCACCTACAGTCACTCAAAAAAATATCCGAACACCATGGTTGATTACAGAATTCAGAAAAAATATCTGGCAACGATTTTTTTTAGAAATTAGTGATCTGGCAACCTTCGTGTCACGTGACACGAAGTACATCGCAAACAAAATAAAGTAGCTGTTCAACAAGAGCTAGTAACGTGTCTTATTATCAGCTATAAGAATTCCGTATGCAGCGAAGGAAGTGAACCAAACATAACGATCTGTACTTGATATAATAAGCACCTTGTTTCAATACCCTTACTAGCGGGCGATGTAATGCAGATGCTAAGGGAGAGAGAGAGCGAAGAAACCAATGTACAACAACATTTGCAATTTGCTCTTGCCGCCAACTTCGAAGCCGAAGCAACAATAAAGACACGAAGCAAAACGAGACGTTCAAACAAGGTAACGACGCAGCATGGAACCAGCCGCCATACATCACGATGCTGAGTGTGACGGGCACCATAAAGCATGTTCTGCTGGTGCCGCTGATGCACATATGCATGCAGTGAAAGCAAACAGCGGGAGGTAGAAGGAACGGCATGCTGCCCGGAGACTGTGACATCCGAGCGAAGATGGGCTGTACCTCTCGCTTACTACGCGTCATTCTTTCTTGGAACTGCATGAATAAATCTCTGCCTACTGAACCACTGCACTGAATCATCTTTCTGTTCGCTTCGCATAACTAGCTAAGCTGTCTGGCTTGTTATCTAGATGTCTGTCTGCCAGCTTTGAATTGGCGTTTCTTTAACTTTGGTCAATGCATCTGTTTTGGAACGCTTTACTCAAGTTTATGCACACGTAGTGTAGTTTAAAACATTAACAGTTGGAAGATAGAAAAAAAAACGAAAAACCTGCTTACCTACTGTGAGGAGGTTGATGATGGCCTTCTAATGATGTTATTTAAGTCTAATAATATCGTTGATGTCGATATGTTGTTACTTCTTCGTTGCTCGTTTTCAAAAATAAGATATTGTTTTCAGTTTTCGTTTGGTTTTCCGTCTGCATATATTTAACTCCTTTTGTCATAAAAAATTGGAATCGGATAGGTACAGATACAGATAAACTATTAGGCTTCGCATCTTTAGAATATTCCGATTATTTTTATTTTCACCGTTAGAGGACGCTAAAGTTCGAAAATGACTAGAGGCCCTATATATAGGTAGAGGTTGGCCATCTCAAAATTGAATTCCATGTATTGTTATCGCTCGGAGTTTTGGGCAAGCAAAGCTAAATGTTGTTGCACGGATACTTTTGGATTCCGGAAAAGGATAGGGCAATATTTGATACAGATTTAAATGCTCACGATTGGAAGCACTTTAGAAAACGGCTAAAAAGGAAAGGTAAATTTTAGGGCTTTTTTTATTAAAAGAAAGAGATAATAATTTTCGTTTTGTCGTCTGTTCGTCTGTAGATATCGAACTTTTTTATTTATACATAAAAATAAAAAATTGTTTTTGTGTTGGATAGGTATTAATGAAATATTGCGATTTGCATTTTTCGAATCCCTTAAAAATTATAACTGCGCTCTCTAACGGTGGAAAAATTTGAAATTTCCAAAATTTCAAACGAATATTCCGAACGATGTAGTTATGTTGGAAATTTGAAATTTTGGTGTTGAAATGTGAAGGTTACGAAGTTGACATTGGCAACAATAACTTGACCTTTTAGCCTTTAGACTCAGGGGGGATACAACTTTTTTTCTTTTAACAGAAAATTGTATGTTTTTAGAGATAAATTAAAAATTCTTTTTGTGTTGGATAGGTATATTGATGAAATATTACAATTTGCATTTTCCGAATCTCTTAAAAACTATAATTGCGCTCCCTAATGATGAGAAAAAATCAAAAAATTCCAAAATTTAAAACGAATATTGAAAACGATGCAGTTATGCTAGATCATACATTAAAAAATATAAAAACAAATATTCTTTCAAGCATCTGCTTGCCACAGAGGTCTGACAGGAGCCTGTCAGTTTGTATGCCACGAGGATGGCGGGACTTCAGCAGAAAAGCAACACAAACAGCCATAACTAACATTTAAGGAGTGAAAAAGCAGGCAAAGAAAGAACTTCATTCTCTTTGAAAACGAGATTTCCATATGCGTCAGAGGCGATATGCGTTCTTCTATTTATTTTACACATTCAGTATCCTCTGGCAGTGAACATTCGAACTATTGTATAATTGGGAAAATAAACTATTAATATTTTATTAGTACCTGTACAACGCAAAATAGTTTTTCATTTATCTCTTAAAGCAGAAAAGTTTAATTTTACCAACGCCCCCTTGGTATAATGTAACAAATCATTACTATTAGTGTAAACCACTTGACCATTACATTTTTTCACCAAAACGTTAAGTTTCTAGCATAAATTGATCGTTTGCAATATTCGTTTAAAGATTTGGTATTTTTCAGCTTTATCCGCCGCTAGAGGCCGCCTTTCGAGTTTTTATTTACCACCTTTAGAGCTTTCTAAAGTGGAAATTCCAACCGATGGGGTTTCGAAAAATGTAAATATTAATATTTTGTTAGTACCTGTAAAACAGAAAAAAGAAATTTTTTTATTTATCTTTTAAAATAAAAAAAAGTTTTTTTTTCTCACCCCCTTGGAGGTAAGAGGCAAAGTCTTGTTGCCTTTGGAAACCTTTTGACCGTAACCCTCTACTACCAAAATTTCAGATTTCCAGTGTAAATAGCTTGCTTGCAATATTCGTTTGAAATTTTAGCATTTTCCATCTTTTAGATGACTAAACTAATAGCGCCATCACTAGAGGGCGCTATTAGAGCTGTTGGAAGATTTGAAAATTGCGAATCGCAATATTTCTCCCATACCTATCCAACCCAAAAAGAAATTTTCATTTATCTGTAAAAGTAAAAGACTGTCCTGTAGACGGACCGACAGGTGGAAAGACAGATGGACAGACAAATGAACAAACATTGACATAGACCGACAACGAAATGAAATCATTAGCTCGTTTTCCAAACGAATCTTAAAAAAATTATTTGTTGATTTTCAGTTAGCTCGTTTCACTTTTGCAGCCGACTGTTGTCTTCTGACGGAGTTTCTTGGAAAAAATATTCATGAATTTATTTTCATGAGTGGAATTTTTACATTCAAATGCAGCACAATGAGGCATTGATAGACAAAATTTATGGAATATTTAATAGAATATTTAATAAATTCTAATAATAGAGTGGAATATTTTATAGACAAAAAATGTGGTAGAAATGTATAAAACTATAATAACTGAGAAACTTAAATAGGTACACATTCTAACTCATAGAATTTCGTCGTACGGTACGACAAAACATGGCGCCCATAAACCATGTGACTCAATCAACCAATGGCAGTCAATCATCGAGATGGCCAGCCTCCAACTATATAGGACCTGTAAAAATGACAAAATTTAAACTAATATTAGAAACAGCGTATTCCTGCTGGAAGGTTTAAATTTGAGTGGTAGCCATAGTGATCAAGGGGTTTGCAGGGGTAGTTGCAGTATTTGTTTCAACTTCTTTGGTTTTAAGAGAAAAACCATGAAATCTTTTGTATGTGGAGAAACATTAATAAAATATATAGTTCGCATTTTTCTCATATTTCATCAATTTTAAAATTTTATCGATAATGGGCGCTAAAGTTAGGAAATAATAAACTTTATACTCTTTGAAAAAAGCCTTTCAAATTCGCCAGAAACGTTTTTTGTTTTTATTACTGTTTAGGTTTAGTTTCCAAATTAGGGAGCTTTTAATGGAGCTATCCATTCGCATAACATGGAAAATCGAAGTCTCTTGTGGTGAATGATATCTGACAGAGACTGACTGTCAGTATCTCTGTGGGCTCGTAATCTGTAGTTCCCAGGTTCGAGTCCCAGCTGGATCAACGTTGAGATTTATCTCCGCAAAATTTCCCCGCCCTGCCTACGGTCAGTAGGGGACACCGATGATGGGCTTGGAAAGGCCGCCGTCCGTCGGATGGGACGTTAAGCCGTGGCTCCGTGTGCGGGAGAGCCATACCCTGTGCACGTTAAAGAACACGCTGGATGGCCTTGACGGGAGGCTACCATCTGTCTCCCAACAGCTGTTCCAGTGGGTCCCCTCCCCCAACCTTCTCTGAGCCTTCGGGGTCCATGTGACCTGGCCATTTAGCCCATGGTGTGCAAAAAAAGTGCCGCTCAGAGGTAAAACAATCCAATCCATTCTAAGTATCTCTGTGGAAGGTGAGAGACTTCAGGGGAAAAACAACACAAACATTCATGATTTTTCAGGGAACTGAACTAGAGTTCGTTTTGTCCCACTTCGAAACCGGCTAGTGAGGTGTTGTTTTTATGCGTCAGGCACGTATCCAGTGATTTAGTTTCGTTGGGGGTTGGGTTGTTTCACCTCTGAAGGCACTTTTTTGCACACCATGGGCTAAATGGCCAGGTCACATGGACCCCGAAGGCTCAGAGAAGGTTGGGGGAGGGGACCCACTGGAACAGCTGTTGGGAGACAGATGGTAGCCTCCCGTCAAGACCATCCAGCGTGTTCTTTAACGTGCACAGGGTATGGCTCTCCCGCACACGGGACAACGGCTTAACGTCCCATCCGACGAACGGAGCCCATGCGTGTATCCTACTGACCGTGAGCAGGGCGGGGAATTTTGTGGAGATAAATCTCAACGCTGACCCAGCTGGGACTCGAACCTGGGAGCTGCAGATTACGAGCCTGGCGCACTACCGACTGAGCCACCCCCGCCCCTTCGTTGGGGGTGATCATAAAATAAGACTTGAGTAGAGTTCCCAATTACTAAGATTTTCCATCGGACGAGAAAGGTTAAAACGATATTCTATATGGAATAAGATTTTTATAGCTGAATTTTTTAAATCTATGTTTTAGTGTCGGACATATAGGACTAAAACAAAATTTTACAAAGACACCTGTTTTGGATTTCAAAGCAGGTAAATAAGTTTGAGATTTTGTATAAGACGACAGGATTACGTAGAGGGGTGAGGGTTGGGGGTTCCGGATCCTTGATTCATTAATGGATACGTCCTTGTTATATGTCGTCACACTCAGTAAGCTTTGTTTAATTTTTTCGATACCAGTTTAAAATTTCATAACGTTTAGAATAAAGGCCCGGATCGGGATGGGGGAGGGAACAAACCCCCACTGCCTTGAGAATACTAGTAACCCAAGCAGAGGCGAAAAATTATTAAACGTACACCGAAGAGCCAAAATATTATGACCACCTGCCTAATGTGATGTTGGTCCTCCACGTGCCCTCTCGAAAATGCTCTGACCCAGTCGTCTGGCCATTACAATTTGGCCTTTGTCCAACTCACTTAAGTCCGCTGCCTTTCCCATCTGAAGAAGAACAATAACACTGATTAACAGAGCTCAATATCAGGTGTTATTTATACCGTTTCATGATCTTCACACGCGCCGTCGTTTACCTGCAGTTGCTTCGATTTGCATAAAGACGCACTGGTCATAATGTTTTGGCTCTTCGGTGTATATTTCAAGCATTTTTCGACAAATTTTTTTAAGACTGATAAAACGCAGGAAAAATTTTATATTGGAATTGCGATCCAGTCTCTTTATCCTCCTTACTATCAAACATTTTATTCCTAGATCCTGCTGTGTTTACAATACACGTCAAAATAAAAGAATAAAATCCCTACACTTTGTAGAACAGCAGAGTTTCTATGGTGTTCTAGGGCAGTGGTTCTCGACCTTTTATGCTTCACGTACCCCCTGGAAAAGCGTGTGTAATTGGCGTACCCCTTGTATAGATAGATAAAACTATAGTTATAGAATATCAATGGGAAAAAACTTTGTTACTACTAGATCTAGCGACTTTTGAGCTCTCACGGCGTACCCCGAAAAATTTTATCGCGTACCCCAAGTTGAGAATCCCTACTCTAGGACACCACTCGAATAATTTTATATCAGTTATGAAAAGGGAAATTTTGTTTAAATTGAAATTAAAAAAAAGCAATTTAAATTGGGGAGCCGAAGGGGCCCTTTCAGTTTTCAGGTTTTTTGTATTTCATGCGTTTTTCAAGAAATGATAAAAAAACCGTAAAAAGGAGCGGAAAATGTTATATTGCATTGGAAGTCAAGTGTCTCGCCCTCCCTCTTTTACATTTTTTTGTCTCGATTGTGTTTCCTGTCCCCTCTCCTCGCTTTTTTTTCTAAATCCGGGCCTGACTTCGTGTAATTTTTTAAAGGGTTACATCTCTATGAAACAGGGGCTATTCCCTTATGGGGCTTGACAACTGCTTAAAACCTAAATTAATAACGAATTACGGGGAGTTTTGCGGAGATAAACGCTGACTCATCTGGGACTCGAACCGGGAACTGCAGATTACGAGCTTGGCGCACTACCGACTGAGCTACCCACACCCAAAAAAGAGGGCAGTTTCCTCTGAAAATATGAACTGCTCGTTTTCAAAGAAAACTAAACTTGTTATTTTTTCGAATTTAGTGCCCTCTAACGAGGGAAATTTGAACCAATAAACAAATCGGTAAATGCGAATAGTAATATTTTATTAGTACTGATCCAACCAATAAAGATTTTATTTCTTAAAACAAAAAGCTTCGTCGTCCCCCCCCCCGCCCCTAGGAGCGAGGGAGCCCTATTCACTGCAGTTTATGTAAACCTCTTAACCACCACTGCCTAAACGCTACATTAGCCTAAATTTTTTTTCAACATTATAGGAAAAATTACTCTATAAAACTTTCCTGAAGCAACAGTTTTTACCTTTGATAGTTTTGTGCTTCTTTGAAATATTTTTTCGCTCTCCAAAAAAATTTCATCGTATTTTGAAATCCATATCATACTATGCATTTCATAGATTATCAAAGGAGAAAAAAAAACTAGAAAAAGAAGTGAATTTCAAAATGTGGAAATCTTTTCCTAAAATATCAGGTAGTCCATCTCTGCTTCTTATATATTTTTTATTTTTTTTAATGTACTCTTTAGTAATGTCTTTTAGAACCGACCATATTTAAGTTTTTACGAAGTCAGAGCAGTTTGTGCTTCCCCAAGAGACAGTCTCCCGCAGGGACTGGAGCCAACCCACGATGGGAAGATATTTATACCACTGTTGTGTGCCCACTCTCTCAGCAGCCTTTAAATGCCGACCATCAAATTAACGATCTATTCATTGTCTCCTTGGAGAGTAAAGGAGTCCCTTTGATGTGAGCTTCTCTGCTAAACTGCGGTGTATTGCTAGTGTGGCGCCAGGTCAGAGGAAGAGAGCAAACAGGCCTCTCCTACTGGTCAATAGAGATGCCATCGGGGAGAGGTGAAGGCCTGAGGAGGAGTAGGGTGGGCAGCGGCAAATGGCGGTCGGACCGACTACGTAAGGGTGGTACTCACGTGCTTTCATCTGAAGAGCGCGAGAGTCATTAGAGGGTCTGGCCATAATGGTGGTCTCGGCTCTTCCCCCTTTCTTCCCATCACACGAGCTGCGTTAGGCAAGGAGGATAGGGCAAGAGGATGCTTGGGACTGATGTGATAGTCGGGGATGTAGGAAGGGGGGGGGGGAGGAGGAGAGAGGGAGGTCGGCCAAACTCATAACGACTGATATATCGATTCCTCCAGTCGGAGAAGGTAATGAGAAACGGACGCCTGTTGCTGTGGCAGATGGGCTCTGCTTCTCTCCATGCGAGGAAAGGAGGAGGTCGCGAGTTCAGGAACAGAAGCGGCTTGCCACGGCTTGATCAGCTGCCACATTCCGTAACAGATGTAGGACGATGAGAAGATGCAGCTAAACGACTAGAAAACAGTTCGTAGCAAAGAGGAACAAACCACGAGTAAAATAGAGACACGGGTAAAATATTCGACTGAGATATTTTCGAGATTAATGGCCAAAATATCAGATTTCTGTTTATACGGAAATGGGTTTGGGTAAAAAGCAATCAAACATTATGTCATTTGATATTCATCAGTCATCTCATTCACCTATTTTCTTTTAATCTTGAGTTATGTCATCATCATCATCATCATCATCCTCAAGCAGCCATGGGCTACGGAGGTCCAACCAGACCGCGCAGTTTAATTCTCCAAGCATATCTGTCCTGAGCTACATCTGCTGCATCCGGCCACTGCACACCAATTCTAACAAGGTCTTGTTTGACATTGTCTGCCCACCGCATCCTAGGTCTCCCCCTCCTTCTGAGGCCTCTAGGCACACTGTTCATAACCCTATTCGCAAATCTATAATTATCCATACGGGCAACATGGCCAAACCAGCGGAGTCTCTCTCTGCACAATATGCTGCTTAAAGGAGGTTGCAGACTCCTTTGCCTAACCTCATCATTAGTTATAAAGTTAAACCACCTAATACCCAAGATACTGCGTAAGCATCTAGAATCAAAAGCATCTAGTTTCCTGTTATCTTGCTTACACAGCGTCCAAGTTTCACTACCATAACTAACCCTAGAAAGAACCAAACTATTATACAGTCTAATTTTAGTCTTTAGGTGTATACGCCTATTTCTCCACAATCTCCATAGATTCTTAAAAGTCCCGGCAGCAATACCTATTCGTCTGTTAATCTCATGCCACACATCACCAGTATCAGTTACGCAGCTCCCAAGGTAATTAAACTGTGACACCTGCTCCAGACTGCAACCATTCGGATTAACTGAATCACAACCTGCCTGACCAATTTTCATCACTTTAGTTTTCTCTCTGTTTATAACCAAACCTACTGTACTACCAGTCTCATCAACAGTTCGAATGAAAGAGTTCATCTCATCAACATCATTTGCCAAAAGGGCTAAATCATCAGCATAATCTAAATCAGAGATTTTCGTATCTCCAGCCCATTTAAGGCCAAAAGCTTTCCCTTGAAGTGAATTTCGCATAACATAATCAACAACCAAACTAAAGAGAAAAGGAGACAAAATGCACCCTTGTCGAACTCCAGAAGTAATGCTAAACCAATTTCTACAAGCCTTACCAACTCTCACACATGACTCAGTGTTATTATAAAGAGCTTTCATTATGTTAACTAACTTGTCTGGTATACCATATGATCTCACAATCAACCACAAATTATGACGATCAACAGAGTCGAAAGCCTTTTTGAAATCAACAAAGCTAGCAACCAAAGGTTTCTGAAACTCTAAACATTTCTCAAGAATCTGCCTAAGTGAAAATATCTGATCCACACATCCCCTACCACTTCTGAATCCACATTGCTCATCACGCAATTGCCTGTCAACCAGATTCTTAATTCTATTAAGCACAATCGTGGAAAGAACTTTACCTGGAACGGAGAGCAGGCTGATACCCCTATAGTTATCACAAGAACTGCGATCACCTTTTTTGAAAATAGGGATAATAATAGCTCTGGTAAAATCTTTAGGAACCATGCCTTTGTCATAAAAGTTATTCAAAATTTCAGTCATCCAAATGGTAACAGAAACATTCCCAGCTCTAAGCATTTTCGTAGTAATTTCATCAACCCCTGGGGATTTATGAAGTTTAAGTTTAGAAACAGCCAAAATAACTTCAGATTGTGTTATAGGGCCAACATTAAAGCCACCAATGCATCTATCATCATTGCAAACAATGGGAGTAGAACTAACCACATTGTTTAGAACATCACTGAAATGCTCAGCCCACCTAGCCATGACAGAATCCTCACCTTCTATAACCTTGCCTTGTTTATCCTTCAATCCCTGTATACCTGTTCGTTTTCTACCACACAAAACATTAACTATCTGGTACAGCTCTCTGCTGTTGTGCTGTCTAACACAACAGCAGAGATGAGTTATGTAGGATGCAAATATAAGCAAAAAATTACCTCTTTAAGCAGCAGCTTGTCACAGAACTCGAACAGGAGCCTGCCAGTATAATAAGCCGTAGCGAAGGCCAGAGAAAAGGCGACGCCTAGACGGAAAGAATCAATCATTTCCATATATTTTCTTAATGACATTTTTACATTAGGAAAATTTAAACGGATCAATAACGGAGAGTAAACGGAAAAGATCACACCCCATATGTAAAAGTTCATTGTTTTGTTTGCCTACCGCGTTTAATGCTGCAAACAAACGCCGCAAATTTTCCCACAATGTTAAAAATATAATGTAGATTCTAAAAATACGTTTACACGATCTCTTGGACAATGAAAGAAAATGTTCGTTATGAATCGTTTCAATACTTTATCATTGCTTGTATTTCTCATTTGAAAAGAACAGACTGCAGAAACATTTGGGTATTATTTTACTTGTGTGTTAACTCTTTTTTTCAAGAGTAATAATAGAGAAGAATTCCCAAAAGTCTCTCTTAGTTTGAAGAATGATTATGAACAAAGCAAACAGTCATGAGTAATTCACGAATAATTTCAGTGGATGCTAAAAATCTTTGTGTGAAAGGCCATTTAAAACTATCTACAAACAGCAAAAACCACAAAACGGCAAATTTCTACTTTCTGTTTCTAAACTGGAAAAAAAAGGGGGGGGGGAGGATGTCAACACATTAAGACTCTGTTTCTAAACAGAAAATAAGGGATAACACATTAAGATTTACACTATATACACTGGTTTCCATAAATTAAGGAAAATCTCTATGTTAAGTCAAAGGGAAGCTAACGTCAAAGCTCAATAACTTCTAAAATAAGTTTTTTTGTTTTGAGAAATTTGATTGCAGATAAAGATCTCAATCAAATAAATCAGTATTTCATTTTTCAACAATATTTCTTCAGTATTTAATGAGTTATGGAAATTTGAATATTTAATAACAGCAATGCCAGTCTGAATAATAGGGAAAGAATTCTTTACACAAAGTTCTAAAATACGAACTTATTTTATTAAACACTTTGATACAATACTTATTATTAAGTTTTAATTAACTTCTGAAGTCAATTTTTGTGGCTGGCATTGTTATCGCTAAATATTCAAACATCCATAACTCATTAAATACTGAACGAATATTGTCGAAAATCGAGATATCGATTTATTTGATTGAGATCTTTATCTTCAAATCACACTTTTCAAAACAAAAAACTTATTTTAGAAGCTATAGAGCTTTGATGTTAGCTTCCCACTGACTTAACATATGGATTTTACCTTAATTTACGAAAACCAGTGTATATATAAAAAGTCTTTGTTTATGCTATTGAAATATTACAGTCTTTGTTTATGCTATTGAAGAAATTTTTATATTTTATTACCAAAAGTGTTTGCACACTTCTATGTTTTATGAAGGGAAAACCACATTGAAAGCTCGCTAACTTTGAAAATATAAGATTTTACAGGAAAAATATTACTAATAATGAATTGAAAATATCACTCAAATCTCTCTAAATCTGTTTTCCAAAAACATTCATTTAATATTTAAAGAATTATGGAGACTGAAACATTTAATTAGCGGCGTTGTCCTAAGCAATTTACCTCTAAAGTCAACTGAAACGCAAAGAGTAATTGTTATCACAAACAGTTCACCGAAAAAAAGGTAATTTTAGAAGTTTGGTAATGATTTTTTCAGTTTTACTTAATTTAAGAAAAAAGAACGTGTTTAAGACGAGAGTAAACATCAGCATCTGCTGTTAAATATTACAGATTGAGATTTAGCAAGCTTTGAGTACGATCATTTTATTCGGTGATATTTTTAGGGATATTATTGAATAAAATTCTATTTCCAAAGTTAGGGCTTTTGAAATGTGGTTTTCGATTCACTTAACATGGAAGTTGGAGGACAAATATTGTTTCGGGAACTAGGAGAGAAGTCTTAGATGACATCGCTTCCATCGATCACTCTTTGTGTATCAGGATGCGCTTTTTACCAGAATGGCCAACTGTATTAAAAATGTTTTTTGCTAATAAGGATAGAAAAAGTTACGGACATACATTTGCTTAATAACAAAAGGACTATAAAGAAAAATACTCAGTGTACAGTCGCTCAAAAAAGTATCCGAACGCCATGGTTGACTACAACATTCAAATAAAATATCTAGCAACGATTTTTTCAGAAATTAGTGATCTGGCATCCTTCGTGTACTGCACACGGATGCCAGATCATTAAATTCTGAAAAAATCGTTGCCAGATATTTTTTCTGAATTTTTTTAATCAACCATAGCGTTTGGATACTTTTTTGAGCGACTGTACAGTCGCTCAAAAAAGTATCCGAACACTATGGTTGATTACAGAATTCAGAAAAAATATCTGGCAACGGTTTTTTTTTAGAAACGTGTCACGTGACACGAAGGTTGCCAGATCACTAATTTCTAAAAAAATCGTTGCCAGATATTTTTTCTGAATTCTGTAATCAACCATAGTGTTCGGATATTTTTTAATATATATAATGCGTATGAATATATAATGCAATGAATATGGAGCGTGTGCAGTTACCGTTCACAGCAAACTGGAGCGGTTGCGGTTAATGTTCACAGCACATTGGATCGTGTGAGCTCACAAAGACCTAGATGGTGTGGGCTCACTCACGGAAATATTGAGCGTGTGCAGTTACCGTTCACAGCAAACTGGAGCGTGTACAGTTGCTGTACACGCTCCAGATATTTTTCCTGAATTCTGTAATCACGTGACACGAAGGTTGCCAGATCACTAATTTCTAAAAAAATCGTTGCCAGATATTTTTTCTGAATTCTGTAATCAACCATGGTGTTCGGATACTTTTTTGAGCGACTGTACTTCATCTTTTACGACACTTGATAAAAAGAAAAAGCGCTAACCTCGTCAGTTAATGTTATTTATTTTTTCACCATGTTACGGTCATCACAATGCTCCTGATTGTGTGAAATTATGATTTTTTTCCTATCTCCTGTTAAGTTTATGGAGAAATCAAATTATGAACTTTGAGTAAAATTGGACTTTTTTTGCATTTTGATATTTAAAAATATTTAATAGCGTCTATATAGTAAAAGATTATCGTAATTTTAATCATGTTTCTTAGTTATATTGAGTCATAAATCTGCTTCAATGTTTCAAATGTTGAAAATTTTCGCATGAATAGTTGTGCGGAAATAAGACTTTTTAGTTATCGCTATTTTACCTCCGAGAGGCTCTTTTTTTGCACATAATGGGCTAAATGGCCAGATCGTCACAGGAGCCCCAAAGGCTCGGAAAAGGTTAGGAAATGGGATCTACTGGACTGCTTTTAGGAGACAGACCTTCTTGACGATAGGAGCCTACCGTCAAGGCCATTCAACCTGTTTTTTAATGTACAGGATATGTATGTCTCTCTTGCATACAGGGCCATAGCTTAACGTACCATCCGATGGACGGCGACCTTCATATGTCTATTTTGAAGTAATTTATTTAGTGCTGACACACGTTGATGACACATTAAAGGTGGGTGCAATAAATTGTTCAGAATGCTAATAAAATACTGATTTATATCACTGAGAACTTAGACTGAGATGTGGCTTAACTTTGTCAGTGATTAAAAGAAGCGTAATTATTGGGATGAAAATCAGATTTCCATAACCTACTGGAAGTGATATGTTCCTGAAATTCAAGCTACAATAGACAACGATAAATGTACTTTTGTTCATGATTGCAAAATGAAAATTATTGAAATTTGCGGAAAATTGCAATGTTTTTCATGTAAAATTCTTTGCATTTTTAAGCATATTTTGGGAAACATCAAATTTTGTCTATTTTTTCATGGGCAGTCCATAACTTTACGAACAGTTCACATCCCTACTTTCGACCGAAAAGTAAAATTCTTATGAGATGTCGTGATCTAGTAGTTGGATAAAAAAGAAAGATTTCAATCATTTTATGATTCTTGGTTCTCTATTTGATAGCAAGGACTTCGGTCACCTTTAACTATTAAACAACTAGTTAGTAAGACAAAACGAATTTTTCTTTCTTTATGATGTAAGTTTACAATTACTTCTCTACATAAACTTGAAAACCATTGTAACGAATTGAAGGAAAAGCGTTCTTAAAACATCGAATTCTTATCATTCATATATCGCAGACTTCAGTGGTACTTCCTGGATAACAGGATAAGGTAAGAAATCATGTCTTGATTTGATTTCTGAAGGAATGGCTTTAAATGATGGAACGGCATTGATTAACGTTCAATAACACGGAACCTTATTGTGAGGGCTGAAACAATACGGTTGCATTTGCATAAGCTAGAGATCTTCGAAAGCTACATATATATCGACTTACCAAGTGGGTACCGCATGAATTTAAAGCCGACCAGAAGCATCTGAGATTATCGGGTTGCATATTGTTGCGTTTGCAAAAACATAACGAATCATTTCTCGATCGGTTGGCGGCTTGCAATGAAAAATAGATCAGATGTAGCAACCCCAAGCGTTATCGCCCGGAGAACCTGCTCTGCACACATCGAAGCCAGCACTTTATCAGAAGAAAATTATGCTGTATGTGCAGGCATACGGAAAGAATCGTGTCTAGGAACTTTCTGCTAACCAATCATCACAGGGAATATGTACTCGGAATAACTGCAATAGGTGCACGAAACCTTACCGAAGAACAAGGTATACTGAAGAAGAAGGAATAGGAAATGTAACTTTCGACGAAACCTCATACGGCGAAAGTGACGCAGAATAAAATTCACGAACTTGAATAACCTAACAACAACAATAATAATTATTTATTATTGTTGTTATACAATAATAATTATTATTTCATGAGCGGGGGGGTTGCAGTAATAATTATTTATTTCATGAGTCAGTAAGTCAGGATTTTTAGAGTCTATGTTGCAGTAAAGTCAGGGTGCAGGTAATTTTGGATATTAATTTAAACGTTCAAGTGTCTTGATGCCCCCCAATACATTGGAGAAATTAAAAAGAAATATTGATGATAGTACAAAAATACGAACATGTTTAGAGGGATTGCATAATTATTTGATACATATAAACGAAATGACAAGTTGCACAGACGAAGAAAAACATGTAATATGGAATATGATAAAAAAACACAGCAAACTTTGGGGAAGAAAAGGTAGGTTTAAGGCAACAGAGAGTAATATTGAATGAATAGCGAAAAGAAAAAAGGATTGCGGATAATCCAGACAAAGGGCAAAGATGGGGAGTGGGAATAGGGGTGAGGAGATTGATTTCAACAAAATGATAGAAAGTGTCAACGTCCAAAATGATAGAAAGGTCAAACGTTTCGATATTCTAATAGGAGTGGAGTAATATAGGTTTTGAATTTTGTTTTAGAATTTAAAGAAGTGATATCGCTCGGTAGAGAATTCCAAGTTGAGGTTGCTTGAAAGGCAAAAGAATTTTCATCGTACTTAGCTTTGAAAATCTTGGGAGTAGAAAACTTTTTATTATCAGAGCGGGGGCGGGGGTGGCTCAGTCGGTAGCGCGTAGTTCCTCGGTATCTGTAGTTCCCAGGTTCGAGTCCCAGCTGGGTCAGCGTTGAGATTTATCTCCACAAAATTCCCAGCCCTGCCCACGGTCAGTAGGGGACACCGATGGGCTTGGAAAGACCGCCGTCCGTCGGATGGGACGTTAAGCCGTGGCCCCGTGTGCGGGAGAGCCATAACTATGCACGTTAAAGAACACGCTGGATGGCCTTGACGGGAGGCTACCATCTGTCTCCCAACAGCTATTCCAGTGGGTCCCCTCCCCCAACCTTCTCTGAGCCTTCGGGGTCCATGTAACCTGGCCATTTAGCCCATTGTGTGCAAAAAAGTGCCGTTCAGAGGTAAAACAACCCAGCCCAAACAATTATCAGAGCGAAGGATGTGGCGATGTCGTAATCGAATATAGGGTGTAAGAATCGAATGAAGGGGATGAGACTTGTTATAAATAGTGTCGTGAATAAGGGTAATAAACCGCAGCTTTCTTCTAGATTCAAGAGTGGGAATTTGATAGTTGGAACAAATATCAGTAAGTGGTAGAGATTCTCGTTTGTTAAAATAGATTTTGCTGGTGATTTTGAGAGCTTCATTTTGAACTTTTTTCTAATTTATGAGTTCTTTTTATTAATACCAAAAAGAGTGGAAACACAGTATTCGAATTTCGGTCGGATGTAAATTTTGTAGAGCATTAACATCCGACTGAAACTCGAATACTGTGCTTCTACTCTAAAAATTAGAAAAAGTTCAAAATGAAGCTCTCAAAATCATCAGCAAAATCTATTTTAACAAACGAGAATCTCTAACACTTACTTATATTCGTTCCAACTACCAAATTCCCACTCTTGAATCTAAAAGAAAGCTGCGGTTTATTTCCCTTATTCACGATACTATTTATAACAAGTCTCATCCCCTTCATTCGATTCTTACACCCTATATTCGATAACGACATCGCCACATCCTTCGCTCTGATAATAAAATGTCCCCCCCCCCCCCTCATTCTCCAGATCTTTCTCCATCAGTGAATCACCCGTTTTTGTCATTAGATAATCATTTGCGTAATAGACAGTTAAGAAATAAAGAGGGATAAAACCAAAGCTAGTTTCCTTTCACTCTTAAGGACATGAATTTTACAGGAGCAGAATCTATATATAAGCTCATTTTTCGTTGGGAGAAACTCATAGATTGTAATGGTGATTACATAATTCAACAGAAATTTCTTGTTTAAAAGTTATAAGCATTTTAATTTAGCATATCAAAACCGCAGGAACTTATTTGAACACCTAATAAATTGCATACTATAAGTTAACGATAAATCTACGACTTCTACAGTACTGTGCGAATTAGTTAGGACAAGCGAAGGAACGCTAAATCCCTTCCGCTGCAGAGTCTAAACTGCTGCAAGTCTAAACTTGTTCGCAACCTTCTGCTGCAAGTCTAAACTTGCGCATGCAGCTTCCGGGCCACAGACGCTTCACCCCATTGAAGAAATGATGGACTGCAAAAAGTACATAGGCGTTCTGGAGGCGAAAATGATGGCAACACTGCAGAAGCTTTTTCCTAACGGCGATGGGGTATTTCAACAGGATCTGGCTCCATGCCACAATTCTAAGCTTGCTAAGAGCTTCTTTACCCAGCAACATTTGAAGGTATTGGAGTGGCCAGGAAATTCACCCGATCTAAACCCCATTGAAAATTTGTGGGCCATTATTAAAGCGCGCATATCTAAGATGGATTGCACGACGAAAACCAAAATGATAGAAAGTGTCATGAAAGTGTGGTACCACGACCTTGAAGTGAAGGAGATGTGTGGAAAGCTAGTGGCATCAATAGTTGAGAGGGCGGAAGAAGTAATTAAGTCTAAGGGGGGGGGTCACATTCACTATTAACTATGTACACTATTAAACAAATAAATATTTTAGTTGTGTCTTTGTTACTGCAATTTCCTATTGTCCCAACTAATTTGCACAGTACTGCATAAGGAAGACTTCATGCTTAGCGTGACTGAAGACTGCTCTTTTTTACCTTCCAACAAGTTAGACCAGTGTTTCCCAACTTTTTTGTGCCATGCCCCACTTAAGCCTTTCTAAAATTCTTATGTCCCCCCCCCCCATGTACAATTTAACCGCCATACGGTTAAACTCTGAACGAGTCCATTTTCGAATTGCCCCCCTTGATAATCAAATTGCCCCCTGTGGGGCGTAGGCCCCACGTTGGGAAACACGGAGTTAGACATATTATATCTGTAGAAATCTAAATACTAAATCAATTTCTTAACGTAATAAGCTCAATAGAGTTGATTTCCGGTACAGTGTCGTACTTAGAAACTTCAAATTGGAGGTGAATGGTTGACATCTTGAGTCTGTGAGTTTCGAAACCTGCCTTAGAAAATATACGCTATTCAAGCTCACAAGAGTGGGTTTTATAACCCCCAACCCCCTCTCCCATTGCATACGCCACTACTTCTATAAATAAGGGGGAATGCATCCCTTGAAAATTACAGTAGGAAATGCATCCCATGAGAGTTTGAAAAAAATAAAATCAATTTTTTTTCTGTATCACACTACTTTCCTAAGACAATTTAAAGGGACAACAAAGGCACACTCCAAGGAGGGGATATGGGCCTTGACCCCCCCCCCCCCCGGAACTAAAAAAAATTTAATATATTAAAGCATTGAATTAATGTATTTAATTATTGAAAAATATGTAAGTGCATGACTAGCGCTTTATTGTAAACATGAGTTTTTCGGTGACATAGTTTTGAAAACCTCTGGAGCCTCCTCCCACCAAAAATCCTGGATGCGCGCCTGTCTATCAGAGATAGAAACTCGTTTTTTTTTCACATCTCACACATGAAAAATTTGGTTAACTGAGAAAATTACGGCAAGTTGAACATAGTAATATGGCAACAGCGAAAATGGTACCAGCTGAAAAAAAGCAAACATGCAACTTCAAGTTAACTCAGCAGATTAGCGCGACTTATTTCATATCAACCGAGTGTGTAATGTTAATATGCGACGAAGAGGAAACAATCCCTTTAAAGGAGTAACCTCCTCATGTAAAGAACTAGTAACAAGATCCTAAAGAGGGTAACGAGGCATCCAAATAGGATACTGCGCAAGCCCGAATCTAGAAATAAATAAAAGTAGGAGCTGAGTGACTGAATCGAGCAGGAACGAACCGGAATGCTTTCCGGTAAAAAATTTTCCCCTTCCAATTCAGTGGCCATTAAACAGTTTAGTGCAAAATATATGTAATGTTCTCGTATATATGTTTAATATTTGTTTTCCCTTCTGTTCCGATTGCTAACATTTCACATTTTCCCGGGGAAAGGGGGAATGGTCCATTCCCCCCCCAAAAAAAACACTTCCCTGATTTCATGTATATTTAAAAGCAAATTTGAGACAGGGGAAAAATCTTTATTAATCGAACAGTAAAGAATAACTGAATATTTAATGATAAATAATTGTTATTGGAGTTTTTGAAATAAATTATTTATTGTATTTATTAATAATGCACATTTAATAACTTGAATAAGACATGCCTTGCATTCATGAATAATCAATAATAAAAATCAAGATAATCAATCACTAATAGACTCTAATGTATGTAGTTTCTTCATTACAGTTTTCTATATTATGTCCCTATGAAAAAAAATTCTGCATTGGGGCTGTTGAATTTCACATCGATTGGCGGCCGATTGAATTAAAAGAGGCTCTGAAACGCATACAGATACATCAAAGCATAAATTTCCTTTGGAAAAAAAATCCGTTTTTTTTTTGTTTGAATCAGTATTAATTACTTTTGGAGTTGAATATGCATTTTCTAAAGGAAGCATTGCAAGTGTGGCTGTTTTATTGTTTCTCAGTGTCTAGTTAGATGCGCTCCCCGTACACGTGGCCTCCTTCCCTACTTGCTCCACTGAGGGCTTCCTCCGAAATGAAGTCATTTGGCTGAGTCTCCCCAGAAGATTCGCATAACCTTCTGACACTCGTCCCTTAGGAAAGGCTGAAGCGAATGGCCGTCCGTCTCGTCATCGATCCAGACTCTCTTCCGAACTGCAAAGGGATAAAGAAACGTCTAGTGGCTGGGAGAGGAGGAGCAGGGAGCGGGGAAGCTACGGGACCGAACGACCGCATAAACTTGGCATCTCCATTTCTAAGCCCGTCAGCTCAGCGAATAGTTCTGCGTTCATAGTCATTTCGGAGGAGCCGCGCAAAGCAGAAAAATGGAATGTTGAAATGTGGAACTGAACCTGTTGGTAGGAAGGAAATTGCTTATTTATGGTTCGTCGTTGTTGCAGAGAATGTTAAGGCAAAGAGTAAGATTAAGGAGAAGGAAAATGAAGTTAGTTGCTTTGTCTAAATAAGCGAAATAACTGAGAAAAAAAAATTGAAACGAGTTGGGAATAAAGTAGCGTAAACTACTAAAAATGAGAAATCGAAATAAATGATCTTGTATTCCTTGCCGATTATGAAAGTTTGTATGATAGCAAAAGAATCCTAGATTAATTACTTACCTTTCATATGTTCTTAACCGTCCTGTGGCCGAGTGGTTAGCGCGCTTGGCTACTAATCTGAGGGATCTGGGTTCGTGTTGTTTTCCTGCTGTTTTCCTGCCATCATCACAGACCTTCTGCTATGACATATAAACTGACAGGATCATGTCAGACCTCTGTGGCAAGCAGCTGCTTGAGGGGGTATTTATTTATTTACCTGTAAGATATTTTCTGTTTACAGACAGGACCAAGAGAACAATGCCCCCTCCCTTTAAAGAGGGGTGGGGCAAGGGAGCAATGTCCCCTCCCTTTGAAAATGCTACTAAAAGTAATGTAGGCAAAAAATTATAAAACTTGTATGTATTTCACGCATTTTTCAATAAATGTTTTGAAAACGTCTAAAACGGAGGGAAAAAAGTCTCTTGCCCCCCCCCCTCCATTTTTCACGCTTGATTGCGTCACTTGGCGTCTTCCCCTTTATTTTCCCTAGATCCGTGCCTGTTTACAAATAAAATTTACTGGTATAGTTCAGTCATTTAGGAAAATCGAGAATATTTTGTATGAATGAATAATAAACTTATTTTATCACACAAATGTGTTTTATCCTATGAGTTTACGCTAATTGATTAATCTAAAATTAAAAATTACGATATTATTTACACCAGAGATTCCCAAACTTCGTGGCATCACCCTTCTCTTTTTGGTTTTTGAGACAACATTTTTGAGAAGCTTTTATGCCTCCCCACCTCTCATTCGTCATTAGCAAAATCCCTTGTTAAAAACCATTTCATTTTCTAATTAAAAATAAACATAGGTGGCCGCGTGGTTAGCGCGCTTGGCTACTGATGTAAGGGACCTGGGTTCGAGCCTCGGGTAAGGCATGGTTGTTTGTGTCGTTTTTCTGCTGAGGTCCTGCCATCCTCACAGACCTTCTACTATGGCATATAAACTGACAGGCTCCTGTCAGACCTCTGTGGCAAGCAGCTGCTTGAGGGGGTATTTATTTTTATTTATTTATATACAAAAAAAAAAAAAAAAAACCTCGCGCCCCCTTCGAATGCCTTCACGACACACAAGGGCACACTAGTCAATTTTCTTGAAGTTTCCGGGGCGGGGGTGGCTCAGTCGGTAGCGCGCCAGGCTCGTAATCTGTAGTTCCCAGGTTCGAGTCCCAGCTGGGTCAGCGTTGAGATTTATCTCCGCAAAAATTCCCCGGTCAGTAGGGGACACCGATGGGCTTGGAAAGGCCGCCGTCCGTCGGATGGGACGTTAAGCCGTGGCTCAGTATGCGGGAGAGCCATACCCTGTGCACGTTAAAGAACACGCTAGATGGCCTTGACGGGAGGCTACCATATGTCTCCCAACAGCTGTTCCAGTGGGTCCCCTCCCCCAACCTTCTCTGAGCCTTCGGGGTCCATGTGACCTGGCCATTTAGCCCATGGTGTGCAAAAAAGTACCGCTCAGAGGTAAAACAACCCAACCCAACTTGAAGTTTCCAGCCCTATTACTGGAATGTGCCAGAAAAATCAACTGGAACGAAAATGACCAATTCCGCTTCTTGTGTCTAGGGACGCGTGAGGTGTAAATCCAGCCCTGAGTGTGCTCCCCTGTTTGAGAAACCCTGATCTATATGGCCGAGTAGTTAGCGCGCTTGGCTGCTGATCTAAGGGACCTGGGTTCGAGCCCCGGGTAAGACATGGCTGTCTGTGTCGTTTTTCTGCTGAGGTCCTGCCATCCTCTCTGACAGGCTCCTCTCAGACCTCTGTGGCAAGCAGCTGCTTGAGGGGGTATTTTTTTTATACCATATCATCCAGTAGCTCTTTTTTTACGGCAAGTATTTTGGTGACAAAGTCCGTATCTAGAAAGAAAAATTTAGAGAGAGAGTGAAGCAAAAGAATTGACTGAACCGAACAATTTCCTTTAAACGAACTAAAAAGAAGTCAACGTTATAAGATATGGTGGAATTTCTTTAATCGATTGTTTTGCAAATCGTCATTTGTAGATATTATAAAAAAATTTCATGTGGTTGGAGTTAGCTCGCGAAATCAAAACAGTCATATCTGCAATTACTCTGCTGAAGAATAAATGCTATTGTGATGAATTTTGATGAACAAGTCACGGAAATATTATCTATAACATCAAAGAGAGCAGAAATAAGAAACACGTGAGTCCTACGATCTTCTCGCAGACACTTCCAACAGTTTGCCTGTAAAGCAGGGGAACACAAACGTCTTTGGCATCTGGCCGAATAGAAAAATATCATGTCTGCTGTGAGCCAATACTGTACAATATTATGTCTGCTGTGAGCCAATACTGTAAAATATTATGTCTGCTGCGAGACAATACCGTACAATATTATGTCTGCTGTGAGCTGATACTGTACAATATTATATCTGCTGTGATCCGATATTGTACAATATTATGTCTGCTGTGAGCAAATACTGTACAATATTATGTCTGCTGTGATCCGATACTGCACAATATTATGACTGCTGTGAGCTAATACTGTACAATATTATGTCTGCTGTGAGCCGATACTGTACAATATTATATCTGCTGTGAGTTAATACTGTACAATATTATGTCTGCTGTGAGCTAATACTGTACAATATTATATCTGCTGTGATCCGATACTGTACAATATTATGTCTGCTGTGAGCAAATACTGTACAATATTATGTCTGCTGTGAGCAAATACTGTACAATATTATGTCTGCTGTGATCCGATACTGCACAATATTATGACTGCTGTGAGCTAATACTGTACAATATTATGTCTGCTGTGAGCCGATACTATACAATATTATATCTGCTGTGAGTTAATACTGTACAATATTATGTCTGCTGTAAGCTAATACTGTACAATATTATATCTGCTGTAATCTAATACTGTACAATATTATATCTGCTGTGATCCGATACTGTACAATATTATGTCTGCTGTGAGCTAATACTGCACAATATTATATTTATTGGGGGTCGAAAATGTTTTATTTTGTTTACTACATTTGAATTGTAATATGTTTAGGTACAAAATAATGAGATAAAATATATTAAATATATAAAGTTTATTTTAACGTCGAAACTGAAGTTGGCTTCTTCCCACACACAGTATGTGAAGGACGGGGCTGATTTCCAAGAAATGAGCTGCTGAACATTCGTCTTCAATGACATTATAGCTACTGCAGTTGTATGATGCCATTCAAATTTTGTTTTTCGTCTATTTGTACCAGCATTCATTCTAGTAGAGTTAAATGAAAGGGCCGGTTTGGCTCGCTGACAGAAGTTTGTGCATGTCTGCTGTAAAGTTTCGCTTTCGATATGTCAGCTTTAAAGTTGAACAGATACCAAAAAGTAGCTAATTTGAATCTTGATAAATACAATCGTATGTATTAAATACATTGAACTACGATTCAAGAGCATTGTTTTTGTTTTACTTTTCATTTATTAATTAATCAAAAAATTATATAAGCATATTCGCATTCGTAACATTTTCCCACACTACTCTCCCTGTTAAAGCTTAAACCTTCACTATCACGAATTAAGGTTAAGTCCTCACGATTTAATCAAACATAAATTATTAAATCTACAAAGTTAGTGGCACAGTTTTTTAATACTCTTAATATTTCTCAAAAATCTCTCTTAGTGAAGAACATTTAATCAATGTCACCACTACTACCACATTGTTCATCACGAAGTTCATCAATCAAATGTTTAATTCTGCTAAAAAAATAAATAAATAAATACCCCCTCAAGCAGCTGCTTGCCACAGAGGTCTGACAGGAGCCTGCCAGTTTATATGCCATAGTAGAAGGTCTGAGAGGATGGCAGGACCTCAGCAGAAAAACGACACATACATCCATGCCTTACCCGGGGCTCGAACCCAGGTCCCGTAGATCAGTAGCCAAGCGCGCTAACCACTCGACCACGGTACGCTAAAAATAAATACCCCCTCAAGCAGCTGCTTGCCACAGAGGTCTGACAGGAGCCTGTCAGTTTATATGCCACAGTAGAAGGTCTGAGAGGATGGCAGGACCTCAGCGGAAAAACGACACAAACAGCCATGCCTTACCCGGGGCTCGAACCCAGGTCCCGTAGATCAGTAGCCAAGCGCGCTAACCACTCGGCCACGGGACGGCCAATTCTGCTAAGCACCATACACAATATTACCATTACTTGCTACCTCTCCTATGTTACGTTATCAATGTTCTTTTAAAGTCGTTAGCCATATTTTAAGCAATTCACAATTCATTTTAATTAACAATTTATCTGTACTGTGGAAAGCAGTTGCCTGAGGGAATATTTATTTCATATTTGTTAATAGCATCATGAAACACTCAATTTTTCGCGCCACATACTTTAACAGTTGTTTCAGCTATTGTAATTTTTGAACAAATTCTTTATTTTTGTAATCGAGTGAAAAGTAAGAGGGTTTATTTATATATATAGAGAGAATTAACTTTAGCTTTAATTACATTTGCTTCACACTTTTTATGAGTTGTCATTGTAAGTAAAAATATTTCACAAAACAGTTACGTGAATTCTGACACCAAACCTTCATAATTTTCAATCTAGAAGACAAAAATAAACTAATGATTGTGTTTCTTTAGGTGGGGAAAGCGACAAGAAAAAATGCGTGATTTGATGTAATATGCGATTATACATTTACGGCGCAAAAAAATGAGGTGCTAGAAACAAATATTTATGTCCGGAAACGCGTAGCAGCTGATGCAGATCCTTAAAAAGGGAAATACTATTTGTTTTCGTTGGGAAAAGTGAAAGAAATAAGTGTTTCATATGTGCGATGTTTACAGTTGCCATGCCCTGACCTATAAACTGAAAGTCTCACAAATCAGTCTCTGCACTGAAGTCATGTGTTTCGCAGATGTGGCCTCGAATGGATATTCCGTCCGAGACACATGGGTGACACCTTGACTCATTTTGTGCTTCGTGGGATGCAGTGGGATTATTGAAGCAACGGATGCGTTAGGGTGAATCTGATAGGAATGGCAGAATAAAAAATGCATGATTTGGGAATGGGAGAGATGGAGTCACGAATAAAGAAATAGGTATGCTTAAAAATGAAACGCCGTGCTGGTTGGATTTTGCAAATAAAGAAGTGACAGAAAATATTTAGACATTTATGTACAGTCGCTCAAAAAAATATCCGAACAATACGGTTGATTACAGAATTCAGAAAAAACATCTGGCAACGATCTTTTTAGAAATTAGTGATCTGGCTACCTTCGTGTCACGTGACACGAAGGGTGTCACGAAGGGTGACGGATCAACCGTAGTGTTCGGATACTTTTTTGAGAGACTGTACCACTTACCAATTTTAAACTAATAAAGAAGTGTCATTCTCCTATTTTAATTTACTCTTTTCTGTTCTTTCAGTCTATCTTTAATGTGTTTGGGTTTTGTCTCTGTGTTCGTATCTAAGAGTACAGAACTATTATTATTATCTTTATGTCAAAAATAGAAATATCACAGAATGGTTCTTCTAACAAAAATATTGTGGAGAATTCTGAGAAAAACCCTTCTGTCCACTATTTGATATCAGGCGTCCTTTCATTTCTGGCATGGGTTGTTTTACCTCTGAGCGGCACTTTTTTGCACACCATGGGCTAAATGACCAGGCCACAAGGACCCCAAGGGCTCAGAAAAGGTTGGGGGAGGGGTTGGGGGAGGGGAGCTGTTGGGAGACAGATGGTAGCCTCCCGTCACAGGGTATGGCTCTCCCGCACACGGGCAACGGCTTAACGTCCCATCCAACGGACGGCGGCCTTTCCAAACCCATCGGTGTCCCCAACTGACCGTGGACAGGGCGGTGAGTTTTGCGGAGATAAATCTCAACGCTGACCCAGTTGGAACTCGAACCTGGGAACTGCAGAGGCGCGCTACCGACTGAGCCACCCCCGCCCCTTTCTGGTATGAGTAAGGCACGTACCTAGGATTAAATTTCAGTGGGTTAGGTGGGAATTCAGTTTCTGGGAGGCTCAGAGAATTTAGTTTCGGGGGAGGGGGGGGGTTCTGAGAATAAGATTTGAGGTGGATTCCGAGTTAATAAAATATTTCACCGAACAGAAAAGGTTATTACGATATTCTGTATGGAATAAAATTTTGTAATTGTTTTTTATATCCTGTTTTTAGTGTGGAACATAAAATATGGGACTAAAATAAAATTATACAAAGACAACTGCTTTGGATTTCAAAGCAAGTAGACAAATTTGAGATTTCGTGTAAGACGACACGATTTTCGGGGGATAGGAAGTGTGGACCCTAACCCATGGAAGTAGGAAGATAAGGAGAGGCCCTAACGCGCTTTTCCTGTCCAAGGAAAATGATGCTTAGGCAGCAGGGCGGTAGCCATATTGTTGCATTCAAAACAAACCGTCTGCCACTGCAATCAAGCCTACTTTTCACGTGCTATACTCAGTTTTACTGTGCGTTATATACGGGAAGATTATTTTTTTACGACTAAGAGAAAGCCCATTTAAGCTATTTGGAATTTATATTGCTTTTTTTTAATGCAATGAATATTTCCAAACAGAATTACTATATAGCAGAACTATTTATGTATTTCGTGAATACGACAAAACAAACAATTTTAAAAGAACAATTTTAAGATTTTAAAAGTTTATTTATGCTACACTGATAATAGTAGAAAACATTTTATGGATAAAACACTAAACATTATATGCAATAGCAGCATTTAAACTGCAAAAAAATCACATTTGTAAGATTCAGAAAATAGCTGTTTTACGTTAAAAAAATTCTCATTCCACAAAAATAAAAAAAATTGCTTAACAAAACTAAATAAAGCCAATAGTATAAGAAGTAAAAAAAAAGAACTAAAAAAATATATATATTTATACAAAAAAAAAAGCCCCAGATGGTGGCTCGAACCCACCAGCTCTATGTTTGTACCCTCAGCTTCACATTTCTCCCCCATCTCATGCTCATTCTCCTCCCTCAACCAGAGTTAACAATCAATACAAAATACACAATTATTACATTCTCTCAAAAAAAAATCTCATAAGGATTGAAATACATCCTTCCTCAGCCGCAAAGGAAAATTTCAAAATAATATCTGAAAAAACTATATTAAAAAAAAGCAACTAAAAATTATACTTAGCAAAAATAATAAAAAAATAAAAAAATATAAAAAAAAGAAAAAAAAATATATTCACAGGGTGAAGGAAATATAATATCCACTTAAAAAAAAAAGCCAACATTCCAGACAGTGGCTTGAACCCAACATCTCAGTGCCTGACTACTCAGTCTCTCCTACCTCCCTTCATGTACGCCTAACCTACCCCTCAACCAAAGTAAAAATAAAATAACTACAAGCAATAAACTCGCTCTATTTGAAATCCATACATTTTAAGGTGAATACAGAATTAAATAAATTCAGTAAAAAGGGACAATTAGAACCCTATCAGAAGAATTAACGAAAAGGAGAAAAGCATTACACTCTCCTCTCCTCTTTTAACTAAAATTATTTAAACAATTTGAAAAATTTTCACTCTAACTAATGATCGCTGTCACTCGCCTATGACAGTTTACACAAGATACATTAAATTAATCTAAAAAGAAATTCAAAAATATAAGACTCCAATCCAAGAAAAAAAGGGGGCATTTAAACAAAACCCTTCAATGCTATCCAAATTTAAAAAAAAAAGAAAGATTATATTTCTCACCTTTTGAAAATATTGTAATTTATTTTTCCCTTCTTACACTGAACTTATTAAATCATGAAGAGAGAGGAATTTAAACACTGAAACATTTAAACAAAATAATATCTAATACTTCCACCTAAAATAAAATAAAAAAACAAAAAAGAAACTCCTTGATATTTTAATCACCTCTATTTAAAAGTATGTAAATTCATCTTCCATTAAATAGAATACACACTAATGTTCAATTACAGCCAACAAAATTTTTTAACTGAGAAAGCCTGCAGAAGGAATTCTCAAATAAGTGTAAAGTAAAATCAATCAATCAATCAATATAAGAAGTACATCTTCACATTTATCACTGAGTACAATCCGAAAATAAAAAAAATCTGGTGAAGAATCGACGTTTGTATCTCTAAATAAAACCGATTTCGTAGCGGCGTAATTTCAACACGAAGTTGCTTGTATCATTATATAATTATTTAAACTTTTATAAAAATGACAAACTTACCGATGAAAGGTAATTCCTGGTATCTTTTTTGAAGGGCGATTCGTGCAGCCATAAGCTGAACAGGCTGCCATAATACAAATGTCGAAAAAACTTAAATTTTTATATCGCAACACTTCATTACTCACCTATACTACTGATCAATGTTTTGAATAGAACAACATGGCTGCCGCGGAGTCGCCGAAGCATCATTTTGAAGTGCTTAGGGCTCCTCCTCTTATCTTCCTACCTCCATGCCCTAACCCACCCGAAACCTCCCCTCTCCCCCGATGGTTATATCCAGAGATAGATCTGGATATAACCATTCTGCCCCCGTGGTAAAAATTAAATGTCGGTGCCTATGGCATATACTGTGTATATATGTATATATCATGTCATATTACAGAGCTCTAATGGTTGTTGGAATTGTCCTGTACTCAAAGTGGAAAAATTGCTCTCGCAGTAGTTTTCGCTGAATCCTACCAAAAGCAACAGTAAAGATAAAAAACTAGAACAGAGGTTGATGGAGAGAAAATTTCTGCTGTTATCTATCTTAGTGATAGGGGGCGGGGGTGGCTCAGTCGGTAGCGCGCCAGGTTCGTAATCTGTAGTTCCCAGGTTCGAGTCCCAGCTGGGTCAGCGTTGAGATTTATCTCCGCAAAATTCCTCGCCCTGCCCACGGTCAGTAGGGGACACCGATCGGCTTGGAAAGGCCCCCGTCCGTCAAATGGGACGTTAAGTAGTGGCCCCGTGTGCGGGAGAGCCATACCCTGTGCACGTTAAAGAACACGCTGGATGGCCTTGACAGGAGGCTACTATCTGTCTCCCAACAGCTGTTCCAGTGGGTCCCCTCCCCCAACCTTCTCTGAGCCTTCGGGGTCCATGTGACCTGGCCATTTAGCCCATGGTGTGCAAAAAAGTACCGCTCAGAGGTAAAACAACCCTATCTTAGTGATAACTACTCCTGTACCTCCAGGGCCGCGCTTAGGAGGTTGTTTGCTCGCGTGGAAAAAAAATTTGGTCGCCTTACTAATGAGCCATTATAGTAGG
Organism: Ryuthela nishihirai; assembly: GCA_038380435.1. Classification (NCBI taxonomy): domain Eukaryota; kingdom Metazoa; phylum Arthropoda; class Arachnida; order Araneae; family Heptathelidae; genus Ryuthela; species Ryuthela nishihirai. The sequence continues at coordinate 25,675,918 of JAWZYU010000009.1, read as the reverse complement.
GGCAATATAAGGGGAGATGTTACGTTTCGCGCAAAATGTTTTGGTGGGAAATAATTAGTATTATTTATATATAAGTAGAAACTTGAAATCTGAAAAATAACCACAAAGTCATCCCCAATATCCTGCCTCCGTTCTAAGCACTGAAGTTCCATATGTGTAAAGGCATTCAGGCATCGGTTTCTCGGACAAAGGTTGTTAGTTTCGGTGCCACTTTCACCCAGTTTCATTCCCATTTCTCTCCGGAATTTGGCAATGCGCTGAGCCATCCAAAGTTTGCAAAGTCGACAACGGGGAATTTCCTGTTTTATGTTAATGTAATGGATGAGATAATAAATGCGTTGGAACCAGCCAGAAGTTTAAAGTTAGAAGTTAAAAAGTTACTATTTTACACCTATTTCAATGCAAAAATCCATTAATTATGAGGCTTTTACTAAAAAATGAAAATTTTTTTTGATCTCGAACGATATTTTTATTCGATCATTCCTTCCGACACATCGTTTTGGCCCCCCGCGTGCTATGCACCCTTTGCACGCCTGCTTAGCGCGGCCCGGTGCCCCCCCCCCCTACCTCTCCCCACAGGGTCGCGCCAAGCAGTCCTGTGAGAAGATGAAGAGAAGAGGGATGAAAGGTAGGAAAGATTCCCACGATGTCCTTAGATCAGGGGTGAGAAATCAACGCGAGGCAATTTTTCTGTGGACTACTGAGTGAATGTGAATGGGGATTAATATTTTTGTGTGATTCAAAATTGGCATTCAGTTAAAAAAATTATGTTGCATCATAAAAAGAAACTGTAAGAAAACTTCTGAATTTGAATCGAAATTGCACTGTTATTTAATATTACTTCAATGCACATTGCAAAATAGAGTGGGCAAGCAGTATCAATTAGTGAAAAGTGATCCACCAGTTGCCTTCGTTATTAAAAAATAGCATCGAATGCAAAAGATTGAAAACTCCTCTTTAGAGCAATAAATCAGAATTTTCACCCAAAATGAGTTCAGGCATCCCCTCCAAAAAACCGTTGGTTTAAACGGTTTTTTTGCTATATGATTCTCCGTTATCTTCTAACTTTTGATGTACCCATATATAGAGCCGAGAGAGGTGATATAAAGCCTGGATCGTAACAAAAATAAGCCTCTCGGAAAGCCATATGTAGCTACGAATGTATTTAATACATTACTTAAAAAAAACGGATTTTCCGTTTCATAATATAAATGTTTTAGTGTTTCCCACTTTACATATTATTTACAATTGTTTGATATACAATTTGACAATGACATGTATATTTCGGACCCCTAGACCAAATAACCCTGCTACTCCTCCTATGTGAGGGGGTGGCTCAGTCGGTAGCGTGCCAGGCTCGTAATCTGTAGTTCCCAGGTTCGAGTCCCAGCTGGGTCAGCGTTGAGATTTATCTCCGCAAAATTCCCCGCACTGCCCACGGTCAGTAGGGGACACCGATGGGCTTGGAAAGGCCGCCGTCCGTCGGATGGGACGTTAAGCCGTGGCCCAGTGTGCGGGAGAGCCATACCCTGTGCACGTTAAAGAACACGCTGGATGGCCTTGACGGGAGGCTACCATCTGTCTCCCAACAGCTGTTCCAGTGGGTCCCCTCCCCCAACCTTCTCTGAGCCTTCGGGGTCAATGTGACCTGGCCATTTAGCCCATGGTGTGCAAAAAAGTGCCGCTCAGAGGTAAAACAACCCAACCCAACCTCCTATGTGAGCCTATATAATATATATACATATATTTAAACGTTCAATTTACTGTTGTCGTAGACATATAGGGGTAGGGGAAGCATTTCTCTAATTTTCGAATTATCTACTGATTTTTCTACATCTCTAAGTTTTTTTATTTTGATTTTTTGATTTGCGACATATAGGACAGAGAAGAATCGTAGAAGCTACTCCTAGCTTAATACAAGCCTTCTCATACAAGGACATGCCCTACTAAGACCGAAGTCACTGCTGACCACTGCCTTAGTTAGAGCTAACACAACACACAAATGATACACTTAGGATAAAAGTTGTCAAAAATTCTTAATTTGTCTTTGGAACTGTAATGTAACGTTCTTTCTTTATAAATATTTCACTTGTTTTAGTAGCGTTTACAATTAAATATATATTTTTTACTGCTTCAGTAAATAATAAAAATATAACATTCACTTCAGTAATTCTCCAAAGGTTGTAAGCCAGAGACAGTTGTAGAATTGTTGTAAGATATCCAAATCTAAATCTCTTTATATGTCTGAGGATTCCTGAAGTAAAATAGTCTGTTCTGGATCTAACTAACAGCACATCGATAAATTGCAACGAATATTCAGTAACATTTCATTTCGAGTTTCATTCTAAGCGTTATTCATTGCGATGGTGACGAGTAAGTGATGCCAAAGCCCTTTTCATTGTACTTTGAGATAACGTTCCCTTTGACAGCGGTAGTCAACATAAGTCGCCAGTGCCAATTTCGGGCCGAAATCTTCTGTGCGCGGTGATCCGGAAGTCAAAGGAGATGTGAAGAGAGAGGTAGACGAAAGAGAGCCGACTTCCCATGAGAGATGAGAACGAGAGGCAGTAGGAGACAGCAGGATGGGATAGAGGCAGTTCTCGCATCGCATCGTCAACCAGATATGGAGCAAAGTTGTCACATGTATCCGGCCGCTGGACTGGTGTAGGAGTCCCGCTGCGAATCACCGTCTACTCCGATAGCTTCGGGAGTACTAGGCTATTTTGGGCCTCTGCTGTGATGTGTGAGATCCAACGACCAAGACATCTGTGAAGTACCGATACTAAATTTCAACACCGCTGTAATAGAGTATGTCTTATTCTCCTCATATCAACTTTCCTTTGCCACAGATGATCATCTGTTGAATGCTGTCACTTAGGAACTGACCAAAGCCGTAACTGTAAATAACGCAGATATGCTGTCCTCTACTGGGTTGGGTTGTTTTACCTCTGAGCGGCACTTTTTTGCACACAATGGGCTAAATGGCCAGGTCACATGGACCCCGAAGGCTCAGAGAAGGTTGGGGGAGAGGACCCACTGGAACAGAAGGTTGGGAGACAGATGGTAGCCTCCCGTCAAGGCCATCCAGCGTGTTCTTTAACGTGCACAGGGTATGACTCTTCCGCATAAGGGGCCACGGCTTAACGTCCCATCTGACGGACGGCGGCCTTTCCAAGCCCTTCGGTGTCCTCTACTGACCGTGGACAGGGCGGGGAGTTTTGCGGAGATAAATCTCAACGCCGACCCAGCTGGGACTCGAACCTGGGAACTACAGATTACGAGCCTGGCGCGCTACCGACTGAGCCACCCCCGCCCCATTCCTCTACTGAAGTTCGCTTATACGGAAGTATGTGGAAGAAGCATTTTTTAAGTTTCAAAATATCACATAAAACAGTTCGTTTTAAAAAATGTTTCGTAAAGTTACGAAACATTTTTATAATTGTGTAAGAACAACGTCACGTGCAATGCTGATACGTAAAGCGAAGCTCTAGAATTAACAGTTCAAAACAGTGGTTGTCCATCTGTGGGTTGCGACCCTCAGGAGGGGGGGGGGGTGTCGCGAGGAACACTTGGAAGGAGGTCACAAAGCTCTGATAGTTTTATATTTTGTACTGTTTTTAGTGAAGAGTTTTTCCACTATAATGTGAGACGATATGTGTTTATATAAAAAAGTATTTTGTAACAAAATACTTTTTACACAATGTATTGTGTTAAATGCAAAAAGATAATTTTGTTTCATTTTATCCTAAGTGTATTAAATTTTTTAGTTTTTTTTCTAAGAGTATTTACTAATTTTATCCTATCTAATCTAAATATAATGAAATCATCGTGGCCGAGTAGTTAGTGCACTTGGTTATTGATCTAAGGGATCTGGGTTTGAGTCCTGGGTAAGGCATGGATGTTCGTTCGTGTTGTTTTTCTGCTGAGGTCCTGCCATCCTCACAGACCTTCTACTATGGCATATAAACTGACAAGCTCCTGTCAGACCTCTGTGGCAAGCAGCTGCTTGAGGGGGTATTTATTATTTTGTTATTAGATTTAACTACGTAGGTCCTACATTGTACGGAAGAGTAATTAATAATTTTATCTACCATTCCAGGGGATCGCAGTGTCAAAACATTTGAGAACCACTGCGCTGAAGTATGTGTGGACTTATTTACAGACTTGTGTTGCTTTACCTCTGAGCGGCGTTGTTGTTGCTCACTATGGGTTAAAGTTGCGTGAACTCCAAGGGCTCAAAGAAAGTTGGGGAAAGGGATCTTATGGAGAGCTGTTAGGAGACAGATGGAATTCTCCTGTCAGGGCCATACAGCGTGTTGTTTAGCGTGCATTGTGTATGGCTCTTTCTTGTAGAGTCGCTCAAAAAATATCCGAACACTATGGTTGATTACAGAATTCAGAAAAAATATCTGCAACGATTTTTTTAGAAATTAGTGATCTGGCAACCTTCGTGTCACGTGACGTTTCGTGTCACGTGACACGTGACACGAAGGTTGCCAGATCACTAATTTCTAAAAAAATCGTTGCCAGATATTTTTTCTGAATTCTGTAATCAACCATAGTGTTCGGATATTTTTTGAGCGACTGTACACACTCCATAAGAGCGAATTCAATTCCAAGTCATTCCTTTATATAGACGGATTAATTAATATTTTGAAAGGCTTCGCTATTTTCAGACTTGTTAAAACCATTTAATCGTCAAAGAAACAATTAAAACTAAGTTGCTTAAAAAATAGCATTTTACTTTAAGGTTCGTTTCCAATTAACATGCGAAAACCTTTGAGCCCTGGGTTGGGTTGTTTTACCTCTGAGCGGCACTTTTTTGCACACCATGGGCTAAATGGCCAGGTCACGTGGACCCCGAAGGCTCAGAGAAGGTTGGGGGAGGGGACCCACTGGAACAGCTGTTGGGAGACAGATGGTAGCCTCCCGTCAAGGCCATCCAGCGTGTTCTTTAACGTGCACAGGGTATGGCTCTCCCGCACACGGGGCCACGGCTTAACGTCCCATCCGACGGACGGCGGCCTTTCCAAGCCCATCGGTGTCCCCTACTGACCGTGGGCAGGGCGGGGAATTTTGCGGAGATAAATCTCAACGCTGACCCAGCTGGGACTCGAACCTGGGAACTACAGATTACGAGCCTGGCGCGCTACCGACTGAGCCACCCCCGCCCCTTTGAGCCCTGGAGTCCTTCAATAAGGGATTAAAATAGATGGCTTAAATTGGGAGATGTCTTGACTCTCGCAAACAATAGATTTGTCGAAAATGATATATAATTTTAAGTTCGAGTGAAATAAAAGTTTTACTGAAATATGATTTTAAAATTATTTGCAAAATTAAGTTATTGATTAATCTATTCTGTGAAATATGTAACTTTGCAAAACAGTATAATTTAGAGACGTCATATCAGAAATATCTATCTTAAATTTTAAATTCTATAAATCCCAGAGCAGAAGGTTTCAATCCTTTTGAATAATTAAATTTCGCGAATTTTATATTTTATCTTGTGCCTACCATACTCTCATCAATACCAACCCTCTCATCCTCTTGAAATTTATGACCAAGGTATTCTCATGTAACAAAATAAATGTCACATACAATACGAGAGGAATAATAATTAAATCTGCAATTTGGATGCTACAGAAGGCTTTTACTACATAACAAAATAACTATCGCATAAAAACGAAAAGAATAGAATTATATTTATAATTTGTAAGTCTACAGATTACTTTTTTTTATAATAGCAAAATAATTATCAGATACGAAATCGAAGGAAATGAACCTTCAAATTGTTATATAACAAAGCAATTATCAGTTTTAAAACACGGGTAGTAAAAATTAAAAACGCAAGTTGAAAGTTTAAAACGTGCTTGCCGAATTAAACTCTCAGTAAATGGGGGTCACTGTTATTTTGTGTTATTTCCAAATAGTTTTAATTTACATAGTTAGAAAACACAAAGCGTGGAAGAAAGCAAACTTTAAAAGATTATTTTAAACGATCTCCGCATGCTAGAAATATGTTAACAAAACAGTTTGGAAGTTTACAAAATGCTTTGTCTTATTTAAGAAAATAACTGTCAGATGCAAAATGATAATCAGAAGACTAAAAATGCTTCTTTTTCCATACCTGAAAATCTTTTACGTACAAAATAAGAGGAATGGCAATTAAATCTGGAATTTTGAGGAAAACAAATTGGTTTTCTCATAAAAACAAAATAACTCCCAAGGTTAATGAGGTTGATTGGTTGGACAAGGTTAATGAGATTAGATTTGAAAAAATCTACAAATTGGAAAACTATAATGTTCTCTTGTTATATAACAAAATCCAAAAAATCGAAATACAAAATGTTTACAGTTAAATGTATTTGGAAGGCTATAAAATTCTTTTCCTATATAACAAAGTGGCAATTTTTTTAAGGATATAAAAATGCTTTTCCTTTCGTAACAAAATAATTACAAATATTGTTTCGTACAGAAGGAACGGAATAATAATTGCATATAGAATTTCTAAAGCTATGAAATTTTTTGTATAACATCTAGAAGAAAGATATAATGTTTTTAGGTGCAAAGCTAGTAACCACAGGTTTCTGAAATTCTAAACGTGTCTCAAGAATCTGCCTGTGAAAAAATATGATTAATATATCCCCATAATCTACAACTTCTGAATCCACTCTGCTCTTATCATTCTATTCTGTGCTCATTAGGCAATTGTCCATCAACTGCGTGATGAGCACAGAATAGATTAATCAATAACATCCAAATTCTTAATTCTATTAAACACAATAATGAAAGAACTTTACCTAGAACAGAAAGTAGACTGATACCCCTATAGTTATAAAAAGAACTGCGATCACCTTTTTTAAAAATATGGATAATAACAACTTTAGTAAAATCCTTAGGAACATTGCCTTTATCTTAAAAGCTATTAAAAAACTTTAGTCAGCCATGTGATAACATAAATATTCCCAGCAAAGCATTTCAGTAGTAATTTCATATACCTCTAGAGATTTAGGTAGTTTCAGTTTAGAAATAGCCAAAATAACTTCAGACTCTGTTATAGGGCCATCATTGAAGCCAGTAATGCATATATCATCATTGCAAAACAATGGGAGTAGAACTAGCCACATTGTTTAGAACATCACTGAAATGCTCAGCCCACCTAGCCATGACAGAATCCTCAACTTCAGTAACCTCACCATGTTTATCCTTCAATCCCTGTATACTTGTCGATTTCTTCCCTACAAAACATTAAATTTAATCTTGTGTGATTATATGTATTTGACAATTTGTATAAATAAATTCTTGTGTGAGGGCATGGCTTTCTGCTATTGCGCTTTTAGCTGTTTCCTTTGCTTTGTCAGCCAAAATATGAAACCAAAGATTCTTATCAGCAGCTAACTGATCCTACAAGCATTTATTAAGCTCTTCGTAATGCTTTCTGTTAGGAGCAATAGGTTGTTGATTAAGGATATTCCTGCAGTTCTTTCTTATCAAAATAAACTCCATTACCCTATCATTCAAATAATTTTGCCTCCTCTGCTACCCTAAAAGAAATACTGTTAGTTTTTACCCTAAAAGAATACTGTTAGTTTCAAGAAAACCCTGTTTAAAACGGTCCCATTCTTTCTCAGTTTCAGTAGTAAGCAAACCATGACTGTCATAATGAATAAGAAACCTATCATGGCAAGCTTTGGCTATAACTGGGTCTTTCAGAGTTTCAGAATTAAAGGTAATTTTTTAGCCTTGAACAACACTTCTACGTTTACATTGCAAGACACTTTTAACAAGGTAATGATAATATCCAATTTCAGTTTCCCTATATGACCTTGTATTCCTAACAGAACTAGTCCATTTTCTGTAATATATAATCAATCATATTCTTATGCAGCCCATCAGGTGAAACCCATGTGTACGTATGTATGTCGCGGTGTTTGTAATAAGTGTTAGTTATTCTGAAACCATTGAGTTTACTTACCTGTAGGAGATGTTGCCCATTGCCATTGCAACTACCAATACCAAAAGATCAGAGTCAGAACCAACTTTGGCATTGAAGTCACCAAGAACAAGGGTAATATCTCCTTTCTTGACAGAATTCAAAATATCCTGAAGTTGTCCGTAAAACCTATCCTTCTGATCCTCATTGGTATCCTCAGTAGGGGCATAACAGCAGATAACATTCAAGTCTTTAATGCTTGTCTGAAATTTTGCTGTAAGAAACCTTTCATTAATGCACTCATATTCTAGAACAGATCACTAGCGTGTCTGCTGAGAAGCAGACCCACGCCTTGGTGATGCTTATTATTGGTCCTCCCTGAAAAGAGAAATTTAAGATTATTTTTAAGAATCTGACCTTTATCTGTCCATCTGGTCTCTTGCAAGCCGAGAATATCTAAATTATAATGTTGGAATTCTTGTGTGAGGATATCAAGAGAAAAAGCTCTGTGCAGAGTCCTCACATTCCAACTACCTATGGAGAGAAAATGGTTAGTGGGATGTTTAAGGAAACTATATTTATTGAGAGAGGAAGTGCCCATGATATCTAACAGCAAAGACCTGTTCCCCCCCCCCCCCCCAGACCATTCAGGTTGATATATATGGTCAGCATCAGGACCTGGGTTGTTGACCACTCAGCAGTGTAGAAATAAAAAAGAAAGAGGACTAATATAACATTGCGGCAAAAGGAACGGAATAATAATTGTATATAGAATTTCGAAAGTTTTGAAACTTTTTTTTTTTATATAACATATGGAGGCAAAATGTAATGCAATAGGTTTTTGAAACCCTATACATTTCTCTTGGATTGTTACCTATACAACCACAATCTCCACATAATATCCATAAGATATCTATGATGACCAGTAGATATTCACGGGTTATCTTAGATATCTTATGGATGGTTTGTGGAGATTGTGGTTGTATGAGTAATTGGATACCAACATTTGAACTCTTGGCTTTCAGGAAAGTTTGAGCAGCATGCAGGTTAACTAAAGAAACAGCATACGAGTGCTTGGGATTGATTATGAGATCAGAAGTTTTTTCCTTTTTTTCTTTATTTACGGCAAGGAGAACTTCATACACAAATCCTTTCTCACAGGAACGAATCTTTCTTAATCATACAACGTCATTTAATAGAAAAATAATTGTAATTCTCACTACAGCAAGTACTCAGAGTAATGTTTAATACAGCCTTTTTCATCGTGAGAGAGGGTTCAAAATAGCGTTTGAAGGAGTCATGAATAACAAAAACAACTGAATTCTTAAGTTCGTAATAAGTGAAGAATTTCATGGAGATCCCAGCAGTGGTGCAATAGCAGATTGTCTCATAGAGAACATTACAATTAAAGGCTTTTTACCTAAAATCTGCATTAGTGACGAAACCAGGATTGTATTCAAGGAATGAGAAGCTGTTTGATATTCGTCTGTATACTATTCTTTATTTAGTATGAACGTCAGTAAGAATGAGATTGATTTAAAACAAACTGCTTCGATATGTCACTGTCCATTTTTGATTCAGTCCCTTCCAGAGAATGACTTTTTTTAGTAAAAATCATTCCAAGGATCTCGTAGAGGAGGAGACTCTGTGTATATATTGCATGATTTTGTTTCCTACATTCTGTGATTCGTTTGTATTCTTCATATAAATGAAATCTTACGCTTTTAAGGCAAACACTGTAAATAGTGTATTTTTTTCCCGATAGATGGCATTCCTTACCCCGATTACAGCTCCCCTTGGAAACAAACTACATTATCTACGGCTGGACGCAGTTCGCAAGAGGCAATTTTCCATTGCTGATGCTGCATTTTCTTCTTCTTTTGATGATCTGAATTCCGAGATACAGATACCTTACATCTCCACAACGCCCCCGCTTCCACATTCCGAGGCTCCCGAACATGCTTTTTACATGCAGCTTTCCGTTTTCCATTTTTTTGTCCTTCGGATCTTTCGTTTTATCGGAATTCTTTCTCGCTCCTGCATGGATTTTTCTCTCAGGAAACAAGATACACGTAAAACAAGCCGCATACTTTAGGAGCATAAAAAGACTTTTACCGTGGGTCGCATTCAAATCCAATAATGGAATCCAAAAAGATGATTACCACTTGATTCACTAAGTGCAATGACGGACAAGTTTTGAAAGTCGTCAGTGAGGAAAGGTTGGGGGAAAGGGGAGGGGAAAATAAATACATCCCCGAACGGAGAACTTGGAGTAAAAAATTTGGAATCGAGTTTAATTTCCCTTTTTTAAAGTGAAAGAACTGGAGAAAGTTACTGTTGATACTTTGTGCAGATGTAAGAGTTAGGGGTAGACAGCTTGTTCCAAGTTGCTATAAAAATTTCTGAAATGAGGTGATACAGCGAAAAAAAGAAATCAGATTGCAAAGTGCTTAAGAAAAGAATAAAAGAACAAAGCCTGTCGGAATTTTATAAAGAAGAAAAAAATCAAGCGGAAAATTTAGATTGCAAAGACGATAAGTGAGAATAAAATTAAAGAACAGTTTAGCGCTGAAGCATGTAAAATATCGCATTACTGCAACCATTACATTCTAAAAAATATATACAGTCAAGTTAGTCTTTTTAACCGAAAATACTCTAGCGATTCCACTCTGGACTTCGTGAGAAAGGAAGAAAACGTCCCATCCTTAAGCCGTGGCCCCGTGTGCAGGAGAGCCATACCCTGTGCTCGTTAAAGAACACGCTGGATGGCCTTGACGGAAGGCTACCATCTGTCTCCCAACAGCTGTTCCAGTGGGTCTCCTCCCCCAACCTTCTCTGAGCCTTCGGGGTCCTTGTGACCTGGCCATTTAGCACATGGTGTGCAAAAAAGTGCCGCTCAGAGCTAAAACAACCCAACCTAACCCAAAGGTTTCTCTCTGTTTGCTAACAGTTGTCCAGTCGGTTTCCTTCCCCTATGTAACTCTAAGTCCTCGAATTGTTGCCATCTGACCACTTAGTTTATCATGTGCACAAAATTGCTGCTCAGAGGAACAACAACATCTCTGGCAATCACTTAAACCCTTCACAACATCTTGCCTTTAGAAAAGTTTGCGCACTGGTTACATAGTAACAGCTGTAAAAAATGATGGGTTGATATTGGTTTACATTCCTCTGATGCTAGATAATCTGTAAAAAAATACTGCTAGCTTAAATATTATCTTATAATTGAGAAAAAAAAGTGTATGAGCTATATTGATCAGTACTATAGAAGTTATGTGATAAAATTTGATCACAGATCTATGGGTTTTTATTCCCTCAGACGAAATGAAAAATATAAGGAAAGATACGTTGATATTTTTTGTATGGCCCGTGCTTGAAAGAAAGCCTGAGCCCGACATCCTACATTATTTCTGACATAATTTTTCATGCGTATTTAGGGTAGACAAGTAATAAATCACCACCAACTTAAACAATGTAAGCAACCAGCTTCTAACGAAGTGTGGACACGCAGACGCCTGTGAAGTGAAGTTGTACGCCTTCTCACAGTTTCCAACTATGTTACAGACGACCACACAGAATGCTGTTTGTGGGAGGGGGGGGGGGTGTCAGCGTTATCAACTTTTCCAAACTTTACGGCGTCTTAAATCAAAACCATTACCTCAGCGCAAAGCGGAGCGTGTGCTTTTACTGCACACGCTCTAGTTTTCTGTGAGGCCACCCTCACTTGGTAATGGTTTTAGAAAGCCGGAAAATTGCAACTGTTATTAATTCCAAAACTCTCAGATTGGCTTCTGTGTGGTCGTACCCTTATAACGGAGCAACCTCAAACGAAGCGTGATAGTCATTAACTATGCATTAAGGAATCTGTACTATGCGGGACTACGCTAAGTGAGGCTCACCTCTACTAATTCTGAGGCCCTTGAAGGACTATGATTGCCTTACCATTGTTATATGGGATACCAGGGTTGTCTGCAGAGTAAGATAATAGATATCTTCTGCTTTGAGGAGACAATAATCCCACTTATCCCAGATGAAACAAAACAGCAGATAAAAATATGGTTGTTTAATTAACTTTGGCTTATTAATTATTGTCTGATTGTTGTGTGTCTCAAGGGCGATTGTCGTTGCTATTTCTGTTCGGATTTGTTACATCTTTGATTTTTGAGACGTACTTTTAAGGTAGAGCAGCATGTTGGGTTGGGTTGTTTTACCTCTGAGCGGCACTTTTTTGCACACCATGGGCTAAATGGCCAGGTCACATGGACCCCGAAGGCTCAGAGAAGGTTGGGGGAGACCTACTGGAACAGCTGTTGGGAGACAGATGGTATCCTACCGTCAAGGCCATCCAGCGTGTTCTTTAACGTGCACAGGGTATGGCTCTCCCGCACACGGGGCCACGGCTGAACGTCCCATCCGACGGACGGCGGCCTTTCCAAGCCCATCGGTGTCCCCTACTGACCGTGGGCAGGGCGGGGAGTTTTGCGGAGATAAATCTCAACGCTGACCCAGCTGGGACTCGAACCTGGGAACTGCAGATTACGAGCCTGGCGCGCTACCGACTGAGGTACCCCCGCCCCATAGACCAGCATGTATAAAGACACTTCCGTATTAGGCGCATTTAAAGCACCCTAACTTTGAAAATAAGATTTTTAGGGGAAAATGTTACACGAGATAAATTAAAGGTCTCATTGCAATATCTCCAAATCTCGATTTTCGACAATAATCGTTTCGCCTTTAAAGACTTACTGAAGTTTGAACATTTAGCAGACGAAGCTGCTGTTACTCTCCACCTTTTTGTTTTTACTTGAAATTAATGAAAACTGAAAGAATCATTACAGAGATTTAATAAAATTACATTTATTTTCGTGTAAGATTTGTTATAATAATTATTATTACTTGCGGTTCAATTAACGTTTGAAGAAAGTATCTGTGGCTAGGACATGAGAGTTGTTTTATCTCTGAGGGGAAATGTTTTCACGCAATGAACTAAATGGCCAGGCTACAAGGACCCCACGGGCTCAGAAGATTGGGAAAAGGGAATCAATGGAGAAATGTTAGTGATAGCCTTCTGTCAGGGACATCCAGCGTGTTCTTTAACGTTCATAGGGTACAGTCGCTCAAAAAAGTATCCGAACACTATGGTTGATTACAGAATTCAGAAAAAATATCTGGCAACGATTTTTTTTTTAGAAATTAGTGATCTGGCAACCTTCGTGTCAAACCATGGCGTTCGGATACTTTTTTGAGCGACTGTAGGTGGTCATATTATTTTGATACTAGATCGTGTGGGCTCACTCACGGAAATACTGAGCGTGTGCAGTTACCGTTCACAGCAAACGATCTAGCAATGGAGCGTGTGCAGTAACTGCACACGCTCCAGTTTGCTGTGAACGCTAACTGGAGCGTGTACAGTTGCTGTACACGCCCCAGATATTTTTCCTGAATTCTGTAATCAACCATGGTGTTCGGATACTTTTTTGAGCGACTGTAGGTGGTCATATTATTTTGATACTAGATCGTGTTGGCTCACTCACGGAAATATTGAGCGTGTGCAGTTACCGTTCACAGCAAACTGGAGCGTGTGCAGTAACTGCACACGCTCCAGTTTGCTATGAACGGTAACTGGAGCGTGTACAGTTGCTGTACACGCTCCAGATATTTTTCTTGAATTCTGTAATCACGTGACACGAAGGTTGCCAGATCAGTAATTTCTAAAAAAATCGTTGCCAGATATTTTTACCTAATTCTGTAATCAACTATAGTGTTCGGATACTTTTTTGAGCGACTGTACATCTCTAAATACAGATACTCTTGTCCAGATCATTTAACTGCTCCATTTTGCCACGTTGCATTATGAGATAAAATGATCAAAAAACAAAATTTCCCCAGTTCTGGGTGCCTCCGACAAATTAGAATCTGAGTCGTAATTAATGGAGAATAATTAGCAGGTCACTTCTGAAAAGCAATATTTATGTCATTATTCGTAAGGCGTCAATATATTTTGTTCGCATGATAAAACAACACGTTGCAGCACTAACTTGTTGAAACAGTGCAGCAGTTGTAAAGTGTTAAGATGTAAATGATGTTAATGAATTCCTACGCTTGAGATGAATGTTTCTCATGGCTTTGGTCATCTTTTTCATTCCATGGAGAAAACGTAGACAGTTTTATTAGTATTGTTCGCGTGTCTACTAATAAGCATGAAAGAGATAACATTTACGCATTTTGTCTAACGGAAGGAAACTGTGGAAAAAGTCGAAACGTTAGTGGACCCAGGAGGCAGGATAGTAATTAGGTTTGTTCAGGTCTGTCAGAAAGAACATTTTTGGTCCCGAAGTTTAATGAAAATATATCTCTCCAGGTGAAGTGTAAGAGAAAAAAAGTTGAGCTTTCCTTCTGGACTGTTAAAAGATGCTGCAGCGTCGGTTACACGTGGAGAAAGAGGAATGACTTTAACATCATTACATAAAGTTGTCATAGTGATCTATGGTAAGTCTTGGTAGAGCGTTCGCTAAATCCGTATCACTCGACTTTGTACTTTCTAGAGAAATACTGAATTAAAATTTCCCTCACACCAAAGGAATATTTCTCTCTTTTTATTTGTGTTACGCATTAGAACAATGTTCTTACGTGAAACAAGACTGTTGTGTTTAGTACAGTCGCTCAAAAAAGTATCCGAACACTAAGGTTGATTACAGAATTCAGAAAAAATATCTGGCAACGATTTTTTTAGAAATTAGTGATCTGGCAACCTTCGTGTCACGTGACAAAGGTTGCCAGATCACTAATTTCTAAAGAAATCGTTGCCAGATATTTTTTCTGAATTCTGTAATCAACCTTAGTGTTCGGATACTTTTTTGAGCTACTGTACACTATGTCCTTTATTTCTGAATTCAGAAACAATATATTTTTAGGTTTGTTTCGAGATAAAATCCTAGGACTAACATGGTAAGTCTTTATACTTAATGCTTCAATAAAATAAAATCTTTTTTTCAAACTGAAATTTTGATTCGTCTCATTTTACGACTTTTTTGTAATGACCAGGCCACAATTAATTTTTTCATTTTCGGGCGATTCTTTTCTTTGGCACAATAATACAAAGTCACAAAGATAAAAAGCTCTATCAGAAAGGAATCCACTGAACAGCTGTTAGAACAGAGATGGAAGTCTTTCTTCAAGGGAAACGGGAGTGGCTCAGTCGGTGGCGCGCCAGGCTCGTAATCTGCAGTTCCCAGGTTCGAGTCCCAGCAGGGTCAGCGTTGAGATTTATCTCCGCAAAATTCCCCGCCCTGCCCACGGTCAGTAGGGGACACCGATGGCCTTGGAAAGGCCGCCGTCAGTCGGATGCCGGAAAACGTGCACAGGGTATGGTTCTCCCGCACACGGGACCGTCGAATAAGCCGTGGCACCGTGTACGGGAGAGCCATACCCTGTGCACATTAGAGAATACGCTTTATGGCCTTGACGGGAGGCTACCATCTGTCTCCCAACAGCTGTTCCAGTAGGTCCCCTCCCCCAACCTTCTCTAAACCTTCGGGGTCCATGTGACCTGGCCATTTAGCCCATTGTGTGCAAAAAAGTGCAGCTCACAGGTAAAACAACCCAACCTTTCTTCAAGGTTCTCTAGCATGTTCTTTAACGTGCAGAGTGTATGGCTCTCCTGAATGCAAGGCCACGTCATAATGCCCCATTGAAAAGTCTAAGTCATCAAGTGCAAAATGAGGTTTATGAAAAAATTTCATTAGAGGCTAAATGGGAACTCAAAGATGAGAACACCAGGTGACGAGCCTGACGCGCTTTTCACTAAGCCAACACCTGCCTTTATTTTCAAGTTGTTTACGTACCAAGTAAAAAAACAACAACTTCGCCTTCTTTTTTAACCAGGGAATGCCTCTCTTTCACACTGCACACATGATCATGGCTTAACATCTCATCCAACGGAGAGAAGTCTTTCAGTAATAAAGTATCACAGGAAAAAGTCATGTAGACAAGAAATACTTGAAATAATTAGCTGAAAAAATTTGTTGTCCTGAGTGGGACACGAACCTCGTCTTCCTGAAGCATGCCGGATGTCCTACCCACACTGCATCCTTCTGGGAGACGAGTTCGTGTCCCACTTAGGACACATTATTTTTTAACTAATAATTTAATCATTTCGAGAGCAATATTCCTTGGATTAATAATTTCTTCTTTTTTACAAAGGGCAGCAGTAAGGGCAGGGGGAAGAGGAACGTCAAATCATCTGCTTCCTTCTTCTGTGGGAGGCCCCCCCCCCCTCTTATTTCGGAATAATTTGTTGCTAAATCTTCATCATCTGGTGCTATGGACTATTGCGTGATCATAGCTTGTTATCGTTTAGCGAGATATTGTAAAAAAACAAAAATTTTGTTTCTTTACAATGTCTGCGTCTTTACGTTATATAGCATGGTGGAATTAGTTTTACAGGTCAGCTCGTTTCCTCCAATTTGAGAACCAGTCAGAAAGATTGTATCTGATATTATATCATTTACTTCCTGTCGCTCTTATATTCTATTCAACATTAAGCAGCAACCAAGGTCTCATGACTCAGAATTTTGCTTAGCTGTAGAATCTGATTTCTCAGCTGTTAATCACACAGCAATTTCAATAACATTTCTCTGTTTCAAGGGATGTTTTTACCACATAAAAATGTTGTCGGCCTTGTAACAATACTTAGAAAACAGATTCGTATCAACAGAAGTTTTAACCAGTCGCTCACTATGTTTCTCTTCGTTAACAAAAGATCCAAAATGCTGACGAATGCTTCTCGCGCACCACAATTCAAGTATTCATACAACCAGCCAAGGTCACTTATGGTTTTGATTTCTTTCCACATTGTAATGTCCCACCCACTACAGAAATTGTTTATGTATGCTGTTTTTATATGTTATTAATGCTCTGAATATCATGTCATGTATTTGTTTGGATATGGAATTTAATCAGTGGACAAAGTTTGACATTCGCGACCTGACCTACTTCTCTAGGAAGAAGGTCAGGGTTGGACTTCTCAGAGATGGCACGTAAGCGAAAGACTTAAAATCGTGAAGGGACAAGTCGTCTATTGGAAAACGATGGACAAAGGTGGAAAAGGCGAGATCTCGAGACAAAGGTAGTTCAACTAGAGATTTCGAAGTGAAAAGGTTGAACTGTGCGGGAGAGCACGAGCGGGGGAAGTCCCGCATGTATGTGCCCTTTTTGCGGCACATGAAGTTGCCGGACACGCCAAAGTGAAGGCGTAGGGCAGGAAGCTCTGTAAAGAGCAAAAACTGATCGGACAAGATTCCGTTAGTCTTCAAAGGAAGACGTAGAAAGAAGATTAAATAACGAACTGGGTAATAAAAAAAATTACGTGAAGTAATACACTGCTCACAAAAATTAGGGGATATTTCAAAATGAATATGAAGCGATAAAAAAAAGAAGCATTTGAATTTTTTTTGTTAAACAAGAACACCAGAAAAGCAAACGACAAGTCAAAGAAAGTTGTTCGATTATGCAAATGAGATGCAAACTCAATTGTCGTGATTGAGTAGCAAGTGACATATTGGTGGGGGTGAACAGAAGCATGTCAAACTGGACGAGAGTGGCGCACATTGACTGTTCAGTAGGGTGTATGGTCACCCAAGACTGCCAAAACACACTGACAGCGATGGGGCATGGACAGGATCAGAATGTCCAGCAGTTCTTGTGCGATCCTCTGCCACCCTTGCTCCAGGGCAACTTCCAGCTCAAGAAGTGTTGTGGGAGGCATTGGACGGATTGCCAGACGTCTTCCCAGTGCATCCCAAGCATGTTCAATGGGATTCAGGTCTGGAGAACGTGAAGGCCAGTCCATGCGTTCGATTCCTGCCTCCTGAAGCATGTTGTTGACGAGATGCGCACGGTGGGGCCTTGCATTATCGTCCATGAAAAGAAAGTTTTTTCCAACTGCTCCAGCATAGGTGCTCCAGCATAGGTCCAGCCAGCCAACTGCACCACTATAGGGTGCAGGACCTCATCTCGGTATCTGACAGCAGTCAGCGATCCGTTTCTGATGACGTGGAGTCGGTACGACCACCAATGCTGATGCCAGTCCACACCATGATTCCACCACCACCGAAGGAGTCCCTTTCTCGCATGAAACGTGGATTCTCCCGTGTTCCTCGTTCACGTCAGATCAGGACACGATGATTGTCAGGCTGCAGACTGAACCGTGACTCATCAGAGAAGAGGACAGTTGACCATTCATCACTGGTCCAATGATGATGCTCATCAGCCCACCTTATGCGGGTTCTACGGTGTTCAGCAGATAACGGAATGCATACCATTGGTCGCCGGGCATGCAGTCCAACACAATGGAGCCGATTTCGCATGGTCTGGGTGCATATCCGTCGTCTTTCATATCCGTCATCTAGAAGAAACTGTCCCCGCAGTTCTGTTGCATTGCTGCACCTGTTCCTTCTTGCCAATAAGGTCAAGTAGCGGTCTTCTCTTGCTGTTGTGGCAGATGGGCGACCCTGACCTCGTGTTCTTCGTACTGTGCCAGTCTCTTGAAAGCGATTCCACAGTCTGCTAATCACGTTTTGGGATGTTCCAAGTGCTGTTGCCACTATCGTCTGTGTTTGACCAGCTTCAAGACGTCCTATGGCTCTCCAGGCTTCGCATTCGGGCAAATCGTGTTGTAGGGGCATTGCAAGGGCTGGGAAATTGCAGGATGTGCACTTTCAAGATCAGAGAACGTGCAGATACTCCAGTACTTTCAGCCTTTTGTATAATGCATTTTCACCAATGAAATAAAAGTTGGTTTTGCATCTCATTTGCATAATCGAACAACTTTCCTTGACTTGTCGTTTGCTTTTCTGATGTTCTTTTGTAATTAAAAAAAATGAAATGCTTCTTTTTTTTATCGCTTCATATTCATTTTGAAATATCCCCTAATTTTTGTGAGCAGTGTAAATTGTTGTTCTCTTCGAAGTGGAAGTAGAGTGGTGCCCTAGAACCGGAAAACAGCTTGCAACCAGCTTCTCTGGCTGCGAAACATATTTAACCCCCTGACAAGTTTCATATCCCTGAAGAAGCTGGAATAAAGATTTTCACATTAATTTGGTACTTCTTTTTGCAACATCTGCTGGAATCGAAATTCTGTTTGACGAATCGTTGCGGAGGATTAAGGAAAGCGATGATATAATAGGAAAAGATACATAATGCAGGATCCGTTACAACACCATTCTCAGTTTAATTAATTTCTGATTCAGTGTCAGTCAAGTCTTCAGTTTTCATCACTGATGTAGTCTAAATGGAAGAACAATATTAATTAGCACAAAAAATTCTTCGCGTCCTATTGTGATGTGACTTCACAACCTCCTGTCAAGTCCTGTGAAATGTTCCTCTTGATCGACGACTGTTGTTCCTTTGACCAGAGCTCAGTCGGTAGCGCGCCAGGCTCGTAATCTGTAGTTCCCAGGTTCGAGTCCCAGCTGGGTCAGCGTTGAGATTTATCTCCGCAAAATTCCCCGCCCTGCCCACGGTCAGTAGGGGACACCGATGGGCTTGGAAAGGCCGCCGTCCGTCGGATGGGACGTTAAGCCGTGGCCCCGTGTGTGGGAGAGCCATACCCTGTGCACGTTAAAGAACACGCTGGATGGCCTTGACGGGAGGCTACCATCTGTCTCCCAACAGCTGTTCCAGTGGGTCCCCTCCCCCAACCTTCTCTGAGCCTTCGGGGTCCATGTGACCTGGCCATTTAGCCCATGGTGTGCAAAAAAGTGCCGTTCAGAGGTAAAACAACCCAACCCAACCTTCGACCAGAACACCTGGCCTTTTATCATATTATTCTGCATTTCGTCACCAGAAAAAAAAAAGGTATGTGGTACGTTCTTTCGGCATACGGTATTGTTGAACCAGTTTTTATCGAAGATACTATGAATGACTGACAGTTATTTACATGCTCTACAAGGATAATTTCTCTTGCTTCGCCGAAGCATGATCGTAAACTTCCAAGAAAGTTTTTTCCAAAGGGACAAGATTGATCACATGCAAATGCAGTGATGTCTAACCTTAAGGCACATTTTCCCGACTGAGTTCTCACGAATCAATTTTCTGAACGTTTTGGACATGTTAATCCTGTTCACCATACTCTTGAAATCTCAATCCCATGGGAATTTCTTTCTTGAGGATTTCTGAAGATGTTGTTTATAGAAACAATCCTCGTATTATTGACGAACTGAAGAAAGAAATTTTACACATAACAATTCAGTTAAAACTCGAACGTCTTTTCAGGTGTATATCTTTTGGAAAAAAAATCTTTTTTAATAGATCTTTAGATTGAGGGAGGACGGATTTGGTGAGATCGACGACTATAGTGAAAATACTTTGTGGAAAAACTATAACTGAACAGTGTTCTGATATGTTCTCGTTCAATCAATTCACTTGCTCCACCCCCCCCCCCCTTAAGAATTCTACATATGGGTCTAATAAGTACAATATGTATGTTCTTGTGAAAATCCGTGAAAGACTTGATAAAACTCAAAAATGATTGTGTTACGTTATTACATTTAAGATTTAAGCTACCGTTGATAACTTGTGACAGAGAAAAATAACTCTCCTAACAACAAACTTACAATTTTTGCCCAATGCAGCTTCAATGTTCAGAGCAAGAAGCAGTAGAAGATATATTTTTTGGCTCCTCACCGAATCAGCAGCCTCCGCATCAGACGAAAGAATAAAAACAGTACGAGAGTTTTAGAAAAACGAGGAAGGAAGTTATTGCTCAGCTGTTGGGTCGACTCCCACACACAGTGAGTGGCTCATCAGATCACAACGCCATTAGCAGCAGGAAGTCAGCTTCGTTCATCGCTGCCAGAAACTACGCCACATCTTTTTGAAAATACATTCTAGGATTTTACGTTCCATGTCTTAAGTGAAAAATTAAATTCTCTTCATCTTAGTTTTGCAGCTGTTCGTCGCATTCATAGGCGGAAGACAAGCTTTCTGTTTTTAAGAACAGCCAAATGGCAAATTTGAGAAATGAAATATTGCTGGCATAAAAGTCTAACTTTATTAGAACGTGGCATTTCTGTAGCGGGTTCTGCAATCCATTGCACAGTGCATTAATTGATGCGAAAACTGCGTGTAATAAATAATACATGGTGTGGATGGAAGTCTATATCTCCACAATTAAACCATTTTGATGTCGTGGCAACAGCGTCTTTGTTTTTGCTGTGAAGGTATTAGATGAGATCATTCAATGATGCTTTTAAAGTGTCATTAATATAACAGTGCTCGCCTGAGTAAAATAATAAATAATATCAGAGAGTTAACGGAAAATAACAAGTAGGCTTATATAACATTTTTTAGAGAATTTTGGATATCAGTTTCTGTGAAGATATTAGAGTTAGTGCCTATTAAATTGTAATATGTTCTACTAATGTATTGCGTTTAAGTGCAGCGATTCAGTAGGAAATTTTAATTTTTTTATGAGACGAACGTTTTGTTTAAAGAGAGTTTTAATGCTACGTGAATGCCCTGATAAAGGTGCTAAAAATAAAAATAATTTACTTACTTATTTCCAAAACTTCTACGGTGCAAATAACTGTTACAATGGTATTAGAGCTTGATTACTGTTTAAGCCATGTCTTTATATAAAAAAGTAAAATTTGTATACTCTAGAACAGTGATGAGCAAGCTACAACCATGTATAGCACTCCGGCCCTCAAAGTATTTGCGAATCCAGTGAAAACTTAAAATAAAGATATTAGCATTTATATTCTCATTAATACATACTTAGTCTAATTTAAATCTTTGTATCCTTAGCGTGACTCGAATAATAAAGGAACAAGAAATTCAAGAAATAATTTTGTGAAAAGAATGAGTTTTGTCGATGAATGGGATTCGAATCCATGCTTCCCAGTTACTGGAAAAAGAAACTTCAGATCAGGAAAGGTAACTTAATTGAATATTGCTCAATATATAGATGTTAAATGAGGAAATCACTCACGGGGATTCGGTTCGAGATGCGGAAAACAACGGTTGTATGTTATCGTGCTCCGCTATTTTGATTTTCGAACGATATTTTACCCGCGCTTTTACCTGTGTTGTAGTATTCTTTTGATCTTGAGTTTCTAGTGCTGAAGGGGGACAACTTCTGTCGATCTGAAATATGAAGAACAATGTCTTTTTAAAGGCAAATACTTCAAGAATAAAGTTATCTGACATCTAAGCTGCCAAAATCGAGGTTATGGTTAAAGCTTCGGGAAAAGTTGCTAAAACAAAAATGGCGGCCTCCACGTATCCTCGCAGCCCTCAGTGACTAAGATATTAGTAAAGTCAAAAGAAGACCGTATTATTTTACCATCCTTTTTCATCTTCGGTGGATCCTTCGATTCGAGATATTTCCAGTTGCAGAATATATTCCACCTCCTCCTCAGTGTTTTAAATGTTTGTATTATAGGCATATCATTCGGACATGCAGAGGACAAGCTAGATGCAAATATTGTGGAGAAGGGCATCTATCGACAGATTATGACAAATTAAAGGCCATTGTTTACTGCAACTATGGCGACCCTCATGTGGCTTCTTGTGGTAAGTGTAACTATCGAGAAAGAACTGTTGTTGCGAAAAAGGCAGTATATATTGATGGGAAAACCTGGGCAGAAGCTTTCAAAGGAACCTCTAAATCACGACAAATTACCTCTAATACGAAACCTTACCCTGAAAAACCATCTAGCACAGTTAATGTGTCTTCTCCTGTCAATACTGAAACCTAAGTAATAAACTAAAGTATTAAAACTAAGACTTTAAAACTAAAGTATTAAAGTCTAGCACACACCTTCCTTGCTTTCGATTAACAATCCTCCAGATATTCTCTCATAATGAGAATTTCCGTCACTTACATCACTTACATCATATATCAGAGAGCCAAATTTCATCGGTAGCCCCAACCCTCTTTTGGAGGGATTCCTTATGACTGATTATGCATTCTG
This sequence comes from Ryuthela nishihirai, assembly GCA_038380435.1. Lineage (NCBI taxonomy): Eukaryota > Metazoa > Arthropoda > Arachnida > Araneae > Heptathelidae > Ryuthela > Ryuthela nishihirai. The sequence continues at coordinate 25,653,010 of JAWZYU010000009.1, read as the reverse complement.
AATTTTCATTGGCTGTGGACTATATGATGTCTGAAGCCACATTTGAAATGGTAAAGCAGAGACTAAATATGCATGTTCCGAATTTTGCCATTCTTTCAAACCAGAAGTCACTCACGTTAAAGCTTAGCCACAAAATTTTCTTCAACTAATGTCAACAGATAATTTGTGAATTTATTATTTATTAATTCAAAAACAAGTTCTTTAATTTATTAATCTTTTTACGGTACGGTGTCTAAAAGCTTGGCCCTCAAATAATATTGTACATCGCTACTAGCCCAAAAATAAAAATGTTCGCCAACTACTGCTCTTAGCACTTTATGGAATACTTAATCTTATGTATGACATAAAAATGTGCTTAGTATCGCCCAGGTAAAAACACTGAGGAATACTTAACAATGGGACCTTTCACAGGTCCAGAGAGGCCTTGGCTATTTATAACGTTTGAGGCTTCTAGACACAATAAAAATTAACTGCCATTATTTTATGCGCATGATTTTAATTCTAATTTGACAAAATCTATGATATGCATTTACCCCTCAAGCAGCAGCTTGTAATAGAGGTCTGACAGGAGTTTGTTCCCATAATATGCCATAGAGAACGTCTGTGAGTTAGGCAAGACCTCAGCATAAGAGGAACGTTAGTAAACATCCATGCCTTGTCTGAGGCTCGTTAATTAAAAAAAAATATTGTATTTAATATAAAAAAATTAACAACTGTCTAAATTTGAGTCTCCCTTTGAAACTGAGGCTAGGACCAAATGATCTCTATGATCTCTCCTCTGAGAGGCCCTACTGATCAGCAATAAGTTACAAACAAAACAATACTACAAACTGTCTCAGAAACTAAAATCTTTTTCGGAAAAATAAAACAGTATCTGAACATAGCAGAGGCAAGAGCTGGTATATATTCGTCGGATCATGGAGTGCTAATGTTTAGGATGAATGAAACCTATTTATCTAAAGAATGATTTGAAGCAAATACTTATCACAGTGCTATGGTAGTGAAACTTGGACACTTAGTAAACAAGAGATAACAGGAAACTAGATGCTTTTGATTCCAGATGCTTACGCAATATCTTGGGCATTAGGTGGTTCAACTTTGTAACTAATGATGAGGTTAGGCAAAGGAGTTTGCAACCTCCTTTAAGCAGCATATTGTGCAGAGAGAGACTCCGTTGGTTTGGCCATGTTGCCCGTATGGATAATTATAGATTGGCGAATAGGGTTATGAACAGTGTGCCTAAAGGCCTCAGAAAGAAGGGGAGACCTAGGATGCGGTGGGCAGACAATGTCAAACAGGACCTTGTTAGAATTGGTGTGCAGTGGCCAGATGCAGTAGATGTAGCTCAGGATAGCCTTGCTTGGGGAACTAAATTGCACGGTCTGGTTGGACCTCCGTAGCCCATGGCTGCTTGAGGATGATGATGATGATATGTACATTACGATCTAACCGATCAGAAAGCAGGAAAAACTTTCATATTATAATTCTTCAAGTGCAGTCCATCCTAAAAGGCAAGTCAGTTATTATCAGAATTTATTTTCATCACTTTAAATTGCCCTTTTTATAAATTTGTTCATTATTTTTTTTTCTTTCATTTTGTTTTCTTCAATTCGATTTATTCCTGCTCTCTTAGGATTTATCTTCACCTCCATCTGCTTTGCTTTGCATCTCATTTCCATTCCAGTCTCTCTTTTAAACGGCTGCCAGCGTCTTCCTTCATTTAAACGCTTCCTGTCAAAAATGTAATTACCCCTACAGCGCGATTTTCCCGCTCGATTTCGGTATCTGCCGTGAAACACACTTTAGGGAAAAATGCATCACTCGTGTAATTAATTAAATGACAGCCCCTTATAAGGCAGGCCAACTGCTTTGATGACGAGACATTAACATTATATTTAAGCTGCATTTAAAAAACGATTTTGGTAATTATCGCCTTGAAGCATTTTTTTTTCTCCTTCTTTTGAAATTACTTAGAATACTGTGATGCTTGTTGCAAAATTTGTCTTTTAATCGGAGGCCAGACAAAATTGGCAAAGTGTGCATTTTTTTAAAAAAATAGTCGTTACATTTAATTTATCGACATACAAACGTTAGAATATTGAAGTAAATTTGAAGTAGAGAATGAATCCTTGATCAATTTAGAGAATGATCTCTTAGAAGACGATCGTCTTATAAGAAAAATGGCATAACAGTTAATAATCAAAAAATAACTCTGAATTGGGTTGTTTTTCATTTTAGAGCGTCCTTTCTTTGCACGCAACTAAATGGTCAGATGAAAGGAACCTTTATTATCACAGTTGGGCAAGGGAATCCTTGGGCAGATGTTAAGAGGTAAATGGATGTCTGCAGTCAAGGCTTTCCACCGTGTTCTTTTCTACGCCTATTTTCAAGACCATCGGTGTCCCATTTCTAACTAGAGGGAAAGAAGGGATTAGCGGAGAAAATCTTAACTCAGGAAAAGTGAGGGGTCGAGCTTGCGAACTTCAGGTTAGGAGCCTGGTACACTTCAAACTGAAATAACCCCTGCTTCCCTCGAAAGAAAGCTTCTGACTTCGAACATGAGTTGTATTAAAATGAGTTATTTTAAATATCAGTACCTGGCACAGAATACGAAACAATGAAATAAATATTTATTGTTACTTATTTAGTCTTTTCTAAAGTGCTAGAGAAACTTGGATCATTTGTAGGCAAGATAACTTGATGCTTTTGATCTTAAATGATTACGCAGAGTCTTGAGCATTAGGTGGTTCTACTACGCCATTAATGATGAAATTAGATGAAGGAGTCATAACCGCCAATGAGCCGCAATGTGCATTGAGAGATTGCGTTGGTTTGGCCGTGTTTACCGCATGCAGCACCTAGATTAGCAAATAGAGTTATGAATGATGCGCCTAAAGGCCTCAGAAAAAGCGAGAGACCTAGAATGCAATAGATGGATAATATCAATCAGAACTTCGTTACAATTTTCTGCAACAGCAGTAGATCAGGATGGATATGTATAGAGAACTTATATGCATCTGTTTCCATTTATTAGGAATTTGTAAAAATTGCACTTAACAGAAATTCTTCCTAATGATTTTAATAGAGTTAAACCGTCTATTTTATTTTCGATTTGCTTTCTCATTCAAAGTTTTCGGCGGATACAAAATTCAAAGGGGGGAAAAGGTTGGATTAATCGTTAGTGTGACAGGCGCATAATTTTCAGTTCAGAGGGTTCGAGTTCCAACTGTGACTGCTTGAGAATTTTCCCCGCTATCCCCACTTCACCTAGGTGAGAAAGGGAACACTCTGGGATTTGAAAGGCCGTCCGTCGTATGGAACGTTAGGCCTTGACTCCGTATCCATTAGAACCATATTCTGTGAACATTAAAGAATACGCTGGATGACCTTGACAGGAGATTTCATCTGTCTCCTAAAAGTCTGTCCAGTGGATCCCTATCTCCAACCTTTTTTGACCCCTTGGGTCCTTGTAACCTGGCCATTTCGACCACGTGTGTAAAAAAGTGAACTCAGAGGAGGAAAAAAAATCAAACAAATTTCCTCTTTAATTTGCAACACAGAGTACAGTCGCTCAAAAAAGTATCCGAACACTAAGGTTGATTACAGAATTCAGAAAAAATATCTGGCAACGATTTTTTTAGAAATTAGTGATCTGGCAACCTTCGTGTCACGTGATTACAGAATTCAGGAAAAATATCTGGAGCGTGTACAGCAACTGTACACGCTCCAGTTTGCTGTGAACGGTAACTGCACACGCTCAATATTTCCGTGAGTGAGCCCAAACACGATCTCGTATCAAAATAATATGACCACCTACAGTCGCTCAAAAAGTATCCAAACACTATGGTTGATTACAGAATTCAGAAAAAATATCTGGCAACGATTTTTTTAGAAATTAGTGATCTGGCAACCTTCGTGTCACGTAACACGAAGTTACCGTTCACAGCAAACTGGAGCGCGTGCAGTTACTGCACACGCTCCAATTTGCTGTGAATGGTAACTGGAGCGTGTACAGTTGCTGTACACGCTCCAGATATTTTTCCTGAATTCTGTAATCAATCATAGTGTTCGGACACTTTTTTGAGCGACTGTACATGTTCTGCTATTATCTAAGAGATGTCGAAAAAGAAAAAAGCAACACAGTAAACAAGTCAACAGAACAGTTCAGAAATGTTGCTTCACATGCCTTGATATATCCTGAGCGCTGTTCACAACTTAATTCTGAGGGATGGAAGGCAGAAAGCATTTGATAATGACTCTGCCTCTCCTGGTAGGTAATCACACACACACACACAGCTCTCCTCGTCTCTAATGATGCAGAGAATGATGGAAATGATTATTCGGTTGTTGTGATACAGATTCCGTCAAGCGAGCAATCATTAGGCTTAACCATCATCCAGACGACGCTTGTGGCGATGCTTGTTTGGCAGGAGCGACGAAATCCTTAAAAGTCGAGTAAAGTTTACGAAGCAGAGAATAATTACTCAATGCTGTGCATTGTCAGCTATGGTCTAAGCCCATGTGGCATTTTTCGCACCCTCTTCGAGGCTTCGAGAATTAGAAGGAAGGAATATAGTGAGAGAGCTAAAAGGGTAAAATATTTGATTCTCTCCCTTTCCTAGTGAGAAGGAAACACAAACGGAACCATCACAATTCATTTCTTGCAACAACGAACAACCTTTTCTCTTTGTCTTGTTTCAGGATTAAAGAATACTCTCATCTTGGTTTCGTTCTGCAGCAAATTGTGGTCACATTTAAATTGTAAATTAATCACCTTTCTTTCACTCCACGAATTGTTTTCTGCTTCATAATACGTCTGTTTGTGAAAGTAAAATGTGCATGCACTTAATGCAGACTTCTCCCGAATTCAGGTCTTGCTCTTGCTATCGTCTTCAGGACGAGATGACAGCAAGCAAAGCATTAATGCTTTTAAATGCGCATTAGAAGCAAGTCTCAGTTACATAAATTCGAGATACGCGACATTCCTTCAAGACATGTTGTTACACGGCAGAATGCTTTAAATAAGTCAGCGCTGGTGCAAGAAAATGTTGAGGAAAACATTTTTTACTTCTTACCAGAAGATACTGTCTTTATATTCTTCCTCTTTGATAAACATTATTTTTTAAATCAGTGTCTCGCAAACTGTGTGCCGCGAGAGATTCCAAGTGTGCCACGAGAGATTTTCAAAGTGACACTAGATATTCGAAAGATTTCATTTTGACTTGACTTGTGTTATCGACGTTCTTTAATATCGACGTGCTATCGACGTGCTTTAATAAAAATCTCTCAGATTTTATCAACTGGGATCTTGTAAGTATTTATCAAGCTTTTTCCAAATTTTGGTATTAATTTTTGATTATTTGAAGCCATAGAATGGACAAATATTTAAAACTAACACCGAGTTAGGAATTAAAGAACGAGAGCAAAACTTCAAGTAAAACCAGGCTTATGACTTCAACAGAGCGCAAATATAATGACGATTATATAGAGTTTGCTTTTATTCTTTTTTAGGTGTGCCGCGGTGAAAAAAATTGGATTTAGTGTGCCGCGGGGAAAAAATTGGATTTAGTGTGCCGCGGAAAAAAAAAATTGGATTTAGTGTGCCGCGGAAAAAAAAATAGATTCAGTGTGCCGCAGAGTAAAAAAGTTTGCGAGACACTGGTTTAAATAGAAATAACGAAAGCTTGCACGATATGCAAAAATAAAATTTTGTAAGGAAAAAGTGTCATTGAATGGTAGGAGACTTGAGAGAGTTATTTTAGCAGCACTACAATTTGCAATATTCTTTAATATTTGTGGAGATAGGGCTCGTAAAAAAAAGAGAGGTAGGTATTCCAACTGCTTAAAGACACACAATAATATTAAAGCACAATCATTAACATTTTCTACCCTTCTTTGAAAATACAACAATTGATGTTCCTTCATTTTTGAGGAGCAGAGTGATTTCAGTTTATCACTTTTGTTTCCGAAAAAGGAAAAAGGAAAATCTCTCTTACACGACTAGCGGTAATCAATTCTAAGCAAAGTATTCTGAGTAGTTTCAAATGTAATTAAAAGTTTTCAGTGCGTTTATTGATATTTGGAAAAGATTAGATTCAGTCGGTTTTCTAATACTAACAAGAAAAATAAATTTCGTAATTGTTAAAATAATTGTATAGCTGCATAAAGACAAGAAATAAATAAACCAATCGTTCATTTATTTTCTACGGTCTAAGAATTTATATGGGAAAGTGGATAAAAGGCTTTCGTTTTTTGACGTATACTTTAGTGATTTAATTTACTAAATGAAATTAAAACACGCCCAATCACATTTTGATTATTCCTTCCCCCAGGAAATTTCAATAACACTGAAAAACACTGCCATTTTTTTCTATTTTGCATCTTAACTCTTGGAAACTGAAAACCATATAAAAATTCACCCATTCAGTTTTCTTCTTTCTCCGTGGAAATTTGATAAAGGGAAATTTTCTCGCTCTCCTTTCGAAAAAACGTAAAGTTCCAGTTTGCTTCCCCCCCCCCCTCCTTACGCCTCAGTATATGGTTTTTTCCGTTGTGCCCATAGCAGAAAGTGAGATTGCAAAAATAGAAATATCTCATTTTGTGTCAAAAGAAGATAAAACAAAAAACGTCTGGATGAAATCATCAACGTAAATAAAGCCCGATTTAAACTATTATGTAAATACTGGCAAAGCTAAAGAGTGAAGGAGCGTGATTTTTGATTTTTTGGAAACCTGACGTCAGGGAATTCTGTTAAGCTCGAAGTGTAAATGCATGAAGATAGTTGAACTGAAAGGCAGAGGGACGAACTTAGAAATTCTGTAATTCTTTGATGGAAACGTTGGGTCGGGGGTGGCTCAGTCGGTAGCGCGTCAGGCTCGTAATCTGTAGTTCCCAGGTTCCAGTCCCAGCTGGGTCAGCGTTGAGATTTATCTCCGCAAAAATTCCCCTCCCTGCCCACGGTCAGTAGGGGATACCGATGGGCTTGGAAAGGCCGCCGCCCGTCGCATGGGACGTTAAGCCGTGGCCCCGTCCGTGTGCGGGAGAGCCATACCCTGTGCACGTTAAAGAACACACTGGATGGCCTTGACGGGAGGCTACCATCTGTCTCCCAACAGCTGTTCCAGTGGGCCCCAACCTTCTCTGAGCCTTCGGGGTCCTTGTGACTTGGCCATTTAGCCCATGGTGTGCAAAAAAGTGCCGCTCAGAGGTAAAACAACACAACCCAAACAACCCCTGATGGAAACGTTACATTTAGATGGATGCAATTCGAATTAATGATGATACATTGTGATATACGCCATATTACCCTCTCCTTTTGGAAGACTATTCATTGCTTTTCTTGGGAACTTTCCATCCCTAGTGAGTTTTTCGAATATCATCTGTAACTTCAAAATATTTTGGGAGATGAATGAATGCAAGGCATGCAGATGTGGGAAAAAAAATCAGAAATACGATATTGTATGTAGATTTCAATTACCTAGATAATAATAGTTGTAGAAATGATTATCCTATAGGTTTCAGCGTTTTCATTTTTCTTGCCTTTATTACTTTAGTTCAATTTTATGATATGATCAGGCCACATGGTCAAAAAATGGGGGGGGGGGGGTGGAGCATGGGGGAGCATGATGCATGGGGAGCATGGGGTGAATCATGATCTAGCAAACTTCGTGTCACGTGACACGAAGTTTGCCAGATCACTAATTTCTAAAAAAATCGTTGCCAGATATTTTTTCTGAATTCTGTAATCAACCATAGTGTTTGGATACTTTTTTGAGCGACTGTACGTCTCTGACAGAGACATAATTATATTTATGTAAAGTATTTATTTACTCAGTTGGCAAAGTTTTATTTCCGAGCTGGAAAATTTTCGTTCTCACACCCATCCCCCCCCAACCATAGTCTTTACGTTACGCCCCTCCTGATCAAATTACTGGATAAGAGCAAACAGCAGGAGATTATTTTAGCTTGGTTTGAAAAGAACAAGATAGCATTTTCACTTTGTCGTCTGTTCATCTCTGAACTTTCAGCTTTTTTGTTTTCAGAGATAAATTAAAAATTCCTTTTGGATTGGATAGATATTGATGTAATATTATGATTCGCGCTTTCGGAATTTCCCAGTTGCTTTAACAACGCCCTTTAACGGTGGAAAACATTGTGGAAAAGTAAATTTTTGCCGTTAATAGTACTCGAACCCGCCTCTCCCGAATACATGCTAGGTGTTCTCACCACTCAACTATAATCATCTAGTTCTTTTTTTCAGCCAAATAAGACTAAAAATCTTCCCGATTTTTTGTCGCTCGTGGTGCCATCTATGATCGGGAAAGGAAAACCAAGTTGCTCCCCTGATGGTGAATAAATAGATAGTCAATCACGCTCTCGGCGTTTTCGCAATGCAATATTCAATAGTGGATTGACACAAGAAATATCCTGTAAACATGCGACTGAGGAATAGTTAGTTCCGACGTGAATGGAACTCGAACCCACTTCTGCTGAATACGTGCCAGCTGTTCTAACCATTCAACTGTCAGCTCTTTCTTCAGCTGATTGGGACGAAAAGATTTGGAATCAAAATTAAATAATAAATGAACTAGCCGTTGAGAGTTTGGTGGTTAGAACATACGGCATATATTCAGGAGACGTGGGTTCGAGTTCCACTCAAGGCAAAAATCTCAATTCTTTTCCATCTAACTATTCATGTAAACTATTTATGCTAGAAATTTGAAATTTCGTTCATAAAATAGGGTGGCGAAGAGGTTTATGCTGTTAGCTACAATTTGCTCCCTTACCCACAGCGAGGGTAGGAAAATGCTACTTTTTGTTTTAAGAGATAAATGAAAAATTATTTTTGCATTGTAGAGATGGAAATAAAATCTTACTATTTATATTTTCTCAATCGTCCATTAATTCTAATTTTCACTGTTAGAGAGTGATGAAGAAGGAAAATAAAAAATTGATTCTCTTTACAAATGAACAACCCACATTTACAGAGCGAATATGTCGTTGTTTTTCCAGTTTTGGCAATAAATAAAATCGTCATTTCTACGAAAAATTGGCAACAGTATAACCTAATTTGAAAAACAAAGCTAATCTGCTAACATTCTCTGATTTAAAGAAACCATATTTATTTTAAAAAGTAAGGGTATTAAAGGTTTACTAAACAAAGAAGTTTCTGGTAGAATCATACTCATATGCTTTGTTTTCCGTAGGGGAGCCACGATTCTTCAGTTGCTAGTACTGCTATTAAGAAAAGTCTCCAGTTCTCAAATACGTTGTTAGTGCTCGCAATCTTGCAACAACAAAAAACGAAAACTTTTCTTCCTTCTTGCATCTGAATGGAGTAATAAAATTAAGTCGACGTCTCAACAGAGATCAATGATGGCGATGTTTCTTTTTCAGATGGTAATGCGACCTTATTAAGATAGCGTGGACCAGATGTTGCCAACTGAGAATGACATTAATAATTTGGAATAAATAAAACGCAACTATTTATTTGCTGATAAATACGCCTTAAAGAACAGAAAAGCGAAAGACGAAATTAAACTGGAGCGTTATGATTATTATTAGTGATGATCTTATTTATTTGTTTTTTCCTATTCGAAGAGGAACAAATTACTTTGGAATAATGAGTCTGCCCTTTTGCTTAAAAAAAAGGGAGAAATGCTTTTGTTAATTTCTAAAAGCTCCTTTCTTTTGGCATCTACTCTACAGATTATCGTTCCCCCTTCCTTTTCTTTTCTCGAAAAGTAAGTCAAGCCGTTACGATTCAGCATTTTTCTCCAAACCTCGTCGTTAATTCTTCAGAGAAAAGAAGAAATGCTTTGTTCCTTTTTTCCCCCTCTATAATAATAAAGAAATAAATTAAGCATCAGTTTTATTATCGAAACTGGAAAACGTCATAGTTAAGATGCAAAATTTATCGTTAACTTATTAGCTAAAAATAAACGCAATATCAATGGCTTTGAGATTTGTATACACAAAAAAAAATGAGTGCATCAAAGTAGGATAAAATTATTTTGGCTGATGAAAGATTAAGCTTAACGATATTGAAGCAACGGAATTTCGACCATTATAATTTAGATATTCTCAGCTTGCAAGAGACCAGATGGACAGATAAAGATCAGATTCTTAAAAATAATCTTAAATTTCTCTTTTCAGGGAGGGACGACAATAAGCATCACCAAGATACGCAGTATCTTGGGCATTAGATGGTTCAACTTTGTAACTAATGATGAGGTTAGGCAAGGGAGTTTGCAACCTCCTTTAAGCAGCATATTGTGCAGAGAGAGACTCCGTTGGTTTGGCCATGTTGCCAGTATGAATAATCATAGATTGGCGAATAGGGTTATGAAGAGTGTGCCTAAAGGCCTCAGAAAGAAGGGGAGACCTAGGATGCGGTGGGCAGACAATGTCAAACAGGACCTTGTTAGAATTTGTGGTGTAGTGGCCTGATGCAGTAGATGTAGCTCAGGATAGACTTGCTTGGAGAACTAAATTGCACGGTCTGGTTTGACCTACGTAGCCCATGACTGCTTGAGGATGATGATGATGATGAATGAGAGTCTGAAAAACGCGACTTCTGTTGAGATGGATAAATTCTGCGTTAAGGAATCAGAAACAAGAATTTATTTTTGCAAGAGACGAAAAATGTTGATCATCTTTATGATTTAATTTATTATGCAGAAATAACGAAAATAATACACAATGGAATTTAAAACTAATCTCTTTGTATAATGCAAAAAGTATTACTGTAGAGTAAGATGTAAAGAAAATGACGAACTGAAAGTAAATATCTACTTTCAAACATTCCGATTCTATGTTACTATCGTTTGTACGGATCTGATCCTGAGAGAGAAAAGTTAAACAAAATTAGTTACACTAAACAATCTAGTAGTATTTATGTTTAAAAGTTGACGTTAGTAATTCTTTATTAGCATTTAATTAGTATATAGTATATTATCACTTATTTGGATTAATAATAATAAAGAAATAAATAAATCCCTCAAGCTGTTGCTTGGCCACAAAGATCTCACAGGAGCCTATCAGTTTAATACGTCATAATTTGAATACCTAAGACCTCAACCGAAAGACAAAGCAAGAAATGAAACGATCCATGCCTTAGCCAGGGCTTGAACCCAAGTCATTTTGATCAGTAGCAAAGCCCGACGCAAGTCATTTTGATCAGCAGCAAAGCCCGCTAACCACTCGGCCATGGGAACGGTTCAACTGGATTAAGAAATAATTATTTAATGTGTTTACGATTTAATAAATTTTATTTACGTTTACTTCCCACTTTATTAAGATCATTCCTATGCTAGATCAACGAAAAGTCAAATTGGAAGCCTTGTAACTTCTCAAGTGAAACATTTATAGAAAAAAACATTATTGAAGATGATTTGGCGATCACAATCAAATCTAATCAAATTTCGATTTTCAACAATATTCGTCCAGTATTGAAAGAGTTATGGAAGCTGTTATATTTCACTACATAAATACCGGTCGTAAGAATTTACCTCATAAACCATTTGATGAAATAAATGCATATTTTAGAAGTCTAAGTTAACAATTTTTTTAAATTCGTCAATTTTTTATGTTTTTTAAAACGTATTGAGGCTATTAAATATTCGAACTTCCACATCTTTTTAAATATCCGAAGAATATTGTTGAAAAATCAATTTTTCTCCACACAAAATCTATTTAAGAAGTTGCAGACTTCTAATTTGATTCTCCTTTGATTCAAGAGTGGAATTTTTTAACAAAGTGTCCAGTGAATACATCTCTAAATACAAGTTGTTTTTACTCTATTATAACTAAGAAAACACAGGACACAAAAATAGGTCATAAAATCTAAGTAAAATCAAAGTAAACCTTGTATGTAGTGATTAAATATGAAGTGTTTGCAGATCACCATTTGTTGAAAATAGTGGTTTGTAAACATCTGAATAAACACTCTTCTTTCGAGTACACATTAAAAAATACCAGTCTAGTTTGTGAGCTTTGCAGTTGTCAGCGGGCTAGCTTTAAAAACGGAACATCCTCTTCTTCCTATCCGGTTTTATCCTTTCCAAAATAGTGATATGCATATGCAAAGTAATTTATAATAATTATTTTTTGCTTTTTTTAAAGCTTAGATGCAAATATTACCTTTTGGGCTTTTCATTGACATTTTTAGAAGCTTAAAAGTAATATTTTTATGGAATGATCATCCAGGATGGAATGTACTTTAATAATAAAGCCCTGTACAGTCGCTCAAGAAAAATATCCGAACACTATGGTTGATTACAGAATTCAGAAAAAATATCTGGTAACGATTTTTTTTAGAAATTAGTGATCTGGCAACCTTCGTGTCAAAAAAAATCCTAACACGTTATTAACAGAAACGTTGATTTAATGTTGATGTTAACCTTAACATATTGATTACAGAAATCAGAAAAAAATTTTGGCAACTATTTTTTTTTTAGAAATTAGTGATCTGGCTACCTTCGTGTCAAAAAAAAACCCGAACACTATGGTTGATTACAGAATTCATAAAAAATATCTAGCAACGATTATTTTAGAAATTAGTGATCTGGTAACGTGTACGTACACGAAGGTTGCGAGATCACTAATTTCTAAAACAATCGTTGCAAGATATTTTTTCTAAATTCTGTAATCAACCATAGTGTTCGGATACTTTTTTGGGCGATTGTACATGCACATGTAAATTCCGCATTTATATAATATACAGTACAAAGTCTCAAATCCGAAATTATCCCAAATCCCTAACATCTTTTTTAAAACTATTTCTAAAATCTCTCAAATTTGAACGTTATTACTCTTCAATATAAATACAATTTCTTTCAGAATTTAATTTCCTTCCTCCTCTTTTATTTCTTTTAATAATCAATTAATAATGATTTTTTTATTTTGTTTCCGTGAGCAAAAGAAGCAACGGAAGTTTCGTTTCTCACGCGCCAAAAGCAGCCAAATAATAACAGAGTGCATTAATTCTCCAAAAATGTTACAGGCTGACAATTTTGCTGTTGTTATTTGCTCCTAAACTGATACGTAAAAGAAATTCCTTTCGCTTCCACGACATACACTGAAGTGCTATTGAATTAGGGATAGCAAACTAGTAACGTGTGTAACCTGTAACTGCCGTTATCAGGACCACCTCTGGCCTGATAACGGCAGTCACACGACGAGGCAAGGACTCCATAAGCTTGCGTAAATGTTTCACAGGTATGGAGACCCATGCATCCTCGAGGGCTGTCCACAATTCTCTCAAGGTCGTCGATGATGGGACACGGGCCCGAACATTCTGTTCGATGGTATCTCAAAGATTTTCGATGGGGTTGTAAATCTGGGCTTCTAGATGACCAATTCATTATTTCAAAGTCAGCAGAATGCTCCTGCAACCATGCATAGCCAACCTGGACCTGTGAGATGAACAGTTGTCTTGCTGTTAGACGCCACTCCATTGGGATGCATGATGGCCATAAATGGGTGTAAATGGTCAGCCATGAGTTCTACGTACCGAGATGCATTGAGAGCCGTCGGTACACGTATCAAGGTCCCATAGACGTCCAACTGAAGCCACCACTAGCTTGTACTGTTCCGACCTGACATGCAGGATCCATGGCTTCATGGGGTTGGCGCCATACTCTCAGTCTCCCATCGGCGTGATAAAGTTTAAATCAGGATTCATCATTCCAGGCTATCCGTTGCCAATTTTCGATGGTCCAGTTTCGATGTTCTTTAGCCCAGGTAAGGCATTGAGTCTAGTGTTGTGCCATTAGAAGTGGGACTCTCTTAGGTCGGCAGCTCCCGAAGCCGAGACGATGAAGTGAGCGTTGAACGGTCCGTGAATTGACTTCCCGGCTGGAACACGCGTTCAGATGGGAGGTGATTTCAGATAATGTCTGGCCCTTATCTGTTCGTATGATGTGGATCAGACGGCGAAGCCCATGATCATTCAAGGCTGGTTGTCCTTTGCAGTTTGTCCAGGTGCTTGTTTTTTTGCTGGAATTTTCATATTTCCGGAATACTCTTGAAACTGTCGTACGAGAAAACCCAAGTTTGTTGACAATTTCCGAAATCGAGTGTCCTATCCGTCGGGCACCCACTATCTGCCCTCTGTCAAATGCATCCAAATCCCGCACTTTTCTCATTACCCTTCTCACGAGGAATGCTTGAGGAAGCCAAAGCTAACATCTATATATGACCAGAGTTTCAGCCACGCATGCGCACAAATGCGGGACTTGCGGTAATGAATTTGGATAACGTCTCCTATCCCTAATTCAATGGCACTTCAGTGTATAAGACACTTTTAAACAACGCAAATCGATAAATATTGAATCTTAATTCTTCTTTTGAAACCCCAAAATTAAAGAGATTATAAAAGGTAACAAGTATGAAAAATGCAGATCACTAAACAAGAAAACCAAAACTAAACACTTAAACTGTAGCTACAGGAAAATTCTGAGCACAAAACTCTTGCACCGGATAGTGAACGTCTTGAATGAGCAGACATAACAGACGTTTAAACAGGAATTATGAAACGATTTTATGGTTCGCTTCTTGACGTTTCAATAATTAAATAAAACTTCTTTATTATTTATTTTCCTATTATTTTGATTATAAAGACAGCTTTGTTACAATTTAATAATATACAGTTTATATATATATGTAACATACATAAATGTATATATCGCTTATTCAAAATACGAAAAAAAATCAAAAACCAGTAACTTCAAAATCTCCGTGATGTCTGGTTTGAGATTTTGTACTGTAGTAATCTTCGTTTATTTGCTGATAACTGTAATGTAATTACCGATATGTACGTAGTCTAATCCTCAATTTATGATAGTTAATATGACGAATATAAATATGAAGATATTTTTTAAGCTCGTAACTTAAGATTATAAAACACTGATCTGGAAACACAAGATTCTCTCATTCATTTCATCAACCCCTTATTTTCTGCGAAATAGGTGAAAATAGCGGTCTTGCAAATAACACTGTAATACTCAACATTCGTCCTATTTCCAGTATACAGGCGACCCCAGTACTTACGATTAAGCATAGAGAGCATGTTAGATTACTTTGTGAGAACTCTCACCAATATTTAACTGTTTTCAGAGGTTTCCTGAATTCCCTTAACTTGTGGTTTGTAGATTTTGTGCAGCAGCTAAAGCTTTTATGATCAAAACAATTCAACTAGACTATCATTAAATATTCGCATTATTTATTCAGAGACTTTCTGAATTGTTGGATATCATCCAACCGATGCACTTGATGCTGGGTTGGGTTGTTTTACCTCTGAGCGGCAATTTTTGCACACCATGGGCTAAATGGCCAGGTCACATGGACCCCGAAGGCTCAGAGAAGGTCGGGGGAGGGGACCCACTGGAACAGCTGTTGGGAGACAGATGGTAGCCTCCCGTCAAGGCCATCCAGTGTGTTCTTTAACGTGCACAGGGTATGGCTCTCCCGCACACGGGGCCACGACTTAACGTCCCATCCGACGGATGGCAGCCTTTCCAAGCCCATCGGTGTCCCCTACTGACCGTGGGCAGGGCGGGGAAATTTTGCGGAGATAAATCTCAACGCTGACCCAGCTGGGACTCGAACCTGGGAACTACAGATTACGAGCCTGGCGCGCTACCGACTGAGCCACCCCCGCCCCGGTACTTGATGCTGAATGGCTATTAATTTATGAAAGTGCCTGTAATGATTTTATCTAAGCGAAAAAAATCTATTAAAATCCTCTTTTTAAAAGATTTACATGTTGGAAAATGGCTGCTGACCTTGATTATGTTCCATCTCTGAATATCTTTTTCTGAATTATCTCTGATATTCAGTGGAATTCACACAGGAATTATGTAAGTAACAAGTTAATAATAGACTTCTTTTTACTTGTGGAACTCTGACAGCTTAAAAAGCTACGAATGGTTTTTCCATTTCTTCCGAATATTTCTGTTAAACGGATTTTCAATATTCTACTTCTTATCATTTGACATAGAAGCATTTTTCGATTCACACGAATAAAGTAAAAATCTTTTAACTTCACCGATGATCTTTTCTCCCTTTATAAGTTTTAAAATAATCCCCATTAAAAGCTCCACTACTCTAGATAGTCTCTTTATTTTCGTTTTGATCTTACTTTATCGTGCTGAGCCGTTAGACTTAAAACTATTCAATCTAATTTCCTTTTTTTATGCTTTGGTTCATTAAGGACTAAAATTATTTTCATCTTTCTACTTAGTAGCGTATGGTCGTTTTAAAATCTTTGAAGACCAACCTTGTTAGAACACATTACTCATCTACTAAGTTTTATTAAAATGTTTGCGGGGTACAGTATTTAGAATATTCCTTTCTTTAAAATGCTATTTAGTTAACGTACAGTCGCTCAAAAAAGTATCCAAACACTATGGTTGATTACAGAATTCAGAAAAAATATCTGGCAACGATTTTTTTAGAAATTAGTGATCTGGCAACCTTTGTGTCACGTGATTACAGAATTCAGGATAAATATCTGGGGCGTGTACAGCAACTGTACACGCTCCAGTTACCGTTCACAGCAAACTGGAGCGTGTGCAGTTACTGCGCACGCTCCAGTTTGCTGTAAACGGTAACTGCACATGCTCAATATTTCCGTGAGTGAGCCCACACGATCTAGTATCAAAATAATATGACCACCTACAGTCGCTCAAAAAAGTATCCGAACACTATGGTTGATTACAGAATTCAGAAAAAATATCTGGCAACGATTTTTTTAGAAATTAGTGATCTGGCAACCTTCGTCTTCACTAATTTCTAAAAAAAATCGTTGCCAGATATTTTTTCTGAATTCTGTAATCAACCGTAGTGTTCGGATATTTTTTTGAGCGACTGTACTCTTTGGAAATGTTCCGATTTAATGATATGTTTTTAATTTTCTTTCCACTTCCTTGTCATGAATTTGCTTTTAGATTTCTCTATGAGCAATATCAATTTCTGATTTCGTCTTGGATCGTTAGAAATCCTGAACTGGATTTGTCTTTCTGATCCGAACATAAAGCAATAGAAATGAGCGTTCAGTGTAATGGAAATTAAAATGTTGATTGCTGCAGATCGAGCAGAGAAGGGTCTTAGAAGCTCTCTTAGCTTGCATAGAACATCGCACACAAGGACATGGATCATCAGGGCTTCAAAGTTAGATTTGATGACCATTGCCTCAGAGCGAACACATAAAATAAGCTTCCATTTCTTATAGAAACCAAACCTTTGTTGAAGTTTTAAGAGTAATTAAGAATATCGATATCAGTGATCACAATAGTGGATATTTCTGTTTCAAATGCATTGAAAGATGATTATTAGAAAAAGACACACAAAATAACGTTTTTCCGTTTTCACTAATCTGCTGAAAATATCAGAATATTACACATACTTATTTTATTTGGTGCTTCTGCGATCATTGCATAGTACATATGGAATTTAGCATCTCATTTGACAGTAATAATATTGATTCTTTTGCGAAATAATATTATATTATAATTTATTCATTCCAAATATGGCCATTTAGCCCATTGTGTGCAAAAAAGTACCGCTCGGAGGAAAAGCAACCGAATCAATTCCATGAGGTTAGCGTAGAGCTAATATACAGGTAATTGTAAATTCCAGTTTAAACGTTTAAGTGGTTTAATGCCCCAGTAAATAAATATCCCTTCAAGCAGCTGCTGCCACAGAGGTGTTGACAGGAGCCTGTCAGAGTATAGGGTTTGTGAAAATGGCAGGACCTCGGCAGAAAAAAACATGAACATGATAGTGATGGTTAAACTTTTTAGTATTTTAATATGAGCGGAGTGATTTAATTTCTCAATTTTGTTCTATAATATCTGAGTGAGAAGAGCACCAAAGAATGCTTCGTGTAAAGCCACCCAGTTAGAAGACCCGGAAATATGATCCTATAAAGTTTCTGTAATGAACTAAAGATAGCATTAGCCTTACTAGCATAGTGCTTAGGGAGCAAGCTTCTGTTTCAGTAGGGCAAACTTTGTGTGTTTTGTTAGCATTAACTGAGACAGTGATCAGTAGTGACTTCGGTCTTAGTAGGGCATGTCCTTATATAGGAGCTTAAACTAGGAGCAGCTTCTAGGATTCTTCTCTGTCCTATGTGTTGAAATAAAAAAGATAACTTTCATGAATTAAAAACATTAAGAGAGATGTAAGAAATGTCCTCTTTAAGAAATGGAAGTATTATGCATGTCGTTAAAACGAAACAAATTATAATTATACTAGTGACGAATTAACTGGAGAAGAAAGGTTTTGAAACAGTTGGGAATACTGAACTGTTGAATACAAAATTATCCCTATATGGAGTTTTGCACAAATTAAAAATAGATAAACTTAAGAAATTTATTTGATTTTAATTCACAACTGCAATTAATATATCCACGAAGTTTATGGATATATTTTTTCCACCTTATATTTAGGACTCGTCTAGGTTCTTACTTCCGCTCTTCATTCTTCATTAATCAAATGAGGGTGAGGACTCATAATTTCGATCGATGTTTATCGTATTCAGGATTGAAAGTATCGGGTAGAGCTATTTTTAATCTCCGTAATTCAGGTTCACGTGTCAGATGTGCCTGATTTAAAACAAATAACTAATTCAAAACAAATAACTATTAATTAGTCTGTAGTGCAGATCTTATAAGTCTGAGATTACTTTCCCTACCGAGAAAAAAAAAAGGGATTTTGTTTTAGAATTTTATCTCCTAGCAGGAGTACTATTTGATTTCCATGTAAACGACACAAAAATCAAGCAAACGCTGGCAAACTATTTTCGTTTCACATATGAGTTGGATACATAATAAGCCACATATAACTGAAAGAAGTTATATGTTCGGTTTTTAAAGAATGAAACGCTTGCCATCAATTAAACGTTTAACCTAACCCACTCCATACGCAGTGTCTGAAAGAAATACTTCTAGCTTTCTGATATTTTTTATAGAACTAACTCTAGCTCATACATAAGCATGAATCCATTAGCATTTTACATAAACCCATTTTACGCTTTTTAAAACTTCGCTGTACTTTATTTGACGCATGAAACGCTCTTTTAAAAACACTTTGCTGGAATCACTTAACCAATTTAGCCGTTGTTTTCTAAACCAAGCAATATTTCTTACACAAGTGAGATCATCACAATATCTTTCCGGTCGTGGTTTGTCAGCAGTGCATTCGCAGTTACTTTCTCGTCCATAAATCCACAGTCGTTTTCCCGGCACTTTAAGAAAACGTAGCAATTCTTCCATCACCTCAAGAAATCTTCCTAGTCTTCGGTGACGTAATTGCATTATGCACCCCTTTTTTGAAGATATTTTTGCTGTCATCCAGATCGCGACGGCCATAAATAAAGGATTTTTATTTTTCGTTCCTTTAGGTTTCCGGCCCTCAGCAGTTCACAAAAGTAGCCGTTCTATCTTTCTCTCTTCCCACGTCATTTACCATTTTTGTCTTTCAAGTATTTGACTCTCCGGAACTGTCTGCCTCTGAAATAGATCATGTTTCGAAAAGAATTTCGTTTGTTTCCGTCGCTCGTAAACTTTATATATATATATTCATTTTTTTTTTTTGGTTTATTTCCCTTGTATCTTTTCAGTTCGTTCTGTTCGATTTCAGCAGACATATGTCATCATTGTATGATCACCGAATGGTTTAAAACATATATCACTTGCTTTTTTTTGCTTATGATACAGCAGATGCATCTCTCCTTTTCACATAACGTTGAAGTGAGGTAGAGAAATAAAAAAAAAATTTTTTTTCGTTTGGAAACGTTTTACGGTTTCTAACAAGTTAAAATTTGCTTGTTTTAGAGTTAAGGAGCATTTTTAAGAGAATTATAATTTTAATGCCTAGAAGAAGCAAATTAACGTCATTCTGGTTTATTCCTTTCGTATATTTGCTGCTCATTCTGTTAATTTTTAGGAGATATATCATTGCTTTACGATAGCCGAATGACTTAAAACATATATCACTTGTTTTTATTTTGGCCTATGATCGAGTAAATGGTTTTTTTTTCCTTTTTTCACGTAATGTTAAATGGAGAAACAAGATTTTTTCCGTTCGGAAACATTTTACAGTTGCAAAGAAGCTAAAATTTGTTTCTTTTAGAGTTCGAGAGAACATTATAATTCTAATGACTAGAAAAACCAAATTAAATACAGTTTTGGTTTATACTCGGCCAGTTAAAGGCAGAGTTAAAGAGTTAAGGTAGAGTTAAGGCAGAGTTAAGGTTAAAGGCAGAGTTAAAGAGTTAAGGTAGAGTTAAGGCAGAGTTAAGGTTAAAGGCAGAGTTAAAGAGTTAAGGTAGAGTTAAGGCAGAGTTAAGGTTAAAGGCAGAGTTAAAGAGTTAAGGCAGAGTTAAGGTTAAAGGCAGAGTTAAAGAGTTAAGGAAGAGTTAAGGTAGAGTTAAGGCAGAGTTAAGGTTAAAGGCAGAGTTAAAGAGTTAAGGTAGAGTTAAGGCAGAGTTAAGGTTAAAGGCAGAGTTAAAGAGTTAAGGTAGAGTTAAGGCAGAGTTAAGGTTAAAGGCAGAGTTAAAGAGTTAAGGTAGAGTTAAGGCAGAGTTAAGGTTAAAGGCAGAGTTAAAGAGTTAAGGTAGAGTTAAGGCAGAGTTAAGGTAAAGGCAGAGTTAAAGAGTTAAGGTAGAGTTAAGGCAGGCCTGAAACTTCAAGTAGGAGTAAAGAGAAAAATATAAAATGAACTAACAGCAAACTGAGAGGAATATTGCCTGGAATAATTTAAGGAAAACTATTCATTAAGTCATCAATAAAAAGAAAATGTTTTTGGTAATTTCTTTCATAAAATTTTAATGGAGAAGTGAGATTGATGCAATTTAAAATCTTAAAATCATATTTACCCATATTTGAAACACTGTAATCAAAGTTAATGAAGTTTAGTCTCTTCTTAAAAGGCTTAGCGCCAATGGTGGGATTCAGCCAGTTTGCACTGGTTCGTGTGAACCTGTTCCCAGAGTTTCCCAATTCGCCGAAACGGTCCTTAATTCTTTCAGATAGGCTGCTATTCACGTTCTGGGTCGCAATTATTGTTTGTGCTATTCCACGGATGATTATTGCCCAAATCACAATTTCAGTAGAAAATTTTTGGTTTTTATCGTTTTTGTGCTGAGGTCCTGCCAATCTCACAAACCTTCTACTATGGCATATAAACTGACAGGCTCCTGTCAGACCTCACAAACCTTCGACTATGGCATATAAACTGACAGGCTCCTGTCAGACCTCTGTGGCAAGCAGCTGCTTAAAGGGGTGTTTTTCTTTTTTATTTTTTACTCTGAAAGGGCGGTAAGGTAAGAGAGAACCGGTTGCTAAAATTTCTGAATCCCGCCACCGTCTGTTATGTCACACACAATCCGTAATCAGTGTAAGTAAAAGTAATATTTGCTAAGACCTAGTATAAAAAATTTGGTGATATAATTAATAAGATAAACATTTCAATTTTCGGTAACACCTGACGGGATTGCAAATTTTGTTGTCATTTTTGCGTTCAAAACTGCACAAGAAAGGCTTATTAACATATGGGAGGTAAGAAAAATGTTAAGATTTTTTGCCCAGAGTAAATTCGTCTCCTTTGGTAGCAATCGAAGCTCGTCTTCTTGAGGTTAATAGGTTCAAGTCCCAACTGTGGCAGCAGCTCTCAGGGGAAGAAACCATTGGTCTTGGAAAAGAAGCTCTCAATAAGAAAGGAGATATCATTGATCTCGTAAAGGAAGTTCTCGATGACAAAAGAGTTATGGATGGATATTGAAAAGTCACTGAATTGTGTAATTTAGAAAGCTCTATAACATTTTAAATTAGATTTTCATGGAAAAATGTTATTGAAGCTAAATTAGGGATCTATATTGTCCATGTAAGTCTTGTGTTGGGTTGTTTTACCTCTGAGAGGCACTTTTATGCACACGATGAGCTAAATGATCAGCTTAGAGAAGTTTAGGGGAGGGAACGCACTGGACAGCTGTTGGGAGACAGATGGTAGCCATCTAGCGTGTTCTTTAACGTGCATAAGGTATGGCTCTGCGTCACACGGTGTCACGGCTTTACGTCCCATCCGACGGACGGCGGCCTTTCCAAGCCCGTTGGTGTCCCTGCTGACCTAGGGCTGGGCAAGAAGTTTTGCGGAAATGAATCTCGACGTTGGCCCAGCTAGGACTCGGACTTGGAAAAGTCTGGCTTACGAGCCTGGCGCACTATCGACTGACCCCATGTAAGTGTTGGGTAAATCGACAATATACTATTTTTATAAGAAATAACAACAAACTCTTATAAAATGCAAATTACCCCCTTTTTTTCGGGTTTAACCTGAATATTAAGTCACTTATTCGGGGCTAAAAATCGGGTGAAATCGGGTAAAACTCGAAAATGTCATGCTCCACATAATATCTGTAGTCAGTAGTCATATATCATAGAGTCAGTTGTTACTGGCTTATTACCATCCCAATATATGCTGTAGAATGAATTGTGCGAGTGGAATAAAAGTAGGTGTACGACAATAGTGGGAGCATTCAGTTCATGGTGAAGTTTGTGAGACGTGTGAATAATACATATATACATAATCCTCATGCTGCCATGGGCTACAGAGGCCCTACCAGACTGTGTAATTTTGTTTTCCAGACATGTCTGTCCTGAGCAACAGCTGCTGCATTTGGCCACTGTACGCCAATTCCAGCAAGGTCCTGTTTGACATTGTCTGCCCATCGCATCACAGGTCACCCCCTTTTCCTGAGGCCTTTAGACACACTGTTCATAATCCTATGCCATCTGTTCAGATTGGAGAATATGCATTATGTTCATATTCGCCAATCTGCAGCTATTCATATGAGCAAACATGGCCAAACCAATGCAGTTTTTTTTTTGCATAATTGCACAATTTGCTACTCAAAGGAGGTTGTTGACTCCTTCTTCTAACCTAACCATTACTTACAAAGCCAAACAATATAATGCCCAATATATTGCGTAAACATATGGGATCAAATCATATGGGATTACGCAATATATTGCGTAAACATATCATATGGGATTAACATATCATATGGGATCATATGGGATTACGCAATATATTGCGTAAACATATGGGATCAAAGAATTTGAAAGAAGCATGTTATTGGAACTTTTATCTCAGAAACGTTATTTAATTTGCTTCTTACAGAGCAGCTGGTTTGGGTTATCTCAGCTTCAAGCGGCTGATTTCTGAGCACTTTTTTGCAATCAATGGGCCAAATTGTTTGGTCACAAGGACCCCAAGGGCTAAGAGAACATTGGGGAAGGAGGTACACTGGAAAGCTATTAGAAGACAGATGGCAATCTCCCGTCAAATCCATCCGGAGTGTTCCTTAACATGCCCAGCGATGAGATCTGGCTCTCTTAACGCTATTTCAGTTTGCTGCACACGACTAAAAGTCCCATCCGATAGATGGCGGCCTTTTTAAGCCCAATGGTGTCCCCTTTCTCACCAAACGGGAGTTGTCGAAGAAAATTATCAATGCAAGCACAGTTGGAATACAGTGTCAAGAGGAAGGTTATGATTTATTGTCCACTCAAAGTAAATCTAACACTTTAATCAGATCCTCTCGTTAGATATTAATAACGTAATAAGTGATTTAAACACACAAGCTCACTCTAGTTTTACACAGATTCTCCAAAACTATTATTTTTTTTCACCCATAACGTGATTCATCTGAAGTTCTTTGCGAACTTTTGGAATGCATTTCTTATCTACGAAAATATATTTTCATAGAATAACAGTTTTGATGTTTACTTTGCATCTCGTTGACATCATTTTTCCCACATGACTATCTCCATTTCGTCTTTCTTGTTGTTTCAGACCATCCTGTGATCACGAATTCCCAGCGTGCGGCATTTATTCATTTCTCAGTTAATTCTCCTTTCCCTTCATGCGTTGAAAATCTTTCCTTTATCAGCACTCTCCTAGCTTTGTCTGCCCGCAACTTCGATCTCTTACTGAGTTATTCCGTCAATATCAGCCGAGATGGTTGGCTAGCTGTCTCGAGGTCAATCCTTCCATTTATTCTTTTCGTGCATACTCTCCATTCTCTCACTCCCCTCCCCTCGTACCTCTCCCAACAGATGTAACCTATATTTGTTTCAAAAGTGATGCGCCTTGTCTGATTTTTTTGCTTTCCTTCAAACAGATGCAAGATGCTAAAGGAAACATTCCGCGTGATATGAGCAAGACTCCGCATCCGCAAGAAAGTCGGGAAGAAGAAGAATGCTTTTCATTCTGCACCAAAAAGCTCTGATCCAACATATTTCAAGCAGGATCAAACAGAAGCTAAGTTCATGCAGTAGCCCTGACGCTCTTCATGTTACTTTTAACAGCCCTCTGGTATTTTCTCTTTGGTTCAAATAAAACATTGGCGTATGGGTAACCCACACATTTTAATACTCTTTCTTTCTAGGGAATCTGGCTCTCTTAACTCTCTTTTACTTTGCTGCAGAGCGAAAGTTTTTCTATAAAAAGGAATATTCAATATAACGAAAGTTTGACTGTCTGTAGAGCAGTAGGAAACCAATATACGAGACACAATCTTTTAGACTCAGTTTCGGAATTGTTGTGTGAAATCATGACAGGGTAGGATATTAGGTGGGTGGTCATTATTTAAAATAAAAAAAATTATTTTTATTTAATAATAATAATCTTTATTCACTTTTAAAGCAATAATATGATACATAATGATCCTGCGAAGCGAGGAGCTTTTTCTGCAGGAAAGTTTTCATTTTATGGATAGTATATGAAGCGGTTCTCTTTTATACACTGAAATAATTTTTAATCACAAATGGTACAGTCGCTCAAAAAAATATCCAAACACTATGGTTGATTACAGAATTCAGAAAAAATATCTGGCAACGATTTTTTTAGAAATTAGTGATCGTGTGTTGTACACGAAGTTTATCAGATCACTTCTGTAATCAACCATAGTGTTCGGATATTTTTTGAGTGACTGTACTAATTTTACATAATTTAAATGATTAATAAGTAAAAATTAGTAGAGAAGTAAAACACAAACATTTTATTTGTAACATAAAAGTATACATTGTTTTGCCATGTTTTCAAATAACCCGTTTTTTGTTCTATTTTTGCCAGTGGCATATTTTTTAAACTGAAATAGATTTCGTGGCATTGTGTTAAAGATGAATGGATTATTTTATTTATATTTGTTATTGACTTTAGGCAATAAATAGCAACCATCAGTGCTCAACCTTATTGCTGGGCATAAAGAAACTATGAAGTCTTTACTAAAGTACACCCAGTTCTGTTTTTACGCGGTAGATAGGTTCCCGAAAAAACTGTGCAAAAAACTACAGTGCATATGAAAAAATAGGAGATTGGTTCCAGACATGAAAACCCAGTACAAATAATAAGTTGTTTTCAAACAAATCATATCAAAATCTTTAATTAAATCTTTGTTTTATTTTTATTCATTTAAACACGCTTTTTATTTTATAAACATATATAAAGTAAATTATCTTTCATAAAAAAAAATATGTCACTGATTCAAGAATACAAAAGTGCAAAAAAATAAGACATATGCTTATTAACCAGATTTTATTCGTTGTCACTTTCTGACAATAGACGCATTCGTTTGCGTAAAGACTGGAATTAAATCACTTTCATCGCTTGAAACATTTTGTCCGTCGTGTTCATACTCCAATGATGAAATGCTCTCTGTGGCATGGGGAGCCAAATTATCACTTGTTTCCAGTGATTCTGAAGTTTGATTAGTTTTGACAACGAACTCTGTAATCAATCGTTGAGATCCTGCTTTGACTAGATCTTTGTATAATTCTTGGTAAAGCTTGACTTCAGTTCACTTTTAAACTGTTCAGCTCATTCGACAATGGGATCATGTGTAAGAAAATGACTTTCCAATTAACAAGCCATTTGAAGCCCTTCTTTAATTAAACCTGCAGTGAGTGGAACCTCATCTTGACCATCACTTTTTTCTTTCTCATCAGGAGTCTCAAATAGCATTCTCTAATAGCATCTTTATTTTTCTTGACGTAGCTTCGTTCAAACCCAAATATCTCCAGTTACAAGACGATCTCAAATTTGGATCTTAGTATCCGAAGAAATAGCTTTCCTTTTCTGCTTTTGTATAATTGAATTATCCGAAATCGTGGTAAGGCTTACGAAAAATATTTGAATTTCAGTTAAAAAATCAGATGATGAAAAATTGTAAATTCCTATCAGTAAGATTTAATAAATTTATATTACGCACACAAAACTTCAAAAATAAAAACAATTTTTTTTTATTTCTTCTATTAAACATCTAAACACTTTTAACTTAACACGAAATGAGAGACCAAGACTAACGTATGTATTGAAGATAAAAATTGAGGGGAATTCCCGGAACTCAATGTTGCCAGACTTTATTCCGAATGAAGTAGGTTTTATACAATTTTTCCATAAAATAGAGAATAAAATAGAGAAAATTTGTTGTGTAGTTTTTATTTTGGGGTTTTTGGAGCACAAAATATGTATCTATAGTACATTTTCAAAGTTAAAATTACTTCGAAAAATGTGACCATAAAAGCGGCATTTTTGTTAAAAATGTAAATTCTAGGAATTTGTTCTTGAATAGGAATATTTTTTTCACAATTAAATTCAAATGGAGATTTTTAAAAAGGCGCCGTTTGAACCGTGTTAGATCAAAATAAATCGTGCAAAAAGAGAATTGGAATTTTTTTCCAAACCGTGTTAAATCAAAATCGTGTAAAAAATCCGTGTAAAAACAGGATTGGGTGTATTATGTTGAAATAGACATACTGTATATTTGTATAAATCGTCCATTGGCAGTATGACTAAGTCAAATAATCTTTCCTTCTGAAAGCTGGAATTTCCATAAAGGTGCGAAACAAAAACACTTAAGTGCATTGCTTTTCCCATCTGAAGAACAAGCATAGCACTGATTAACAGAACTCAGTTTCAAGTGTTATTTAGACCATTTCTTGGCCTTTACCGCGCCGTCGTCTACCTGCAGTTGCTTCGATTTGCATAATCGAAGGTCATAATGTTTTGGCTCTTCGGTGTATACGTTTGTCAATAATGTATTTTGATTGAAAAAAAAAAACTAACAAAAAATTTCATACCTATGAAAAACTTTTCTGAATCCAACCACCCGCGTGGACTAAACTTCCCAAAAATAATTTTAACCACATCGAGATGGAATTGACGATTCAGTTATTATGAATGGCCGAATTCTCATATTATTGCATTCCTGGAGTGTTAACACGGTACTCCAAAATCACAGCTAATTATTGAACTTTCTTAGCTGTTCATTTGGATTCAACGGCGCCCTGATGCAGAGGGACCATCAAATGGATTCCGGAAAATAAAAGCTTACTTTGGGTTCATCATTCTTTAAAATAACATCTTACTCAAATGACTAATGAATCGTATACAATGATCCTGACGAGCACACATTGCTTTCTGCATCGTAATGTAAATTACATTACGTAAGTTATTGTCTTACAGTGTAGATGGCTTCAGCCTTTAGTAGTGGTGTCTCAATAATTAGCTGTGATTTTGGAGTACCTGCGATTAAGGGGTTGTTTGATATTGCCGGCATTCTCTCTCTCAATAAACATAGTTTCATTAATCATCCCACTAACCCTTTTCTCTCCACAGGTTCTTGGAATGTGAGGACTTTACACAGAGATTATTCTCTTGATGTCCTCACATAAGAATTCCACCGTTTGAACCCAGATATTCAAAGTTGGTACTGATTCTGACCTTTGGGGAGGGGTGATAGGCCCTTTTGGTATTGGTAGCTCCAATGGCAATGGGCAACATCTCCTACAAGTAGGTAAACTTTTTTTTTGAATAGAATTGGTTTGAGAATAACTAATATTTATTACAAACACCGCGACATACATAAGTATACGTGGGCTTCCCCTGATGGGCTGCATAAGAATATGATTGATTATATTTTAATTAACAGCAAATGGCAAGTTCTGTTAAGAATACCATGTCATATAGAGAAGAACTGGATCTGACCATTATCTTGTTAAAAGTGTCTTGCAAAACTTAAGAAGCATTGTGCTAAAGTTAAAAAACTTACCTTTAATTCTGAAGCTCTGAAAGACCCAGTTATAGCTAAAGCTTACCATGATAGGTTACTGGTCATTATGACACTCGTGGTTCACTTACTACTGAAGTTGAGGAAGAATGGGAGCATTTTAAACAGGTTTTCTTGGAACTAGCAGTACTCTTGTAGGAAAAAAGGAGCAGAGGGTTGGGTTGGGTTGTTTTACCTCTGAGCGGCACTTTTTTGCACACCATGGGCTAAATGGCCAGGTCACATGGACCCCGAAGGCTCAGAGAAGGTTGGGGGAGGGGACCCACTGGAACAGCTGTTGGGAGACAGATGGTAGCCTCCCGTCAAGGCCATCCAGCGTGTTCTTTAACGTGCACAGGGTACAGCTCTCCCGCACACGGGGCCACGGCTTAACGTCCCATCCGACAGACG
This sequence comes from Ryuthela nishihirai, assembly GCA_038380435.1. Classification (NCBI taxonomy): domain Eukaryota; kingdom Metazoa; phylum Arthropoda; class Arachnida; order Araneae; family Heptathelidae; genus Ryuthela; species Ryuthela nishihirai. Next base: position 25,624,485 of record JAWZYU010000009.1, on the reverse strand, counting down.
GCGGCCTTTTCAAGCCCATCGGTGTCCCCTACTGACCGCGGGCAGGGCGGGGAATTTTGCGGAGATAAATCTCAACGCTGACCCAGCTGGGACTCGAACCTGGGAACTACAGATTACGAGCCTGGCGCGCTACCGACTGAGCCACCCCCGCTCCCAGGAGCAGAGGAGACAAGTGATACGGCACATTGAGATTGTTTCAGAAAGAAAGAACTGCAGAAATGTCCTTAATCAATACCCTACTAGTCCTAATATGAAGCATTACAGAGAGCTTAATAAACGTGTAAAAGATCAGATAGCTGCTGATAAGAATCTTTGGCTTGATGGCTTCGCTGACAAAGCCGGGAGGCAGTTAGACAGCACAACAGCAGAGGTAAGATTATAGAAGGTGAGGATTCTATCATGGCTAGGTGGGCTGAGCATTTCAGTTACGATCTGAACAATGTGGTTAGTTCTACTCCCATTGTTTGTAGTGATGATAGATGCATTACTGGCTTTAATGTAGCTCCTATAACAGTCTGAAGTTATTTTGGCTATTTCTAAACTACATAAATAATCCCTAGAGGTAGATGAAATTACTACGGAAATGCTTAAAGCTGGGAATGTTTCGGTTACCACATGGATGACTAAAAGTTTGAACATCTTTCATGATAAAGGCATGGTTCCTAAGGATTTTACCAAAGCTATTATTATCCCTATTTTCAAAAAAGGTGATCACAGTTCTTGTGATAACTACAGAGGTATCAGCCTACTCTCTGTTCCAGGTAAAGTTCTTTGAAATGATTGTGCTTAATAATAGAATTAAGAATTTGGTTGACAGTCAATTGCGTGATGAGCAATGTGGATTCAGAAGTGGTAGGGGATGTGTGGATCAGATATTTTCACTTAGGCAGATTCTTGAGAAATGTTTAGAGTTTCAGAAACCTTTGGTTACAAGCTTTGTTGATTTCAAAAATGTTTTTGATTCTGTTGATCGCCATAATTTGTGGTTGATTGTGAAATCATATGGTATACCAGACAAGTTAGTTAACATAATAAAGGCTTTCTATAATAACACTGAACCGTGTGTGAGAGTTGGTAAGGCTTGTTGCAATTGGTTTAGCATTGCTTCTGATATTCGACAAAGGTGCATTTTGTCACCTTATGCGATGAGAAATTCCATGCAAGGGAAATATTTTGGCCTTAAATGGTCTAGAGATTTCAAAATTTCTGATTTAGATTATGCAAATAATTTGGCCCTGTTGGCTAATGAGGTTGATGAGATGAATTCTTTGATTAGGACTGTTGATGAGACTGGTAATAGAGTTGATTTGGTGATAAACAGAGATAAAACTTAAGTGATGAAAAATGGTCAGGCAGATGGTGCTTCAGTCGCTTTGAATAGTTGCGCCCTTGAGCAAGTGTCTTAGTTTAATTATCTTGGGAGTTATGTAGCAGATAGTGGTGATGTGCGGCATGAGATTAACAGACGAATAGAATTGCTGCTGGGACTTTTCGGAATCTATGAAGAATGTAGAGAAATAGGCATATACACCTTAAGACTAAAATAAGACTAGTTTGGTTCTTTCTAGAGTTAATTATGGTAATGAAACTTGGACACTTTGTAAACAAGATAACAGGAAACTAGATGCTTTTGATTCTAGATGCTTACACAGTATCTCGGGCATTAGGTGGTTTGACTTTGTAAGTAATGATGAGGTTAGGCAAAGGAGTCTGCAACTTCCTTTAAGCAGCATATTGTGCAGAGAGAGACTCCGTTGGTTTGGCCATGTTGCCCGTATGGATAATTATAGATTGGTGAATAGGGTTATGAACAGTGTGCCTAAAGGCCTCAGAAAGAGGGGGAGACCTAGGATGCGGTGGGCAGACAATGTCAAACAATACCTTGTTAGAAATGGTGTGCAGTGGCCAAATGAAGCAGATGTAGCTCAGAACAGATATGCTTGGAGAATTAAATTGCATGGTCTGGTTGGTTCTCCGTAGCCCACGGCTGTGTGAGGATGATGATGATGATGAAGTTATTTATTATTAATTTAAATATAACAGTTCATTTCCAATTTCAAACACAATTTCTTCGTTTTCACGTAACATTGGTTGGAAGCATCATCGTCTAATATTTGATTTTGGTAAGTCAAAAATGAAAATCCTCAACCCTTTCAAGCAGGGCCTGATCTGGGGGGAAGGGGCCAAATAGGAAGTAGGGCCATGCTCCACCCTCCCCCTTTGAGAATTCTACTAATGGTAACGGAGGGGAAAAAATTCTGAAACTTGTGTAAATTATAATGCATTTTTCAAGAAATTTATAAAAGACCTTGAAATAGGGGGGAATGTTATACCACAATAGAAATTCATTCACTCATTCATTCTCCTGGCCCTCCTTCTACTTTTTTTATGGTTCCCCCTTTATCCCCCCCCCCCGCCCTCTCCTTTATTTTTTCCAGATCGGGCTTGCTTTCGTGTCTATGTTTAATGTAGGCCAGAGTTTGGAACCATTTTTTCCATATTGTTTTTGCTGTTTCATTTTAAAATGTATGCGATTTGAAATATATAAGACTTTCGAAAGCTCAAATATTTGAATTAGCAATTCTTCAATGACGATACTTTAATAAAATTTACTTTTTCGACTTGTTTAGCATGGAACATGACAAATGTGACCATTTTTCTTTGACGCAAAAGCGGAACTCTTTCTACAAAAGACTCCCTCCATGCGAAAAAAGGACGTGTGGCAAATTAGTTTTGATTTTCGATTTCAATGTCAGACGATTCACAATGGTCGATGGTGATCTGTGAACAGCATATTTTGCTGTACATTTCACTGTCTACTTTTGATTTGTAAAGAAACGGAAATTGTTTTTGGAACTCAGTATTAAAAGTACACTTCCGTTTTCGTTTAATAATTTTCAAGACCATGCACAATAAAAAATACTAAAAAATAAATAACAATAATTGCAAAATTATTAACGTATTGAACAATAACTCCGTAAGAGAAAAATCCTCCAAAAATATCAACGATCTATTACTTTGAAACAGATGTTATAAATTTTTTTCAGAAAGTATTATTAGAAAATGTTCGGTTCTTGTTTGTCTTTTTAATCACCCATTCTTTGTATTATTTTGAATGTGTTTTTCGAAAACAATATATTTACTTAGCCTCTGAATGGAACTTAGAATTAATCAGAGAACTCTTACAGAATTATTTTATCTCGTCATTTTTCTTATGGAACAACAAGGCAAAAATAAAGCGTTACCATATTGCCTCGATGAATTACGCATAATGAAATAATATTTATTCTTTCATCTTCAAATCTCAAACTAATTGCTGGTGATTTCTTGTTCATTATTTTCCCTAAGTACTATACTAAAAAAAAATTTAAAAATCATACTTACTCCAGAAAATTAAACTCATTGATTTTTTTTTAACTGGAAAACTAAAGTTTCTAAATTTTTTCACAGGCTGGCAACCAAGTTTACATAAAAATACAATTTTTTTGGTTTTTTTTAAAAATATAATTCGAGAATACTTTATCAAATTCCGGATTCTTTGAAGCAGAAACGCAGAATGTTTTTCTAACTCTCCGAAGTCTGCGAAACAGAATGTAAGTAAGAGATAGAAAGCTTGAAAATTAAATTTGGGATTTGTAATTTGAGGCAAGAAAAGAGATAATAGGAGGAAAGGTTTGTCTTGCTATCATAATATTTTGCTGAGCGGCGAATATTTCATTCTCGTGTTTTTCGTAATCTTGATCAGTTAAAGTGCTTCAGTGGTTGTCAGAAATGAGAGGATTAGAAAAAGAGAATGAGGAATGCAGACAAGAAAAGGATTAGCGTCTTTTGAATCTTGCGAAGCAAACCAATGCCTAGGATGACAGAATAAAGTATTTCACAGAATAAACATTCCAAATAATATTTCTTTTCAGTTTGCTGAATATCAAACTTACAAACTTTGAATAGTGTCGAAGAAAATCTTGAGCAAATCGCAAAAAGAGTAAATACAATCTTATGGTGATAATATTAATTTCTTAGTGAGTTGCGCTTTGATGTTGTTTTTTAAATTTTTATTGGAAAAAAAAACATAATCAAATGAATAAAAGATAATTTTTGAAAGCGATTTTTTTTCATTGAGCTTACAACTACACATTTCTTAGACTGAGAATGAATAATTATTTCGCAATTACTTACTCCTCCCTCTCTCCCCCAGAAAAAAATAATACAATCATTCGTTAAGTAATATAATTATAACCACTTATATTATACACTATAATAATTATAATATAATAATTATTATTATTATATAACCACTATATTTACCACTTATTATTATAAGTGGTAAATATGAAGTAAATATAAATGAATAAGTAAAGTAATAGTACAGTCGCTCAAAAAAGTATCCGAACACTAAGGTTGATTACAGAATTCAGAAAAAATATCTGGCAACGATTTTTTTAGAAATTAGTGATCTGGCAACCTTCGTGTCACGTGACACGAAGGTTGCCAGATCACTAATTTTTAAAAAAATCGTTGCCAGATATTTTTTCTGAATTCTGTAATCAACCTTAGTGTTCGGATATTTTTTTGAGCGACTGTACTAATCAATTCATTGAGTAAGTATATCGAAGAAAGAATTAAAAAAAGTCCATTGGGTTGAACTGTTTCACTTCTCATTTTTAGGGTCATTTATCACTTCACACTGGGATTTTCACCGTACTTAAGGACCCCAAGATTTAGATCAAGAATTTGAAAGGATAGCAGTCTTGACGCTGTTAAGGACTTAGGGAGACCTTATGTTATAAGAGTCTAGAGCAGTTTCCTATCAAGGTAAGGCCGGACTTCTTTACGGGGTCCCTTTCGTCTCCTTAAAAAAATTTTATTTGAAAAAAAAATTAAGAGGATATTTTTTACTCAAATAGAAATATCTTTGTTTCATAATTTTATTAAATAAATTGTACAATGTACACATAGAAATCACAGGATATTAGTGTAATCTATAATATTTCATGAAATGTAGCTAGAATTCGCCTACAGTGGCTAAATGCAGTAGCTATAGCTCAGGACAGACAGATGTGGAGAGCAAAATCATACAGTTTTTGGGAGGACCTCCGTAGTCCATGGCTGCATGTGGATTTTGCATGTATGTATAGTACTTCATAATTATGAACATATTATATTGAACATGGGTCCTAGTTCAGCTGAATCGTTAGAACCATGGTAGCTACGCCACTAGTCGAGAGTATTTTGAATACTTATAATAAAGATTAATTCGAGCCCTGGCTTGAAAGAGCATAATTTGCGTAAGACTAGGGATGTATCATAATTTAAATCTAAAATTTTGATTTATAATTGCAAAAAACACGAAATTTTGTAAACAGCATAAAGACTGCTTTTCAAGCCCAAATGTATCATCTTTCACCCCGACGGCTGCCATAGAATTAAATAATAAATTAATAAATGGGTTGAAAAAAATCTAACTAAATTTCGCTTCTGACTTATTTTCCATTTTTCCCTATTTTCTCTCCAATCCAGTTATAGCCCTTGGGGTCCCTGATGACTTGGGCAATGAAGCAAAAAGTATTATTCTGGGGCAAAGAGACTTTATTTCCATTGCAGTATATCATTACCCCCCTCCCTCCCGTTTTAGATGTTTTTTGAATATTTCTTGAAAAATTCATGAAAAATACATAGGTTTATCAATTTTTTGCCTCTCTTACCTTTATTAATAAATAAAATAAATACCCTTTCAAGCAGCTGCTTGCCACAGAGGTCTGATAGGAACCTGTCAGTTTACTCCATATTAGAAGATCTGCGAGGATGGCGGGATTTCAGCAGATAAACGACACATATATCCATGCCTTACTCGGGGCTCGAACCCACGAGTCATGGCCCTTTTGGTTCGTCTCTCTAGATCCAGTCCTGCTCAGCGGTAAAATATTCAAATGGACTTCAGAAAACCTTTTTCATCTCCAGTGTACCCCATCGGATGTAGGAGAATAATGCTTGAGATATCAGATACAGTTGGTAAGGAAACACTCCACAACCCGAACATAAACACCAGAGAGGAAGCTAAGTGCTAAGTCCGTCATCATCTTATATACACATCAGCTCTGGAAAAATACTTGAGGAGTCAAAGGGCTATTGGTCACCTTTCTCCATATCATCAAACAGAGGAAAGGGCTTTCCTGATTTGCAGAAAGAGATACAGAAATTCTGACTGAGAAATTTTTCTAAGCTCTAGAACCTTCAGAATTATTCTATGCTTTAGTTATCCTTTCTGAAACCTACCAAGGAAACTCTGGAGCATTTGTCTTGTAGTCTCCTAAGCCTAAACAAGAGAATAATCATCATCTAAAATAATAACTTTGTATCTTTTCCTTACTGTCTGAGAACCTCAGCCAATCCTGACAGCTGATTCCCACTCATTATAATTTTTCATAAAAATTATTCCACTCTTTGATTTCCTTCTGCTGGGTGGACGACAGAAAATCTTCTCGATGAATAACTTGATATCCTTTGTAATTCTGTCCCCAAAAGCAGCACAGTCATACCAGATACGCTCTACTGCTGATCATGGTCTCCTCCTATGGCCTAAAAAAGTGTAAGACGATGCCTCACACGAATGTAGTTCTTCCTATTATTCCGATGACGGGACAATAATAGAAATGTGTTACTTTTTTCCCGTTCTCTTTTTCAGCTGGCTTTGGATGGTTTCGTTTCCTTTGTTTTCTCTGCTACGTATACTTTCTGCTTTTTTCTCAGATTTTTTACGCCCTTTTTTTTGTTCCACTTTTGTCATGCTATTACATTTTTTTTCCTTACTGTCTGTGAAGCTGATTCCTATTGCCTTTATTTTTCAGGAAAACTTTTCCACTTTTTGATTATCTTCTTGTGGGTGAGAGTCTTCTTCACGAAAGTTGTGAAGACGATCATTTTAGTTTCCAGTTGTGACATTTTATTCCAGGATAAGTAGGATATCCGCTTTCGCCTTTTTGTTTTGTGTTTACGTCTCATACAACTGTCATTCTTGATACTCAACTTGATTTACCTTTCTTCCCCCTTATGAACAACCAAGAGCCAATCACTTTTTTGACCATTTAATTTTCACGAACATCCTCCAAGAAGTGAGGAGCAGGCCTGTCCACTATGCCTGTCAAGGCAGTATTATCCAATAGGCATATTAGGCACGTGCCTAGAGGTCCCAAAGTTTAGAGGCTCTCCTGTCCCCATATAGAGTACTGACAATAAATAAATAAGTAAAGGAAACTTATTTATATTCTAAGGAACTGAAACACAACAGTTAATGCAATAATCTCATCATGTAATTTCGACGTGTGATTTAACTAGTCCAGTCCATTGTCTACTCGTGGAAGCCGTGGCCCATCCTTGGTGATTCACAGTAATGGATTTTTGTATTTGTTAAATAAATATTAAACGAACTTTTTCAGTCCGATGTTGCAATTTTTTAATGCCATCACAAAATATGAGAATAGGCCCTCAAAGTCTTGGTGCCTAGGGATTTAATTCGTCATTGACGGTTCCATTGAGAATTTTCTCTGATAACTTCCGTTCTGTCCTTGATGCGAAAAATAACACCGATGACCTTGAATAGGATGGGACGCTAAACCCTATCCCCAGGGGCAGCAGAACCATACTTTGTCTACATTAAAGAACAATTTAGATGTCTTTGACTGGAGGCTATCATCTGATGCCTAACGCATCCAGTGGATTCCCTATCTCTAACCAACATTGAGTTCTTGGACTCAAAGCTGGTTAGAGATAGGACTCAAAGCTGGATCAAAGAGCTTTAAGTCCCCTCCTTTCCGTTTTCTGAAGTAAAATAAAATGAAAGAACTTGTTATTTTTGTTTCCCCGAATGGATATCTTTCGCTCAAACTTGCAATGACTGCTCCTTCCCCGTAACTAACAAGGAAAAGTTTTCGTTTGCTTCGTCATGTTCGCTATAGTTTGAAAGTGGCGAAAGCAATATTTGGCATTGTCTCTTCAATTTTCCCGTCCTCCTGGTGGTTCTTTTCACTGAAGCATTGTGCACTTCGTATGAAACGCAGAGGAACCAATGATTTAGCCGGTTCAGGATTCAAATTTAACGGTGTTCGTTTACTGTCAACAGTTGACGATTTGGGAACTTCAAATCGTCGTTGCTAACACTATACTACCATTGCACTGAGGTGCAGTTCACTGGTAATCTTCCTACCAAAATATTTGTCCCTTCCTCACTTGTGAAGACGTAATCAGAATTCTCTCTCTCTTGGGGAATCCAGCCACTGAATACATGAATTCTTCTCAGAGCTGCTACTGGCAGATCCTCCTCTGAGAAAAACAGCACCCTTTTGTATTTTCCTTTACTGAAAAGAAACCTATGCTTTGTAAGGGCATCTCTGCCTTATCATTTGGAATGGTAGGATCGCAACAACTATCTGGGATCTGCTGACTCGTCGCAAAAAGCTTCCCTACCCAGTATATGGGATCCGGACTTATGTTTTGTCACTAACAAGTGACCAAAGTCAGTGGAGATCTTTCTCATGAACTCCTTGTCGTCTCGGGGATGGCTCAGTTGGTAGCGCGCCAGGCTCGTAATCTGCAGTTCCCAGGTTCGATTCCTAACTGGGCCAGCGTTGAGATTTATCTCCGCTAAACTCCCCCCTCGGTCAGTAGGGACTTGAAAATGCCGCCGTCCTTCGGGCGGTGTATAGACCCGTGTTTCCCATGCCCGTGCTATCCCATACACGGGCCTATTGGCCCGTGTATGGGATAGTTATACACTGAGCACGTTAAAGAGCATGCTGGATGGCCTTATCCATTTTTTTGACTGTGTAAATCGAGGGATAGATGCATTTATACTATTTTTCGTTCCAAATAGCATTAACATTTTAATTGTGTCCTAAAATTATTAAAATTATTAAGAATAAAATAGAAGATTAGCAACATGCAGTTTTGTATTTACGTCTTATGATATATCAGAAAATTTTTTCCCATATGTATAATCTGTCTCCCAACAGCTGTCCAATCCGCAACCTTCTCTGAGCCTTCGGGGTCCTTGTGACCTGACCATTTAGCTCAATGTGTGCAAAAAAAAGTACCGGTCAGAAGTAAAACAACCCAAACCAATCTCGTCTTCTAAGTATGGAAAGAAGGGTGTAGTTCTCATTCTCTCCGACTTCCCTCTTCTGACTGGTCACTGGCCCTCGGATCACAATAATAAGCATACATCCGGGATGGTCCCCAACAATACAATGTGTAAGATAAGATGGCTCAGAGATGAAATTGATAAAAAAAAATGTCATATTCTGAATAACTGTTCTGATTCCTGCCAATAAAACGAACGAAGAGGACTCTTCTCAATGATTGAAGTGATATCAAATACTTAATAATTTTATCAGTTATTGCGGTTTGGAGGTGAAATCCCAATTAAATATTCATGAACTTATAAAAATATTCCATATTTAATCCATTAATTATTATAAATCATTGAGTGGTATGGAATGACGGTTCAGAAACCTCATGACGTGGCAATTTAGCCCATTGCTTAAAAAAATTTCATTTAGAAATAACACTATCAAGTCCAAAAGACCACTGAGATTGTGATCTGTGTAAAAACCCCTTTATTTTACAGAAAAAAGGTAGTTCAGATATATGAAGAAAATATTAAAGAAAATGAAGTTAAGTTGGGTCCCTTATAGAGCTTGATATTTTTAAAGATTTTCTTGCTCAAGTGAACAAAAAAATGAAGTTCAATGGGGACTCGAAACATCAATTAAGAGTCTTCCATGCTACCGACTGTCCAGCCTTTTCCTTTTCAGAGTAGTCTTATGTAATGAACTTGATGTGAATGAAACCACTATGTTTACTCATAAGGTTTAGCACAAACATTTGTAAATGTAACAGTATTGTTTTCAGAGATGTTATCGCAAAGGGTAAGCCAGTTAAAGTGCAGACAGTGTGCATGTATAGTGCATGTTTATGAATTCTGCAGACATGGTTACGCTAATGGTAATATAAGAGAATGGTGTGTTTTCACGAATGCTTAAATAAGTAGCAACTATAGGTTTAGTGCCCTTTACGAGTTTGTAGACATCTGCGCAAATAGTTGTAACACGCTATAGTATTTTCCCGTATGATTAAGTAATAAGTTTAAATTTCTTCCCTTGTGGAAGTTTACACGATTTATTGGCGTAAACAGAAGCCCCCATTGGCGTAAAGCTAAGAGATGAAAACGGGAAAATTGGTAAGTCGCCAACATTACTCAATTCATATCGTCCAATATCTTTAATTTCCAATTCCCTCAAACTGAGAGGTTATTACTTAAAAGACTTTCTTGGTATTTCGAAATAGGTAAATTTTTCCCTAAAGTCTTCTTTGGTTTTAGGAAACATCGCTCGGCCAAAGAAAATATATCCTTACTTTTACACGACATTTTTCGAGCTATTAAACAGAAAAAAACTCTCCTAGCTATTTCTCTGGACTTAACTCAAGCATTCGACTGAGTCTCAATTAATGGTTTACTCTCAAAATTATTAAATTCTAACCTTAGTGTAAAATATATTAACTTTTTATCTAATCTTTTAAATAATAGAACTATCCAGGTTAAAATTGGAGAATTTTACTCGGAAAATCACAATATGACCCAAGGACTCTCTCAGGGGTCAATTCTGTCCCCGCTTTTATTCAACTTCTATATTCATGATATTAAAGATATATTTGAAAACTCAATCACATTTACGGGATATGCAGATGATATCATTTTATGGTCATCTGGGAAAAATGATTATAAACTACAAGAAAATCTACAAAAACAATTAAATAAACTTTACAAATATTGTTCCACATGGAATTTCGAAATTAATATTAAAAAAACGTGTATTATTCCTTTTCATAAAAGGAGAAATTACAATCCGAAATTTAAATTATCTATTGATTCAGAAACTCTCATTCAGGTTAATAAATGCAAAATTTTAGGAATGTATCTGGATACAACACTTAATTGGCAACATTATCTTAATAACAAATATAATTCAGGTTTGAGGTTAGTAAATTGTATCAAATGTTTCGCTTTCAAAAATGAAGGCACTCAACAACAGCAATTAATTACTGTTTATAAAAATCTCATTAGACCTAAATTAGAATTTGGCCTTGAATTTTTTTCTGGAGCACTTTACAATAAATTTAGAAAACTTAATTCCTTACAAAACCAATATCTGAAAAATGCCCTTGGGCTTGTAAAATGCTGCCCTACAATTTCTGTTATTGCAGAGACGGCTTTACCACCTTTTGAAATTCGACACAATATTTTACTAATCAAATACTTCTTTAACTTACATTATAAACTCCCGTTGCACCCCTTTTATAAACTTTCACCGACTTCCATATATTAAAGTTATTTACAATAATGAATTCCTTTCTGATTTATTCGATGAATACTTTAGCAGAACGCTTAAAGGGGACATCCCCGACATTATTGCTGATTGGTGCTATCCTTCAACTTTAATAATCACTGAAATTCCTTCACTGACTTAAAAAAAAAGACACTTCTGCGGAAGCAGCACTAATTTTATTTAAAACCTACTTTGCTGAAAATTTTGAAAAAACATTTAACCTATATACTGATGGTTCTGTCCTAAAAGAAACAGTATCATCTGCTGCTGCATTTCATATTCCTTTGCATAATATTTCAAAAACCTTCAAATTCCCAAAGAATACAACAATCATTCAAGCTGAATTAATAGCTATTTGTGAAACTTTTAAATGGATTTTAAACAATTTAGACAATCAGAATATAGTAATTCTTTATGATTCTAAGGGTGCTCTCCAAGTTCTTCAACAAGAAATTTATTACACAAATTACAATTATTTTATTTCCAAAATTCTTCAATTAAACTTATCAAATATTTCTCTCAAAAACAACAAAATCAGTTTACAATGGATTCCAAGTCATGTTGGGATCCAAGAAAATGAATTGGTTGACACCCTTGCCAAAAATGCCCATAATTTAGATGTTATCACCCCTACATATAATTTCCTTTACACCTTCAAGCAAGAACTTATTAAACTTGAATTTTTCTCTTATAGAAAAACATTTTCAAGCACAAGCAATTTGTAAAAACAACTTTAGATTTCATTTATCCAATAAAATTAATTACATTGAAAAATTACCTTTCTCACGCAAAGAAAGCAGAATAATATATGGATTAAAAACAGATACAATAAATTTAAACAAACAAAATTTCAAATGAGACTCATTAATTCTCCAAATTGTCTAAAATGCAATCTTCCAGAAAATACTAATCACATACTTTTAAACTGCAGTGGCGAAGCAGTACAGCAGTGGCGAAGAGTCCATGGAAGCAATGGTTCCCTGAAAATTATCATAAACAAAAAGGAATTATGTATTAAATATATACTGTATATATAAACCTTTCAACATAAAAGCAAAAGTATTTTATTAATTTTAATAAGTTTATTCTAACACAAATTTTATTTTTATATAATATTCTTCGAGTTCCCTTGTTATACAATACTGTATAATTAACAGAAGCATCCATATGGCAGGCCAGTTGAGCTAGGAGTGGATGAAGGACCTCGCTTCATTGCTACTGCATTGTGTACAACGGAAGTCCTATTTCTCATATTCAAGCAGCTTGATTTCTCTCATGGACTCAACTAATCTTGTCACTTTTTAACATCACATCACACCTTTCTAACTAAACGTTAGAAGTCGCTCAAGTGTTCGCTCTGTAATTAGATTCCGCCATTATCATTCTCCATCAAGTCATTAAGTTAAGACGAAGGTAAGTTTAATTATTTTTAATTATTTTTTAGAAAAAATAAAAAAGTAATCATCCTTTATCCTTAACTGCAAGATTTGAGCCCAGCTCTCCCTCATTCCAAATTATAAAAGTATCTCTTATTAGTAATATTTTATCGGCGAAAGTTAATAGTGCTTATTTCGTTCATATGCCACCTAACCTAATTGCCTCGATGCACATTTGCCGAAGAGATTTATAAATTTATTCATGTTTTACTGTTCTCCTCATTACCGTAATAACTAGAGATACCGTCCGTCGGATGGGAAGTTAAGCCGTGGCCCCGTGTGTGGGAGAGCCATACCCTGTGCACGTTAAAGAACACGCTGGATGGCCTTGACGGGAGGCTACCATCTGTCTCCCAACAGCTGTTCCAGTGGGTCCCCTCCCCCAACCTTCTCTGAGCCTTCGGGGTCCATGTGACCTGGCCATTTAGCCCATGGTGTGCAAAAAAGTGCCGCTCAGAGGTAAAACAACCAACCAACCAACTAACTAGAGATATTTTTATTACTATTATAGTTATAATCGAAAACAAAAAAATATTAGTATAATTTTTTTGTGGATAAAGTGAAGTAACGTACAGTCGCTCAAAAAAGTATCCGAACACTATGGATGATTACAGAATTCAGAAAAAATATCTGGCAACGATTTTTTTAGAAATTAGTGATCTGGCAACCTTCGTGTCACGTGATTACAGAATTCAGGAAAAATATCTGGAGCGTGTACAGCAACTGTACACGCTCCAGTTTGCTGTGAACGGTAACTGCACACGCTCAATATTTCCGTGAGTGAGCCCACACACGATCTAGTATCAAAATAATATGACCACCTACAGTCGCTCAAAAAAGTATCCAAACACTATGGTTGATTACAGAATTCAGAAAAAATATCTGGCAACGATTTTTTTAGAAATTAGTGAAGACGAAGGTTGCCAGATCACTAATTTTTAAAAAAAATCGTTGCCAGATATTTTTTCTGAATTCTGTAATCAACCATAGTGTTCGGATACTTTTTTGAGCAACTGTACTAATACTATAATTCGTCAAGGCTTACTCAGTATACGAAAAATATGACTTTTGAAACATTTCATCAAGATTATAACCAATGTACTATAGTTCGCTAAGCTTAATGCTATCTCGATGTACACACTGTATTGCACTGCATTCTTATCTATGCAATTAGATGCATTGAAAAGTGTTGAAAATGTAATAGAAGCGTGTGAAAGAAACTTTAAAACGAACATTATGTAAGTAATCGTTGAAATATTGGAAAACGACTTACACGCAGTGCTCTGATACGAATTTATTAACACCCAGGTATGTGTGTATTTTTTTTACCTTATTCTTATTTTAGCATAGAAAGACACGAAAAGGCATCTAGTGAATCTTTTCGAGTGTGAAATTTAGCTTTCAACTACGCCGACATACTTGTAAATGACATGTGTCACGTGCTGGCTGATACCGGAAGTGATTGCCAGATATTAGGTTTGTGTGGAAACTTTTGATACTAAAATAACTAATTTATAACAGAATTGTGCATCGTTTCCTTTTTTCAGTATTCACGAATTACTATCGAGCCAACATACCTATGTACGTCGTGAGTGATAGTGATTTAATACCCATTTTTTTTAAAACATATAGATATAATGTTGGGTTAGAATTACCCACATTTCCTCTTTAACCAATGTTTGCTTATACCGATGATTTCCAGGAACTCTGCATAAGCTGTATAATACTGTCTTGAAAGTTGAATTCGTAGCTTTAACAGAATCTTGGTCAAACTAAACATTGTGTAAATTGTAAAGAACCGAAATATCGAAGTGACAGGAAAGTTTAAAATAGTTTATATAAAAAATTATGCCAGAATTCAAAAGTGATTGTTTAGAGTGAAGTTATAAACTGTTATTAATAATTCTCATTAAGGTTTCAAGCGGGATTCAACTAGTATGATTCATTTTTTTATGTTATGCCCCAATATACGAATAAACCTTAGTTACTGGTAGGGACCCCTTATTAACCATTTCAATGGTATATAAATAACCTATCGTTCACTGGCATCTGTTGAAAATAGGGAATCTTGAAACAGTTCATATCAGGGCTACTAAGTTGCTGTCAACGGCGTAAGAAATATATTCTTTAGCCCTTGAAAAATACAAAAAAATAGAGTGTTTTTGAAAACGAACTATGAAAAACAAAATGGCTGGAAATCGTAAAACGTTAAATGCATATAATTTTATTAAAAATTTCGGCTTTTGCATTCAAGCCATGATTTTTTCGTCTTTTTTTATTGTTTTGCACTCAAATAATAATTCTTTCGGTTTTTTATCTCGCTTTTTTTGAAAACGAGATAATAGTTTCGCTTTGTTGTCCGTCTGTCCGTCTGTAGACATCGAACTTCTTTGTTTACAGAGGAAATTCAAAATTTTTTTCTGTTGGATAAGCATTGAAGAAATATTACGATATGCACTTTCAGAATCTCTCTAAAGCTATAATTACGCCATCTAGCGGTGGAAAAATGGTGAAAATTTCAAAATTTCAAATGAATATTGCAAGCGATGAAATTTGAAATTTTGGTGGTGGAATGTGAAGATCGTGATGTTTCCATTGCCATCAATGAGTTGACCCCTTAGACCCAGAAGGGGTGGGAAAAACACACCTTTTTAGCTTTAGTAGATGATTGTTTGTTTTTCGAGATAAATGAAAAATTATTTTGGGTTAGATACGAATTGATAAAATATTATGATTCATACATTTTAAATGTTCCGAAAATTATAATTGGTGGAAAAAACTGCAACGGTGGAAAAATTTGGTAATTCCAAAATTTGAAACAAATATTGCAAAGGACTTATTTAATCTAGAAATTTTTAATTTTGGTGGTGGAATGTGGATGCCATTTTGTTTCCATTGGTAACAATGAATTGACCTCTTGTACCCAATGGGAGAAACACAATTTTTTGTTTTAGCAGATAATTGGTTGTATTTAGAGATAAATAATTTTTTTAGGGTTAGATAAGAATTGATAAAATATGATTGGCACTTTCGAAATATTTCGAACACTATAATTGCGCCCTCTAACGGTGAAAAAGTTTGAAATTCCAAAATTTCAAGTTAATATTGCAACGATGTATTAATGATAGAAATATGAAATTTTAATACTGGAATGTAAACGTCACGAAGTTTCGATTGCAAACAAATGAAAAAGATAATAGAAAACTCTTTTTCAGTTTGATTGGTACTAATGAAATATTGTAATTCGCATTTTTCAAAAATACTTAGCAGTTTTAATATATATATTATTTTCACAGATCACTGAAACGATAAAACGACAGAGTTGTTATTGAATTTTACAAAACCAAAATTTGAAAAATTAGTGGTAATTTTAAAGAGCTATTCCACTGACAGCAATAATCTATCCATTTTTCTGAGAGAGGTTTGGTAAATGCAACATTTTATATTTAAGAATTAAATGACAAATTCTTTTATTTTATATAATTACAAATAAAATACTATATGCATTTCTCCCATCGTCCGCTAGCTCAATGGGGGGCGGGGGGGGGGGGGGGCTCAGTCGGTAGCGCGCCAGGCTCGTAATCTGTAGTTTCCAGGTTCGAGTCCCAGCTGGGTCAGCGTTGAGATTTATCTCCGCAAAATTCCCCGCCCTGCCTACGGTCAGTAGGGGCCACCGATGGGCTTGGAAAGGCTGCCGTCCGTCGGATGGGACGTTAAGCCGTGGCTCCGTGTGCGGGAGAGCCATACCCTGTTCACGTTAAAGAACACGCTGGATGGCCTTGACGGGAGGCTACCATCTGTCTCCCAACAGCTGTTCCAGTGGGTCCCCTCCCCCAACCTTCTCTGAGCCTTCGGGGTCCTTGTGACCTGGCCATTTAGCCCATGGTGTGCAAAAAAGTTAAAGAACACGCTGGATGGCCTTGACGGGAGGCTACCATCTGTCTCCCAACAGCTGTTCCAGTGGGTCCCCTCCCCCAACCTTCTCTGAGCCTTCGGGATCCATGTGACCTGGCCATTTAGCCCATGGTGTGCAAAAAAGTTAAAGAACACGCTGTATGGCCTTGACGGTAGGCTACCATCTGTCTCCCAACAACTGTTCCAGTGGGTCCCCTCCCCCAACCTTCTCTGAGCCTTCGGGGTCCATGTGACCTGGCCATTTAGCCCATGGTGTGCAAAAAAGTGCCGCTCAGAGGTAAAACAACCCAACCCGCTAGCTTAAATTAAAACTTTTAAGGAATGAAACAGTAGGTAAAAGAAAAACTTTGTTCTCTTTGAAAATGAGATTCTCAAATGCGCCAGAGGCGTCCTTCTAGTTTACTATTTTATTTTCAAGCATAAATCTTTTGACTTTTCTTTTTTCTGTTTACTGATGATACAAATTTATTCAAAGTTAACGACATATTGGTGCTTTTGCATAGCAATCAATGTAATAATTTTAGAAGATTAAATTTAGGTTAATTAAAATGAGAATCAAATTAATTCTCTATAATACCTTCTTAATTTTCGAACGGCTGCACTCAAAGCTATAAAATGCAAACATTATATCTTTCTCGCTAGCGATGTTCTGGCTTGAACTTTGTCGAGTCTGGCTCGGGCCGCAAATAGCGCAGACGACTTCGGGCTCAAAGTAATTTAAATTTCAAATATATTTTGAAAGGCAGAAATATAAAATGTTTTTGATTATAATTTCAACTTTTGAATCAGTCTTTAGTAATTAAAATAAGCATCGTATAGCTTTTATTTTTTGTGTGTTATCTCATTTTTAATAAATTAATAATTTGCTCTTTGCATTTGTAATGATGCTACCCATAAAATTTCAGTTTCTGGTAGTATTTCTAGTATTTTTCGTTACAAATAGCACTAACATTCAATTTTGTCATGAAACGATTTAAATTAATATTATAAGAGTAAAATAATTAATTAGCGACATTCATTTCAGTATATATGTTTTATGATGCGGATTCGAAAAACAGTCCGAAAACCATCCCCACTTATCACTAAACAGTATGCTTTGATGTTTTGCATATATTTTTCTGACATCCCAATCAAAAGTCATCATAATAGTCTTATGCACTGAATGAACTCATCCCACTGTTGGGAATTACACTAAAGTTACGGTTTGAAATTGAATTCAATTTAAACTGTTGAATGTACGAAATCTTATGCGGTGAAGAAATTTTTTATGTATCGATTTCGAATACTTTATTTATTTCTTCCGAAAGAGTTTGTCTTTTGGGGAATGAAACTAAGGAGGTGAGTCAAGCTCGTGATGGAGCGTCACAGCGGAGTCGTCATGGGGGAAACCAGTCGCATCGAGTGAGCGAGAATGGCTCATCAATAAGATGAGTTCTCCCCACCCAGGAAGATGGATTCTTAGTCAGCGAATGAAAGAGAATGCGGGGCAGTGGTACTTTACACAGTGGATGACTCAGACGTCACACAAACGAACATTGCACAACTTTGACGTCCTCCAGGACTCTTCGCCACCAGCTCTTTAACAGCTCAAGGCCTAAGGAGGCAGCATTTGTTGTGACAGCTTCCAGGTGAAAAAATGGCGTGGAAAACAATATTTGGTCACGGCGATAGCTTGCTAAATGTTCTCAAAAAATGTTTTTACTTGTAAAGAGAAACAATATGCAAAGAACTGTGAGAGTTAGTTCAGAATTCGAAAACAACGAAATAGTCATCGTTTAAATATTCTAACAATTCGTAAATAACTTTTTTTTAAAGTTGTATTTGAATCGATTCCGATAACGAAAAAAATAGAAAACAAATTTTAATTAATAAAAGCAGTATAAAATTTAAAAATAAGACAACATTTTCCAAATTTTTGGAAGAAAATAAGAAGCTGCGTTTTATGTATTAGTTTTAATTGTAGCCAGAGAATATAAGTTTCTTTGGGAATGATGTCGTATGGGAATCTTGGATGAAGTAGGAGCATGCAACGTTTTTGTTTCTTGTTTTTATGTGTAGCTTATCACGAAAATATTATGAATGTTGGTTTAAATGATAAAAATTCTTTGGTGATTAAAATATGTAAAAACTTTTAAATAATTCTGAAGTAATTACGAATGATAATTAAACAGAATGAAATTGTTTTGAATGGATTGTTTGGAATGAGAAATAGCTGAGTGAATTGTGAAATAAATTACACGTAGAAATTGGTGTCAATCTGTGACACGGCAAAACTTCTCATAAAGCACGTTAATCACTTGCCAAGAAGTGTCAACTATATAGGGATTGTACTTTTTTATTCAAGCAAAAAACAAAAATTGTTATGTTATTTCAACATGTACTAGTTTCTCATACAGCAAACACATATCCACTTCTTTAGAAGCCAAGCTCAGCTGAACCCTAAGAGGATCGGTTCGTTATATTAACTATTCTATGTTTAGCCAAGTTCTCTAGTCACTAATTAATGCTCAAATAGTAATTTATTCAGTCAAATGTTAATGCAAACTATCACAGAATATAAATAAAAAAAAAACAACAACAGAAAAGCAAAAAAAAATTATATTTTTAATCAACTACACTTCTTGCAATGGACACCTAATGTTTGAATACCAGCAGTCCTTAGATTACATACATTTTCATTCATTGAACCAGGAGTCACCGAAAAATGCTGCTTGTACAGCCTGACTAGCTTATGATCCATGGTTTAAAGCATTTAGTTAAGTTTTAAGAATATTTTTATCCAAATTAGTAGCCCATTGAGTGATTTGATAAAATGGCTTTTCATCGAACTTTGCCTATTTATAGTATGTTCCAAAAAAAAAAATGGCTAAAAAAATGCAAAAACCCTTTTACTAGAATATATTTTCTTGTTAATCTTTCGCTTTGATGGACGAAGCCAATTGCAGCTCTCCAGATCTGTAGAATTAGTGAAAATTCCAACTATGAGACTACATTTTGTGTTGATTAATGATCTAAGGGTAGAGAAGAGTTTAAACAATGTATGCTACATCTCTATTATTCTAATGCTCCTGCTGCTTTTAGTATTTTGTATTTTCATTTAGTCTGAGGAGTAAATTACCATAATCCATTTTCTCTAGATTACAGAATACAATTTTTTTTTGCAATGTTCAGTGGTGAAAAAATATAACTCAGGTTATTAATAAACTGTTTTCGCAGTTTACCTTATTTCGTAGAAACCATTTTGTTCAGTTTATCGTTTTAAAAAGCCGTCCCATGGTCGAGTGGTTAGTTCGATTGGCTACTTATCTAAGGGACTTGGGTTCGAGCCCCGGGTAAGGCATGGATGTATGTGTCGTTTTTCTGCTGAGGTCCTGCCAGCCTCACAGACCTTCTACTATGGCATATAAACTGACAGGCTCCTGTCAGACCTCTGTGGCAAGCAGCTGCTTGAGGGGGTATTTATTTATTTTTATCATCTTTTTAAAAAAGAAATATTCCGAAGATCAAGTTCAGAATGAACTCTATATACTTTTGCTGCATACTGTACTTTTGAAAAATACTTTATGTATTTAAACAAAATCACGCTATTTACCAACTGCAACGCAATATAAATAATAATTTTAAAAAATTCCCCTCAAGCAGCTGCTTACCACAGAGGTCTGACAGAAGTCTTTCAGTATAATATGCCACAGAGGTAATATGCCACAGAGGTCTGACAGGAGTCTTTCAGTATAATATGCCACAGAGGTCTGACAGGAGTCTTTCAGTATAATATGCCACAGAGGTCTGACAGGAGTCTTTCAGTATAATATGCCACAGAGGTCTGACAGCAGTCTTTCAGTATAATATGCCACAGAGGTCTGACAAGAGTCTTTCAGTATAATATGCCACAGAGGTCTGACAGGAGTCTTTCAGTATAATATGCCACAGAGAAGACCAGTGAGGAAGACGAAACGTCAGCAGAAAAGCAACAGAAGGAAAAGAAACCTCCATACCTTACCCGAGTGTCGAAGCCAGATGTATAAAAGATTTTAGGCAAATATAAATTTCTGCAGTAATTTCATCTACCCCTGGGGATTTATGAAGTTTAAGTTTAGAAACAGCCAAAATAACTTCAGATTGCGTTATAGGGCCAACATTAAAGCCACCAATGCATCTATCATCATTGCAAACAATGGGAATAGAACTAACCGCATTGTTTAGAATATCACTGAAATGCTCAGCCCACCTAGCCATGACAGAATCCTCACCTTCTATAATCTTACCTTGTTTATCCTTCAATCCCTGTATACCTGTCTGTTTTCTACCACACAAAACATTAACTATCTGGTACAGCTCTCTGCTGTTGTGCTGTCTAACTGCTTCCTCGGCTTTGTCAGCCATACCATCAAGCCAAAGATTCTTATCAGCAGCTAACTGATCTTTTACACGTTTATTAAGTTCTCTGTAATGCTTTCTATTAGGACTAGTAGGGATTGATTAAGGACATTCCTGCAGTTCTTTCTTTCCAAAATAAGCTCAAGTGCCTTATCACAATTCTGTCTCTTCTGCTCCTTTTTTCCTAAAAGAGTACTGTTAGTGTCCAAAAAAGCCTGTTTAAAATGATCCCATTCTTCCTCAACTTCAGTAGTAAGCATACCATGACTGTCATAATGACTAAGTAACCTATCATGGTAAGCTTTGGCTATAACTGGGTCTTTCAGAGCTTCAGTATTAAAAACAAATTTTTTAACCCTAGCAAAACACTTTTTAAGTTTAAGTTGCAAGACACTTTTAACAAGGTAATGGTCAGATCCAATTTCAGCTCCCCTATATGCCCTGGTATTTCTAACAGAACTAGTCCATTTGCTGTTAATTAATATATAATCAATCATATTCCTATGCAGCCCATCAGGTGAAACCCATGTGTACTTATGTATGTCGCAATATTTGTAATAAGTGTTAGTTATTCTGAAACCATTGAGTTTACTTACCTGCAGGAGACGTTGCCCATTGCCATTGCAGCTACCAATACCAAAAGGGCCAATCACCCCTCCCCAAAGGTCAGAGTCAGTACCAACTTTGGCATTGAAGTCACCAAGAACAAGGGTAATATCTCCTTTCTTGACAGAATTCAAAATATCCTGAAGTTGTTCATAAAACCTATCCTTCTCATCTTCATCGGCATCCTCAGTGGGGGCATAACAGCAGATAACATTCAGGTCTTTAACGCTTGTCTGAAATTTTGCTGTAAGAAACCTTTCATTAATGCACTCATATCCTAGAAGAGCATCACTAGCGTGTCTGCTGAGAAGCAGACCCACGCCTTGGTGATGCTTATTGTCATCCCTCCCTGAAAAGAGAAATTTAAGATTATTTTTAAGAATCTGACCTTTATCTGTCCATCTGATCTCTTGCAAGCCGAGAATATCTAAATTATAATGGTGGAATTCTTGTGTGAGGACATTAAGAGAAAAAGCTCTGTTCAGAGTCCTCACATTCCAACTACCTATGGAGAGAAAATGGTTAGTGGGATGTTTGAAGAAACTATGTTTATTGAGAGAGGGAATGCCGACAATATCAAACAGCCCCCTAATCGCAGACATGGGGCAAAAACCCGTTCCCCCACCACTAAAGGCTGAAGCCATCTACACTGGAAGACTTCCTCCAATGTAGAATTTGACGATGCCAATAGAAGCAAAGAGTTCAGGTGCCTGCGATGACCTCTGCTCAGGATTATCCACCAGCTGATAAACATATCCTGTGAATCTATTCACTTGGGGCTCTCAACCCACAAACAAACAGAAAATAAGGCTTGTAGCAATTGGTTTAGCATTACTTCTGGTGTTCGACAAGGGTGCATTTTGTCTCCTTTTCTCTTTAGCTTGGTTATTGATTATGTTATGCGAAATTCACTTCAAGGGAAAGATTTTGGCCTTAAATGGCCTGGAGATACGAAAATTTCTGATTTAGATTATGCTGATGATTTAGCCCTTTTGGCAAATGATGTTGTGTTGCAGTCTTGAGCAGGTGTCACAGTTTAATTATCTTGGGAGCTATGTAACAGATAATGGTGATGTGCGGCATGAGATTAACAGACGAATAGGGATTGCTGCCGGGACTTTTAAGAATCTATGGAGAGTGTGGAGAAATAGGCGTATACACCTAAAATTAGACTAAAATTAGACTGTATAATAGTTTGGTTATTTCTAGGGTTAGTTATGGTAGTGAAACCTGGACGCTGTGTAAACAAGATAACAGGAAACTAGATGCTTTTGATTCTAGATGCTTACGTAGTATCTTGGGTATTAGGTGGTTCAACTTTGTAACTAATGACGAGGTTAGGCAAAGGAGTCTGCAACCTCCTTTAAGCAGCATGTTGTGCAGAGAGAGACTCCGCTGGTTTGGCCATGTTGCCCGTATGGATAATTATAGATTGGCGAATAGGGTTATGAACAATGTGCCTAGAGGCCTCAGAAGGAGGGGGAGACCTAGGATGCGGTGGGCAGACAATGTCAAATAGGACCTTGTTAGAATTGGTGTGCAGTGGTCAGATGCAGTAGATGTAGCTCAGGATAGACTTGCTTGGAGAACTAAATTGCATGGTCTGGTTGGACCTCCGTAGCCCATGGCTGCTTGAGGATGATGATGATAAATTTCAGATAACAATAGACTTCGAATTTGAAAAACCGATCACGTGATTTTCGGAATTTTTATATTTTTTAAAATAGTGCTATCAAGTTAAAATTAATTGGAATTTGAGTGGAGAAATAATTAAATTGCATTTCGAACAGTACACAATTTTTTTTGCTTTCGAAAAGCTAAAATGTTTTTTTTTTTTGTAAAGCGAATCTTGAATTAAGGAAAATTGCAAATCTAAACATTTTTCAATTCGTTAATGATTTAAATAAATATATTCGACAAGTCACGATTTTTATTGCAAATAACTGGTTTTAAATGTGGAGGTATTATCTGCTTTCATTGATATGCGGCCAAGATTATTTTTCAAAATTAAATGTAGGTCAAACTATGCGGTTGGGGGTCTCTGTTATAAAGTATTTCCTAGTGTTGATTGTGACATTTTATTTTGGAGAATTTATATATAGTAGAAGGTGGTCTAGATTTGGACGAACCTAGAAATATGTAAGAAAAAAGGTATGTATCAAGGATCGGTTCTTGTTTGAATTAAATTGAAGGATTGTTATATTGAAGGATTGTTTTTAATTTGCATATGTCATTTACTGAATTTGAACGGTAAAATCATTTCTTATCATCATACTACCATTCATAAATATTAGCATGTCATACTGCTGAGGTGGGAGTTACGCAGTTGGTAGAACGCCAGGCTCGTAACCTAATAGGTTTGAGTCCCAGATGAACCTGTATTGAAATTTTTGCCGTTGATTCTTACTCTGTCCTCTGTCCGAAAGGGAACACCGATGGGCTTGGAATAGCCACCATCTTTCGGATGGGACGTTGAGCTGTGGCCCCTTTCTGCAGGAGAACCCATACCCTGTGAAAGTTAAGGAACACCCCTGATAGCCTTGACGGAGTGTTCCATTCGCCTTAACAAATGTCCAGAGAACCCCTTCTCTAACCTTCTCTGAGCCTGCAGGTCCTCGTCATTTGGCCATTTAACCTATTTTGTGAAAAAAAAAAACAACTCAATTTAACCCTGATACTGTGATATATTAATAATGAACAAAATTTAGTTCATGCGATGAATATGATTTTAAAATATTAGTTATGGGTTGCAATCATTTTTTCCTTAATATTAAAAAGGATTCTTTTCCCTTTAAGCGAAAGAATAACTTTAACTATAAACTTGTTATTATCACAAATAAACAATATTAGGTTTGGATGCGACTGTCCCTCTATTGAGAAAGTTATGACTTTTAATTGGGATTTTAATTGAAAATTGATCAAAATTTGAAATTAAAATTCGTATAAAATTCATTGCTGAAATATTTATTTTACTTGATAAGGTTTATTTCATTTTAGGAAAGTTGAGGACAAATCTTTTTTTAGGTGTTCTATTATGCATGCGTTTAATCAAAACTGCTATCATACGTATAAATGCTAAAGTTAGTCACTGCAACGTAATAGATAAGGAGCAGCAAAAAGTTTTCAGATTTCTTCATAAACAGAGAACTTCTGATATGGAAGGCTTTTATCAGAAAAATACTCTTAATTTGAGAGGGGATGGCTCAGTCGGTAGCGCGCCAGGTTCGTAATCTGTAGTTCCCAGGTTCGAGTCCCAGCTGGGTGAGCGTTGAAATTTATCTCCGCAAAATTCCCTGCCCACGGTCAGTAGGGGACACCGATGGGCTTTCAAAGGCCGCCGTCCGTCAGATGGGACGTTAAGCCGTGGCCCCGTGTGCGGGAGAGCCATATCCTGTGCACGTTAAAGAACACACTGGATGCCTTGACGGGAGGCTACCATCTGTCTCTCAACAGCTGTTCCAGTGAGTCCCCTCCCCCAATCTTCTCTGAGCCTTCGGGGTCCATGTGACCTGGCCATTTTTTTGCACACAATGGGCTAAATGGGCCCATGGCGTGCAAAAAAAGTGCCTCTCAGAGGTAAAACAACCCAACCCTTAATCTGAGACATCTTTCATATTGAAAATTTGGCCGTTTGTTTATAATAACGGAGCAAAGTTGGACCACCTCTTGGTTATTTTTTTAAAACGATGGGCTCAAGATTGCTGTACATAGGACGGAAACAGTAGTTTACGCATAAATATTTCATTTATTTGGACCCTGGAATATTTAGTAATTTGTCCAGAGAAATAAGAAATGAAAATAATTTCCAAGGTTAAAAAAATAAAGTATATATCTTTTGTATAATATTTTAGTTACTCTAGTATTTGGATTATCTATTTCCTAGAAAGTTTTAGTTATATGTTCCCAAAAATGACTGGATATTTCCACACCCTTTGAAAAAAAAAAAATCCACATCCAAAGCTCTTTAGCTTTAAGATTTTTTATGGAAAAAAAAAAATATCACTTCGGATAAACTGTGTATCTCATTCAAAATTGTTTCTAAATTTCGACTTTCAACGGTTTTAGTTTAATATTTAAAGAGACTGGATTTGCAACTGGAACATTTAGCAACCGAAGCTGCTCTTATGCTTGTCCTAAATCATTAACATTCAACTCCTAAAATTGCGTTTATTTTGGTAAATGATTTGTTGCAATCGTTATCATTGCAATTTTAGTCAGCTTTCGAAGTAAATTCTTATTTCTGGTAGTTCCAGCTATTAAATGTTACAGCATCGATAATTACTTTAATATTAAAGAAATATTTTAGAAATTCAAGATTTAGAATAATGGCGTTCTTTTTCCAAGTCACATTAAAATATCCGAACACTTTTGGAAATATAGTGTAGAGTAAAATTACACTGTTATTTTGTTCTTTTTTTATAAATGTATAATTAAGTACGCCAATTTTAAAGAGAAATAGCTCAAGGGTTTGTCATAAAACTTTTTTCTATCCTGCTAAAAATGTGTATTTTATACTCTTTCACTTTTCTTTCCTGTAAAGGTTTTATAACGTTATTTTATGTTTTTTTTTAAATTAAATCCCGCTACTTAATGGAAAAATAGTGATCAATAATATTTAAGAATTATTTAAGAATTAATCCAACTGATTCAGAGTTTCTTTTCCACAGTTCTGGAATTCTGCTCTTTAACTTTGATAATAGCTTCCCCAGTTAGTAGTTTTAGTAGTTCCCCATTGTAAGTGCTGCACTTTAAATGCATTTACATTT
Organism: Ryuthela nishihirai; assembly: GCA_038380435.1. NCBI lineage: Eukaryota > Metazoa > Arthropoda > Arachnida > Araneae > Heptathelidae > Ryuthela > Ryuthela nishihirai. Next base: position 25,598,007 of record JAWZYU010000009.1, on the reverse strand, counting down.
TTTTTTTATTTCAACAATTCTTTGACATTTTATTTTGATAAATATAATCGAACTCTTTAGATCTATTTCATAAGTATGTCGGTGATAGATTTGTCGTGACGTCAGATGGCAGGTCGGCAAGGCGCCAGACATGAAACCTGATAGTGGCAGGTTCGAATCTTTTATCCAACTTACTCAATACAGAAGCTCGCGTCACGAGGTGGAAGTTGCAACATTCCTTTTGAACACTTTAAATTCTAATGTCTTACAGCCATTTTACAAGAGGAGAGCAGACGACTCCTCGCCCGCTGTGAGTTAGCTTCGTGGCTTCCTTCTCTCCTTCTCACAGTCCTCGCCTGCTTGCACTACTCGGTCGCAGCTTCGCGAGCCCCTGAAAGAGTCACGCATGCGTGCTGACAGCCAGACTGATTACGTCTGTGGCATGCAGTGGGCTGTGCCTGGAGCTCGGTGATAGGAAGTTCCCCCGTCGGAAACATGGCGGAGTGTGCTGACCTGTCCGTCGCCTGACCAGCTGCCCCGCGTCCACCAGGTAAGTTACCCTCTTCCAAGGTGTCGGATCGCACTTGATCTTGCTCTATGTGCTTGTTTAGCTAGCGAGCGACATTTGGGTGCTGTAATGACGAGCCAAGTGTCAGGTGGGGACTGAGTGAAGGTTGACAGCTGCCAGACAACACCGCGCACTGGTGTGGCGCGCGGGCATCCGCTCGTAGGCACGTGCGCCCGAGAAAAGGGTTCGTGGAGGCGAAGCTGGCTGGGCGGTGGCCAGCCGGACAGTTAGATAAACTGCGCATTCTCCCAGGGAAGGAACTTAAATGTGTGTTTCCGAAATAGACAGGAATATTTATTCTGTCGAGGGTTGTTTTGGTTATGTATTAAAAACGTTTTCGTTAGTGCGCCAAAAACGTATGAAGCTCAATTATCACAATGGTCTTTTTTTTATGATGATTTCTGTGGAATCAAACCACATTGAAACATAAGGAGACATCTAAAATTACGACATCACATATCAATAGTTCTTAAATGTGTAAATGTTGCGTTTGATTTTTTGGCTCAAATGTACATATTGCCTTATATTTTGAAAGATGTTTATTTAAATTAAAGATGGCCCGCCCAATCTCTTCTTTGCAATTTTATATTGGGAAAGATTTCGGTCAGAATGCCAGAATTAGTTTGCCCCGAAATGTGCAAATTTTTGCGATGTATTTGAATATGAAACTAACCATAATAGTAAAAGAAAAAGAATGTTTCAAGAAGCAACGTCTTTAAGCTATGATGAAAGCAAAATGCTGGAAGTATTTTCACCTACGAAGTGATTTTGACTCTGTGGCATGTGGCACTGGAGGCAAAGAAACAGGTTCGCAGCCACAATTCGTATGTGGAAACAGCTAGTTAAACCGTTGATGTGAAATGAACAAGTTATCCAGTAGAAAGTACTACTTTAATAGTTTACCATTTTATAAAAATTATGAAAACATATTGTGTGTTTTAGATGGGGGCAGGAGAAAATTTTGGAAGCAGTGACTATATAAAAATTTAGATAATATATTTTAGACATTATAATGAAAAAGATTTAGGAAGACAGTGGCTATATAAAAATGCTTTTGACCCTTGGTGAAATGGACTGGCAAAACAAAGGGATTAGGATTTAGGGGGTTAGCTGATTCATAATGACAGTTAGACCAACACATTCAGCTTGAAATAACAGATTTAAATTTAGGAAAAATAAATCAAAGAATTATTTTTTTTATTTACTCTTACATTTGTGTCCTGAAACATTTTTACACTTAAATTTGAACAATATAATTGTTAAAGATTACCTGTAAGAGTTACAAATTCAAATGCATAACAGTAAATTACAGATACCAAAAACAAAACATATTTTATGAAATATTAGCTAATGATACTTTATTGAGCTATTCGATGCATTCTAATTGTTCAAATTTCAAATATATTAATCATCAGGGATCATATCAAAATTTAAATGATATATATTATGAAATTCAATTGCTATTTTACCAAACGTTTCATTCTGTTTTAATGGCTTCCAGTATTTATTCAATATTTTCCAGCTCTTAATGCAAAATCGTTTTGGTTTAGAATAACAGTGTTTTTAGGGTGTTACTATTTACTTCTGCTTTCATAAAGTAGTAGTGTGATTAAATTTCTCAATTGCAGTTTTTAACTGATTTTTAAAAAAATTTTGAAAACCAATTTTTTAAGAAATTTCTAGTTCTATCTTTTGGATCCTTGGTCAGATGTTATTTTTAAATAAGCACCCATCGAAGAGAGATTCCATGGAAGAAGAGTGAAATTACTTTCAATCTTGCTTCAAATACATTTTAGTTTAGACAAGAATAGAATATAATTTTGGCACTTATGGCAGGTTTTTAATATAGCTTGATATTTATGATAGTAATTCAGTTTTTATATGTATAACCAGTGATGTCATCCAGCTATTTTGCACTGTTGCAGTTGAACCTGTTGTTAAAATATTATTAATTGTTGAACCTGTTATAAAAAAGTTAACTTGAAACCATGAAACCAAAAAACTTACCAATAAAAAATTCTTAATAATGGAGTAGAGCCACATAAGTTTGCATTCTTCTTTATGCTTGAGGGGGTATTTATTTTTATTTATTTATTTTGATGACTTTTAAAAAAATAATTTCCTTAACTGTGTTTTATGTTAAAACTAATAATAAAATACAAATATATAATTAAAGAGAACGGGTTTAAATAAATTGGGATGACACCACTGAAATAGTCATACTTTAATCCAGCCATTATAAAACTTAGATATTATTTACAGTAAAAATCAGCAACATAAATAAGGACAATTTGTAAGCTAATTGCAAAAAATGTAAGTCAATACATAGTAAAAAATTACTGATTCCTTGCTAATAATTATAATATTAATTTCGAATGACTGAAACTTTGCTGGTTCAATTTGTGTGATTAACAACCTTTGACTTCATCATTGCTTTTAGTATTTTTTTTATCGAAATGCTGTTTCTCAATTTCCATTTTTCATGTCAACTAGTGGTTTGCAATGGGAGTGTTTAAAAAACTGGTGGCGTTTTCTTGAGTTTTCTGTGGAATTAGATTAAATAGAATATCAAATACTTCAAAGTTCAACGTAGCCTTCTAAGAAATGGGTCGTTAGAAAATTGAAAGGGGATGCTGTGCCCAAAAACCTGCTGTTAAAATATTATTGATTTCTGAACCTGTTATAAAAAATAACTTGAAGCAAAAAAAAGAGAATTATCATTAAAAATTAAACAAATATTTGTTCTTAAACAATTTTAAAAATTGGCTATTTCACATTGTCCAATAGTTCAGCACAAAAAGGTTAGAAACCACTGATGTAAACAATAACGCATTTAGAAAAAGTGAGCCATTATTTCATTTTATTTTTTGTCCTTCTGTAGGCATCCAACTTTTGTTTTTCTTATAGTAGATAAATGAACATTTTTTTGGGTTTGATAAGTACGTACTAATAAAATATTACCCTTCACATTTTCTGAATCTTATGATATTTTAAATTTACGTCATTAAAGTGTACTAAATTTTGGGAAATGAGAAAACTTGAAGCTAATATTGTAAGAAGTCTTTGCAAGAAATTTTATATTCAAGTGGTACATTGTGGTAGTCAAGAGATTTGCATTGTGGTAGTCAAGAGATTGCGTCCTTCCTATAGAAAGATGCTTGAGAAAGCCTAGATTCTTTTGCATTAAATGAGAATGAAAGATTCTTTAGGGATTGGACTGGCATCTTCGAATTTTCTATTGGCGCGAATCTCGACTGTTAGAAGGTGCTGAAGTTGGAAAATTGCAATCTTTTTTTTTTCCTTTTTGGAAGCGAGCATTCCATATTTGTCATAGGAGATTGGCCTTTTTGGTATTCTCTGTTGACAAATGTAAATGCAGATTGAAACCAACAATGCAGAAAATTAAGTTACTAAATATGCTAAATGTTTTTTACATACAAGCATAAATTGCTGAAATTTTTTCACATTCCATTGTTGCTGAATTAAATTTTAATTTATTCTGTAACAAATAGAAGTTAAATTAATCTTCTAGCTTAAAGAAAAATTTAAATGGGACATGTTTTTGTATTGTTTGGAAAAAGAATAGAAAGCAGGAATGAATTAACGTTGGTTATGCCATTGATATTGATAATACTTTAGTTCTCAGAGCAGAAGTGCATTCTGAAAATAAGTGCCTTAAAACTTGTTTCCAGGATTATATATAACATAGTTCATACCTTGGATTTCAGAATGGGGATGAGTATGGATATATATGCATGATGGATTTGTGCAAATTCTCAAATTTTATATTTAATCATTTTACTTGGATTTATCAACACTTCACTATGTATTAATTGTAAACAAATAACTGTAATTTCCATCTGGAAAGAGTTTAGTCCTTCTATTTCATTCAGTAGACACAGTTAGCATTTTCAATTTTAGCTTCTTATATAGCAAAAAAACTTTTCTCTCACGAAATAAAACCTGCTGGTATCAACATCTAGTTTACAACTGAAAATGAATATACACGTTTAATTATATTATATCAAAAAATAAAGCAACTTTGAAATATCGTTATATCTATTAAGCTTATGGTTATTTTTAACTAATTCTTCTTTCATCTGAATAAAATTTTCACATTAATTAGAGCAACTATACTACAAATAATAATTCATAATGGTATACTCACCTGTACCTTACCAAGTGGTTTCCAATTTTGCCAACTTCCCTAGATTTTGCCAACTCTCCTTAATTTCACAAAAACAATCCCAATTTTTATAAATCGCCCGTATTTTACCAAGTGTATTCGAATTTCGCCAATTGCCCTAGATTTTGGCAAGTTTCCTCGATTTGCCATTTCGCCACAATTTTACAGAAAAAAATCCCAATTTTTCATCACACCTGATTTTTGCAAGGCCACTCTGTATTTTGACAACTCCCACAAGATTTGTCAACTCTCCTAAATATTGCGAAGTTGGCTCGATTTTGCCAACACGCCATAATTTTACAGAAAAAAGATTGCAATTTTTACATCTCACCTGAATTTTGTCAACTCTCCACGATTTTGCCAAACCTTTCAATGTTTCTAAGTAAGTGTTACTCATCTGTTATTTGGATAAACTTAAGATACCTGTGCGTGGCAGGTAGACAGCTTCCAGATGCAGTTATTGAGTCCAGAACTCTTTAACGATTTCACGTAACTGAGATACATTTTATTCGTGAAAATACTGGTACAATTTAACACACATTTATTAAATAGCATAATATTAATTTTGCTGAACATCAAATAATAACTGCTCAAACGCTCATAATACATTCATCCCAAAACGTTTCATTGCTTTTAAGGAGAAATCTTCAACATTTTTTCTTAAATAATTTTAAAATTTACATATTTTACATCATGTCATATAGTTCATGTCAAATTTTTCCTGAATTATATTTAATAGACTAGTCCCCAATAGACATAATAGGTTCATTTGGGCCATGCCATTCCAACCAGCAGCTCATTGTAAAAGAATTTGTGGCTCATAAACTACATAATCAATATATTAAATATAGCTAATCTCTTCCAATTGTTTTGATCAAACGTTTTTACGTACATAATTAAACGATTTTGCGAATTCATAGGACTCATTCAAAAGTCTAAATTAGTTTTTTAATCAAGATTTTTTTCGATTCATTAAAAATATGTTTTTTTCCCTCCAATTTATTACTCATTAGAAATGTACTTTTCTTTTTCAAGTAGAGAGATTTTTCTTGCCACTCTTTAAGAGCATAATGTTTTTCATAGTGGATCTTCACTAAGTTTTTATTAGATGGGCATGACGCAGGAAAAGAACTTGCAGCCTATGGCTCGTGAAAAGGTTTTGTCTGGCCTGCCTGATGAATATAAATATTTATAAATATTCCTGTATGGGAAATCGCTTTCATTTAAAGCAGTTTAGCTTCTAAATTCTATCAAATTTCTACAGTGACCACGTAAAGTTTAATTAAATTTCGTGTTAACCCTTTCAGTGTCCAGAACGTATATATCCGTTTTTAGTACAATAAAAGAAAACAATTTAAAAAAAATAAAAATTGCCATTTTAAAATTTTTTAATAAATATCTTATAAAAATATGTAATTTAAGCTTGATCAATAATATTTCCTTTTTTATTTGATGCATATTTTATTAAACTATGACATAAATAATTTGTTAAAGTCATTTGTTTGCCATTTCTTAGAAGTTATATAAGGTATTGCCAATTTGTTTGTTAACATTACTCTGTGCTGAAGCAATCCCCTAATTTAAGCTCAGATGTTTGATTTGAACTATTATCAACAAATTTTTCCTTAAAGTTTTTAAAATCTCCTGATAATTATCAAAGAACTGCTACTTTTTAAAAGTGGAAGATTTTGGAAGTAATTATGAAATGTGTACCTTCTTTTTGGTATATCACTGCAAATGTTATTAAAATTAATATGTTACTGCAGTGTTCAAAATTTTTACTTCAATAAAATTCAGAATTAAATTCTTTTTAATTTGGTATATAACATGAGCTATTTCTCTTGATTAGTTATTTATTAAAAATATTCTATATCTGACTTGTTTATTGGACTGCAACAAGCTTCGACTTTTTCTCAAAGTATAGTATGGAGAAAAAAATTTCAAATTGGAAGAAATGTTTACTTTAAACAAGAAATTTTTTTGTTATTTAGAAATAAATAGCCTTTCTATTCATGTGCATTATAATCATTTCTGTCTATTTGCTTTTTTTTTTATATAAATTTTTATTTGTGTTGGCATGCATTTTTTAACTACATGACTAAAAAAGTCCCATTAAAATGAAACATATGGTCTTTTTTGTTAAATATTTTATTTTCAGAAAACGAGAATTAAATGTTGATTAATTTGGCATGTAACATGCCATAATTCCTTTCACCAATTATTTGGTAAAAAAGTTCTAAAGTTAAATTTGGTCTCTGGATGTAAACCAGTTTTTCAGGCTGGACACTGAAAGGGTTAATAAACTGTGGAAGAAATTTAACATTTCCTATATTTTTATGTTACTTAAATAACATAATGCATTAATTCTCTGACCCACGTGTTTCTCTGAAAAAATACTCACAAGTGAAAAAAAATGAATGTTTTTATAGACAGTATGTGAAATGTTTTGAATATGAGAAAGATATTTCAACTAATCCTTGAATCTTTCTGGATCAAGTCCATTGCTATGTAATAAGTGAAACTTTCTAATATTAATTGTAACTATTATAAACATTTGGACTTTTAAACTGAGAAATGTTGGAGAGGACATTTTTCTAATATAGCGACTAAAGACGTTGTGAAATATTGTGACATTTTTGGCCAAAGTTGTTTTGGCAAAAGTATCAAGGTCATGCTCCAAACGAACGAACGTCACTGGCCATAAATAGCGAAACAACGTGCCATGGAAAGTGAAAAATGGGAATAATCAATTGTGAAGGTTTCTTCAGATCTGGGTTGGGTTATGCGAAGAATTAGGAAGTTTTATCTTAAAAGCATCGATCCCCGTAGTAAAGAGTCTAAAAGTGCAACAAATTTGGGTTTCTGTCATGGAGACAAAAAGTGACGTGTGGTGGAGACTAAATGTTACATCTAAGCTTATCTAGATTACCATACGAAGACATATCCACCGAAACAGAAATCCGATTCTTTGACTATTACACTAGTTAGAGACCATTACATCAATTAGAGCTAAACTACAAGGATATGCCCATTGAAAGAGAAGCTTGAAGCTCTAACTGCTATCACTGATGATTTTTTATACGAGTGTCCTCCATATAAGACGGAGTGACTGTTTTCAGTAAATCAAAATTTGTCGTGGCGAAGCATATTTTAGAATCCTCACCTAGTCAATTCAGCTCTAGCAACCAAAACGTGCTGTTTACAAATATTACTAAAAAGCATCAACTAACTTCAAGTATATCAACTTCAAAAATTATATTAAAAAGCATCAACTAACTTCTTCATCAATAATAACTTGACATTTTTTTTATCTGAACGATCATACTCTGGAGAATTGATTACAACATGACAATTAAGCTCTAAAGAAAGAAAAAGTAAAGATCAGCAAGTGATCTCCCTGTATTGACCGATGGAGAACAGTAGGGAAACTAATTTGCATACGAGCCATTTTTCTCCGAACGACCCCTGGCAGCGTCTACTCCTTGAGGCGAATATCTACCTCTGCTGCGACTTTGGGTCATCAATCACTCTGCGGTATCTTCATTAAACATAACTCGATGCGTTTAAAATTCAATTCTGAAGGTCAGTACCAAAAATACAGTTTATTTCACGTTTTTTGAAAACTTAGTTATATTTCTTTTTCTTTCGTTTGCTCAGAGGTTAGAGTAAAATCCAGGAAGTTCGGTGGATTTTGTCCAAGAGGAGGAAAGTGAAATGAAACAATATATATATATGCTTCAGTTTCATATATTTTTATGTAGCATTATTAAGTTTAAAGTAAGATATATCCATTTCATTATTGAAGTGTACAGCGTACGTTTTTATTTATTAACATATATTCATAGATAGAATACATGAAATAATCCTATATTGCATTATATAATTATATATTGTAACAGATTATGTTATATTATTGTATAGTAAATTATAAAATAATATACTTAATTCACGGTTATATAAGCATTGTAAGAAATGTAAATGTTGAAACTGTTAAAAGGTATCGTTAAAATATTTTAAAAGTAAAGAAGTAAAAAATAAAATGGTTTGTATTTAAAAATACTTTTTTAAAAAATAAAGAAAGCAAAAAGTTAAAATGCTTTATCTGTATTAGTTTTTAAGCGTTTAGATTTTATATCTCCTTAATATAAAAATTACTATTAATATTTTAAATAAAACGCGAATGATAATTAATCGTATATTTAAATAAACGTAATTTTTGAATTTGTATAATGATTTCTTAAGCTTTCTTCAAATTTGAAGAAGTTTAAGAAAAGTATAAAAGCCGATATTCCAATTTCATCGACTCTGAAAATATCAAATGATTGTTAAAAATCGAGACTTGGAGGTTTGAGTGAGATTTCCATCATTATATTTTTAATTGCATAAAAAATTTATTTTTAAAATTAGGGAGATTTGAATGAGGCGTTCCATTTGCATGATATGGAACTGTTCCAATGGATGTTAGAGGGTAGTGTGATGTCAAATGTTGTAATATTTTAATCTATTAGCGAAAATATTGTTATTTCTGATTCACAACTAAGTTAAAAACTGGTAGGGCAAAAAGGAAAACGTCGTCACAACTTATTAAGCATAAATTATTTGCTTGATAAAAAACTTAAAAAGGATTATATTTATATAACTCTCTATCTTTTGAAGTAGAAGTTTTTATAGATTTAGGCTCCAATCTCTTTCAGACTTGAAGCAAAATAATTTGCACGACAAAAGCCTTTTTGTTTTGGCCGAAATTGATTTTCGAGCAATATTCAATGACCTTAAATTCAACAGTTTTGCTGTCAAAATTTGTCAATAACATTAAAATCTTTGGCCTTTTAATCTGCAATTTGGGACTAAACTCTTCAAAACACAAAGGGAGGGCAAAAAAAAGCAAAAATTACTAACTTATTGCCCAAACAAGCAGTTGAAATATTGATGTAGATATAAAAACAGTAGTTTAGTATAAGTATTTTTTATGAATAATCATCACAAGGGCACATAGTAAATCAAACTTATAAATTGTGTTTCTGCCCCTATACAACAAGGTTATTATTATAAATAATATTATAAATATAGTATTTTTATTCTACGATTTTGGAAAGTAACTAAAAGTCTTTTTTTCCTTCGCAAAGATGAGGGATGGCAAAGTGCTCACAAGGGATAAGTGCCAAATTGAAAGGAAGTTGATATGTTTTTCACTTGAGTTTACTATACAATGGGTTAAATAAGTCACTAGAATAATAATGAGAGCATTGGACGATTAGAATCGTTGATGGGGCAGTAAAAATAATATAAAAATAATTCTTATAAAGTTATTGTGTTTATTTAAAAAAACGTGATAGACATTTTGTCGAATTGAGTCCATTGTAATCAGAACATAATATGTAATAAGGCACATTAGTTTTATTTGTGTGTTGATGTGATGAACCTATAACATTTCGGCATTATTTTGTCATTATTTGTTGATTGTTTTGAAAACTTGACTTTGCTGGTCCAAAACAATTGGTTTATACGAACATCATTAAGTCGGGTCCAATGTTTGTTCTATATTAATTTTATCTTGTTAAAAATTATTGCATAGATAGATGATTCACAGGCTAATAGGAAAAGAAATTGTTCTTCAGGAAGAAAGTTCTAAGTATGGAATTAACAGAAAATGATTGAAAAGTTTGTTTAAAGAAGTGATATAATAATAATTTATTTCACGTAGGGAGAGGTAATTTAATATTAGACAAGGTACAGGTAATTTTGGATATTAATTTAAACGTTCAAGTGGCTGCGCTGTTAATCCATAATCTTAATAGCAACACAAAGTATTTAATTAAAGAGAAATAAAATAAATATATAAATATCCTCTCAAGCAGCTGCCTACCAGAGAAGTCTGACAGGAACCTGTCAGTTTAATACTCCATAGAGTAGATCTGTGAGGAAGACGAGACCTCAGCAGAAAGACAGCACAAACATCCATGCCTTCTCCGGGGCTCGAACCCAGGTCCCTTTGATCAGTAGCCAAGCGCAATACCCTCGGCCATGGGATACAAAATAAATATTAACACAGAGTTTTAAAAATTATAGTGCTGTTGACTGTGGTTTGGAGATAATTAAATAATATAATATTAAATTTGCAAGGTTTTCGTGATAAACTTAATTCACATTTGATGTTTTTTTTAATTTAATGATATAAATGCAAAAGCCAACAACGTCAACACAGCTTTGTGTATACAAACAAATTCCATCGTTCAGTAAACAGAATTGCAATTATGCAACGCCTGAGTTATCGATAAACGATTACCCTTTAAAATTATAGAGATCTCTCTACCAATAGCTGGACAATTTTACTATTTTTTTTCTGTTCGCAGCATAACAGTAGTGGCTAGAGAATCATCAATCATTGAAACATTTTGCGACAACACGGACCTTTCTAAAGTTTTGATAGATTAGTTTGTGGTCGGGTGTGGCCGAATGGTTAGAGAGTCGGCCCTCAAACTAGAGGGATTATATGGTTGTTAAACTGAATGTTACAATTGTGCTATCAGTGCTAAACAAGGGCGGATCCAGCAACAGTTTTTCAGGAATGGAGACACAACGAAAGTGACTTTTACCTAACTAAATATATTAAAGTTCAAGGCGTTTTGTTTAATGGTCGATGAAATCTGAATGCATCTCAAGGAAAGTTGGACATTTATTTTGTGATATATAAGTAAACGAAAAGATATTACTGATACGAAATATGTGTCGCACTATTCTGCTCAGTCTATACAGCCTAGTGGAAGGAATAATCTTAGATTTGTGTATATTTTTATGCAATTTATTTCTTCACAGACAGCCCACTTGACACGCAAGACTAACAATCATACTATCAGTATGATATACTATAAAAATAGACCAGTGAGGGAGGCGATAGTTCATCGAAATATTATTCAAAATATATTCAAACTTTGAAAAACTTCAACCATAATTTTTCGGAATTTGAACCCAGTTCTATATGTTTTGTAGCTAAGCAAGCTAACGATTCTCAGATAAAATCCAATGGGATCAAACTTCTATTTCAAATTGAATTTTAGAACAAAATTATCTTTTGACAATAATAGAACTATTAAGTACTTCTACTTAAACCAGATTGTAAAATTATGAAGTTTATGCTCTTTGTATACATATGTAATTTTTTTATAATTTCCTTTTAAATAAAATTTTCTAGGTCATGTTTCGCTCATTAAACCATAATTTACTCCAAGCTGTAAAACTTGTCGAGTTTCATATTTTTTCATTTTGCAATATCTACTTTTTCAGTTATAGCGCTGCATTTTTTTTTTTGGCTCAGTTTCTGAAGTATAATAGACTATCACTCGATAGGCGAGTTAGTTCAACAGAGGTAATTCCCGGATTGCACATTATTACCCTTTTTTGACATTTGCCACATGTACAAGCGGGACCGAATCTAGGGTGAGCCATGCCCTCATTTTGAGAATCTAGTAAGGGTAAGAGAGGCCGAAAATTATTAAAATTGTTCATATTTCATGCATTTTTCAAGAAATTTTTTAAAACATCTGAAACGAAGGGGAAAATGTTACACTAGAATGGAAATTCAGTCTCTTGCCCTTTTACTCCCTTAAATCCCCCCTTTTATCTTTTTTCCTGCTCAATTGGGGGTCTCCCTCCCTTTTATATTAGCATTTGTTTATTATTTTGCTACTTGGCTGCTGTAGAAGAATAATCCTTCTTTTTCGATGCTTTTGCGCGCTTACCTCAATCTTTTTCTTGTGGAAACGATTGAACTCTTCCTGTTTCATTGTCTTTTAGTAGTACCACAAGACGAGTGATTAGCATACTAGGATACAGAATAAAGGGATCTGAGTTCGATCCCTGGACATGGTATGGATGTTCCTTTTTTGTTATCTTTCAATTGAGGTCTCGTCTTCCTCATATTGGGGCGGGCGTGACTCAGTCGTTAGCGCGACACGCTAGTAATCTGAAGTTTCCAGGTTCGAGTCCCCAGCTGGTTCAGCGTTGAGATTTATCTCCCGAAAATTCCCTACCCACCGTCAGTAGCGGACACCGATGAGCTTGGAAAGGCCGATGTTCGTCAGATGGGACGTTAAGCCAACTGTTCCAGTGGGTCTCGTCCCTCAACCTTCTCTGAGCCTTCAGGGTCCTTGTGACCTGGCCATTTAGTCCATTTTGTGCAAAAAAAGTGTCGCTCGCAGATAAACCAACCAACCTTACCCACAGATCTTCTCTGTAGCAAGCAGCTGCTTGAGGGATAATTATTTTTTTTCTTCTTTGTCTTGTGGGATAATCGAATTCTCTCTGCCTCACTTTCCGTTGTGCACTAGTTATTAAGCTCTGCCTTTAAGATTTTTTTCTTATGCTACTAAACGGTTTCTATCGGCCTCAGTCTTTGTCTTCTGGTAGTAATCGAGCTCTACTTGTACAGTCGCTCAAAAAAGTATCCGAACACTATGGTTGATTACAGAATTCAGAAAAAAATATCTGGCAACGATTTTTTTAGAAATTAGTGATCTGGCAACCTTCTTGTCACGTGACACGAAGTTCATGTCACGTGACACGTTGTTAGATATTTTTCCTGAATTCTGTAATCAACCATAGTGTTCGGATACTTTTTGAGCGACTGTACCAGTTTTGCATCTATTCGCAATCAATACATGATTTTCAGAGTTTATAACAGGAATTGGTGTGGGGTATGCATAATCATCCCCGAATTCTTCCCACTCCTCTCCTCCCCGTTGATCGAACTACATTGTTGTCTGCAGTATTGACAGTTTAGATAAGAGGTGCACAAACATTTTTTTCATGGGACCGAGTACAAATATATTATGTTTGCTGTAGGCCCAATAGTTGGGAGAGAGGGCGGGATGAAAAAAAAAAACAAAAACAAAAAGAGTTCAATTTTGTTGATTACATTTTTGTTGTCATATATATAGGTACAAAATAAAAGAAAAAAAATAAATATTATAATAAAGTTTGAAGTTGTCTTCCCGAAGCAGTTTGTGAAGGACGAAACTGGATCCTAGAAATGAGTTGTTGAACATTCGGCTTCAATGACGTTGTTGCTAGTTGTATCATGTCATTTAAATTTTCGTCTATCTTCTTATTAAAACACAATTCACTTTAACAGAGGTAAATTGGAAAATATTATTTTATATTTTCTAATTTTCCTTAAGAAGAATAAAATTGTTAAAAGAGCTGAAATTTCTGCACCCTTGGTTTAGAATATTCCTTCTGTATTTTAGCGATTTACCTTCTGAGATGAAACGAACACACACCTTAAAAGCGCAAAATTAAATTAAAATTATTAATCTAAATTAAACCTCCAAAACTGGAACATAGTTCATGGGGTAAAACACGGATAAAATATGAGGGTTTTTCAAAAAGTAATGCCAACCCTGCCGCCAAATGCGCGGAGCATTCCCAAGTTGCTTGCTTGCGCATCCTGCACTGTACAGAAGCTGTTCTGGAGGTAAGACATCATTCGTGAAGTGCCATTGTAGGAGAGTGGACAAAACGAATTCACGACAATATCAGACTCCTGCCTAAGACTTGATCACAAAGCTGGAACAATGCAGTTGGGTTAAAATCAAAGTAGCCGTGGCCGAAATTCAAGAGATTGTTGGCGTGGACTGAGGGAAGCTTGTGGAGATGCAACACTACCCTATCGCACAGCTGCACGAGAGTACAGTCCTTTTGCCAGGGTCAGGACAACGTTGATGACACTCATCATGGAGGGCATCCCGCAATCCCGCAGGAGAAAGTACATCTCTTACAAACATTGCTGTATGTTGACAGATATTGGACAATGTGCCCCTTGGCAAATGAAGATGGACTCAGTAAGTCCATCGTTCATTACATTCTGAAGGACATCCTGGGCATGCGAAAAATCACAGCACATTGTGTCCGACATCATCTCATGGAGGTGTAAAAGTGGGACAGGTACACCATTGCAAATCTCCGCCTGGAATGGTGTTAAATTGAGGGTGATGCATTTCTTAGTGTTACTGCTATTGAGGAAATGTGGGCATGGGCGTTTCAGGTTTGGGGGAACAAACCTGAAATGCCAGTCCAATGAATGGTGCCATCCAAGGTTTTCGCACCCAAAAAAATTGCGGCAAGAATCCAGCAATGTGAAAATGCTACTGATTGTTGCTTATGGCATTGATAGTATTTTCCTCCACCAAGCAGTGCTTCAGGCCAAACTGTGAATGCGAAGTATTACCGACGGTTTCTTGTGCATCATCTGCGTTCGGCCGTACGATAAAAGTGTCAGCACTTCGTCACAGGGTATCCACCACTTCTCATTCACAACAGTGCCCGTTGACACGTGCACCAACTTGTGAAGGAGCTTTTGGCAAGGTGGCGATGGGAAACCTTGGAACATTCATCATACTCTTCAGATGCAAGTCTTTATGAGTTTGATCTGTTTCCTAGGAGAAGGAACCACTCTATGGGCCACGGTTTCATAGTTTAAATGAGGTGTTTCAAACCACAGGATGGGCTATCACAGTGATCAACAAAAATAGATCTGCTGATGGCATTCGCTGGTTCCCACAGATTGGGAATAAAGTTGTTAACCTAGAAGATGATTACATTGAGGATATGGAATGTTAATTTTACATTCAAATAAAGTGTTCAGTAAGTTGCCATTTGCATTTTGAGCAACTCTTGTATGTTAGATGTAGAAGCGAGCATGGAAGTCCCTACATCAGAATTCGTACTTCCTTATAGTATAACTTTACTCGTACTTTATTCGTACTTCCTTGTAGTAACAAGTGAAACATAGAATAAATGAAATATAAGTCTATAAATTCATTTAGACCTATTGACACGATTATTAGAAAATAGATGGGATACATTGCAGTCAAATATGGTTCATTAACTCATCAGAAGAAACTGCCTGCTTTTTATTAATTTTTATTATATTTTTTATTCTCGATAAAAATATTTCCTGAAAATCTATTGCTTATTTTCAAAAGATAAAATAAGACAATCATATAATCATATTTTACATTTAGCTTTTCTTTTGGTGACATTATTTTTGTTGTTTCAGTTTTAAACCTTATACATAACTTTTGTTTTTTTGCGTAATCAAATAAACAGACGTAACATTGAACAGCTATTTATGAACACTGATAACAAACACAAAATTTTGTTATATAATTGCCTCTTTAAAATCCTTTAGTTTCTTTTTCAATATGAAAATTTTCTTGCATTATTTCCCGAAACATTGAATTGCAGATGTAACGCATTTTTGTAACTGCTGGTGATTTTTCCGTAATCACTTTCTTTTTCAATATGAAAATTTTCTTGCATTATTTCCCGAAACATTGAATTGCAGATGTAACGCATTTTTGTAACTGCTGGTGATTTTTCCATAATTATTTGCAATTCGTAATAGTATAGAGTGATTCATCTTTTTTACGTCTTCTATTTCTATTATGAGATATCCTTTTTTAATATGTATTATCAAAATTGGTGTTCAATATTATAGTTATAAAGATTTGTGTAGGTTAATATTTTTAATAATTTAATTATGTCTTGTTTGTTATTTGTTTATGGTTTATACCATACAAATACATATATCTAGATTGTGAGATCGTACAGTCGCTCAAAAAAGTATCCGAACACTATGGTTGATTGCAGAATTCAGAAAAAATATCTAGCAACGATTTTTTTAGAAATTAGTGATCTGGCAACCTTCGCGTCACGTGACACAAAGGTTGCCAGATCACTAATTTCTAAAAAAATCGTTGACAGATATTTTTTTCTGAATTCTGCAATCAACCATAGTGTTCGGATACTTTTTTGAGCGACTGTACATTACTGACATTATTTAGCATTCTATATGGCTCAATAAATGTCCCATTGCGATTTTTAGTAGCGTTATTTAATTAAACTAAACTTTAGAGTAACTGGTGTACACCTGTTCCATTTAGATAGATAATAATAATTAAGATAGATAGTAATAGATAATAATAATTTAGATAGATAGTAAGTCTAGTATAGCTACAAATTTTATAATTATTCATTTACATAAATATTTTTGTGTGTTATAATAGAGAAAATTGTGCCAGAAACATTTGTATATTTTTAATGTCATTCCCTTTGCAAATAGTTTAATATAAAAAAAATATACTTTGAGAAAACAGATTATTAATTATATATAAAAATATTTTAGATATGCAAGGCAAGCAAAATTAATTTATTTGAAAGTTAGACATACCTTGGAAGTCAGTGACGATTTTTATGAGGAGAAGTGGTCAGATGAAAAATTCTAAAGGTTTTGCACTGTATGTTGTTTTTTGAGGGTGATAAAAAACGCACAAGTTATAATTTATTGCTAAAGCATTGTCAAAACTGTCAAGCGAGTTTTCAATACACTCTCTATAATCTCTATGCTTAAAAAAATGTCCTTATGCTTTTCCAACATGCTGTTTGATTAGCAGAGTGGTTGAGTGAAAGAAGAACTAAAACTTCGTTGGCTTGTTTCTTTCTCTGTACACTGAAAAGCTTCCCTTTTTGTCCTGTATATCGATATCTCGAAATATACCTCGCTATTGCCTGGCCATTGGTTTTTCATTAAGTGGGGAAGAAACTGCATCGTAACACAGAGAAGAAAATAAAGATTTTTTTTACTCCTCATTAGGCTTTTGTTCCATGAACGCTCTGAAAAAAGTAAACAGAATAACGCACAGTTATTCTAAATTGCGACTGCAGGGCTGTTTTAGACGATGTGTAGCTATTTTGTAATCGTAAGTCAATAATTATGAAACTGCTCTTTGTATCAATGGTTTGATTTAATTGTCACGTTTCGAAAAGAACTCCCTACATAAATTTGACCATCTGCAAAAAGAAATTCCTCTAACCATATGATTATTAGATAGCAAATCGGTTTAATGTGTACAAAGCTTGAAAGTTTTTAACGAAAATTATTAACCTAAAAGAAGCATATGAAAATGCAAATGACCGTATCAGTTTTAGGAAGTGAAATGCAAAGATCGCTTTGGTTTATGTAGACTAATTTACCGATTCGAAGTTTTACACCATGATTCGTTGAAGCTTTCGTGCAGCTAAATCTAAGCTTTGTAGAGACAGATGTAATGGGTGTTAAATTTACTATGCTTAATAGTAAGCATATAAAAAAAAAAAAAAATAAATAAAACCCCCCTCAAGCAGCTGCTTGCCACAGAGGTCTGACAGGAGCCTGTCAGTTTATATGCCACAGTAGGAGATCTGAGAGGATGGCAGGACCTCAGCAGAAAAGCGACACACACATCCATGCCTAATCCGGGGCTCGAACCCAGGTCCCGTAGAACAGTAGCCAAGCGTGCTAGAGAACTGAAAATGTAGGATAATCTTGGTTGAGGATGCCTCAACGATATGGTTACAAATCAGTGGTGGTTTTAGATTTTTTCAAACGTGTATGAATTATATTGTGGCTAATTATATTTAAATACTAAATGATAATAGAATACATATTAATAGAAAGTATTTATATAAGTACTGTCTCGGTGACCTTGTCGTTAGTATGCTTGGTTACTGATCAAAAGGACTTGTTTTCAACCCTCGGTTTTTCTGGGGAAATCTTATACGATTACCCACTTAAAAGTCCTCTTCAAACTACCTTATCAAATTTTCTTTGAAATTCTGAGGTCCGGGGCGCTCCAGAACTTTTGTGTTCTCTGCTACCAGAAATGAATCATAAATTAGCAAATAAGTAAATTAACAAATAATGATAATAATGCTGACGTCCCGTGGCCGAGTGGTTAGCATGCTTGGCTATTAATCAAAGGGACATGGTTTCAGACCCCGGGTAAGGCATGAGTGTTCGTGTTGCTTTCTGAAGTCCGCAATCCTCACAGGCCTTCTACTATGGCGTATAATCTGACAGGCTCCAGTCAGACCTTTGTGGTAAGCAGTTGCTTGAGGCAGTATTTTTTTTTATTAATGATGATTTTCTAGTAAACTTTGTGTTTTACGTGTACCAACTTTTTTTTAACGTATGTCATTTAATAATTTTAATAGCAAACTGAGCGAAAAATAATGCATATTAAAACATAATGAAAATTCTCTGTCGTTGAGCAATAAGATTTTTAAGTTTATCCTTCAAATTATTTCCATATCCTTCAAACAAATAGTTTGAAGGATATGAAGGATAATTAATTTCTGAGCAAGAAGAGCTTTTTAATTGTGCATACATAATTCGTATGCTTTTATGGCTAATATCTAATTCAGATTTTTCAATTTATTTCATTGTTACTAATTCCAAAAGTTGCATAAATTGTGAAAAGAAAAAAGATTAATTTCTATTTAAAATCCTACCTAGGCCTTAGTAGCTATCACCTACCCACCCTAAAATTTGTTTGAAGCCTGGAACTAGCTAGGCTCCACACTTAATACAGATCAGAGTGAATCTAACTAGAGAGTACCAGACATGCTTTTAAAATTATCATTACATTTGCTGTACTTTGTACTGTACATTGCCATTTGTTTACTTTTAACAAACAGAATTGTCGTTTATATTTGTAACCACTAGCACTGTCTCCTAATCATTAATAAATCAAAATAAATATTGTCAGTGCTTAATATTATTTATTAATATGTGGTTCGCCAAAAATTTCTCAACCACTAGGCATACCACTTTAAAATGAGGCACCTCTCAATCCCCAAAAGTGCTGAATTTTATAGAATTATAGTAATATTTACAGAAATTCATGGATACCTAACAACTTTACATACGACAGAGGCCGCTTTTTGAAAGCTCATCATTATTTTGCTATTGCATCATTGAAGGCGCTCGGCAAACGAAGAAATTCTCAATACTGGAAAGTCATCTTGAATTTTAGAAACTTAGGTTGTGAGTCTGATACTTGACACTACCGATTAAGCCATCGGTGCACTTTTCATTTTTATAGAACTGGAAGGTACTCTAGAATGCAGTTCTTTTTAAAAAATTTATTTACTTCGAAAATAAAAAAAAATAAAAATCTCAAAAATGCAATAACATTTGATCCATTTGTGGATCGTTATTATTGCTAAGATAGATTTGATTTTTTTTGCTTTATTTCAATGTAGAGGAAACATCATCAGTGTTTCATGATCTGGTTATTTTTATCGCCATTCTAACTTGAACTTGTTCTGCGCCATAAAACTCTTTTGACCAAACTATCAGCACCTAGTTTTCTAGAGAATGATTAAAAAAATTCGATGCTCTCTTAAATTTGTTGAAATTACAGTGTATGTAAACTGCATTCCAATGGCTCGCCAATTTGATTTTTATCACGAACTCTACATTAGCTATGATCAAAGTCTGTGACCTACATCCTCGTAGAAATTTACGAATTTAAAAAGATTTTCTTAAGTGTTCTAGATTTTGGTGTTGTTTTGGAAATGGCTCACTTATAATGGTGCTACAGTTCCATTTCTAAAGACTTCATTGGCATTGATATTGGGAAAAAAACACACATTATTATAAACTTAAGAAAATAATAAAAATGAGTACAGAACGTGTGTGATGTTAGAGTGCTAGATGGAGCAATTGATTGCCAATTCCAGTTCTGGAACTGTCGCCGTTAACTAGGTCGTTTCTTTTGATTATATAATTTTGTGTCTTCAGATTTTTATCTATGATATAATAGAAATTTTTACCTTGAAGACGATATAAACGTTGTGAGAAACTATCATCCTGCAAGGGGTGAGAGTTCTTTTCCCCACCAAAAGTATAAAGGGACTGTTTTAGTTTTAGATGTAAAAGTTGAAGAGTCAAGTTATCTTAGTTCAGGAAACAGTATACTGATAGGTACTTCTAATTTTCCATCAATATATTTTTATGGAAATGAATTTTAAGCACTCAGAATAGCATGAGAAATTTCAAATATTCAACATTTAATTAGCCACAGAGTGAATGGCAACAGTGGGAGACAGTTCGTTTCCCGCCTCTTCCAAGAACATGATAGTACAGTCGCTCAAAAAAGTATCCGAACACTATGGTTGATTAGAGAATTCAGAAAAAATATCTGGCAACGATTTTTTTAGAAATTAGTGATCTGGCAACCTTCGTGTCACGTGACACGAAGGTTGCCAGATCACTAATTGGATCGTGTGGGCTCACTCACGGAAATATTGAGCATGTGCAGTTACCGTCACAGCAAACTGGAGCATGTGCAGTAACTGCACACGCTCCAGTTTGCTGTGAGCGGTAACTGGAGCGTGTACAATTGCTGTACACGCTCCAGATATTTTTTCTGAATTCTGTAATCACGTGACACGAAGGTTGCCAGATCACTATTTTCTAAAAAACTCGTTGCCAGATATTTTTTCTGAATTCTCTAATCAACCATAGTGTTCGGATACTTTTTTGAGCGACTGTACGAGCCCTAGTTGTTATTTTGTGTGCTATGAGGTTGCGAATTAATTTATTCGAACTGTAACCGTTTGTAAAATGCGTTTTTAAACATTTTTGGTTTGCCTCGAAGAGTGTATGACTTGCCTATTCTGTTCTGTTTCAGAAATAAAACAATTATAAACTTAGGCGTATTTCATTTTATGTCATAGTGATCTGACATTTTTGCCATAAAAGATTTAATTACATATTACTTATATTCACAGCAATCCATTGGTTTGCATTTAAGCCATTATCCTCGCTGTATTTTGCTAATACTGAGTATAGGGAAGAATTTGTCTTAAGCCGGGTGGAATCCGAACCCATCTCAGCGCACCAGAGCACCTGATATGTTATTAGGAAATAGTGGATTCGGATCTCACTCGGAACAAGACAAATTTTTCTCTATACCCACTATTAGTAGAATACAGCGGACAGAGCGGCTTAAATATATCATAACCTCTTCTGTTCAGCATAAAGAGGTCCATCTTGAAGTTGAATTCCGTTTTCAGTTAATCAAATGAATGTCATTTTGCATCACGTAATATGACAATGAGGTCTAACTCCTGTTGGTCCAAGAAAATGTATTTACATGATTTTACAAGTGGGAAAATCTGTTACTTATGAGCTTTTTAAATTATTTTTGGATGTATGGTTAATGTGGTATAACGGTCTAAATGCATTAAAGTACTAGCAACGATATCTCGTTTTTATTTAAAATTAAAATATTTTAAATCTGAATATAGGATAATCTTTCTAATTGCCTATAGGCTTAAATATACAGGGTGAATCTGAAAAAGTGGGCAAAACTTTACGGGGTTGTAGAACGCAGCTATACGAGCAATATTCGTCATAGAATGTATGGTCGGAACGCAAGCGGTGAGAAGTTAAAAGGTAGTTTTCCGCTGTCACATTTAAAGAATGAACACAAGAAGGAGAGGAGATACTTCAGAAAACATTTTATTAACAGGAATGTAATTGAGGTACCCGCACCGTACACAAAGTGCATATCCGCCATTTCGTGGTTAGTATAACCAGCCATCCTCACGGCAATCCACGGTAGAAATGCCGTTGGGTGCGAGGACCGACCCTTTTATACCATTTCCAACTCCACCTAGCGGCTCGCCGTTTGCGTTCCGACCATACATTCTATGACGAATATTGCTCGTATAGCTGCGTTCTACCACCCCGTAAAGTTTTGCCCACTTTTTCAGATTCACCCTGTATAGAAGGGTATCAGTGTGTTTCGAACCACACGATTCAGAAGTAAGGCATGAATCTCATCTGACTTCATCCACCCTGCTTAGAAGCAGAAGGGTATCAGTGTGTTTCGAGCCACACGACTCAGAAGTAGGGCATGAATCTCACGTGACTTCATTCACCCTGCTTAGAAGCATGAACTTCAACATGCTTCGGTTCCATTGTTCAGAAGAAGAAGCACCAATTGATTCCAACCACACAACTCAGAAGCATGTTTCAGTCTAATTTAGGACTAAATAAAAGTTTAATTTTAATCATTAATCTATTTTCATCTCATCGGATATATCTAGTGCAATAAGTCTAATTTTAATCATGAGCAGAAGCATAACGATCATTGAGATGAGGCTGTTTTGCCTTCCCCTCAAAGGTAATAGCAAAATTATAAATCAAAGGTAATAGCAAAATTATAATAATTTATTTATAATAATTTATAAATAAATAAAAATTATAATTGAGAATTATAATATAATAAGTGCATCCATCCTGAAGCCAGGGGGTTCCCTAATTTGGTCATTGGTTACTCAATTTGTCAGAAAATTCCACAATTTAAGTTTTGTGTTTTGCTTATAAAATATTTTTTACTATAAGGATCAGGGAATTCCCTTTATTGGAGTATCTGCTGCATAGCTCCCAAGATAATTAAACTGAGACACTTGCTCAAGAGAACAACCGTTCAAAGTAACTTAAGCATCATCTGTCTAACCAATTTTCATCACTTTAGTTTACTCTCTGTTTACTCTCTGTTTATCATCAAATCTACTCTATTACCAGCCTCATCAATTCATCTCTATTACAAGCCCTAACGAAAGAATTCACCTCATCAATATCATTAGTTAACAAGGCCAAATCATCTGCATAATATAAATCAGAAATTTTAAAATTTCTAGACCATTGAAGGCGAAAATCTCCCCCTTGCAAAGAATTCCGCATAACATAATCAATAACCAAACTAAAAAGAAAAGAAGATAAAATGCACCCTTGTCAAACTCCACTAAAAATGTTAAACCAATTGTTACAAGCTTTATCAACTCTCACAGATGATTCAGGATTATTGTAGAGAGCTTTCATTAGGAGAGCTAACTAGTCAGATATTCCATATGATCTAACTATCAACCACGAATTATGTCGATCAATAGTTAAAAGCCTTTTTAAAATTTCTAAATCTAGTAACCACAGATTTCTGCAATTCTAAACATTTCTTTCTCAACAATCTGTCTGAGTGAAAATATTTAATCTATACATTCCCTATCACTTCTGAATCTACACTGTTCATCACGCAGTGTCCATCAAACGAATTCTTAATTCTATTAAGTACAACATTGCAAAGAACTTTACCTGGAACAGGAAATAAGATCATACCCCTATAGTTATCATAAGAACTGCGATCGCTTTGTATAAAAATTGGGATAATAATAGCTCTGGTAAAATCCTTAGAAACAATGAGTTTATCATAAAAGATAAATGATCAAGAATGAAAACTCAAGAAGTTATATTTCTGTCAGCCATATGATAACAGAAACATTACATTCCCAGGTCTAAGCATTTCAATAGTAATTTCATGTACCGCTGGGGATTTATGCAGTTTAAGTTTAGAAAGAGCCAAAATAACTTCAGATTGTGATATAGGACTAACATTAAAGTCAGTAATGCATGTATTCATATTACAAACAATGTAAATAGAACTAACTGCATTGTTTAGAACATATCTGAAATGCTCGGCCCACCTAGCCATCACAGAATCTTCACCTTCAACAACCTTACCATGTTTATTCCTCAATCCCTGTGCACCTATCTGTTTCCTCTCACACAAAATATTAACTATCTAGTACAACTTTCTATTGTATTGTCTAGTAAACTTTCTAACTAGTATTAACTATCTAGTACAACTTTTTGTTATTGTACTGTCTAGCTGCTTCCTCTGCTTTGTCAGCCAAGCTTTCAAGCCAAAGTTTTTTTTGTCAGCTATTAACTTATCCATTACACATTTATTAAGTTCTTTGTAATGCTGTCCATTAGGACTAGTATGGTATTGATTCATATTATTCCTGCACTATAGCCGTCCCATGGCCGAGTGGTTAGCGCGCTTGGCTACTGATATAAGGGACCTGGGTTCGAGCTCCGGGTAAGGCATGGATGTATGTGTCATTTTTCTGCTGAGATCCTGTCATCCTCTCAGATCTTCTACTTTGGCATATAAACTGATAGGCTCCTGTCAGACCTCTGTGGCAAGCAGCTGCTTGAGGGGGTATTTATTTTACCATCCTTCAGAAATAAGTTCCACAGCCTTATCACTCAAGTAACTTTGCCTCCTCTGTTCCTTCTTACCCAAAAGAGTATTGTAGTTTCAAGAAAAACATGTTTAAGCTAATCCCATTCTTCCTAAACTACAGTCTAGATATCGGGACAAAAATTCTGCTAATATACCTAGTCAGTATTAAAATAAATAATATATCCCCCTCAAGCAGCTGCTTGCCACAGAGGTGTGACAGGAGCCTGTCAGTTTATATGCCACAGTAGAAGGTCTGTGAGGATGGCAGGACCTCAGCAGAAAAACGACACATACATCCATGCCTTACCCGGGGCTCGAACCCAGGTCCCTTAGATCAGTAAACCTCGTTATATCTTTGTTGTTTTGTTTTGCCTTCTTAATATATAAATGAATGACCCATATATCATAGGCAAAGAAATTCGCAAAAGGAAAATGTGTTACGTTTTGTGTTGAGTTAGTATTAACCTTTAACGAATGGATTGAGTTGTTTTACCCCTGAGTGGAACCTTTTACATATAAAGGGTTAAATGGCCAGATAACAAACACTCCAAGAGCTGAGAGAAGGTTAAGGGAAAGAAGATCCACTGGACATAGCTGTTAGGACATAGATGAGAGCTTTCTGTCAAGGCCGTCCAGTATGTTCTTGAATGTGCTCAGGGATAGCTCTTCCGCATACGAGCGGGGGTGGCTCAGTCGGTAGTGCGTCAGGCTCGTAATCTGCTGTTCCCAGGTTCGAGTCCCAGCTGGGTCAGCATTGAGATTTATCTCCGCAAAACTCCCCGCCCTGCGCACGGTCAGTAGGGGACACCGATGGGCTTGTAAAGACCGCCGTCCATCGGATGTGACGTTAAGCCGTGTGTCCGTGTCTAGGAGAACCATACCCTGCGCACGTTAAAGAACACACTGGATGGCCGTGACGGGAGGCTACCATCTGTCTCCTAACAGCTATTCCAATGGATCTCCTCCCCTAACCTTCTCTGAGCCTTCGGGGTCCTTGTGACCTGGCCATTTAACCCATTGTGTGCAAAAAAAGTATCGCTCAGAGGTAAAACAACCCAACTCAACCCGCATACGGGCCACGGATTTAAGTCCCATCCGAAGGAAAGCGAATTTTCTAAGCCCATTGGTGTCCTCTTTCTGATATCGGGCAGGTTGGGGTTTAGCGGAGACAAATCTCAACATTGGCACAGGTGGGAATGGAACCTGGAAACTACAGATTACGAGCTTGGTGCGCAACCGCCTCGCCTCATTTAACGAATGGCATATAATCCTTAATCATAATGGATTTTATGCAGTTCAATAGTTATATAAATTATTATCCTCGTGATATGATATCATAAATAGGAAGACAAAGATATATTTGAAGTTTTGATTACAGCATTTTGCCCTAACTGAAGGAAATTACGGCGATACTTAACAAGTCGAGTTTCAGCCACTTGATGAGTTATCAGTTTAACATTTTCATGTTCTGAACAAAACGTAAGAGTAACATTGCGAATATTTCATATTTGACTCTAAGTATAGAATAAATACTGTAGACAAAAAGTTCTATTTACAGTTGCATTTGGAAACTGCTGCGGATAAATTATTTAACACGAACAAATTATCCTCTGCATGGTGCGCCATAAAAGTTGATCTTATTCATAGCTGTATAAATGATCAATATAATGTCCGTAACATTTTCTTTTGTTCAATACAGATGCTCTTCAAAACACGAGGAATGTTCTACCTTAAAAGCTTTCTACTTGGAGCTTTTTTCAATGGGAATGAAATGAATTTACAGCCTGAAAGAAGCTCCAGATACATTCGCTGCAAAGAACAGCACTTTTCTTAAATTTCCTATTCGAAAAAATTATTAGATTAATTTCAAAATATTGATTTTAGACTTAAAAAAAAATGCCCATCAATGTTCCTTTTTTTTTTACCGAGAATAGGTGGGGGGTTTCGTGGAAATAAATATCAACACTGGAACAATTGGGACTTGTACCTGGAAACTATTTGGAACATTCGGTAGTGTCTGGTACGCTACAGACAGCTATTAGGAATCAGATGGAAGCCATCCGTCAAGACTATATTCGGTGTGTTCTTTAACGTGTACAGACTCTACCTCACAGGGAGCTATGATTTAAAGTATTCTTTTGTGTAAAGATACCTTTCCAAGTCCATCGATGCCTTTATTTACACAGATTAAAAAACGGGACTTAGCTGAGAAAATCTTGGCGCAGGCGTAGTGCGGACTTGAGCTTAGGAACATTAGATTATGAGCCTGATACTGACTTAGTGAATTGCCGCCTCTCATTAATAAATGGTTGAACACGTTAAATTGCTATTACAACAATTCTATTGTTAACTCTAGACAATATACATTTCAAGTTATGACATTACTGTATACATGGGGTCCAGAAAACCCCTGCGTGTAAGTTGTATATTTTATGGAATATAATGTATTTTGAAATGTTAAGAGAAGTAGAACAGTAGTAACAGAATCCACTGCTTTTTGTAGGACTTTTTTTAAATGTATGTTTAGGTATAAAAATTTGATTTACACTGCACTATATTTTCTTCACTCTATTATATTGAAAGAATGGCTGGTAGCATGGACCCCATGTGTACTGTCTAGGGTTAAATGTTTATCAAGAAGGCATATTTTGGGCTATGAAAAATCTTGGTAAAAAATAGTGTAAAAAATTTCCGTACCATTACTTTGAAGCAATCCTTCTGGTGGCAGGAAAGTGAAAATCCCTGAAATTCAAAAAGTTAAAAAAAATTGTCCCATTTGAAAACATAATTGAGTAGCATTGATATATTCTCTGAAATTATTGTCTTCTGTCATAAATAATTTATATTTTCTCCGCTGGACCACACCCCCCCCCTCTCGTTGGAAAACAGAAACTTTCGGATTTGGAAAGGTCGCCCTTGGTCAATTTGTTCGTTTGCTGCTCCGTGTTCAGAAGAGTTATAACTCTTTGAGTCACAAATGCATGCTAGATGGGCTTGATTCCTTTCTAACTGCTGCTCAGTGGATGCCGCTTTTCAACCCTGAGTGGCATGATCCTTGTGATTTGGCTATTTAGCTTATTGCACAGCAAAAAAGTGCGTTCATGGGTAACACAACCCAACCCACACTGGGATTTCCTATGTATATATTCTATATTCTAATTTAATAAAAAAAAGTTATAATTTCACACAAAATATGCGACGTGATATTAAGTGCTTGTCAGTCATAAAGAGAAGAAAAAAGCGCGGATTTAATGCGCCTTCCAGTTGCCGAGTCTTAGAAAATCATTAACGGAAGGTACTTGCAGAAATCTCACTGATAGGAAAGTGTGCGCGCTCTGCGAAATGAAGGCATTTGCATGCAAATTCCCAGCGACGACTAACTGCCCGTGAGCACGTCAGGCGAGGCTGCTATTGGCAGCTGCGTTTGCATATAATAATAGTTGGTAATTTATTTGCAAAATTGCGGAAATTCCTTGAAACATAATATGCGAAAGATAAGCTCGTACAGGAATCGTAGAAAGTGAGAGAGAAAACTAGGGCCAGGTCCTCATTTTTTATTATTTTGAAATGAATAGTTGCTATTAACTGCACATTGCGAGAAGAAATTATTAGGAAGGAAAGGAGCGTTGCAATTTTATTTTTATTAACACGCATTGCATAAAGATTATCTTCTGTTGATATGCAATGTGAACTCTGTTAGAGGATTTTTCAATGATATTTATAAATCGATATGCAATCTGTTAGAAAATATATATATACCTTCTGTGATAAGGCAATGTGTAGTCTGATAGAGGATTTATCACTGTTACATACGTATGTAGCTTAATGTGCAGTCTGTTAAAGAACATGCATGGTTTCCATAAATTAAGGAACAACCCTATTTTCAACAATATTCGTTCAGTATTTAATGAGTTATGGAAGTTTGAAAGTTATGGAAGTTTGAATATTTAACAACGACAGTGCCAGTCTTAAGAAACTTATACAAAACTGAAGAATAGTGAAAGAATTCTTTACACAAATTTCTAAAATACACACTTATTTTATTAAACACTTTGAAGCAATACTTATTACTATTATTGTTATTGTGAAATATCCAAATTTCCGTAACTCATTAAATATTGAACGAATATTGTTGAAAATCGAGATATTGATATATTTAATTGAAATCTTTATCTCTTATCATATTTTTCAGAACAAAAAAATTATTTTAGATGTTATAGAGCTTCCACGTTAGCATTTCGTTGACAAAACATAGGGTTGTTTCTAAATTTATGGAAAACTATTGTATATATTCCATTGATAGGCAATGTGCATAGAATATATACATCCTTTAACAGATTGCACATTAATATCAGCAATTGTGATACTAGAGGATTTATAACTATTACAGATGTTAATATGCAATCTGTTAAAGGATATATCTTTTATGATAGAACAATGTGAAGTTTAGTAGAGGATTTATCACCATTACTGGAGTTAATATTATAAAATTAAATAAATAATATATAAAATTAAAATATATCTTCTATGATAGGACAATGTGAAGTCTGTTAGAAGATTTATCACTGTTTTTCATATTAATGTGCAATCGGTTGAAGGATTTATCATTGCTAATGATAGGTTAGCAGTGTTAGGTTATTATACAGTTTTAGAAGATTCATCGCTGTTATTGATGGTCAATGAGAAATCTTTTAGAGCATATATGTATATGCTCTAAAATTATATAATTTTATTATAATAATTTATTATAATAATATTATAAATTATAAATTTTATTGACGTAATTGATTAGTATCATAATATAAGGAGTGCCAAAAAAAAAGCAAATTTCTCAATTAAAAAAATATACTAAATTGAAATCTTTTGTTGTTAGAAGTGTAATTTGTAAAAAATATCGCTGTATGTTAGAGATGACTTCGGATTGTTTTTCGAGCAGACATCCATCCAAACCATTTCGATAACTGTTGAGCACTAGCTTAACTTAAGCAAAATATTTTTCTGGACTCATCCTTATAATTACTTATAATCATTTTATGGAAAAATTGAAATGCTACTGTTATTTAGGACGAAAAATATTAGAAATACTAGAAGAAATTGAAAGTTCTTGGGTTAATATCATTATAAACAGAAAGAGCACTTTATTTAATAAAGATAGAGAATACATTAAGAAATATTCAAAAGCCGCGTGTGCTTATTTTTAATTACCAAAGACTAATTAAAAGGCTCGTAATCTGTAGTTCCCAGGTTCGAGTCCCAGCTGGTCAGCGTTGAGATTTATCTCCGCAAATATTCCCCGCCCTGCCCACGGTCAGTAGGGGACACCGATGGGCTTGGAAAGGCCGCCGTCCGTCGGATGGGACGTTAAGCCGTGGCCCCGTGTGCGGGAGAGACATACCCTGTGCACGTTAAAGAACACGCTGGATGGCCTTGACGGGAAGCTACCATCTGTCTCCCAACAGCTGTTCCAGTGGGTCCCCTCCCCCAACCTTTTCTGAGCCTTCGGGGTCCATGTGACCTGGCCATTTAGCCCATGGTGTGCAAAAAAGTGCCGCTCAGAGGTAAAACAACCCAACATGCAGAGGTAATATTGGAATAGAGGTGTCCCACCCGACAACAGAATGATGCCATAGACCACGGTCCCTAAAGTTTTATCGAAAATAACATTAGCACCATAATATGCATAAGATTTCAGATGCGCAATCCCCCCCCCCCCGCTAAAAAAATTAAGAAATGCACTTATAATAGTGAAAAGGATTCTGTCTGCACATTTGTGAAATTTAGTATGACAATCATCTGCTGCTCTCAGCACATGCTGGTGATATGCATGTTTGCTGCAACATATCAGAAGTCACACGTACAGTCGTATTTGATACAGCATAATTTGATGGAATTTTTAAAAAATATTATTTTTTAAAAATAATTTAAAAAAAATTAAATTTTAAATTTAAATATTAAAAATATTTAATAAAAATTATAAAAAATATTAACAAATAGGGCTTAAAACATACCATTCAAGTTCATCTGTTAAAACAGATCAGTCGTCCCCAGGCCCAGATAGAGGGGGCAATATAGATGGCCAGCTGGGCCGTTTGGCCCCGAACCCTGGCCTATGGGGCCAGGTCTGGGGCCAAACTCAACTGAGTCGGTAAAAAGTAAAGGTGGGCGAGTGGTGGGTGTTTCAGAGATATTAAAAAAATTCTTCAAAAAAAATTCTTCAAAAATTCATAATTATTGACTCTATTACTAGCATTCTGAAATGGGGGGCTAAATTCCCCTCAAATACACGTCATTGTCAAATTATATGTCAAACAAATTTTGGCTATGTGTAAATTGTAAAAAACGCCGCAAATCGCTTTTATTAAATAATTTAAAATTCCTTTTAATAAGTGATAGAAATCTGATTTTTAATGCATCTATTAAATATATTCCTATATTTATATGACTTTCGGAGTGGAGTAGTGGCCCTACATTTGCAATTGGGTCGGACCCCGTCTCATCCCTCTTAGGCTTTGGTCGTCCCACACAGTTTCACGTAAGACGAATTAGAGTTTACTTCCTCACCATAGACATAAATAAGTTGACGGGAACTCTAATTCGTTTCTTAACCCGGACGAATCGATATTTGTTGTCTTGAGTTTGAGGATTTCGTATGTGTGCATATCTGAGCATGTCGAAACAACGAGCCGAGATCATTTGATCGCGATGAAAACTGAAGGCAATGTGGATGGCAAATGGGCTGATTGTAAGAGGTTGCAAAGGGGTGGAAAGATCAAGTTGAACATTTGAATGCAAAGAAAAGTAATGAGGTGTGATACTTGAGCAATCTTCTGATAATATATGAATGCGGAAACTCGTTAAGTTTGGACACAGCAGGAAAGAAATTTATCGAGTGTAATTTATTCCTCTTTTTTCAGTATTACATGCACCCTTTTTATTTGGAAAGTTTTCCTTTGTACTGCAAACCCCACAAGGGATTGGATGACATTAATTCGTTGCTGTTCCTGCTGTTTCCGCTTAGCTATTCCTTCGCATAAATTCGTTTGGTTTGTTTTACCTCTGAGCGGCACTTTTTTGCACACCATGGGCTAAATGGCCAGGCCACAAGGACCCCGAAGGCTCAGAGAAGGTTGGGGGAGGGGATCCACTGGAACAGCTGTTGGGAGACAGATGGTAGCCTCCCGTCAAGGCCACCCAGCGTGTTCTTTAACGTGCACAGGGTATGGCTCTCCCTCACACGGGGCCACGGCTTAACGTCACATCCGACGGACGGCGGCTTTTTCAAGCCCATCGGTGTCCCCTACTGACCGTGGACAGGGCGGGGAAATTTTCCGGAGATAAATCTCAACGCTGACCCAGCTGGGACTCGAACCTGGGAACTACAAATTACGAGCCTGGCGCGCTACCGACCGAGCCACCCCCGCCCCTCCTTCGCGTAAAAGGATACTGAAAATTACAAAGGTAAAAAAAAATGAGAAGTCGAAAATGATTCATTTGCAGTGGTAACAAAAATTTGTACAAATTGCAGCGAAAAAGAAATGTGCTTTTCTGGAAACTGTTTGCTTTAAAATTACTTGTGATTTCTTTAACGACTGAAAAAAGTTTACTTGTTAACGTTTCTTCTTTCTGAGAAACTGATACGTAATTAAATTGATATAGTAAGTAAAATATTAAAAAATGTTTATTCCCAGTAGTGTAGTCGAGACAGGGCGAAGTTAGCACTTTAATTGCAATTTTATTAATATTTATGAAATTTTAGAGGAATAGAGTGACACTGAAATGAATTATTAGTGAATTTAGGTTCAGGGATGTGTTAAACGTCTATTTCTTTTAACTGAAATCTTCCCAAAAAATATGATACAATACTTTATTGTTCCGATAAGAATGTAAAAAAACGCTCTTCCTGTTTTTTAAGAGCTAAATCACAACTTATTCCAAACGTATTTACTGGCAGAGGAAGACAAAGATTTTGGAATCGAAAGCAATATTTCATCCATCAACATTAAGATTAACTTTGTCTCTTTCACTTAAAGAGGCGCGGGCTCCTTCTCTAACGAACTTTTCATCCTGAACTTCATCGTCCAAAGACGAGCCATTGCGCATTGTTGTACGGCTGCTAACAGTTTATGGAAACTCTGTGTGAATGAAATAACATAAACCTTTTTACGAGTGGATAAAGTGTTCAGTCGACTGTCACCAGAAATACTCCAAAAGCGCTACAGCGCAAAATTGGAGTTAAGGGGGCAAATCATCACTATCAATTCAAACCCTTGGCAGACACATTTACCATCGAAATATCAAATTTCTAGCATGAACAGATCGTTTACAATATTAGTTAACTTGTTTTGCAATTTCACAACTGGCTGTAAAAATTCAAAGAATCGGAAAATGCGAATCGTAATATTACATTAGTACCTTTCTATCCTGAATTTTTTCCTTTCGTTTATAAAAACTTTGAATGTCTACAGACAGAGGATGGCAAAGGTTGGGTTGTTGGGTTGTTTTTCCTCTGAGCGGCACTTTTTTGCACACCATAGGCTAATTGGCCAGGTCACAAGGACCCCGAAGGCTCAGAGAAGATTGGGGGAGGAGACCCACTAGAACAGCTGTTGGGAGACAGATGGCAATCTCTCGTCAAGGCCATCCAGCGTGTTCTTTAACGTGCACAGGGTATGTTTCTCTCGCACACGGGACCACGGCTTAACGTCCCATCCGACGGACGGCGGCCTTTCCAAGTCCATCGGTGTCCCCTACTGACCGTGGGCAAGGCGGGGAGTTTTGCGGAGATAAATCTGAACGCTGACCCAGCTGGGACTCGAACCTGAGAACTGCAGATTTACGAGCATAGCGCGCTACCGATTTAGCCACCCCAAATGGCAAAAGGAAACTAATATCTCTTTTCCAAAACGATCTAAAAACTCAGTTTGTTTGTCAGCGTTCGCTTCATTTGAATTCTTGTTTCGTTTCTGCCGTGATACTCAGCGATGATATCAATGATTGTCAGATATTCTTCGTATCTTTAATTTTTTTTCTCTCCGACAAACAGAATTCCGAAATACACTCGTCAGTGTTTACTTGATTGAAAAACAACTCTTATACATGAACTTCATCAGTCGAGACGGGATGGACAGATGCATCGTGAGTGGGTGTTGCGAACAGAACTGTTCGTTTGCTAATGGTGGTTCAAGGTCCCCTCCATTCCGAATTAGTATAAACAAGGACAGCACTAGCAGTAGCAATTAAGAGCTGCTTTATTGTGCTTATCGTCCGGTGACGCATTCCAGAGATACATTACTACTTTTCTGACGCTGTGGAAGTGTTACAGGGAAATTGCTGTATCCACATTCAAGGTCTGCTGAAATTTTTTCTTTTAGGAGTGTTGGTATTTATGTAAAGAGTAGGGCGATAGTTATGCTCTGTTTCATTGGTGTAGGGATTTAAGTGAAGAATGTGTGGGAGGAATGCAGAGACGAGAAATGAGAGACACTTTGTTTTACAACAACATTTGGCGGATCATAAAACAGAACTATCTTCCAACTGTAAACCTCTCTAACCACAGCATTTATCGTTTATGTTAAGATATTAACCAAGGCGTGATATCGGATGATATTTCAAATAAGGATAGCCGTTGATTTTTTATCAGTACTTTCTGATTTTTTAATTGCACACATTCTAGTATTTGTTTATATCTTATCTAGTAATAAAAGTAAAATCAAGAGAGGCAAGTAAGATTGCCGGTTACTCTTTGAAATACTGAATACAGAAGATTGATGATAGAGGTTGAGAAGGGTTTCTAACCAAAAGAAATAAATGAATCAAACAGCCAACCAGTTGCTACCAAAGTTACTAATTGTTACTCTCTACCTAAGTAATGAAGCTTCTTTTACTCAAAGCTTCAAGTGAAGAATAGACAAATGGTTACTGGTTGAATGTTTTACCTCTGAAAGCACTTTTGTGCGTATAGTGATCTAAATGATCGAGTTACGAGCATGGAATGCTATCACTACGGTCTTTGATAGTTTGCTTATTCTTAACAGTTTTCGTGGCTACGATATGTGGTATTGAAAAATTAATAGGCTTAAAGATAATAGTTCTAGTCACATTTTTGTGTTATTTCCTTAATAGCCTAAAATATTTTAATATTTTAGGCTATTAAGGAAATAAAAGCTAAATACTAAACTTCCTTTTAGTGCATACAGTCCTGCCAGAAGAATTCAGGAATCATAACCGTAGATTCACAGATATATCAAATATCGAAACATCTTTGATTCGTTTGTTTGTGCCCATCTCTTTTAGAGAGAGGATTCTAGATGAGCTAGGGCATTAAACTATGAGCTTACAAGTACACTGGTTTCAATATATTAAGGAAAAATGAAAAAAAAATCGCGATTTTTCGCAAAAAATTGTGCGATCTTCACTAAACTTGTTCACGTAACCAGTAAAATATTGCCGAGTGAGTATATCATATGCAAATCAGTCTAGGTTGCGCCAATATGCTTATTGGAAAGCGGCATAAAAACGGGTGTTTTGGAGTGGATTGTTATTTTGTGTTATAAATGTGAGTAAAGAAATTACGAAATAGCCATTTTTACAAAAAATTACGAAGTAGCCATTTTTACAAAAAATTACGAAATAGCCATTTTGCGAAACCTACAAATTACGAAATAGCCATTTTGTAGGAATGACCTCGAAACATCATTTGCCAAATGAACTGCGGTGGAGAGCTATTTGCTATTGGAAAGCTCGAAACAGGCCAAAGTCAGTCAGACGTGGCCGATGGCTGAATATGAGTCCTTCTGTGGTCCATAAACTGTGGAATCAATTTCTTAGCACGGATTCCGCATCTCGGAGGTTTAGCCGAGGAAGGGCTAGAGTTACGACCACTGTACAAGACCAATATCTGCGATTAACAGCACGAAGGAGCAGGACGTCTACTCCCTCTCAGCTACCATCCTTTCTTGCAGCAGCCACTGGGAGGGTTGTATCAGCTTCTACTGTGCGTAGAAGGCTTCATGAGGGAGGTCTGTACGCTAGAAGGCCTGCAATTTGTATACCCCCTCACGTCACGTCACAGGAGAGAGCGGTTGAATTGGGCACGCATGCATGTTAACTGGACAAAAGAGCAATGGAGATCCGTACTCTTCACAGATGAGTCCAGATATTGCTTGGAGAGTGATTCCGGACATTGTTTGGTATGGGGAGAACGAGGTACCCGCTGTCATTCCAGTATCATCCGTCAAAGAGATAGTAACGGCGGAGGTAGCGTGTGTTTTGGAGTGGCATTTCCTTAGGTGGATGCACAGACCTCTATGTGTTGACGAGTAGGAACCTCAATGCTCAAAGGTATAGAGATGACATCCTGGACCCTTATGTACGTCCTTACGCTGGTGCAACAGGTGAAACATTCATCTTACAAAACGATAACGCTCGTTCACACAGAGCTCGACCAGTGGAACAATACCTTCAAGAAAGACCATTATGCGTATGGAGTGGCCAGTTCGATCTTCCGACCTAAATTCGATTGAGCATGTGTGGGATGCTCCGGGGAAACATGTTGCTGCTCTCAACCCGCCACCTGAATCAAAGGGGGAGCTTATTACTGCTTTAAAGGAACAATGGTCGTTACTCCCTACTGTGCTGATTCACAACATCATAAACAGCATGGGACATCGCTGTCGTGCCTGCATTACTGTAAGAGGTGTCCACACTTCTTATTAACCAACTTTTCCCATTGCATTCTGACACCTCATTTTTGGACAAGTTTCTATAAGTGTTGTTTTTTGACGAAAAATATTTCTACTGTAAAATATTTTATGCCATTCTGAAACTAGCATTGTAATTCATGTTTTCATCAAATTTTATTAAAATCATTCATATAGTTTTTTGTTTATCATAATTTTTCTGAGTTTTTCGGAGAAACCAGTGTATTTATAGTAAGTATATGTAACGTAAAAGTATTCAGGATAGCTTATACTATGAATCCTACGCCTTGACTAGAAGCTTATCTGTTCATAACATTGGAGCAGTAACTCTTCAGCAGTGACAGTTTAAAACCCAAATGTCTTTGGCGATACTTCCTGATCTTTTGTGGTGGTCTCGAGCACCATATTAATATAGCATCAACCACGAAGTTAAAATTTAAATTTTGGTTCTTATTGGGAAATGGGGGAATACCAGTTCCTTTTTCGTCGTATTCTGTTTTCGACAGACTTCGTATATCATCACAGCTTTTACCTTCTGATTACAGTTGGTCTACTTATGCATAAGAAATACTACAGATTAGGTTTTTGTGCTTTCTATCGCTTCTACTTTGTTCCTACTGTAGCTAAAGTTTTCTGGCTAGATGCCTGCTACTAGTACTAGAACATACAAATAATTCAAGCTGCACATCTCCATATTTTATTAAAGAAATAATAAAGTATCTTTTATGAGGAATCATAATCTGACATGATAAATCAGTCTTGTCTTAAAAATAACACAGAATAGGCGAAACATTTCCTAAGCATGCGACCCTTAAGCAATTTCGATTCACATCGTTTTTTCCGGAGATATTATTCTACCTCTTAAGGTTAAAGTTGCAATAAGGAAGCAATAAAAACCACTTGAGATATATTTTAACGGCTTAGTGAATGTATTCGACACTTCGACTTATGGAGGAAGTAAAATGTGTTTCACTTGGCACTGATAAGAGAGTGTTTAAATCAATGCTTTCGCTATGTGAAAAATTAAATAAAAGACTCCTTCTGCATATATTTATTTAGAAACGAATTTACCTGAGGAAACGCAACTAAGTGATATTTTTAACACTCCATACATAGGAAAATTTTATTCCAGGTCTTACATTCAGTGGTCATTAAATTATGGCAGCTCCACCCTAAGTTTTGTGAATGAAACGTTAATTTCGAAGATCTCTAACTTCTAAATAAGCGTTTTATGGGAAAACTGGGTGAATATGATTTAATGATATCAATCAAGCCCATCTAAATCTCGATTTTCAAGCGTATTCTTTTAGTATTTTAACTTTTATGGAGGTTTAAACATTTCAGAGCAGCAATGTGCTCTAAGAAATTTATCAAAATATTAAACAAATAATGAAGGAATTATAGATATTATAATATAATATAAAATTATAGATACTGATTTCTTTGTATTCCACAAGTCTAACCGAGTTATATTTGTAATCATTTGATCCTTGTAACATAAGCTATGTTTTCACCAAATATGGCTTTGATATCTCTTGTCTTTCCTGGGGCGGGGGTGGCTCAGTCGGTAGCGCGCCAGGCTCGTAATCTGTAGTTCCCAGGTTCGAGTCCCAGCTGGGTCAGCGTTGAGATTTATCTCCGCAAAATTCCCCGCCCTGCCCACGGTCAGTAGGGGACACCGATGGGCTTGGAAAGGCCGCCGTCCGTCGGATGGGACGTTAAGCCGTGGCCCCGTGTGCGGGAGAGCCATACCCCGTGCACGTTAAAGAACACGCTGGATGGCCTTGACGGGAGGCTACTATCTGTCTCCCAACAGCTGTTCCAGTGGGTCCCCTCCCCCAACCTTCTCTGAGCCCTCGGGGTCCATGTGACCTGGCCATTTAGCCCATGGTGTGCAAAAAAGTGCCGCTCAGAGGTAAAACAACCTAACCCAACTCTTGTCTTTCCTGGTGTTGCACTTTTAATGAACAGCAGTGTAGTTAGTTATATAAGAATTTTAAATGAAAAGAAATTTCACTCAACTGTTGACAAAATTTGACAACTCATAATTTTGAAAAAAAAAATAATAAATTGTTTTTTAATCTTTCTCATGGATACTAGTTTACATGTTCAGCTTTCTCTCTTCTTTATTTTTTTAATCGGTCAAGTTACATAAAGCGAAAACGATGTTATGTTAATGTGCCGCATAGGTATGATGTACAATACGGTTTCACATATCAGGTATGTGATCACATATCGCATATGTGAAATTGATGGCATGTTATAATGCCATTTATGTATGATCACAATTCTGTTTCGGATATCAGCAGGTGAAACCAATAATATGTGCAATAATAGATTGCCACAGGAGCTATTCTGTACACAGCGGACTTAGGAATAGTTAGCTGAAAGAATTTGAGTTTCGCCGTGAGTGGGACTCGAACCCTTCTCTCGCGAACTTCTCTGGAATCGATGCCTTCCTGTTACATGCAGTGTGTTCTGATTACTAAACTCTCAGCGGTTAATTGTTTCTTCAGCTAATGTGACTTATAAACTTCCCTAATATTATTTGATTCGCTCGTGTAGGGAAAGAGCTGCCACGTGTAACAATGTTTCCTGTGATATTCTACTATTGAATATAATGCCAAGAGCTAGAGTGACTAAATATTAATTTCCACTATATGAGACAACTTGGTGTCTACATAAATATACAGGGTGAATCTGAAAAGTGGGCAAAACTTTACGGGGTGGTAGAACGCAGCTATACGAGCAATATTCGTCATAGAATGTATGGTTGGAACGCAAACGCCGAGCCGCTAGGTGGCGTTGGAAATGGTATAAAACCAACGGTCCTCGCCAGTGCCGCCGAGAGAATTTATGGGCCCCTATGTAATATTATGCTCGCCCCCCCCCTGAAAACTTTTTATCTTTACAAATCATTAATAGCAATTATTCTGGACACAATGATGACATACAGAGGAAAAAAAGCCTGTTGCGCAGTCAGGCATGCAAAAACATAGGCCTACACAGTTTGTGTCACATAAAACCTTTTAGCATAGGATCGATACATAGCCTAACTAAGAATGATTTTTGTAAGAAAAAGTAGAGTCACTTAATCTGACGGGCCCTTATTGCTGACGGGCCCTATGCACTAGTCTCCCTTGCCCCCCCCCCTCCCCTGTCGGCGGCCCTGGTCCTCACACCCAACGGCATTTCTACCGTGGATTGCCGAGAGGATGGCTGGTTATACTAACCACGAAATGGCGGATATGCACTTTGTGTACGGTGCGGCGGACGGGAATGCAAGTGAGGACCGACCCTTTTATACCATTTCCAACGCCACCTAGCGGCTCGCCGTTTGCGTTCCGACCATACATTCTATGACGAATATTGCTCGTATAGCTGCGTTCTACCACCCTGTAAAGTTTTGCCCACTTTTTCAGATTCACCCTGTATACGTAGTGTCAACCCTACATAGTTGGCGCCAGGAAGAAATCAAATAATGTTCAAGAAAGTGTATGTCACATTAACTGTAGAAACAGTATTAATAGTGTAGTGGCCAAAACACTCGGCGCGTATTTGGGAGACAATAAATTCGAGTCCCTTCAATGCGAAACACAATTCTTTTCAGCAAACTCTGAGGATGATGATGATTCATGAGTGTTCCAATGGTATGTTGTTATAACATATAGATATGACTAGTACGATTTCATTTCACATATCAGTTATTATACCACATCAGTATGACCAAGATCGGTTTCAGATATCAGGTAGTGGAACCGATAACACTTATTCTGCTACATATTCTACCACAGTGAGGAATAGTTCTTGCTGTTCCTATCTATTTCATGGTCAAAAGCAAGAATGACCTCTGATCGATTTTTTTTAGATATTTGTGAACATTGCATTGAGGAGATTATGATTCTGACATAGGCGACATATAAATATACAGGGTTTCTCAAAAATACAGGTACAAACTTTTAGGGGAGGTAGATGACATCTAAAGGAATGAGAATTGCATAGGAACCCATAACCGGAAACGTCACCGTAAGTCAATAGGCGGCGCTGTTTATCAGTGCGCTAGAGGAGAAATTTCGGATTTCCTCATTCGAGCGGTAGTCGGCTGACGAAGAGCATGCAAAGGTATTCGAACAGGGAGCTGGCAGACATGCACTTAGTGTATGGAATTGCTGAGGGCAACGGATGAGCCGCTCAACGAATGTATCAAGAACGCTTCCCGCACAGACATGTACCGGGCCACCGTTTGTTTGCGCGTGTGCATCAAAATTTGTGCGATTATGGGTCATTAAGAGCTGTAACATTATGAAATGTATCATGTAGTACGCCATTTGTAATAATTATGTCCAATAAATGTTTTCCCATTAATCACTGTCTTGTGTCCTTTCAGATCTTATACCTCTGCTACCACTTTCCCATGACGTTTCCGGTTATGGGTTCCTATGCAATTCTCATTCCTTTAGATGTTATCTACCTCCCCTAAAAGTTTGTACCTATATTTTTGAGACACCCTGTATAATACATATATAAAATAAACAAAAAAGTAATCTTATACATAATGTGCCGAAAGGAACTGCTCGTATAATTCTTTCTGAGACGAGTTTTTGTAAAGTGGTAGTAAGAAGTTGAATTTTACAATGATTGTGGAACAAAAACTCTCTTAACGTTGGAACAATTTCGTTGGACCTACCGAAGCTAAGGAAGCGAAGCCGAACAGCTAGTGCCATCGGAAATCGATAAACTCGTAGAATAATACGCTACAATGACCTTTTATTCATACCTTGTGGTAGCGTTTCCTGTTTTACTCATATTCCTTCCTGACATAGCCGAAGCTTCTTGGTGTAATCATTCACGGCAAAGAACCAGGCAGCTGCTCCTTCTAACCTCAATCCCAAACCTCTACGGCAGTGTCGCCCCCTCGCTCCCAAAGCGTACGCAAGGTGATCAGCCGTGCAATGCAA
Organism: Ryuthela nishihirai; assembly: GCA_038380435.1. Classification (NCBI taxonomy): domain Eukaryota; kingdom Metazoa; phylum Arthropoda; class Arachnida; order Araneae; family Heptathelidae; genus Ryuthela; species Ryuthela nishihirai. Next base: position 25,556,701 of record JAWZYU010000009.1, on the reverse strand, counting down.
TTGGATTTAGAACGTGATTGATAGAAGAAAGGTCGGCGCAAGGCCTAAGAACGTCATAAATATTTCCTTTTGGCGCCATCTAGATGAACGGCATCGACACATAAATAGTTCGTGAATTCATTTCGCATCTAAATATGATAAACAGGATGTGGCTTTGGGAGAAAGAAAATGGACGAAGCGATAGCTTGTATGCTGTCTAATGCCATCCATTCTCGGGGCATTTCTTATCGTCGGCAAATGTCACCCACTGCGAACGTGATTTCGAAAAGTACAACTATGCAGATTTGAATACTGATTTTTTTTCCTTCTCTGATTCTTTTTATATAAATTTTTTTCGCTCCTATTTTTCACTCGCCTTCCTCGCAGACTTTCAACTATGCGTATAAACTGACAAGCAGCTGCTTGAACGAATATTTATTTTATTTTATTTTTTTCGTTATTTTTCATTCATACTCAATGACTAGTCTTAAAATGAAAATTAAGAAAAAGAAAAAGTCTATATTATGAAATGTGCTTTAAAAAGCTTAAAGTAAAACAAATTTTCCGATTACGATATAGGAACTGAAATTAAACTCATTTAAGAAAGAATGGGGATGGGGCTAGCAATTTTTCCAATTGATTTCAAATTCAATTTTATTTTTTAATAAGTTTTATCTATAATTATTTGACATAAAAAATCCCACTAAGTTGAAGCTTATCAGCGGGAATGTGTATGGTTTTGACAGATGTGATCTAGATTACATCAGCATCATTACATAAAATGAAAAAGAAAAAAAAGGAATAAATAAAAAAACCATAAATAAAAAAAGTAAACCCATAAAATTATAAATGATTCCGAATAGAAACATCACTTTTTTTTATCATCCACTGAAATAATTTTTCTTTAACATCATAAATTTTACTTAAGTTAACAATTTCTCTAAGAGGCAAGTTAAATAGGTTAAGGAATTCGATATTCTTTGGAATTTCGTCTGTAATTTCACTGGTTTCCATAAATTAAGGAAAAATGAGAAAAATCGCGATTATTCGCAAAAAAAATCGTGCGATCCTCACCAGACTTGTTCATGTAACCAGTAAAGTAATGACGAGTGAGCATATCGTATGCAAATTAGTCTAGGTTGCATCAATTTGCGTAATCGGATAGCGGCATAAAAACAGGTGTTTTGGAGTGGATCATTATTTTGTGTTGTAATTGTGAGTAAAGAAATTCGAAATAACCATTTTGTAGGAATGACCTCAAGACATTATTTGCCAAATGAACTACGGTGGAGAGCTATTAGCCGGCTCGAAGCAGGCCAAAGTCAATCCAACGTGGCACAATGGCTGAATGCGAGTCCTTCTGTGGTCCATAAATTGTGGAATCAGTTTCTTAGCACGGATTCCGCTTCTCGGATGTTTAGCCCAGGAAGGGCTAGAGTTACGACCGCAGTACAAGACCGATATCTGCGATTAACAGCAGAACTAAGGAGCAGGACGTCTACTACCTCTCAGCTACGATCCTCTCTTGCAGCAGCCACTGAGAGGGTTGTATCAGCTTCTACTGTGCGTAGAAGGCTTCATGAGGGAGGTCTGTACGCTAGAAGGCCAGTAATTCGTATACCCCTCACTTCACAGGAGAGAGTGGTTAAATTGGGCATGCACGCATGTTAACTGGACAGAAGAGCAATGGAGGTCCGTACTCTTCACGAGATGAATGCAGATATTGATTGCAGAGTGATTCCGGACATTGTTTGATATGGAGAGAACCAGGGTACCCGCTATCATCCCAGTAACATCGGTCAAAGAGACAGTTACGGCGGAGGTGGTGTGTGTGTTTGTTGGTGGCATTTCCTTAGGTGCACGCACAGACCTCTATATGTTGACGAGTGGGAACCTCAATGCTCAAAGGTATAGAGATGACGTCCTGGACTTTTATGTACGTCCTTACGCTGGTGCAACAGGTGAAACATTCATGTTACAAGACGATAACGCTCGTCCACACAGAGCTCGACTAGTGGAACAATACCTTCAAGAGAACACCATTATGCGCATGGGGTGGCCAGCTCGATCTCCCGACCTAAATCCAATTGAGCATGTGTGGGATACTCTAGTATCCACACACATGCTGCCCCCAACCCGCCACCTGAAACGAAGGGGGAGTTTATTACTGCTTTAAAGGAACAATAATCGTTATTCCCTACTGAGCTGATTCACAACATCATAAACAGCATGGGACATCGCTGTCGTGCCTACATTGCTGTAAAGGGTGTCCACACTCCTTATTAAAGAACTTTGCCCATTGCATTCTGACGTAGCGTGCCAGGCTCGTAAACTGCAATTATCAGCTCGTAACCTGCAGTTCCAACTGGGCAAGTGTAGAGATTTTCCTCTGTCACACTCCCCGCCTTGCCTACAATGAACAGGGGTCACTGCTGGGCTTCAAAAGGCCGCCGTCCGTCGGATGGGACATTAATCCGTGGTCTCGTGTGTGGAAAAGATACACCCACGCATGTTAAAAAACACGCTGCATGGCCTTGACGGGAGGCTGACACCATTTTCCCAACAGCTGTCCAGTGGACCTTTCACCCAACCATCCACGACACCACGAGAGCTTCTTACTTGGACATCTGTCCCAAATAACTGATATTTAAGTAGCGAATATCATGATTTAAAATTAAAAGAGCTCTAATTTACCCCTTTAATAATGGTAGACTTTCGGCACAATTCATGTACAGAGTGACAGTAACAATTAGACCATAATGCTACCTCTCCACATTGGCAATAAATCATCGGCATGGTTCAAAATTCGAAAGTTCCATAATTAGAGATATGAATGAATTGACTGATTTGATAATATTAAACTAATTTAGACGAAAGGTACTCACCCAGTTGCTCCGCAGCCTTAATGTCAGCGTTCCGATAGGCATCAACCAACAACAGGGCTTAAAACTCGAAAGTTTAAAATTATGCAATGCAACGAATCAATGATTTCGATAATACTAAAGTAATGTGAACAACAGGTACTCACTCCATTGTTTCGCAGCCTCAATGTCAGTGTTTTGATAGGCCTCAACCAGCATAATGAAGGTGGATTTTGGGGCCATCCATAAGATGTAGTACTGTCTTGTATAGTGGAACGTCGGATGGCATTATTCAATCATATTCAAACCTCATTTTTGGGCAAGTTCCTGTAAGTGTTGTTTTTTGACGAAAAATATTTCTACTGTAAAATATTTTATGCCATTCTGAAACTAGCATTGTAATTCACGTTTCCATCAAATTTCATTAAAGTCATTCATATAGTTTTTTGTTTATCATAATTTTTCTCAGTTTTCCTTAATTTATGGAAACCAGTGTGTATTATAAAATTTTGGTTGTTTCAAAAACCATTAGCCTTTTTTCTAGTAAACTTATTGTGTGAAATATTTTGCTTATAGGTATTATTAAAGAAGTTATTGATGACACAAACAAACACATATAAACTTTCAATAGGTAAAATTTTGAACAAACTAAGTATATCATCTTTTGTTGTAAAAGAATTTTTAATTTCTGAATTGCACAACAATTTTAGTAGACTAATTTGTATTCTTTTAATTTTATTTAATTCTGTCTTATAGGCTGTCCCATAAACTGTTATTCCATATCTAATTATAGATATTCCGATTCAAAAAGTGCTTCATAAAAATAGTTAATATATAAAAAATATATAAATATTAGTTATATATAAAAAATAGTTAATATATAATACTTTATATACTAAAATAGTATATAAAGTAGTACTAAAATAGTATATAAAGTAACTCCAACGTATTTTTACATTATGTTATCAAAAATTGTTAATAGAGTGATTGGTCTATAATTATTAAAACTCTTTTTTGATCCACTTTTATATACCGGACGAATAATTCCAATTTTCGTAGCTATTGGTATTTGCGAGTTTTGCGATTTTATTTATAAGAATTGTTATTACATGAACAAAATTGCATTTACTTTCCTTTATGTATTTTGGTTTGATATTGTCAAATCCAGGAGATGAGTTATATTTTAGGTAATCTATAATATTAGCAACATCAAAGATACTAGCCAGTGGAAAATGCATAGAATTCTTATTTATTTAACATAATTCGTAAACTATATCTGATCTAGTATTCATCGTGGTAAATTATATTTGCTTCTCACTAATAGTTGTTGCAAAAAACTTAACAAAATTATTTAAAGTTTCTTTTGGAGTATTTTCTTTAATCAAGTGTCTTTCAACATTTTCGTCGATTGACATCCTTTTTTTTATCATCAATAATATCATTAATTCCCACAACCTCGTATTATTATCTTTATTAATTGCTAATTTATTTGAATAAAATATTCGTTTTTGCTCCTTATAATGGTGTTTATCCTATTTCTTTCCATTTTATATAAATTATAATTTTGTTAATTATTAACGTTATTTTTATATCTTTTCCATAATTTATCTCTATTTTTAGTTGCTAAAATAATGCCATCAGTAATCCATTCTGTCCTTATTCTCTTAGTTTTACTATTATTAGTTTGTTTAAAACAAAAATTTCCCGAATTTCATGAATTTTACTTATTTTTTTGGTATATTAATTCTGTGCTCATGTCTTCATCAACTATGTCATTTGCAATCTTTGAATTATAAGAGTATCATTATAAAAATTTTTAAAACCTAGATTTGAATCCTTTTTCAAAATGCAACTTCATTAGAGCTAAAATTCTCTTTCAAAATCTTAATTAAGATACCATAATGGTCTGCAAATATATATCTATATGTGTTACGATTATTTCTATATGTAAATACGAACAAATTCATGTAAGTGTGTTATCTTCGTGGTTTTCGCGAGTGTTTTCAGGGGGGTTGAATGTAGAGATGGAGCTTCATCAAGCGGTTGAATGTAGAGTTGGAGCTTCATTCAGGTAGTTGAATGTAGAGTTGGAGCTTCATTCAGGTGTTGAATGTTGAGTTGGAGCTTCATTCAGGGAGCTGAATGTTGAGTTGAAGCTTCATTCAGGGAGCTGAATGTAGAGTTGGAGCTTCATTCAGGTGTTGAATGTAGAGTTACAAGCTTCATTCGGGAGTTTGAATGTAGAGTTGGTGCTTCATTCAAGGGGGTTGAATGTAGTGTAGATATTTTTGCTGTTTTCAGAGAGTAAGACAAAATTACATTTTACGATTTTCAGGGGAAGGGGGAACAAAAAACTGTTTTCAGTGTATTCCGTGGAGATGCGAATGTAAGTGTTTTAAATGTCATTGCGATTTTTTTTACGGGAGAGATTTGCAGGGGATTTCCTCCCCGCACCTAGCCGTCTCTCGCACCTATCTCTCTTTGAAAGTTATTTTAGAATTTGATTTAACCATTGGCAATTCTCTCTATTTTTAACTTTTAAAGCAAGCACAGAAAATAAATTTATTTTAAATTCTTTTGAACAACGGATTTTGAAATAAATATTTCATTGTTGGTTTCAGAAATGCACTCTAGAAATTTCTTTTTTAAAGTGACGACGATATTTCCGAACATTTTTATTAATTTTAAGTCTGGCTTAAAAATTTGTTTTTTTATTATGAGATAATATTGATTAAAGAAAAATTAAATTCTGAATGCTTTTGGACAAAATGTGTTTGGTGGAATCATTGATTATTTCTTCTACGTTCAACATAGTATTGATTAATGAAAATGTATTCTTAGTTGCATATTTAAAGAATTTTATTGAAAAAAGAAATAATGCTTTATGTCACAGTTTAACGCTTTAAAAATGAATTTTTTTTGTTGTAGAAATGCAGTAAATGATAACAGACTGCATAGGAGCGATTCTTGAATACTAAGGAAGTCGGTCGGAACGACAGGAAATTCTATGATTTTCGATTTTAAATAATACATGTGTGAATAAGTAAATTATGAGGCACAAAGCTTAAGATTGAAGTTTGGTATTAGTTAAGCAAAAGATTTTTTAAAATGTATGTTGCGATTTTTTCTAACAAGTGTAGGAAAAATCTCCACTTAAAGTATGGTTTTGCCACAGTTGTACTATTCTCTGATAAAATCTTTGATTCAGCTATACTATTCTTTGGTAAACTCTTTGACAGTACTATTCTGCTATAAAAAGTCGGATTAAACGACTAGAATATTGTTTGGCAAATTTTTTAAGCAAGTATTCTGTATTATTTTTGTAGTAAAACCTTCGATTCAAATGTGCCAGAGTATTCTTTAGAAAAACCTTTGATGTAACTGTATTATTATTAATAAAGCAATTGATCCAACTGTCCTCTTTCTTGGTAAAACTTTCGATTTCACTGTGCTAGAGTACTTTTAAGTAAATTCTTTGATCCAAGTATATTTTTGTTAGTATTAAAACCTTTGATTCATTCCTTGGTAAAGTTTTCAATTTAACTGCATTACAGCATTCTTTGGTAAAATCATCGATCCAACTTTACTAGAGTACTTTTGGTTACTGGGGTAAAAAAACTATGATTCCATAGTACATATACTATACCCCATTGTATACTACTGGATATATACTATATCCCATTGTACTATTCTTAGCGAAATCTTTGATTCAACTTGAGAAGAGAATCATCGAAGAAGTAGCCAAGCGATCGATGGGGGAAAAACAAAGTTGACAAACAGATAAATAAGATAGGCTGGAGGCAACTCAGCCTTCGCGAGTCATCTTTCTGAAGTTGGAATATGTCCCCAGGCCACTTCCCATGTATATATGTATACAAGCATTATATAAACAGTAGAGTATGACGTTTTCTTGCTTAAGTGAGACGTCAGATACAAATGTCGTGTGCGAATGTTTTGACTGGGCACATGTGGGCTTATTGACGTAACGGTTCTTCACTGTGGGATGTTCTTGGTAAGCTGCAAAGGTTGGCAGCAGAACTCATGTGTGTGTATGTATATAAGAGGGGAATAGGGGAGCTGAAGTAACTTCACCGTGGCTCGGGGTTAGTGGCGTTCTGTTTATCCTATAATCCAGGAATAGCGTGGATTTCGAGGAACACGTTGCAAGCGAAGACTCCTTTAGGAAATACATATTTATATTTAGGTAAAGGAGATACTGTGACTCCATGTGCATGTTGGGATGTATTCGGTTATGAACAGATGGGGTAACAGTAAAGAAAGGATATTTTTTCCCTATAAATGTTTCTTTAAAATTTATGTTGATTGCAATTGGTAGAATTGGATTTGGTACACAAATGTGTAAGTGTGGGGGTGACTTTTAAATATTATGTTATATATATGAAGTGCAGAATATAATTGTATATAAATAATATATATAACATTATACAAAAACTAATATAAAAAATACATGTATTATACAATTCCTTCTCGTGGCCAGATTTGTCTAACGGATGATCTAAGGGACCTGAGTTCGAGCCCCGGGTAAGGCATGGATGGATGAACGTGTTGTTTTTCTACTGAGGTCCCGCCATCCTCTCAGACCTTCTACTATGGCGTATAAACTGACAGGCTCCTGTCGGACCTCTGTGGCAAGCAGCTGTTTGAGGGGATATTTATTATATTTCTTTACGTGCATAAATAATATAAAATTACATGTTTCCTTTGTATTTTGGGTCGTAGACCTCGGAAATATTTTGAAATTTTAGTTGCGATAGGTTCTTCGATGTCAGAAGGGTCAAATATAGATCTACGGGTGTTACAGAGTTAAAAATTGGTGCCAGGGGAATTGTGAATCGTAGATCTCAGTAATTTCGTTAAATTTTGGATGCTATGGGTCCTTCGAGGTCAAAGGTCAAATTTCTATATAACTTTACCAGAAATTTAAAAGTTGGTGAATAAGTGTATTTCGAGCGGTAGAACTCACCAATATTAAGTTGTTCAGAATTGGTGTTGATCTCAAGGTCAAATGCGGGTCGGGGTGACGGGCTAGAAGTAAAGAGGTGCCGTTGCCACCGATTGATTTGTAGTTAAATGATATGCTTGACAACCTTGACAGTAGACGTCAATCTATATCTTAACAACTGTTTATTGTGATCCCATCCCTTAACCAGCTTTAAGAATCTTTGGGGTCCTTCTGATCGCTTAGCCCATTGCGTACATAAAAGTGCTGCTCGACAGTATAGTTAGCCAGCTCTCGTCTACTGCTGGATTCAACGGCTGAGGCGACTAGTGAGTAATTTGATTCCTGCCGGTCTGATTTTTGTAACATCTGGAATGGCGCTTTATTAGGTTGGAAGTTTCCATTTCTTCAATCTTTCAGATTGCAACAAAAGAAACAAAAAGCAGAGCTTATCATATGTGCTTGCTTCTATATACTTAGTGGATTGTTTTATGGAATGCTACTAAGGCCCTGTTAGGAATAGAAAGACGACATTTCTTCTCCATAGATAAAGTTATAAATCCTCATTGTTTAGATTACACTAGACAGCTGTAAAATGTGTTACTTAAATTTAAATTACAAAAATACTTCTAGACAATTGGGAAGAAGCGATATTCCAGTTTAATGCTTTTTTTTTTTCCTGTCGTTTTGTGAGTTGCCTATTGCTGCTTAAACTGTTGCGTGCATTTCACTGAATACACTCCACCACCGTCCCGTCCTCTCTGCGAAGATCACCCTATCTGAATCCTCTCGCTCCCCGGATAATCGGGGTAAAGTGCATCCCTTGCTTCCCCGGTCAGCTAAATATAAACGCATCAGTAGTCGTATGGAGAAACCACACTTGACCGAATGCACACAAAGCGATTCGACATCTGCTGGACTTGCTGAAATCATCAACAATCTTTCCACTGGTGTTTTTTAATACCTCTACCAGTCACTGTATCTGATCCGAAATACACATGTATTTGACTGTAATCTTCTAAAAGACATCATTACAAATTCTCAGTGGAAACGATTGAAATCATGTAAGGATTGGGTACAAAATTATATGCAAGTAGAGCAATGAATTAACCACTACAGAATGGTAGCATAGGGATCCGGGGTGCGGCCGCCTCTAAAATTCTGAAGGCCTCTCTTCCTAGGGGTTGGGAGTAGACTCAGTCGGTAATATGCCAGATTCGTAACCTATGTCCCCAGATTCCAGTTCCCGCTATGTTGCACACATCCATCACCAATTTCCTTACATTTAGATTTTCTCTTCTAACTCCTACTTTGCACTCGGTGAGAAAGGAGCATCGATGATTTGGAAAGATTGACGTCCGTCGGATGGGACGTTAAGCCGTGGCTCCTTATACAGGGGAGATATAGATTGTGCACCTAAGTAACCCGCTGGATGGCCTTGACGAAAGGTTTGTATCTTTTTCCTAATCGTAGAACAGTGGATCACTTCCCACACAAAGCTGTACCTTGGCATCCTTGTCATCTGGCAGTTTTGCGCACTTATGTGTAAAAAGTGCCGCTCGAAGTAAAGTAACCGAAGCAAAGCCTTTCTTCCATCAAAATTCAGAACCTGGTTAAGCTCTGAAACAGAAGATCGTGTTTGAAAGCGAAAATGATTTGTCCTCTTAACAGTAGATATTCGGAACTCTAAAAATCCAATATCACTAAATTCCCTGTTCGCTTTTCATGCCTTTTATGAATTAATAAATAACCTCTCCATGCACAGAAAATAATTGATAATCACATCCTTAAGGTCGTATATTCTCGATGCTTCTGTTTAAAATATTGCGAAGCAAATTTAAATGCAACTGCGAAGAAAAACGTCAACTTCTTTAAAAGAAAGGAAAAAAAAATATGTGCCAGTTTATCTGCTCTTCATCTATTAAGGTGGCTTTAAAGCAAAATGCAATGTTTACTCTAAGCCCACCTAGCTCTACCGCTAATCAGTTTTCAGCAGGCAAGCCAAAAAAAGCGAAGTAAAATATTGACTCAGAAGAAGATGCCTCGGTTGCACCAATTGAAATATGAGTCGCTCCTATTTGAGCTCATTAAGATTCTCCATCCAGTCTAATACAATTTGTACCTCTCATTTGGGCATAAATGAGCTTGGGGGTTTTTCGTTTTCCGAGCAATTTATGCATTGAGCATGCATTCACTTTCTTAATTAATACTCCTAGACACTGCCTTCTGAATGGCAAGCAATTGCGATATATAAACATAACTTTTTTATTCATTTCGTGTAGAAAAATATACGAGTCTTTTGAAATATTTCTGTGTGGAGACTATGCTGGGCTGTTTTACCTCTGAAAATCACTTTTTTGCACACAATGGGATAAATGGTCAGGTCACAAAGACCCCTAAAGGATCAGAGAAGACCGGAGAAGGGGATCCACTGGACAGATGGGAGACAGATGGTAGCTTCCCATCAACGCCATCCAATGAAACAAGATAATTTATTGTTAAATATTCCAGCTTCCATAACTCTTTAAATACTGTAAGAATATTGTCGAAAATCGAAATTTAAATAGATTTGATTATGATTTTTAATTTACCTTTTGTTACATTTTTTTAATGATGAATATTTTAAACGTTATGGAGTGACGAATTAGATTTCTATTGACACAATATGGTAAATTCTCCGTTTTAATTGGCGACTGTATATTATCTTCACAATTCTTTTAGCATATCATTTTTTGCATTAATTTAGGACGTATTTTACAGGAGGAAATAAACAGAATAGTTCGTTAGAAAAGATCTAATTTAGACAGAGTGTAATCAAATACTGTAACTGCATTTTAAACTCGTAAACTGTCATGCAAATAAAATTCTACAGCTGTAATACACATTGGATTATCATATACATAATGAATTAAAAACTAGTAAAGTAACGACCGTAAGCAGGTTATTGTAGATAAGATAGCAGCCAGCGATGAGAAGTTAGTAAATCAAAAATTACACTCAAGAATCGCTCTTAGAAAACTCAGAAGCAGCAAATGAAGATGCAAACTGTAAAACAAAACATTTAATTTGGGTTTAACCTTTATGTGGTGAAGCAAGTAGGATTCTTGTTTCGATCGAATTTCCACTTATTATGATGCAGGGATATCTCTTTTTTTTCTGTCCTCTTATGACAACAATAATTTGCTCCAAAATTAGCATCTCTGCAGATCTCGTTTCAGCAAGCAAAATGTCATTGCAGCCAGAATATTATAATTGCAGCAGTTGAAGCTATATCGTTTTGTAACCGAGTTCAACATGACGAATGCCCATCAGAGTGGAGCACTGTCCTCATTAGGTGTTGCTGCATCCTGCCGACCAGGCACGACCCTGTGCTAGAGATGTTAGGATTACAATTGCATTCCGTGACTCCCCAGAAAACTGCTCCTTCCCTTCTTCCTTCTCCTCCCTCCCCTTATCTTCTATTCTCCCCCTCCCACCCTCCTTCCCATCCCCTCCGAGATTAACGGCGTCGTTATAATAATGGGCATTAACAGAGCGACTCTGGCGTTGGGAGTCCGCCATTAGCTCTTGCGTGGGGTGGTGGAGATACTCGCTCTTCGTGGGATAAATGATAATCTTTCCCGTAGACATGCGTGTTGCGGGTAGGATCGCTAATCTCAGCTGTAGCGCTTGTTGTTAGCTAGGCAGTAGGTGAAGATTGGGTGTATTTATTTGATGACATGTGACAGACTTTTCCTTAATTGTTGGCAAGACAACTCTGAACGACTCAAGGAAAAGTGAACAATCTCAGAGCTCTTTAGGCTTTGTTTTTTCCCCCCACTCTTTACATCAGATGCACTAATTAATATTTTTTAGCGATTTTTTACTGACAATTTTTGTAATTGACTAGAATATTCAATTGTCAGTCTTGAACTCTATAGTTATGATTTTTTTTACTCTTATTTTTGTTCTGAACTTTGTGAATGGGTTTGAAATAACATTTAACATGACCGTTGCGTTTCGTTTTTGGTGGACAAGGTTGCGTTGTTTATCTCTGTGAGCTTTTTTGAACATAATGGGATAAATGACCAGGTCACAAGTACTCCAAAAGCTCAGAGAAAGTTGGGAAGGGGATTCACTGGCTAGCAGTTAGGAGATGGTAGCCTCTCCTCAAAACCATTCAGCATGTTCTTTAACATGCGCAGGATATGGCTTTCCTGCACACGGGGCTAGGCTTAACTTCTCATCCAATGGACGTCGGCCTTCCCAATCTTAACGGTGTTCTCTTTCTCACCGAGAGTTAAGGAGAAAAATTTGGAAATTTCAAAAGAATATTGCAAACCATCTAATTGGGCTAGAAATCTGATATTTCAGTGGTAGAGTGTGAGGACCAAGGGAGTTTACATTGGTAGCAACAATTTGTCCTTCACGTCCAGGGGGTATCGCAGATATCAGAAAAAAAAAGGCAAAGCAAGCGTTCAACGACATATCAAGGTCATAGTGACGGCCAAGAAATTAAAATGCTCGAAAGGCTGTGACTCAGTTCTCGTATAGCTAGTCTCAATATGCTATTTTGTCGTATAGCTATAGTGTCAATATTCTTATTCAACATAAAAGTCAAGGTATTTTTTTTTCATAAGTAATAGATATATAGAACGGTAATTCGATCCATTATCATTGTTGATTAAAAAAATTTTTATCAGCGTTGTTTCTCCCATTCAGTCGGTCATCCTGTCACGTCTATTTTTTTGTATCCCAATCTCTTTTCCTCTGTTTCTCAAAAATCTCTTTGTAATCAGAAATAAAGACAGCTGCGGTCATACTCGAGATATTTAGCAGGATTTTAATTAAAAAAAAATAAAAATAAATACCCCCTCAAGCAGCTGCTTGCAACAGAGGTCTGACAGGAGCCTGTCAGTTTATATGCCACAGTAGGAGATCTGAGAGGATGGCAGGACCTCAGCAGAAAAACGACACACACACATCCATCCATGCCTTATCCGGGGCTCGAACCCAGATCCCTTAGATCAGTAGCCAAGCGTGCTAACCACTCGGCCACGGACTCATTATTTTCCCAAATTCCTTACCTCTGGGTAGCAGAGTCTACATAACTACTTAAATTTTTCGAAATTTCAAAAATGTTTTTTATTAGCCTGAATTATCAGTCTCGCTGAGTTTCATTAACCGTGTTTCCTCATCTATATTTTAAATTTCATCATGCATAAAGCTCGTTGGAATGGATCTGTGTTGTTTGTTCATTTTTCAGATAAGAGCTCCGCTTCTTATCAGATGGCATTTGAGTCATGCTGCGGTATCAGACATCACTTGCATACAAAGCGAAGATCAAGGCCACCACCAACCCTGCAGTTGGCTTCTAAAGGTTAGTTAGGTATTCGAATGAAGAATCGGTCTCTGTAAGCGGCTTCGTTTAACAAGATTAGCTACAATTGCACCTACCACCTTCGTTATCAAGTTAGAATAACTCAAACTGAGACATTTGAACGTAATCAATTGGCCAGTGCTGGCCTTCGGAGACGCCCTTTAAAGTGGTTGGTAAAGCTCATTTCTTAACTTAGGTATGCTTGGAATCTTAAGCCCTTGTGGAAATATTTTAAGCATGTAATTCTCAACAAGCTCAATCTGATATTAATAAATGCGTCATGGTACAAGAAAGTAAATATACTATTGCAAGCGTTTGTATACTATCGCTTAAAATGAAGTTATCTAGCCTTGTAATAAAATACATGGAAGAGTTGGGTTGTTTTACCTCTGAGCGGCACTTTTTGCACACAAAGGGCTAAATGGCCAGGTCACATGGACCCCGAAGGCTCAGAGAAGGTTGGGGGAGGGGACCCACTGGAACAGCTGTTGGGAGACATATGGTAGCCTCCCGTCAAGGCCATCCAGCGTGTTCTTTAACGTGCACAGGGTATGGCTCTCCCGTACTCGGGGCCACGGCTTAACGTCCCATCCAAGCCCATCGGTGTCCCCTACTGACCGTGGGCAAGGCGGGAAATTTTGCGGAGATAAATATGAACGCTGACCCAGTTGGGACTCGAAACTGGGAACTGCAGATTACGAGCCTGGAGCGCTACCGACTAAGCAACTCCCTCCCCACCATGGAAGAGTAGTCCTTAAAATAATAATTATTAAAGTTTCCTTTCCTCACGTAATATACGAGAATTTATAAAAAAAATATACAATATAAAAGTGAAATAACGGGAAATAAATTACCACTCACTCACTAAAGCAGCTGTTTGTCATGGAAGTGATTTCAGGGGGTGGCAAAAATTTCCGTGGGGGGGGGACAAAAATAAATCAATGTTTTAAGATAGAAATTTTAGGTCGAGCAATTAATGAACACATTTACGAATACAGAACTCATGTGTACAGTCGCTCAAAAAAGTATCCGAACATTATGGTTGATTACAGAATTCAGAAAAAAATATCTGGCAACGATTTTTTTAGAAATTAGTGATCTGGCATACTTTGTGTGCCAGATCACTAAATGGCGTTCGGATACTTTTTTGAGCGACTGTACATCATACCATAAAAGAATTAAGGACGCCAAAAATTTATTATTCAAACTGCATTTTAAAAATACTTTTTTTCACATTAATAAATAAAAATAAATCATATGTTTTCAAAAGCAAAAGAAAACATAAATAAAAATCAAGATTATATTTCCTTAAGGAAACAACGACATTAATATTTGGTTTACTTTTCAATTTTTTTATCAACTTTTCCAGGAGGGGAAAATCCCTCCACTTCTTCCCCCCCCCCCTGACGACGCCCATGAAGACATCACAAGGAAAGAAACATCCATACCTCATCCGGGGCTCGAATCCAGATCCCTTTGATCAGCAGCCAAGAGCACTGAACAATCGGCCAAAAAATATAAAATAATATTAATAAAATATTATTTTCCTTATATTAAATATTTTTTTCCTCCATTGGTGCCTTTTCTCTGAGGTCTAATAAAAACTTCTTAGTATAAATCACTTCAAAGGCGATCTCAGAGAAAAATAAAACCTTAGTAGAAACACAACAGTTATATTCAAGCGAGTTTCAACTATGTCTGCTGGTTGGTTTACCTCTGAGTGGCACTTTTTTGCACACCATGGGCTAAATGGCCGGGTCACAAGGACCGCGAAGGTTCAGAGAAAGTTGGGGGAGGGGACCCACTGGAACAGCTGTTGGGAGACAGATGGTAGCCTCCCGTCAAGGCCATACAGCGTGTTCTCTAACGTGCACAGGGTGTGGCTCTCCCGCACGCGGAGCCACGACTTAACGTCCCATCCAACGGACCCCCGTCCCTGTCCTGCAAATGGGACCACGGCGTAACATCCCCCCCCCCCATGGAAGGCGACCTTACCACGCCCATAGGTTGCCTCATTCTCACCGACGACAGAACGGGGATTAGAGGAGATAAATATGAACAGGGACCCAGTTGGGACTCGAACCTTGCTGGGAACATCAGATTACGATTGCTTGGTGTGCTACCAATTGAGCCAAACCATGTCCTCCAGCTTTCTAGTCGCAATAGGTAAATATACTTAAACGTGAATAGTCATGGCCTAATAATTATTACTGGATCTAGCTGGAATTATTAACAAACAGTCTCCTCCAATTGATGGTGTTCTTCTGCAGGAAGCAGACTAATCATCATCATCCGAACCTTCATTCGCTGCTGGTGAAATGTGCCATGACTTGGTGATAGATATTTCACCTGATGACAAATGATTGTCTTCCGAGGATGGCGTTACGAGTTCCCACTGCATCGCTATCTGCACGCATCGTAATTCTAAAGGGCAGGCACTTTGGGAGCTAATGAAAAATGTTGCTTCTTTAGCTCCATGTGGCTTTCTTTGCAGAGGACATGTTAATGCGAGACTACAGTTGTCATCTCGACACGTGGCGTTGGATGTAAATTTAAGCTTCATGATAAACGCAACTGGTGGAATTTCTACTTTTTTTTTATTTGTTTTGCTTAAGACTTTACCGATGATGTGAAGGGAGTTCTGAGCCATCAACGTGTTCCAAACAGGGAGAAGAAATTAGAATAAAATTAAGTCCTATGGGTCCTGAAAGAATGACACTCATAAATAATAACAAAATAATACACAATAATAATTTCGAGCAATAACAGGTGATGCAATTGGAATGAAGAAGGACCTTTTAGAAAGGAAGGACCTGACCATGAAAATGCTAGTAACGGCAATGGAGGAAAGAAAAATTAAACTTGTGCCTAAAAATCGATCCATAGTAAATACACAGATTACCTGTAAAGATAGACTTCAAACATTAGGAAGGGAGTTCGGAAAAAAATTCAACGCCGTGGATAGGTATCAATAAAATATAGCTACACTCAACTCAATGCTATGTGACGTAACGAAGTCACTAATTCTTCATCCCCCTTCACGTCCCCTTATCGACCTCTCGAGGAGTTGTATAATTTATGAACGACCTTAAGTTATAAAATGAGCAAAAGAAACGAAGGAGTCCATTTATGTCAGAAATTTGATATTTGAACGTTCTGATTCTAGTGGTCAAGTTTTTTATTTAATTTTGACAGCCACGATTTGCTTTTCAAAACTCAATTGTTTTTGGGAGTGTTAAATTTGAAAAGAAACAAAACTCTAGATTAATACTTAAACAATCTCATTTCTGCTTGAAATTTGATATTTTTCCTGTAGAGTATGATGGTCAAGGGATTTACATCAACAGCCGCCACTTATCGCCTCGAGAAAAAAAAAAAGATGTAATTTTTTTTGAAAACGAACATTCTTCATTTACCAGATGCTTTTGGGCTCGCTATTCTTTAGTTAGTTATATCAGCAGCTATGTATGGCAGATTCTTAACCATAAATCAATACAAAGAGAGAAAAAAAGAGATTTCGTTGTTTTCACGCGGCGAAAAATCTGCGCAATTTCTAACTTTGCATAGGCCTTCCAGTATCTTGACTAGCAGAGACGACCACCCTTTACCAATAACTAACTCTCTGTCCATCTCGCAGTGGTGTTAAGACTTTTCCACCATCGTGTTGCTGAGTTACGAGTTCAGCCTTGACGCGCAAGCCCCGCACGTGCGTAACGTGGGATGTTGAAACCGACGTGCTCGTGTGGTGACTCATGCCCGGGACGCCTAATTAGCATTGAGTGTGTGCTCTCCCTCCCCCCCACTTTTTTTCACGTACTTGTTTTCAACCCTCCCTCTCAGCAACGAGTTTCTGGGATAACTGCACTTTTTTTTTTTAAATACCGATGTTTTAAGACTCGCAGCGTAATAAAGACACTCTGGCTGGGATTGCGGATGTACTTGAGAGCAGGAAGTAACCCCTCCTTGCATGACGACCAATAATAAATATTAAAGAAATAAAATAAGTGGTTCCTTAAGAAGTCTTTCCTAACTTATTTCGTTTCTTGACTTTTTATTATTAAGTTTATGTTATTTTTCTCGTCTTCCATTCTCTAGGAAGTGTGTTTGGAAGAAGTTGTCATTTCAACCATCGACTTCTGGCGCATCCTGAACAACGGAGATTTCAACCAGACTTATTATAATGACGAGAGAGCCAAAAGTGGAACACTGCACACTTTCTACTCTTCTTTTGTGGCAGGGGTTGTTCAGTCGGAAGTGCATCAGCTCGTAATCTGTAGTTCACAGATTCGATTCCTACTTATGCGTCGATTTTTCTCTCTTCCAAACCTCAACTTGCCTTAGATCAGAAAGGGGACACAGATGGCTTAGAAAAGCCACTTTCTGCCTGATGGAACGTTAAGCCATGGTTCCGTGTAGAGGAAAGCAATATGCTGTGCGCATTAAAGAACCGCTGGATGGCCTTGACCTAAAAGCTATCATCTGTGCCCTAAAAGCTGTTTCCCGCAATCTTCTCTGAGCCCTTGTGGTCCTTGTGAGCTGGCCGTTTAGTCTATTGTGTGCGAAAAAGTGTCGCTCAGATGTAAAACAATCCAACCCAACTCTTGATTTCAATTGTGCATAATATGCCCCCCCCCCCCCCCACATACACTTAAAGCTTTTCTTTTTGTACGTTTGTAGCTGTAGTCCTGACTGTCTTTTATCCTTTTAAGCTCTCCAGGCATATTTACTCCTGCAACAGGTCGGAATGAAATCAACTTCTATGATTCGGAATGCTAATGCAATCGATAGGAATGGAGAGCATGCTGTTATGATATCGATCCCAACCGACCAGTAATTTGGGGAAAAATTAAGGGGAAAGTGGAGCGGAAATATCAGGATTGGACGAGAAAGGACCAACATGGTTTTTCTCCTCCATTCTAGTGGGCGTTGAAGAAAAATTCTCGCAAAACATGTGCAATATACTGTTAAATACGTTTGCTATTTATTTCTGTTTCGTTCAGATTTTTAAGATTTTCAAAGAGGGGGAGGGAATCACGCCCCCTTAACGATCCTGATTCTATCCTTAACGATCCTTTAATTCGATCCTGATTCTATCCAAACTATAAGCCGAATTCTAAAAATATAAATATCGAGTTGAGCTTTTTCCTTTTTTTTTTTAAAGTTCTTATTCATTCATCTTAAAATCTTTCTTCCGAGAGATTATGTGCTATATTTATCTTATCACCCAGATAAGACGAATTATAGCCTTAGTTGCTAATGCGCCATAAAACCACAACCAATCAACAGTTCGTGGCTTAGGAGTAAAAAGGATGTGGGTTTCAGTTCCAGTGGTTTTCTGACTTGTATTTTTGCTGATATCTTGTCTTCCTCTTGATATCCTTTTTGGCACATTTATATTGACATTGCTTCTGAAGCTCTCCGTAGCAAGTAGGTTGCGTTAGAAATTCAATTCCTTCTCACAGTGGAAAACTTAATTCTAGAAAGTTAGGCCACAGTAATCGCAAAAAATGAAAAGGAAAACAAATTACTCTTCAAGCAGCTGCTTGTCACAGAGTTCTGTCAAGTAGCCTGTTAATTATGACACGCCATAGGAAAGCGCCGCGAGTAAGGCGAAGCGCAACAGAAAGAAAAAAACCTCCCATAACCTCTCTTGAACTCGAACACAAATGAGCAGCCAAGCACGCTAACTACTCGACCACCAGGACCGTAAATACACATAACACACTTCTAATATTTGGTTGAATTACGATAGAGTGATTTCTATTATCATCTTTAAACCAAATCAGACAACTAAGATTTTTGAATTCTGCCGACCATTTTGGATGGCCGCCGTACAGTCGCTCAAAAGAGTATCCGAACACTATGGTTGATTACAGAATTCAGAAAAAACATCTGGCAACGATTTTTTTTAGAAATTAGTGATCTAGCAACCTTCGTGTCACGTGACACGAGATCACTAATTTCTAAAAAAAATCGTTGCCAGATGTTTTTTCTGAATTCTGTAATCAACCATAGTGTTCGGATACTTTTTTGAGCAACTGTAGGTGGTTATTTTGATACTAGATCGTGTGGGCTCACTCACGGAAATATTGAGCGTGTGCAGTTACCGTTCATAGCAAACTGGAGCGTGTGCAGGAACTGCACACGCTCCAGTTTGCTGTGAACGGTAACTGGAGCGTGTACAGTTGCTGTACACGCTCCAGATATTTTTCCTGAATTCTGTAATCACGTGACGCGAAGGTTACCAGATCACTAACTTCTAAAAAAATCGTTGCCAGATATTTTTTCTGAATTCTGTAATCAACCATAGTGTTCGGATACTTTTTTGAGCGATTGTACAGTCACTCAAAAAAGTATCCGAACGTCATGGTTAATTAAAAAATTCAGAAAAAATATCTGGCAACGATTTTTTCAGAAATTAGTGATCTGGCATCCTTCGTGTACTGTACACGAAGGTTGCCAGATCACTAATTTCTAAAAGCAATCGTTGCCAGATATTTTTTCTGAATTTTGTAATCAACCATAGCGTTCGGATACTTTTTTGAGCGACTGTACACCTAAACATCACGATGCGAACTCGCAGGATAAGCACACTGTGCTATTTCAATCGCTATTGAAAATCGCACCGATAAACGTGAGTCCACACTTCAGTTTACAGCTAAACGTTTTCTAATCTCATGCGTCAAGAAAGTGTTTATTGAAGGGATAACAAGCGTTTCTTGCAAGTAATGCATTTTATATACCTCGTGAAAAATCAAAAACGCTATTTCACCCAAACTCATTCAAAAAATTTGTTCAAATTCAAAAGCATTTATTCCCCCCCCCCAAAAAAAAAAGGCAAAAAAAATTGAACCAAAAACACAGAAAAAAATCCGTGAGATGTCGCAGCATCTTTGTCCGAATAGTGGTGCATCCCATTACGCTGAACCACCTGTTATATGTGGTGGGTGGGCCACCCACAGGTGGTTGTGAGAGACAGCAGTCCAGGGAGAGAAGCTTACCGACTCCCTAATCGAACATCCTACTGCACTGTCACTTTTTCCCCTCACTCTCTATAAGAGTTCGCTGATCCGTGCCATCAGAGACGGCTCGCATGAAACCTCCCCTTCGCCTCCACCCCCTGCCTCTGTAGTCACTTCATTCTCCCTTTTCTCGCCCGCGTTATCATCCCCGTGCCTCTGCTGCACCACGTGACCGTCAGAGGCGACGGGAGGGAGAGAGGTTCAGCCGGTTCAGCCTCCTCTGTGGCAGCGACCTCATCCCAGTAGACGTCGTTTTCCTCCTCACTCACTCCCCCCTACCCCTCTGCTACTGCCCACGGCACGTGCAAAAAAACCGCGAGCATCACATCTGGAAGAGACTCTACCAGTCGCCACGTGCCTCGTCTGTGCCCTCAGGGTATGTCTGGGTGCCAGGGTTATCAAGGAGGCTTTTTATCTGATTTTCCTTAACTTGATGGCAGTGGCACACTAGAACGCAAATGGTGAAAAATTATGCTGCCTAGTTCTACATATATTTCACACAATACCGGTGATAGCATAAAGTTAAAATTTTTATAGTGATAATAAAACGCTTGATCCTATTAATGGAATCACGAAGTTGAGAACTTGTAACAAATAACAAAACTAATAACAAATGATTTTGTGGTCTTTATCGAAACTAGTATCTCTTTGGTACATTTTACGTTTTTGTGATGTCTAGTGTCGTCAACCAATGTATTAGGAAATCCATATATACTTAAAACATAATTGAATATTCTTATAAACTTTCTTAAAATGATAAAAAATTATATTAGGTTCGAATTTAATTAAAGCATTTGACGTAGTATGGATGCAAAAAGTAACCGGACACTTCCATGTTTCTGTGAATGGAAACTCATATTCAAAGCTCCCTAACTTCGGAAATAAACTTTTTATGAGAAAAAAAAGTCAAGATAAATTGAAGAATTGATTAATATCTTTCCAAATATTGAATTTCAATAATATTTAATATTTAAGGAGTTATTGAAGTTGGAATAACAATAGACACTGCTGTCACACTCTTCCTAGACATTTTTTAACCCAAAATTGATTAAAACTTAAAAAAACTTTGCACAAACTTCAAATGTGACATTTATGTTGGTGAACATTTTGTTATAAGAATCATGTTAAAATTTCTGAGGTAAATCTTAATGACTAGCAAAAGTTAGTTATATCTTTCAGCTTTCATAACTCATAAAATATTAAACGGATATTGTGGAAAACAGAGACCTTAAGAGAGTTATTTGAGCGATATTTTTAAATTATTTACAGTGATATGTTTTTCATAAATAAAACTTATTTTTGAAGTTAGGGAGCTGTGAATGTGTCTTTCCATTCACATATCATAGAAATTTCCGTTTACTTTTGTAATGTAGTGCAACTTTGAACACAAATGTCTTTTAACTCTCTGTCATCCGAGAACAGATTTTGATGTACCATTTTTCCCAAACATGATGTACAATAATTGAGAGAAGTCCCGATCAAAAGGACCTGGGTTCGAGTCGTGATGGTCATTTCTTTTTGCAGGTTGTCTTTCTGTTGAGGTGTGAGTTTTTTCACAGACCTTCTGTACTGTGTATTATATTGAGAGCCTCGTGTCAGACATCTGTGGTAAGCGGCTCTCTGAGGAGCAATTTTTTTTTATCATTATTTTGACGGTAGTCTTGTGTGTGTGGAGGGCACTTCCACTGACTAGCAGAAAAAAGATAAATTCGCTGATGTGTGTGTGGTCTGTTTTTTGGCCCTTCGAAACTTTGCATCGTCAAATTTAGTTGCAATTTTTCCGGAGGAAATTGCCTCGAAAAGGTTTGTGTCTGGCTCGCTGTAATCAGATATAAATAAATAAATACCCCTTCAAGCAGCTACTTGCCACAGAGGTCTGACAGGAGCCTGTCAGTTTATTGCGCCATAGTAGAAGTTCTCTGAGGATGGCGGAACCTCAGCAGAAAAGCAGAACACACATCCATGCCTTACCCGGGACTCGATGCCAACTTGTGAATCAAATCAAATTATAAAAAACAACAAGAGGTATTCACTCAAAATTGTTAGGAATCAGGTATATTTCGAAATAGGAAGTGCGGGAATATAATGTATATTGGAAGAAAAAAGTGCGCATTATATTCTGACAAATATGGGGTCAGATACTATGTTAATATCAGTAAGATCTGAGCACATTTTCTCTTAAATTCCGCTATTATTTCAAGATTCTCTCTTTGAGGCAATAACAGCGTAAAATCAACATACCTGTTTTGAATATTTTGTCCTTATAAGACTTTCAGAAGTTACAATGTTTTGGATGGATAATAAATATATTGTTAATATTATATTTTTGATATTTCAGATATTGATTTATACATCGTGCACATATTGCACAACCAGGTCTCTGATATCTATTACTATATGATCTTTGATGACTGTCACTATAAGGTCGCTGATGACTTTCACTAAATGTTAGGCCCTTTGCTTCATACACAACAAAGACTTTGATATTTCAGATATTGATTTATACATCGTGCACATATTGCACAACCAGGTCTCTGATATCTATTACTATATGATCTTTGATGACTGTCACTATAAGGTCGCTGATGACTATCACTAAATGTTAGGCCCTTTGCTTCATACACAACAAAGACTTTGATATTTCAGATATTGATTTATACATCGTGCACATATTGCACAACCAGGTCTCTGATATCTATTACTATGTGATCTTTGATGACTGTCATTATAAGGTCGCTGATGACTATCACTAAATGTTAAGCCCTTTGCTTCATACACAACAAAGACAATTATATTTTTGATATTTCAGATATTGATTTATACATCGTGCACATATTGCATAACCAGGTCTCTGATATCTATTATTCTGTAATCTTTGATGACTGTTACTATAAGGTCTCTGATGACTATCACTAAATGTTAGGCCCTTTGCTTTATACACAACAAAGACAATTATATTTTTGATATTTCAGATATTGATTTATACATCGTGCACATATTGCATAACCAGGTCTCTGATATCTATTATTCTGTAATCTTTGATGACTGTCACTATAAGGTCGCTGATGACTATCACTAAATGTTAGGCCCTTTGCTTCATACACAACAAATACAATTATATTTTTGATATTTCAGATATTGATTTATAATACATCGTGCACATATTGCACAACCAGGTCTCTGATATCTATTATTCTGTAATCTTTGATGACTGTTACTATAAGGTCGCTGATGACTATCGCTAAATGTTAGGCCGTTTGCTTCATACACAACAAAGACAATTATATTTTTGATATTTCAGATATTGATTTATAATACATCGTGCACATATTGCACAACCAGGTCTCTGATATCTATTATTCTGTAATCTTTGATGACTGTTACTATAAGGTCGCTGATGACTATCGCTAAATGTTAGGCCGTTTGCTTCATACACAACAAAGACAATTATATTTTTGATATTTCAGATATTGATTTATACATCGTGCACATATTGCACAACCAGGTCTCTGATATCTATTATTCTGTGATTTTTGATGACTGTCACTATAAGGTCGCTGATGACTATCACTAAATGTTAGGCCCTTTGCTTCATACACAACAAAGATGATCTGAAAATTCGCAAATCCTGTCGCGATTTAGATTATGCTAATGATTTGGCATTGTTGCCTAATGACGTTCAGCAAAATAAAAAAGTAATTTTATTATTATGATTGATGAGTGTGAAATGGGATAGGCTTAGGTGATTAATGCAGATTGCACTGAAATGATTGCTTACGGGAGCGATGCTTCAATCTTTTTAAACGAATGTGCTGGAAAGCAGGTCTCTTTAATTGCTTAATTACTTTAGCGGTAATGCCACCGACGTTGATAATGTGTAGATTGAGAAGACGAATCGTAATTGCTGCTGGAATTTTTAAGATTATATAAGGAGAAACATGAAAGAATTTACGAATTGTCTTGGAAACCAATCTGAAGCTTTATAATAGCTTAATCTTTCTATTATTCTGGAGATGAAACTTGAACTTTGTGTAAATTGAAGAGCACATGATGCTTTAGATTTCAGATGCATACAAAGTATCTAAGCATTCGATGGTTTAATCTTGCTTAATAACGATTAATTTAAGCAAGGAACCATCAACGGTTTCTGAACGCTTCCCGTAGGGAATTGGATTTTCACGTTACCTTAAGGCATGAAGATGTACAATTTAGAATTATCCTTCAAAGACTGTAATTGGGCATTATGTTGGATTGTTTTACCTGTGAGCGGCAGTTTTTTTAAAGCAATGGGCTAAACGTCTAGGTCATAAGGACCCGGAACTATTTTCTTGTATTTTTTTTATTCTGCCAATAAAATTAAGTGAATTCTGTTTAAGCTATAACTCTTACTTAGGAAGAAGCCTCTGTAATCCTTTTTTGAGATGGTTGATGTCATGAATATTTACAGAGTACACCACAGTTTTTAAATGCCATCGTAAGTAAAATTCAAGTAGTGAAATATCTGAAGACCTTATAAGGCCATTTTTTTTTGTCCAAAAGCAGATCCAATGCTCTGAAAACTATTCATCCAATTATTGTGAAACATTCATTCAATAATGGTCAACCAAATGGTTGTAACCGTTCTTGAAATGTTCTTTCTCATTAAAAGATTTGGAGAGTCTTGTTCTTTTAGCATCTTCAAATAAACTGAATGGACAAATTATTATATACACCCCGATAACAATATGCAATGGACCGAAAATCCGAAAATCTAAACCAAATCACGACGATTTTCGTTTGTCGCATGCTTTCACCCAATTGGGATTTTTCAGCACACTCAACATCGAAGGATTTGCTTGCTTACTTTTCCTGATGTAAAAAAATATCTCTTCATGTGAGAAAAGAAACCTTTTAGAAAATTCAGAATCGGTTTGGTATGTTTTTAGTGCACCATTCACAAAACTCATATCCCCTGTCTGGATCATTATCATTCAATTTTTGATGCTTCTGTAATTTGTATTGATGCCATCGTGTCATTTAAAAATTCTTTCAATGCTCGACCGTGTGATACATTTGTTTTTGGGTTTTGTGCAATTCTTTCGATAATACGCGAACCTTGTGTCTTGTTCAGTCAAAATTTGTTTTCTTAAATGAGGCATATTCATCACAGATCCAGTCTCGAATTTGAATCCAGTGAAGAATTTTTTTTATAAAAAGTGTAGAGGAACCTACGTAAAGGACGGTGATAACCTAAAAGATTCATTTTCTCATACAACACAAAAAAAAGTTTGACTACTCAGTTCAGCTAACAACTATTCCAGTAGGACTAATGAGAGCAACTTTACCTCTCAATTGTGAGATGAATTCATAATTTAGATGGGGCTCGTAAAGTCATTAGCGCTCTTCTTTACAGAGCAAAAACCACCCATTTAAATGATTTATGCTTTTCATATTTCATTAGCAGCATTTCCTCCATTGACTTTTAATCCTGAAATAACATATTATTATAATGATTTCCATTTTTATGAGACACCCTGTATATTAAAAAAAAAGAAAAAAAAAATTTTTTTTCCCAACATGTAATGCAGAATCTCAGATACAACAGCAAAACATTACATAAGCCATTGTCTCTTTTAATAATGAGACAACAGTTTGGTACAGTCGCTTAAAAAAGTATCCGAACACTATGGTTGATTACAGAATTCGGGAAAAATATCTGGCAACGATATTTTTAGAAATTAGTGATCTGGCAACCTTCGTGTCACGTGACACGAATATATTTTTATATATTCTTTTCGAATATATAAATATTTTTTTCGAATTCTGTAATCAACCATAGTTTTCGGATATTTTTTTCAGCGACTGTACACATAAACGAGTTGTTTTATCTCTGAGCGACACTTTTTTGCACACCATGGGCTAAATGGCCAGGTCACATGGACCCCGAAGGCTCAGAGAAGGTTGGGGGAGGGGACCCACTGGAATAGCTGTTGGGAGACAGATGGTAGCCTCCCGTCAAGTCCATCCAGCGTGTTCTTTAACGTGCACAGGGTATGGCTCTCCCGCACACTGGGCCACGGCTCATCGGTGTCCCCTTTTGACCGTGGGTAGGGCGAAGAATTTTGCGGAGATAAATCTCAACGCTGACCCAGCTGGGACTCGAACCTGGGAACTACAGATTACGAGCTTGACGCGCTACCGACTGAGCCACCCCCGCCCCACACATAAACGACAAAAAAACGAATCTTTATATTAAATAAAGTTATATTTTTCCTCGTTTACAAGTCACAGATGGATAGAACACATTCTGTAAATCTTACAATAATTCCATGGCAGGAAAATAAAAACTAACCTCCTTCATTTAACAAAATACCCACATTCTCTAGTATGTGCTTTTTTTTTAATTTCGCATGAATTCTCGAGTAACGTTTTCCAGCTAGGAAGAATAATTGCTCGATAGTTTTTTTTTTACAGTGTTCTCTTCCTTTATTGAAAGCGCAGGGACAAGTCTCATCCTGTCAAGTTCATTACTGTTTTACATTTATTTCTTTTGCATTCTCCTGCTTCCGACGTAAATTATTGACTGCACAATAATAAATTAGGTTGCAAGCTAAAAGAGCTTCTTACATACCAAAACCGACTCAGGGATCACGCACAGATTCCCTAATATTCCTCTTTTCCTCGTCCTCCGCTTCTACTTTCTCCTCAGTTTCTTTATCAGTGAGCGAAGAGATTCACCGACTCAATATCGCATCCTCTTTCTTTCTCTCTGCAATCTTCCTCCTCAAGCTAATCTAATTTGTCCCTGAAGACGATCAAATTAAGTTTGTAATTGTAAAGAGGTCAATATTTGTTGTGTTCTGCCTCTCACTATGACTGATGCGGCTAATGGTTTCTTCGTGCTTCCACATTGGGAAGGAAGAGAAAAATCCCACTTCTAAATCTATGCCCCTCATTTAATCACAAAGGGAGGAATTTTCTTAAATATTTTTCTACCTTTTCTGTTGCGTTTCAGACAAGTTTCCTCAGCTGAATAAGACACCGTTCTAATGATAACTTATTGCAAGCTGATGTTGCTTTTTATACGGAAGTCAACTGCAAGTTAGCGTCTGGTTTTTGAGCGAGTATAAGCTAATAAAAAGTCGTTAGCAAAACGGTAAATCTTGCCCAAATATCATAATCATTACAAACTTCAGCACTGAAACATAAGTTATCATTTGTTAAACATAATGTTATATTGATAAAACTTATGTTAAACATAAGATCATTTACTAGGAAAACTAAATCTTAACAAATAAGATAATGGTAGAAAATACTCCTCTAAGCGTACAACACACAGAGGAAAAAAAACCCGAATGTCTTTTGAGGCCGGTCTCATGCCACGAAGATATGATAGAAGCCTCAGTATAATATAATGGGCCTTAACAAAAATTAGCAAAATTTTTAAAAGGCAAACTTATGCATTCTTAATCATGCCCTTTCTTTGTCCTCTTTCTTGAATTCAACCCTGCTATATTTGATAACACAACCTTCGTAATGCTTTAATTTCGTTGATTTCTTAATTTAGATTTCACAGTATTCATGTTTACTTTACAGTTGGGCTGTTTTACCTCTGAACGACACTTTTTTTGCACACCATGGGCTAAATGGCCAGGTCACAGGGACCCCGAAGGGGTCCCTCAGAGATGGTTGGGGGAGTGGACCCACTGGAATAGCTGTTGGGAAACAGACGGCAGTATCCCGTCAAGGCCATCCAGCGTGTTCTCCCACACACGGCTTAACATCCCATACGACGGACGGCCGCCTTTCCAAGCCCATCGGTGTCTCCTACTGACCATGGGCAGGGAATTTTGCGGAGATAAATCTCAGCGCTGACCTCGAACCTGGGAACTACAGATTACGAGTCTGGCGTGCTACCGACTGAGCCACCCCTTACTTTACAGTCGTTCCATTTCTTTGTAGAATATCTAGCATTGATACCTCAAAATATTCTTGTTCTTCGTATATGGGTAGCACATCCAAAGAAATGCTAAGATGAAATACAGTTCAAGTGTAAGAGTTTAACTCTTTCTCTGAAATTTTCGAATTTCTATTCGTATACAAGTTTGGGACTTTTAGTTCAGAAATCAGATCACCTCATTCAAGCTAAATAATTTCATTTTAAATGCTAAAATCAAAATAGGAAATATTTCTAAAATTTTAATAAATAATTGGTTAATTCGCAAATGGGGTGGAGAAAGGAAAAAAAGAGCATTTTTTTTTCTGTGACCTCTCCTAGTCTCAGTTCGTATTCTTTATCATTCAGAATTGGGGAGGGAAATCACATGGAATTATGTCCCATGCCTGCTTTATTTTGTGTTTTAAATGAAATAATTCCTAACAGTAAATAGTACACTAAAAATAACACGAGTTACAGGATACTACTATATATGGAACTCGGGCTCATTTTTAGTCCTATTTAATTGGAATTTGGAAAATTTCTGTCGAATGAAATGGTTTTTTTAATCTTTATATTGCAATGGAATGTACTGTAGCGTTAATGAGATGAGTAAATGTGATTATTGAATTACTGAAATTCAAAATTTGTTAGAAAAGAATGGTGATAGGTTGGATTTGTGGAGTGGAAAGAAGGACATGTCCACCCTTGAAGAATTTTAGCGAGCGGGAGGAAAAGGTAAACATATTACCCATATTTTGTAAGAATTTTATATATATCACTGAAAAATAAAAGTTTGATCCATTCCGATGCAATCCAGTGTCTTCCCCCTATCTTAAATTATTTTTAGATCAGGGAATGATACTATAATCAAAAAACAAGATTTAATTTGAAGGTATTGAGGAATTGGATTAAAGAGGTTTTTTAAGAGCTGTAGTAGACAAATATTTTGAACTCTTAATTGTTTGAAAAATAAACTAACATTAGTCTTCAGGGAAAGCAAGTGCTTGAGATGCTTTACGCCGCATTCAAAAAAACTTTTAAAATTTTTTAACGTTTGTATTTATTATTTCGTTTTTGGAGAGGAGGTAGAATAGATTTTTGTCCCACTTTGATGAGTTGGGTTGTATTTCCTCTGAGGGGAACATTTTGGCAAACAATGTACTAAATGTCGAGGCCACAAGAGCTCAGGAAAGTTTGGGGGTAGAGGTCACACTGGACAGTTGTTAGGAGACAAATGGTAGCCTCCTGTCAAGGCCATTCAGCGTGTTATTTAACGTGCAAGGGTATACCTATCATATACACGGGGCCACGGCTTAACTTTTCATCTGACTGACTGAGGTATTCCAAGTCCATTGGTGTTACTGAGAGCATGGTACAAATAAATCTCAACGCTGACACAGTTGAAACTGAACCAGGGAACTGCAGATTGCGAGTCTGTCACGCTACCGATTGAACCAACTCCCTTCCCCTGTTTGCTGAACTCTGTTGACTTCCAGTTACATTCTTTTATTAAAACAGTGGCCATAACACCAGCAGTTCTTTTAATCATCATGCCTTTGAGGAAGAATTAATGGGCTAAATGGCCAGGTCACATGGACCCCGAAGGTTCAGAGAAAGTTGGGGTAGGGGACCCACTGGAACAGCTGTT
Source organism: Ryuthela nishihirai (assembly GCA_038380435.1). Lineage (NCBI taxonomy): Eukaryota > Metazoa > Arthropoda > Arachnida > Araneae > Heptathelidae > Ryuthela > Ryuthela nishihirai. The sequence goes on along the minus strand of JAWZYU010000009.1, from coordinate 25,526,954 downwards.
GGGAGACAGATGGTAGCCTCCCGTCAAGGCCATCCAGCGTGTTCTTTAACGTGCACAGGGTATGGCTCTCCCGCACACGGAGCCACGGCTTAACGTTCCATCCGACGGACGGCGGCCTTTCCAAGCCCATCGGTGTCCCCTACTGACCGTGGGCAGGGCGGGGAATTTTGCGGAGATAAATCTCAACGCTGACCCAGCTGGGACTCGAACCTGGGAACTACAGATTACGAGTCTGGCGCGCTACCGACTGAGCCACCCCCAAAAAGAATTAAGTTTAAATGTGCTAAACTCTTGCAATAAGAATTCTAATTAATTATTCAAAGAGACATAATATCAGGGCTACTCAATTACATTCTCAACAAGATCCGATCAAACCGAGAATTCAAAAGTGATGAATGTATGATAGTTCTTATATATTATCATATCATCTGTTTCTCAGTTAATCAAGTGCTTTTCATTTTATTAATGTAGTAATCAAGATTTTGAAACGGGTTTACGATATTAATTCTTTCACTTCCTACTAGTGAGCTTCTGTCCCCAAGTTTATGTCGCAGGCGAAATCAGAACAAAGACTTCCCTTCATTTCTCTGATCTTACTCATAACGTTCTTGGAGAACAAGCAGGTGTAAGTGTTGTGAAATCAGAGAAAAGCTTCAATTTAGCATTGGCATGGGCTGAAGGTAGGTAGTCATGCACTTATTCCTTCCTTACTTTAAGCGCTGTTTTCGAAACCTGCATTCGGGTGTACATTTCACCAGTGGTAGGTATTTTAAACAAAAACCTTGGCACTGGCTTGAGAGTACTTTTTACACAAGTGTGCATTGGAGTGCATGAAAGCAACAGAGACGAAAAAGAACTGCTTTGTTAACTTTTTTTTCTTCTTTCTGTTTTAGACATTTGTATTGTTTATAGCTCAGGAGCTTTTCTTTTTCTTTTTTCCGATTTCATCTAGGATTGCTTATTCCCTTCTGAAATGATTGGATAATCAGCACAAATAATGCCGTTATATTTATTATCGTTCAGTTTTAATATTTATTATCGTTCAGTTTTTGAGTCAAAAGTTAATAATCCATTATTATAATACTTGATGACATATATCAGGCAGGGCCACTATCATGGATGACATATATCAGGCAGGGCCACTATCATGGATGACATATATCAGGACTACTTATATGCAGGATGACAGGACTTCCATTCTCAACAGGATCAGATTTTCTAATATTTTCTTGAGTTTTTTTATTGGTCAGAAATGAGAAATAATAAAGCACACAACTGCATTTATGTAGCTTATTTCATATTTTTCACTTGTGTGTTAGTTTTTCGTATCTTTTTAAGAAACCGAACCCGATGTTTGTCGTTGTGTTTTTCACACACTCTCCGTAGGCCACTAAAAATATTCACAGATTAGATGTCTCACGCTGGCCATCATTTGAGTAACTCTGACACATATTTGGATTCTTCTATCTCTTATGTATATAATGGGCTAAATGGTCAAGTCACAAGGGCCCCAAAGTTTTAGAGCTGGTTAAGTGGATGGAATCAACCGAACAGCCATTAGAAGCCAATTCGAAGCCTCCGATCAAGACCATCTAGCGTGTTCTTGTACATTCTTAGGATCTGACTCTTTTTGGGCACGGGGTCACGATTAACGTCCCATCGGGAAGATAATGATCTTTCCAAAGTCCATTATTGCCCTGTTTCTCGCCGAGCCAGGTTTAGGGGAGATTTCATCGGGCACCTACGATCTGCCCTCTATCAAATGCATCTAAATCCCGCGCCTTTTCCATTACACTTCTCACGACAAATGCTTGGGGAAGCCAAAGCTGACATCTATATATGACCAGAGTTTCAGCCATCAAGTGTGCAAATGCGGGACTTGTGGTACTGAATTTGGATAACGTCTCCTATCCTTAATATCAATGACACTTCAGTGTATACAGCATATACCTTTAAATCAGTAGTAAAGAATCACAGGATAAGTCCTGTAGACATGGAACTCATGAAATAATGAGTTGAAAAAAAAATGGTTTTTCCACGATTGGGATTCGAACTTACGTCTCACAGAAAACATGCCTGTTATGCTAACCACTACACCATTAATGGCTAACTTTTTCTCAACTTAGTGACCTTATAAACTTTCCGGATTTATTTATTTGATTCGCAAAGTGGCGACATTTATCCGGGAAGTGGACAACCTCTGTTGCCTCATTAGAGATGGAAATAATATTTGTCAACGCTCAGGCAATCAACGCTCAGGCAATCAACTCTCAGGGCAAAGTAGTAGGGAAATCAGTAGTAAAGAATCACAGGATAAATCCTGTAGACATGGAACTCATGAAATAATGAACTCATTTGTTTGTTGATTTAACGACCTGAGCGTGAGTGACAAATATTATTTCCATCTCTAATGAAGCAACAGAGTTGTCCACTTTCTGGATAGATGGAGCCACTGTGCGAATCAAATGAATAAATCCGGAAAGTTTATAAGGTTAGCCATTGATGGTGTAGTGGTTAGCATAACAGGCATGTTTCATGGAGACGTGGGTTCGAATCCCACTCATGGCAGAACCAATTTTTTTCCGCTCATTATATACTTTTAATTTTTAATCTTGCGCCTCTGGTTTATTAAACAATAAAAAGTCTTCGAAAAAACGCTTTTTTTTCGTCTTTTCCATCTTATTGATTAACATTCTTGATTGCGTGATTAAACAGAGATCTTGGCTGAGATAAAGGAGCTTTTAAGTTTTTCCTCTATTAAAGAGCGATTGTTCTTTCACAGATTCGTCTGTCATCACACTGAAATAATGACTCACTGAAATAATGATAATCGATTGACGACATAGAAAGTTGTGTTTGTTTATCGCCAATAAAAAGAAAATATTTTTTTCCTCTTCCTGTAACAAAGGTGTCATTCAATGTTATTTGCTGGAAATATTCGTAGCAACATAGATTAAAACATGTTTCGTAGAATTCTAATGTGTCCCTTGTATTAGAGATAGTCATCCAAAAAAATGCAGAATAAACAATTAGAACCAACAAACTAATCTATTGCATGTAGAGTTAGCTGACCTTAAAGAGTGGGCAGCAATTATCCTTGATGAGCTTAGGTGCTTGGGACGCGTATTAACGGGCACGGAATGAGCCCAAGGGAATAACTGATACCCACTGTCAGAGTGTCATTGTGTGAAAGGGGGGGAGGGAGAACGCTTTTATCAGCTTTTCCACTAGTAGGTAGCGAGCTACTCCGTACGGGTCCGATTACTTCTCACAATAGTGCAAAGATCAAAGACGAGTGTGGCTTTTCTACCCAATGGATAGGTCAAAGGCCTATTGCACGGAAGAAGTAGCCAACTTTAGTTAAAGGCTTGTGTAGACTGGTGGAAAGCATTCAATTCTTCAGGCAGTGGTAGAGGAACAGAATGAGATTTTGGACAGAATAGAAATTGAATGAATGGTTTATTTCTTTATGTGCTTTCTTTTAATAGCCAGATGATTAGCTTACTTGACTGATGAATAATAGAGACTTGGATTTGAGACCCCGATAGGACATGAATATTTATTTTTCTAATCACCCTTAAACCTAGAAAACATTTGGGGTTGTGGGGAGTGAATGAATTGAACTGAGACATAGCAGAACACCGTTCCGATATAATTTTATTTCTTCGATACTTTAGGTGGTTATTAAAATGGGTCATGATCCTTCAAATGACTAATAAAATGGATTGGGATGTTTTTACCTCTGAGCGGCACTTTTTGCACACCATGGGCCAGGTCACATCCCGAAGGTTCAGAGAAGGGACCCAGCTGTTGGGAGACAGATGGTAGCCTTCCGTTAAGGCCATCCAGCCAGTTCTTTAACGTGCACAGGGTATGTCTCACGCGCACGGGACCACGGCTTAACGCCCCATCCGACGGACGGCAGTCTTTTCAAACTCGTCGGTGTCCCCTACTAGCCGTGGGCAAGGCGGGAATTTTTGCGGAGATAAATCTCAACGCTGACCCAGCTGGGACTCGAACCTGGGAACTGCAGATTACGAGCCTGGCGCGCTACCGACTGAGCAACTCTTAAAAAGACAACTCTTTAAAAGTTTGTTGATACGGGTTTTGAACAATGAATGGTTTCGAACTAGTGGTATATGCTAATTGGCCATGTTATAGATTGTCTAAGTTTGCAGCACTGATGTTTTGGTGTTGTATCCATATCAGTATGACTATAAAGCTTTGCTTATTCCATCACAGTGCAGTGAATTGGGCATTCTGTTTCATCAAAATTCGTTCTAAAAGGCAATTCACAGCATCCAGTTCTCAAGTACACAATTTGCCGTCTTTCAACTTACAGTAAGGAAGAAGTGGGGGAAAAAAATCAATGTCAAATCAGTTTCAACGCATGGGCAATAGAGGTAAAATCTACAGGTTAGCTATTGGTTAGGGCCTTATCTTCACCGAAAGACAGACTCTTGAAAGAGTTTTTCATTATTTCTTATATACAGACTTATTATAGTTCTTATAGACAGACAGTAACATTAGCTGGGTGGGGTTGTTTCATCTCTGAGCGGCACCTTTTTGCGCACAGTGAGCTGTCCAGGTAACAAGTATTCTAAGAATTCAGAGAATATTGAGGAAAGTGGACACATTGGACATCTGTTAAGAGACAGATTAAAGGCTCCCTTCATGTCCATCCAGTGTGTTTTTTAACGTGCACAGGGACCCACGGCTTAACATCCGACGGACGGCTGCATTTTCAAATCCCATGGTGTTCCTTTTCTCGCCGAGGGCACGGCGGGAATTTAACGGAGATGAATCTCAACGCAGGCACAGTTGGGACTCGAACCTGGGAACATATGATTACGAGCCTGGCGCGCTACCGACTGAGCCACCCCACAAATTTCAGGAAAAAAAAACCTTGGATGCGAGTACTAAGCAGAAAAAAAACAACAGATTCATTTTGAGCTGTTAACAAGACTGTAAAAAAAATTCGGTACAGGCGAGAATGTCATCAGATTTGCCTCTAAGAAAAGCTGCAATTATTAAAGTTGATTTATTTTAGCAAATATTTGTTTCACATCTTACGAAAAAAACTACAGATGTGATGAAAACTTCACTATGCATTGCACATTTTTCTATTTTGCCCGAAGCTATCTTGAGCACACTTCTTGAAGGATTGACAGAGGAAGGAAGAAGTAGAGCCGAAGGAAAAGGTCGCCTGTATATGGTTGCGATCAGGATCGAGGAAGACGATCAGTGGCTGAACGGCACCTGCATATTTTATCGAAGCGTTGCTGCTGTGGAGGAGCAGCGCCTGAAGTACTCTTTTGCCCCAGGGCCACTGGCGCTTGCATCCCACTCACTGACACCTTCGCTCCTGTGTGGCAGGCGTAGAGATGTGCCGCCACTTTGTCCCGCCGTCTCTCCGTAGATACAAGAGCGTGCGAATGCTGCATCCGCTCGCGAACCAATGGGCACAGTGATTGGCTGGCCGAGTTGTGAGTGGATGTTCCTCATTCTCCTGCTCTGTGAGAGGACCGACGGTCAGAGAAATGTGCGTAAGGAATTATTTTTTTCTCTTTTCAATTTGTTTTCTTTCTTCTTAGAGCACTTCTTACTCTTCGGCCGCTTAGTCCGCTGTCGTTTCGATTTTGACAACTCGCAGTCTTTGTTTTTCGATGCAATTTTTCTTTCGAAAACAGATGCAGTGGAAAGCAAAAACAGAGTCTCTGTTGCGAATAAAGTTGTCGAATAAAAGAATATATTGTCTCTCCTACTACAATTGTTTTGGGTTTTTTTTACTTCTGAGAAACACTTCTGTGTACACAGTGGATTATATGGCCACGAGGACCTTTAAAATCTCAGAAGATGGTAGAGAATAGGTGGGCAGTTTTTAGGTGACAAAAATAATCCTCCGGAAATGTGTACAAATTATGGCTCTCCTACGCACTAGGCCACCTCTCATATGAAGGCAAATCCCTTTGCCTCCTTCCACATCTTATCTGCTGGAGAATGGTCTTTTTTTTCAAACCGATTGGTTTCCTCTTTCTCACCGAAAGAAAAGAGGGGAGTTGTGGAACCCTGAACTCAGGCAAAGTGGGGAATCGAACCTCGGGTTACGAACTTCACTCTTTCTGATGAATTGAATAACTTCTGTCAAGGTAGATTATAGAGATGTGTGTTGCAGAAAGGAGACAGATTTTTTATTAAACTTCTATACTTTATGATTGAGAAAATGGAAGTACAGGAGATTCTCTATAATACGTGGACTGATCCATCTAGAAAATCCTATAATCAAAAAGACTTTACTTCATTGATTTTAGGAATGCCTATTTTGCTGCCTACTTGGTGTGTCATATTAATAAGAAAACTTTCTCAGATTTTAAAACAGGGTACATTATCTGACCCCACCCCCACCCAAGTCAAGAATTGCTTTTTTTTAACAAACCTTAAGGTAATTAACTTTTACGAATGCCCGTTTTAAATGACGTCTGTACGAAACGAAAGCTATAAACTAATAAATGACTTAGACTGTTGTTCCTCGACTAAAAAATTGTTTCTAATGCACTTCCGAAATGCCAAAAAAAAATGTTCTCTTAATCAAAATATTTATTGTGTCGATGCTTAACTATGTTCCTTTTTTTGTTACAGTTCATGCTCTTTAATTGTTAGTTTCAAAGTGATTTCATAAATTATAGTGCAAAATCATGAACCAGGAAAAGCAATTCTTTCGAATTGTGGTTTAAATTGTTTGCAATTCTATAGCTAATAAATTTTCAGATAATCGTAAGGAAACTGAAAGTGATCAGAAATATCTTCATGGCAACTTTGGTTGTCATGGTTGCTGTTGGATGTTTTCAATTGCGAATTTAATGAGAGAATGCCGTTTCTGGATACTTTCCGATTAAGTGAAATAAAACGACGGGCAGTTGTAGTGCTAGCCATAGCATTTCAATAATTTGATTACTACTCAAAAGATACTGTGTTTGAAAAATAATTTATAACTTTTTTTATGTCATTATACTTTATAGTGGAATAAATTTGTAATTTTTATCAAAAAATTTATTCCAAAAAATGAAGAAGCAGTTTTTGGAATGATGTGATGCCGTTTCAAATCACTAGACATAAATAAATAGATACACCTTCAAGCAGCTGCTTGCCACAGAGGTCTGACAGGAGACTGTCAGTTTATATGCCATAGTAGAATGTCTGTGAGAATGACAGGACCTAAGCAAAAAAACAGCACAAGATTTATAAACATAAGTGAAATGTTTAAAATTTTTCCACTAAAAATGTGATATTTTCTTTGGATTATTTTGATGAAGTTAAACCTTTACTTCTGTCAGAGTAGTCAAATCTAAGAATATGAAATATGATCTGTAGATGCACTGTGTGCAGTTAAACAAACAAAGAGGGCCTTGTAACTCATATGTAATAAAATTTATACTTACTTTTTCTAATCTAAATCTCTATTGATATTTGGAGATGGTAAATCTCTAATCATATCTACAATATTTGGAGCAAAAGTTTAACAAAGATTTCAAGATTCAGAGATTCAATTTCTTTTATCTATCATTTTGTTTTTGTAAGCATTGATATCCTAAATTGTGGCAAAGAGAAATGCAGGTATGCCTCTTCCACAAAGCCTACTCTTCTGTTTGTTTCATGTTGCATAACAACGGTATCTGCTTAACGATTTTACTTACCACGAAAACGTACACTAGCACTGCAAAATATTTTGTCCATTGACATGTATTGCAACTGGAAATACGTAAAATGGAAATGTTGACCCACTACCCAGGAACCAGTAAAAAAACGGATATGTTTCTTCCGCAGAAATGCAACATTTCCTTAACTATTCAAAGGATACATTTATAGAGTATGTGGAGTTATTTTAAATTGAGTTATACAAACCATTTAAGAAATGTTTTAGAAAACAAAAACCCTAGTTTAATTTTTGCCAACTAAATATTTTTGTAGCTTTTTATGCAACTTAAAGAGAATAAAATTTTTTGCAATTATATAAAAAATTAATGTTAACTTATTAATAACTGAATAAAATATTATTCTAACTACAAATAAAGAAATAAGTAAATATATATCATCCAATAACAATTGCCTTTTTCCTTACTTTTTTTGCGTTCTACCTCGATGTTCTACCTCATATTTTAATCTGTTATATTAAACTGTTCACGAGAATCAGTACTAAATATTTGTGATATATTCATACGGAATGTAGATTTCTAATATTCCTTTGTGTAATGAACATTTTTTTCTCCCATATCGTGTGAGCTTTATATATATATAATGGTTATTTACGAGCTCTAATCGATTGCAGCTCAGGAGGGGGGGGGGTCTAAGTTGTCGACTATTTGAGAGTCCCAAAACCCGAGAGAAATTATTGGCATCACCACAAGAAACCCACGCCTTAAACAATGTTGAGAAGCAGTTAGCATTTTTATAGATTTCGCCGGTTTTATTCACTACTTACTTACTGAAAAAATTGGGGGAGGGGAGCTTTTCTCGTATCTACTTATCCTCACTGGAACAGGGGAAATCCATACATTCACAGATAACACTCCAAAATCTATCTTTCCATCGTATTTTTTCTCCCGCAGTCCCCGAAAACCTCATTTAACCTGTTGATTTTGAACTGTCATATTTTTAAACTAATTTCCCCAAAACTATCTCGCTTCTCTCGACTTCTCCGATTTAATCGGATTTCTTACAACGCAACAGCCCAATAATTCAGTGAAGTGTACATAACTCCAACATTTTCCCAACAAAACCCCTCGTGTCCTGTCTGTCACGCAGAACGCCTTCCCGAAATTAGTTTAAAGCTCATCTCTCTCATCTCCCCCAAAAGTCTCCCATAGGTTAACATGGGATTCCCTATACTTTAACAATGGCCCAGAACGCCCATCTACTACACTACTAGTATAATTATTTTTTAGTATTATCCATAAGTTTCATAAATATTCTCTTGCACTTGCTAAAACTGGATATTGGACATTGCTATTTTTATATTATTTGCTACTTATATATTTTAGCACTATATTTATATATATTGCTAAAACTGGATAAATCGGAATTTGTTATTGATTATCGTGGAACCTCTTTCTGATGCTACTTCTCTGAAGATGCGTTTATTGATTTAATGAATTAAACGGATATGCAGACTATATGCATCGATCGATTTGATGATTTATCTGCTCATACTGAAAATGGCGAGCAGTGTAAATATCAATAAAAAAAATGCCTCCCTGACAAATTGCCTTATAATCGAGTTTGCCTAAAATTAACATGTGTTAATTAAGGCATTACTTCAGGTAAAATGATCATATTGACCTTTTAGAAATACGGACAATGAATGTGGTTTTGCAAATGATCATATTGATCCTGGTAACACATAAATGTACATGTTTACTTTTTAGAAATATGCAAAATAGATGACTATGCTTCCTTTTAAAATGTAAGAAATTGCCGTGTTCACTGGAGCGGAAGTAGCTCAGTCGGTAGCTCGTTATTATGATAATCTGCAATTCCCAGGTTCGAGTCCTATCTGTGTCACCGTTGAGATTTACTTCCGTTATTCTCCACTTTAACCCTCGGTCAGAAAGGTGACACCAATGGGCTTAAAAAACCGCCGTCCGTCGGATGACCCTTTAAGGCGTGGCTCCTTATGCAGGAGAGTTGTACCTTGCGAACATTAACGAACATGCTAGATGGCGTTGACGAGATTTCCATCTGTGTCCTAACAGCTGTCCAATGGGTTCCCTTCCCCCCAACCTTTTCTGAGTCCCTTCGGGTCCTTGAGACCTGGTCATTTAGCCCATTGAGTGCGCAATGTGCTGCTCACAGGGAAAACAATCCACAGCCAGTTTGACCGTATGGAAACACATAAAACGAATTTGTTTTCCCTTTAGAAGTGTACGAAAGGTCATTTTGGCCTTCTTTAAATATGTAAAATTGATATTTTACCCCTCTTTAGAAAAACATAAAATAGTCACGTTGATACTATAAAAAAAATACCCCCTCAAGCAGCTGCTTGCCACAGAGGTCTGACAGGAGCCTGTCAGTTTATATGCCATAGTAGAAGGTCTGTGAGGATGGTAGGACCTCAGCAGAAAAACAACACACACATCCATGCCTTACCCGGGGCTCGAACCCAGGTCCCTTAGATCAGTAGCCAAGCGTGCTAACCACTCGGCCATGGGACGGCAAATAAATAAATATCCCCTCAAGCAGCTGCTTGCCACAGAGGTCTGACAGGAGCCTGTCAGTTTATATGCTATAGTAGGTCTGAGAGGATGGCAGGTTCTCAGTAGAAAAACGACACAAACAGCTATGGAACATGTAAAATGGATTATAATTTCCTCCTAAAAACAATATGGTTATAGGAACTCTCAGAAAATAAGTAAAATAGATATTATTTCCTTTTAGAAATTCATAAAACTGCCATGTTAAATCATTAGGAAATACGGAAAATTGGTGTTTTTCACTCTAGAAATATATAAAATGGCCATGTTGACCCTGCGAAAATAGTAAAATGGATATGTTTTCCTCTTCAGAAATACACGAAATGGTCTTGTTGACACTGTGGAAATAGGGTAAGCAACTTTCCTCCTTAGGAATATATAAAATGGTTATGTCGCACTCTTCAAATACGTAAAATGGACGTGTTTCCATTCCAAAAATGCATAAAATGGATACATTTTCTTTTCACAAAAAATTAAAAAATTGCAATGTTGACCTTTGGGAAATAAAGAATCATTAAATTTCTCCTGTAGAAATATGAAAAAAAAAACGGATATTTTTTTTGAAAAGTATAAACCAAATGGCCATGTTACCCTCTGCAAATAAGTAAAGCGAATAGATTTTTCCTTCTAGAAAGATATAAAAGGAATATGTAGACCTCCGGAACTAAGCAAATTAGACTTGGTGTCCCTCCGAAAACATTTAATTGGACATATGGTCCCTTTGTTCCCTTTGAAAATTCAGCTGCTGACGTACAATATTAGAAAATTTAAGAGTTGAAGTTTCGAAGAATATTTACGATCTGTATACTAATATTTAGGGAAACAATTCATCATCATCATCCTCAAGCAGCCATGGGCTACGGAGGTCCAACCAGACCGCGCAGTTTAATTCTCCAAGCATATCTGTCCTGAGCTACATCTGCTGCATCCAGCCACTGTACACCAATTCTAACAAGGTCCTGTTTGACATTGTCTGCCCACCGCATCCTAGGTCTCCCCCTCCTTCTGAGGCCTCTAGGCACACTGTTCATAACCTTATTCGCCAATCTATAATTATCCATACGGGCAACATGGCCAAACCAGCGGAGTCTCTCTCTGCACAATATGCTGCTTAAAGGAGGTTGCAGACTCCTTTGCCTAACTTCATCATTAGTTACAAAGTTAAACCACCTAATACCCAAGATACTGCGTAAGCATCTAGAATCAAAAGCATCTAGTTTCCTGTTATCTTGCTTACACAGCGTCCAAGTTTCACTACCATAACTAACCCTAGAAAGAACCAAACTATTATACAGTCTAATTTTAGTCTTAAGGTGTATACGCCTATTTCTCCACAATCTCCATAGATTCTTGAAAGTCCCGGCAGCAATACCTATTCGTCTGTTAATCTCATGCCGCACATCTCCAGTATCAGTTACGCAGCTCCCAAGGTAATTAAACTGTGACACCTGCTCAAGACTGCAACCATTCAGATTAACTGAATCACAACCTGCCTGACCAATTTTCATCACTTTAGTTTTCTCTCTGTTTATAACCAAACCTACTGTACTACCAGTCACATCAACAGTTCGAATGAAAGAGTTCATCTCATCAACATCATTTGCCAAAAGGGCTAAATCATCAGCATAATCTAAATCAGAAATTTTCGTATCTCCAGCCCATTTAAGGCCAAAATCTTTCCCTTGAAGTGAATTTCGCATAACATAATCAACAACCAAACTAAAGAGAAAAGGAGACAAAATGCACCCTTGTCGAACACCAGAAGTAATGCTAAACCAATTGCTACAAGACTTACCAACTCTCACACATGACTCAGTGTTATTATAGACAGCTTTCATTATGTTAACTAACTTCTCTGGTATACCATATGATCTCACAATCAACCACAAATTATGACGATCAACAGAGTCGAAAGCCTTTTTGAAATCAACAAAGCTAGCAACCAAAGGTTTCTGAAACTCTAAACATTTCTCAAGAATCTGCCTAAGTGAAAATATCTGATCTACACATCCCCTACCACTTCTGAATCCACATTGCTCATCACGCAATTGCCTGTCAACCAGATTCTTAATTCTATTAAGCACAATCATGGAAAGAACTTTACCTGGAACGGAGAGTAGGCTGATACCCCTATAGTTATCACAAGAACTGCGATCACCTTTTTTGAAAATAGGGATAATAATAGCTCTGGTAAAATCTTTAGGAACCATGCCTTTATCATAAAAGTTATTCAAAATTTCAGTCATCCAAATGGTAACTGAAACATTCCCAGCTCTAAGCATTTCCGTAGTAATTTCATCAACCCCTGGGGATTTATGAAGTTTAAGTTTAGAAATAGCCAAACTAACTTCAGATTGTGTTATAGGGCCAACATTAAAGCCAAGAATGCATCTATCATCATTGCAAACAATGGGAGTAGAACTAACCACATTGTTCAGAACATCATTGAAATGCTCAGCCCACCTAGCCATGACAGAATCCTCACCTTCTATAACCTTGCCTTGTTTATCCTTCAATCCCTGTATACCTGTTCGTTTTCTACCACACAAAACATTAACTATCTGGTACAGCTCTCTGCTGTTGTGCTGTCTAACTGCTTCCTCAGCTTTGTCAGCAAGGCCATCAAGCCAAAGATTATTATCAGTAGCTAACTGACCCTTCACACGTTTATTAAGTTCTTTGTAATGCTTTCTATTAGGACTAGTAGGGTACTGATTAAGGACATTCCTGCAGTTTCTTCTTTCTGAAATAAGCTCAAATGCCTTATCACTTAAATAATTCTGCCTCCTCTGCTCCTTTTTCCCTAAAAGAGTACTGTTAGTTTCCAAAAAAGCCTGTTTAAAATGGCCCCATTCTTCCTCAACTTCAGTATTAAGCAAACCATGACTGTCATAATGACTAAGTAACCTATCATGGTAAGCTTTAGCTATAACTGGGTCTTTCAGAGCTTCAGTATTAAAGGTAAATTTTTTAACCCTAGCACAACACTTTTTAAGTTTAAGTTGCAAGACACTTTTAACAAGGTAATGGTCAGATCCAATCTCAGCTCCCCTATATGCCCTGGTATTTCTAACAGAACTAGCCCATTTGCTGTTAATTAATATATAATCAATCATATTCTTATGCAGCCCATCAGGTGAAACCCATGTGTGTTTATGTATGTCGCGGTGTTTGTAATATGTGTTAGTTATTCTGAATCCATTTAGTTTACTTACCTGTAGGAGACGTTGCCCATTGCCATTGCAGCTACCAATACCAAAAGGACCTATTACTCCTCTCCAAAGGTCAGAGTCGGTACCAACTTTGGCATTGAAGTCACCAAGAACAAGGGTAATATCTCCTTTCTTGACAGAATTCAAAATATCCTGAAGTTGTCTGTAAAACCTATCCTTCTCATCCTCATCAGAATCCTCAGTGGGGGCATAACAGCAGATAACATTCAAGTCTTTAATGCTTGTCTGAAATTTTGCTGTAAGAAACCTTTCATTAATGCACATTGCTAGATAAAAAATTTTTTTTTGCACTATCCACCAATCAAATGAAACTCTTTTGGCAATCTTGACCAAATGTAACTTTAAGTGATAATAATATAACCAAATGAATAAAAGTGTATGACTCACTCTGAAAACGATCAAAGATTCCTTTCAATGTAATATTTCAAAAATATCACCTTACGCTAAAAGTATTCAAGTAAACAAGACTCATCTTCCAAATCACAAAGACTCAAGATTTAATATTTGAACAATTATATCAATTCTTTTAAAATCCCCTAAGCTAGGGGTTCTCAACGTGGGATACGCGGTAAAAATTTTGGGGTACACCGTGAGAACTCAAAAGTCGCTAGATCTAGTAACAAAGTAAAAATAACCATTGTTATACTATAACTATAGTTTTATCTACCTATACAGCGGGTACGCCAGTTACATACACATTTCCAGCGAGTATGTGAAGCATAAAAGGTTGCGAACCACTGCCCTAAATTCTCAAGGAGTCTTGACCGTTCTTCTGTACTTGTTAAGAAACTCTACCAGATTCAACAACAATCTCTGATAATCCACTTGCTTTGCCAGCTCCAGAACTTGGCTGTCTTTCAGTCGTTTGTCTCATTTGCTAGCAACTCACATCCAAGGTAAGAGAAAGTAAACATTCTCCGATCAAGGATGGTTTCCTGAGTACGGCAGCTTCTGTGTATTCGCTGTTGCACACGTTCTAGAATCCCGTTGGCAATAATACAGATAGCCTAGGCAACGTACGTCGAGCGAAGAAGGCGTAGGTTTTCGTACAGCTGGTGGCACGTGTCACACACACCAGACACACACATACTTAGCTGTTCCGGGAGCACTAGCTGCCTTTTCCTTCCGCAGCTGATCTTCTCTTTCTCTAAGGCATGAAAGATTTTTTCTTTGCTTTTAGGCTTTCCGCCGCGTACAGTGGTAAATAGAATAGTCAGCAAGGCACTACCATTAGATGTCGAGAATTTAATATAACAGGAAGAAATTTTTCTTCAATTCATGGTTATTGGACTTGTATGTAATGAAATTTTGAGTGATGTTAATAGCAGCTTTGATTTTTTTAGTGATGCAAAAAATTATGATGTATTTTATAGAGTAGACCGTGGTAAAGGGTTATTTGAGTGTTGAAATTAGTTGTCATCTATTTTATAGCGGAAAATTCTAAAAGAAAAATTAAATTATCTCTATCACACGTGTTGATATTAATAGATTTTAGTATGATTTTTCCCCCATGAATGATAATAAGGTAAACCCAAGAGTTTTTATCACTAATTAGTGATAAATCTTCTATACTTAAGGAACATAATTATTTTAATGAAATCAATAATCGCATCTGGAGTGTTTTTGCTATAGAAATGAACAAAATTTGAGATAATTTTTAAACTTGAAGGTTTCCATAAATTAAGGAAAAGTGAGAAAAATCGCGATAATATGCCAAAAAATAGTACAATCCTCACCAAACCTGTTCATTTAACCAGTAAAGTAATGCCGAGGGAGCATATCGTATGCAAATTAGTCTAGGTTGCGTCAATTTCCGTAATCGGATAGCGGCATAAAAACAGATGTTTTGGAGTGGATCGTTATTTTGTGTTGTAAATGTGAGTAAAGAAATTCGAAATAGCCATTTTTTAGGAATGACCTCGAGACATCATTTGCCAAATGAACTACGGTGGAGAGCTATTGGCCGGCTCGAAGCAGGCCAAAATCAGTCCAACGTGGCACAATGGCTGAATGTGAGTCCTTCTGTGGTCCATAAATTGTGGAATCAATTCCTTAGCACGGATTCCGCGTGTCTCGGAGGTTTAGCCGATGAAGGGTTAGAGTTATGACCGCTCTACAAGACCGATATCTGCAATTAACAGCAGCACTAAGGAGCAGTACGATACTCCCTCTCAGCTAAGATTCTCTCTTGCAGCAGCCACTGGAAAGGTTGTATCAGCTTCTACTATGCGTAGAAGCAGGGCCGGATTAACCATTAAGCAAAATAAGCACGTGCTTAGGGCACCAAGGGAAGGGGGGCACCACAGAGTTTTTCCCCTAGCTATCAAGCCCTTAACTCTCAACTCTTTCTTTATCTCGACTTTAGTCGAATTTTTTATAATTGTCTTTTATCTGCCGTGTTCGACTTTAATCTGAATTGTTGAAAAAACGCTTTCATTGGTACGGTGAGTACTAAAGTTCATCAGTAAGTATCTTCGGCACTTATTGAGTCAGTGATCAGTGCAGATTATTGAGCAGTGGAAGGGCCGAGAGGATCACCGTTGTTGATCTGTGCTTAGGGCATCAGTTGGTCTTAATTCGGCCCGGCGTAGAAGGCTTCATGAGGGAGGTCTGTACGCTAGAAGGCCTGCAATTTGTATACCCCCTCACGTCACGTCACAGGAGAGAGCGGTTGAATTGGGCACGCATGCATGTTAACTGGACAAAAGAGCAATGGAGATCCGTACTCTTCACAGATGAGTCCAGATATTGCTTGGAGACTGATTCCGGACATTGTTTGGTATGGGGAGAACGAGGTACCCGCTGTCTTCAGTACCACCTTCGTGTCATGAAGGTTGCCAGATCACTAATTTCTAAAAAAATCGTTGCCAGATATTTTTCCTGAATTCTGTAATCAACCATAGTGTTCGGTTATTTTTTTGAGCGAATGTACATATACCCACCTGCTAATCTATTCATGACATACGGAAACAAGCAGTAAAAATTAGTTTTTACCTTGACTGCATTTTTTTACATAGATGGGTATTAATAGATGGGTAAAAACTTAACGGAGTAAAAGTAAGTTACGGAGTAAAGTTTTACACAAAACGAACAGAAGAAATTTATGGGGAAATGTTTTCCCTTCAACTCTCTTGAAAAAAAAGGTGAGAATTAAAGAGAAACCCGAAAAAAGTGTGAAAATATGGTGAGAAATATAGAGAAACCTGAGAAACCAGCAAAAGGACGTTAAAATGAACTCCGTTCTAAAGAAAGACGCGGGGAATAGGAATGGAAATATATGTTAGTAAATAAATATATGCTGGTAAATACAGTAAAACCGAATATACGTCAATAAAATTTTTTGGAATGATAAATAAGAATAAAATTATTCTCACTTTCTGCCTTTTCCTCTTTAATATATGTTAGTGAGAATCGATGAATTGATTTGTATATCAGATAATTTTATTTCATTATGTATAACTCAATAGAAGCATTAATACAATACAATTAAACAGGCAAGCAAATTATTTCCAGTAGTTTTAATGCTGTAACGATTTTAGCATTATTGTAAGTTAAAAATATTTTTTAACATTATAGGAAGA
This sequence comes from Ryuthela nishihirai, assembly GCA_038380435.1. NCBI lineage: Eukaryota > Metazoa > Arthropoda > Arachnida > Araneae > Heptathelidae > Ryuthela > Ryuthela nishihirai. The sequence continues at coordinate 25,509,893 of JAWZYU010000009.1, read as the reverse complement.
ATATTTTTCTTTTAATTAAATTTCCTTCTTTAAAAATCAAGCAGCTGCTTGCTACAGAGGACGGACATGAGCCTGTCAGTATAATATGCACAGAGAAATTCCCCAGCAAAAGGACATTAACAAGAAAGGTCCCATTGATCAGTAACCAAGCACGCTAACCACTTGGCCACCTGGTGTAGGCAAAACCGTGACCAAATTGCATAGCTATCAGAAAAATAAAATTGGTTCTTCTACAGACATTTTAAATGGCAGGATGCTATTATCAAGCGTTTAAGAACTATAACATCAATAGAATAAAAATTAAAGGACGTTTTCTAACTTGCAATATAATATCTTTATTTAGTTTTTATGGAATTAAAATTATATTATTTTAATGAAATGAAAACGATTTAAAAATATTACTTGTGTTTCATAAACACATACAGTTTTGCCATTGTATATTTTATCATCGAAATTCTGCCATTTTATAGACATTTCAAAATATCATTTTGTGCTTTTTTTTCCAAATATTGAGAATGGATTAAAACGCAGAAGAAAAGGTATTTATTGAGGAAAGAGTTTTCAACCATTTAAAAAACCTAGTCGTGATATAGATTGAGTTAGTGATGATGATTGATTCCTCCGCTTATGTCACGATGTAAGGCAAATTTTAAGAGACTCATAAGCCTAATAAAGTCATTGCGGATGACTTAATATGGCGAAGAAATTGTTAGACGTAATACATGTAATCAAGATGTAGAGATTTAGAGTCATAATCATGTCATGGGGAAGTGAGAATAGATGAGGGAAATAAAATTTTTTTTAAAGAAGCATCAGTTCAGCAACTTACATTAGAAATAATTTTTAACTCCCTCGGTGAGAAACCCACTTTCTTTTGAGATTTTCGGTCAATCCTGGATTCGAATAAACGAAATCAAAGTTGATATGTCACTAATTAGCTTACTGCAGTTAGTCTGTTTTACGTATGATGTAAAACATACCAATATTCATTTACTACTAGCTAAAGTCCGCCAAAAGTTTGGCGTAAAAACGTATTTCTCCACTATTCTACATTCAAATTTTTTCATTCACAGTTATTGACCTATCCACCGTTGCAGGGATTCCCCAGATTCGCAAAGACATTCGAGATCGCAATTCCCGTTCGTTTACAGCTAGAGACCTGATGTTTTAACCCAACACAGGGTGACACATGAGCAGCCCCTGTACGAAATCTAGGAACATTCGGTCAAGTATCTGAGGAATTTCAGGGGACTAAAGTTTTTCAAAAATTAATAAATGTTCCAAAATTTTGCGTTTTGTTTAAGATAGTGCTATCATCACGCCTTAGAAGAAACAGATGTATTTTCTATCGGTGTCCGTTCGGATACGGCTATTATTTATTACCAATATGATGATGATCATTCATTCACTTTATAATGTGTAAAAAAATATAGATTTTTGAAAAAGAAATGGGTAATAATTGTTTTCAGATATCAAAAACTTCCTATTCATAAGTGAATAGCTCTCTTTGAGTAAAAATGGTCGCCTAGTTGTCTGTGCGAACTTTTTTCAATTCATAGAGAAAAGCGAACACGATGAAGCACTCTATGAGCTGTTTAGTGTAAATATAAAAATCTGTAGAAATAAAGATTTTTTGTCGATATTTATTACAATCCACGAGTTAAAGTTTATATTTGCAAACTGTTTTGAGTTTCGTCTCGAAAATGTTTTATTTGATCTACCTGATAAACTATTTGGTAAAGTCAAGTATTTCGCCATGCAGAAAAGATTAAAAAACTTCCTTACCAGGGTTATTCTGTTGCATTTTCAAGCAAGTAAAATTCTTTTATATTTTAAATTTCGGGTTATTTGTCACCAGAGGAAACAAAGACAAAACTACATTTACATGGTTATGTTTAACAAAATTTTTGTTCTTCTAGTTTTCACACACTCTTCTCGACTTTTGAGTTGCCCTGGCCAAAATTATCCAGTTATAAGCAGTCTTGTAACCTTTGAATGTGTCCTGGCTTTTTAAAACCCTTCCCGATTCTCATAAGAGTTGAGTTGCTTTACCTCTGAGCGACACTTTTTTTGCACACAATAGGACTAAATAGCCAGGTCACAAGGACTCCGAGAACTCACATAAAGTTGGGGAAGGGGACTTAAGCAGTTAGGAGACAGTAGCCTCCTGTCAAGGCCATCCAGCATGTTCTTTAACTTGCACAGAGTATAGTTCTCAGAACACTGGCCTACGGATATACGTCCCGTCCGTCGGACGGTGACCTTTCCAAGCCCATTGATGTCACCTTTTTCACCGACAGCAGGACGGGGGGGGGGGGGAAATCGGTTAGCGGAGAGAAATCGCGATGCTGGCACAGACGAGACTCGAACCTGGGAACTCCAGATTACGCGTATAAAATCACTACTTTGAACAATTTGATTGAAATATCGGATAAGGAACTAAGACTTTTAAGTCTATAATAAAGATGAGTTTGGGCTGATATTTTAGTCTGAATTGTATCACTATTTAATATTTTTTTATTATTACGGCTGCTACAGAAGGATCAGTTACATAAAAAAAATTATAATATTGTAAAACATATGTGCAAAAATGTATACCGCTAAACCATTTTTCTAACTGTTCGCATTCTCATAATAAAAAGCTTAAAATAATAATTATTTGACGACAATCACAATGTTATTTTGGAACTAAATGTTTTTAGTATTTTTATACTAAACGCTGAGGGCGATTCATTAATGAGAGAGACCCTTGAAAAAGACAATTAAAAGCTGACTAGCGCGTTTTAATTATTAAACGTTAATTATAAAAAGTTCAATTTATAATCTAAAGATTTCTGTTCCCTTCCTAAGCTAAAAAACTTGCTTCGGCAATAACTCCAAGAACCATTTAGTTTGAACAATGCGAGTGCGAAAAAAAAGGAACGCACCATTCCTTTTTAAAAAAAATCTATTATTTCCGCTTTGCCGTCTGTCTGTTTGCACAGATACAACTTTTTATTTAAAGAGATAAGTGAAAAATTCTATTTGGATTGAATAGGTACTGATAATTCTCTCTTTGTTTTTTTGAATTTTTCCGTTTTCAAACTGAATTTTTAGTTTGAATTCCCATCCTGGAGGACTAAAGTTAGATAATGGAAAAACTTGAATATTGTAAATGGTCTGTTTCTCGCCCATTAGACCATTTGGGGCGCTGCCCCAGGAAAAATAAACATAAGAAATAATAAGCAATTTTGAAATTCGGTTTTTATTAATTGTCTTATCTGAAAAACATAATAGTATTTTTATATTCGTTTTATAGTCATTACCTGTCGTGTGTACAATCATATCATTCACTCTGGGATTCAATTGTCAGTGGATTATTTTACCTCTGTGCTGAAGTTTTTGAACACAATGGGCTAAACGTCACAAGGACTCCGAGGGCTCAGAGGAAGTTGGGGGAGGGGATTCATAGGACAGCTGTTAGGAAACAGTTGGTAACCTCCCTTCAAGGGCATTTAGTATGTTCTGTAACGTACACATGGTATGGCCCTCCCTAACACGGGGCCACGGCTTTACGTCCCATCCGACGGACAGCGGCCTTTCCAAGCCTCAGTTTTCCCTACCGACTGAGGACAGGAGGGAAGTTTTGCGGTGATACTGGGAGTCAGTGAAACATCGTCTTCTTTAGTTTATCTAATTTAACCGTTATGGCCACAGCTGGAATCTTAGCATCATCTGTTACAGCCATCGCACAAATGCGCATGTGGTGAAATACAATAGCGATGAACTAAAAGACATGGAGCACCAATTCAGAGTGGCCAGTTACACATGATTGGCTGATTTAACCACTAGTCGAAGACCTCGTTACTTAAATCTTCATTTCATCAGTGAAGTGTAGAATACTAGGGAAAAGATCATTTATTATGATGAAATGGAGACTACAAAACTATTCATACATAATATGTAAATTAAATTTTAACTAAATTCCTATTCTGAAAAAAAAAAAAGGCGACTGAAAAAAAGGCTGCACTAAACATGTAAGCTTATCAAAAAGTTGCTGATTCCGAGGTAGAGGATAAATTAATACTACATTTTGAGAAGTTTGCGAAGTAATAATTATATCTACTAGATCAGGAGTTCTCAACGTGGGGTACGCGGTAAAATATTTTGGGGTACGCCGTGAGAGCTGAAAAGTTGCTAGATCTAGTAACAAAGTCGCTAAATTGGCATTATTATACTATAACTATAGTTTTAACTATCCATATAAGGGATACACCAGCTACATACACATTTCCAGGGGGTACGTGAAGCATAAAAGGGTGAGAACCACTGTGCTAGATTATTAACTTTTTAATTTAAATATCTGAGACTAATAGTAATTTAACCAGCCCTAGCTCTCAACGTTTGGGCGATTTCGATTAACATTTAAAATAACAGACAACAATAAAATGGTCATATTAATGAATATTAATGGCGTGCGAATTATTTAAGATCAGTGTACAGCTGCGGGTATCGAATCAAAACATTTATACGTCTGATAGCAATGTTGAAATAAATTTTGTCGTTAAGAATATAGTAAAATATTTCAGTTAGGTATTTAAAGATAGCAAAGAATCCTCAGATGGCGTATTTTTGTTTCAAAGATCATAAAGTGACTGGTGGACGTTTTGATTTCATTGCTGTCACACAAGTTTTTGGACGAGAACATGGCCAATGAATTGATTAGTACGTAGTGTAGTCAAAGTGAGATCGAAAATTTAAAATAAATCTACCTTTTAAAAGAACTACATATATATATACCATAATATAACATGAAATTAATCTACCTTTTAGAAGAACTATATATTTATACCGTAATATAACACGATAATGTGGCAAGTACATAATAGATAATGTACTTGCTAAGAACTTTTAAAAAAAATTAATGCCATCATTTCTTTCGTCGGTCATGTCTATTTTCTTATTGAAGCATATGTTGTGTCCACTCCTTCTTCATTACTTATAAGGATTCAAGCATATGTTGTGTCCACTCCTTCTCCATTACTTATAAGGATTCAAGCATATGTTGTGTCCACTCCTTCTCCATTACTTATAAGGATTCAAGCATATGTTGTGTCCACTCCTTCTCCATTACTTATAAGGATTCAAGCATATGTTGTGTCCACTCCTTCTCCATTACTTATAAGGATTCAAGCATATGTTGTGTCCACTCCTTCTCCTTTACTTATAAGGATTCAAGCATATGTTGTGTCCACTCCTTCTCCATTACTTATAAGGATTCAAAGAAGCCAAATGTAATATTTTTTTCTATGGAATAATAGAGCAAATGAGAGGAAGAGGTAAAACATAGTCATATTTCGATAATCTTTCACTTTCCATTATATTATGAAGAAGTGCGATCACATTGCGAATTCACGGTTTTTCCCGAATGGCAAGATCGGCTTAAACATTTACTTTGCATGTAAAAGCCGATTACGATATTTGGCAAAATCATTACGCATAACTATAACTCAGGATTCAATATCTCGTGATTTAGAATCAGAGTACTGTTTAATGTCTCATACATATCTAATTCTATTTTCGCTGCTTTCTGATTTGAGAGAAAATGGTGATGTATCCGGAAGAATCCATTAGTTTCTAATACTTCAGTAAACCCTCCAAAAAAGACCACTATACAATTGGTAATTTATAACGGGTAATTCAATATAAATCAATAAATATAAATTTATAATCGGAAGGAGTCGGGAAAAAAAGAGTAAATTATATATCACATTTTTTTGCAAGAATAGTTTTTTTTTTAAACATAACTGAAACGGAAAGGAAAATGCATATATATGTATACAGAGAAAAATATTTTAGGGAAGGAACAAGATATTAAATTAAATCAGAAAGGACGACAATCCCTTTGTTAGTGGGCCCCCGTCCACTAACAAAAAAATTTGGCTCAGTCGGTAGCGCGCCAGACTCGTAATCTGTAGTTGTAATCTGTAGTTCCCAGGTTCAAGTCCCAGCTGGGTCAGCGTTGAGATTTATCTGCGCAAAAATTCCCCGCCCTGCCCACGGTCAGTAGCGAACACCGATGGGCTTGGAAAGGCCGCCGTCCGTCGGATGGGACGTTAAACCGTGGCCCCGTGTGCGGAAGAGCCATACCCTGTGCACGTTAAAGAACACGCTGGATGGCCTTGACGGGAGGCTACCATCTGTCTCCCAACAGCTGTTCCAGTGGGTCCCCTCCCCCAACCTTCTCTGAAAAATCCCCCAACCTTCCCCAACCTTCTCTGAGCCTTCGGGGTCTATGTAACCTGGCCATTTAGCCCATGGTGTGCAAAAAAAGTGCCGCTCAGAGGTAAAACAACCCAACCCAACCCTTTGTTAGTTTGTTTTTCCGCAGAACTGTTCCGTAAATAGTTCACTTACAGAATAACTGAAAAAAAAAGAATGTATGCATTACTTAACATCATTCCAGTCCGTTGCAATTCAATTCAATTTTAGTATCAGGCATGGCCGAATCTAAAGGAAGGAAGGGGGGAAAAGGAGCCCCCCTCGCTGAAAGTGCTAGTAACCGGATAGGAGGCGAAAAAAATGTTACATGTATGTAACAAGCAGTTTTCAAGAAATTTTTAGGTCATTAAAACATAGGGAAGAATTAAAAAAATTTTATTCAAAATTGTGATACGGCTCGATCTTGATTCCCCCTTTTACTCGAATCGCTCCCGCCTCCCACGGTAATATTTTTGGTCCGGACCTGGTATCTGGCATCTCCCCATTTGTTTTCCCACATCAACACTTTGCCTTCGCTCGCCAAAGTGCCCCATGAAAAGTTTTGGCACGAGCTGCCACTGCTATTTTTGCTAGAAATTCAAAATTGTACTGGTAGAGTGAAACACCGCCCACACTCTTAGGGGATGGGTTCATTTCACCCACTGTTTCCCACTCAACGCTTTTGCTTTAAGAGAGAAATGGAAAAAATTCTTTTCCGGTTGCTTACTATTCTGATTTTCCGAATAGTCGGAATTTTAACCTTAGAAGGCGATAAAGGTCGAAAATGATAAATCTTATTTTCTTCAGAAACTAGCATTCCATATTCGTCCCAGGTGAATAGTTTATATGGTTTAGATTTTTTTCCCCGCAGGAAAATGCGAAACTTAAAAATTTAAATTGAGACTAAATCGAAGCCCGTATTATTGAGTTCAGTCCCAACTTATTGCTAGTCGTTAACCCCAAAATATTTCGTTTTAGATTTCTTATGAAAGATTTAGAATCAGTGTTGCCAACTATCGGGCACTAATTCTACTACCTAAAGCGTAAAACTACATTTTGAAAGAATATTTTAATTTCTTTATGAAAACTTGAATCAATCATTTGTTTATGAAATGTAAATGGGACTTCATGCTGAAGTAACGTATTTAATTATGAAATGTAAACTTAAATTCGCTGTAATGTTTCGTGGAAAAGTTATGTGTGTGGTGGGGAGGGGTTAGCGAAAGGTCACTGGCGATTCCTTGTCCTCCAATAATTCCAGCTTTGATCGGAGAGAATCATGCCAAATTCTTGGTTTTCAGCCTTTTAACGTCTCCACAACTTTCCATTCTCGAAAAATGTCCCTTTTGATTTTCAATAAAATTTTCAACTCTGTTCGGAATGGCAAATCGATATTTAATGGTCTTTTTATTGAAATTTTTTCCAATTGGCTCATAACGCCGTGCTTCATTTACATATTTTTGTCTGCATAATTAGATATCAGCATTCGTTTACACCAACTGACTGTCTTTTCTAATCCGAAGTCTCACGAGATCAAGATTCCAATTTAGAATAAATTCTATTTTAGAAGCAAAATCAAGCAGTCGTGCAGTTTAGGTTTAAGAAATTGCAAATGTCTGAAAATCTGTGAAAGAGTGGTTACTGCATCTGGAGAAGAAGATACCAAGGGATTATCATTGGAATTTAATAACCACTTGTATGCTAATTCAGTTTAGAAAACACTATTAAGCTGTATTTTAATAAAGGCAGATGACAATATATATAAACACTCAATGTGTATTAATCACAGGTGAAAATAAGTCAAATTTACAGTCAGTTTATTACTTCAGTGAGCGATTATGCTATATTGGTAAATTCAAGGCTGTCTATTCGTAAGTGGCGGTTCTTTGACACTTGTCATTATTAATTATTAATTATTAGACAGTGAAAAGGCTCTGCAACGCATACCTTGTAATGCGCGTTGAAAAGAGCCCCATTAAGGCTGGTTAACCGAAGGTCTCGTGGTGACTGGCTGGACCTGGCTATACTTACAGTCCTTTACAATCCTTTACAATCCTTTACAGTCCTTTACAATTCTCCTCACGGTCAGCTGTTTAAAAAAGTAAAAATTTCTAAGGTAGGCTTCCGGGGGGGGGGGGAAGTACACATTAAGCCCCGTGCACATTAAACTAAGGCCGTGTAAGCAAGAAATATATATTCTGTGCACGCCCGATTTGAAAAAAAGTAATGGGGGGGGGAAGAGACTGCCATTTTCATCTTTTCCTCTTCGTTTTAGAGGTTTTAGAAAATGTCTTGAAAAGAAAAATGCATGAATTATGCACGGTTAATCATATTTAGCATATTGGCATTCTCGAAAAGAGACCTTGACTCCCCCCCAAGTCAGGCTCTATCTCTATGCACATTAAGCTAACTCTCAGCATAATGAGGTTCATATTCTGTGAAATATGTTCACGAAGCTCCGTGTATGAGATTAATACTCTGTGAAACATGTTCACAAAGCTCCATGTACGAGTTTCATACTGCGAGAAACATGTTCACGAAGCTCCGTGTATGAGATTCATACTCTGCGAAACATGTTCACAAAGCTCCGTGTATGAGATTCATACTCTGTGAAACATGTTCATGAAGCTCCGTGTATGAGATTCATACTCTGTGAAACATGTTCATGAAGCTCCATGTACGAGATTCATACTGCGTGAAACATGTTCACGAAGCTCCGTGTATGAGATTCATACTCTGTGAAACATGTTCATAAAGCTCCATGTACGAGATTCATACTGCGAGAAACATGTTCACGAAGCTCCGTGTATGAGATTCATACTCTGCGAAACATGTTCACAAAGCTCCGTGTATGAGATTCATACTCTGTGAAACATGTTCATAAAGCTCCATGTACGAGATTCATACTGCGAGAAACATGTTCATAAAGCTCCATGTACGAGATTCATACTGCGAGAAACATGTTCACGAAGCTCCGTGTATGAGATTCATACTCTGCGAAACATGTTCACAAAGCTCCGTGTATGAGATTCATACTCTGTGAAACATGTTCATGAAGCTACGTGTATGAGATTCATACTCTGTGAAACATGTTCATGAAGCTCCATGTACGAGATTCATACTGCGTGAAACATGTTCACGAAGCTCCGTGTATGAGATTCATACTCTGTGAAACATGTTCATAAAGCTCCATGTACGAGATTCATACTGCGAGAAACATGTTCACGAAGCTCCGTGTATGAGATTCATACTCTGCGAAACATGTTCACAAAGCTCCGTGTATGAGATTCATACTCTGTGAAACATGTTCATAAAGCTCCATGTACGAGATTCATACTGCGAGAAACATGGTCATAAAGCTCCATGTACGAGATTCATACTGCGAGAAACATGTTCACGAAGCTCCGTGTATGAGATTCATACTCTGCGAAACATGTTCACAAAGCTTCGTGTATGAGATTCATATTCTGTGAAACATGTTCATAAAGCTCCATGTACGAGATTCATACTGCGAGAAACATGTTCACGAAGCTCCGTGTATGAGATTCATACTCTGCGAAACATGTTCACAAAGCTCCGTGTATGAAATTCATACTCTGCGAAACATGTTCACAAAGCTACGTGTATGAGATTCATACTCTGTGAAACATGTTCATAAAGCTCCATGTACGAGATTCATACTCTGCGAAACATGTTCACAAAACTCCATGTATGAGATTCATACTCTGCGAAACATGTTCACAAAGCTCCATGTACGAGATTCATACTGCGAGAAACATGTTCACGAAACTCCGTGTATGAGATTCATACTCTGCGAAACATGTTCACAAAGCTCAGTGTATGAGATTCATATTCTGTTTCACATAGCTCTGTGTACAAGGGAACCATTGTCTGTATACATTAAGGAATAAGCTAAATGATTTGAATGTAGGTAACTTTCTTCCTCCTAACAACTGCCCAGTGGGTTCTGTAGGTATTGCTAATGACGGTCTCGGATGGTTAAACTTGGTCCTCTAAAAAACAGGTGAACCAGAAAAGAAATATATTTTAAATTTGTTGATACTTATACTTAAAAGAGCAATTGGAGCCGAATTGAAAACTTCGGAAACAACCAAAGAACTCCGTTTGCTGATCCTACCTAAATGTTGGTGTTTTTGTCATCTGGCTATTTGACTCATTATTCAGGAAAAAGGGCACATTAAGTTGGTTCAAGAGTGAACTAAGCCAACTGCATTTAAATTTGCATTGTCCTCGTAATTTCTGCATTTTGGTTGGAAGTATGTGTATAAAGCTTGCACTGATGAAAAGAAATGACATGGAGATGTAGAAATTGGTTGAAATTCTACGAGGGTTGCAAGAAACAAACGATAGCAGCCGCGGGCTGTTGACTCTGTTCTTTCGCTTCGTCCTAGAGGAATAAAATTAACATCTATGCAAGAATCTTTTGAGTTTATTTTCAAATCTGTTTTTCTCTTTTCCTTCTGCTTCAAATGTCGACGTGTTATGGCATAATTCAGTCGGTAAAGAATACTTTCTGAAGGTAACGTTTAATGATTTCTAAATATTTATTTTCCGACTTATCGAAAAACATCTCGCTTGATTAGTAAAGTTAATTAACCGTTCCCAGGAATCCAAAGGGCATTCCTCCCAAAAGAAACACAACATGACAAAACTTTATTATGTGTTTTAATTCTTGATAGCGGAAAGATCCGTGGATGTAAAGTTGTATAGACAGATTTTTAAAGGTCAAGCTAATAGCGTAAGGAAATTAAAAAAAGGAAACATGTTAATTGTTTTGTTTTGTTCCAAAATTTTACACAGCAGCAATGCTTTTTATTATTTTGAATATTTGGATGTTATACCTGTGAACTGGCCCTTTTTCTTTAAGAGTGGCACATTCAGTATGTTCCTTAATCCGTTCAAACCTTTGTGCATTATAATGTGCATTATTTTTCAGAATTTTTTTCGAAACATCCGAAGAGATGCTTGTGGTCTTGCAATGTTTGAAAAGTGTAGACTTATCTTCGGTAAAAAGGAGTGGACTGTAATTTGTTGACTATATTTTGGTGGATATGGTTATAATAGAAAGCAATACAATAACATTGAAGATAACTGTCTGACATGCGATAAGAACAGTTTTACTGCATTTCACAGGAAACCATAAAACTGTTTTTCTGCATTTTACAGGTGTCGTTTATTTGTGATGTGTTTATCATGACAAAATCAAATTCTTTTCTTTCGTGTTCCTTTTTACTGCTTTCCGAGATTTCAGAATTTTCCAACTTTTGGGACAGTTTTTACATTAAAATGTACATGCCGATTTTCAGTCAAATGTTTTTGTACATTATTGTTACTTTGGTTACATATAAAGCACATTTAAATGGAAATATTTTTTTCTTCCATAAATAAAAATTCAGATATGAAGGGCTTAACTTTCACAGGGTGGCTTTAACGTATGCAAGTGACTGACGATGTCTTTCCAACACATCGGCGTTCCTTATCTAACCGAGGGCTTAACGGGACCTAGAGAAGAAAATCTGAACTCGGTCATAGTGGGGATCCAAACCTGCAAACATCAGGTTACAAACCTGGCACACAATCATCTGAACTAACCATCCGTGTTCTATTCCGCAGAACCTAATAACTTGTGCAATATCAGGCTTTGTTTCTTTAGTTTGACATGCTCTGTTGAGTATAAATACTATTTTCAATAATTCTGGTCACTAAAAGCCCAGTTTCTATTCGCTGTCGTTTATTTTGTTTCCACTTTTGCGTGAAATGATCTTTGGGAGTTGAGACTTCGGAACCTTTTCCCTCCTGTCGGTCGATTTTCATGACTTGTGGTCATGTGTTAGAACATCTTCTCCGACTGCTAATCTCCCACTTCTGTCAAGACGTTTCCAATAGCACCTTCAGGAAATACATTCCGAAATTCGATAAGCTCTTTCGATGCAGTAACTCTGTCGTTCATAAATCAAAAGAGTGACAGTTCCAAAAATATCGGCAATATATTTGTACCTCTCTGCTTCTTAAACAGATTTGTTCGAGAAAGGAATTCAGGATGGTTTTTTTCGCAGTCAGAGACGTGGCTAGGGGAGGAGGCTCCCCCCCCCCCCAAAGTAAATTGGAGTTGGGAATATCCGAGCGAGTTGTGAAAATTGGGATTTTTTTGTAAAATTAAAGGAAATTGGCGAAATCTAGGGCAGTTGGCAAAATTCGAAGCTACTTGGTAAAATACAGGTGAGTTGCGAAAATTGGTATTGTTTTTGTAAAATTAAGGAGAGTTGATAAAATCGGGACAACTTGACTAAATCTTGGAGAGTTGACAAAATTCGAAGTGACTTGGAAAAATTCAGGTGATGTGTAAAAATTTGGGATTTTTTCTGTAAAATTATGGCGAGTTGGCAAAATCAAGTCAATTTGGCAAAAATCTAGGGGAGTTGGCAAAATTCTAAGCCACTTAGTAAAATACGGGTGAGATGCGGAAATTGGGAATTTTTCGTGGAATTAAAGAGAGTTGGCAAAATCGAAGCAACTTGGCAAACTCTTGGGGAGTGGGCAAAATTTGAAGTGACTTGGAAAGATTCAGGTGAGATTAAAAATTGGGATTTTTTTTCCGTAAAATTATGACAAGTTGGCAAAATCGAGGCAATTTGGAAAAATCTAGACAACTTCGCAAAATCTTGAGGAGTTCGAAAAATTGGGACAGCTTGCCAAAATTCGAAGTGACTTGGTAAAATACAGGTGAGATGTAAAAATTGGCATTTTTTTCTGCAAAATTATGGCGAGTTGGCAAAATGGAGGCAACTTGGCACAAGCTAGAGAAATTGGCAAAATCGATGGTAGTTGGAAAAATTCTAAGCCACTTGGTAAAATGCAAATGAGATATGGAAAATGGGAATTTTTTGTGAAATTAAGGAGAGTTGGAAAAATCGAGGCGACTTGGTAAAATCTTGGGGAGTTGGCAAAATCGGGACAACTGGGCAAAATCTTGTGGAATACGCAAAATTTGAAGTGATTTGGTAAAACTCTGGTGAAATGTAAAAATTGGAATTTTTTTCTGTAAAATTGTAGAGAGCTGACGAAATGTTGGGTAGTAGGCAAAATTGATACAACTTGGCATGATATAGGAGATTGGGAAACCGAGACGAAATTGAATTTATGTGAAATACTTATTTTCTCAGTTGGCAAAATTTGAATTCAGAGTTCGAAAGATTTCGGTCTCTTTCCCCCCCCCCCCCCCAACCGCAGTCCCTTCGTTACGCCCCTATTCTCAGTTTCATTTTTGAAGCTACTGCAACTTTTCGCCTTCTATTATTATTAAAATTAAATGTTAATGAAAATACGTTTTAATTCGTTTTTCACGTGTTCTTTGCATGTTTCTGAATAAGTGAATTATTCAGATTTGTCTGCCAGATTTCCATACGGTTTTAAGACTTTTATTTGAGGTTTTAGCACTTTCTTTTTGAAGTACGTGAATTTTCGAAACTTTTTATGCAGTTCAAAGGAATTTTAAGTATAATCCATTATGTGTGAACTGAATAGGGCTGATAATACAGATGATCGAAAATTCTGAAAAATTGTTAAACTTGGGAAGTTGTGGAACGGAATAAAAAGAATTCATTTTTTACGTAATTTGAAAAAAATATATTTAAAATACTGTGCATACTGGATAGACCCGGTAAAGACAAAATTAGAGGAAGGCTAGTAACCGGATTGAACTGGAACGGACAGTATGTCTTTCCCATTGAAATGACAGTGGTTTTTCCAAACCTATTTGTATCCTCTTTCTGACTAAGGCGGAGCAGAGTAGCCCAGAAAATTTCACTGCAGTCACAGCGAAGACTAAATCCGAGGAACATCAACTTACGAGCCTGGTGTGTTACACCTCTAATAATCCCCGAGGCTGTCGCGCTGCGAGGCGTGAGTTAGCTCAGTCGGTATTGGCCCACCTCGTAATCTGCAGTGCCCAGGTTCGAGTCCCGACTTCTGTCTGAGTTGAGATTTATCCCCACTAATCCCCAATCTGCCCCGCAGTGAGAAAGGGGTCACCGATTGGCTTAAAAATGCCGCCATCTGTCAGATGGAACGTTGAGCCTTGGTTCCGTGTGCGGGAGAGCTACATGTTATGAACGCTAAAGAACATGATGGATGGCCTTGACGAGTTGTTACCATCTATCTATAATAGCTGTCCAGTGAACCCCTTCCCCAACCTTCTCCGAGCTTCTGGGGTCCTTGTGACCTGGCATTTAAAAACAAAAGTGCTGCTCAGAGGTAAAACAACCCAACCATTTATAGTTTTGCTGTATTTCAGACCACTCCTGTAGTTATATACAAATTTAGAAGCAATTACGAAAAAATTGAATGCATAGTCTATCGTAGGGAATGAAATAACAGTTTCTGTTCCGAGAACTTATGTGATATCACAGCACATGACCGAAATATATTTGCATAAAATGTTTTATTTCGTTAATGCAACAACAGAAATGAGAGTATGAGTGTCGTTAGCTGAATACTAATCCAAGATAACCATGAATACAATTGTTAATATTTAATCCGTTCGTATAATTCTGTATTGAGCTGTACGCTACTAAATTCCACTGACATATTTTGTTTCCTTTGAATAAAGTCTGCGCTGACTAGTAGAGGGCAAGAAATTCGTCTTTCGCCACATAGCTTGGAAAATATTTTTCTTGTTTTGGTTCGAGACAGCACAACTGATTCTCTTCTCGTTTGAAATTATTTATTGCCGAGAGCTCTCTACTTTGCATTCCCTGTTCCTCTCCGAGGCTCTCCCTTTTTCTCCTGATCAAGTAGTCTCCTTTCAGACCACGTGTTTGCCATCTAAAGCACGCACATACCATCTGATATTGCTGTGAGCTTCCTCCTGTCTGTGGAGCGTTGTGGCGGGCAGCATGTGTGAACCAGACACCATGTACAGCGAAGTGCTCTCATCTCACTCTCGCCAAACACATTTACATGGCCTCCTAAATTTAGCCATCTGTTTGTTTCATACACCTGTTCTAAACAAGTCTATTCTGATATTTTTTTATTCTCACGCCGAAAGCACTCTCTGAATCAAAAAGCAACCAAACTCTAGACTAAAGCTTAAATGTCTCTTTCCACAAATAAATCTCTGCTGATAAGGTTCTTTAACTTATCAGCTCTTGTGCATTTAAAGGTTAATTATTTACGCAAAGAATAAACTGTGCGCAAGGATTCAGACTTTTTTGATTTGCATCTATTTATATAGGGTGTTAGTGATGTCCAGCAGCCAATAACTGCTTGAAAAGATATAAAGATCGGAGATTGGAATGATGGAAAATGGCGAGATGACGTCATCTGCATCCATCACGTGCAGTCCCCGGAAGTTGTCGAGACGACAGATACAGACGAGTAGGTCTTGGCTCTTGCTATCGGCAAAGGAAGTTCACTTTGTGAAGCAGGTTTTTGGTGTAAGAAATGAAGTTTTTACGAAGAGTTTCCCAAATAAATCACCTTGACGTCACTCGAAGGGGTGTGAATGGTAAAACACATTCAATTTATTCTCCTCGTTAGGCTAGGAAATATGAGGACAACTTCTCTTTTAGCTGACAAGTCATTCACTAATTGTGTCTTCGAATGCCATTATGAAGAGTACTATGAAATAAAATGAAATTTAATGTGGGTGTGGTTTGATGAAATGCCTAAGATATTTCGAAGTCATTTCCGTATTGTAACTGCTTTGAGGTCAACAATAGATATGTAAATGACTTTGATGGGAGGTCAGCCACAGAATTTGGAAATGGATCTTAATCATTGTAAATATCAAGAGTGATAAGATATTGATTTTATCCTCAGAAATGCTAATTTTAATGACATTTATTTATACCTTGATACCGATAAAATTTGGCTAATAAAACACAAAACACCGGAATAGGGAAACTTATAAAAACACCCTGTATATGTAGTCATATATGAATATGTATATTTTGTCCAAAATGTCTTTAATCTGAACTCATTTTTATAAGACCACTATATATTTCAATAATTACCCAAAATCATCAGGAATATTACGTGTCTAAAAAGTAGCTGATATGATTTTATTGCAATTTATGGTTAGTGGAAGAATATTTTGGAATATATAATATTAATAATTTTTATTTCATGTCGGAGGTTACAGTAAAGCCAAGATACAGGTAATTTTTGATATTAATTTAAAAGTTCAAGTGGCTTAATGTCCCAGAGGAATGCCTGGATGGGATTTAAATCTTATGACCTGATGAACTGTCAGCTGTTCTCCTGGTTGGGGCGGGGGTGGCTCAGTCGGTAGCGCGCCAGGCTCGTAATCTGTAGTTCCCAGGTTCGAGTCCCAGCTGGGTCAGCGTTGAGATTTATCTCCGCAAAATTCCCCGCCCTGCCCACGGTCAGTAGGGGACACCGATGGGTTTGGAAAGGCCGCCGTCCGTCGGATGGGACGTTAAGCCGTGGTCCCGTGTGTGGGAGAGCCATACCCTGTGCACGTGAAAGAACACGCTGGATGGCCTTGACGGGAGGCTACCATCTGTCTCCCAACAGCTGTTCCAGTGGGTCCCCTCCCCCAACCTTCTCTGAGCCTTCGGGGTCCATGTGACCTGGCCATTTAGCCCATGGTGTGCAAAAAAGTGCCGCTCAGAGGTAAAACAACCCAACCCAAATTCTCCTGGTTACCTCCTAAGTCTCCACCAGGATCATGCTAAACAGGTGTGCAGCATGTTCACTGCACATGGTGTAGTAGGGAGGGAGAGAATCATCCGACAGGTTGTACATTAGATTTATTAGGCAATTATCATGCAATTTTCATTTTTGTTGTCGTCCATGTGGAAGTTTAATGCTAACTGCATTTAAAAACCCAGTAAGGTCATATTTACCAACTAATATATTCTTAAAGTGGAGGTGACTTATTGGGTGAATGATGTGAAGATAAGCCAAGAATGTACTGATCTATAGTAAGGGTAGCCAAAATGATTATTGCATTTAGATAGCCAACTTCACCAAGAACTTTTAAAAATAGAGTTCATAAACCGTATTTGTGGATATTTTACTCAGCGTGTTCTTGTTCATTCCATAAATATTAATAAGATGGAGGTCCGTAATTGTGGTGACTAAGGCAGATAAAGGAAGTCCTTTTTGTATTCTTCAAATAACTG
Organism: Ryuthela nishihirai; assembly: GCA_038380435.1. Lineage (NCBI taxonomy): Eukaryota > Metazoa > Arthropoda > Arachnida > Araneae > Heptathelidae > Ryuthela > Ryuthela nishihirai. The sequence continues at coordinate 25,492,485 of JAWZYU010000009.1, read as the reverse complement.
ATAGAAACCACATGGTGGGCATGACACCGTGATAAAAATGAAGCATGAGAAAATGTCATCGTCCCAGCTGTATCAGCAGATCTAATACACTGATTTCTATAAATTAAGGAAAGAATGAAAAAAATCACGATAATTCGCCAAAGAATTCCTCACCAAACTTGATCATGTAACCAATAAAGTAATGCCGAGTGAACATATCGTATGCAAATTAGTCTAGGTTGCGTCAATTTGCGTAATCGGATAGCGGCATAAAAACGGATGTTTTGGAGTGGATCGTTATTTTGTGTTGTAAATGTGAGTAAAGAAATTCGAAATAGCCATTTTGTAGGAATGACCTCGAAACATCATTTGCCAAATGAACTGCGGTGGAGAGCTATTTGCTATTGGAAAGCTCGAAACAGGCCAAAGTCAGTCAGACGTGGCCGATGGCTGAATATGAGTCCTTCTGTGGTCCATAAACTGTGGAATCAATTTCTTAGCACGGATTCCGCATCTCGGAGGTTTAGCCGAGGAAGGGCTAGAGTTACGACCACTGTACAAGACCAATATCTGCGATTAACAGCACGAAGGAGCAGGACGTCTACTCCCTCTCAGCTACCATCCTTTCTTGCAGCAGCCACTGGGAGGGTTGTATCAGCTTCTACTGTGCGTAGAAGGCTTCATGAGGGAGGTCTGTACGCTAGAAGGCCTGCAATTTGTATACCCCCACACGTCACGTCACAGGAGAGAGCGGTTGAATTGGGCACGCATGCATGTTAACTGGACAAAAGAGCAATGGAGATCCGTACTCTTCACAGATGAGTCCAGATATTGCTTGGAGAGTGATTCCAGACATTGTTTGGTATGGGGAGAACGAGGTACCTGCTATCATTCCAGTATCATCCGTCTAAGAGATAGTAACGGCGGAGGTAGCGTGTGTTTTGGAGTGGCATTTCCTTAGGTGGATGCACAGACCTCTATGTGTTGACGAGTAGGAACCTCAATGCTCAAAGGTAGAGAGATGACATCCTGGACCTTTATGTACGTCCTTACGCTGGTGCAACAGGTGAAACATTCATCTTACAAAACGATAACGCTCGTTCACACAGAGCTCGACTAGTGGAACAATACCTTCAAGAAAGACCATTATGCGTATGGAGTGGCCAGTTCGATCTCCCGACCTTAATTCGATTGAGCATGTGTGGGATGCTCCGGGGAAACATGTTGCTAGAGTAGTTAAAAATTGACATTGCGTGCAAGCATAGATGTGGTCCATAGTCTGTCGTTCTCCACACTCACATCGGTCGTCCGTTGTCAAACCCCATTTGTGCATGTTAGCCTTTAGAGGGGCCACCCCTGTTCTTATACGGTTTAGGGTTCTCCAGGTCACCCAGTCCATCCCCACGCCAGAAGGTTCTTCCTCAGAGATTGGATACCAGTCTGGCGGATCGACGCTTGTGCGAGATAGGAGGACCTAGAGATCAGTCTACTAAAGGGGGGGGGGGTCTGGCACTCCAAACATAACGTGTCTCTCATCGAAGGTTTGCTTAAAACGCTCTGTGTACTCGTGTGAGGCATGGCGGGTTTTCGTTTCTGCAAAACCAGCAGCTCTATACAGTAGTTTTAATGGCGTTGGTTTCATGCAGCCAGTCACTATTCGACAAGTCTCATTCAAGGCTACGTCCACTTTCTCTGAGTGTACGAATTGATTCCAAACAGGGCTTGCATACTCTGCAGTGGAAAAGCAGAGTGCTTTGGCAGATATACGTAGAACCGCCGGGTTTGCTCCCCATTTGCTGCAACATAGGCAAAACGGAAACTAAAGGTTAAATGGGAAGGCCATACACTGGATCATACAGACCAACCAAAATATCTAGGAGTTATCTTAGATAGAAGCCTTTCCTACAAGAAGCACTGCCATACAACTGCAGCTAATGTTCATACGAGGAACAATTCTTAACTATTATGTACGGGCATCCATAACTCTTTAAATAACGAAGAATATTGCTGAAAATTGATATTCCGACAGATTTAAGATTTTCATTTCGGTCACATTTTTGCATTTATTTAAAATGTTGTTCTGGGATTTGGCTGTTCCAGAATTTTGGTTAAATCTCTGATTTGGTAATTTTATCTTTATTTTTTTTCCTCATTCCAAGTTTTGCAGATGGATGAAAAAAAAATGCTTGGTTGAAAAACTAAACATTGATCTTGAGTGTTGATGACTCTTTCCTCGTTAAAAAATACGGATGTTGTTTTTGAGAAACTGATATTGGAATTTGACCAACAGTGAGTTTCATTTTACTGGTATTTGCCTTAACACAGGTTATTATGATTGAAATTAATTAGTCGTGCGTCTGTTGGTTACAGGTTGTTACAGGTTTTTACGTTATAACACAGGGAAGTTGAAGTTTTGTGGAAATTGCGGTGATTAGCAAAGCCGATAAAACAATGCTCTGGTATTGCTAATTGAAACTTGCTCAGATAAAATTTAAGAATATAAAATAATTTTACCAACAATTTTTAGCGAAAAATTGCAAAGTAACCAAGTGTTTTTTGGTTACAATGCGATGTGTGATTAAACAAATCTTTTTATTATTCACGAATTAAAACAGATCGCGATTTGTTTCTATAGGAAACGTAAGGCATGGCTTTGCTTTCAGCGAACCAAATTTATTGATTATAACGTTAAGTGTGGGTTATTTTCTTCGATAACATTAATAATTAGGCATAAATATCGTACAGTCGCTCAAAAAAGTATCCGAACGCTATGGTTGTATACAAAATTCAGTAAAAACAACTGGCAACGATTTTTTTAGAAATTAGTGATCTGGCAACCTTGGTATACAGAGTACACGAAGGTTGCCAGATCACTAATTTCTAAAAAATTCGTTGCCAGATATTTTTTCTCAATTCTGTAATCAACCATAGTGTTCGGATACTTTTTTGAGCGACTGTACGTGGTCATATTATTTTGATACTAGATCGTGTGGGCTCACTCACGGAAATATTGAGCGTGTGCAGCTACCGTTCACAGCAAACTGGAGCGTGTGCAGTTACTGCACACGCTCCAGTTTGCTGTGAACGGTAAACTGGAGCGTGTGCAGTTGCTGTACACGCTCCAGATATTTTTCCTGAATTCTGTAATCACGTGACACGAAGGTTGCCAGATCACTAATTTCTAAAAAAATTGTTGCCAGATATTTTTACTGAATTCTGTAATCAACCATAGTGTTCGGATACTTTTTTGAGCGACTGTACTACATTTTCGCGATTATTTGAACTGTTTAAAATTTAGATATTTTTGAGAAATTTCAACTTAAAACAATGTAACTTCCCTCGCTCAGTCCAACTGATCCAAGGCAAACTGAAAGAAGAAAATGCCGAGAGAGTGAGAGTAAAAGAACCGAAAATGCTCCAGGTAAAAAGAGGCTGAAGAGTGACAAGTATAAAGCGCGGCAGATTTAAAAAGACTAGAGATTGACATGTAAGAAGCGCAAGTGATAAAACGGAGAGAGAGTGACACTTTCAAAAAGCTATAGATAAAAAGAGTCGAGCGTGTGACAAAATTGTGTGATAGGCAAAAAGAGCCTGTAGTGTGATGCTTTCAAACGCTACAGGTCAAAATAGCACAGCTTGTGACGCGTAAAATTGTGCGACAGGTAAAAGGAACTTAGAGAGTGACACTTTCAAAAAGCTATAGATAAAAAGAGTCGAGCGTGTGACAAAATGTGTGATAGGCAAAAAGAGCCTGTAGATTGATGCTTTCAAACGCTATAGGTCAAAAGAGCACAGCTTGTGATGCGTAAAATTGTGCGACAGGTAAAAGGAACTTAGAGAGTGACACTTTCAAAAAGCTATAGATAAAAAGGGTCGAGCGTGTGACAAAATTGTGTGATAGGCCAAAAGAGCCTGTAGTGTGATGCTTTCAAACGCTACAGGTCAAAAGAGCACAGCTTGTGACGCGTAAAATTGTGCGACAGGTAAAAGGAACTTAGAGAGTGACACTTTCAAAAAGCTATAGATAAAAAGAGTCGAGCCTGTGACAAAATTGTGTGATAGGCAAAAAGAGCCTGCAGTGTGATGCTTTCAAAAGTTACAGGTCAAAAGAGCACAGCTTGTGACACGTAAAATTGTGTGACAGGTAAAAGGAACTTAGAGAGTGACACTTTCAAAAAGCTATAGATAAAAAGAGTCGAGCGTGTGACAAAATTGTGTGATAGGCAAAAAGAGCCTGTAGTGTGATGCTTTCAAACGCTACAGGTCAAAAGAGCACAGCTTGTGACGCGTAAAATTGCGCTACAGGTAAAAGGAACTTAGAGAGTGACACTTTCAAAAAGCTATAGATAAAAAGAGTCAGCGTGTGACAAAATTGTGTGATAGGCAAAAAGAGCTGTAGATTGATGCTTTCAAACGCTATAGGTCAAAAGAGCACAGCTTGTGACGCGTAAAATTGTGCGACAGGTAAAAGGAACTTAGAGAGTGACACTTTCAAAAAGCTATAGATAAAAAGAGTCGAGCGTGTGGCAAAATTGTGTGATAGGCCAAAAGAGCCTGTAGTGTGATGCTTTCAAACGCTACAGGTCAAAAGAGCACAGCTTGTGACGCGTAAAATTGTGCGACAGGTAAAAGGAACTTAGAGAGTGACACTTTCAAAAAGCTATAGATAAAAAGAGTCGAGCGTGTGACAAAATTGTGTGATAGGTAAATAGAGCCTGTAGTGTGATGCTTTCAAACGCTACAGGTCAAAAGAGCACAGCTTGTGACGCGTAAAATTGTGCGACAGGTAAAAGGAACTTAGAGAGTGACACTTTCAAAAAGCTATAGATAAATAGAGTCGAGCGTGTGGCAAAATTGTGTGATAGGCAAAAAGAGCCTGTAGTGTGATGCTTTCAAACGCTACAGGTCAAAAGAGCACAGCTTGTGACGCGTAAAATTGTGCGACAGGTAAAAGGAACTTAGAGAGTGACACTTTCAAAAAGCTATAGATAAAAAGAGTCGAGCGTGTGACAAAATGTGTGATAGGCAAAAAGAGCCTGTAGATTGATGCTTTCAAACGCTATAGGTCAAAAGAGCACAGCTTGTGATGCGTAAAATTGTGCGACAGGTAAAAGGAACTTAGAGAGTGACACTTTCAAAAAGCTATAGATAAAAAGGGTCGAGCGTGTGACAAAATTGTGTGATAGGCCAAAAGAGCCTGTAGTGTGATGCTTTCAAACGCTACAGGTCAAAAGAGCACAGCTTGTGACGCGTAAAATTGTGCGACAGGTAAAAGGAACTTAGAGAGTGACACTTTCAAAAAGCTATAGATAAAAAGAGTCGAGCCTGTGACAAAATTGTGTGATAGGCAAAAAGAGCCTGCAGTGTGATGCTTTCAAAAGTTACAGGTCAAAAGAGCACAGCTTGTGACACGTAAAATTGTGTGACAGGTAAAAGGAACTTAGAGAGTGACACTTTCAAAAAGCTATAGATAAAAAGAGTCGAGCGTGTGACAAAATTGTGTGATAGGCAAAAAGAGCCTGTAGTGTGATGCTTTCAAACGCTACAGGTCAAAAGAGCACAGCTTGTGACGCGTAAAATTGCGCTACAGGTAAAAGGAACTTAGAGAGTGACACTTTCAAAAAGCTATAGATAAAAAGAGTCAGCGTGTGACAAAATTGTGTGATAGGCAAAAAGAGCTGTAGATTGATGCTTTCAAACGCTATAGGTCAAAAGAGCACAGCTTGTGACGCGTAAAATTGTGCGACAGGTAAAAGGAACTTAGAGAGTGACACTTTCAAAAAGCTATACATAAAAAGAGTCGAGCGTGTGGCAAAATTGTGTGATAGGCCAAAAGAGCCTGTAGTGTGATGCTTTCAAACGCTACAGGTCAAAAGAGCACAGCTTGTGACGCGTAAAATTGTGCGACAGGTAAAAGGAACTTAGAGAGTGACACTTTCAAAAAGCTATAGATAAAAAGAGTCGAGCGTGTGACAAAATGTGTGATAGGCAAAAGGAGCCTGTAGATTGATGCTTTCAAACGCTATAGGTCAAAAGAGCACAGCTTGTGATGCGTAAAATTGTGCGACAGGTAAAAGGAACTTAGAGAGTGACACTTTCAAAAAGCTATAGATAAAAAGGGTCGAGCGTGTGACAAAATTGTGTGATAGGCCAAAAGAGCCTGTAGTGTGATGCTTTCAAACGCTACAGGTCAAAAGAGCACAGCTTGTGACGCGTAAAATTGTGCGACAGGTAAAAGGAACTTAGAGAGTGACACTTTCAAAAAGCTATAGATAAAAAGAGTCGAGCCTGTGACAAAATTGTGTGATAGGCAAAAAGAGCCTGCAGTGTGATGCTTTCAAAAGTTACAGGTCAAAAGAGCACAGCTTGTGACGCGTAAAATTGTGCGACAGGTAAAAGGAACTTAGAGAGTGACACTTTCAAAAAGCTATAGATAAATAGAGTCGAGCGTGTGGCAAAATTGTGTGATAGGCAAAAAGAGCCTGTAGTGTGATGCTTTCAAACGCTACAGGTCAAAAGAGCACAGCTTGTGACGCGTAAAATTGTGCGACAGGTAAAAGGAACTTAGAGAGTGACACTTTCAAAAAGCTATAGATAAAAAGAGTCGAGCGTGTGACAAAATGTGTGATAGGCAAAAAGAGCCTGTAGATTGATGCTTTCAAACGCTATAGGTCAAAAGAGCACAGCTTGTGATGCGTAAAATTGTGCGACAGGTAAAAGGAACTTAGAGAGTGACACTTTCAAAAAGCTATAGATAAAAAGGGTCGAGCGTGTGACAAAATTGTGTGATAGGCCAAAAGAGCCTGTAGTGTGATGCTTTCAAACGCTACAGGTCAAAAGAGCACAGCTTGTGACGCGTAAAATTGTGCGACAGGTAAAAGGAACTTAGAGAGTGACACTTTCAAAAAGCTATAGATAAAAAGAGTCGAGCGTGTGGCAAAATTGTGTGATAGGCCAAAAGAGCCTGTAGTGTGATGCTTTCAAACGCTACAGGTCAAAAGAGCACAGCTTGTGACGCGTAAAATTGTGCAACAGGTAAAAGGAACTTAGAGAGTGACACTTTCAAAAAGCTATAGATAAATAGAGTCGAGCGTGTGGCAAAATTGTGTGATAGGCAAAAAGAGCCTGTAGTGTGATGCTTTCAAACGCTACAGGTCAAAAGAGCACAGCTTGTGACGCGTAAAATTGTGCAACAGGTAAAAGGACCTTAGAGAGTGACACTTTCAAAAAGCTATAGATAAAAAGAGTCGAGCGTGTGGCAAAATTGTGTGATAGGCAAAAAGAGCCTGTAGAGTGATGCTTTCAAACGCTATATGTCAAAAGAGCACAGCTTGTGACGCGTAAAATTGTGCGACAGGTAAAAGGAACTTAGAGAGTGACAGTTTCAAAATGGGCACAGGTAAAATGAGTCTAGCGAGTTACACGGATAAAGTACAACATATATAAAAGGCCTAGAGCCACGTAAAAAGTGCGACAGGTAGAAATGCTATTGATGTTAAATATTTGATTAAAATACAATATGTAAATAGATACATATTTTGGCCATTTATTCGGCTTTTCTATAATTTTATATTTAAGATGAATATATTATTAATTAATTCTGGCATTCGAATGTGCTCCTGGTGCATAGCATTTTGCACCCCCGGTAGTTTTGCCCTTTAAGAACGCTATTAAAGCAGTTGGGAAATTTGGAAAATGCGATTCATAACATTTCATCAATACCAAGCCAACTCAAAAAGTATTTTCAAATTATGACTAAAACAAAAAAAATATCAACAGAAGGACAAACAGACGGCAAAGTAAAAATAATAGCTCTTTTTTTTTGTAAACAATATTAAAAAAAGCAGAGAGCGTGACACTTTCAAAAGAAACACGAGAAAGTGACACGTGGAAAGCTAAAATTCACTATAAACTAAAAGAATAACATATCACATCTGGCAATATGGGATGCTTGTTTTTAAAGAGATTGAATGATTACTTTTTAAAACCTTCTGAAGGCGGAAATTGGAAGCAATGGATGATTGATAAAATGCAAAAAAATTATTTGTTAGTACTTATTCAGCACAAAAAAAATTTAAATTTTTCGTTTTAAAAAATTGTGTGCCCCTCCCCCACAAGGGGTCAATCCAATATGCTTGCAAACGTAAACTTCTTTGCCTTCCCATTTTAACACCAAAATTTCAAATTTCTAGCGTGAATAAATCATTTGTAATATACGTCTAAAGTTTTGGCATTTTCCAAATTTTTCCATTTTTAGAGGAATCATTGGAAGATTCAGAAAATGCGATCGTAATATTTCATCAATACCTCAACAACCTAAAAGAAAGAATTTTTAAATTATTTCGAAAACAAGTTGAATGTCTACTCTACAGTGGAACAGACAAACGACAAAGTGAAGACATAAACTCGTTTTTCTTTTCTTGCAAAACGAGCGAAAAAACGTAGAAAGTGATGCGCAAAACACCCGGAAGTCAACACAATTAAAGTCTTATTAATATTAAGGTATTAAAATAATAAAATCTTATTATCATTATTCCTTGTATAATTATTATATGTGCAATATTTGTCAATCTTCATCAGTTTGTAGAATAGGCCTTGAAATTTGTTGTCTGAAATTTTGGAAAATCCGAAATTCTACGCACGTTAGACCTTGACGTACGTTGTTAAAGCGATTGAGAGATTAGAAAAATGCGAATCATAACATTTCATCATTACCTACCCGACTTAAAAAGTATTTTTAAATTATACCTATGGAGAAAGCCGGATTTGGGATGACGACTGTTTCTACAAAGAGGGAGGACAAGCAAGGAGAGATCAGTGGTAGAGCTCCAGACTATAGACTCATTGTCTTTAGTTTCTTCTGTGTCTTAAAACGTGCTTGGCTGCTGATCAAAAAGGTACCAGGGTTCTAACCCAGGAAAAGGTATAGAGTGTTTTCTTTCTTGTGTTGTCTTTCTGCTGAGTTCTCATTTTGCTTGTAGATCTTCTGTATGGCGTTTTTGCTGACGGGCTCCTGTCAGACACCTATGACAAGTAGGTCTTGAGGGGTAGTTTATTTTTATTAGAAAACATAAAAGAAGTTCATTACGATTCAGTATTACTCTACATTTGTCAGTCCTTAGGTTTATGCTCCTGAAATAGCTTTAAATTTTTAAATTTTTTCCCGTCGCTTTTTGTCCCGTTGCCGACAAGAAAGGCTTTCTGGCTAAATGCCAGGAAATGCCCGGTCCAAATGTTTATATTTTTTACTACAGTGTAATTCTATTTCGTACAAGAATTATGAAAGGGAGAAAAAAATGCGTGCCACTAAGTCAAAGAGCAGCGCCTATTCGTTTAATGAGCACTGGCGCATGTTGCACTTGTTGAATGAGCTGCGGTGATGTCACCATTGGCATGCGTTTCGAAAGACAGGCTGCTTTATGCTGCATTTAGGATTAAGAGAGGCCATAAACCCATTTCCCAATGTCGTCGTGAATGGCCCAACGTCGTCAAAACGTATACCCAGCCTCTTTGAGACAACTACTCCCTCTTAATGGCAATTAAGTAGGAGCGCCTGTTTGGACCTTTGCAAGGGGAAAGATGGGGGAGAAATTAGCAGGTGCGGTTGGAGGTGGGTGTGGAGCAGGGAGTCGTTGAAAGTGTTTCACTGCAGGGTGGGAGAAGTGATTAAACTATCGGCCGACCAGGGGTGATAATCTCCCGCATCGTTTGAGGTAATTCCTTAGTTTTATGTGCACCAGGTCTCATATCCATCATGCGGCGGTCAATACAGATGTTGGCCATACAATTAGCTACCTGTCCGTTAAATGTTTTATTGTTTTTGGAGAGTATTGGTTCTTCTCTGTTCGAAGGAGACCGGCCATCTCCCAGCTGTGGTCGAAAACCTATCGCTATTGCAATGGTCGATGCGTAATTAGCAAGGTGGCAAGATGGCAGGGGAAAGGGAATGAAGTGGAGTGAAGGGACAAACAGGCAATCGGAATAACGTGACAGAGGGCTTGATTGGGTTGGCTGAAGGGATGGAGTTTTAGTCGTGTAATTAAAGAGGGTCAGGCAAAATTTTAATCATTGGGAGTGATTTCCCATGTCTAGTTTACATTCAGAAAGAAGATAGATATTTGTGGAAGATTTGTGGGTGGAATGAGTTTGTTACAGAATCAGGATATTTTTCTTACTGAACGATTTGTTGTAAATATCCGAAATATATGTAATATTAATCATCAACTAATTTATGTTGGCGTCCCGTGGCCGAGTGGTTAGCGCGCTTGGCTGCAAATCTAAGGGACCTGGGTTCGAGCCCCGGGTAAGGCATGGATGTATGTGTCACTTTTCTGCTAAGATCCTGCCATTCTCTCAGACCTACTGTGGCATATAAACTGACAGGCTCCTGTCAGACCTCTGTGGCAAGCAGCTGCTTGAGGGGGTATTTATTTATTTATTTTTAATTCTTGTAAAATATAGGTCTTAAAACACTGATTCTTCTGAAATATGCAATATTAATTAATAAGAGTTTAATTAGTGTATATGTGTAATTGGGCGGAGATTGGATTGGATTATCTGAGTTCTGAGCAATATTGTTTTGCACACAATAGGCTAAATGTCGTAGTCAAAAGTACTCCAAGGTCTCAGAAAATGCGGGAGAAGGGGAATCATTGGACAAATGTTAAGAGATTGATGGAACAGTTTCCTTTAAGCTATTCAGCTTATATCATGTGCAGAGGCTATGGCTTTCCTGTATACGGTCCACGGCTTAGCGTCCCTCCCACAGACAACGGTCTTTACAAACTCAATGATGTCTCTTACTCTCAGAAGTTCCGATTCAAACTGAGGGCAACAGAATGGGGCTTAGTGTAGATAAATCTCAATACAGACAAAGTTGGGACTCGAATGTGGGAACATCAGATTACGAGCCTGGTGGTTTATCAATCTGTAGTCATCATCTGTAGTCATATTCATCGAATGGTTTGTAATTGTTAAGCAGAGATAAACATTTTAAAAATCGCTGTCTGGTGAGAAGTTTGAGAAGACTGTGCAACGAAGGAATAAAGCCATTACACTATTCACAACCACAACATTTATGTGAGCATGATTTGCAGATATAATAGCTGCTATATTAACAGAATATTGATTGCGTTAGTGCTATAGAGCCTGCCAATTTCAGAACATAAACGTATTGTCCATAAATGAGAAAATGTAAATGAAAAAAGTGTTAACAGTACAATCATTAGTACCATAAAAAATCGAGTTTTCTGGTCTGTCAAGATCATAAAAGTATCCATCAAAGCAAACGAAATGACTTCTTCTTTGAAGGGTGATGTTTCACTTCACTGCCTAATTTGGAAGACTGATTGTGAACATTTCCCAATGACAAAGCAAAGAGTTGGTAGCCACCTGGGGAAGGAAGAAGACCCACGCCTCTCCATTGACATGCTCTCCCACCGCAGCAGTGTCGAGTGGGTGGTGACTCTCAGCGGGACAGCAATCGCAGCCTTCACTGTTCCAGCTCTGACCTCCCAGTGGCAACTCTCCCAATCTGCCAGGCTTTTATCGTACTGGTGCGCATGTTGAAACCACCCATGATCCAAGGTTACCCTGACCATGAAATTTGGATCACGTTGGACCATGCTACCTCAACCGATACCCTTTTCTTTACTACTCAGTGGATTAGGTTTCCAGCTAAGTCCATGCTAGGGATCATTATAGTTTTGAATATCTTGTAAGACACTGATATAATGATATATTCCGCTTTTGCTCTCAGGCCTTTTTCTGAAACGTTGGGGGCGGGGGTGGCTCAGTCGGTAGCGCGCCAGGCTCGTAATCTGTAGTTCCCAGGTTCGAGTCCCAGCTGGGTCAGCGTTGAGATTTATCTCCGCAAAATTCCCCGCCCTGCCCACGGTCAGTAGGGGACACCGATGGGCTTGGAAAGGCCGCCGTCCGTCGGATGGGACGTTAAGCCGTGGCCCCGTGTGCGGGAGAGCCATACCCTGTGCACGTTAAAGAACACGCTGGATGGCCTTGACGGGAGACTACCATCTGTCTCCCAACAGCTGTTCCAGTGGGTCCCCTTCCCCAACCTTCTCTGAGCCTTCGGGGTCCATGTGACCTGGCCATTTAGCCCATGGTGTGCAAAAAAGTGCCGCTCAGAGGTAAAACAACCCAACAACCGAACTCTGAAACGTTATATGCACTAAATATTTATATCCTGCTTCATATAATTCACCTAGAAGCAGTAGAGGCATCCCAATTTGTTATCAACAAGTAGCATAAATGTTTCTTTTTTGTCCTTATGCTGCGTTCCCCTTCTTCACTAATCCTCTTTATGACACGTTATACTGATAGGCTGCTGTCAGACCTCTGTGGTAAATAACTGACTGAGGGATGATTTATTTATTATTATTTTTAATTTACTATTTCCAAAGTTAGTATTATTTTTAATTACTATTTCCAAAGAGTTTATTTTTATAATAATATGACTGTTTATTATATACTGTATTTGGATGATTGCGGACAAGTTTTTAGCTTCGTGGAACTTGATTTTGTACTAGAAATATGGAAAATAAATAGATAAATAAAACAATATGAAACGCATTTAGAAGATAATTTTTAAAAGCCAGTAATGGAGGGAGAAACCACAACATGTCCTTTATAAATGTATATTTGTTTTATTATCTATAATTGTATTTTATATTAAGTTTGCTATTTTCGTTTAATTTTTTACTAGATTTCTTAATAACCCGTCTATATATCAATTAAATCTTTAATAGCCGAAATCATCAGTAGCATTTTTAAGAACCGATTCAAACAAACGTGTGGAAATCGACTGGATGGGACTACTGTTTAGAAATAACACTGGTCTGCAGAAAAAAACTTTTTTTCCCACCCTTTCAAACTTTTTCCCGATTTTTATGTTTTTGAGGGAGTTGAATCCGAATCTGACAGCCGATTTGTTCTATAACCTACAGTTTTCTTGAGATATGGATTTAATAAAAAAAACACTTTTACTCAGAGAAGCTAAATATATTTTACTAAATATTTATTTCCATTATAAAAAGTTAAAGCTGACACTAATAAATCCTGATGTATGTAAATATTCACACAAAAAATTATTTTGCTGTCTTCTGTCGTTTATATTTTATCTCTGGCGCCTCTCGCTGCAGGGCCCAACAGCAGTCCGCCAATACTCTCGTTCCATTTGTCGTTATATCGTTTTTCCATTTCGGATGTGTCTCGATAGAACCTTTCTCCATGCTCATCCGAAACCGCTCCCCTCAACTGTGGAAAAAAATCAGGTGTGAATGTCAGAAATGCAGCTTTAGCGACTATTATATGCTCTATATGAAGAAAGTAGTTCTTCGACGATTTCTTCGTAGTTATCTGCCCTTACATTGCCTAAAAAATTGTGGCAAACATTTCTGAATGCTACCCAGGCTCTCTTTTCATTGTAGTTTAATTTATTTTGAAACTCAGGATCTTGAAACAGCTGTCTGATCTGAGGACCAACGAAAATTTCCTCTTTTATTTTTGTGTCGCTAATCAGTGAAAAATTTCTCCTTAAGAAGCAAATCCATCACCCTCTCTATTCATTGCTTTCACAAAAATTTTCATTAATCTTAATTTAATATGCAGAGGCGGCATCATTTTCCCAAAAGAATTCTCCCACGAAAATAGTGTCTGATATAAACATTTGGATGCCGGATTCGGATTCAGCACCCACAAATCTATAAAGTACACCCATTTTTTTTTCCGAGGGAGGATTTTCATGCAGACCAATGCAATAGGAAAGTTTTGTACATAAATGTTGATTTGAATCTCTATAAAAGTGTCTTTTAATTTTCAAAAGAGCATTTTATTGCTAAATTTTACTTTTCATATTCTATTAATAATATTTTTCACGGTAGAATATTGCCTCTATGATCTTATTCTGTTGATAGAATGGGATCAATAATTTTTTAATTTCCTATTAAAATACATTGCGTTAAATATTATAATCTTAAGATTTCTGACTAAAGAGGGTGTGGAGGAAGATTTTCAGCATTTCCCCAAAATCATTTATGGGTCTGTTACTACGTACAACATACTCTGTACAGGTCATATTCTTCTCAGGTGTTGCAGGAGTAGTTGAACCTAAGCCCACCTTTATTTTATGCTAAGTTGATTCATTAGTTTGTGATAAACGACAATCATTTTTCGAAATTTAAATGTTGAAGTAACATAGAATTTTTTTGTGTCATTTAACCTTTTAGGGGTGGAACAAGTAGACCAAGGGCTCTTGAACAAGACACTGAATTTTTCAATAGTAATAATTTTGTGTATTGTTAAGTTGTCGATTATTTAGAAGTATTTTTGAAAATTCCATTTATGTAATGTCAATGTTAGTTTAACCACAGTTTATATGTTGTTATGTGGTAATATCTCTTCAGTCAAGATGCAACCGTTGAAGACTGAATGTTAAGTTACATATTGTACTAAGAATATGACGTGAATTAGAAATTAGCTACCACAAAAATATGATATTAAGGATTTAATGGTGGAAAATATTTTACTTTTATAAGATTACCTGAATGTCAAAATCCTCAATAACACTCTCTTGTTGTATTTTCTACTGACGTCTTTGAAATGATCTTAAAATTAGGAAATACCTTCAGGCAGTCGAAAACATATGCATTTGAACAACGTAAAAAAAACGATAGGAAAAAGAAGAATACGGGGAATAGAAGTGATGACTCTTGATATCTGAAAAATAACAAACGGCCCGGAGAGCAAATACTCTGAATGCACCTTCCTTGTCTTACAACTTCCAGTCAGTTTGACTTATATTCGCCATTTTCCTTTAAGAAAAATATCTCTCGAGACCCAATGAGGGACCTCTCACCAGGCCCCTACTGGCCTCGTGTCCTGGGGCACTGCCCCGAATGCTCTGGCCTAGTTCCGCCACTGGGCACTTTACTCTTTGCACTTAAGCTTACTACCTCCTGAATGCATATAAAAATAAATGATCCCACAAGCAGCTGGTTACCACAGAGAGCTGATAGGAGCTTTAAGTATAATACACCCTAGAAGTGATCGGTAATGAAGGCGGGAACTCGTAGAATGACAATTTTAAGAAATATCCTTTCCTTAACCGAATTGTCATCTCGGTGGGCAGAGGTACCCCATTGGTTCGATGCCCGGGATCAGTCCTTGTAGTGACACTTCAAGAGTGTTGAAATATCGTAGAATTTTTTGTGTTGTAGAATAGTTTTTGACGATTCCCAGGCTGAACCCCGGTGTACAGCCAGGGAATTGTATATCGGGGTTCCGGGTACAATTCCCTGACTGGTATGTTTGTGTGTGTGCTACTAGATCTACCTGAGCCAGTGGTGAGCAATGACTTTGGCCTTAGTAGTAGGGCATGTCCTTGTATGAGAAGGCCTGTATAAACTAGGAGTAGTTTCCAGAGTCCTTCTTTGTCTTATAAATTTGCAAATAAAAAACAGAATCGAACCTAGATCCCTTTGAAGCACGAGATCATGAAACAGGATCATCTCAACAAACGGAATATTAATCTACACTTTTACGTTACCTAAAATAGGGACATATTCTACACTCCAAACATCTTATTATCAATATCTGCTAACAGGACAATAATAAATTGCCATGTGAAAATAAACATCTTTCTTAGCAGGCTTATCATCTTTTGAAGGAGAAATTTTTCAATGTCATCGCGAAAGCTTTTTTACATTGAAAACAAAACAAATGTGCATCTGATCTTTCGAATGGCATAGCTGATAACAGAAAAGATATTCCCGTGTGTTATAAGGGGAAAGGAAGGCATTAAAAGTCGATAAAAAAAAGCAGCGATATAAATATCTGACAATGGCATATTGCGTCGAAGTTTCGGAACAATAATTGTATTTGTATTCCTTTACAGTCTAATAAGAGCCACTATTGTACCGCACTTTAAAAAGTTAACGAACACCAGACGGGCTGCTATGTGTGTAGCTTAGCACTGACATAATAACGTTTGCTTGCAACAGCCAGTGAAGGGTGTCTGCATCATCCCCCCCAACACACACACCACCTCCGTTCTTCCCTGACAGATTCAACAGTGAGGAGCTTGAGTCACACTGCGCTGCTTGTTGGCAGAGAATAATGACATCTCATATCCTCGTGATGTCTTCCCTTCCCTCTATTTCTGGCATGTTCTCTCTGTCGCTTTCGTCAGCGAATAATGAGATTCGTAATGAGAGGTATGTATTTCAATTGTGCTGACGGATTTCTCCTTATTGGCTCTGCCATACAGCCACCTATAAAAGAGCAAAATGAAATAAAGATATCGAAGTTTTGTGTATTTCCGGATTCGTGTTATATCGTCGATCTTTAGTAACAACATGGTGGCAAGTTCATTAGTCATAGATATGTTAATTATATCGTTGCAGTTTGAGACGTCAGTGAGGCTGCTATTAATACATTCATTAAATAATTGTGGCTTCATCATCGTTAGATCGCTTAATTCATGAAGTCGACATCATCATTTCTGACTTCTCTGCTAATATCTGCTCTGCCTTCGTGAGAATGAGGATACTGATGATCTTGGGAAGGCAGTCGCGCGTAGGAAGAGGAGTTAATCCGTGTTTAGTGTGCAGAAGAGCTATATGCTACCCATGTAAAAAAAACACTGGTTTTAACGGAAGGCTTCCATCTATCTCTTAGCAGCTTTTAGTGGGTTCCATACGAGCAATGAGCCATCAGAAGCTTTGAACGCTGACCAGTTAGCCTATTTTGTGTACAAAGGTGTAAGACAGAGCTAAAGCAATCTAATGAAATTTATTTCTGACGATGTTTATGAATCTACAGATGGAACAACATTTCATACTGACTTATCATCTTTTATTATTAACGGGTTAGTACATTCAGTAACAATGTATCACAGGAAACGTCCTAGAGACAAGAAGCAATTGAAATAAATAGTTGAAAAAAAAATGGTTTTCCTGAGTGGGATTCGAACCCAAAGCGAATAACCAAAAATTTCAGGATGCTTATATGTCATATTGTTTAAGAAGTGGTTAGCGTTGGTGGTCTAGCTGTTAGGATACCCGATGCGTGGTTTCGAATTCCACTCAGAACAGCCATTTTTTTCCCAATAAATTATTTCAAGGGTTAGTACATCAGTTGATGAAACTTTTCACCCCTACCGCGGAGAGTAATGAGACACTCCTCCCCACATACTCTTTCTTTAAACGTGAAACGGTCTATAACTAATAAAAATATATTTCGCTAGAATTCATGAAATTTTAGTATTTAAACATTGATATTAATGTTCAACGTTTAAACACTCTTTTTTTTTTATAAATTTGTATTTTGTTTTTGGGTTTTAAAATTAAAGAACAAAATTAAGTTTTACTCTTTGTTTCGTCACTTATAATGAGTAGAATCCGAACGAATTTTGAAATGTGAGCATTTTTTTATTTACTTGATTTCTTATCTTTTTTAACCACTAGTTAAAAAATTCTAATAATGGAATAAAAATTAAGATAATATTAAAGGAATTAATGATGAATATATAATTTTTTTAAAATCATGTTTAAAAATTCATATCTCTCATTACCAAACAAGAACAGGATGCATTGCTTCTGCTTCTAATTAGAATCTCTTATCCCCAATTGCTTTCGATAAATCCCCCCCCTGCCTGAATCCATTAAATTTCTTCCATTTTTAATGGAATCCATTAAATTCCTTTTCACTCAATTCTCGTTCATGTTTTCGGTCTGATTATTTATCTCTAAGAACATCTTGTTCTCCACTTCATAAATTTTGCAATCAAAAAGTATTTTAATTCGGTTTTTACGAACTTTCATCATTTGCCGAAAGCGTTAAGTTCACTTTAAGAATTAATGGGGGACATTGTTGTTTAAAATATATCTTAACTCAATTTTTGTCGGTTGATGCGTAACCAATAGCAACGATATATTTTGCAGTTAGGCAATACAAAGAGAAGACATAAGCTGTGAAATAAATTAATCTAGAAATCACAATCAGTCATTTAAGCTCATTTTATGGGCAGTCCATTTCAACCGGATTAGATTTTTAGCTAAAAGCGCCTTTTTAAACAACTAGTCAACCAATTTGAAAAGAAAAATTATTATTAACTGACCACTAGAGGTCATTGCACTCAAGAAATAGGCAAAATCAACAAAATGTAAAGAAAATACAGTTATTGCAAGTTTAGGGGAAGTTACACTATTACTTGTTTTTTTCTTTGGATTCGTAGTGTATGCATATATTTTCTTGTAGGAATATGTATGAATTCGATTTCTCAAGAGGAGAGATGATGATGACCTTTTCCGTGGAATTAAAAAAAAGGAAAAGAACGCCATTTGAAATGTAACGAAAATTTTTGCCTCACCAATTTGATAAAATGATGCCTAAAATTCGACATCAGAGTAAACTAAATCTAGACAGCAAGGAGGATTTTTAAGGAACTAGAAAGTAGTTAATACCTAGAAGTAAATTTTTATATCAAAATTTTTATATACTTCTTGTTTTGGATGCCAATGATAGCCAGGCTCGAACTTTGATGCTCCAGGTTTGAGTCCCCATTGCGATGAGAATTATTTTTTCTTGCAACCTCCAATCTCCATCGGTGAGAAAGGGGACACCGATAGGCTTGGGAAGTTCGTTCGTCAGATGAGATGCTAAACTGCTGTCCCCTTGAAAGAGGGGCTTATGCAACATGAAAGAACACGCTGGATGGTTTTGACAGGAGGCTTCCATCTGTCTCCTAATAGCTATAAAATGTATCCCTTTGTCCAGTTTTCTTTCAGCCCTTTGGGTTATTGTCATCTGGCCGTTTAACCCATTGTGTGAACATAAGTCCCAATCCAATAGGAAGGTAATATCGTAACAACAAAAGATTATTGCGATAGAAATTAGTCTGATTTTCAAAACAATTTACTAACTTGACAGAGGGAAAAAAAGTTCACTCTCCGTGGTTTTTATAGATTAATAATAATGAATTTCGTGCAGTCGAGTAATTACAGACTCTGGTGTCACTACGAGGAGCTTCGGCTTAAAGAGCTGCTCTTTTGTCGATTTTGCTTTTTTTTAAGACCGAGAGCTAAAAGTGCTTTAGCCTTGAAATCTTTTTTCCTTGTTTTTCCTCGGAGCATTTCAGTGAAAGCAATCGAAGACCACTTGAGTTATTGTTTAGTTCATTGACTTTCTCTGTGAATATTTTTTTAATTGGAAAATGGTACTTAATCCTGTCGTGTCGATCACTGGAGGATAAAAAGCCGGAGTTGAAAAAAGTTTAAAATATAATTCTCCTTTACAAATAGTAAATATGAGCATGTAAATCCATTTGAATACTTGAATTTATTGCTTTTTCAGTTTGTTGGCCGATTGCAGTTTTTTGTCAAAATTGTTGTTCCACAATATTTTCCTGACTCGCAGATTGGAAAGTTCTCACACTATGCCAGTGGAAAGCCTATGCTCCGTGATCTCTAAATAATTTGAGTATGGAAAAATTGTACATAAAATAAATGTTTGAATTAAATTTACCCGAATTTCTATTTTCATCAATAATCGTTCAGCATTTAATTTAATTTATTTATTTAATATTACACGCCTCTGAGGTATTTAGTTGAACACTTCTACCCCAAAGCAATAAAAAAAATACCGATTACTTAGAAAATTATAATGCAATAATAACATTACAAAAACACTTAGAAAAGCACACATTGTAAAAAAAAAATCTTGTATATATGACAAAAATATACCATGGAAGAATGTTCTTATATATACATATGACAGAAAGTTAGAAAATGTTCTTATATATACATATGACAGAAAGTTAGAAAATGTTCTTTGGTTGAATCAGGTATTTATATCCTTTAGACATAAAAAAGCGAAATCGAAGTCCAAATTTATACTTATATTCTATTATATAGCATTGATTCCCGAATGAAGCCAATCAATAATTGGAAGATTGGGATTCAAAATATTTTGATTTGAATATTTTGAATCCTGATAATTCTTCTAAATTAGTTATCTTCCATCTATTAATTGGAGAAAAGTACATGTCCGAATCCACTTTTCAGATAATTGTGAAGACACGACTAATACTAATAACCCATATTTTTAGTCTGTACGTTCTTAGCTCCATTGCACCTTGCCCATAGGAGGAGGAGGAGGGGGGGGGGGTCAGTCGGTAGGTAGCGCGCCAGGCTCGTAATATGTAGTTCCCAGATTCGAGTTCCAGCTGGGCCAGCGTTGAGATTTATTTCTCCAAAATTCCTCGCCCTGCTCCCAGCCAGTAGGGCACATAGATGGGCTTGGAAAGACCGCCGTCCGTCGCATGGGACGTTAACCGTGGCCCCATATGCGGAAGAGAGCCATAACCTGTGCACGTTAAAGAACACGCTGAATGGCCTTGATGGGAGGCTACTGTCCGTTTCCCAACAGTTGTCCAGTGGGATCTCTCTCCCAACTTTCTCTGGGCCTTCGGGGTCCTTGTGACCTACCTGGCCATTTAGCCCATTGTGTACAAAAAGTGTCGCTCAGAGGTAAAACAACCCAACTCTCTCCCATAGATAGGGCTGCCATGCCCACGGTCAGTAGGGGGACACCTATGGGCTTGGAAAGGCCGCCATCCGTCGGATGGGACGTTAAGCCGTAGCCCCGTGTGCGGGAGAGCCATACACTGTGCACGTTAAAGAACATGCTGGATAACCTTGACGGGAGGCTACCATCTGTTTTCCAACAGCTGTTCCAGTGGGTTCCCTCTCCCAACTTTCTCTGGGCCTTCGGGGTCCTTGTGACCTGGCCATTTAGCCCATTGTGTACAAAAAGTGTCGCTCAGAGGTAAAACAACCCAACTCTCTCCCATAGATAGGGAAGGGGAGAAACGCTTCAACTCTAAAGAGTACGTTTTGCTTTTCAGAAGAGAGGAAATCCCTTTCGATGCATTCTTCGGGCTTTACGCGTGGTATAAACATAGCGGAAAATTTTCTATTTCCAAATTACAAAGGAAATGTGCAATTTAGACTGTTATTCAGTGAATAAAATAAACGATTAAATATTTTTGTGGGATGAGACAGAGATAAAAAAGAGTCTTTTAGGAGCCTATCTTGATCTCCCGATATTCTGAAGGAATATGCAAATGATTACAAATAGGTAATTCTGTATTCAAATATCTCTGTGAGAGGAAGAGTAATGCAAAATCAAAATTTCTTGCTAAAGGACTTTCATTCTTCAAATCTATTCACAGCCTACGGCACCAGACCTGAAGTTATTGACCATAAATTTCTCATACTTGACAATTCTTATTTGTCAGATGACAGTTATATTGGCATTATTGGAAAGAACGTTCATATGCAAAACGAAATTTGTTCCCCTGAAGACTGGACTGATATCGTAAAAATTACCATGAAAAATTAGCCTTAGGAAGTTAATGATGAAAAGAGAGAACTTTCTACATTGCTACTCGGTCACAAAACTTAAATTAACAGTTGATGGTTTCTCTGTAAAATGAAATAAATTACCCCTCAGGCAGCCGCTTCCCACAGAGCCCATCAGTAAATACGCCAAAGAGCGGATCTATAAGAAAGGCGAGATTTCAGCAGAAATATAAAGCAAGAGAAAAATGCTTTTTCCCGGGCTCGAACTCGTGTCCCTTTGATCAATAGAGTAACACATTAATCACGTGGACACGGATCGAAAATGCACTGTATGCAGTACCGACAAGGAATCTCATTACCATTTAATTCGAAGTAAAAAAAAAATCCCAATCAAGCAGCTGATTGCCACATAATTCTAACAGGAGCTTGTCAGTTGGGTTTTTACCTCTGAGCGGCACTTTTTTTTATACCATGGGCTAAATGGCCAGGTCTCAAGGACCCCAAAGGCTCAGAGAAGGTTGGGGAGGGGGACCCACTGGAACAGCTGTTGGGAGACAGATGGTAGCCTCCTGTCAAGGCCATCCAGCGTGTTCTTCTACGTGCACAGGATATGGCTCTCCCGCACACTGAGCCACGGCTTAACTGCCCACTCAACGACGGCGTCCTTTCCAAGCCCTTCGGTGTCCCCTTACTGACCGTGGGTAGGGCGGGGAGTTTTGCGGTTGGGTTGTTTTACCTCTGAGCGGCACTTTTTTGCACACCATGGGCTAAATGGCCAGGTCACATGGACCCCGAAGGCTCAGAGAACGTTGGGGGAGGGGACCCACTGGAACAGCTGTTGGGAGACAGATGGTAGCCTCCCGTCAAGGCCATCCAGCTTGTTCTTTAACGTGCACAGGGTATGGCTCTCCCGCACACGGGGCCACGGCTTAACGTCCCATCCGACGGACGGCGGCCTTTCCAAGCCCATCGGTGTCCCCTACTGACCGTGGGCAAGGCGGGGAATTTTGCGGAGATAAATCTCAACGCTAACCCAGCTGGGACTCGAATCTGCAGATTATGAGCCTGGCGCGCTACCGACTGAGCCATCCCCGCTCCAAGAACTTGTCAGTAATGCACCATAGAATAGGTCTGTGAGGAAGGAGAGACCTTAGCAGAAATGCAACATCAGAAAAGAAACATTCATGTCTTACCCAGGGCTCGAACTCGGGAATATTTGAATTAATTATCTACACTAAGTACCCGATCATTCAGCCATGAAACACTGTACATATATAATATCATTCTATTAATATTAAAAAAAATTTGTGACTATGTTAACTCTTTGAGAGATAAAAAAAAGTCATTCTAGTAGCAGACCAATAAGTCTGTAGACAAAAAATGTGATGAATCACCTTTCGTGTATATAACAAAGACACAATTTCTTCAAAACTGAACTGGAGTTATATCCACCAGATCATCAACACCCGAACGAAAGAGCCCAGAAATTGATGAGTGGAATTATTTTCATTTATTTCTATTTATTAAAATTTAATTTAAAACATGAAAGTGTTGGTTAACGTCTTAAGTAATTCAACGCAACAAAATTCATTTTTGAAATATTTTACCTTCTGGTCGATAAATTGAGAGGGCGAAAAGCAGGGAAACTTTTTATTAGATTCCTTTAAGGCCAGGTTTCAAGTAAGGGGCCCCTTAGCTACTAAAGCCTAGTGGAATTTTAAATAGAATTGATTTTTTTTCCAACTTATGCAGCCTTTGGAATTAGTAACAGTGAAATAAATTAATGAAACAGTTATAAATTGATGAATCTGAGTTATATAATCTACTAGCTATAAAGTCTACGAATGATTTTTCTCCCGTTTGCTAATAAGAGTACTAAGGGCATCATCATCATCATCCTCAAGCAGCCATGGGCTACGGAGGTCCAATCAGACCGCGCAGTTTAATTCTCCAAGCATATCTGTCCTGAGCTACATCTGCTGCATCCGGCCACTGTACACCAATTCTAACAAGGTCCTGTTTGACATTGTCTGCCCACCGTATCCTAGGTCTCCCCCTCCTTCTGAGGCCTCTAGGCACACTGTTCATAACTCTATTCACCAATCTATAATTATCCATACGGGCAACATGGCCAAACCAGCGGAGTCTCTCTCTGCACAATATGCTGCTTAAAGGAGGTTGCAGACTCCTTTGCCTAACCTCATCATTAGTTACAAAGTTAAACCACCTAATACCCAAGATACTGCGTAAGCATCTAGAATCAAAAACATCTAGTTTCCTGTTATCTTGTTTACACAGCGTCCAAGTTTCACTACCATAACTAACCCTAGAAAGAACCAAACTATTATACAGTCTAATTTTAGTCTTTAGGTGTATACGCCTATTTCTCCACAATCTCCATAGATTCTTAAAAGTCCCGGCAGCAATACCTATTCGTCTGTTAATCTCATGCCACACATCACCAGTATCAGTTACGTAGCTCCCAAGGTAATTAAACTGTGACATCTGCTCAAGACTGCAACCATTCAGATTAACTGAATCACAACCTGCCTGACCAATTTTCATCACTTTAGTTTTCTCTCTGTTTATAACCAAACCTACTGTACTACCAGTCTCATCAACAGCTCGAATGAAAGAGTTCATCTCATCAACATCATTTGCCAAAAGGGCTAAATCATCAGCATAATCTAAATCAGAAATTTTCGCATCTCCAGCCCATTTAAGGCCAAAATCTTTCCCTTGAAGTGAATTTCACATAACATAATCAACAACCAAACTAAAGAGAAAAGGAGACAAAATGCACCCTTGTCGAACACCAGAAGTAATGCTAAACCAATTGCTACAAGACTTACCAACTCTCACACATGACTCTGTGTTATTATAGAGAGCTTTCATTATGTTAACTAACTTGTCTGGTATACCATATGATTTCACAATCAACCACAAATTATGACGATCAACAGAGTCGAAACCCTTTTTGAAATCAACAAAGCTAGCAACTAAAGGTTTCTGAAACTCTAAACATTTCTCAAGAATCTGCCTCAGTGAAAATATCTGATCTACACATCCCCTACCACTTCTGAATCCACATTGTTCATCACGCAATTGCCTGTCAACCAGATTCTTAATTCTATTAAGCACAATCATGGAAAGAACTTTACCTGGAACAGAGAGTAGGCTGATACCCCTATAGTTATCACAAGAACTGCGATCACCTTTTTTGAAAATAGGGATAATAATAGCTCTGGTAAAATCTTTAGGAACCATGCCTTTATCATAAAAGTTATTCAAAATTTCAGTCATCCAAATGGTAACTGAAACATTCCCAGCTCTAAGCATTTCCGTAGTAATTTCATCCACCCCTGGGGATTTATGAAGTTTAAGTTTAGAAATAGCCAAACTAACTTCAGATTGTGTTATAGGGCCAACATTAAACCCAACAATGCATCTATCATCATTACAAACAATGGGAGTAGAATTAACCACATTGTTTAGAACATCACTGAAATGCTCAGCCCACCTAGCCATGACAGAATCTTCACCTTCTACAACCTTACCTTGTTTATCCTTCAATCCCTGTATACCTGTTCGTTTTCTACCACACAAAACATTAACTATCTGATACAGCTCTCTGCTGTTGTGCTGTCTAACTGCTTCCTCAGCTTTGTCAGCCAGGCCATCAAGCCAAAGATTCTTATCAGTAGCTAACTGATCCTTTACACGTTTATTAAGTTCTTTGTAATGCTTTCTATTAGGACTAGTAGGGTACTGATTAAGGACATTCCTGCAGTTCCTTCTTTCTGAAATAAGCTCAAGTGCCTTATCACTTAAATAATTCTGTCTCCTCTGCTCCTTTTTCCCTAAAAGAGTACTGTTAGTTTCCAAAAAAGCCTGTTTAAAATGGCCCCATTCTTCCTCAACTTCAGTATTAAGCAAAGCATGACTGTCATAATGACTAAGTAACCTATCATGGTAAGCTTTAGCTATAACTGGGTCATTCAGAGCTTCAGTATTAAAGGTAAATTTTTTAACCCTAGCACAACACTTTTTAAGTTTAAGTTGCAAGACACTTTTAACAATGTAATGGTCAGATCCAATTTCAGCTCCCCTATATGCCCTGGTATTTCTAACAGAACTAGCCCATTTGCTGTTAATTAATATATAATCAATCATATTCCTATGCAGCCCATCAGGTGAAACTCATGTGTATTTATGTATGTCGCGGTGTTTATAATATGTGTTAGTTATTCTGAAACCATTGAGTTTACTTACCTGTAGGAGACGTTGCCCATTGCCATTGCAGCCACCAATACCAAAAGGGCCTATCACTCCTCCCCAAAGGTCAGAGTCGGCACCAACTTTGGCATTGAAGTCACCAAGAACAAGGGTAATATCTCCTTTCTTGACAGAATTCAAAATATCCTGAAGTTGTCCGTAAAAGCTATCCTTCTCATCCTCATCAGAATCCTCAGTGGGGCATATCAGCAGATAACATTCAAGTCTTTAATGCTTGTCTGAAATTTTGCTGTAAGAAACCTTTCATTAATGCACTCATATCCTAGAAGAGCATCACTAGAATGTCTGCTGAGCAGCAGACCCACGCCTTGGTGATGCTTTCCATCCTCCCTCCCTGTAAAGAGAAATTTAAAGTTATTTTTAAGTATCTCACCTTTACCTGTCCATCTTGTCTCTTGCAAGCCTAGAATATCTAGGTTATAGCGCTGGAATTCCTGCATGAGGACATCAAGAGAATAATCTCTATGTAATGTCCTCACGTTCCACGTTCCTGCAGAGAGAAAATGATTAGTAGGATTTTTAAAGAAATTAGGTTTATTGAGATTGGTAGGGCCAACAATATCAAACAGCCCCCTGATCGCAGGCATGGGGCAAAGACCTGTTCCTCCTCCGCTAAAGGCTGAAGTCACCGATGCTGGTAGGAACTTCAGGCACCACCTTTTCAAGTGAACTTTTTCAAGAGCCATATGGCCTGCCTGAGACACATTACTCCAGTTTAGGCTTGACGATGCCCAACTAGCTAAGTAAGGTTCAGGTACCTGCGATGGCCTCTGATTAGGATTATCCACCAGCTGATATAAGGTATCCCATGCCTCTGTTCACTTAGAGCTGGCAACCCAGAAGCAAACAGAAAACACAGCGGCAGACTCTCCCTCAACAGAGGCCCACCAGTGCAGCAAGTCCAGGATCCATAATCAAGCTCAAATCCATAAACCAGTCCAGTCTAGTAGGTGGTCAGCACCAGGACCCTGTGAAGTTGACCACTCCTCAGCAGGGTTTGAAAAAAAAGAAAAAAGTGGCCATAGATGACCAGATTAGTAGGCCATACTGAACTGGCAGCCCTCCCCTTCCGTTCCCTTCCAAAAGAGAATATCTCTTTTGAAAGGTACTAACGGCCTGCACCACGAGAAGGCGGGGTCGGACATTAGGTGCTAGACCTGGCCGGTTCTGTGCATCATCACTAGGGATTGGTACACAGCTCTCCTTCCAGTTTACCCCTAGCTACCATTTACAGGCCTACAAGTGTTTTAAAAATGGTGGTAAATGTAAATAAAATTCACTAAGTCCGGATCTAGGAAAAAATAAGGGGGGGGGGGGCAAGTGACACAGTAGGGCAGGTAAAATGTAAAGAGAAGGTGGGGGGAGGGTTGTTTTACCTCTGAGCGGCACTTTTTTGCACACAATGGGCTAAATGGCCAGGTCACATGGACCCCGAAGGCTCAGAGAAGGTTGTGGGTAGGGGACCCATTGAAACAGCTGTTGAGAGACAGATGGTGGCCACCCGTCAAGGTCATCCAGAGTGTTCTTTAACGTGCACAGGGTATGGCTCTCCCGCACACGGGATCACGGCTTAATGTCCCATCCGACATGTAGGGGAGAGAAGAAAGTTGATTCTCATTGTAGTATAATATTTTCTTTCCGTTTTAAAAGTCTTTAAACCTTTCTTGAAGAATGCGAGAAATGTGAAAAAAATTTGTAATTATTTTGCTTCTTTACCTTTAGTAGGATTCTCGAGAGAGGTGAGGGTGCATAGCCCCTTGATCTACCCTTAGTTCCAACCTTGACGAAGACGATCAGTATCATTTACAATATTTACTAATTTATTCAGGATTCATTTCTGGGGCCCAGAGTGTTTTCAACATGCTCTGCTGCATGTGAGAAAAATCTGAGAGTAACAAATTCGGATTCAGGATTCTGGAATTTCCAAAAGCTACATCTAGTTTCGACTAACTGCAAAATTTATTCAGAAAACATTTAAATTTCATTTTGCAACAACACTTGGTTAATATTAGTTATTGTATACATTCAAAAATGAAATATATCTTGGTAGTGTCAATGATGGAATGAAACATTGGATGGAAGCAACCCTGGTTTAATTCCCAGGGTAGTTATGGCTGGTTTCGCCTCTTTCGTAGGTGGCAAGCCTGTGAGAACTTAGAAAGCTACTCACCGAGCAAACATCCTCTCTGTGCTTTTAAACTTCAGCGGCAATTGGGATTTTGGCAGAGAAAATTTGTTGTTATTTTTGGGTTGTTTCACTCATAAAGGGTTTTTCTGTAAGTTTCCACTAACAGTACAAGCTTGTTTATTTGGATTATTTTAATAATTGAAGTGGAAAAAGAATACCACATCGAAAGGTTTAGTTACTATCTGAACACCTAGAGTTGGCTTATAAGGCAGAGCTATTATCTGGAAGTTAGCATTTGGATCTTCAAGGATGATCCTTAAGGTTCAGTTACCATCTGGATACTTAAAGATGACGTGAAACTAAGTTCGTATCATTGGTATATTACGACTGTAAATATGTTTTAGGGCGCAAGTCAAATTACTAATAGTGGTCTTGATCTGAAATGCTACACTTAATTCACAAGAGTGAGAATTTTATATGCTACTAAATGTTAGCTTTCTCTTTACGAAAAACCCTTAGTTTATGATTAATACGATTAATAACCGAACGATATTTCTCTTATTTATTCAGTCATCGTTCATTACATTATTTTCGGATCTTCCATCATTTAAAATCATCCTGTTTTGTGCCTCTGCAAACTCTGATTTTTTTTTATAACTCTTAAATGTTATCGCTGTTTTAAAATCGTCTTTGTTTTGCTATTTTCAAGCACAATCTCCTGCGCTCAAAATGATGATGAAATGTTGAATAATAATTTCTCGAGGAACAGAGGAAGTTCCTGATTCAGGAAGAACAGATAAGAAAAAAAAATGTGCCCGATTTGCTAAAAAAAAGCTTCATTTCCGTCCTTGCAATGTAGCCGTTGACAGAAGTAGCTCCTACGCTCTACGGGAGGCAAAGTCTTGGTTGCGGCGTTATGCTTTTTGGCAGATATATTAGTTTTATTTTAAACTCTCCTCCCCCAACCACTACTATTTCTGCTCCTCTCATATCCTTTGCACCTAGTCTCTCTAGAGACGCTACCGGGGTGACACTATTTTAGGACATCTGCCACAGCATCCCTTTGAGGGAGGGACCGAAATAGGTAGGGGCCAACACCTCCGGTCTCTAGCGAGCGACGGGGATGATGTCACGGCACGCACGCGCGAGCGCAACAACTGCGTCCGCGGATCCTCGAACCGAAGATCTCGCCTGTATTCTTGCCGCCTCTCTTTGCGTCGGTGGTGTTGTTGGCAGAAGAAAGGGATTCGAAACTAGTGCCGTGACCGCAGAGTCCGTATTGCTCTCGTGATTTTTTTTTCTTCTCTCTCCCAATCTTCTTTCCACCCGGGTGTGGTTATTTTTGTTTCTTCTAATGTTTTTTGTGTACTTTTTTTGGGTAAAGTGCAGAAAAGATTTTTGTGATGGTGACTTTGCATTCCTGAGACATTCTGCAGTTATCGAGCCAGCAGGTGACAGGCGATGGTGTTCTTGCACCTCATTAAGACAAAATGGATGATTTACCAATGTGACAGGTTTGTCGTATAATGCTCAAGGAGGGCTGAGCTTCCAGGGATTGTTTTTAGTTTAAGAAGTGGAGCATTTTGTTGGGCAGAGCGAAATTGAAAGATTCATTTTCTTTTTTTTTGCTTACTCTGCGTTTCCGACTTGTGTTTTTTTACAGGACAGAATTAAGTTCCTCTGTACTGCAAAAGCTAAATGTTCATGAACGAATTTTTGTTAGTTTTATATTTTTTAATAAGGCAATAAAACTTACTATTTAAATGATTAATGGCTTAGTGCGCATTTTCCTTTGGAAGCGTTAATAAATATATTTAATGCTTTAATTTCTGTTCGTTCGTAAGACAAAAGTGCATTAATGATACACCAGCCTTAAGCACCTGAAAAGTTGTCTTTGAAGATAATAAATAGATCAACACGTTGAATTTTTATTCTGCAGGTATTACTTTTGCGAAAATTCTGCATCTTTATTAAATAAGGGCATATTTATGACAATAACAGATTTAAACCGATTTTTTAAGAAAAGGTTAAAAATAATTAAATAAAAACTTCATAACACCAACAAGAAAAATAATGCAATTTTTTTTCCAAATACATATTTATTTACCGTTTCTACATATTGCACAAAATGTTTTTGTTACTGTTAATCACTGATTGTTTGATCATTATCGGATCTGCTCGTCAGTAACGGATTATTTCTCATTTCCATGCTTATGCTTTCATATGATTTACCTAATAGGACCCTAAGGACTCAGAGAAGATTAGGGGGAGTGGACCCACTGGACAGCTGTTAAGAACAGATATAGCCTCCCGTCAAGGCCATCCAGTGTGTTCTTTATTGTGCACAAGGTATGGCTCTCCTGCACACGGCGCAACAGCTTAACCTCCCATGCGACGGACGGCAGCCTTACTTAGACTAGAGAGGGTTAATAATCAAACATTTTAAATGATATATAAACTGTCATTGATTTTAAAGAGAAAATTAACTTTCTATACCAATAGAAAGACTTTTAAGTCAGCAAATTATTGGTACGCCTTTTAACAAGAAAATGCGATACCGCTTGTTGTCTGAAAAGGGGATTTTTCTTTATAAAGAATTTGAAAGATTCTTATTAATTTTACAGCTTTAACGCTGATTAGTATGCCTTGTGAGGTATAGAGAGACAAATAGGTAATGAATAAAAGGGAAAAACAAGTTCCAACCAATCTTTATGTGAGAGGAATAAAACTGTTTAATAATTTAGTAGGACTCTGTATATAATGTCATACTGTGGCAACTAACTCAGTGCTGGAACTCAAGACAAATATACAGGGTGATTATAAACTCTTTAAACAAAAAAAAGAGGGGTGATAGTACACATCAAGACGCACAATTGTTGCAATGGAACCTAGGGTCGCATTCCATTCCTTCAGCCAGAGAAGTGTAAAGTTACATATCCACGTTGATCCTTGAACAGTGAAAACAAAGTCGCTTAACTAATTTATGAGTTGCTTAATTACATTCGCGTCAGAGAAAGACTCAAAGTAGTTGCTCAAAGTGGCGTTCGAGGGCGTTGTTGCACAGCCCACACCGGCGAATGAAGGACTGTCGCACCCTCTCGTAGACTCCTGGTGTGGTGTTGGTTTTGTCCGCTCCAACACCGATTCTCGCGACGAGATCTTCCAGGGAGTCCACAGGTGTCTCGTACACAAGTGTTTTCACGTGCCCCCAGAACAAGAAGTCTAGTGGATTGAGGTCCGGGGAGCGTGGAGGCCAAGCCACAGGTCCACCACGTCCAATCCACCCCCCTCCCCCGGGATTACGTTTTTTAAATGTTTGTTCTTAATCGTCTACGCCTTTGCTCAGCGCACCTGATTTGCATCTCGTGCTTTTCATGCAGCGGTTGTAAATACTTGTGCATGCGTGGCGTTTTAAGTACTCTTTTCTGGCGGAAGGAGTGGAATGCGACCCTAGGTTACGTTGCGAAAATTGTTCGTCTTGATGTGTACTGTCACCCCTCTTCTTTTGTTGAAAGAGTTTGCAATCACCCTGTATATGTTCTTTACGATGACCAATAAAATCGTTTTTATTTTCTGACATCTATTTCAATGTTTTTTTAATTTTTTAATAAATTTCTTTTACGCTTCCATTGATGATCTTTTAACTTCATTTGCCACATCATACGCAAATAGTTCAAAAGATCTCAGATAAAGTCTAGCTTAGCATAAAAGCAAAACTATTAAATAAAATACTATCGAATCTCGTTTTGGATTCTCGATTTTTTTTCAAACTACTTCAAATTTTGCTTTTAATTTACTCCGTGTGTCGGAAAAGAAAGTTGATTACGAAAATTTAGCCACTTTTAAGCAAATTTCCTAGGTCGGCTTCTCATTCACGTGTTAAAAAAATATAAACAAGATATTTACTCATTAAACAGTAGCATTTTTTTTTCATAGTTAAGTCGTGTGAAGTAATTCCGCTTTAACGTGCTCGAGATAACTGGACTCCCTGAAAAAATGCGTAATGGTGAAGCGAACCGCTATTTCTTTCGAGTGTGGTTTGAGAAAAAATCAGGTGAGCGATAAGTAAGTGACAGTTTCGTGAGAGATGGTTCAGTAGGGATGCTATGTGCTTTTTTTTTTTCAACCAAAACATATCTTTTTTTTAAAGGAAAATGAGAAATAAAGAATCAATTGCATAGGCTTTCCTTAACTGGAAGTTGGCATAGAAAATTACTCTGTTCTTTAAAAAACTAGCACTGATTTTTGTTGTAAAGATAATACTAAATCTGGTCTTGAGTATTCGTTGCCGAAAAAAGAGTCATCAATCCAACATAAACATGCAGTTGTAGATGAGCGTCTCCATCATCGCATATTTTAAACAGCATCTTGGTTCTAATTCACTTGAAGTTAAGAGCGGATGTGGAATGTAAAAGAAGATAAATTAACTTTAAAAAACAGAGTAGTATTGGAAATGTCTTGATATGTGTTACCTACGAAATAGAAAACGTATCGAATTCAGATCTGATCTGATTTTGTCAGAATGCCCTTTTGTAATATGTCCTTTCGATTTCATCTCGTTTGAAATTATGGAGATGAACATAAAAATATAGGAGACTTCAGTCTGATTCCTAACGGTTGTCTAACGTAGCTTTGAGCTCCTGTTGCATCCTTATGCTTCTCAAATTCCTTATCAAGAGGCCACTTCCTTGTACTTTATGGAATGGTGTTCAAACCCTTAACCTGATGTCCCCAGGTTCGACGCCACACTGTGTGTCTGCATCGAGATTTTCTCCTCTAAGCGTCACTGATGATGAGCTCTGAAAGGCTCTGTCCGTCGGTTCGGATTTTAAAACGTGGTCATATGTACAGAAGCACCCTTGCATGTTAAAGAATACACTGGATTGCTTTGACGGAAGACTCCAATCCATCTCTTAACGAATGTCTACTGCATTCTCTACCTAGTTCTGAGATTTTTTGTTTCTCGATTTAAAGTGCATGGAAAAAGCCCATTAATAGAGAAATGGGCATCTATTCCATAGTATTCACAAAGATACAGCACAGCTGTGTATTGGTCTTGATTCCGTTTTCGTGAGAGAACTGGAAAGATGCTTTAAATAAATAATGATCGAAAAAGTGCTCTGTTATTTTATGCTATTTTTTCCTATGGACCTTAACCATCGAACTTATTACCTGTTGTTATTAAATGCAAATTTCATGGCGAGAGCCTTTGATTTAATTTATAATAATGTTTATTATTAATCTTCATTCCATTTCGTTCGTTTTCTCACTTAGAGTTCTGGGATTATAAATATATTTGTATATAACTACGAATGCCTTAAACTATACAGAGATAATTACAGTGGTCAGCATTTGAGTAGGTAAAAATTAATCAGTTGTTTATTCAGAATTATGAATGTAACAAATTAATGCATATATTAGTAGAATGTATTAATACAATGTCCCAATCATTAATCGCTCTTTACACTTTATTTTTTTTCTAACATATTCTTAAGAATTAAGAAAAAAATTAAGAACGCAATTGTGTAATTAACGCTGCGAAATATGATTGAATGTGGATTTCATAATAAGCTGTACTTTTTTTTCTCCAGGTAAGTTCCTTTGAAGTTGTGAAAGAATTGCTCCATGTAGAGAATAAATTCAACTTCTGATTGTTTGAGTTATTCTTTGGTAAGTTTTCATTAAACAATTTTCCTCATTAAAATAGTTAGGTAACATTTCTCAGATAATGCAATTTTTTTCTTATTTATTCTACGCAAGCTAATAAAAATCAATAAAAATATACAAACAGAATAAATTATTCTGAAAAGGGATACTTGACCCAGAGGTCCTGTATTGAAATTCAGTGTATTGAGGCAGAGATCTTGTATTGAAATTCAATGTATTGTGGCAGAGGTTCTGTATTGAAATTCAGTGTATTTAGGCAGAGATTCTGTATTGAAATTCAGTGTATTCTGGCAGAGGTTCTGTATTGATTTTCAGTGTATTTAGGCAGAGATTCTGTATTGAAATTCACTGTATTGTGGCAGAGGTTCTGTATTGAAATTCCCTGTATTGTGGTAGAGGTTCTGTATTGAAATTCAGTGTTGCCCCTTTTAGTTGACTGTCAAAATCAAATCCAGTTTTCTTGTTGCATAAAAATAAATTTAGAAGCTTTTTTTAAAGGAATTGCTCAATTTTGGTGCGAAAAAGAATAGGTTTTAAAGCAGAAATTAATATCCAAGTTCTTGGCTTAGACGAATAATTACTCTGTTAGCTGCAAGTTAATAGTTTTTAAACTTAGATTTTCTATGCTATACTACAATATAAAAAGTATCTGTACACCCCTGCTTTCAGAATTCATAGTGTTATTGGGTCTAGTTGTTTCTCGTGGTATGGCCTAGGACCTTTAGTGGTTGTACAATGAATCATAAACGCCGAATCCTGCCTTAACGTTCCGGACAATTTCATGCTCCCTAAGATTTGTCAGACCTTTG
Source organism: Ryuthela nishihirai (assembly GCA_038380435.1). Lineage (NCBI taxonomy): Eukaryota > Metazoa > Arthropoda > Arachnida > Araneae > Heptathelidae > Ryuthela > Ryuthela nishihirai. The sequence continues at coordinate 25,458,229 of JAWZYU010000009.1, read as the reverse complement.
GTAGAGAGTCCCGTGCTTTTTCAACAGGATAATGCATCATGCTATACTGCAGGAATGCCATCCCGTGGCCGAGTGGTCTAGCGCGCTTGGTTACTGATCTATGGGACCTGGGTTCGAGCCCCGGATAAGGCATGGACGTTTGTGTGGTTTTTCTGCTTAGGTCCTGCCATCCTCACAGACCCTCTACTATGGCATATAAACTGACAGGCTCCTGTCAGACCTCTGTGGCAAGCAGTTGCTTAAAGGGGTATTTATTTCTTTATACTGCAGGTGCTGGTACACATTGGTTGATGGGCATGAATGTACAAAAGTACGAATGGCTAGAGCAATCCTGATTTGAACCCTATCGAACAAGGTTAACGTCCAGTTATTCGGATCTCGTTTGACCATAGTCGGGATGTGATTCCTAAATACGACATTGTAGAGTTGAACACTGTCGTTAAGTGGTTTCGTTAAGAGCTGAAACAGATGTTAAATAGGAAATTTGTTTCAGGATATAGGGGGAGTCTGGTGGAAGCATTCAGCTTGGTAAGTTTAACAGTTTTTAGCAAATTGAATTAAGTAAAGATAGCACAAAAAAAATTTCACCTTATAAAAAAAGAAAGCCTATGCTGGAGTCGGGCATTCTAGTTTTTATCGATTAAACTATCATATATTTTGAGAATTTCAATTTTTAGAAATTATTCTTAATTAAATATGTATATCATTCCTGTTTCTCCCCTCTCCCAAGTGCATATGCGCCTACCTCCACGTATCAATAGAATATTCCAAAATATAAGGCTTTCAAAGTTTAAATTTCAAGTGTTTTTAGGGAACCATCTAATTGCTTCTTCATAGTGAGTGGGAAGGGGTATGAAGAATATAGTATGAGCATAATGAATCGTGTATAACATCATCGTATATATATGCGTGTCTGTTTTATACTCTCGACCATATTTTACATGAAGATAAAAAAACAGCTTGAAACTTATAATTATTCATTTTTAAGAAAAAGACGTGAGATGACATTACTAAGATACTTCAATTGTCGTTTGATTATATTAAATAACGACATTAAGAAAATGTTTCAATAGTGGTAAACATTGGGTTAAATAGTCAGGTAACAAAGATCCAAAGACTCCGAGAGCTGTTAAGACAGATGGAAGCTTCCCCTCAGAGCCGTCCAAAGTGTCTTTTAATGTGCACAGGCATGACTCTCTTGAACACAAGTCAAGTTGTAATATCCCAAAAGATGGAGGTCACCTTTCTTCCCGAGGACAGAATGGAGTAATAATTTGAATGATATTTTGCGTTGCTGCTATCGATGATTTGATTGTAACATCAAAGTATAATATTTCTTGTGAACAATCTCAATCAATTTACGATAACAATTTGTACAGAAATAAATTTGAACTCATTATTTACTGAATATATTAAAGTAACTTCCAATGATAACAAATTATCAACCTTCAGCTTTTTCTTAAGAAGTGACCACTGGCTAAGCAGTTCACTAGTTAATAACAACATATTAAATGTTAACCTAAATCGCCTAACAATGCGTATGCAAATTTACCTTACTAAGCAGAAAATTCTGCACTGTTGTGCAGACGAAACCGTGGATACATCTCTTGTGGCTTTAGATAACATGAAGCTGAGTCCCATCAAATGTAAATCTGTTTTAAAACAATGCAATACATTCATCATGCAAATATGAATCGGCCAAGTCCCAACTGAGAACTATGTTAGTAATAGGAGTCACAGATATTTGCGATAAGATTCATCTTTCCATTTCAATAAAGCGCTCAAGCATTCAAGGAGCTTTTATATGCTGCATCGTGTGAGCCAAGCTCATTAGTTAAGCGATCCCAACATGCGATGCTGAGACACGAAATTTAAAGCTCCTCAGAAGTCTTGCGGGTTGGCTCTTCCACCTCTTTGAGTTATTTATAGCAGAGCAATGGTCCATTAAGCTTCACGTAAGCTCAGGCTATAGATACCATCGCTCTAATGAGGAATTTGAAATGAAATAAATTAACTAAGTAGGGTCAATTCAAACTCCGTTTTCGCTCTCTCTTCCTCTGTATCTCGAAGCCGCCTTGCGATCCGAGAGCGAGTTCTAGGCATTCAAGATTTTATTTTAGTGATCGTAAGAACTGTCTGTCGAATTTGCCATCTGTTCCAATTTGTTGAGATTCGTCAGTGATCAGAGATAGCGAGGACATCGTGCAGTGAACGAAACTGAAGATAACGTACTAAGAGTAAATGTGAAACGTTAAAGATGGAAGATTGCTAGTTAGTTGTTTAATCAGGTAGATCGTTTGAAGGTGTTCTATAAACGTTGATGAATAAAATCCTCTGCATTGACCACGTTAAATCGCTTTCGTTTTAATTAATGGAAGATGTTAAATATAGCTGATGTCACTGACTTATGAATGAAGAACTTCATTTAAATCATATTTCTTGTTAAATTTGCATTCTGAAATTTAAGCATTTTTAGTTATTTAATAATTATTTTTAATAAAGTGAATTATATGTAACTTTACTGATGGAATCTTAGGAGAGTGCGGAGAGTAGACTAAAATTAGGCTATATGGTGTCCCGTCAATTCATCGCAACGTCAGTTCATCGCAGCGTCAATTCATCGCAACGTCAGTTCATCGCAGCGTCAATTCGTCGCGACGTTAATTCATTGCAGCGTCAATTCATCGCAACGTCAGTTCATCGCAACGTCAGTTCATCGCAGCGTTAATTCGTCGCCACGTCAATTCATTGCAGCGTCACTTCATCTCAACGTCAGTTCATCGCAGCGTCAATTCGTCTCGATGTCAGTTCATCGCAGCGTCAATTCGTCGCGACGTCAGTTCATCGCAGCGTCAATTCGTCGCGACGTCAGTTCATCGCAGCGTCAATTCGTCGCGACGTCAATTCATTGACGTGCGTCAATTCATCGCAACGTCAGTTCATCGCAGCTCAATTCGTCGCGACGTCAGTTCATCGCAGCGTCAATTCGTCGCGACGTCAGTTCATTGCAGCGTCAATTCATCGCAACGTCAGTTCATCGCAGCGTCAATTCGTCGCGACGTCAGTTCATCGCAGCGTCAATTCATCGGGCATCAATTCACCGCAACGTCAATTCATCGCGCATCAATTCATCGCAGCGTCAATTCATCACAGTGTTAGACATGTGGTTTTTATTGACTTTCTGCATCTGTAGATTGCTCAAATGAACTCTAGATACAATAATTTAGACTTTAAAAAATTAAACATGCGTCAGAAGAATTTACTTCAGAAATTAATTAAAACTAGAAATAAAACTTGAACCCCTTTGTAAACAAGATAACAGAAAACTTGATGGCTTTTGATTCTAGATGCTTACGCATTATCTTGGGCATTAGGTGGCTTCCCTTTGTAAGTAATGATAAGGTTTGGCAAAGGGGTAGGCACCTCCATTAAGCAGCTTATTGGGAAATTGCGCCGTCCCGTGGCCGAGTGGTTAGCGCGCTTGGCTACTGATGTACGGGACCTGGGTTCGAGTCCCGGATAAGGCATGGATGTATGTGTCGTTTTTCTGCTGAGGTCCTGCCATCCTCTCAGACTTTCTACTATGGCATATAAACTGACAGGCTCCTGTCAGACCTCTGTGGCAAGCAGCTGCTTGAGGGGGTATTTATTTTTATTTTTATACATAACTTTAGAGTGGCGAATAGGGTTATGAACAACATGCCTCAAGGCTTCAGGAAAAGGAGAAGACCTAGGATGCAATGGGCAGACAATGCCAAACAGGATCTTGCTATAATTGGCTTAGAGTGGTCAAAATTGTACAATCTGATTGGACTTCTGTAGCCCATGGCTTTATGAGGATTTTGTTTGTATAAATTACTGAAGATACTTTTCTTATTCCGTATTCAAACAATGTAAATAATTTTGTACAGTTTTATACAATTATTAAATATCTATTAAAAAGCAGAGTAGAATTACTCAAGATATTTTTCTATTCAGTATGTAAACAATATAAATTATTTTGTATAATTCTATATATTATTAAATATTTATAAAGATTAGAGCAGAATGGCAAAAGCAAAAGGCCACAAGAATCATAGTTTAATGTTCACAATACAGGTCTTCCTACACAAGGGACTGTGTCAAAAACACAAGGAACCTTGTCCAAAAGGGAGCGGGGATTGGATCAGTGGTTTGCGCGCCAGTCTGCAATTCCGAATCTCGAGTCTCACCTGTGCCAGCGTTGACATTTATCCCAGCGCTCGATGAATAAGGGACATAAAGTCGTGGCCCAGTGAGCAAAGAGCCATACTCTGTGCACGTTAAAGAACACGCTGACCTAGACCGGAGACTTCCATCTGTCGCTTAATAACTGTCCAGTGACCTGACAGTTGGACAGGTGTAAAGAGACCCAGGAAAGTGTATCTTAACAACTATCCGACTGTCCCGTTCCCTTCTCTTAACCTTCTCTGCAGGATCCTCGAGATCAGGCCATTTAGCCCATTGTGTGTAAGAAACTGTCGCTCAGAGGCAAAAATAACCTATTAACAACTTACAGTTGAATGGGACATTAAACCTGTGGTTTAATGTCCCATTCAAAGGAGAATTTCACTTACAATTTGTAAGTATTCTTTATCTCGGTGAGTGAGAGCTCAGGCTATAGATACCATCGACGATGGCGATTACACAGTACATGTGTAATCGCCATCGCAAATGCAAGAAATAAACAAGCATTACAGGAAAATGAGAGAGCCGAAGCTTTTGTAAAAGAACATGTTTGCCCAGGAATCGCATGAAAAGTTAGCAATCAAGTATTGACTGAGTAATGTGTACTCTCAGCCCTTGTACTACGGAATTGGGTTAAGTTAGAAACTTTAAAACGAGGGACTTTCTGTCATTCAAACTCAGATTTTAAGAAAGTGACAAAGATAAAGTGAGAGTGAAAGGCCAACAGCTTTGTTAAAAGTCAACGAAATATTTACATGCTTTTGATATTTAAATTAGTCTTTCTTTTTTCGCATTTAAATATGGTATAAATTAAGACTTTGTTTATGAGAAATTCAGTAGATAATTTATTTCCAATTAAAAAAAAGCCAAAGCTGTTGATAGGAAAATCAGCCTTGGAAAGCCCTAGTGGCGAGGAAAGAAAGTGCTTGCTTAATTTCTTTAAAAAGCGATACCAAATGCTTCACACACTCCCTGGGAAAATTATTATGAATTAATGTATGCAAAATTTCTTACAGACTAAGTATTCTACGTCACTACGAAGTCCTACAGAAGCTATAAAGTCATGGGGGAAAGCAAAGTCAAATGCGACATGGACAGAGACTGATCTGACTGATTTGAAAGTGGACTCGTCCAATAAAAAGTTATATGTTGAAACGAAAAAAAAATTACCTAATATTAAAAAGTGTTTTAGAAGCGAAACAAGTTATTTATGCCATTAGAAGCAGTGATTAATACTCTTAGGGTGATATTTATTAAAATTCATTATTATTATTAAAGGGGAAGAAAGTGCTCCCTTATTACAATGCTTAGAGACATACGTAACTATTTAAGAAAAATACATGTGGAATTCTGGAGTCTTATCATTAGTAAACTTTCTACTATAACACTGACAAGTAAGTTTTTTAATGACAAAATTACGAGATAGTTATAAGGAAAACTTTGCATGGCATGAACTCATCCTAAATGGTGTGGATACTGATAAAGGGAAAAAAGTGCATGGACTCCTATCTTGCCTGTGACCGAGTGTGGACGTATCCTCTACATCGTTAGAGTTACGCTACTGGGCTCATCGTTGGAGCGTAACGGACAGGAACATCGGTAAAGGAGGTAATGGAACTCAGCTGGGAATCACTGAGCACAACATCCCAAGTGTATGGAGAATGCCAATGGTCACAAAAAAGTCCGTCAATCGTGACAAATTCGGACGGAAACAAAATCTCTGACAGAGAGGCAGTTTTTTCACGAACTGTGCAGCAAAACAGAGCCGCACAGTTCAGCTGAGAGAAATGACCACTAGCAGTACTTCAGAACCCATTTCAACAAGAACTATACGAAAAGAATTGAAAACTTTGAAATTTTGCGAGCTGTACAGTCGCTCAAAAAAGTATTCGAACACTATGGTTGATACAGAATTCAGAAAAAATATCTGGCAACGATTTTTTTTAGAAATTAGTGATCTGGCAACCTTCGTGTCACGTGACACGAAGGTTGCCAGATCACTATTTTCTAAAAAAATCGTTGCCAGATATTTTTTCTGATTTCTGTAATCAACCACAGTGTTTGGATATTTTTTTGAGCTACTGTGCCATGATGCATACAACGAAGTATTAGGTAGGTGTTCATAATAATTTGGCCAAGCAGTATATGTTTGTCCTCAACAATTCTTGATTTTGAAACCAAGTCGTTAAATATTTCGAGATGCATTATAGCTCAGACGAGTATGTAGTCTCTCAATAACATGTAATTGCGATAAGTAATAGATGTTTTTAGAGACCTTTAGAAAACTAACTAAAGATACATTGAGATAAAATGATATTCTTTCTTATGAGGTTATTATTTTCGTGTGTGAATGCTATTTCGTCATATAATAAACAATCCATTCCTATGCAATATAAATATAGTATGGTACCACATATCCACAAAGTTTTTCAAACAATGCGTGCTTATGTAAGTCGATGTTTCAATAGAGAGCAAATGTCTCCAGGAGAATGCATTCTCTTTACTGTAAACATCCGATTTCATAAGAGAAGACGTGCAATGTGACGTTCGAAGCATAACAGGCCGCTTACCCTTGCAGAGTGTAAAGCTTTAACAGAAAGGTGGATGTACAATCAAAACAGTTGGTTCTAGACAAGAACCAGGGTTTAAAATCTTAGGGTTTAGTCGTTATTTAAATGTCAGTTTTTCTTATAATTGTGGAAATATGCACCAAAAAAATTGAATCAATAATTTAGTTTGATTGTGATTTTACTTTTTTTTTATCAGCGTTTAGTAATTAAAATTAATAAGCACTCTTCAGCTTTCATTCTTTCAGACATTCTGTCTCTTCCTTTCATAAATGAATTACATTTAACATTTACAATTATTTCCCTCAAAAAAAAAGGTTTGGTGTGCGTATATAAGTTATATATACACCGAAGAGCCGAAACATTATGCCCACTTGTCTAATATGATGTTGGTCCTCCACGTGCAACCAAAACAGCTCTTACCCGGCGAGGCATGGATGCTACAAGATTTCTAAAGGTGTCTTGTGGTATCTGCTACCCAACACGTTACCAGCAGATCCTGGCCCCGTGTGCGAGAGAGCCATACCCTGTGCACGTTAAAGAACACGCTGGATGGCCTTGACGGGAGGCTACCATCTGTCTCCCAACAGCTGTTCCAGTGGGTCCCCTCCCCCAACCTTCTCTGAGCCTTCGGGGTCCATGTGACCTGGCCATTTAGCCCATGGTGTGCAAAAAAGTGCCGCTCAGAGGTAAAACAACCCAACCCAACCAGCAGATCCTATAATTGTATAGCCGCTGCTGATCTGTTAGCCGCTGCTGATCTGATTGTTATAGCCGCTGCTGATCGGATATGCTGTTCCAACAGAAACCACAGATGCTCGATTGGATTGATGTCTGGGGAATTTGGAGGCCAGGGCAATACCTGGAAGGCTTCCTCATGTTTTGCGAACCATTCTCGAATAATCTGGGCAGTGTGGCATAGCGCATTATCCTACTGAAAAAAGGACAACTAGAGAGGAATGCCGTTGTCATGAAAGGATGTACCTGGTCCACAGTGATGTTTAGGTAGGTGGTAGACGTCATAGTTTCCTGCAGATGATTGACTGGACTCAGGGTTTCCCAGCAGAACATTGCCCAAAGCATTACACTTCGTCCACTGGCTTGTTTTCGTCCCATGGTGCATTCTGGTGCCAACACTTTCCTAGGTAAACGACCACACGTACCCGGCCACTCACGCCCACACGGTACATGGTGCAACAGGAAATAAGATTCATTGGAACAGACGATCTTCTTTCAATCATTCAAGGTCCAGTTTTGATGCTCGCGTGACCATTGTAGACGCTTTCGACGGTGAACCGAGGTTAGCATGGGCACTCGGAGCAGCCTGTGGCTACACAGTTCGATTTTCAGCGATGTACTGTGTGTTGTGACACATTTCTCTCATCACCAGCATTCAAATTATGGGCCAGTTGCGCCACAGTATCCCTTCTGTTGGCTCGTACCATACAGGATAGCCTTCGCTCATCTCTATCATCGATGAGATGTAGTCGGCCCACACCTTGCCGGAGGTTCGTGGTTTTTTCCTCCTCGGATCAGTTTTTGAAGGTACTAACCACTGCTGATCGTGAGCACCCCATAAACCTTGCCGTCTTGAAAATGCTCTGATCCAGTCGTCTGGCCATTACAATTTGGCCTTTGTCAAACTCAGTCCGCTGTCTTTCCCATCTGAAGAACAAGAATAACACTGATTAACCGAATTTAGTATCAGGTGTTATTTATACCATTTCATCACCTTCACACGTGCCGTCGTTTACCTGCAGCTACTTCGATTTACATAAAAACGCGCTGGTCATAATATTTTGGCTCTTCGGTGTATATTTGCATGCCGTTGCATATGTGTTTTACGATTACATCAGATTGTTTTTTCTCTAACGTGGATTGGATTCAATAATTATTTTTTGAGCAACTTCTCATCAATAGATAAAAATATAAACGAAATAAGATATCCCTCAAGCAGATGCTTGCCACAGAAGTCTTACAAGACCCTGTGATTATACAAATATGTCCTACAGAATGCAAAAATAAACTAATTCTTGCTAGGGGCTTACAGTAAAGCCAAAATACGGATAACATTGAAGGATAATTAAGATATTCAAGTGGCTTGATGCTCGAGATCTGTGAGGATGGCAAGACCTCAAGAAAAAGGCAACACGTGAAAAGAAACAATCATTCCATTCCAATCCAGGTCCTCTTTGATCAGTAGCCAAGCTTGCTACATAAGGAATATTTCTACCAAATACTCTCTGCAATGTTTCTGCAAAACTACATAACTTATCTGTAGGGAGTAAGGTAATAATGATCGCTAAATCAATTTTTCTCGGTAAATTTTTAAATACTTTCTCTGAATGCCGTTTTTTACATATACTGAGATAGATGTTTCATTAAGTATGTGCTTCTTAATAAATATTCATTTAAACATTTCTTAACTTTTTGCTCTTTATACTATTTTTTCAAACTAATAATTATCAAAGTAGTTATTAAATATTATATATCTATTATTAGCAAGGCAGACATGTATAATTATTGCATTCTGGTTTTGCGGTTCGTAAATGACCCTGTCGCTGTTCTATACCTTTACGAGCTTTCAGCTAAGGAGCAAGCCAAAGCTTTCAAATAATTATCATGATTTGAAAGTTTTTAAATAGACTATAATACGAAGAATTGAGAAAAGGTTTCTCAATTCTTCTCAATGCATTATAATTTTTATATATATGTATAAGCTGCATATGTTTTTACATTTTTCTCTAACCTGGTTTGGCTTTTTAAAGTGCATCTTCAACAGGGCAATGATAACATTTAAAAAAAAACAATGTTAAATAAGTAGTTAAATGTATTTCGCTATTGATAACTATGCATCGTTTGCAATGCAAACTCTCTTTAATGTTATATATATGCAGTTTTTTTTATTGACAGGTTGTTGGGTTGTTTTACCTCTGAGCGGCACTTTTTTGCACTCCATGGGCTAAATGGCCAGGTCACATGGACCCCGAAGGCTCAGAGAAGGTTGGGAGAGGGGACCCACTGGAACAGCTGTTGGAAGACAGATGGTAGCCTCCCGTCAAGGCCATCCAGCGTGTTCTTTAACGTGCACAGGGTATGGCTCTCCCGCACACGGGACCACGGCTTAACGTCCCATCCGACGGACGGCAGCCCTTCCAAGCCCATCGGTGTCCCCTACTGAACGCGGGCAGGGCGGGGAATTTTGCGGAGATAAATCTCAACGCTGACCCAGCTGGGACTCGAACCTGGGAACTACAGATTACGAGCCTGGCGCGCTACCGACTGACCACCCGCGCCCCTTATTGACAGGACTCACCAGAGTTGTTATCTGGTGAGTTCTGTCACGAGTTGTTCTGTCACAAATTTGGTTGGAAGAGCGTATATTTATTTTTAAGTTGGGCGAAATTTCTAAGAATTTCGGAATCCTTTATTTTTTTCACTGAAAGAAAAGAAATGAACTTACACTATATATATAGTAATATTTTATTTTTATTGTTTGCACTCGTAATTTCTCAACATTTTTCATTAAGTGTTATCCCAATGTCCTGAGTTTTTAACTTAATTTGGTTGCATAGCAAAATGATCTGGATTCAAATCCCGAAAATTTCTTCTTTGCATATCTTTCTGCAGAGGTCTCACATTTCTCACAAATTCTTCATTACGCTGTATCAATCATAATGACAAGATACATTGCAAGTGGAGTTGGATGAGGAGTTATTTTATTTATTTTTGTTTTATCAACGTAGTAAATGTCGCATAATTTCCTATCTTAATGAATCTATTTTGTAAAATTTAAGAGCTATCTGATGTTTTTTCAATTTATCATGACAGATGTGGGCATAAACATGCAGAACAAAATTCTAGAGCAGTGGTTCTCATTATTTGAGCACACTTTTATGCTGTGAAAAGTATGTGAAGCACACTTTTATGCTTCACATACTCCCTGGAAATATGTATGTAACTGGCGTACCCCTTGTATAGATAGATAAAACTGTAGTGATAGTATAACAATGGGAATAAAATAAAACATATATATGTAACATATATCTAGCGACTTTTGAGTTCTCACGGCTTACCCCAAAAAATTTTACCGCTTACCCCACGTTGAGCACCCCCTATTCTAGAGAATTATATTTGAAACAACTGCTTTGCGTCTTGTAGCGTAACCTATGTAGATGCATGTAAATTCATTGTACATTTTAATAATTTTTTTATCATACCATAAATGTTTACCATCGATATCTTGAATGTCCAAAAGCACATGGATAAACACAGGAAAAAATAGCTAGCAAATATTGAAAATCTAGTTGATTTTGCCAGTCATGTTTATGACACAAGTTAATATACGTATCGATTAAAGCATTGTTCGCTGCTTGTCCTTTCTTTTGCATTACCTATGAGGATAATTGGCGCATAGAACGGACACCCACTCCACAATAACACCATCTGTGCCATCAGTGGCGTGGCTCGGTCGCATTTCTATCACCACAGTCTTTGACCAATCGTCGACCAGTATCCATGACGACGGTAGCAGTTACCTCATTATCCGAGTGCTATTATATGTCAGACGAGTAGGTTAGACAGTTTGAGGACTTACTGTTCGAAGAAATAGAGCTATTGTGGATATTGTTTTTGCTGTTCGTCATTTGAATGGAACTACGCAAATTCTTTCTGATAAACATGTATATTACCTTTCAGGGAAAATGCTTTTCGCTGCGAGAAGTCACTTTTTGATTTCAAAAGCGAGTTATATTTGTAAAGTATTTGCTTTTGACATCCTAAGAACGCCTCCATTGGAAATACATTGACAGTCATTTAGAAGGAAGCTTCTTGCTTCTGGCTCTCGTTTAAAAATACATGTCTATTTGCTTATGAGTGACTACGTAAGATCCAATTACGCTGCAGGTTTGATGGACTTCTAAAAGCTTCTACAAGATTAACTAATGTGGTAGCGACAATAGAGGACAATATTTTGGTGTTCAAAGTGAAAATTTATAAACATTTCCAACAGCTAAGCAGATACTGCCTGAATACAATGAAAACCACCAATCAATTATCTGCAAAAAAAATTCTTTTCGGATAATCCTATTGTTTAAAGGCACGAAAACTTGATTCCTAAACTAAGCTCACTTTAGTGAATCAAAATGATTTTGTAACTTTCTTATGATGACAATTAACCGAAATTATTATCGTTCAATAGAATCATTTATTATTCCATATTCGCTTTATTTTATGGTAAATTGAAGATCGTTTTTCAAATAAACAGGCAACAAAAATTTACTACTTCTTTGCAGATCAAAAGATCGAATCCAAATTGTCGGGTCACTGATTACAGTCAACAGATAAAAATAACGATTTTTTTAGCTTTACACGAAGCGGTGTAGAGGAGTGGGAATGTATGGCAAAAGAAATTACAATTTTTTTCAGGAGAGGAACAAGTACTCTTTTTAATTACGAAATTTTAAAATTAAAATATCAAACACATATCAAATGTGTAAGATTTTTATATGCAGACAACACAATAATGCATATATTTAAAAAAAAACTGTTCAGTTTCTTTTACCCAAAAGCCCTTCCCTATTTTCCATAAAACTACGATGAATGAATCTGTTATTTATCAATATAGATAATGGCGAGCACAACGTTCATCATTTTTGAGATTACAACTACTTGATAGTATGAAGACAATAAAATGGAAGTAGGGAAAAGGGAACTACATTAGCTTTTGAGGGTTATCGATACTTCATCGTCAAGCACTACTTCATTGATATACAATATGTATTTTTTATTAAATACAATATTGCTGTTACAATATCGATAATTATGTGCTTTAAATAATTTAAATATACGTTTAAAAGTACGAAATGTAAGAGTCATGTTTACACTCAAAGGATAGTTTATTATACACACTCACCTAATAACGTGTGCGCACCCTTTCGCCCCCACAACAACAGCAACTCCTCGCGGCATGGACTCTACCAAGTATTGGAAACATTCGGGTGGTACTGGGGCTCACGATTTCAAGACAGTCGTCCGTAAAGTGCCGAAAGTTGCCCGTGGTGGGTTTCGGGCTCGAATGCATCGCTCCACTTCGTCCCACAGATGATCAATAGGATTCAAATCTAAAAAGTGAGAGGGCCAATCGAGGATTGTGAACTCACTGTAATGCTCCTTCAACCACTCCCTAGAAAGAAGACATTCTGCTCTGGGAAATGGTAGTCATGAACGGGTGTAGCTGGTCGGCGAGTACGTCAACATAGTCTTCTGAGGTGATGGTGATCTCAGTAGGTACAAGGGACCCTAGGTGGCCCACGTAAACACGCCCCAGAACATTAAACCGCCTCCACCGCCTGTAACACCTTGACAGTTGTGGTACGTGGCTGACAGTTGTTGACTTGCCCCGCAACCTCCTATTGGCATGTTGTAGTTGGAAGCTCGATTCGTCGGATCACGCTACTCGTTTTCAGTCTCCCATGGTCCATTGACGAAGGTTCCTTCGCTCACTGCCACTGCAACCTCGTAACCTGGTGACATGCTGTTAACAAGGGTATCCGATGTGGCCATCGACTATCATAGCCCAGTCATGCCATCGCATTTCCAATGGTCTTCACATTGACGATTGAAACTTTCGTAGCTGCCTGTTGTTGAATGCAGACATTATCATCTGCACTGTGGTACTCTTTGTCTGACATTCTGATGTGGGAGAGGCAGTGCTCATCTCGAACATCAGTGGCCCAGTTATGGCCACATTTTTCTTAGTGGCTACAAGCTTTGTCGGTTTTAATGTAGGCGTGGTGTACACGTGAGATGGTCACACGCAGAAATCCCAGATGTTCTGCAGCCGCAGATATGGAGCATTGCATCTTCCTCGCACCAACTATCTGCCCACAATTAAACTCGCTGAGGTCGCTGGATTGACTCATCATAACAGTCCCAGGTACGCTAGACATCAGATAGGCATATGACTTATTTATAGCCCCCAAAGGGTTTCGTCTGTCCGAATCATTGCGGCAGAGCAGAGCAGGTTTGTGGATGGGTGAAGTGTGTGTAATAAATTGTGCTTTCAGTGTATAGAAAATGATATAGTGTATATATCATTTAAATATATATCTGTACTATATAACTATATATATATATCATAAATCTCATATATACAGTTATGTAGTACAGATATACAGGGTGAATCTGAAAAAGTGGGCAAAACTTTACGGGGTGGTAGAACGCAGCTATACGAGCAATATTCGTCATAGAATGTATGGTCGGAACGCAAACGGCGAGCCGCTAGGTGGCGTTGGAAATGATATAAAAAGGTCGGTCCTCACTTGCATTCCCGTCCGCCGCACCGTACACAAAGTGCATATCCGCCATTTCGTGGTTAGTATAACCAGCCATCCTCTCGGCAATCCACGGTAGAAATGCCGTTGGGTGCGAGGACCGACCCTTTTATACCATTTCCAACGCCACCTAGCGGCTCGCCGTTTGCGTTCCGACCATACATTCTATGACGAATATTGCTCGTATAGCTGCGTTCTACCACCCCTTAAAGTTTTGCCCACTTTTTCAGATTCACCCTGTATATATATATAGGTATAAAGAAAGATACAAATCTCAAAATGCCAGTGGACGAGTGGTTAAGCGTGCTTGACTGCTGATTAAAAGAATCTGCGTTTGAACCACGGGTAAGACACATAGATGTTTTCTTTCCTGTCATTCTATTGTAGATTTCACAGTCCTCATAGACCTTCGCTTTGCTGTGACAGCCTCCTGTCAGACTTCAATGGCAAGCAACTGCTTGAGTGGTAATTTATTTTTTTTTTGCTGATATACACTGCCCTAAAATGTTTTTGAAGAATTTTCATGTTATGACATTGTGAAGGGTTACTATAATGCTGTATAACTTCAAAAATAAGCTTACTACAATGATATGTTACTGAAGATAAATTAAATATTTACATAAAATCTATATGAATTTCGAATTTCGATACGTTCGTTTCGATATTTTGAGAGTTATTTAAGTTTGAATATTGAATAGCATCAATGTATCACAAGAATTTACCTCAGAAGTTAATTAAAATTTCAATAACAAGCATATCTGAAATTATTTTATACAATAAGTGTCGATTTTAGAAGTTACTTTAAAAATTCCTTCGATATTCGCTAATTTTGTGTAAGTTTTTTTAAGGGCTATCTCCTTCCTGACAGCTTTTCTCTATGCCGCATTACATTGACAAGCTCCTGTCAGTTCAATGAAGTAAGCAGCTGCTTGAGGGATATGCTGCATGAGGGGTAACTGCTAAGGTTATTATAGTAGCATTTTAGCATAAAAAGTGTGCATTTGAAGTTATAGAGTTTCAGATTTAACCTCATTGACATAAATAACACAGAAATTCTTAATGTTTGTAGGACAGTGTATGTAATTTAAATAATACTCTACAATCCTTTTATCTCCGCAAAATTCACCCCCCCCCCTTGCCTACGGTTAGTAGGGAACACCGATGGGCTTGGAAAGACCGCCATTCTTCGGATGGGACGTTAAGCCGTGGCCCCGTGTGCGGGAGAGCCATACCCTGTGCACATTAAAGAACACACTGGATGGCCTTGACGGGAGGCTACCATCTGTCTCCCAACGGCTGTTCCAGTTGGTCCCCTCCCCCAGGGGCGGGGGTGGCTCAGTCGGTAGCGTGCCAGCCTCGTAATCTGTAGTTACCAGGTTCGAGTCCCAGCTTGGTCAGCGTTGAGATTCATCTCCGCAAAACTCCCCGCCCTGCCCACGGTCAGTAGGGGACACCGATGGGCTTGGAAACGCCGCCGTCCGTTGGATGGGACATTAAGCTGTGGTCTTGTCTGCGGGAGAGCCATACCCTGTGCGCTACTAACCGAGGGCACGTTAAAGAACAAATTGGATGGCCTTGACGGGAGGCTACCATCTGTCTCCTAACAGCTGTTCCAGTGGGTCCCCTCCCCCAGCCTTCTCTGAGCCTTCGGGGTCCTTGTGACCTGGCCATTTAGCCCATGGTGTGCAAAAAAAGTGCCGCTCAGAGCTAAAACAACCCAACTGTACAATCCAACGTTTTTTCGAACAGATCTACCTTACATGAAATCGAAAGACGCATTCAAAGCTTTCTTTGAAAACATATTCTTTGTGGAAAAATGTCATTGGAGATGAGAGAGATTCCAAAAATTACTTACGCCATTCGGAGCAGAAAGGGCCTCGGGATTCCCTCAAGGATGATATTACCTGACGAATAAATGCTATTTTTTTTTGATTGCTCATTATTTTTTCATTGTCGGATGACAAAGTCAGCCTTTTTTTTTATGCTATCACATATAATTAACTTCTACTATAGAGACACTCACTTGTAATGCTGACTTCCATACAAAGATCAGCACTAAGAGATAAAATGTTACCTAACGGGAAGAGGGGAGGCTTGTTGGGGTGTTTTGCATCCGAGCGCCATTTTATGCACACAATGTGTTAAATGAACAAGGTTGCAAGGACCCAAATGGCTCAAAGAAGGTGTGTGTGGGGGGGGAGGGGGGGAGGACCCACTGGACAGCTGTTAGGGGACAAATCGTAGCCTTTCATTAAAGCCATCCAGGCTGTTTTTTAACAGTCACAAGGTATGGGCTCTTCCGAACACGAGAGGGTAGAGGTACCCAGGTTCGGGCCCTGCCTGGGCCAGCGTTGAGATTTATCTCCATAAAACTCCCCACCCTGCCCTCGGTTAGTAGGGGATACCGATGGGCTTGAAAAGACCGCCGTCCGTCGTATTCGACGTTAAGCCGTGGATCCGTGTGCGGGAGAGCCATACTCTGTGCATGTTAAAAAAACAACACTAGATGGTCTTGACAGGAGACCACGATCAGTCTCCCAACAGCTGTCCAGTGCGTCTTCTCCCCCCACCTCTGACCCCTCGGTTTCACCATATATGTATATATGGTGAAACCGTGTCCACCTTCAGGTCGTTGTGACGGGGCCATTTAACAAATTGTGTGAAAAAAAAGTGACGCACAGAGGTACACAGAGGTAATCCAATCCACCCCGCACACGGAGACACGGCTTAACGTCTGATAAGACGGACGATGGCCTTTCCAAGCCCATTGGTGTTTCTTTTCTCATCTAGGGTAGAGAAAGGGATTAGCAGAGATAACTTAAGGAGGCACAGTTGGGATGCGAACTGGGGGCTGCAAATTATACGCCTGACTGAAAGTCACCGACTGAATCACCACCGGACTGAAGAGCCGGGGGTTAGAGGTCTGGCGAAGCGTAACACGGCGTTGTGTAGAGGGGAAGTCGGTGGAAACTTAGCTAAGAAAGCGTTACATAATTTATATGCCCGTGGCCGAGTGGTTAGCGCGCTTGGCTCATGATCTACGGGACCTGGGTTCGAGCCCCGGGTAAGGCATGGATGTATGTATCGTTTTTCTGCTGAGGTCCTGCCATCCTCACAGACCTTCTACTATGGCATATAAAATGACAGGCTCCTGTCAGACCTCTGTGGCAAGCAGCTACTTGAGGGGGTATTTATTTTATTATTTTAACATTTAGAAAGATAGCGAAGGAGAAATATTCAACAATAGAGCTGATTTTACTGTCGGCGTAAAACTAAAAACATTAAAATTTGCGAAAAATGAAATGATTATATGCTTCTGATATTATATTTATTTCAATAAATGATTTTATATCAAATTGTATTATTTGTGCCTAAATTAATGTTTAGGTAAATTCTTATAACTGACATCGTAACCGTAGCGTTACTGCTATTAAGTATTTGCTTCCATAACTCTTTTAAATATTCAACCTATATACACCGAAGAGCCAAAACATTATGACCAGCGGGTCTTTACGCAAATCGAAGCAACTGCACTTAAACGGCTGTACGTGTGAAGGTCATGAAAACGTATAAATAACAACTGATACTGAGCTCTGTTAATCAGTGTTATTCTTGCTCTTCAGATGGGAAAGGCAGAGGACATAAGTTTGACAAAGGCCAAATTGTAATGGCCAGACGACTGGGTCAGAGCATTTCCGAGACAGCAAGGCTTGTGGGGTGCTCGTGGTCAGCTGTGGTTAGTACCTTCAAAAAGTGATCCGAGGAGGGAAAAACCACGAACCGCCGGCAAGGTGTGGGCCGACCACAGATCATCGATGCTGAGCAAAGGCTATCCCGTATGGTACGAGCCAATAGAAGGGATATTGTGGCACAACTAGCCCCTAATTTTAATGCTGGTGACGGGAGTAATGTATCACAACACACAGTACAATGAACCCTGCTGAAAACGGGACTGCGTAGACGCAGGCCTCTCCGAGTGCTCATGCTATTTTCGGTTCACCGTCGAAAGCGCCTACAATGGGCACCGAGCATCAAAACTGGACCTTGAATGATTGGAAGAAGGTCGTCTGGTCCGATGAATCTTGTTTCCTGTCGCACCAAGTGGATGGCCGGGTACGTGTGTGTCGTTTACTTGAGGAAGTATTGGCACCAGGATGCACGGTGAGATGAAAACAAGCTGGTGGTGGAAGTGTAATAATTTGGGCAATGTTTTTCTAAGAAACCTTGGGGGCCAGTCATTCATGTGCAGGAAACTATGACGTCTACCACCTACCTAAACATCATTTTAGACCAGGTACATCCTTTCATGGCAACGGTATTCCCTCTAGTAGTGCTTTCTTTTAGCAGGATAACACGTCATGCCATATAGCCTGGATTGTTCCAGAATGGTTTGCGAAACATGAGGAAGACTTCCAGGTATTGCCCTGGCTCCAAATTCCCCAGACATCAATCCATCGAGCATCTGTGGTTTGTGTTGGAACAGCACATCCGATCTGCGGCGGCTCAACCACGTAACTTGAAGAGTTAAAGGATCTGCTGGTAACGTGTTGGTACAAGATACCACAAGACACCTTTACAAATCTTGTGCCTCGCCTGGTAAGAGCTGTTTTGGCGGCACATGGAGGACCAACATCATATTAGGCAGATGGTCATAATGTTTTGTCTCTTCGGTGTAATTGAAAATCGAAAAATGGATACATTTTATTGAAATCTTTATTTTTATCTACAGAGTTAACTTTCCGCAAAAAATCTGAAAAATATTGCTTTCCACTCATATAAAATGGGGAAGTCTTGACACTTTTGGTGATATAGTGTATATCACTAAAAAAAAAACAGTAAAAACGAGAGAAATTATCTTAGTCCTTTTGCTAATTTAATCTTGTCCCAAAACATATTTAAAAATCAAGAAAACATTTTCCCACTTTTTTTAACCATACAAAACAAATCGTGGGAACAATTAAATAAAAAAAGTAGAGCTAGTAGCAGAATGAAATATATGGAAGTATTAGTCTGTAAACCTTCTACATGTTCTAGAGAGGGAAAGATACTGATATGGGATAAGATTTCTAGAGCCCTATAAAACATGCATTAGTGCGTCTGGGAAGATACCAAACCATAGAAAGGCTTTCGTGGGGAAGCCTGCTGTGCGTGACTTGGCAGCGGACGCGAGCATTTACCTGTGTATACAGGCGGGAATTCTTCATGCCCCCTCCGTTGTCCCTGTGCCTTATCGTCGGCACTAAGCGTGCATCGGCCATTGTTGGAACGGCGGAGCCTTAGATGTGGCGAAGCACCCAACAGATAACGATGCCGTGAAGAGCACCTCAAAAGGATGAAGCTATCCCTGTTCGTTGCGCCTTGTGAAAGAGGTCGCTTCTCCACTTTTCCTACAATTATCGATAACGCCCATACGTTTATTCGATAATGATAAGATAGAAGAAAGAGATATCGAAGTATTTTGTGCTGCATATATACATATATAGATATAGTGGAGGCCGTCTACAGAATGATAACTTGAAAGTTTGCTTTATCCCGTGTCCGGTTCTGGTGAATGGTTTGGATATGTTTTTCTATTCCTTTTCTGTTTGAATCTTTGTTATGTTACACGGCAATTGAAGAGGGAGGATGTACAATAAAGATTCATTATGCAGGTGATTACATCGAAGAATAAAATGAGGCCTTTAGACTTGAATTTAAACGACTGTAATGAATACTGTGAAGCTTTTTGTGAGAGATGAGAAGATTAGAAGATATAATGTTTTCATCACTATCAGTTCAAAAAAGAAGAAAACTGTACAGAACTTGTATTTCTCATTTTCAGTCATTCTGGTCAATGCTATGAATAGGTTGCTGTAATGCTACGAATGTATCTGATTTGCGGTATATTGGTTAATTCAGAGTATATATAATCAAGTTGTGCTTAAGTAAGAGAAATTTGAGAGAAAAAAATTACACCCAGTTCCCCAACTAAGGCGATTTATAAAGTAAGGCTTGGTTTTAGACTAATACGATTGGTCATTTGACTTAATACGATTTCACTACTACTTCTTTGCGATCTTTTTATAATATTGTGTACACCATATAAGGAGATATTTCAGATCTTTCCTTATCTCTCCCATCTGATCTTTTTCATCATTTCAGCACGTCTTGAAAGTTATTTTACATTTTCCTCACACAAATTTGTTTATTTGAATAGCTACAACACGTAACGTATTGGTAAACAATAAGGAACATTTTATTTGTCGCTGGCCGATGACAATGGACATATAAAAATTCACCCTCATTGGTTCAAAGTTGTCACGTGTATAGCAGAAGCGCTTGCAAACATACTGTTAGTATCATCATTTTTCAAAAATAATTTTCGTAACAATTTCTCATTTTTAATCTTTATTACTTGACAATCTCATTAAAAAATATATTTTTAAGTGTTTAAGCAAGTTTGTTTGATTCCTTAAAAATTTAGTTTTTTTAATTCATTACTGATTAGAGATGTACGTTTTCGTTTTTAAGTAGAGAATTTTTTCTGCTACTCTTTGAAAACATAGTTTTAAATTTTTAGTAGCTCCTTTCTTATCTATATCTCCCATGTAATAAAATAAAACTGCATTGAGTTTTTTTCATCCTTTGTCACTGTTTCTTTTCTGTAAGATCAAAGCATTAACCAAAGTTATGACCATAATAAAGGAATAAAATTAAAAATATGTCAATTAGGTTTGGATACTGGAATACTGCATTTACATTATTTCCTACGAGAAATTTGTGTCTAACACATTTTCTCATTACGTGAATACTTTGCAGAACTCGTCTACAGTGTTAGTCGGGGACTGGGTGTATATGAATGCAAATGAATAATCATCAAAATACACCTCGCGATAATGTGAATAAAATTTGAATCACAAACGTCTCTGAATTTCTTCCTGGTGCATAGGTTTACATTACGTACAAGTTTACATATAAGATCCACTCTTATAGGATACTTGAGAAAAGATTTAGAATTTTGACGAAAATCAGAAAAATTCGACAAATATAATTCAATTGATTATACATCTGTATATTAGCCATGAAACGTCTTATATGAAAGAGAAGCTTTAAAATTCATTCCGTATCAGTAAACAAAAATATGATTTGTAATACATATTCACTTTGTAATACAATTTTCACTTTTCACTTTGTCCTGTGCGTTTCATTCTCATTCGTGTTTGTATTCTGATTATCTGATTTCTCTTCTCCCAATGTATCTATTGTCGTTTATGACTTTTCGTATCTATTTTCTTATCCCACTTTATCTCGTTTATGTGCCTTGGTCGATTCTACTCTCTCCTCTCACTCTGTTGGAATCTAGGTTCTTTTCTCACTTTGTCGTATCTATTTTTCTTTCTCGGTTTGTTTCAGTTTATTTCTACTGCTTGTCACTTGGTCGGAATTAAGGTTGTCATATTTTCGATTCCTTCTCACTTTTTCCCATAAACTCTTTTCCCACTTTTTAATATCTATTTTTCTTCTCCCTGTGTCGTATTTATGTTCCCAAGTCCCCTTGTTGGCCTCTTCCTGACTCGTTGAGCCCGACAATT
Organism: Ryuthela nishihirai; assembly: GCA_038380435.1. Taxonomy (NCBI): domain Eukaryota; kingdom Metazoa; phylum Arthropoda; class Arachnida; order Araneae; family Heptathelidae; genus Ryuthela; species Ryuthela nishihirai. The sequence continues at coordinate 25,436,551 of JAWZYU010000009.1, read as the reverse complement.
TACAACGGTATCCAACTTCCAATGAGCGACGAATGCTGATAGCTCACAACAATAAAGACATCAATTTATTACAAAAACAATGTCTACTTATTCATTTAAGACGAAGATTTTGCAGAACATCTCCTCCGCTGTATCTCTTTTTCTCCGTCGATCAAATCTCATCTCTGGGTTGACTTTCACTTTCTCCTCCCTTCGATAAAAATCCCTCCCACTCTACCGTAAGCTCCTTTGTGACAGAGTCCCTCGTCTCTCATTTTGCTCTCTGTATGCTCTGCTGCTCTCGGACAGATTTTGCTGCCACATAATATGGTTCACAGATCTCTTACCGACTTCTTCCTGTAGAGCTCCAAAAAGAGCATCGTGTGTAACTTAGCTTCCTACACATATTTGTGCGGCTATCTCTTGTTCCGATATTCAATCCTCCTTAGTTGATTCAGCGAAGAATTTGTACATCGGGTGTGCGACGATACTTAATTAATATTTATATAGACGTAGAAAATAGATGAGTTCGAATACATGCTCGGAATATCACAGATGACTTTGGATTCGGATCCAGACATATTTTAAATTTCTAATTTTTCTTGCAATTGGAAAAAACTAAATAAAAAACATCAATAATTTCTTTTGATTATAATCCCAATCAATATTTTAATAATAAGTCTTTAGCAATTATAAATCAATATTAAGACCTTAATTTTTTTTAAAAGCATTCTCTCATTAATAAAGCACCGTTAGTGTTTATAATGATGTCGCTGAAAAAGTTTCATTTTCTGTGAATTATTTCTAATATTTTTCGTTCCAGATATCATTAATATTTTAATTTTGTCATCAAATAATTATTGTTTCAAAATTTAAATATTAAAAATTGATTTAGCAGCATACATTCCTTTTTTGCATATCATATTACGTTTATGTTACATAATATTTCACGTTTTCAGTGAGTGACTGAAAACGTAAAATACGTTTTCAGTGACTCACTGAGCACTGAAGCACGAGTCGTGCTCGAAAATGCGATTCCAAAATCATCTCTAACGTATAACCAAATATCAAAACATTATGAGGGGCGGGGGTGGCTCAGTCGGTAGCGCGCCAGGCTCGTAATCTGTAGTTCCCAGGTTCGAGTCCCAGCTGCGTCAGCGTTGAGATTTATCTCCGCAAAAATTCCTCGCCCTGCCCACGGTCAGTAGGGGACACCGATGGGCTTGGAAAGGCCGCCGTCCGTCGGATGGGACGTTAAGCCGTGGCCCCGTGTGTGGAAGAGACATACCCTGTGCACGTTAAAGAACACGCTGAATGGCCTTGACGGGAGGCTACCATCTGTCTCACAACAGCTGTTCCAGTGGGTCCCCTAACCTTCTCTGAGCCTTCGGGGTCCATGTGACCTGGCCATTTAGCCCATGGTGTGCAAAAAAAGTGCCGCTCAGAGGTAAAAACAACAACAACAACTGAGAAGAAGTCTTTCGCACACAGTGGGTTAAATGGCGATGTCACAAGGACCCCAAGTTATCAAAATTAAACAGGAAAAAGGGATCTAACAGATAACTACTAAAGAGACAAATGGAAGCCTTCCGTCAAGGCCATCCAGTCAAGATGTCTCTTTTGCATACCATGACATGGCTTAACTTCCAATTCGATGGACGGCGACCTTTTCAAACCTATCGGTAACTCTTTTCACACAGAGTGCAAAACGTACTTTATCGCAGGAAATCTCAGCTCATGCACAACAGGGTTCGAACTCGGGGCCACGAGGTAAGGAACTTTATGTGAAATCAACTGAGCTAACCTCGGCCAGTGTGGGTTGGATATCGCAGTTGTAGTATTAATAGATATTATCACAAATGGGCATTGAATAAGTTGTTGGGTTGGGTTGTTTTACCTCTGAGCTGCACTTTTTTGCACACCATGGGCTAAATGGCCAGGTCACATGGACCCCGAAGGCTCAGAGAAGGTTGGGGGAGAGGACCCACTGGAACAGCTGTTGGGAGACAGATGGTAGCCTCCCGTCAAGGCCATCCAGCGTGTTCTTTAACGTGCACAGGGTATGGCTCTCCCGCACACGGGGCCACGGCTTAACGTCCCATCCGACGGACGGCGGCCTTTCCAAGCCCATCGGTGTCCCCTACTGACCGTGGGCAGGGCGGGGAATTTTGCGGAGATAAATCTCAACGCTGACCCAGCTGGGACTCGAACCTGGGAACTACAGATTACGAGCCTGGCGCGCTACCGACTGAGCCACCCCCGCCCCAACTATTGAATAAGAAAACACAAATTAACTGAACTATTACATCCAAGGCACAACAAGTTTTTACATAAGGTGAAAATCGAAGCCCTGTTTTTAACTCTCGTAGCCGTCCCATGGCCGAGTGGTTAGCACGCTTGGCTACTGATCTAAGGGACCTGGGTTCGAGCCCCGGATAAGGCATGGATGTTCGTGTTGTTTATCTGCTGTGGTCCTGCCATCCTCACAGACCTTCTACTATGGCATATAAAATGGCAGGCTCCTGTCAGACCTCTGTGGCAAGCAGCTGCTTGAGGGGTTATTTATTTATTTTATTTATATCGCTAAGAGAGAGTATGTATCCACAAAACGTTTCCGTACATAGCTTTACGAACATACGACAAGATTTGAAATCGGCTACATCTTTTTCCAGCTCAACAACCTAAACTTAACACGAATAAAGAGAAAAAATAAAAACTTTTCCTGTATGCTTTTTTCTTTTAACACTCATTATTTAAGAAAGAATGTTTTTTCTCTCCATACTAACGAAATATTATAATGGCTCTTTACTTTTTTTATGCCCGTAAGAAACAGTTAGGCAACCAAAGGAAGACAGATTAATTACATTTCTTCCCTCTCAACCCCCCCCCCCTCCTCATCCTGCGATCTTTTTCCGTTGTTTGCGAGCATCTTTGGTAAGTTTTAAGGAATGGCCGTTTGCCTGTTCGTCCAGTGGGGCCCCCACGGCTACACTGATATTACCCAGCATGCCTCGTCGTCCCCTTATCGATTGCAGCGAGGCGAGATTCCAGTGATAGATGGCAGTGCATCAAGGCGGGCATGAACGTTGCCTCTCAACAGTGGCAGCTTTTTCTTCTGCTTGCCCCCTGCCTCAATCCTCTTCACCCTCTCTTGTCCTCTTCTTTTTCGCTGCTCTCCTCTACCCATCCCCCTCTTCTCCAGCTCCTCCTCTTCCATCGTCCAACGAACGGAGACGACAAATTACCTCTGTTGTCGGCGATGGCCCACTACGCCTGTGATACTTCTCTACATTGCACACAATTCTCTTCATTTCTTCTTTCGCTCCTTTGCCGTTTTAACCGTTTTTAGTATTTCTCTTCGAATATCTGAGCGCTGGAATAAGCGCTTGCTTGATCGCTATCTTCTCAAAGGTGATATTCGCTCTATTTTTAAGCGATTTATTTATTGTTTTTTTTTTCGTTTCTCATCGTCTGAGAAGTCGAGTGGGATGAAAGAATTTTCTTTTTTTGAACCATTTTGGACTTTTCTTTCCGTAAATTCAACGTTGTAATAAGTGCTTTGTGTGATTGTCTGCCCGGAGAGGATGACAGTTTTATGTATTTGCATTCCTTTTTTCCATTCCGTGATGTTTCTGATTTCGGCGAAATCAATGAAGTCTTCTTTCTTCACGACCATTTTGGTCTTCACTTTGCAAAAAATCAACATCAACATTTGGACAGATCTTATATGATCATTAAGTTCAGATCATTACATTATCTTTATTTAAACATATTTTTGATTCTCTAAGTTTACTTCGAAAATATTTAGTAAGGTTTAGTTTTTTTGTAAACATAATTTAAATCTTCCAAAATATTATACAATTAGACAATTAGGAAAGGATTAAAGATGTTCAGATCGGCCATGGAACCCCAGGAAACTGTTTTGGTGATGCTGGTTTCTTTTATCGATTGAACCAATTTCTGCCTCTCTATATTCCTCTTAAGTAAATAAACACTCAGCAGTCCCTTTATTAGGTGCAGTTCCGTATTATAACTGTGACTGAAGATAATTTAAAGATCTCGATCAAATCCATTTCAATCTCGATTTTACAACAATATTCGTTATTCAGAGCAGTGGTTCTCACACTTTTATGCTTCACATACCCCCTGGAAATGTGTATGTAACTGGCATACCCCTTGTATAGATAGATAAAACTATAGTTATAGTGTAACAATGGGAATAAAATGAAACATATATATCAGTGGTTCTCAACCTTTTATGCTTCACCTACCCCCTGGAAATGTGTATGTAACTGGCTTACCCCCTTGTATAGATAGATAAAACTATAGTTATAGTGTAACAATGGGAATAAAATGAAACATATATATCAGTGGTTCTCAACCTTTTATGCTTCACCTACCCCCTGGAAATGTGTATGTAACTGGCGTACCCCTTGTATAGATAGATAAAACTATAGTTATAGTATAACAATGGGAAGAAAATAAAACTTATATATCAGTGGTTCTAAACCTTTTATGCTTCACGTACCTCCTGGAAATGTGTATGTAACTGGCATACCCCTTGTATAGATAGATAAAACTATAGTTATAGTATGACAATGGGAATAAAATGAAATATATATATAAGTGATTCTCAACCTTTTATGCTTCACCTACCCCCTGGAAATGTGTATGTAACTGGCTTACCCCTTGTATAGATAGATAAAACTATAGTTATAGTATAACAATGGGAATAATATAAAACTTATATATCAGTGGTTCTCAACCTTTTATGCTTCGCGTACCTCCTGGAAATGCGTATGTAACTGGCATACCCCTTGTATAGATAGATAAAACTATAGTTATAGTATAACAATGGGAATAAAATGAAACATATATATCAGTGGTTCTCAACCTTTTATGCTTCACCTACCCCCTGGAAATGTGTATGTAACTGGCTTACCCCTTGTATAGATAGATAAAACTATAGTTATAGTGTAACAATGGTAATAAAATGAAACATATATATCAGTGGTTTTAAACCTTTTATGCTTCACGTACCCCCTGGAAATGTGTATGTAACTGGCATACCCCTTGTATAGATAGATAAAACTATAGTTATAGTATAACAATGGGAATAAAATGAAACATATATATATCGATGCACATTAAATTTTGTACTTACATCTAGCGACTTTTGAGCTCTCACGGCATACCCCAAAAAATTTTACCACCTACCCCACGTTGAAAACCCCTAATTTAGAGAGTTATGGAAAATATTTAACATTAACAATGCCAATTTAAATAATTGTTCTAAAAAGTTAATAAAAGCAAATTAAAACGAAAGCAATAACGGTTACACTAAACTTTACTAGTATCTGTAAGATATTTTAGCAGTTCTGGTAATAATTAGGCTACGTTTCGTCAATTTTAAATGTTTTTTTTTTTGCGGAATGAGCTTTCTAAACGTTTCAGTTTCCACAACTCTTTAAATACTGAACACATATTGTTAGAAATCGAAATTAAATAGATTTTATTAAATATTTATTCTGTCATATATTTTTTATACAAAGATTATTAAAGATGTTACTGAATTCTGTATCTGAGTTACTGTTGACACAGCATGTAACTGTAACTAATAAAGTGGCCGTTCAGTATATATTAAATGATATCGCAGCATTTGCAAATTTAACTATTAAAGTAATTAGTGACAGTTAGAGGTCCTCTATAGGTAGAGGTTGGCCATCTCAAAATTGGACGCCATGTTTTGTCGTCTCTCGGATTATTTAGTGTGCATAGCTGAATGGTATTGCACTGTACTTATGGATTCCGGAAAAGGGTACCGTAATATTTGGTACATTTTTTCAATGTTCATGATTGGAAGCATTTTAGAAAACGGTTAAAGAAGGAAAAGTAAATTTTAGGGCTTTTTTTTTATATAAAAATATATAATTTCGCTTTGTTGTCTGTCCGTCTGCAGACATCGAACTTTTTTGTTTATACAGATAAATAAAAAAAATTTTTGTGTTAAATAGGTATTAATGTTGCATTACGATTTGCATTTTTCGAATCTCCATAAAGTTATAACTACGCCCTCTAACGGTGGAAAAATTTGAAAATTCCAAAATATCAAACGAATATTTCAAACGATTTAGTTACATTAGAAGTTTGAAATTTTGGTGCTGAAATGTGAAGGTTACGAAGTTACTATTGGCAACAATCACTTGACCCTTTAGACCCAGGGGGAGGTGAATGCAGCTTTTTTTTTGTTTTAACAGAAAAGTGTATGTTTTTAGAGATAAATTAAAATTTTTTTTGGTTTGACAGGTATTGATGAAATATTGCAATTTGCATTTTGCGAATTTCTCAAAGGCTATAATTGCGCCCTCTAACGGTGGAAAAAAAACCGAAAAATCTGAAAATTTAAAACGAATATTGCAATCAATGTAATTATGCTAGAAATTTGAATTTTTGGTCGTGTAATGTGATAGTCTTGAAAATTCCATTGACAGCAAGAAGTTAATCCTAAGCCCAAGGTAGGTAAGAAACGGAACGGTTTTGTTTTAAGAGATGATTGGAAATCTCTTTTTTAGTTAGTTACTAATGAAAGGTAATTCGCATTTTCAAAGGTAGTTTTAATTTATATCATTAGAGATCACTAAATATCGAAACTGCAAAACTTTTAACGAATGTTTCAAGTGATCTGTTTGTGGTAGGAATTTCGGCGTATAGAGTTCTGTTATGGTAGGAATTCCCCTGACAGCAATTATCTGCCCACTATTTTCAGAGGAGCGAGAGAAAAGCAACTTTTAAAATTTAAGAACTAAAAGACAAATACTTTTTATGTTTTATAATTACTAATGAAATACTACTATGTGCATTTTCCCCATCATACATTAAAAAATAAATAACCCCTCAAGCAGCTGCTTGTACAGTGGTCTGACAGGAGCGTGTTAATTTATACGCCATAGTAGAAGGTCCATGAAGATGGCGGGACCTCAGCAGAAAAACAACACGAACATCCATAATTAAAACTTTTAAGGAGTGAAAAAGTAGGCAAAAAGAGAACTTCATTCTCTTTGAAAATGATATTCCCATATGCGCCAGAGGCTATATGCGTTCTTCTAGTTGTGTTACATTTTCAGTATCCTTAGACAGTGGAAATTCGAACTACTGTAAAATTGAGAAAATAAACTATTAATATTTCATTAGTACCTGTAAAACAAAAAAAGTTTTACATTTATCTCTTAAAGCAGAAAAGTTCCATTTTACCAACAGGACAAATCACCATTTTTCCAGCAAAAATAGATCGTTTGCAATATTTGTTTAAAGATTTGGTATTTTCCAGCTTTTTTTCGCTGCTAGAGGTCGCCTTTCGAATTTTTATTTATCGTCTTTAGCACTCTCCAACCCTAATAATTCCACTGATGGGGATTCGAAAAAAGGAAATATTTATATTTTTGTGAAAAAAAATTTCGTCGACATACGGGATTCGAACCTGCATCCCTCGAAAAACATGCCAGAGTATTCTAACCTGTTCAACTAACGCGGCTTTATCCACAAAAAACATTTGTTGATTTATAGACGTTTAAACGTCTACTGGTAACGCTGAGATTATTAAATATTGTTTAAAACATTAATATTTTGTTAGTGCCTGTGAAGCAAATATATATATATTGTTTCGTTTATCTCTTTAAAAAAATTTCATTTTCGCACCCCCTTTTGGCTAAGACGGCAAAGCCTTATTGCCATTGTAAACTTTTGGACCATAACAGTCTAGTACCAAAATTTCAGATTTCCAGTGTAAATAGTTTGTGTGCAATATTCGTTTGAAATTTTAGCATTTTCCATGTTTTCCCATCGCTAGAGGGCGCTATTAAAGCTATTGAAATTTTTCAAAATTGCTAATCGCAATATTTGTTAGACACCTACCCAACCTAAAAAGAATTTTTCATTTAGCTCTAAAACTAAAAAAATTGATTGTCTATAGATGGACAGACAGATGGAAAGACAGATGGACAGACAACAGTTAACAGAGAGACGGACAGACAGATGAACATATATTCATATATCACTTTGTCGTCTGTCGGCAAGGCAGACGACAAAGTGAAAACATTCGCTCGTTTTTCAAAAGAACTTTAAAAGAAAATTTTTGTTTGTTTTCAGTTAGCTGGTTTCATTTTTGCAGCCGATTGCCGTCGTCTGACAGAGTTTCTTGGAAAAAAAGATTCATTAATTTATTTCTTTAAGTGAAATTTTTACACCCAAATGCATCACAGTGAGGCATTAATAAAATATGGCAGCTTTTATAGACAAAAAAAAGTGGTAGAAATATATAAAACTATAACAACCGAGGAGTTTTAACTTGGTACACACACTAACTCATAGACTTTCGTCTCACGGTAAGACAAAACATGGCGCCCATAAACCACGTGACTCAATCAACCAATGACAGTGAATCACCGAGATGGCCAGCCTCTAACTATAACAGGACCTCTAGTTACAGTTAGCAGTCTAACACGAGCATACGAAGACGATTGTAAAATCAGTTCTTGCATTTATATCGACATCTCCAATTTTAGCAAAGGCCAGGCATCAATTTATACAAAACGTTTAAAAAATAATGAAGGGGTTTACTTTAATAAGAAAAATGAAACATTCTCCTCTTTAAAAATTTGTGTTGTTTGTAACCAGTGTTGTCTTTGACTTACACAGTAAGAAGGATTGGTTTCATGGAATTTTGAAATTTTTCCTTTTATTTGAATCAAATTAGAGTTATGAAGAAAATATTTTATTAGGATATTTAAGAGAGTAATATAGTTCCAATCAAGTGATCTAAAAGCCCTTCAGTCAGCAAAGAGTCTTCCAATTTTGAGACCCTTAAGAATTGGTCATTTATTCCATTCTCAACAGCAATAAAAAAATACTATTTCAGTAAGGGCTTTCCCCTCAAGTACCGTGAATTCACTTCTCCGCCTTGCTCCTGTGTTCGTCGTGGAATTCGTGTTTCACAGTTTCCACAGTGTTCACAGTTTTGCTCCGCCATTTCGTCTACTTTAAAATTGGAGTAAAAACTGAAAATGTTTGATTAGAACTAGCAAAAATTATTCTTAACGGCTAAGTCCTGATTTAAAAGGAGGGAGAGAAATGACTTAATTGAACAGAAGAGACCAGAACATCCTTTCGGTATAGTGTTTTAATCCGAAATTGCAATGTATGGTTTTCTCTTCCGTTTTGATGAATCATTTTTGTTTCGTTATCGTTTGGATCTGGCTCTGGCGAGGGAAATTGCATATAAAGTTGTATAAAAATTGTGCTCACCGGTGATTCAGATTTATTTAAAGTATCTGAAGCAAGAAATTGATTCATGAAGTTTATTTTCGAAACCCTCTTTGAGACTGGGCTGTTTTACCTCTGAGCGGCACTTTTTTGCACACCATGGGCTAAATGGTCAGGTCACATGGACCCCGAAGGCTCAGAGAAGGTTGGGGGAGGGGACCCACTGGAACAGCTGTTGGGAGAGAGATGGTAGCCTCCGGTCAAGGACATCCAGCGTGTTCTTTAACGTGCACAGGGTATGGCTCTCCCGCACACGGGGCTACGGCTTAACGTCCCATCCAACGAACGGCGGCCTTTCCAAGCCCATCGGTGTTCTCTACTGACCAGCGTGTTCTTTAACGTGCACAGGGTATTGCTCTCCCGTACACGGGGCCACGGCTTAATGTCCCATCCGACGGACGGCAGCCTATTCAAGCCCATCGGTGTCGCTTGCTGACCGTGGGCAGGGAGTTTTGCGAAGATAAGTCTCAACGCTGACCCAGCTGGGACTCGAACCTGGGAGCTGCAGTTTACGAGCCAGGCGCGCTACCGATTGAGCCACCCCCCTCTTTGAGGTGCCTGCAATTGTAGCTAAGAGAAATGCAATGTTCATTCGAGCAGTGCAGTCGTTTTATCATCCATGTAGCCACTTTATCATCTGCATAGCCATCGTCATCCCCTTTCTGCCGCTTTATCCTCTGTGTCTTGGCGTGAGGTGTGACTTGACAGTTTTATGCTTCCTCGAGAAGTGTGCCTTGCTCACACCATTTGCAAAAGCTACGACGTACTTTCTGGCAGCAGTTCAATCTCCTGTCCATCACCCACGTGTGCCCCGCTGTCAAGGCCACGCCTCCGCACAAACACGTGATCTTTGTTGACTACTTGGTAAGCGAGAATGATTTGGTGGGAGTGGGGACAGATTGACTAATATCGTTGGTAGTGCGGACTCTATGCCAAATATTCAGAAAAGGCTCATTTTTGCATGGGTACTTTTAAGGGTTCTTTTCTGTAGTTTTCTTTTTCGGTTCTTTAAAAAATTTCAGCCGAAAAGAGATGAAATTTAGTATCAGATTTTTATTTGCTCTTTTCTTTGTTTGAAATCTTATTACTGATAAAATATTGCACTTAAATTTCGCACAGGGTACAGTCGCTGAAAAAAGTATCCGAACGCTATGGTTGATTACAAAATTCAGAAAAACATCTGGCAACGATTTTTTTTAGAAATTAGTGATCTGGCAACCTCCGTGTACAAACACGAAGGTTGCCAGATCACTAATTTCTAAAAAATATCGTTGCCAGATATTTTTCTGAATTCTGTAATCAACCATAACGTTCGGATACTTTTTTGAGCGACTGTAAAATTTTTGTAAGCGACTGAAAAAATCCGAACACTACAGTCGATTGCAGAATTCAGAAAAAATACCTGGCAACGACTTTTTTTAGAAATTAGTGATCTGGCAACCTTAGTACGCAACACTGCAATCGACTGTAATGTTCGGATTTTTTTTGAGCGACTCTACGGTTGGCATCCGAATCTAGCTGCCTCTTTATCCTATGAGGAATTATGTTTTCTGCAGCTAAATCTGAGATTTATGAGAGATAATTAACACAAATCTTGGTCATATAAATTTCTTTGCTTTAGGATTGCCACTAGATCAAAACACCCCTTTTGAGATTAAAACAACACCCCTTTTGAGATTAAAACAACTGTTCTAGTTTCAGAAAAATTGAGTTTCGTCGTGAGTGGAACACGAACCCACGTCTACCATTTACTCCTAGTCAGCTGGTAGAATGATCTTACAGTTGTTTGATGAGAATACCTGGCATGAAAGGGGTGGGGGTGGCTGAGTCGGTAGCGCGCCAGGTTCGAGTCCCAGCTGGGATTTTTCTCCGCATAACTCCCCGACCTGCCCACGGTCAGTAGGGGACACCGATGGGCTTGGAAAGGCCTTCGTCAGTTGGATGGGACGTTAAGCCGTGGTCCCGTGTGCGGGTGAGCCATACCCTGTGTACTTTAAAGAACACACTGGATGGCCTTGACGGGAGGCTACCATCTGTCTCCCAACAGCTGTTCCAGTGGGTCCCTTCCCCCAACCTTCTCTGAGCCTTCGGGGTGCATGTGACCTGGCCATTTAGCCCATGGTGTGCAAAAAAAGTGCCGCTCAGAGGTAAAACAACCCAACCCTGGCATGCAAATGGGGGTGGGTTCGAGTCCTATTTTTTCCAGCAGAATTATTTCTTGAATGCTATGTCAACAGAGAGTCCGTGTTGAAACAATGTTCCACTATAGTTTCAGTTTAATGCGTCACACGAATTGACGGCCTTAGACAAGTCCTTGGCTGCTATGTGCCAGGGGCAGTAACTAAGTGGGTGTATCTGGTGGGCCACCACAGGGCGGAGAATGATGAAATGTTGATATGGTTTTCTTTAAAAAAAGTTTTTTTTCTAGAATTGGCAACACTGATCCGACTGCTCTGTGACACTTTTTTTTAACTCGAAGCAATTGCGAATGGGCTTGTGAATAAAACGTAAAATAAATGTTTTATTTATATATATTTATTTTTAATTTTTGCTAAGCAGAAATAATAAATATTAATGTAACATTAGTTTGTGCTTTATATGCACTAATTAAGAGAAGCTTAGATTAATTTTTCATACATTTCTTTTTGGTCGCAAAAAATACTCATCGTTACTGTAGACGTACACTGAAATTTGAAGACGAAATTTGATAAAATGATAATTATGAACTGAATATAAATTAAAAACTAAGTGTTGGTACAATGTTTTTTAATTTATTATTTATATGATATTTTATGAAACAGTATACTTACGAATCAGCTGTATTTAGCCTTTATAATAGTCTACAAAGTTAAACTTGTTGCTGAAAATGATGTAAAACACTAAGTCGGAAAAATTCATTCTATAAAAGTCAGATCCCGCTGCCGATTCAAAACAGGCTGTATTTCGTTAAGATGTCGCAAGACAGATTTCATTAAAATATGGTAAGAACATAAATCTAGCGAAAGACTATAAATATAACTTGTTACAGATGACGATTTTATTAATATAGCAATTAACTATTATCTATTTGTTATTCAAAATAAATATCGAAACCATTTAGTAGATTTTTACTTTTGGGGGACAACGATGATTCTATAACACTGCTACTTCATAACGTGCATTATATCTGCATAAAAACTTGACGGCGTGAAACTGAAATCGTGTAAACTGAGTACCGTGTAAGTCGAGGTATAGATGTATACGAAAGTATCAGCCCTTTTAATGAGTTCTCTAGTAGCTAGTTTAGAAAGTTACGTCGTTAGAAGGGGCGAGAATGGCTCAGTTGATAGCGGATCAAGTTCGTAATCTTCAGTTCTCAGGTTCGAGTCGCATCTGGGTCAGCGTTAAGATTTATCTCCGCAAAACTCCCCATACTGTCCTCGGTCTGTAACTGACACCGATGGGCTTGGAAAGGCCGCCGTCCGTCGGATGGGGCAGTGGTTCCGTATGTGTGTGAGAACTATTCTTTGTGCACGTCAAAGAACACACTAGATGGCCTTCTCGGGGTCCTTGTGACCTGGCCATTTAGCCCATTTGTTCAGACCACTGTGCAAGCAGCTGCTTGAGGGGAGGGGGGGTTGTGCAAAAATAAAAAGTGCCGCTCAGTAAAATTCTCTAACGGAGCGCCATGGTCCCCATTCTTCTCCTTTCGTTGCATCTGTCAGAGAAAGCAAAACCTTGAGATTATTTCTGTACCAGTGAGTGTTACTTCTTCTGAGAGTAATTTTACTAAATTAGAATTAAGAACTACTCACCCAGTTTTTGAACCGGGAAAGAAAGATCCTTTTATGTAGGAAGCCAGACTTGTGAGTTGTATTCCCAAATCTGCGCCAGTTCCGCGCTGATTTCTATTCAGTGCGGTATTTGCGATGGAAACTTTTTCGAATAAAAAGTCTGGGTCGAAATTCCCGTGCTCAACTTTCACAGAGGGAAAAAAAAATATAAACACCAAACGCGCATCATATGTGATGTCAGTCCGACGTGCGAGAGAGGAATGTTGGTTACACTGTATGTACGTTGGATGATCTTGATGGAAAGCTTCCATCTATTCCTAACAGCTGAGTTGGGTTGTTTTACCTCTGAGCGGCACTTTTTTGCACACCATGGGCTAAATGGCCAGGTCACATGGACCCCGAAGGCTCAGAGAAGGTTGCGAGAGGGGACCCACTGGAACAGCTGTTGGGAGACAGATGGTAGCCTCCCGTCAAGGCCATCCAGCGTGTTCTTTAACGTGCACAGGGTATGGCCCTCTTCCGCACACGAGGCCACGGCTTAACGTCCCATCCGACGGACGGCGGCCTTTCCAAGCCCATCGGTGTCCCCTAATGATCGTGGGTAGGGCGGGGAATTTTGCGGAGATAAATCTAAACGCTGACCCAGCTGGGATTCGAACCTGGGAACTACAGATTACGAGCCTGGCGCGCTACCGACTGAGCCCCCCCCCCCCACGTGCAAGAGAGGAATGCTGGTTACACTGTAAATGAACACGTTGGATGGTCTTGATGGGAAGCTTCCATCTATCCCTAACAGCAGTTCAGTGGGTTTCCCTACCGAACCTTGCCGTGAGTTGTATGGTTTTTGTCCCTTAAATTGCCACCAACAGCATACAAGACTATCTCCGTTGGACCTGGCGGTTTATTTAGCCTATTATAGCTTAAGATTAAATATTCAATAATAAAAAAGAAAGGGTTAAGGGCAAAAGAAAACTTTTAACCTTACTAGGAATAAAGATTCTATAAATAAAAAATAAGTAAATAAATAAATACCCCCTCAAGCTGCTGCTTGCCACAGAGGTCTGACAGGAGCCTGCCAGTTTATATGCCATAGTAGAAGGTCTGAGAGGATGGCAGGACCTCAGCAGAAAAACGACACATACATCCATGCCTTACCCGGGGCTCGAACCCAGGTCCCGTAGATCAGTAGCCAAGCGTGCTAACCACTCGACCACGGGACAGCTTAAAAAATAAATACCCCCTCAAGCAGCTGCTTGCCACAGAGGTCTGACAGGAGCCTGTCAGTTTATATGTCATAGTAGAAGATCTGAGAGGATGGCAGGACCTCAGCAGAAAACAACCATGCCTTAACCGGGGCTCGAACCCAGATCCCGTAGATCAGTAGCCAAGCGCGCTAACCACTCGGCCACGGGACGGATTCTATGGAAAATGAAATACATTTATTTTGTGCACCTCCCATACTTTGGAGTGTAGCCTACACTCAGATTGTAATCAGACAGAAAGTACTTTGAACGGATTAAAATAACCCCTCAAGCAGCTGCTTGCCACAGAAGCCTGACAGTTCAATACGCCATAAGGAAGATCTGTAATAATCGAAATATTCAATAATTGTCTGTGGTTAATACATTAAGAAATAATTGTCAGACTTCTGTGGCAAGCAGCTGCTTGAGGGGTTATTTATTTTAATTCGTTCAAGGTACTTTCTGTGTGATTACAATCTGAGTATAGGCTACACTCCAAAGTATGGGAGGGGGAGGGGGCGGGGGTGGCTCAGTCGGTAGCGCGCCAGGTTCGTAATCTGTAGTTCCCAGGTTCGAGTCCCAGCTGGGTCAGCGTTGAGATTTATCTCCGCAAAATCCCCCGCCCTGCCCACGGTCAGTAGGGGACACCGATGGGCTTGGAAAGGCCGCCGTCCGTCGGATGGGACGTTAAGCCGTGGCCCCGTGTGCGGGAGAGCCATACCCTGTGCACGTTAAAGAACACGCTGGATGGCCTTGACGGGAGGCTACCATCTGTCTCCCATCAGCTGTTCCAGTGGGTCCCCTACCCCAACCTTCTCTGAGCCTTCGGGATCCATGTGACCTGGCCATTTAGCCCATGGTGTGCAAAAAAGTGCCGCTCAGAGGTACAACAATCCAACCCAACCCAAAGTATGGGAGGTGCACAAAATAAATGTATTTTATTTGCTATAGAATCTTTATTCCTAGTAAGGTTAAAAGTTTTCTTTTGCCCTTAACCTTTTCTTTTATTGAATATTCCGATCCATATCTTAACCGTGACTCGAACTCAGGTCCTTTTGATCGTTTACCGCAACTGGGCTTCCAAACTTCCTGGTATCTTAAAGTAATTACCTACAACCGAAATGGCTTCAATAGCAAACCGAAGCATATGCATTAAAATGAGAAAAGATTAAAATTAAATGGCATTCGGACAATCGTAATAACACACCCTTCAGTTCGTTGAGGTTACCTCCGTTGTTGGTAATGGCCTCGTTTTGTGGTTTCGTAGTGTTCACTCTATACGGCCCCTCGTCTTGTAGTGCGTCGTGCCACTGGTTGCTAGGGTGTCACTACGAATGGTATAGGGACTGCAGACTGACAGCGCCCATATATCAGTCGGGGAAAGCACACGCAGGTGTTGGCGGACAAATTAAGCCAAGTGGGGCGTGAATGACAGAACGGCGCGGTAACGGTATCCTCTGCTATCGTTCCTTTTGGCCATTCCACAGGTCCTGACAGAGATGCATTGAGGCGGCTACCATGGCTGTTATCATTGTAGCACTTGTGACGCATGGACCGATACAAAGTATTACCTTGTAACTGGGCACAATGGGATACTATCTTTACTGGATGAGCGTGACCATTAGTACGCGTCTTCTTCTTCTAATAACCACGAAAAGAAAAGTTACAGAAAAGAACCTTATGGGCTGTTTTTTTATTTGAACATTTGCAATTTCGATAAGGGGTATTTTCTCCGTTAACCTCCGCTTGCCTTCTGTGCCTTCTGGATCCAGTAAAGAAAACTTTTAACCTCCGCTTTGCCTTCTGTGACAAAGGTGGGGGGGGGGAGACCAATGGGATTCAAATGGACACTGTCCCTCTGACGGGAAATTAAGCCGCGGTTCCATGTGCAGGCCATCTGTATCCTGGATACCTTAAAGAATATGCTAGATGATTTACCGTCTATCTACTGTCCAGTAAATTTATTTCTTCTGCTCTCTGAGTCCTTGGGATCTTTGGGATTTTGGCATTTAGTCCATTGTGTACCCTAAGTATCCTTCTTTATCTTCTGATAACCACGAAAAGGAAGTTACCGAAAGGAACTTATTGGTCAACAGAAGCAGATAGACACTCAAAAGCGAAATAACCCAATCCAACTTTAAAGGGTGGGTTGGGTTGTTTTACCTCTGAGCGGCACTTTTTTGCACATAATGGGCTAGACGGCCAGGTCACAAGAACCCCGAAGACTCAGAGAAGATTGGTGGATGGACTCGCTGGAACAGCTGTTGGAAGACAGATGGTAGCTTCCTGTCAAAGCTATCCAGCGTGTTCTTTAACGTGCACAGGGTATGACTCTGTTTTATAAAACCAAATTAAAAAGTAGTAGTTTTGTTTATCACAAGTTATATTAAAATATCCCTTGATTGGACAGTCAGTATTCCACTCCAACAAGGCCTCTGTGCACATAAGAATATTGCATTTCAACAGTCTGAAAAACTTATTTTTTAAACAGTACAAGAAAATTATTTCAGTACTTTCGTTGGTAACAATAACCTGCGAAATATGCCTACCCTAAATTTTAAATCACCACTTTGATAAGGGCGGGGGGTGGCTCAGTCGGTAGCGCGCCAGGCTCGTAATCTGTAATTCCCAGGTTCGAGTCCCAGCTGGTTCAGCGTTGAGCCTTTCCTTAGAAAACTTCTGGCCCTGCCCACGGTCAGTAGGGGATACCGATGGACTTGGAAAGGCTGCCATCCGTCAAATGGGACGTTAAACTGTGATCCAGTGTAAGGATAGCCAACCCTGTGCACGTTAAAGAACACACTGGACGGCATTGAGGGGAGGCTATCATCTGTCTTCCAACACCTGTTCCAGTGGGTCCCCTCCCCCTATCTTCTCTGAGCTTTCGGGGTCCTTGTGACCTGGAAAAAAACTTAAATTGTGGAAATGATATCAACATGATGAAGAAGTATCAACATTATTTCTCAAAATATGGTGGACAGCATATTATTTTAAGCAGTCAGAAGAACCAAATTAGCCCATGATGTGCAAAAATGTGCCGCTCAGAGGTAAAACAGCCCAACCTACCATTTTGATGAGATATTTTGAAACATGTTTCCCAAACGTTGCGCGCGTTGTTCCCTTGGAAGTTAGGCTACTGTTTTTATTAATATATTCACTGGATTAAAATTAACTTCATTGAGAGGGATATTTAAATAAAGATATCCCAAAGTTATTTAACTACAGTTAAAACGATAATCATGTTAATAGTAACAGCGCCATCTCGTTTTTCAAGAGTGTCAGAATATTTAATGCCGTTTCATGTTCAGTTATTCCCTATTGATAACGAAAGAAATAATCCTAGAGTAATGAAGAAAGATTTGTTCACATCAGCCTTTTGATTCCATTCACAGAAAGAATCAAAACTTTCTCATTTCATTCTTTTCCGAAACGAGAACCACGATTCAATCACAGCATCGATAACGTTGCGGATCGCAATGCTATTGTGTTCTTCTATTACCGAATAAGTCTTAATTACGGTTGACCCTTGTTTGATTATAAAGTGAAATAGAAAGGGAAGATACATAATGTAGAGGAGTAAAAAAACTTAAATTGTGGAAATGATATCAACATGATGAAGAAATATCAACATTATTTCTCAAAATATGGTGGACAGCATATTATTTTAAGCAGTCGGAAGAACCAAATAAGTTATTTTGCAATATACGATGGGCCGCATTTTATTTAAGCAAAAATAAAACATAATCACTTATATTGTTTTATTATTTAAATGCTACATTCTTTTAATACTAAAACATAAAACTGAATTTATTTTATAATGGATTCAACTTCAGCTATATTCTGACACGCGTTTGAGCTAATCACAGTTGAGCCAAGCCAGTAAGCCACAGTTCGATACCACGATTACGATTGAACGACCTGCTTGTGGGCCGCACACAATGACTTCGCGGGCCGCATGTCTGAGATCTCTGCTTTAGAAAAAAAGAAAAACACTGACTGCATTCTACAAATGCATACAATTATAATGCTCTTGAATTTGTACTATTACACACGAAAATATAGTTGAAGGTTTGCTTACAACTCCTAAATTTCTAACTTTTTTTTGTTCTCTGTGGGTATTGAACGCAAGTCAGCAAGATGCAAATGAGATATTGATGTGGGAGCAAGAACATAGCTCAACCTGATGAATACGAAAGCTTCCGCAGTTGCCAGGGATTTCCTCTAGCGATCTTTATTTTGAATAGTCCCGGTTGATTAATTTAAAGGTGCATCCTGGAGGTATTCTTCTCTTAAGGTTCCCGGCCCTGCCTTGCAGTTCGTGACAACTTGATTAGAGCGTCTGAGGATTTCTCCTCACCACTTTAATCTCTCCTCCTGCCCGTTCGACGAAGAGCATTGCAATGGAGGAGCAAGTCAAGAAATAAAAACGGCTATTGTTGCCCAGTTGCCGAGATGTGCACCGGCCACAACCATAACAAACAAGGCCGTTGAGCTGGCTGTGAGTGATAAGAATCCCCGATATTGGTCCTTCGCAGCATCAGCCGGCTCTCCTCTCACGTTCCCTGCGACTTCTCTCTTTCTCTCCCCATCTCTCCTTTTCCTCTGCATCCTCTTCCTTCTCCTCCCAAGTGCTTCTAGTAGCAGGTAGTAGTAGTGATGGCTGCGGCTCTATTGTTTCCGGCCTTTCTCCCTCAGTTCCCTTGTCGGAACGGTTACATCTTCTTGCTCTCCCGTGGCTATCTGAACATGCTCCTGCCTCTGACAGCGTACTTAAAACCAGGACTTCCCATGGTTCCCTGCTCATTACACGGCTCGCCTCCCTGGCTACTGCAGTCTCTATTAGTGCGGCTGGCCATTGGGGAGCTTCTTGCGGATGGTGGCAGATGGCGTTAGTAGTGATACTGCACGCACACACACCACCCTTAAGCCTGCTTGCATGCACGCATACATGCACGCCATTACCCTGGCGTCGCATTACACCTCTCCGACCATTCCTCTCTCGTCCGCCAGACCTGCTGGCCGTCTTGGCGCCAAGCAGCACGAGCCAATTTACATATTTAATGATCGCTCACCCGCGCGTGTCTGGCTTTTTTCCGAGAGCCGAGTATCGAACGGAAGAAGGCGTCGGTCGGGCGTCGTTCTAATCCCTCGGCTCCTTCGCTGGTGGCGATGTTGCGGCAGACAAGAGTCCATGCGACTTCTCAGCAGCATCATACGCAGCAGAAGAGCCGCGTCCAAAAGAGTACGTGGAGCATTAATCGAGAACTTATCTCTGAAGTTGGCTTAACTGGAGCAGCCTTGCTTCGGATTCAGGATTCAGAGATCTTCCTTCAGGCACAGAGATGTGTTTCTCTTCTGCTAAGGAGGAATGGTCCGAGGCAAAGCTGTTTCTCTCTCTCTCATCTTTTGTATTGATTAGGTTCTTCTGGTTTGTTCAGAAGACGGGAGCGCTATAATCCGCCGCTTTTCATACTCCGAAAGATCCCACTAACCTTTTGTTCAATCAGAAAATTCAGCATCTAACTGAAACAATGAAGAGCTAGGGTTCAGATATGGATATAAACAATCTAGGTTTTTTAAGTTGACTCGGTGCTTATGTAAGAGGAAGAAAGGGAAAAATCGAAAGCTTTTCATTCATATTCATTCGACAGTTTCAAAACCTAATAAAAGCTAAAAATACAGGCTCATTGCACAGCTAAAAGTACAAGTTCATTGTACAGCTAAAAGTACAGGCTCATTGTACAGCTAAAAGTACAGGCTCATTGTACAGTTAAAAGTACAGGCTCATTGTACAGCTAAAAATACAAGCTCATTGCATAGCTAAAAGTACACACTCATTGTACAGCTAAAAATACAGGCTCATTGCACAGCTAAAAGAGTACAGGCTCATTTTGCCTGACTTATATCGCACACCGCGGTCACATGACGTATTACGTGTTGGAATGAACCATTTATGGTACGAAGGGCGGTGTACCTAATAAACTGGTATCTTAGTGTAATTGTGTGTAAAATGTTTTTTACTTTTTCTTTAGTGACATTTTCCGGTAAAAATTCCTAATATTAAGGTTTAAGATCTTTGAATGTGATAGTCCATTGGTAAAAAAGGGAAGCTTTCCAATACATTTAGAGGATAATATATACGAGGTCATTATAAAAAAAAATCATACTTTAAAGTGCTTTATTTTATTGAATAATTAAGTAACAAATGTAATTGTGTTACATCCAATAAACTTTCAAAGTTTGGTTTTGTGTTCAATTGACTTCGATGTTTGGAGCCATTGATGGCTTGCTAATCAACACTGCTTCCATATTCGTCTCAGCATATCTGGTGTAACACTTGCAACAGCTGCAAATATTTTTTCCTTTAAATGTCAAATTACAATTTTTTTTTGAATAAACGATGTTTTTAATGTATTCCAAAAGTAAAAATGTCCGATAGTTTGAAAACGATCCAGATCGGTCCACCTTTGCTGATTTAGTGATTTGGAAAATTTGCATTTAGAGACATTACTTCGGATACTAACTCTACGCAGTCATAACAAAGAAACTTTCAGAGTTCCTTGGGATTTTGGACACACAATTACTTTTGTAACTTAATTATTTACTAATATACAACACTTTAAAAATGGGTATACTTTTATCATCATCATCATCATCCTCAAGCAGCCATGGGCTACGGAGGTCCAATCAGACCGTGCATCAGTCCAGTTCAGTGGGTTTATATGGTCAGCACCAGGACCCTGTGTGGTTGACCACTCCTCAGCAGGGTAGAAAAAAAAGAAAAGTAGCCATAGTTGTCCAGATCAGTAGGCCACACTAATCTGGTAGCCCTCGCCTTCCGTTCACTTCCACAAGAGAGCATCTCTTTTGAAAGGTACTAACGGTCTGCACCACGAGAAGGCGGGGTCGGACATAAAGCCGGTTCTATGCATCATCACAGGGGATTGGTGCGTAGCTCTCCTTCCAGTGACTACCTAGCTACCTTTTACAGACCATTCTTTTAAATACTCCTATATATTAAAAAGAGGAGAAAAGTACTCGTCAGGAGTAAAATATTATGAAGAGAGGAACTTTCTTAGGTGGACGTGGTTTGAATCAAACTCGGCTCAAGACATTTTTACTCTACAGCCATTATCATCATGACACTTAAACTACCTAACAACAGTGATTAAATGCTTCGTAGAACTGTTTATTGGCTTATTTCAGTGACAAGACGTGAATGGAAGCAATTAAGACAATGACACTATGCTGTTGACGTATCGAAGGATCCCTAAGGTAATTGATTCATTGAGCTAAAGTCTTGCCAATCAAAAATGATTGATTGATTCCCAATGATTAGCAATGACTTATAGCTCAATCAGCCAATGATCTATGAGATGTGTTAACTGCGCAGCCTCAGTTTCTTCTACGATTGCACACTTCGCCACTGGTTAATTTAAGTGGTTAGCTTTAATAATTACCGCTTTTAATGATAATTTTAATTTTGCTAAAGACAGTGGCTACTGATCTACGGGACCTGGGTTCGAGCCCCGGATAAGGCATGGATGTATGTGTCGTTTTTTTGCTGAGGTCCTGCCATCCTCTCAGACCTTCTACTATGGATATAAACTGACAGGCTCCTGTCAGACCTCTGTGGCAAGCAGCTGCTTGAGGGGGTATTTATTTATATTTATTTAAAGACAGTGTTAGTGAAGTAGACTCATTGAACATATATGAGGGTTATTTCAAGACCATCCAGCGTGTTCTTTAACATGGAGAGAGTATGGCTTTCATTACACGAAATCATGATTAATATTTCTTCAACGGGATGATGACTTTTTCAGAATAAGGCATCTTTTACTGGTAGAAGATTTAGCCAAAATTTCACCGTTGGCACCAGAGTTCGAACCCGAGAACCCCATTTAACAAGATTATTTCCCTATTGACTCCATTCATCCGTGTCATCCCCTTCAGCCACCAAAAAATTCAGTAACGGAAGCTTTTGGCAATTAGCCCTCATGGAAAGAGTCATCGCTTTCACTAAACTGGTCGCGAAGTCCTGACGCCATTCCAAGATTCTCTCTTATTACTTGAGGTGAGTTATTTACGTTTATGAGAAGTTATGTTATGGGGCAACGTATTCTTCGTTGATGAATTTCTGCTAATGCTGAAGACACTGATTTGAACACGACGGGTTTCATCAAAAGTCTTTGTACAAAAGTCCTTTCGATAATGACTGCCTACGTTGTCACTGTCTAAGACATACTATTTTATGCTGAAACATTAAACCGTACTTTATCTGAGAAGTGAAACAACGTCTTTTATAGTCGAGACTGATTTGTCTGTATTTTATGGTCCAGCTAACCAGCACACCTGGAAATGTGACGATACAAAACTGTCTCTTGTCACCACATGAAAGACTGGGTTGTTTCATCTCTGAGCAGACTTTTGCGCACATAGGGGACTAAATAACCAGATTGCAAAGACCAGAAGGATTCTTATTGGATATGAGAAGGGAATATGCTGGAAAGCTGTTAAGGGATAGATGGTAGATTCTCGTCAAGGCCATCCAGCTTGTTCTTTAACGTGCACAGGGTATGGATCTCTTGTAGACGCACCCACGGCATAGCATCCCATCAGACAGACAGTTGCCTTTCCAAGCCCATCGGTATCTCCCTTTTTCACGGAGGAAAAAAATGGGGAGTCGGAGAAAGAAATTTCAATGCTGGCACAATGAGGAATCAATCTAGAAACATCAGGTTACCACGTGAAAGGACTAAGCATTCTGGAACATGCTTAATTTAACTGCAGTTAGGGGACATCTCAAAAATAACATTTCCTCGAATCATAGGATAGGCCAAGGAATACTGCACTTAATTGGCTTCCTAAAAGCCTGAACATGTGATTACTCTCTGTGGGAATTCCCAAAGGGATTGTTGCAAAAGAAAAGCCACTAACAATCTGCAGCTCAATTTAAACAAGAGTACAGATGTTTCTAGGCGTGCAGTAAAGTGGAAATTTCCTGGAAAATGTCTCCAGAATCTACTAAGCTACTACAGCAAAAAACATTCCTTCTATGCAATTAATTAGGTACAAACTGATCCACTAAAAAACTAATTCTTGAGTATTATGTTCACGTTTGTAAGTTACAAGGATAACTGTAAAATACAAATGGGGAAAAAACGTGATAGAGATATTTGAACAGAAGAATAGGATTTTGGTTATAAGACTTTTATCCTCTCTGTTTTTTTTTTAATCAGGGATTGGGTTGGGTTGGGTTGTTTTACCTCTGAGCGGCACTTTTTTGCACACCATGGGCTAAATGGCCAGGTCACATGGACCCCGAAGGCTCAGAGAAGGTTGGGGGAGGGGACCCACTGGAACAGCTGTTGGGAGACAGATGGTAGCCTCCCGTCAAGGCCATCCAGCGTGTTCTTTAACGTGCACAGGGTATGGCTCTCCCACACACGGGGCCACGGCTTAACGTCCCATCCGACGGACGGCGGCCTTTCCAAGCCCATCGGTGTCCCCTACTGACCGTGGGCAGGGCGGGGAATTTTTGCGGAGATAAATCTCAACGCTGACCCAGCTGGGACTCGAACCTGAGAACTACAGATTACGAGCCTGGCGCGCTACCGACTGAGCCACCCCCGCCCCTTTAATCAGGGAAGTAAGGGGAAAAGAAGCAAGGAGGTTACAACCTTGGAGAATTTTTAATAATCGGAACGGAGACGAAAACGCAAATATAGTTATAATAACAGATATTTTGTAAGAAGAGTTCTGTAAAAGATCAATATAATGGAGAGGAATATACATTTCACTATTTGGCGAGAATGATTTATGAAGATAAACCGAAATGATGATGCGATGTTGTGGTACGTTCTGGTTCAATAGAGTTACTTGCACACCTTCCCCCTCCTTCGAAAAAGAATTATTTCTAGATCCGGCCCGTTTCTAATCATTCCGTTATATTGTCTTTGCAGACCTAAGATGCAAGATTTCAAGACTTTAATATTATTTAAATCAATAACCTATTCCTAAACTGAAATTAGACCAAGCGTCGTGATTTTGCAGCCACAATCATTCATCACCATGCTTTACTTGAAAATATCTTCAGTGATGATATTTTCCATTATTTTATAGAAAAGAACACTTATTTAGCAAAAGTGTAGGAGAAGGATTTAGTTGCAACTGTCGTAGTCAAACACGATTCAGTATCAGCTGCATTCACGTCATCTGAAACATTTTATTTATTGGGGATATTTGCTGAATTGGAGAATTTTTTTCGTGCCTTTTCTTTGGTTCTTTGGGCGATCTTTCTCCCCGAGAATGTCTCCTTTCTAGGCGTATGTCTTCGGCAGACAGGAATCATGTGGCTCTTCCGACGTATTTATTGTACATATTGCTTCTAAGATTTAAAGGATCCATCAGTTGCTTTTGCAAGAAGGGCCTCAGGAGAGAGAAAAAAAAAATGGTGTCTGCGTTTCGCGTAAATCACGTTGTAAGAATCTCTTCTGTCTCTGTGCGATTCAATAGTTTTTGTTTGCTACGGTATTGTGAAGAAAAATGGAACACTGGAAAGCCCGCTTTCCTTTCTGTTTATACAATAGGCAACTGCAAATTGTTTGCAAACGTGGATCCAAAGTGATTGAAGGAAGAATGAATGCTGACTTTAATAAGGAGGCATTTTGCTTGGTTTTTGTTTTTCCCCTTTGGTTATCTGCTTTCTTAAGATGAGCGTGTTATGCCTGGGTGCAAAAGTGTCTGTTGGTTTGCTGTTGCCCACGGACAGGAGTCGCTTATTTACAGATGTCTGGTGAATTCTGATGGCTAGCGAAAATAAAAAGTTATGGATTTCAGAGTTTTTACGTTGCTCTAGACAGCAGTGAAAACTGAAATTGAAAATTTTAGACAATTAATTAGTTA
Organism: Ryuthela nishihirai; assembly: GCA_038380435.1. Classification (NCBI taxonomy): domain Eukaryota; kingdom Metazoa; phylum Arthropoda; class Arachnida; order Araneae; family Heptathelidae; genus Ryuthela; species Ryuthela nishihirai. Next base: position 25,411,335 of record JAWZYU010000009.1, on the reverse strand, counting down.
GCCATTCAAGAATCTTTCACAACTAATTATTTTGTTTCTAGACAGTTAATTAGTCATTTAGGGTACTACACAATTAATAATTCAAAGTGCAATATAATTAGTTATTCATATGAAATTGATTAGCCATTCATTTCCTGTACAGTTGACTTTAACAGGACAAAGATGTCATCCAATTAAACCATCAAACAACCATTAAAATTACTATCTGAAATGACTGCCCACTCTTATTAGTGAGAGGAGGACCAATCGGTTTAGGATCATAGTCTGTGATACCTTTCTCTGAGTGAAGCCCGGGAGAGAGAGTGAGAAGAGAATCCATTGAGAATGGGGACACCAATGGGCTTGAAAATGCCCTTCTTCGTTTGTTATGGGAGGACGTTAAGCCATGGTCTGTGTGCAGGAGAGAGAAACGTGCTCTCAGCACGTAAAATTAGTCCCGATTTTTCAACACCTAATTGCTAGTGGATTTACGACTCTCTAGGGACTGGGTCAGCGGTGAGACTTATCTACGCAAAACTCTCCGCCCTGCCCACGGTCAGTAGGGGACACCGATGGACTTGGAAAGGCCGTCGTCCGTCGTCCGTCGGATGGGACGTTAAGCCGTGCCCCCGCGTGCGGGAGAACTTTACCCTGTGCACGTTAAAGAACACACTGGATGGCCTTGACGGAAGGCTACCATCTGTCTCCTAACAGCTCTTCCACTGGGTCCCCTCCCCCAACCTTCTCTGAGCCTTCGGTGTCCTTGTGACGTAGCCAATTAGCCCATGGTATGCAAAAAAAAAAGTGCCGCTCAGAGGTAAAACAACCCAACTCTCTAGGGTCAAGGTAACCGTCCCGGTGGCCGATTGGTTATCGCGTTTGGCTACTGATAAAAGGGATATGGGTTCCAGCCCCTGGTAAAGCTTGGATGTTTGTGTTGTCTTTCTGCCGAAGTCTCTCCCTCCTCACAGATTTTTTCTATGGCGTATTAAACAGACAGGCTTCTCTTACACCTCTATGGCAAGCAGCTGCTTGAGGGGTAAATTATTTACGTTTTTGTTACGCTGAAGAAATGCTTGAGGGGTAAATTATATATATTTTTATTACGGTGAAGGAATAGTTTTATGGCTCGACTCAATTTTCTCAGATGTGGAGGAGTTCTGTTTACACTTCTGAGGGTGATTTATGAGTTTCAAACTCTATGGAATATATTGTGCAGCTTTGTCAAAGGAAGCCACTCAAGGGTGACCATGAGGAGAGTTCTCTGTGTTCTTACAGCTGACCAATGGGTTCATTTAGGGGTCATAGTAAGGTTATTAGTTTGGGGTCATTTAGGACTGGTAAAAAAGTCTCTCTCTAAACATCTCTAATCTTACAGTTCAGCATATATGTAACCATTTTTTTCGTCATTTGAATTGTAATAAGCGCTCCGAACATCTCATTAGGTTTGTTTCTCTAATATCTACATCGAAATCTGCCTTCCGGTCTGAAAAAATGTATTGATTATAAGAAGACGCTAAAATTCCACGAAGGCAAGTTGTCCTCACTCTGCACGTGGAACCAGCCAGGTGGTAGACAGTGGTGGGAGTAGGGATAGGGTGCGTGAGGGATGTAGAGTTGAGGCTGCCGCGGTGATTTGAAAAGGAGAAAACCCAGCAGGCCAGCAACCCTTCTGGGCGGCCATGTAATGGGATGCTTACCTCCTCTGTGTGTTCTTCCATCATAATCCACAAGGGCGACGAAGCAACGGCAGTCATTCCCTCGCCACACGAGTGCAACGTGATCTCAGTGAATTTCCATGTCGCCCTCGCTACCCAGCGTTCAACGTGCGGTTACCAACCCCGTATTTACCGCTCTTGCGGGTCCCCTCCCTCTGGTGGAGTGCACGTGTGGCAATGTGCCGTGAGAACGGCAGACAGCCCGAGTCCGGGGGAGGGGGGAAATGCAGGGACGAGGAGTGAGGGTTCGAAGGGAGAGGTGCAGTAGACATGTTCCGCTCACAAAGGGGCACGATTTAGCCTTTTGGATTCGGTCATTGGGGGAGTGGCCACGTGTACGACATGAAGCGTGAGGCTTCGTAAGTTCGGAGAGTTATATTTCATCACGCGAGTTGGGGAGGGGTAATGGAAACTGAAAGTTATTTCAGCAGTCAATCATTACGGAGTTGTTAGGGAAAAAAATCGTGAAAAATGATCGGCAGAAAGAGGCAAAAAAATGGAGGAGAGCACTGGCAGGGTTACTGATTTATGCTTTTTTCGTCAGGAAGGGTGTGAGGATGGCTGAGTTGACGGTTACGAGCGAGAACTAGCCCATCAACAGAAAATATTAGAGGCAGCCTATCCTTCATTTTCTCTTGTTATTGGCGTGGAAGCTAAATTGTTATAGAGTTAGCATTCGGTTCTTTTTTTCTTCTTCACTGAATAAAGAAAACTTATTTGAGGCTTGATTGCGTCGATTATATGCATGGAATGGCTGCAGGCTCTGAACATTTTACCAAATCGCAAAGATTAAGGTTTGGAACACTGAGAAACATTCTTTGATAAGAGAAAAGCTCTTAATGTTCAACAAGTGTTTTCAGATCACTAGACCAGTGACTGTTCTGTTTGTGTTTGATTTTGCTTATAATTAAATTTTTGCAATGCAAATAGAAATGCCAATTTTGCAGTGGAGTAGCAGCTATCAATCATTAATTATTAATAAACCATTAAATAATTAATAAACCATCCGTCAAGTAGCTTGGGCCACACAGGTCTGATAAGATCCCTTCAGTATAATACGCCATAAAAAATGCATGTGAGTCAAGCAAGACCTCATCAGAACGTCAACGCAAGAAAAGGAACATCCGCAATTCTTCCCGGGTTCGAACTCAGGGTAAGTTGATCCGAAGTCAAGCAATCTAACCCACTTGGCCATCAAGATGGTCAATGCACATACGTACATCCCCTCTCTCTCCCTCCCTCCTTAAGCAGCCACAGTAGGCTCACTTTATCTTAGCTCTACCCTTTTTCTGAGATATTTAGGCACATTGTTCTTAACTTTGTTCATTAATCAACACGGCGGAATCATCACAGTATCTTTCTGCATAATATGCTGCTTAAAGTAGGTTGCCGACTCCTACAACTCATGATAGTGACCTATGAGACTATCAGTTCGCAACGATATTGAGAAACTTTGGCCCGTTTAAGGCATGCAATAAAGTCGAAGCGCCTAGAACTTTTGTGCGTAAAGTTTGTTTTGTTGCTTGACAACGCCTGTTCCCTCAACAACGTTGAACAGGCATCATTGGGAGTGCCTAGAACACCCTCTAAAGAGTCCTGACCTACCACCCATGTAATTTTCATATTTTCGGTTCTCTAATATGAAAAATAATATGAAATGATGAAGTTCGAGTCGGATGAAGAGACTTAGGCTTGGTTACAGAATTCCTCAAACAGCCAAAGTCATTCTACAAAGAGGTTGGGTTGGGTTGTTTTACCTCTGAGCGGCACTTTTTTGCACACCATGGGCTAAATGGCCAGGTCACATGGACCCCGAAGGCCCAAAGAAGGTTGGGGGAGGGGACCCACTGGAACAGCTGTTGGGAGACAGATGGATGGCCGTCAAGGCCATCCAGCGTGTTCTTTAACGTGCACAGGGTATGGGTCTCCCGCACACGGGACCACGGCTTAACGTCCTATCCGACGGACAGCGGCCTTTCCAAGCCCATCGGTGTTCCCTACTGACCGTGGGCAAGGCGGGGAATTTTGCGGAGATAAATCTCAACGCTGACCCAACTGGGACTCGAACCTGGGAACTACAGATTACGAACCTGGCGCGCTACCGACTGAGCCACCCCCGCCCCCTACAAAGAGGAAATCATATTGCTAACTTCATGTTGGGGACAAATATCTCAACAGGAATAGACACTCTCTACATATAAATATATCCATTATGCTTTATTTTCTACTTGTCCACTTTTCATTTGAACGACCCTTTATATACATTTGGGTACAGTCGGTCAAAAAAGTATCCGAACACTACGGTTGATTACAGAATTGAAAAAAATATCTGGCAACTTTTTTTTAGAAAATAGTGATCTGGCAACCTTCGTGTCACGTGACACGAAGGTTGCCAGATCACTATAGTGATCACTATAGTGTCACGTGACACGAAGGTTGCCAGATCACTATAGTGATCACTATAGTGTCACGTGACACGAAGGTTGCCAGATCACTATAGTGATAACGAACGTGACACGAAGGTTGCCAGATCACTATTTTCTAAAAAAAAGTTGCCAGATATTTTTTTTAATTCTGTAATCAACCGTAGTGTTCGGATACTTTTTTGACCCACTGTACATACCAATATACATACCAAGCCATATGTTTTACGTTAGTATAAGTTCAACTCTACTAGAAATAAACAAATTTTGGTCTACAGAGAACCTTTTTCTTGCAAGTACTTAGGTGGGTCATTTAATTCGGGACTGCCGTCGCCAATAATTAGGTACTTTTCGTACGAATTAATACATGATAGGTGGCAACACAGCGACACTTCAAGGGTACGGAGCAGTGAGTGCAAGCTGAAACACGTTACGATATGGTCGCAAGTTGGATTGGGTTGTTTTACCTCTGAGCAGCAATCTGAGAGCTAAATGGCGGAGTCAAAAGGATCCAGACGTCTCAGAGAAAGTTGAAGGGAGGAGACCCACTGGAACAGCTGTTGGGAGACAGATGATAGCCTCCCATCAAGGCCATCCAGCGTGTTCTTTAACGTGCACAGGGTATGGCTCTCCCGCACACGGGGTCACGGTTTAGCGTCCCATCCGACGACGGCGGCCTTTCCAAGCCCATCGGTGTCCCCTACTGACCGTGGGCAGAACGGGGAAATTTGCGGAGATAAATCTCAACGCTGACCCAGCTGGGACTCGAACCTGGGAACTGCAGATTACGAGCCTGGCGCGTTACCGACTAAGCCACCCCAGGCGTATATCAGGTACGGAAAGCTACTAATTGGTGACAGCAATCCACGAATTGAAGGATCCACTCTCTTGCCTTGCTTTGAATAGCTAAAGAGTTTCAAGACTACCTTGCTCTGAATCACATTTTCTACTTAAGACAAATATGGTGCTGGAGGTAGACCACCAGGCTCATCACGTGAGAAAGTAAAACCAGTGGGGTTGATACACCATCATCTGTTGGATGCGACACTAAACCATGGTTCATTCAGTTGCACAAAGCTTATACATTGTGTGTGCTAAAACATACAAGATTAATCTGACTGTAGGCCCCATCTTGTACGAAGTATTGTTTCTTTCAATCACTTAGCACTGAATTTGATTGATGTTCTAGTGAACTTGGCAATTTAACCAATTATGCAGGAATAGACCACGAAAAACCTTTAGGGATCTTTGGGAAGTCGTTATTGCTTGGTCAATGGCGTAACAAAGTAGTTCAAGATAAAACAATGCAGTGTCGTAAATATATAATTGTTTGACCGATTTTGTTTATTTCCAATTGTAAACTGTTTATTGTGCAATTCTACCGACTGCCATTGTCATTTATTTTTTGAGAGACAGTTTGAGCTGACTTTCGAACCGGAGAAGTTTTCTATAAAGAAATTTTCGAAGTAATTCAAGAAACCTTTGGAAAATAATTGCCGATCAAACACGTTCATAAACTTTAAATGCAAAGAGGTTCAATGCATTAAAGAATCTTTGATCAGCCAACAATCCAAGTGCAGGTGGGTTGTTTTACCTCTGAGTGGCACTTTTTTTGCACTCCATGGGATAAATGGCCAGGTCACAATAACCCCGAAGGCTCAGAGAAAGTTAGGGGGAGGGGTCCCACTGGAACAGCTGTTAGGAGATAGATGGTAGCCTCCCGTCAAGGCCATCCAGCGTGTTCTTTAATGTGCATAGGGTATGGCTCTCCCTCACACAGGGCCACGGCTTAACGTCTCATCCGACGGATGGCGTCCTTTCAAAGCCCATCGGTGTCCCCTACCGACCGTGGGCAGGGCGGGGAATTTTGCGGAGAAAAATCTCATCCAGCTGGGACTCGAACCTGAGAACTACAGAATACGAGCCTGGCACGCTACCGACTGAGCCATCCCCGTCTCCTCCAAGTGCAGGTGATTGAATCACATATAATCATCAAATTCATCTACATCGTGAGCTCTTCGACCACTTCATTTCCCCCACCTAAACAGATTTTGCATCACTTTCCATCTACGATCCTTAAGGGCAACAAAAGAAATCACCAAACAAAATTTTCTCTCCCTCAGCCATGAGTGATGGTTGAATTGAGGAAATTATCTGGAGCATCTTATATGGTTTTGAACCTTCATCCTCCCTCCCCCTACCTCATCCCCAACGCCAATATCTGGAGGCAAGAAGCGAATCCAAGTTCTTCATTAAAGGCCGCTGAAGAGTGAGACGAAGTTCTAAACGGCCTTAATTGGATCTGGTGATGGTACAGATGCTGAGTGGCAGTACTGCTAAAGAGCTGTCGCACAAGGTGACCGACTCTGCAAGTGCCAGCAGGTCAGACAGAGAGACCCATTTCTTCGACATCGGCCACAGCTCCTCGTCCTCTTCTCTTGTGTGCTCAAGCGCTAGCTCAACATCTTCTGGCAAGCTCAACATCTTCTGGCAACGCCAGCAAGTTACGTGTTACTTTGTTTTCGCCTTTTTTTATCCTTTTTCTTAACGCCTTAACTGCTGTTGCCAAAGTCCTTCCTAAGACAAGTTGTTTGTCTTGGGGCTGCAAGATCATTTAGAATGACCCGATTGAAACATCCTCTGTCGTTTCCCACTCTCCTCCCCCCCCCACCACCTTTCTTCTCATCTTCTTCCTCCTCCACCGCCTTTGACTCTCTTGGCAAAGAAAAAAATACAACCGCAACTTGGAATCGCCAACTTAAGTTATTACGTTCAGCGTAAGGAATCGTTTCTTTTTTTTCCCATCTTTCTCTGTGACTCTTGAAGGCCATTTCTTGAACAAGGATTTCATCTCCTAAAGACAATTAAGAACAATATTCTCCAGAAAGAGAAGTAAACAATTTGATTTAGATCTCTTAATCAACGTCTTTAATCAGGGTTTTTGCTGGATCTTTATCCAGTTAAAAACATTGAAATCGAAATAATAATTACAATTAGTAGTCATCCACTATTTAAATTTTACTTTTCAAGAACCGAGGCTATTCGTGTTTTTACGAACGCCTAGCTTGTATCGAAAGCTTCGTTTTTTTGCCCTTCTCTGAGTAGGTAAGAGAAAAGAAGGGAACAGTCGATGTATTGATAGAGGAACAGTCGATGTATTGATGATCGATGTATTGATAGAGGAACAGTCGATGTATTGATGATCGATGTATTGATAGAGGAACAGTCGATGTATTGATGATCGATGTATTGATAGAGGTGGTAATGTGTGTGCTTGAGTGAAGAATCGTTACAGCAGGATTGAACTTTGCCTCACAACGAATCGTAGCCTCACAACGAAACCTCATTAACGAATCGTAACTCAGAGCCAAATGATTAAACTGGAAAGAAACTGAATGTTTCTCCAGTTGGTACTTTTATGAACCCAGTAATGGGCTCAAGGAGAGGAATTATACCAAATGGTTATGGGATTAGAATCCCTTCCCCCCTCCAAACCTATTTCCTCTTTAAGGTCTGAGTTGTTTTTCCTCTGAGTGGCACTTTTTCTGCACATAATGGGCTAAATGTCCAGGTCACAAACACCCCGAGGGCTCAAGGAAGATTAGTGGAAGGAACCACAGGACAGCTTTTTGGAGACAGATGGCAGTCTCCCGTCATGGTCATCCGGCTTGTGCTTTAGAGTACACAGAGTATGGCTCTTCTACATATGGGGCCACGGCTTAACACACATCAGAAGGACGGCGGCCTTTCCAAACCCACCAGTATTCATTTTTTATGACTGAAAGAAAGGAAAGTATTGGCAGAGATAAATCTCAACACCTGCAGAGTTGGTAATCGAACCTGGGAATTGAAGAAGGGAATTACGATCTTGAAGTACCGACTGAGTCAATTTCGCCCCCCCCCCCCCTCATTAAAGTGTGAATAATTTAAGTTGACTATAGTTGAATAGTTTCACTTTGAGGATAGTTTCTCAGTCTAATTATCTTGGGAAACTTTATCGGGAACTCAATCATTCAACTGTTCAGCTGTATTCAGCAACTATCCAACTATATTCAGCAACCATTCAGTTCTATTCAACTGTATGATAGATACCGAAAGTATGCTACGTGAGGTGGGTAAACAGGGGAAAAAGCATTGCTGCTGGAAAGTATCAGAATTAGTGGAGAGTAAGGAAAAATAGACAACACGAAACTTTGGCTATATAATAGTTTATTCTCTCAAAAGTTTGCTTGGTAGGGAAACTGGAACATTTTGTAAATGAGATAAGAGGAAGTTTGATACTATTGATTTCAGATGTTTATACAGTATCTTAGGAAATAGATGGTTTATGCAAATACTGATGAGGTTAGAGAAAGTAGTTATCAACTGTCTTTAAGCGACATCTTGTGCTGAAGAGATTACGCTGGTTTGGTCATGTTACCCTCATGCAGGAGCGGAGGTGGCTCAGTCGGTAGCCGCCAGGCTCGTAATCTGTAGTTCCCAGGTTCGAGTCCCAGCTGGGTCAGCATTGAGATTTATCTCCGAAAAATTCCCCGCCCACGGTCAGTAGGGAACACCGATGGGCTTGGAAAGGCCGCCGTCCGTCGCATGGGACGTTAAGCCGTGGCCTGTGTGCGGAGAGCCATACCTTGTGCGCGTTAAAGAACACGCTGGATGGCCTTGACGGGAGGCTACCATCTGTCTCCCAACAGCTGTTCCAGTGGGTCCCCTCACCGAACCTTCTCTGAGCCTTCGGGGTCCATGTGACCAGGCCATTTAGCCCATGGTGTGCAAAAAAGTGCTGCTCAGAGGTAAAATAACCCAACCCAACCCTCATGCAGAGCGACAAATTAGCTGAAAGAATTATCACGTGCTTAAACAACATTTCGAATTTCGTGAACATCGTGCTTAAACAACATTTCGAATTTCGTGAACATCGTGCTTAAACATGAAAAAAAAAAGGGCAGACCTAGAATAAGATTGATGGGCAATGCCAAATAAGGCTTTATTGGAATTGTTAAATGCATCAGGTATTGCTCATATGTTTGAAGAACTAAATTTAACCGTTTAGATCAGACCTGGGCATATTACAACCCGAGGGCCACATTTGGGCGCCACCTCTTTTTATGTGGCTCGCGAGCTACTAATGACAAATAAGTTAAATTTGTAAAAGAGAAAAAGAACGTTTATAGGCCAAAATGTCCAACTTCGGGAAAACAAATTCTTATTAAAAATTAATTTTAATACAATTATATTATTTATAGTTCACTTTAGATTTTTTTGTGTTGATTGTACATACATTATCATTATATATTTCTTTGGCGGCCCGTCTTTCCGATTCAGTTTTCTATGTGGGTCTTCAGCTAAAACGTTTGACCAGGCCTTGTTTAAATGAACCTCTGTAGTTTATAATTCAAGATTATTTAGCATGTAATTTACATTTTTCGCATATTTTTCGAGATTGTTCCAGAAAAACGGGTACTTTTTATCCCACAAAACATCCATTGTAACTTTCTGGAAAGGTTACTGCTTTAACCAAATGTGGACTATTTGCATGTGTACTTTGCCATGTGGATGTCCATGTGTACTTTTACACATTTTTTTTTGTGGATGTCCATGTGTACTTTGCCCTTGACGGAAAATTCTCTAAGTTACTAAATTTTAATGGAAAGTATTTGATTACAGTTTTGCTTAGTCGGAAACATGGAAGCAAACATGTTCAATGTATTTTAAGTATGATCAAACATTCGCTGAATTTTTATTTTCGAGTTCAATACTTTCTGAGATACATTGTATAAGGAATAAAGAGCTACGTTCGATATTTCGTATATTAACAAGAATTGAACGATAGGAATAATTTCGGTTTTTCAAATGTTAATCTTCAGATCATTGATCCGATTGCCCGAATTGATGCAAATCTCCTGACTGTTAAGTAACTCTTTAATTGTCAACTTTAACGATATCTGAGTTCCTGCAGTGTTTTAATGATGCGAAGAATATGTTTAGAGTCGGAATGTCGGATTACTTGTTAAATGATGGTAAAATTTCAGCTGAAGCTTTTATTTTCCTTCTTCTTCTGAAGCTATGTTGATTATGTAACAAGTTCCAATCCTTAGACAAAAATATTACGTCATAGAAAGATCAAAAAGGAAAACAAAATCTTGAGATCAGTTAATATAGTTAAATCAATAATTTTATTAAAGAAATGTCACGGGAATTAGCTAATATTTGTAGGAAATACAGTAGGTAAACAACTAGACCCAAGGGGGAAAAATGCTTTTGTGGCCCCAACATAGAAAGAAGTTATTCTTCTATTTTTTATGTCCGAGGACCCCTACTCTAGGTGAGAAAGGGGTCATCCAAGGGCTTGGAAAGGCTGCCGTCCTTTGGATTTTATTTGAAGACTGAGGTAAAAGTTATTCTCTTATTGATTGCCCAGTGGTAGAAGTGAAGACTGGGTTGGAAAATTGCCTTTTTTATATGAAAAAATATTTAATAAAAAAAAGGAAATGTTTTGAATGAAAATAAATTTTTCTACTTTAGCCGATTTGTATTCAGACAAAAAATGGCCACTAAAGACATTGCTTTTCATATGAGACTGGACAGTTGTTAGGGGGCAGATGGTAGTCTCCTGTCAAGACCACCCAGTGCGTTCTTTAAAGTGCACAGGATTTAGCTCTCCTGCACACGTAGCCACGGTTTAACACCCCATCCGACGGACGGCGGGCCTTTCCAAGACCATCGGTGTCACTTATTGACTTAGAGCAGGGCGATTTGCGGAGATAAATCTCAACTCTGGCCCAGATGAGACTCGAACCTGGGAACTGCAGATTACAAGCTGGCACGGTACCGACTGAGACATCCCCAGCTCCCATGAGATGAAGTACAGTTATTTACTGAAACAAAACCGGATATATTTACCATTCGAAACTTGGTTTTTAAGAAATAAATTATTTCTCAACGTCAAGAAAAAACAAAAAGCGCTTTTTTATATTGAGAGGACTACAGGATGTGATATATTTCTATGACTGGTGTCTAAATGAAACAAATGAATGTGTATATCCATTGTAGGCGTTAATCGATATAAATATCTGGGAGTGTACAGAAACTGCAAATTAAATCGAGTGTACTATATCTTCCATATTGTAAATGTATAAATGTAAAAATTTCGAATTTATATATTATCGGAAATTTTGTAGTTTATCATATCAGTTCTAAAAACGATATATCATTTTTGGATTAAGTCATATCTGATTTATGAAATTACATCCTTGCGGGAACGAATATTCAAATAATACCAATTCTATAATTCTGATCCCAAATTATGGTATGAATGTATTTCAAGGAAAAACAATACGACATTAGAATCTGTACAAAGACCTAGATATTTTACCCGAAGGAAACAGTTTATGTATTTTGGATCCTATGCACTGTTTTAATAATTAGGATGAACAAATTTTAGTCACAAGTGAAAAATTAGGAAAGAATAAGTAGCAAAAATTCTAATATCGATATTCCCCAGCCTACGAAACTGTCATTCAAATTCATTTTCCAAAAACCTATTAAATGTAATGGCAGAATATAACAGAAACAAATCTTCATAAATGTGCTAAATACTAAGAAATTGGTTGTATTATCCGCATAACTTAGCGGATAATATTATATATTTTTTTGTCTATAATGTATAATCAATTAGATCCAGGCCAATTTGCAAGTATGGTTGTGAATCCTTTTGCAATTGTTCAAATGTGTTTCCAAACATCAAATATAAGGAAATAAAACTTATTGATTAAATTCTTGATGATTGATTTTAAATTACATTCGGCCAATATATAAAGAATTACGAAAACTGAAATATATAAAAGCTATATCACCCTTCTTAATTTAGAAAAAGATGAAAACTGAAAAAAATAACACGAACTTCTAGAAGTGCACATATTTTAATAAACGATTTCATACAATAATTTTTATTTATGGTTTATTCGGCATCTCGGGAAAAAAATGTTACTGGAAACGTTGATGCTAAGTGTTCCAGCTTCCCCAACTCTTTAAATGCTGAATGAATATTTCTGAAATTCTGGACTTAAGTAGATTTAAGTCTTTAATTTAGGCCACTTTTTATCATAAAAATCTGGTTTACAAGCTACGAAGCTTATAAAATAAATAAATACTCCCACAATCAGATGCTTGCCACAGAGGTCTGACAGCAGCCTGTCAGTTTATATGCCACAGTAGAAGGTCTGAGAGGATGGCAGGCCCTCAGCAGAAAAACGACACAAACAGCCATGCCTTAACCGGGGCTCGAACCCAGGTCCCGTAGATCAGTAGCCAAGCGCGCTAACCACTCGGCCACGGGACGGCTTAGTGTTTAATTTTTCATCATTATAAACCTCTTAAGAATTTGACAGAGAAGTGTGCACTTCATAGGTATATTTTACCCTATCTATGAATAGAATAATATAGATTTTCTTTCTATGTACAGCATAAATATTTGCCCGTTGTCGTGAGACGAACGCTCTCAAAGTTCTCTTATATGGCTAATTAAGCAACAGATAATTAATCTTGTTTCCGTTGTGCTTGAGGAAAATGATTTAATGTTTCTTTTGACAGTAGAAATTATTTCACTTGTTGCTCTATCAAAATTCGATTAAAAACTTTTATTAAAATGCTTTCACTTCATATTGATATCCTTTCTGAAATGAAACAATTTTATAAGCAATCCATCTCAAAAATGCCAAAAAATAAAAAATTGTGAAAAAAAGTTTTATTTTTGAAAAAGAAGAGTATATTTCCAAAAATCTATTGATTCATAAAGTTGTCTCAAATGTAGCTGAAAAAACAATATTTTAACTGCTTCTATACACATTAAAATATATATCGCGCAGAAGTACCATTTGTTTTCGAAAAGATATCTACTTGGTTCTTCCCTGAAAGATGCAGTGACCTAGAATTATTACCGACGAATTCAAAGATAACATTTTCCTAGGAAACACTGAACACGACAGAAAGAGTGTAACTGCCTTGAGCAATAGATTACGAAGCTGGCGCTTTTCAAATGATGCCTGTGAATTACGTGAGGTATCTAATAATCAAGAATAGAATATTTTCTGGCAGAGCCGGGGATGCGAAGAGTCTCGTGCATCTTAACCACACCACAACAAGACGAGTCGATGAACATGCCCGAGAGCAAGTGTACACGTTTGCGTCGATCATCTCTACGCCGGCGTCAGATCCATCAGATTGGATCAGAGAAACCTCCCAACGCCCAGTGCATACCGCGTGACTTTAATCTCGTTTACTGAATTGGGGTCAGCTTGCTGTCGCACGCGGTGGTCGCGGAGGTAGCAGCATCAGGCGTTGGGAAATGCGAAATCTTCTTATCGTGTTTTCCTCTTCTTCCTCCTTCTGATCGACAGCGGAGCAAGAAGAGCTGCTGCTGCATCTTCCATGATCACAGACAAGAGCTGTACACGTGTCTTGGTAGATTCTCAGAAGTGCAGCCAGCTAGTAGTTAACTAGAGGAAATGGCTGTGGTCGGATTTTGCTTTGCTGTTCGGCAGCTGTGTTAAATCCAGATGGAGAATAAGATGCCTTAAAAGATCTCGTAGTAAGTGTAAAGGTGAAATAGTGTTTATGGAGAGAAAATGCAAATTTTACACGCCCCAGACTTACGGGGTGGGCAAAAGCAAGAGTTTATCCCTAAGCTTCTAAACTTGGCATTTTCTTAAATAACATTATATTTTTCGAATTTTTGTGAAGTTCAAAATTAGTAGTATCAATAAAATAAATTTATGAAACCATTATAAATTGATAAATTTTTAATAGTAACAACTATATGATATATCTCTTACTATTTATTTCTCAGTAACTTAAGAGTTTTAAGAAATACATTAAATTCAAAGAGATGTGGAAAAACATAATGAAAATTTTTTGTTGAAATAATAATGAAGTTCATTATTTATTTATGGCAGCCAGTGCTGGATTTATGCATAGTCCGGTAAGGGGCAACCGCTCTGAGCTTATCTTGTTAAAGGTTAAAAAGGTTTTTAAAAAATGAGATGTCGATAGTCATGGAATACTGATGATAGAATGAGTGATTCCAAAATTCTTTAATGTACTAGGTCCCAAATTTGATTTATCCGACCCTGGTTCCATTTATATAAATTTGGCTTCTTTTATTTAATATTGTTTTATTAACCATAGAGGAGGGGAGATAAAAAAAATTAACTCCGTGGTTCCTGTAGTTTAGAATTGCTAAACAAATGTTTCAGCTTTAAGCACCGTAAAATGTTTAGTGCACTTGTTTAACATGTACGCCAAAATAATGTTTTAGTGAAATAAGTGCATTTTAACAAACTTTGATCAACCTCACTTCCCAGTTGGGCTTATTGAGTTTTGTCAATGTCATAAATATGCACAATTTAAAATTATTTCTATAACGGATTTTCTTTTTATTTTCGGACTTTCATGTTACCTGTCTCTCATGTTCATTTTTCATGTTCATTTAACGTGATATGGAAAAAAATAATCTGGATAATGAAACAAAATAGTCCTTATGTAGTCCTCATGACGTGGAAATCTGACAGGAGCCTTTGTTAGCATAATGCTCTATAGAGAAGATTTGTGGGGGAAGACGAGAATTCAGCAGAAAGTGCAAATATGTAGTTTGGAAGATGACTTCGGATTTGCATACTCTATGAATTTGTGCATACATAATCACTATAAACTAGTCGGTTTTTCATGCATTGATGCATAGCTGTTTCCTAGTGACAATGAAAATTCCACAACGAAGTCCTTCAATTTTTGACATTTTTTTAATTGAAAAGAAAATGTTTGTTGTACACAACAAAATGGAAATTAGGGTATAATTGGCTTAAGAAGATGTCCACATAGAAAAATTAATTACTTATCTTGAAAGTTTTACCTTTCATCTCGATGTTTTGATATGAAACGTGCACAAAATCCCGCGGCTAATAATCACAGCCACTCGGAGAAAATGTCTCCAAAAAATAAAGCGTTGACGACTCCGTTGACACTACATTTTTACTCATGCTTTCTGTGCTAATAATTTTAAAGATGTTAATAGCACTTCCGCTCAAGCAAAACAAAGGTATATTTCTTCTTACATGTGATTTAATGTAGGCGTGAGCTTAATAAATGATAACTTAAAACTGTCTCTTGGTAATTGAAATGCATGAATCAAAATTTTACCAGTTGCAGAATTGTTGAACTATTGCTTAGTGAAAATATGCGAATAGTACTTGTTTAGATGTGAAATAAAATAGATTTAAAGCATATTCTTGAGGTGCATAGTGTGAAAAAGATCTGTATTGATTCAACTGAATCCTCCAGTATCAGTATTTCATACGATTAAAAAACAGTAAATCCGAATACCTGATAAAAACGATGTTTGGGAGCAGTGATGCCCAACTTATGGCAGCGAAGGTATTCATATGACCTGCTAAGGTAGCCAAAGAACTATTGAAATATTTTGCTTTCACCCAAGCAGTCGCAAATAAACAATCTCAAGTTTCCCCTTAAAGTGGAGATGGAGTGGGCGGGTGTGTGTGTGTGGGGGGGGGATGTCCATATTCCCCAGGTTCGAATAGAACTATGTCTGTTATTAGAGTTACCGCATTAACCCTTTTTCACTCTCGATGAAAATAAGGGAAACCGATTGGCTTGTAAAAGTCGCCGTCCGTCGGATTGGTCGTTAATCAATAGTTCCGAGTGCAGGAGAGCCTTACTCTGTGCATGCTAAAGAATACTCTTGGATGGTCTTGGTAAGGCTTTACATACTTTTTTCTAATATCTGTTCTTTGCATTCCTCTTCCCTGGATTTTTCTGAGCCTAACTGGCAGACTGCTGTCAGACCTCTGTGGCAAGCAGCTGCTTGAGGGGGTATTTATTTATTATTTTATTTAATAATCTAGCCATTAAGTTCACTGTGTGTTTAATAAAACTCCGTTCACAGTAAAACAACCCAACCCATTAAAATATAAAATTTGTGAAAAAATTTCTAAAAAATTAATATTTTTTAAACGTGTGATTTTATATTTGTTAATGCACGTATAAGTATTACCTGTACTAAACTAAAATATGCATGTAATATCTGTACACCTTAAATGACTTATGCCTTAACGCAAAAATTTCGATTACTGCCCTCAGTCACAAAATGGTTGACTAACATTACTTTAGAGTAGGGGTTCTCAACGTGGGGTACGAGGTAAAATTTTTATGGGGTACGCCGTGAGAACTCAAAAGTCGCTAGATCTACATAACAAAGTCGCTAAGTTGGCAACACTGCTGCGCAAAAATGTCATTTTTTGTGTTTATCGATATATGTAATTTATGAATACAAAATTTAATGTTTGTATATATATATGTTTTATTTTATTCCCATTGTTATACTATAACTATAGATTTATCTATCTATACAGCGGGTACGCCAGTTACATACACATTTCCAGGGGGTACGTGAAGCATAAAAGGTTGAGAACCACTGCTTTAGAGTATTAAAGCAAAGATACCTAGCAGAGTTTTTCAACTGTAAATGGTTGTGAGAAGCACTTTCGGGGAAGCGCACATTTTGACTGACAAAAAGATACGAGTGGCCATGATGACCTTTGACAATAAAATGAAATAAAAAATGGAATCTTGATTCTATTTGATTTGCAATGAAGTTCACATTTGGTAAAAAAAAGGCCAACGAAGCTTTGCTGTAAAAAAAAAGACTTGGCTGGCCGATAAGGAAGCTCTCTCCTTGATTGCAGGTCTCGTTGCTTTAGGGCTCTGAAAAGTAACAGCGTCTCTGGATCCTAAACTACGTGGCTGGATGACTGAATGCCTGGAGCGTTTCTGCTCCTGTGGAACGCGGGGTGCCTTCTTTTCGTGAGATGCTGCATGTTGTACATTCATGAGAGTGACATTCAACATTGAAATGTGTCTCATGAAACAAATCTCTTGGTTGTCTTTTAGTTACATCTATTTAATAGACGTGTTTTATGTTCCAGTTTTCCATTTCCCTACTCATACTTTGAATGGGAATACTCCTCAAAATGCGAATGAATTGGGCTTTTTTTAGTTATTATACGACAGCTTTGCTTATCAGGGATTGAAAAAATTTCGTATTATCGCATCCAGGTTACCAGGAAGTTGGTGGCCAAATGGGAAGGAAAGAAAGCAAGAAGATGAAAAGAAAAGGTGAAAAGGGAAGTGGAGCAACTTCGAATTTTTTGCGACCTTCTATAAAAATTAAGAATTGGAGAGATTCCAATTTATCGGGTCATCTCATAATTCCCTTTTTTAGCTCTCGAAGTTATCATTGGTTTGTTTTTCAAAATAATATAATAATCTTTATTTTTATATAAGTATATATTCTATTGACATCACGGTGGCCGAATGTTTAGTGCACTTGTCTTTCAAGAAAGGAAATGCATGTTTGTGTTGTTTTTCTGCTCAGGTCTCGCCTTTCATATATTTTCTATGGCGTATTATACTGTCAGACTTCTGTGGCAAGCAGCTGCTAAAGGATAATTTATTTATTTTTATACATCTGTCTACAGAGATGCGTATCACAGGACGCTTTGAGAATTTTTTCCAGGAATGAAAATTATTTCGCTATTTACAATGATGCTAATATCTACGCAAACTTTTATTTTACTTATACAAATAATTGCTAATTGTTCATTGGTAATTTTTGAGGCACAAAAAAGGTAAAGATGCCAAATTTATGCTTAACCCTGTCAGCCCCGCATTAATTTGGTTAGACTAGCACGGTGTTTTTGTTATTTGCGTTGAAATAAACATCATTCCAAAAAAAATAAATTAAAAAAGATGAGAGTAAAAAAATTCAAATACAGATTTCTTCATTTATTGTAAATAAATTATATGTTCTCATATGGGAAAAAGTTTCGAAAATTTATTTTATTTAGCTGCTGTGTATTGATTAAAATAGATGTAGTGTTAGTGTTCCCATATATACACACATGAGGACTAAAACCAGGAAAATGGGTGAAAATTATCGAAAGCACAGATATATGAATTTCAAAAAGAAAATTGTTGCGATAGCAAAGAAGAACATTAAAATGCATGGAAATATGCTTTAAACGTTAGAAAGTGTCAAATATGGTTTTCGAAGTTTCCTGCCTCTTTTTGGATACGGCAGATAATCAATGTTCTGGATGACAAGTGGAAATGAATATCGATACATTGAATGATACATGGAAGCTGATCCCAGAGATTTCATTCGACAAGTTCTGACGGTTATCGATACTAAAAAACTATGAAAGGTTAACAAGCTCTGAAAATCGGTGCCTCATGAATTGATAGAGGTTAATTGTTCTCAGAGATTGAAAATATGTATATCCTCGTGTAGTAGACAAGAAAGAGAACCATTTTTTTTTTATCGAATCAGTAATGAAGATAAGAAATGAATATTATACAGCAGTGGTTCACAACCCATTTGTGCCGAACGCACCCATTTATTTTTCTAACGCCCCCATTCATAGAAGGTAGATATTCAGTGTAATCCAGTTCTGTAAAAAAACTCAAGAAACGCCTGCACAAATTTCGGAAACTCCTCCAGCGTCGAGATTTACCACTGCTAACCTCCACCTTTTCCTCGGTGGGGTAAGGGAATGGATGTATTTGTGCTCGGAAAGGCCGCTCGGAAGCTAGGAAAGCTTCCAAAGGCGCGTACCAGTTGGGAACGTCTGCTATACAATGACATTTTGCGCAAAAACGTTGGATAGAAGTCTCCCACCAAGGCCATCCATCTTATTCTATATACACATGATATGGCTCTCCTGTACACGAAATCATGGCTTAACGTTTCTCCGGGTGGCTTTTCCAAGCACCTTTCGAAGCTTTCCTAGCTTCCGATTGGCCTTTCCAAGCGGCTTTCGAAGCTTTCCTAGCTTCCGATTGGCCTTTCCAAGCGGCTTTCGAAGCTTTCCTAGCTTCCGATTGGCCTTTCCAAGCGCCTTTCGAAGCTTTCCTAACATCCGATTGGCCTTTCCAAGCGGCTTTCGAAGCTTTCCTAGCTTCCGATTGGCCTTTCCAAGTGCCTTTCGAAGCTTTCCTAGCTTCCGATTGGCCTTTCCAAGCGCCTTTCGAAGCTTTCCTAGCTTCCGATTGGCCTTTCCAAGCGCCTTTCGAAGCTTTCCTAGCTTCCGATTGGCTTTTTCAAGCTTTCGTAGCTTCCGAATGCCTTTCCAAGCGCCTTTCGAAGCTTTCCAAGCTTCCGAGCGGCCTTTCCAAGCACATATACATCTATCCCCTTACCCACCGAAGTAAAGGTGAAGGTTACAGGTGGTAAATCTCGATGCTGGCACAGTTGGAACTCGAACCTGGGAACTTATATTTCGAATCTGGTGAACTACCGATCGTTTAAATTAATGATTCTTAACCGTTTTATACCGTTTATATAAAACGGTATATATAAATATAACCGTTTTATAAGGCATGGGCCACTTTCCACATTTTATTCTTAATTTATGCATAGCTGCCTAAGGATATCACCAGGGGTCGACAGACACGGGTTGAGAAACACTGAATTAGATGATATATTAGGAAGAAATATCGGTACCTGTCAATCACAACGGAATGACAATGCAATATGCCAGACCACACGATGCATAAAAGAGCTAACGAAGGAAGCCATTCCCCATTTCCTATTCTTCATCTGACTCGCCTCTATCGAATTTGTGGGGCGGGGGTGGCTCCAGTCGGTAGCGCGCCAGGCTCGTAATCTGTAGTTCCCAGGTTCGAGTCCCAGCTGGGTCAGCGTTGAGATTTATCTCCGCAAAATTCCCCGCCCTGCCCACGGTCAGTAGGGGACACCGATGGGCTTGGGAAGCCCGCCGTCCGTCGGATGGGACGTTAAGCCGTAGCCCCGTGTGCAGGAGAGCCATTCCCTGTGCACGTTAAAGAACGCGCTGGATGGCCTTGACGGGAGGCTACCATCTGTCTCCCAACAGCTGTTCCAGTGGGTCTCCTCCCCCAACCTACTCTGAGCTTTCAGGGTCCTTGTGACCTGGCCATTTAGCCCATGGTGTGCAAAAAAGTGCCACTCAGAGGTAAAACAACCCAACCTATCGAATTTGGATATTTTCAGACGTCTGACAAATTCTTTGGATTGAAATAAAAATAACTACAAAATATGGAGATGTGAAAAATGCTTTCACCACTTTCATCAACTCAAAATCAGAAGAGTCCTTTCGATTGAAATAAAAGATAGATGATATATAGCTATAACAATAAAGTGAAACAGATAACTGACTTAAAATAAAAAAAATTGTGTCCTTATGGTATTTTCAGAAATTAGCGCAAAATAAAAACTACTTATGGAATGATTCGATAATAAAATTTTTTGTGTTCTGTTTGTTCTTGCTCTTTAACGCACTGCAGTTTTAGGTTTAAAAATGCTTCACATCTGTTTCGATAGAAAAAAAAAATCCAGTTTTTGGTCCCCAAGACAGAAAATACATAAAAACAAAATAAATTGCGAATTGAAGTCCTCCCTTTTCTTTGAGTAAGCCATCCGTTTATTGAAGGGGACGCAGGATTAGTAGATTCCATAACTGAAACAAAAAATCGAAAGGAAACGGAAGAACGCTCTTAATGAAAAAAATACATATAACAAGTTCCTTAATACAGTTTTTTAGGTTCTACTTGGAAGGTTATAGACTCTGGTTTTGAGTTATTGGGAAATTACGGGATTTCTTCCCCGACTCGGTTCTGCGATTTATTGATTTTTCTCGTCGCAGAAACAAAAAGTAAACACTTTTCTTACTTCGAGACCTTATACACTTAGGGGTAAAAAGAAACGTTTCTTGTGTCTGTTTCTCCTCTGTGTGTTAATCTGTTTAGGAAGACTCTCTTTTTCCGTCATTGTCGGAAATGAGTGTTGCTAAATCAACCGAATAGTAGGCTGGTTCAGTGTGACAGCTGTTTTCTGTGAAATGAGGTGATAAGAAACATAAATGTCATAGAATGTGATGTTTGCGTTAGTGGGCGGACGTATTTAGCGTTTTGGATGCAATGCACAATACACATAAATGTATAGATTTCTCACTATATATCAACAGACACACTCCTATATACGTTTTTTTTTTCTTTTTGAGGTGGTGGGGTGGTGGATGGAGGGAGGTATGTGCGAAACCGTTGGGGTCAACCAAAAACTGGTGAGGAATGGATTGAATTTCTCAAAATTCCCATAGACTTAACATCAGAGGTTATTGAAAATAATTGTCATTAATAAATTTAAAATTAAAAAATTCAATTAGTTTCATTCTGCTTTAGTGGGATAAAGTTGTTGTTTTAAAAATTAGGTAAATACCTTTTTTTTAATGAGGAGCAGAAAGAGAAACAAAAGCTTCTTTTGTAGAAACGAAAATTTTCAAATATCAGAGCAACGTCGTGTAAATCTGCTAGTAAATATATATTTATACTAGCTAACCTAATAATTCTTTCGATCTTCATCATTTTTGAAGGAACTTATGATGGAGTGAAATGTTCCAGCTGCCATTACTCTTTAGATAGAAATAAAAATAACCACAAAATATGGAGATAATGATGCTGAGATGCATTTACGTGATCAGCGTTTCCGAGAAATAAATTTGAACAAAAGTTGGCAAAGTTCTAATCAACACTTGCTTCATCAGTATATCCATATGCTCTAAAATATGGAGATGAAAATGGTATCACTATTTTCATCGAATCAAAACATTTTTTTCGAAATTGAATTAAAGGATAGATGATATTTAGTTATAGCAATAAAGGAAAAGAGATAATAGACTAAAAATAAAAAAAATTGTATCCTTTTAGTATCATCCAAATTACAGCAAAATAAAAGTTACTTATGGAATGATTCGATAATAACATTTTCTATGTTCTGCTTATTCCTTTATCACATTACAATTTGGTCTTAAAGATGCTTTACATCTGTTTCGATAGAAACCAAAAAAATAAATAAATAAAGTTTCTGGTTCCCAAGACAAAATATTGAGAAATTTAAGTTTTAACTTACCTTCAAACCCATTCCTTTGTTTCCATTCTCTTTTAACTTACCTTCAAACCCATTCCTTAACAATTTACTCAAGATATTGAATTTCTAGTTTCCTTTCCGATATTTTTATAACAGCGAGAGTCTTTTATAATTTGGAAAGGCTCTGTGTAACGTTTATCGCTTTTCATTTTTTTACCTACTTTAATTAACTTTTCTGATCAATTATTTTAACTGATTAAATATTTGAACTTTCATAACTCTTTGAAATCTGAACGAATACTTTTGAAAATTGAGATTTAGAGAGCTTTCATTGGGATAGTTAATTAATCTTCAGTCCCATTTTTATATAAAGCACATTTAAGTAGCCAAGTGAGCTCTGATTTTGACTCCCTAATCCACATAACATTGAATTGTTTCCATTTTTCTATCCAGTACGTGAAATAATAAAGACTGCACTAGAAATTGAGAGAGACTGGAGTAGGTGATTCATAGGTTTCTGAGTCTAGTTTAACCCAGGGGTGCTCAGTCTTTTTATGCAACGTGCAACATATTGTGTCGCTTGGCACCCAGGGAAAGATTCAGAAACTACCCAGGGAGTATCGAATTTGAAAGAACAAAAAAATAGGGAGGCGTGCCACAAATGGCACGTGTATCATTGCTGGTTGTCTTCCCTCCCCATCTTGGTTTAACCCTTTTAATTCCGAATTAATATGAGTAATATAACATTGTTTGGAGCACGATATTCTTGGCATTTAGATACAAATGAACAACCGATTTTACCAAAAAAGTAATGAAATGAGAAAAAAATATACAAAATAAAAAAAAACCTTTTAAATTAGAAATATGTTGCATATTTTCTTATGGGAAACAATTTTCGAAATGTGTTATTTAATCGTGTTTTGTAAAGTAAAAATTGATATACACTTAATGCTCCCGTATAGACACCTAGAGACCCAAAGGCTATAACGAAAAAAAATATAGACAAGCGGTATAAAGAAATTCGGCATTTTTTTCTGCATTGGTTTGAATTGAACAACATGAGAAATAACAAGGGTTTGTTTCACCCACGTTCGTATTCATTAAAGTCCATCATATCTAGTCTGTTATGAGTTATATTTTTCTAAGTGATTACTTCAGAATCTGAATCATCCCCGTGACTCAACGGAAAACTCTCCAGTCTGTCTCGATTACAAAGCACGTTTTCCGTTTTCAAATGCAAGGGTGCAGTAAATGTGTTTTCCCTTAACTTCCTGTTTCATTCTGAGAATGACGGCTATAAATAAAACACACCTCGCATCCTTTGACTAAATCACCACTTCGTATTTGTAGCAACTAAAGCGAAAGCAACGTAAAAATGTAAACTTTTACAGACCAATTTATCAGTTTTTATCCAAAGAACCATACGATTTGAACTCCCCAACGCTGAATTATCAGAATCGTGTAAAACTCGACAAATCATACGAGCATTTATTTTATTTTACCAAATCGCAGCATAACTGAGTCATAACAGGATTATGGAAAGCTTCTCGGTGTATCGTTAGATGTAAGGAATATTTTAATATCAGAACAAAGCGAATAAAAGGTCCATCATTTTTTAAACATCTGTTTTTATCATTTGCTTCGCTTTAGATTTGGCCATTTACTGAGCTATTTAAAACCTTTTGCTGAGGTATTTGTTTTTGTTTTTTTCACTGTGCAAAGGAAATGTTTACACATTCAGAAAATCTAGAAACATTCCGGGTCTTATTTTTAGCAGACTGCGGTAAGTGAGTTAGATATTTGCATGTTGGATACATGGTCAATCTATTTAAAGCTATTTGGAAAGTAAAGTTCAGTAGTTTAAAAATCTAAGGAATACACAGATTGTATTGCGATTATTTTCATACCTTTTTTAGTTGTTAAAAATCTGAATGGAAATTTTAAGACATTATTATTTATACACCATATTCATTTTGATTTTAAATTAACGCTATTTTAAGGTTTTAGGTTGCACTCTTCCATGAATTCTAAGGGCACATATTTCCGGAAAATATCTTTTTTTTTTGTTTCAATAGAGCGCATTTGCATGATCAGAGTTTCCGAGAAATAAGTTAGAACAAAAGTTGGTAAACTTGTAACTAATCAATACTTGCTGCATCAGTATATGGCATATTATTCTATAATAAGCTTATTTTATTATAGGTGCATAAGATGTAATTTTTTTTTTCTAATGAACACCATAAATTCTATGGGGCGGGGGTGGCTCAGTCGGTAGCGCGCCTGGCTCGTAATCTGTAGTTCCCAGGTTCGAGTCCCAGCTGGGTCAGCGTTGAGATTTATCTCCGCAAAATTCCCCGCCCTGCCCACGGTCAGTAGGGGACACCGATGGGCTTGAAAAGGCCGCCGTCCGTCGGATGGATTAAGCCGTGGCCCCGTGTGCGAGAGAGCCATACCCTGTGCACGTTAAAGAACACGCTGGATGGCCTTGACGGGAGGCTACCATCTGTCTCCCAACAGCTGTTCCAGTGGGTCCCCTCCCCCAACCTTCTCTGAGCCTTCGGGGTCCATGTGACCTGGCCATTTAGCCCATCGTGTGCAAAAAAGTGCCGCTCAGAGGTAAAACAACCCAAACCCATAAATTCTTATTTGATTTCCGTGCAAACTGACTTGGATTAGGATTCTTCAGCAAAATTTATGATCTGTGACTGAAGCGGAATACGAGATACTTCAGATACAAATTGTGTACATTCAGTGAACAACGATTTCAATGCAAATTTTCATCTTTCTAGCATTTCAGTTCTTTGCTTTTATTTTCACTCATTTAAGGTGGATTAATGGCCTCAAAGCACACTTCGGGGCTTCAAGTCACGGATAAAATAAAGGAAGCATAGAAAAAATATTGCAAACTAATTGACACGCTTGGAAATCTTGAGTGACCATAGGCTCAAAAAACTATCCGATTGGCAAAGATCTCGAAAAATAAGCACCAAATAGCTGAACTAGTATCAAAATGCCTTTACTGATATAGTGATTAGGAAGCACTCCATCAGGCAAACGTTGTGTGTTGTGTTAGCTCTAACTGAGGTAGTGGTCAGCCGTGACTTCAGTCTTATTATAGCATGACCTTGTATGAGAAGTCCTGTAAACGCTAGGACTAGTTTCTAGGATTATTCTCTGTCCTATGCGCTTGCAAAATGAAAAGAAAATAGCGGTTATGGTTTAGTCTAAATTTAGTGCTGCCTTATTGTTTGTGTGAAACAGTTCCCATCATTGCAACTGCGTAACGTAGTAGAATTATATATAAAAAAATTCACCCTCAAGCAGCTGCTTGCCACAGAGGTCTGACAGGAGCCTGTCAGTTTATAAGCCATGGTAGAAGGCACAGAGGTCTGAGGGGCCTGTCAGTTTATAAGCCATGGTAGAAGGTCTGTGAGGATGGCAGGACCTCAGCAGAAAAACAACACAAACGTCCATGCCTTGGACGGGGCTCGAACCCAGGTCCCTTAGATTAGTAGTCAAGTGCGCTAACCACTCGGCCACAGAACGGGTACAATCTACTAGTATGTATTGAAATAATTCCAAATTATGCGAATGGGCAATCACATTCAAAGCTCCCTAATTTTAAAATACTTTTTGCGGAAGTTCCTGAAGATAAATTAAAGATCTCAATCAAATCTCTCTTAATCTCGATTTTCAACAATATACCTTTAACATTCAAAAAATTATGGAATATGAAACATTTAACAGCAACAGAAGCCTGCTGCTACTCTCATTTTAAACATATTTTTTTGTCAAATTGATGAAAAATGAAAGAATTGTTAGAAAAATTTTGAAAATTACATTTATTTCAGCAAACAATTTGTTATAACATTTTTAGTTCCATTTTTAATTCATTTTTAAGGTTCATTCTTATGACTAGCAATACTGCAATTAAATGCACAGGTTTCATAATTCTTTAAATATTGAACGAATTTAGTTGAAAATGAGATTTAGAGATTTGAATGAGATATTCAGTTTAACTCAATTTCCAATAAAAAACTTATTTGCAATGTTTGGGAACTTTGAATGTAACTTCCCATTTTTGCATAATCTGAAAGTGTCCCAAACCATCTTCGAGAATAGTGACTGTTGAGGATACACTTTCAATTGTGGTGCAGAGTATCAATTTATACACTGAACTGAAATTTTTTATGAAGCGCACCCAGCAGAGTTTAGTTACAATGTCGTAAACAATAAATTAATTTTTTTTTTGTAAACCAAATACCTTGCATCTTAATGTTAATTGAAAAACCAAGCGCTAGTTAACCATGGATTATAAATTAAATAACCAGACATTTTCAAAATTATTTTTTTCAGTACACGATATAAATACGCAAAAGCTAAAAGTATTTAATGTTATAGATGTAAAATATTCTGAGAAATATTTTTTTTTCCTGTCGGTGGTTTCCTGTCATGCTTATAATACCCACGGGTAATTCTTATTAGTTGCTGCCGCCACATTTTACTTACAACAGTGCATTACTTACAGCATTACTTATGCATTACTTACAGCATTTCCAAGTTCTCTTCTTTAGCATTTTTGAAGCACCATTATGCATAAAAAGCAATATAAAACACGACGGACGATAAACTTAGAAATATGTAGGAAAATTAAAATCAAATACATTTTGAAAAGAATATAAAATAAAATACACCCTCAAACAACCGCTTGCCTTTTGATGTCTGACAAAAAACTGTCCATATGTTATGTCATAGAGAAGATCTGGAAACAAAGTGAGACCTCAGCAGAAGGGCAACACAAGAAAGGAAACATCCATACCTTATCCAGGGTTCGAATCTAAGTCTCTTTGATCCGTAGCCAAATGCGCTAACCACTTGGCCACTGGGACATAGAGAATCAGGATTGGGTCAAGAGGCTGACGATCCTCATCTGCCCCAATTGTTACGACACTGAACAATCTGTGTTTTTATGTGTAAATATTTTGCAAATTTTCCCCCTTCTTTTTCTTTCTAGTTATTTCGCTTTCTTTTTTTTATATATCTCCCGCTTGGTAAAATTTTCCACGCTAGGCACGTGCTTAATGCCGAAGGGAAAATCCGTCCATGCTGGTCGGCAGGTTTTTTTCGCGCACGTTTAAAATGCATAGTACATAGTTGAGTTCAAGCTCAATTTTTCGAACCTGCGCCCGTTTCTTAGCACGAGTTCCCCCGAGCCCGAAGTTATTTTATCTCGAACTATTTCGACTATTGTTGAGTCCGATCCCGATTTGTGGGGAAAAAATTCTCTGACGCATCATAAGATATATATACAGAAATGCATGTCGCCAATCAGTTATTTTATTTTCGTTCTATTAACTATAACAATTATATGACAAAAATAAATTTTTAATGCTATTTGGAAAGAAAAATATTAGAAATTCTGGTAGAAACTGAAAGTTCGTGGATAATGTCATTTAAACGTAAAGAGCCATTCATTTTATTAAAGAGAGAGAATATGTAAAAAAAATCAAAGCCGCATGTTACTTACTTTTATCTACTATAGACTAATTAAAAGGTTGAAACCAGAATCAAAAATATTTTTACTCATTTTTTTTCATAAATTACAAGAAATATTTGAAATCTGAATGATTCTGAGCCGGAGTCTGGCGGGGTTTGGACTCACAACAATGCCTGAACATGAACTCATCTGTAGGATCGCATACCCATAATTTGAGATCTCTGTTGTAGATCATCCTTAATATAATTATGAGGGATACACGCCAACTGTAGATCATCCTTAACACAATAATGAGGGATACACGCCAATTGTAGATCATCCTTAATAAAATAATGAGGGATACACGCCAATTGTAGATCATCCTTAACACAATAATGAGGGATACGCCAATTGTAGATCATCCTTAATACAACAATGAGGTATACGCCAATTGTAGATCATCCTTAATACAATAATGAGGGATACGCCGTGTACATATCCTTAATACAATAATGAGGAATACGCCAATTGTAGATCATCCTCAATACAATAATGAGAGATACGCCAATTTAGATCATCCTTAATACAATAATGAGGAATACGCCAATTGTAGATCATCCTCAATACAATAATGAGAGATACGCCAATTTAGATCATCCTTAATACAATAATGAGGGATACGCCAATTGCATATCATCCTTAATACAATAATGAGGGATACGCCAATTGTAGATCATCTTTAATACAATAATGAGGGATACGCCAATTGTAGATCAACCTTAATACAATAATGAGGGATACGCCAATTGTAGATCATCCTTAATACAATAATGAGGGATACGCCAATTGTTGATCATCCTTAATACAATAATGAGGGAAACGCCGTGTAGATAACCTTAATACAATAATGAGTGATACGCCAATTGTAGATTATCCTTATTACAATAATGAGGGATACCCCATTAATGAACAATTGGTCTTTGAAGAACACTTGATCTGTAGAATGAATAATTCACCCGCAATCTCGGAGTATGAGTTGTCTCAGACCTGGTTAGGTAACTCGGACCTTATGATATTAAATAGATTATGCAGGTATTCAATTGTTTTATTTCATGTGTAAATAAAGAACGGCAATACTGTACGCGATATTATGTTTAGTATAATTTTTTAACGTCAAATGTATCTAAAGTAAAATAAAATGCACATAACACAAAAATTTAATTATAATTAGTTTACAGCAAGTAAACTCACATTACTGTAATAGAGATAAAACAAATTTATATTAATATATTTCTTTTCTTTCTAGGTAAGTTCTGCTTGTTGTAAAGAGTAAATTCATTATATAAAGTGCAGTATTTGACTCTTCCAGATTACTGTGGTAAGTATAATTGAACATAAATTATTTTTTTTACAAAATATCTTACCCAATATATTGATAATCGATCAGAACTTGATATTCTGTTAATACAATATCCTCACTCTTAACCGGTATAAACCGGAATCTCTGGATTAACCAGGGCTCTGATAACGAGGTATTTTTAGAGGGAGAATTTCTAAACTGCTGTAATATATAAATTAATTCTGAGCAGGACTTACGACGAAATTTATTATCAACTGATTTCGGCCTTAAAAGGATCAGTAAACCCTCAGAAAAAAATAATTTAAAATACAGTTACATCATCGGCGCATGAGTCATAATACTTGATCAAACAAAAGTAGCCCAAATTCTAGTCTCATCATCCTAAAGTGTCCAATACATTTCCTCGCTAGTGTTACCAAGTACGTGACGTCACATTAACATTGTCATCGTTAGCGGGCATTTTAACCCTCTGTTCTTTTTTTTCTCTTCCTTTCGAAAATTCTTTTAAAACTTAGGCCGTTAATTTTTTTGGTGTGTATGCCCACACGAGTCTCCCCGAATTAATCAACCGTGAATATTAGCCGTTTTGAGCCATTAGTTTCAGACGTGTTGGGTTAAAGCCGAACGCCAGACTGCGAGAGAGGCCTTACGGCGGGTGTTTCCCATTCCACGTGCATACCGCCAGTTGCCGTGACGACTTGAGTGAGCTCTCTCTTTCAACGTCTCACTGCACTTGTATCCGCAGCAGCCGTTCATTTCTCCATTCAGCGAGACACATCCCCCGCCATCCTCAAATGCATGCGATGGTTATTGCAGGCCTGTCACGGTGGAGCAATGGGAAAGAAGAGTTTACAGGCGGAGGATCAGGCCTCGGCCGATGGGAAACTCGTGGTGGTACTCTGCCGTTGCTAATGCATCCTGCACGAGGGTACTCAGACATTCACTGATCACGACCGAAATTATTATCAGGAATACTAACTCTAATGGAACACTTTCTCATTAGAGAATTCAATTTCCAGTCCTGCATTTAAAGCACCGATTTTTTTTTTATGTTGGGTTCATTATTTTTTAAAAGTGAATATTTTTACGGTAATCGTCCTCCAAAAATTCATATTTTGCTTTCCAATAACAAGTTTGTTATTTTCGTTTGTAAAAATTTTTGGCAGATAGGATCATTATAAAAGAATACCCATATTCATTCATTCATTTCACGTCACTATTTCTTGGAAGTTCTTCTTGCAAAAGAATACCCATATCTTACTGTGTATATTTTATTAAATAATTATGTAACAAAAAAAGTGGTGTGCATAGAAAATGTAAGCAAATTCTCAGTTTTGTATTCAACAGACTTCAACGTGAGCTTTACTTGTGGCGTGATATACTTCTGTCCATACTCGCCCCGGGGGTGGCTCAGCGGTAGCGCGCCAGGCTCGTATTCTGTAGTTCCCAGGTTCGAGTCCCAGCTGAGTCAGCGTTGCGTTGAGATTTATCACCTCAAAATTCCCCGCCCTGCCCACGGTCAGTAGGGGACACCGATGGGCTTGGAAAGGCCGCCGTCCGTCGGATGAGACGTTAAACCGTTAAACCGTGGCCCCGTGTGCGGGAGAGCCATACCCTGTGCACGTTAAAGAAAACGCTGGATGGCCTTGACGGGAGGCTACCATCTGTCTCCCAACAGCTGTTCCAGTGGGTCCCCTGCCCCAACCAACTTCTCTGAGCCTTCGGGGTCCATGTGACCTGGCCATTTAGCCCATGGTGTGCAAAAAAGTGCCGCTCAGAGGTAAAACAACCCAATCTCCTAAAGACTGAAAGTAAAAAAACTTCAATAGCTTGCTCTAATAGTGGAAAATACCAAAACTTTTGAAGAATATTTCCAACGATCTATTTTAAATAAAATATATTATATACATAATATATTTTACTTAAAATAGATCGTTGGAAACATGAATATATATTCTTTGAACGCCTGGAAATTTCTTAGTATTTTGAAGGACATTTAATTATTCTTATAGATCCCACGGAAACGACCAATTTTAACTCTTTTTATTCCTAATTATTTGTAAATTTACGGACGTTTGGTAGCCTTGTTGAAAAAACTGAGGACCAATAAAATGACTATTTTTCATAGAGAGAGGAAAATATGAATATATATAAAACCTAATTTTTATTGTTTGGATTTGTCAATTTAACCAAAACTGCAAATCAAATTTATCTATAGAGATGATACTGGTCAGAGGTACCATTTCTTATCCTGTTAACCCTCTGGCAGTCTTTTAGAAAAATAGGCTTACGTCTAATTCTTTTCTAATTGTTCGCAAAATATTATATATTATCCTGTCATACTTAATTTTCCTAAATTTAATTCTAACATCTTTTCACTTCATTTCGCTAATTTAAAGTTTCCGAAACGTTAAACTTCAGGACTTTTAAAATCTGAGACTGCTATAACAGATATATTAGTTTAGGGTTGGGTTGTTTTACCTCTGAGCGGCACTTTTTTGCACACCATGGGCTAAATGGCCAGGTCACATGGATCCCGAAGGCTCAGAGAAGGCTTGGGGGAGGGGACCCACTGGAACAGCTGTTGGGAGACAGATGGTAGCCTCCCGTCAAGGCCATCCAGCGTGTTCTTTAACGTGCACAGGGTATGACTCTCCCGCACACGGGGCCACGGTTTAACGTCCCATCCGACGGACGGAGGCCTTTCCAAGCCCATCGGTGTCCCCTACTGACCGTGGGCAGGGCGGGGAATTTTGCGGAGATAAATCTCAACGCTGACCCAGCTGGGACTCGAACCTGGGAACTACAGATTACGAGCCTGGCGCGCTACCGACTGAGCCACCCCCGCCCCATTATATTAGTTTAGATTCCTGTATTTAAGAAGAATTTTTGTCGTGTTAACGTTAATGATGAACAGTTTTGCGAAAACATTGATCTACTCAGTGCTTCCGAAACACCGTGTAGATTTAATAATTTGAACAGGGATTAGAGCTTTAGGACTGTTTTACCTTCGAGTGGAACTTTTGTGCACACAGTGGGTTAAATGGCCTTGTCACAAGGATCTCAAGGGCTCAGAGATGGATGTGGGAGGAGATCCACTGCACAGCTATTAGGAGACAGATGGAAGTCTCCGTCAAGGCCTTCTAGGCTGTTCGTTAATGTGCACACGTAGTCACGGCTTAACGTACCATCCGACGAATGACGGCTTCTCCAAGCTCATCGGTGACACTTTCGGATCGAGGTAAGAGTGGGGTTTTAGAGTGGAGATAAATATCAATGCTGACATAGTTGGGACTCGAACCTGTTAACTACAGATTACGAACGTCGATCGCTACTCACTGAGTCAACCTCTTCTCGAGGGTTAGAACACCACAGCTGATAAGATATTTAAGTTTGGTATAATGTCGTAATGTGAGTGGCACCTGGGAAAGCTTTGAGACTGCGTATTTGATTGACACTTTAGCTGTTCTCATAGATCATTGGTTGATTGATAAGTGATTGACCTGTGATCGATAAAGAGTTTCAAAGCATCCACTACGCAATATCATAGCCTCGCATTTGCCGCTCAGGCTGGTTTGTTAAAGTACATTGCACGACATTGAAATTGCCCCATCCAGAAGGACTGAGGGGATAGGAGTGAAATGTAGCACACACAGCAATACATATTGTCATACTGTGATTTAATTTGCAGCCACTTACAGCGGTTAGAAGATCAGATAATGCAGCACAATGTGACAGCCTCAGTAGATGTTTGCACCACAGTGAACGGCAATACACGCAGCAATATGGCGTGGTATGGAGTCATATAGTCGACGGATATGGTCCTGAGGAATTACACACCAAGCAGCATTGACTTGCTCCCATAACTCATCGAGATTCCCTGCCAGCCGGTGAGAAGATTGCACATGTTGTCCAATGTGGTCACAGATTTTCTATTGGGGATAAATCTGGAGATTGTGCTGGCCATGGCAATACTTGAACATGTTGCAAACATTGTCTGGAGACCCTAGCAGTGTGTACATGGGCGTTGCCATGCTGGAAAATGGGCTGCTGCATGCTTCCCAGGAACAGTAACAAAACGGGCTGCAGAACCATGCCAACATATCGTGCAGCTGTCAGTATTCCCGTGATGCGGACAAGAGGTGACCTGCTGTCATATCCAATAACACCCATACCATTATGCCTGGCTGACTGGTGGTGTGCTGGTCACAAACAAAAACGGGTCCGTTCTCTCACCAGGTTGTCACCATACATGGACCCATCAATCATCAGCACTCAGACAGAAACGGGATTCATCACTAAACACAACAGTGTTCCATTCGTGACCCCAGTTTGCACGACTTCAGCACCAAGCCAGACGAGCGCTGCGATGGTTTGCAGTCAATGGCAGTCGACGTAACGGTTGCCTAGAGCACAGGCGTACCTCATGTAACCTTTGGTTTACTGTTCGGGTCGTTATGGGGACGTCCATGGCTGCTGACACAGCCCGTCGAATATCGCCTGCAGTGCTCTGTGGTGACGAATGAGCATGTCGAGCAATGCACCTATCAAGCCGTGCTGGCGTCTGTCGGATGGCACCACTCCCTCTGCAACGCACACTAGAACCTTCATTTCGCCACAGTTCGTGCATTACGATGAACAGGGGCAGCGACACGATGTGTAGTCCATCCAGCTTCACATAGGCCTATAATTCCTCCTCTCTCAAAAGCATCCAAATGATGATAAACCTGCCTACGGCGGGTACGAAGCATTTTCGGCCTTCACTGAACAATTTCCAAGTGGAACCACCTAATCTCAACCGTTCGCACGACTTCCACCTGCATAAGCACAATACCATCCCTGTTCCCTCTTGCACCTTTTATCTCTTGAGCCACACACGTCATTGGCTCCGGATTATCATCATTTGCATATCTCAACTGCGCACACCCACTCTTCTATTTGCATGTTCGTACGACATGTCCTTCTAGGTTCACTTTCAATGTCGAGCAGTGTATTTCAACTGAATTTGTTCTTAATGAAAAAACAGGATTTTTTAATCGTAAAAGGAAACAAAATATCATTGTCTTAAAGTTGCTTTCTGAGCATTCATTTAATTTGAAAGCAAATTATTTGTTAGCCTCAAGCGACGCGTGTTTGAAGCAACAGTTAAAGTTTTAATTGCAGCGAAGAAATTTTTTATTCTCTAACAGTTGGTAGAAACTCT
Organism: Ryuthela nishihirai; assembly: GCA_038380435.1. Taxonomy (NCBI): domain Eukaryota; kingdom Metazoa; phylum Arthropoda; class Arachnida; order Araneae; family Heptathelidae; genus Ryuthela; species Ryuthela nishihirai. Next base: position 25,377,208 of record JAWZYU010000009.1, on the reverse strand, counting down.
TTCTTCTCTATGTTGTACACCAGAGGATTTGTGCTTTCAACATCATGTTTTCTTCAAACCTATCTGGTTAATGTGTCCCCTATCACATATGATTGCCCTGTACACACTGGATCGCTACATTGTCAGACTATCTCTTGTGGGTAACAATTTGCATTTAGGGTGAAAAATTACCACTGGTGGATAGGGAAATGCATTGGGAGAATTGACGATGCCTACAGATGAAAATTATTTCCATATTTTAGCCATCCACATTCTAGGGAAAGAGGAACTAGGGTAGTCATAGAAACGTCTTACATTTCCCAGGTTGATGCGTTGCATCCTTGATGAACAATTACTGGAAGTTGTATGCAAATTATTTGCATTGCTCCGGGGATGTAAGCGTTCTCGGCATCTTCTTTTCCTCTGTTGTCAGGATAAGGTTTCAAAGTTATCTAAGTCAGGCTATTAGAGACTCATCTTATTCTGTTCTGCCTGTTCTTCTAAGCTAAATGAACAACAGCTTTTCTAGACTTGCAAAAATGCTGAGAAAGAAAAGAAATTAGGTTGGGTAAGAAAAGCAGAAACTGCAACTTCTGAGAAAAGATGAGATTTATTTGTCAGTTGAATCCTCTATTGAAAAAAAAAACGAATGAATACGAAACCCTGGGTCAATTAAAATGCATCACAGCACAGTTTACTTTACATATAAGGGATAATTTAATTCGTACCCGCCTAATGTTACATTTATTTATTATTTTAAGTTGTGTTTTTTTCTCCCAATCTTTTTTTCCGAATAAAAGGTTAACAACAAAAAAAGATTATAGGATTAGCGAAAGATCAATGCTATGGTCGTGCTAACTGCCACAGCAAAATAATCGTGTGTGCATTAATTTACAATTTCAGCTTTAGTAAATGTATTACCGAAAATTTGCTTAAAAATTTCATTTTCTTTTTTGTATGAGATATAACGGAGTAAAGCGTTGGGTTGTTTTACCTTTAAGCGGCACTGGACCAAATGGCCAGAAGAACATGGTTCAAATTGTCATAAGAACTCCAAGGACTCGGAGAAGTTTGGGGGAAGGGAACCCACTGGACAGCTGATAGGAGACACACGGAAGCTTCCTTTCAAAGCGATCCAGCATGTTCTTTAATGTGCTCAGAGTATGATTCTCCTGCAGAAGCGACCACGACTTAATATCCATCTGGGGACTGCGGCCATTCCAAGTAATACGGACAGAATAAAATGAAGTATTTGTATTTGACTGGGATAAATTCTAAATGGAAATTAGATCACTCCTCTTCGTGAATAAATTTAGATCAACAGTTTCAAGAATTTCTTCCTTGAATTTTCTTCGGAATTTAATTTTTAAAAGTGAAATTGTTTTGAATATGCATTCCGAGTTATATGAAAAAAAGGGTCAAAATCGAAAGTGTGTCACGCCCAAGTTCTTTGTAGTTATCTGAATTCCTTAATAGATCACATCCTCCAGTTGGGAAAGGAGACGGAACAAAAAGTTAACTGACATTTTCAATAAGTGCTTTTTATCACATACATTTAATTTATTTTATGCTTATAAATGCAGATCCGACACTAAGGATCTACCACAAATCTCTGTAGATTTAGAGTTCCCTCTACTGGGAACAGTGCACCTTTTATACTACGTCTTCATTTTATCAAAATAAGAAAAAAAATAACGGATTTCACCCATTTTATGTAAAAATATCACTTAATTAATTTCTGCAAAGATATGCCCAGATTGAGAAGATGATCTGGAATTCTGTGATTCTCAGTTTCACAGAATTCCAGAATCAATCTAGATTCAATTCCAGATCAGTCAATCAGAAATCCTTCACGAGGAGTATCAATTATGAGGATTATTCTAATTTTTTTATCATGATGGATAACTGAAGAATTAGTTTAAAAAAAAAATTGAATTTCAGAAGAAAAGATGTACGATCTCCTGAAAAGTTGGGAGGTACAGTCGCTCAAAAAAGTATCCGAACACTAAGGTTGATTACAGAATTCAGAAAAAATATCTGGCAACGATTTTTTTAGAAATTAGTGATCTGGCAACCTTCGTGTCACGTGACACGAAGGTTGCCAGATCACTAATTTCTAAAAAAATCGTTGCCAGATATTTTTTCTGAATTCTGTAATCAACCTTAGTGTTCGGATACTTTTTTGAGCGACTGTACTTTTGTATCGAACTATTCCAGTCTAGTTCAATCCTCACCTAACGGGAGACTATGCATCATAAGAAAAAAAGACATTGCTTGTTAGTTACTATTGTTAAAGTACACACTGAGCTATTTTTTTAAAAACAATATTTACTGTTTCATCATTTATTTAATGAACTTAATTATTGACAGAAAGACTAAATATCAATATCCGTGACAGAAAGACGATAAAATGTCGCATTGGTTATTGGAAGTGAAGATGGTCAAATGCAAATCACATTGTAGCAAGAAGATCCCTGCCAATCAGAAAGAGTTAAGAAGCAGATGAAACTGCAAGGTTTGTGGGGAAAATGGCGAGAACACTGCCATATAAATATATGCACACAGGGGTAGGAGTCACATGGATTGTAAATTGTGTGCATAGGGAAAGTAGCCAGTTAGTATACAGCATTTCGTAAGGATAAATCCGTTTTACTAGACAAATTTCTAAAATGTATATTTTATAAAATGGTTTAAAACAATACCTGTTATTTAAGTTTTAATTTCTGAGGTAAAATCATGTGACGCATTACTGTTGTGAAATTTACTTGCTTACATAACTATTTAAATGCTGAACGAATATTGCTGAAAAATCCAGATTTGAATAGATTTGATAATGATCTTTAATTTGTCTTCAGTCACATTTTTCCATTAAATGCATATTTTGGAAGTTATAGACCTTCGAATTTAGATTACCATTGACAACATGGAATCATAATATTTTGGTAGGGTAGCATATTAGTGTGTGTACTGTAGGTGTGTTCTGAGGAATGTTTGCAAAGCAAGAACAACTGCCATAGATGTTTTCATGTTCCTTTGGTTTTCAGGAAGTATTCAGACATGATGCATTATAGTATCATACAGATGGTGGGTAAAATAATTTGTACTGGTATGGAAAAGTGAGCAAGACAAAAATACTTTTTTTGCTTTCATCCACTGACGAATTGAAGGTGTCGCTCATGGACGTGGATAGATCGTTGGTATTGAAGTTGGTGTTAATCCAAAAACAATGTAGCTTTCACATCCATACATTTCTGTAGATGTTGGTACTTTCAGACTACACAGGACATAAACTGTAAAGCAGCTCTAGCAGTAGAGAATGTTTACTATCTGACTAATCAGAGGCCTAGTACCCGTCTGCGAATGCATCGCACAAAAAGAGCGGGAGTGGTTCAGTCGGTAGCGCGCCAGGCTCGTAATCTGTAGTTTCCAGGTTCGAGTCCCAGCTGGGTCAGCGTTGAGATTTATCTCCGCAAAATTCCCCGCCCTGCCCACGGTCATTAGGGGACACCGATGGGCTTGGAAAGACCACCGTCCGTCGGATGGGACGTTAAACCGTGGCCCCATGTGCGGAAGAGAGCCATACCCTGTGCACTTTAAAGAACACGCTGGATGGCCTTGATGGGAGTCTACCATCTGTCTCCCAACAGCTGTTCCAGTGGGTCCCCTCCCCCAACCTTCTCTGAGCCTTCTGGGTCCTTGTGACCTGGCCATTTAGCCCATGGTGTGCAAAAAAGTGCAGCTCAGAGGTAAAACAACCCAATCCAACATCGCACAAAAGGCAAGCGACATGGCTATAATCATCGAATATAGCTGCATATAAAATACGTTTTCTGTCACAGGGGTATTGCCACTCTGCTTATACAATTACATTTACCTTTGTTTATTTCCGTTTTCTATTAAAATTTGATAGTCCATGTGAAACTGTTAAAATCCTTTTAAGGAATCAGTTCACTCCTTGTTTCATCCTCGTCAGCAACTGATAAACTTTTATCAGAGGGGATGGGCGAACTTTTGATTCCTGGTAAGCGCTCCCACGCATACATCAGAATCTCGCTAATCTTTGCACTCTTCTGCATCATATACAAAATGGCGCGGCGCATTTTGCGCAATAAAAGTGAAACGGCAAAGGGATGATTTTTCCATAGAAACGGATGTTACACGAGAAATCGGAAATAGAATTTTGCGGTTGGTTCGTTGTCTTCGACGTCACGTAGAAAGTTGATGCCAGAGAAACTTCACGTTGATCCATAACAACAAAGAAGAGTTGGTTGGAGTAGCATTGGTGTTTTTATGGCCTTGTAGAAAGGTAGGTACTTTCCATAGACTATAAGATGAGGTTTTTTTTGTTTCTGATTGCAATGGAATATTTCTGGATATATGATAGAAATAATGTTTTCGAAACTTTATTACCATGAATAGAAAATTAAATCTCGTTTATGAGTTGGATTCCTTTACTCTGATCTCACTTTTGTTTCTACTATGTACTAAATTGCCAGCTGATTCGGATCCAAGGGCTTAGAGAAGTTTGTGGAAAAAAACCCACTGCATAGCTGTAGGAGACAAATGATAGCCTATCGTCAAGGCCAATCAGTGTGTGAGCATTATCAAAGAGCAAAACTTGGAGGATAAAATCTTTGACGACTCATTATTTGATTGAAAAGCGAGCGACCATCTGTTTAGCTCCAAAATTCCGAGACATTTGCATTTTCAGATCTATAAATTCCTGTTGAGAAATAATTTTTGAGTTCTAAATAATTAATTTCTTCCCAAGAGTCTTTACTGGAAAAGTCACCCTCAGCTTTTCTACGTAAAAGGCACAAACTGGCCAAAAACTGATCCATCGTTAGATGGAGTTTGGTTAGGAAAGTCGGAGGAAAAGCATGAAAGAGTAGAATGACATTTTCTCTTGTCGTATCTTGATGGTTCAGGTTGTTTCGTAATATTATAAAAAGTTGTTCTTCCTCTTGGTTGATTGAAGAGATGATGTAAAATTTCTTTTTTTTTATCTTTGGTAATGTAATCACTATTTCTGATAATGCAATATACTATTTTTGGATATCTTCCATGGTAATGTCTAAATCTGATTCTTCACTGACATGATCAATTTCATCCTCATCATCGGATTCAGTGTCACTGCAAATCCCCTGCACTTCATAAGTCGGATCATCTTCTAAATGTCGCAACATTATTGGCATATAATGCTGATATGGTAATTTTCAGAGATAAACAATGTGGGCAGCTCCTAATAATTTATTGGAACAAGCAAACTGAAAGAAAAAGGTACAGCACTGCAAGTCGCAGATAAAGTGAAGAAGAAGCGCGGCTCCTTAAGTGCCCATCGTTCAAAATAGATTAGGAATCATTAGTTACTATTATATGATTTTCCCACACATTAGAAAAACCCTTGCAGTTTGAATTGCGAAACATGAGTGTGTATTGCATTATGCATTTACATATACCTATGTATATAAAATGCCGTCCCGTGGCCGAGTGGTTAGCGCGCTTGGCTACTGATCTACGGGACCTGGGTTCGAGCCCCGGGTAAGGCATGGATGTTCGTGTTGTTTTCTGCTGAGGTCCTGCCATCCTCTCAGATCTTCTACTATGGCATATAAACTGACAGGCTCCTGTCAGACCTCTGTGGAAAGCAGCTTCTTGAGGAGGTATTTATTTTTTTATTTTATATATATAAAATATATGTTGTGTGTATGATGGTTCTCCCCATCTTCAGCATATGGCTTCATTGTACCCACGCGATAAACAATGAAACAATTTTAAATAAATATATTTTAATAATTATCCGATGTTGCAAGCTGGAGCTCCGGAAATAACTATAAAAGACAAAAAACGATCATGAGCTTTGAAGCATCAAATGCGATAAACAATTGAGTATAATAGTGTTATAGATTTTTGATTGGGGCCATTGGACCCACGTGGCAGTATAAAGGTTAACAAAAATAATAACTTTTTATTTCCATAATATAATTTAATAAAGCCCAAATTCCTTTATTATATTCTATATCATTCGTCTTACTCGAAAGGCAAAAATAATTTTAAAAAGGTTCCAATGTTATTTTGTCCTAAAATCCTGAGTATTATTGGGGGCGGGGGTGGCTCAGTCGGTAGCGCGCCAGGCTCGTAATCTGTAGTTCCCAGGTTCGAGTCCCAGCTGGGTCAGCGTTGAGATTTATCTCCGCAAAATTCCCCGCCCTGCCCACGGTCAGTAGGGGACACCGATGGGCTTGGAAAGGCCGCCGTCCGTCGGATGGGACGTTAAGCCGTGGCCCCGTGTGCGGGAGAGCCATACCCTGTGCACGTTAAAGAACACGCTGGATGGCCTTGACGGGAGGCTACCATCTGTCTCCCAACAGCTGTTCCAGTGGGTCCCCTCCCCCAACCTTCTCTGAGCCTTCGGGGTCCATGTGACCTGGCCATTTAGCCCATGGTGTGCAAAAAAGTGCCGCTCAGAGGTAAAACAACCCAACCCTGAGTATTATTATGCTTTTACCCTCACTGACAAAAATTTTGTGATTATCTTTTCTCTTTTCCCCTGTGTTAAAAATTTCGGATTATTTCGTTTTTGTCACCATTAACTAAATTCGTACGAATTTTGTGCTTTTGGCAATCACTGGTCAAAATCACAATACAATAATTTAATTCGCTATAAAATTCTGCAGACTGCCCTCCCCTTTGATGTTTAGTAAGAAATATGAGACGTTTGAAATAATAAAAAGCAAATGTGGACTAAGTGCTATGGGTAATTTTTCGCGAGAGTTACGCCTTTGTAATAATTTAGTTTAGGTATGCTCCTGTTTTACTGATCGTTGTTTTGAGGCTCATAGAGTCCCTCTCTTATGTCGGCAATCAGGTTTCCGTGGAAAAATAAATCAAAATTTTGCGGTATAACTCCCATCTTATTGCATTTAAAGCTAATGCTCTACAACTTTCTGCTAAGAAATCTAATTGTCAGAGTCAGAGGTAGCAACATTAGTGATACTATTTATACACGTCTTCGATTTTTTTGCATTTACGAGTACGATCTCAAACATTCTTTCAAACTAATCCATCAATGTAATATTTATCCCCTAAAATATACACGACTTTACGAAAAAAGAGCTCTTCCACTATTATTTAAAATATTATTCACGGAGATCAATCCATGAAAATACAATATGTGAGTTTTCAAGCCATAGTTTTTTTTTAACTCACTCCGAAACCCAACTCCATTTATTTTGCCTTGGTTAAATATCCTGCGGACTAGCCTAGAAGTTACTGTCTCTGCATTATTAATAAGGAATACAATAAATGCGCCTTTGAGTATCCTTTAATTTCGACCCCTGCAGGCAATGCGAAGGGAGTTACTTATGCTACTACCATTTGTCTCCGTTTTCTTTCCTACTCTTTTCTGACATCCGATCGTACAGAATAAGTCAGCTTCGGTGTTTCATACTTTAGAGAACGCGCATCTTTTTCAGAATGAATCCAAAATATCACTTAACTTGGAAACAAATGTGTTAAATCGTATATCCCTGAGGTAAGAAGATAATGAAAAGAAATCGTCATATATGATTAGGTAAACTGGTTCTTTTATCTTCGTTCAAGAGAAAAGGAAAGAAATTCTGACATTAATGAAAAATAAAAAGGTTCGTGTTTGTAGCGAATAAGTACATCTGCTTCCTTTTTTAGTTGTGAACTATTTATTTCATTAAATCCCACTTTCGAAATCGAAGGAATTTTTTACACTTGACTAATGTCAAAGGGAAAAAAATCAATTGCCACCTAGTATGTTTGTACGATCTAAACATTTATATTTCAAAAGTGTTATGTGACAAACACTGAACAAATTGCACTTGTATAATATGTGGACATCATAGAAAAAGGCCCCATTTCGTCTATGGTAGTTTCTGAGACCTTAGATTTTTTTCGAATTATCCGAAAAACGTAACTCTTTTATATAGCAATCTGACATTAATATTTGTATATTTGGAACGTTATGAAGTGAAATTTATATCAATAACTAAAATATTGGAATAATCTAACCATAAATACTAAATTTTCAACTGATCAAATCTAGCTTATATTTCTGGATTCATTTTTCTCATTAAATATGTTATGTTTAAGCTTTGAAACTTAAAATTGAAAGGTTAAGGATAAAAAGCATTGCGTAGTTTTATTTTGGTTAATTTGTAGCAGGTTTTATCAGAATATTGATACTACTAATACTACTAATAACACCATGAAACCGACGAACTGGTTTTCTGACGGTGAACCCAGTTTACTTGCTAAACTTTTAGTCCGTATGGAATGCGTTAAAAGTGCAATAGGAACAATATCATTGAATAAGTTTGTATTTTGAACAGGACCACCATAAGGCAAAATTGCGTCATACTTGCTTTATTGCGCAGACGTGACCCCTTTCTACGTAAAAGGCACAAACTGGCCAAAAGTGCTCGTAAATTAGGGTTTATTGCCATCACACATCGTATTTCTGATCCTTTAATGCAGATCGACGATAGGCTAGGCTCCTGCCGTTCGTTTAGTAAAAGAACCTGGAGTCATGCAGACTTTATGTGCCAGGCACTCTGTCTCTGTTTAGCCATCAGTCATCGCTGTGACAGGTCCCAAGATGTGCAGACTGCAGGACAAGGCATCACACTGGTGCAGCCTGTTCTGCAGAAGAATTGCGGAGGGATGTGACAATCTGAGCATTCCATGCCGCATCTGCACTCTTTCCCATCAAACTGTGGAATTGGAAAGCGCCTGCTTTGCTCACTGATCAAAGACAGTCAGTCGCGAATTGAAAGGAACGTAGAGATAATTTGTTCATACAATCACTTCGAAGTTTTGAAAGCCAAAGTTAAAAAATTTTGTATTTTGTTAAGATTTGTTTTGATTATGATTTTCCAGTTTTAGTGGAAAAGATTCTATTCTCTGTCAGGAATTAATTAGTTTCACGATGTCTATACAATTCTAACTTCAAATAATACTTCTTGACTACCAAAGGTAGAGGAAAAAATGTTTTGAGGGTGGTGGGATAAGAACCCACGACCATGTGATGACACTATGCAGAACAAAAAAAAAATGAAATACAATCATGAGATTAGGGTAATGGTTGGCACAGGGGGTCGATATAATCGGAAAACCCCAAAAAGGACCTCCGTCACGGCGTATTTATTAAGCAACTTATCATATATCAAGGAAGATATCAATCAGCCTTAACTGGCATAGTGGTTAGGCAGCTAGCGACTGTTCCAGCAAGGCAAACTTTGTGTGTTGTGTTAGCTCTAACTAAGGCAGTGGTCAGCAGTGACTTCGGTCTTAGTAGGGCATGTCCTTGTATGAGAAGGCCTGTATTAAGTTAGGAGTAGATTCTTCTCTGTCCTATATGTCGCAAATCAAAAAATTAACGTCGATCTTATTATATAGTTTGTGCAGTTGTTAATTTAGATAATGGAACGTTCAATATCGGAAGTATTCTAAATGCAAAACGATCGACTTTATAACTACTAATAAGGCAAGTTACTACTGTAGCATGACATGTTTTCGCAATAAGAGAGCAAAATTATTAGTAGGCAAAAAATAAGGACTGCCAAATTTTTAAAATAAGAACAAAATTGTCATAGTAAGGCTGGCCAAATTTTAGCAATAAGAACGGTGAAATTGTCGTGTAAAATCCTGCCAAAATTTCGCAAACAAGAATGACAAAATTGTCATAGTAAGCTTTATTACTCCTGTAGTAGGCAAACTAGTTTTTGCACAAGGGCAGTTAACTACGTAGGCGTAACTGCAATTGTCTCTCCTTTTTTTCCAGACTTTTGAGATTTGTTGGGTGTTTTACGAAACAGAAGGAAAAGTTGCAAACTACAAATAATCATAAGTTTTAAAACATAAAGTAATATGTGTACTTCCCAAAGAATATATAACATATATGTGCTATGATGAAAATTCTGTAGAATATGTCATAATGGTGATCCCAAATATTTGAAAATCACTGTACCGAATATTAAAGTATGTAACCAGTCCTATTTCAAGTGTTTCATGAGAGTACTCTACCTCTGAAGGACATTGTAGATACCATTCATTGTACGAGAGAAGAACTTCATATGCTGAACGATTTCAAAAGCAACACCATTGAACTGCCTTTTACCTCACCGGAATGTTAAACATGTGCTTCCCTTTTCAACTGCAATGAGGTAAAGCTGTTAAGAGGTAGAGACTCCACCATCTTTCTTACAACATTTCCACTCGACCAGTATTAATACCTCTACGCCTTCCTGGACTATAAAGGCCATTCTTTAGTGAAATGACCGTGACCATAATAATAAAATGTGCTTAATGTGCTTTGAAATGCTTAGAACATAAGAAATCTCCCATCCCCCTATTTTTTAAATGTGTATAAGGAGGCAGGTTTTTTCTCCAAAGGTTATTGCGTAAATCTGAACTTCAAAAAACCTGCGATTCGATTGTTAGCATTCTGCTTGCGAAGTTGAAATGACGATCGATTAATATCATTCTACAACTAGAAAATTGGTACTCGTTGCATCTGTACGCTCTTTAAGATTTTGACACCATTATGCAGAAATTTTTAGCATCCCGTTTGCAAATTTTTTGCAACTTAGCACCTGTTACTTCCATTAGTTAAATTCTTGTACACACATTTTAAATTTCACTACTTGAATATGAAAATCTTGCTTATGGTGTATCCGAGAAAATCGTATACTACAAAGAAAATTTTTTGCAATGGCCAATGCCCATTAAATTTTAAACGGTGCGTTGTAGTTTCAATTTAAAATTATTTATAATGCTTAAAATGGTTTTTAGATTCGATTATTAGTGAACAATTTATGTGAATTACCATTATTTAGTTTCGTGAATTTATTTTAAGTCACTAAATCAATCAATCGCTTAGTGATATTTTGTAGCGTCTCAAACTAAATCATAAAAATTTTCTCTTTGGAATCTTTGTTTCAGAACCTTACATCTGATTTTTGATATTAATATAGGCTCCTTTTTATATTGTGATGTGGTTAAGATCATCATATCAGGTATTAAAAATAATAAGATATATGCTTTATATACCGTTCTACCAGAATGTTTAAGAATTTTCATGTTATACCAATAAGAACATAACTTCGAAGCTTTATGACTTCTAAAATATGCATTTAATGGAAAAATGTAACTGAAGAAAAATTAAAGATCGTAATCAAATCTATTTATATCTCGATTTTCAACGATATTTGTTCCCTATTTAGAGCTATTGAAGCTGGAATATTTAAAAATAAATTATTGATTTATACGAATCTTCCATTATTTCTAATATTGAAATAGTCATTAAGCAAACTTGTAATATATATTATTTTATTAAATGGTTTGGAATAATACTTATTATTTAAGCTTTAATTAATTTCTGAGATAAATTCTTACGACGCGTTATTGTTCTGAAATATTCTGACTCATAACTCTAAATACTGAACGAATTATGTTAATAGTCGAGATTTAAGCAGATTTGATTATCTTCAGTCACATTTTTTCCATTAAATGCATATTTTAGAAGTTATAGAGCTTCGAAGTTACATTGACATATCATGGACCCATTGACATATCATGGAAACTCTTTATTTTTATAGAGCAGTGTATTTTTGAATATGGGGATCGATTGTCAAAGAAAAGTGAAATGGATTAAACTCTCTTAAAAACAATGAAGCCATCGTAGTGGAAATCACTGATGATTGAATGATCATCAGTGAGTCAGCAGACGTCTAAAAAAGCAAAATGTTTTGCCTTGGACTCACGAAAATCCCCCAAGCCCAGATTTCTAGACAGGTTTTCAATTAGCAAAGAGGCGAAAACAAAATACACCAGGCCCGGTTTATTCTGTCTTCTCAAACTAACATAATATTGACAATAACCATTTTGGATCACGAATATATATTTTTGTTGTCCGTATGGGGGGGTGACTCAGTCTATAGTGAGCCAGGCTCATAATCTGCTGTTCTTAGGTTCCAGTGCCACCTGCGCCAGAGTTGAGATTTATCTCTTCTAACCCAATGACCTAGAATACATAGACTGCTCGTATCACTGCTTTCAGCGCCACCAACACGTGATTTCGGGAAACTTCGCATCCATGACACTTTAGGGCAACTCGTTGACTGTCGTGCTTCAGCTCCGTAGCATAACACTTGTTTCTGTGACTGTAATTTTGCAAGTATTTAGGTTTATAAAGTAAACGGTGAGAAACGGTGAGAAAAATGCCGAATTCATGCTGTACAATTAATTGCACCAATTAGTACAGAAAAAATAATGGAATTGCCTTTCATGGGTATGCAAACGCAATTTATATTTACTAAAATTATACATGTGAGAATCAATGTTCGTTCCACAGTAAATACACGATTACCTGTGACAGATATAGAATTCTTCTGATAAAAATTATTGCTGTCCCGTCGCGTCAGCAATAGTTTTTTTCAGATGAATAATTGTTCAATGTTCGCTACTTTAAGAAAATATTCTTAGCACTTTTTTTACATTTTTTTTTTGGATTTCCATTGCAAAATTGAGAGTTGTGTAATAAATGGATCCATCAAAAAGTTAAATTGGACACCGAAAGACAAAAAATGATTCTGTGCATTTTAGGTAAGATTAATAACCATAAAATGGCATAACAGATCTGTAGATAGTTTGAGCTGGGAATTAAAAATGTAAAATTCATAATTTTTAGTATAGTTTGAACATTCAGTATGAAATGAAACAATTGAAAATGAAATAATGTTGGTTTAATCAATGTCATATACAATGTTCATTTCTCCTTTGATTACAGTCTTTAAACAATGTCATTTTAATTAACATAAGCAATAAGTATAAAGGTCCTCATAATCCTTGAGGCCACAGTATTGTGGGATAAAACCCATAGTCCACAGAAATCTGTTTTGATAAATTTTAACTCAGAAACTATTATAATCATGATAAATGACCATTATATTTTCTAAAAGAATTCATAAATAGAACGTTCTCATTCATTTAAATAGTAAAATGATGATAATTTTTGGGATTAATCAAGTTTAATGACAGACAAAGTTTGCCTCTCCATATTCAATGTGACCATCTACCCCAACCCCCGGCCACCAAATCTTTATATGCAATACAATTTTAATTAACAGAAGCAATAAGTCTAAATTGAAGAAACGGGTTAACGTTTTTAACCCTTTGAGGCTACAGGATTTTGGAGTAACAAAACCCAAGTTGCACAGATATCTAGTTAGAAAAATTTTAACCCTAATAGTTTTATATTCTGGTGTGATAATGGCAGAAATATTTTGTAAAACAATACAGGCATTTAAAAATAATGACAATAAAAAAAATCTTTTTTTGGATGAATTGGCTCAATGATATTCATAGTTCATCTTAACCATCCCCCCTTTTTTGTTACAGAATCTTTAAAGAGAAAAAAATAAAAATGTTCACAGTGGCAAAAATTTTTAAGTAGGGAAAGCTAAGGAACGTTATTTTATATTGTCATTGTCTGGTATTGGATTGGATTGTTTTACCTCTGAGCGGCACTTTTTTGCACCACATGGGCTAAATGGCCAGGTCACATGGACCCCGAAGGCTCAGAGAAGGTTGGGGGAGGGGACCCACTGGAACAGCTGTTGGGAGACAGATGGTAGCCTCCCATCAAGGCCATCCAGCGTGTTCTTTAACGTGCACAGGGTATGGCTCTCCCGCACACGGGACCACGGCTTAACGTCTCATCCGACGGACGGCGGTCTTTCCAAGCCCATCGGTGTCCCCTACTGACCGTGGGCAGGGCGGGGAATCTTGCGGAGATAAATCTCAACGCTGACCCAGCTGGGACTCGAACCTGGGAACTACAGATTACGAGCCTGGTGCGCTACCGACTGAGCCACCCCCGCCCCTCATTGTCTGGTAGGTATTATGAGAAAATTAAATATGAATTTGTCAGTGAAAGGATAAACCTGGGGGGGGGGGGACGGTAAGTAGAATAGAGTGTTAAATGACTCATTTTCTTTTCCAGGTGATCTAAAAATTCCAGATATTTACTTTCTTACCCCGCTATCATTCCAGATGTTAAAATTCTCTGGTGGGTAGTTTTAGCCTGAATTCATATACAGCTCATTCTCAAATATGCTATTTGGGCATTCAAAATTTGAATGTATAGAAGATACCACTTTAAAATTGCGGTTTCTCGGTAGGATTATTATCAAATATGTATATCTAATTTGACACATATATCATTGTTTTTCACAATGCAAATGACTAATAAATATATTTAAAGTAATTGTTTAAAACCATTTGAATACGATATTGTCAAGGTAGCAGCTTCTACCAACGTTAGATGGCGCTGGCGTTTTGCCCTAAATGAACATGGCCGCCGAAGCGTTCAAATTGTCTCGCAATGGCCGCCATATAAGCAGTCTATGTATTCTAGGTCGTTTTTCTAACCACCAATTCTTCTCACGGTCAGAAAGGAGACACCGATGGGCTTGGAAAGGCCACCAGTCGTCAGATGGGACATTAAGCCGTGGCCACGTATGCAATAGAGTCATACCCTGTGCAAGTTAAAGGATACCTAGGATGGCCTTGAAGGAAGTGAAGTCTCCTAAGATTCAAACTTTTTTCTCCATTTTGCCCCTTGAGTCTTTGATATATACTGGATCTCTTTGATATTTCACGTTCGTTTCTTTCACAATAACATTCGGAAGAATAACTAAAAAGACATCACCATTATAGTTTTTGCGCAAATTGTGCTCTTGACCAACTATATAAATTGTGCTCTTGACCAACTATATAAATTGTGCTCTTGACCAACTATATAAATTGTGCTCTTGACCAACTATATAAATTGTGCTCTTGACCAACTATATAAATTGTGCTCTTGACCAACTATATAAATTGTGCTCTTGACCAACTATATAAATTGTGCTCTTGACCAACTATATAAATTGTGCTCTTGACCAACTATATAAATTGTGCTCTTGACCAACTATATAAATTGTGCTCTTGACCAACTATATAAATTGTGCTCTTGACCAACTATATAAATTGTGCTCTTGACCAACTATATAAATTGTGCTCTTGACCAACTATATAAATTGTGCTCTTGACCAACTATATAAATTGTGCTCTTGACCAACTATATAAATTGTGCTCTTGACCAACTATATAAATTGTGCTCTTGACCAACTATATAAATTGTGCCCTTGACCAACTATATAATTTGTGCTCTTGACCAATATATAATTTTGTTTTTAAATACAAGGTGATTCAGAATTCATCATCAATATTTGGTGGGGAGGTAGGTAATAAGAAACGAAGGAGATTTCACATAGGAAAGCATGGGCGCATATGCCATGTAGTAGGGCAAAATGACCCCAGTTCAATGATGGAAAGAACACATAAGAAGGAAGTGGTAAGGAAAAAACATTTATTATCTTACATGTAACATTTCTTTGCATTGGTTGTACAGACTTACAAGAGGTGCTCGAACTGCCGACCATGTGCTAGAATGCATGACTCACAACGGCGTTGCATGGACAGCTGGACCCTGTGGAAGATGCCTGGCATTTCCCGGATGTTTGAGGCAGCAACTGATATGCGTGCTACAAGATCCATAGCACTATCAACAGGGGTCTCGTACACCATGTTTTTCATAGCACCCCATACAAAGAAATCGATTGGAGATAAATCCGGTGAACGTGGTGGCCAAGAAACCGGTCCACCGCGGCCAATCCATTGACCACCAAACTGTCTGTGTAGGTAAGCACGCACAGCATTTGCAAAATGTGCAGGAGCGCCGTCATGCTGGAACCACATTCACTGCAGACTACCATCAGGAACCTCATTCAGAAGATCCGGTAACACAGTCTGAAGAAATGTTAGGTACTTGGCACCGTCCAAACGGGATGGTAGTAAATACGGGCCCAACAAACAGTCACCGACAATCCCAGTCCACACATTGACAGCAAAACGTTGTTGCGCAGCTCCAGGTCTTGTACCGTGTGGGTTCTGATGAGCCCACACATGCCAATTGTGTGTGTTGAAGACACCCTCTCGAGTGAACAACGCCTTATCGGTGAAAAGAACATACGTTGGGAAATTGGGATCAACGGCTGTTCTCTGCATGAACCACTGACAAAAAGTAACACGCTTGGGATGGTCGTCTGCTGCCAATAATTGCACTCTTTGCAGATGAAATGGATGTAACCCTTCATCGTGTAATATCCGCCACGCTGTTGCTTGCGAAATTCCAAACTGCCTAGCCATACCTCGTGTGCTAGCACCAGGTCGTTCCTCGATTTCCTGTAGGACAGCTTCCTCTACTGCTACTATCCGTGCTGATCTGCGCCTCCCTCGATTAACATTACTAGCAACAAACGATCCTGTTTCACGCAGTTGGCGATGAATGCGTGAAAACATTTGATGCTGTGGCACACGGCGGTTTGGGAAGCGCACTGCATACAATTGCCTGGCTTGAAGACATCTTTCTCCTGCTGCACCGTAAGTTACATGCATATCTGCACATTCATTCCACGTATACCGGTTCATGTTACTTCTGCAAATTCACCTTGTCGAATGACAACTGACTGCACACGTCAAACAGCTGTGCTTCTGTATGAGAGGTGTGTACACACAGCGCCCTCTACACCACCATGCGTTCGTCTGCCCCCATACTTTCCTATGTGAAATCTCTTTCTTTTCTTATTCCCTTCCTCCCCACTAAATATTGATGATGAATTCTGAATCACCCTGTATATTGGAAACATTAAATATAAAACAAAGAGTAGGATTACCATTAAATTTATCATTATTGTTGCATTGCGGCTGTTTTATGGTATTGCAAGTGGTTAGCGCGTTTGGTTACTGATCAAAGGAACCCAGGTTCGAGCCCCGGATAAAGTATTGTTGTTTTCCATTTTGTGTTGTTCCTGCTGAGGTGTCGCCTTTCCCCCAGATTTCTTCTATGACATATTATACCAAGCTTCTATCAGACCTCTGTGGCAAGCATAACAGAGGAGATAACTAATTTATTATTTTTCATCTTGGCACCTCCTCAGAAAAATTCGTGAAACTCTGTCGTAAAAAAAAGCAGTTTGGAACTGTGCGTAATTACTTCTCATGAGGTAGAGGAACTTAAAATCAAACTCAGATAGATGGTGGCGAAGAGAGCACCATCCTTATGACATGGGATGAAGAGACTGTAAAGCTTGAAATAGCAAAGACAGTGACACTTCCGAGAAGAGTGGACGAGAGTAACCTGACCACCCATTCCCATCCTAGCGAGCGAGTTAGGTAACTGTCAGCCTTGCAGGGATGATGGCTGTAAGAGCTCAAGGGCATATGTACAAGAAAGCGGCAGATGTTTGGTTCCTTTGTGTTGAAGACCAGTGAAAGGGTTGACCTCGGTGACCTCCAGGTAGGTCGCGTGCCCCAGCTGCGAGCTGGCGACTTCCGGGCACGAGAATGCCCGAGGGCTGCCTTGCTGCTGCTGCTACACCAACGGGGTCGACCAGGAAATGGAGCAGTGCTCCGGTGGACTTTCTCGCGTTCTTCTCCTCTCGCCGTTCCCTGGTACTTCTCTAGTGATGGATTGGACACCAGATGGGGGCTTATTTCTGGGCGGACACGTTGCTCCACAAGAAAATGTGGCCTGTATTCATCATCTCCTTCTCTCTCTGATCGAGCAGTTCGGGTTCTACCTTTTACGTTTTTTCTTTCCCTTTCTTCCCTTTGCTCTTCCATCCTTTTCCCTCACCCTTACATTTGAGTTTTTCTTCACTCCTCCTCCTCTGCAGAAGTGGAGGAGATTTATTTACTAGAAAGTTTTCGAGAGGTGGATCTATCATGTGTATCCGACTGCCAACTGCGATAAAGGAAGTTATTTTTCTCATTCGTGGTTTTTGATGATGTTTCTTTTATTTATTTTTCTCCTTTTTTCCCCCTCCCTGTTTCTTCGATGCTAATGCTTACTGCAACCGCTGTTGGAGCGGAAGGGCATGGAGGTGTTCCTTCTTTCCAAATGTCATCGAGATAAAATTCAAGATGCCAGTTGGAAGATAGAGGAGAAACCTTACTACCACGTGTTCGTGTGCTGTTCTACTGAGGCGATGGCTTTCTCTTTTTCCCGTATTGTTATTCTTTAATTCAGTTCCGATTAAAATATAATCTCTGTTATCTAATGTGGACAAAAATATGTTTCATATGAGAAAAGTTTATGCCAAAGTTTTACCAGGATACGTGATTGCAGCTAAAATGACGTGCTAGTGGATAATGTAAAAATACTTTGAAAGCATGAGCAATTTTAAACCAACCATTGAATAATATTCTTAAACAAATTGCGATATAGAGGCATATAGAATATCTTTGGCGGGAGGCTGTTAATTGCTGTTTAATGAATTTCCATCATCCGTTGAGATATGAATCCTTCTTACCTTCCCATTTAAACCACCTGTGTGTTAACTATTGGGTAGTGGTAACTCAACTCTGCAGATTTACGCTCATGTATCGTATGCATTCGTGTATTTGTATATATTCCGCACTTCATATTTTTAAAAGAAACTGACCTCTTACGATTCTCTATGCTTTTGTATGGCATTTTAAAAAATGCAATTTTGTTTTAATTCTCCCAGTTTTGTATCGAGATATTTCATCATCGTCATCATCCTCAAGCAGCCATGAGCTACGGAGGTCCAACCAGACCGTGCAATTTAATTCTCCAAGCATATCTGTCCTGAAGTGTGTTCAATACGTGCAACTGGTACGTTCAAAATTCCAGCAATCCGAAAGAGTACTCTGAAATTATTTCTGTTATTTTTCATTATTTTTTACTCATCGTGTCTTTCTTCTCTGAGGTGTTTGTCATTGATTCGACCTTCGCTACATGACGTAATCAAAAATATTCGCAATCATTTTCCCTTTTTTTTTTCTTTGGGCAATTTGCAGCGCTAGCGGTCGATACTTTCTTCTTCTATTTCAATCCAAAGTATAACCCTTTATTTCTGGAAGCGAAGATAAAATAAAAAAAAAATCTTTATTTCATCAGAAAGTCAAAGCTTGTGGCCAATAGCTGCATGTACGACACCAACAAACGCCGCCCGCAAAAAAAGAAAACTGGTGCGCACTCGCATTGACTTGGTGTTGTGTGGAGTCCAGTTCGCTATCTCCGTGGTTACCGTGGCAGACATGACGACCTAGTGCTGATTGCGTGCAGACAGGCTATTTCGTTGTGTGCTGCACCAGTTTAGTTGGTCGCCCAAAGGGGAAAAAATCGACCGCCAGCTGTAAATGCAGATGGCCGTCGCCATCTGCTGCTGCGGTTTATGTATGTAAGCCTGGGTCAGCAAGTTTTTGGGAAAGTGAAACATCCACACACTACGGGACGTTGACGTGGAAGATCACTTCTACGTCACGACACCTTGCGGATAATTTGTAATAAGTAGACGCTTTCGAAGATAGATCGAATGAACCACTACTTTTTATCGTCGACCTTGAGGCTTTTACGTGGGCATTCTCTTCTATATTAGCTATGGACTCTCATGCACGTGTAAGACAATTGTGTACGATGACCGTGACCCTCCCCACAATTTCGGCCGTTCAGATCTTTCCAGTAATTAGTGATGTTTTTCCCCATCGCTCTGATTTGAGCATCAAGCAGAACATAAAACGAATATTATCGGGACATTGTAATGTGAATGAAAGGCCCGATTCAAAGCCCCTTAACTTTGAAAATGCCACTGGAGATAAATTGAAGATATCACTGAAATCATTTCAAATTTCAATTTTCAACAATATTCGTGCAATAAAGATTCATTGTGGCAAAAACCGCTATCTTAACTAAGCCATTTTTGTGTCTTAGTTATTTTTCTACTAAGTTCCTACTAAAGATAAATTCGGGTTAGGGTTTTGTCGGGCTCAGGTTGAGAAAATTTTTATTTTCAAATATTTCTTGTAATTGTTGAAAAAAAAAAGTAAAAAGTGTAAAAGAACAATTTTATTACAATTTCAACCTTTTAATTAATCTTTAATAATTAAAAATGATCATCATGCGGTTTTTGATTATTTTTACGTATCTTTAATAAATGAATGGTTCTCTGCGTTTATAAAGACGTGTTACCCCCAAACTTTCAGCTTCTGTTGCAAGTATTCAACGTTTTAATTTTGTTATAAAATAGATTTAATTAATAACATGAAAGTAAACTAAATGATTAGCGCATTTCTGTTTATATGTTTTATAATGCATCAGAAAACTTTTTTCCCCAAAATCGGGCTCGGGACCAACAATTGTCGAAATAGTTGGGGTTCAATAACTTCTAGCTCGGGAGGGGGAGGCTCGAAAAATCAAGCCCCAGCTCATCTCTAGTTCAAACCATACCTCCGTAATTATTGTACATTACATCAATAGCATTCCTAGGTACCACCATGGTAAATGATTGTGAGAACTCCTTGGCTATGCTGATGGGTTCCATGCCAGACTTTCATTATAACTTGGGTTGTTTTAAATCTGAGCGGCACTTTTTTTGCACACCATGGGCTAAATGGCCAGGTCACATGGACCCCGAAGGCTCAGAGAAGGTTGGGGGAGGGGACCCACTGGAACAGCTGTTGGGAGACAGATGGTAGCCTCCCGTCAAGGGCCATCCAGCGTTTTCTTTAACGTGCATAGGGTATGGCTCTCCCGCACACGGGGCCACGGCTTAACGTCCCATCCGACTGACGACGGCCTTTCCAAGCCCATCGGTGTCCCCTACTGACCGTGGGCAGGGCGGGGAATTTTGCGGAGATAAATCTCAACGCTGACCCAGCTGGGACTCGAACCTGGGAACTACAGATTACGAGCCTGGCGCACTACCGAATGAGCCACCCCCGCCCCATTCATTATAACTACTTCCTTGGCTATGTTGTATTATACTGATGGATTTCTGTCGTACTACCGTGGCTAGCGAAAAGATACATATTTATCAAAATCCGAAAAGCACTCTGCAGCTCCTGAAGTCGACTAAAACTGACTTCAGGAGTTGCAGAAAGACCAGCTTGCAACGAAAATTGCGGAACAAGCCGTGTTAGGTAACAATAAGGAGAATATTTTGAGCACGTATAATAATATAAATATCCCTCAAGCAGCTATGAAAAATAACTATAGGACGAAAATATAAGAATAATTTGAATGAGGAAAATATAAGGGAGAGTTTCTTTACGAAGCAGATTTTCTACAGATGTGATAATAGGAAATACATTTCAAATACGTGTAAGAACAAGATGGTTCGAAGACATTTAAAACATGCAGGCATCTCCAGTGCTTACACATTCAGGTGGAAGGAGACTACCGATGCCTCGGGAAGAAATCGATCACACGAAGCAAACATTACAAAAGCGCTCTCGGAAATCCGTAGATCCTGTGGAATTTCAAACGAGTGTCTAAATTTCGTTGGGTTGCCCTGTGATACGGAGAAATACGAATTTTTCTGAACTTATATCAATGATACTGTTTGTTGAAACGAGGCAGTGATGATTTTACGCGCGTCTTGTATTTCAAAGGTCTCATCTAACATTTATTGTTTCTGGGAGAATTTTGATTGTTAATAACGTGAATATTTCGTATTCAGAATATTTTTCAATATTAATACGATTTTCGAATTGTTGCCAAAACGCAAAAGGAATGTAGACTAGAAATTCTCTAAAGGTTTCTATGAAGAGAAGCGAACAATATGAATGGAATCTAAAAATGTCTCTACACTGAATCGTTCAGCAGTTTGTCCTGTGCACCTCACGCCAAAAGGTGTCCGCTCAGTGGTATAAGTTCCCATTAATTTAAAATGCTTCTGCTGTTAAATACAAAGCAGTGGACGAATGAAGAGATTCCTGTTCCTAATTAGTAAAAAACTAAAGATGCTATACGAAAAGGGCCCCAAACCTTTTATTGTTTTTCGTACGATTATGAATAAATAGTGTTTCACTCACGAAACTGGGGATGGGGTTATCTCAGTTGGTAACGCGCCTGGCTACTATTTTGCATTTCCCAGGTTTGTGTCCCTTATGTTCCAGCGTTGAGATTTCACTAGACTCCCACCATCCTCTCAGTCATAAAGAGGAGACCCTATGAGTTTGGAAAGACAGCCGTCCGTCGGGTGAGTCGTTAAACCGTGGATCCTAGTGCAGGAGAGCCATACCTTGTGCATGTTAAAGAACAACCTATATGGCCTTGATGGGAGGTTTGCATCTGTTTCCTAACAGCTGGATTCCCTTTCCCAACCTTCTCTGAGCCCTTGGGGTCCTTGAGACCTGGTCATTTACCCCACTGTGGGGAATTGTTGATATTCTCTCTTCAAGGTGCCAGTTATCAATTGAGTGTATTACTAGAATTCAAAATTCTACGATATATTATGCCTCTTTGTTGTTTTAAAACTGAAATTTGTTAAAAAAAACTTGAGTAAGATAGTAAGAAGTTATTCGTTTCTCTGCTCTGTGTTTAGCATACTAAAACAGAACTGTTAAAACTACTAATGTCGGTACTGAGGTTTCGCTAATCCATGCTGCTGTTCTAATATCATAATGCACTGCTGAAAAATCATTTACGAAATTGCATATTTTTTGTTTCATGTGGAGTGAAAGCCACCGATGATCATAATAGTAACACTGGCGCAGGAATGTGAAATTTTGTTTTACATTTTCTTTTTGGGAAATTTCACATAAAAAACACTAGCAAGTTATATGACCAACTGCGCATTTACAACTCTTACTAATGAATTATAATAATGACATTTATCACGGTAATTATCATGCAAGTATTTAATGGCTATGAAGAAGGAAATGCAGTTAACACTAACTCTTGTTAAACGTCCCAATTACTATTGCACCAATTCGTAAGTCAGGAAATCAAAAATATTAATCATTATCTCTGTTTCTCTTTCCTTTTTTTTCTATGTTTGTAATTAAAATTCTTCCAATCATTAATTGCCTTTGTAAAAGGAAATGTAAAAAAAAAAAATCATCTGCCTTAAAGTACTTATTTCACTAATGTAGATTTTCAGGCAGCTTATAATATGTGACGCCATATATTAAATGACGGGGTGACTCAATTAAAAGTGGGATGCATGTATACCAGCTATGATAGGACTATTAAAATTCACATTCAAGAATTATTCATGCCTGTGAAATAACATATTTTGATAATTCAGCAAATGGCGAAGTTAAAATTAATAAAAATTATCGTACCAAGGTAGCTACTTTCTACTGGTAACCATACAAGTACTGAGAACGAAATTAAGAGCTCATCACTCCTATTATGAATTACAATAATAAGAAATGAAGCTGAGTCATAGATCGGAAAGAGAAGAAATTAGCCTCGTTCTGTTCATTTCTTGCCGTTTGTTAATATTTTTTTCACTCTGAAAATGAGATACTTATTAAATACTTATAAATGATATTAATATATTATATTAAATACTTATTTTTTTATCACACATCTCATTTTCCACTGAGGTCATACAGGAGTTTGGCTGCATACTTCGCCTTAGGGAAGAACTATGAAGAGGGAGAGAACTCAGCAGAAAGCCAACACATAAACATCGATAACTAGTCTGGATTCGAACCAGGGTTCCTTTGATCCCAGTGTGGGGAGTTTACACAGCCGATAGTGCATCAAGTTCGCAATCCGAAATTCCCAGATTCTAGACCCTGTTCCGGAGGAAAAAGAAGACACTTATGGGCTAGCAGAGGTAGTCGTCCATCACATGGGATGCTAAAACCATAGCTTCATATATAGAAGTTCCATAGTCAGCGCGTAATGCTGGATGGCCTTGAAGGGAAACTGCCATCTGTGTCCTAACAACTGTACAGTAGTTTCCCTTCCCCTACCTGGTTCTGAATCCTTGAGGCACATGTTGCCGGGTCATTTAGCACATTATGGGCAAAAAATATGCTGCTCAGAGGTAAAACAATAATCATTTGGTCCCATTAAACACTTTAACCCATTTCTTCCCAAGTGTTGCGTACACGCAACACTGGGAAGAAATGGGTTAACCCTCAAACGGTGGAACATCTAACAACAGATTCAAAATGTAATGAAAAATATGTAGCCCATGTGAAAGGACGCCGCCGATACCTTGTGTTTAAAAAAAGTACTGTTCATGGAAGTTTCAATTATAGACCAAAGTATATAAGATGTAACAAGACAGTTTGCGTGACTAGCATCCCGATTCTATCAGTATAAGCTAAAGCCGAAGAATGCTCATCATATACATTAGCACTGTGGCTAATGTATGGTAAATATATTAGCCACATTGTTAACAAGGGCTAAAGAAAAACCACCTAGCTATAAACAAAGAAGGGTTGGTTTTTTTACCTCTGGGTGGCACTTTTGTGCACACAATGGGCTAAATTACCAGTTCACAATGACCCGAGGGCTCAGAGAAGGCTGGGGGAAGAGGACTCAGTAGATAGCTGTGGCAGACAGATGGTAATCTCCCGTCAAGGCCATCCATCATGTTCTTTAACGTGCACAGAGCATGGCTCTCCCACACACGAAGCCACGGCTTAACTTCCCATCCGAGGGACAGGAGCTTTTCCATGCCCATGGGTGTCCCCTACTGACCTAGGGCAGGACGGGGAGTTTTGTGGAGATAAATCTCAATGCTGGAAGAGCTGGAACTCGAACCTGGAAACTGCAGATTATGAGCCTAGTGTAGGTCGTAAGGATCTCAATGACTCAGAGAAGATTGGGAAAGGGAATCCACTGGACAGTTTTTAGTAAACAACTGGAAGCCTCCCGTAGGGACATCCAACTTGATTTTTAACGTGCATAGGATATGGATCTCCTGAACATATGGCTGTGGCTTAACGTCCCATCCGAGGGAACGACAGTCAGTTCCAAGCTCAACGGTGTCGTTTTTCTAACCAAATGCAGGTTGGGGTTTACATATTGCTACCAGCTACGGAGGTCCAACTTGTGTAATTTTCCTCACCAGACGTGTCTTTCTTAGCTACAGTTGCTGCATTTGGCCACTCTAGGCCAATTCTAGCAAGGTCCTGTTTGATATTGTCTGTCCATCGCATCCTAGATTTCCCCCTTTTTCTGAAACTCTTAGTCACACTGTTCATAATCCTGTTTGCTAACCTGCAGCTATGCATACGGGCAAACAGGGCCAAACCAAGGCAGTCTCTCTCTGCACGATATACTGCTCAAAGGAGGTTGACGACTCATTCTTCTAACCTCATAATACTTATAAAGTAAAACCACTTAATGCCCAAGATACTGCGTAAACATCTAGAATCAAAGACATTAAGTTTCTTGTTATCCTGCTTACAAAGGGTCCAAGTTTCCCTACCTTTTACGAATCTATGGAGAGTGTGGAGGAATAGGCATATACATCTAAAGACGAAAATTAGACTATAAAAGAGTTTGGTTCTTTGTAGGGGACTAGAAAGAACCAAACTATTATACAGTCAAATTTTAGTCTTTAGATGTATACGCATATTTCTCCACACTCTCCATAGATTCTTAAGAGTCCCTGCAGTTTCAATCCCTATTCCTCTGTTCAATCCCTATTCCTCTGTTAAGAGTCCCTGCAGTAGCAATCCCTATTCCTCTGTTAATCTCATGCCGCACATCACCAGTATCTGTTACATGGCTCCCATGATAATTAAACTGTGACACCTGCTCAAGATTGCAACCATTCAGATTAACTAAATCACAGCCTGCCTGACCAATTTTCATCACTTTAGCTTTCTCTCTGTTTATAACCAAACCTACTCTACTACCAGTCTCATCAACAGTCCTAATGAAAGAATTAATCACATCAACATCATAGCCAGCAGGGCCAAATCATCTGCATAATCTAAATCAGAAATTTTGAAATCTTTGCCCATTTAAGGCAAAAATCTTTCATTTGCAAAGAATTTCGCATAAAATAATCAATAACCAAACAAAAGAGAAAAGGAGACAAAAGGCACTTTTAACTCTACTAGCAATGCTAAACCAATCGCTGCAAGACGTACCAACTCTCACACACGACTAAGTATTATTTTAGAGAGCTTTAGTAGAGATAAATCTAAGCGCTTGCACAGTTCCTGCATGCTTCCTGAAGTGAGTGATGGGTCTATGATATCATCAGTCTATTAGGTTGTGAAAGTGTTATAATTGGAAACGTCGAATCACTTGTTTAAATTGAACAATAATTATATAAATAGTGGACTACACTGCCCTACCAAAGTATTAGAGATTTCCAAGTTATGTCAAGGTAAACTTAACTTCGAACGCTCTATAATATCTATAATATGCCTTTAATGGAAAAATGTGACTGAATATAAATTAAAGATTATCATCAAATTTATTATAACTCGATTTTCAACAATATTCATTCAGTATTAAATAGTTATTGAAACTGGAATATTTAACAAAGCAAATTATCGTTTTATAAAAATCATTTATAAATGCCTAATATTGAAATAATCATTACGCAAACTTCTAAAATATATATTTATTTTATTAAATGGTGGCTTGAAACAATATTTATTATTTAAATCTTAATTAATTTCTGAGAAAATTAAGACGCATTACTTTTGATAAATACTTCAGCTTCCGTAACGCTTTCAGTACTAAGCAAATGTTGTTGAAAATCGAGATTTAAATAGATTTGATTATGATTTTTAATCTATCTTCATTTTTCCATCTTTCTGTCACATTTTTCAATCTTTCTATCACATTTTTCCATTAAATGTATATTTTAGAAGTCATAGAACTTCAAACACCAGAAGTAATGCTAAACCAATTGCTACATGCACCCTGGTAGAGAGCATTTTGTTTCCTTTTCTCTTTAGCTTGGTTATTGATTACGTTATGCGAAATTCACTGCAAGGGAAAGATTTTGGCCTTAAATGGTCTGGAGATACGAAAATTTCTGATTTAGATTATGCTGATGATTTAGCCCTTTTGGCAAATGATGCTGATGAGATGAACTCTTTCATTGGAGCTGTTGATGAGACTGGTTGTAGAGTAGGTTTGGTTATAAACAGAGAGAAAACTAAAGTGATGAAAATTGGTCAGGCAGGCTGTGATTCAGTTAATCTGAATGGTTGCAGTCTTGAGCAGTTCTGACAGTTTAATTTTCTTGGAAGCTACGTAACAGATACTGGTGATGTGCGGCATGAGATTAACAGACGAATAGGGATTACTGCCGGGATTTTTAAGATTCTATGGAGAGTGTGGAGACATAGGCGTACACCTAAAGACTAAAATTAGACTGTATAATAGTTTGGTTCTTTCTAGGGTTAGTTATGGTAGTGAAACGTGGACGCTTTGTAAACAAGATAACAGGAAACTAGTTGCTTTTGATTCTAGATGCTTACGCAGTATCTTGGGCATTAGGTGGTTCAACTTTGCAACTAATGATGAGGTTAGGCAAAGGAGTTGGCAACCTCCTTTAAGCAGCATATTCTGCAGAGAGAGACTTCGTTGGTTTAGCCATGTTACCCGTATGAATAATTATAGATTGGTTAATAGGGTTATGAACAGTGTGCCTAAAGGCCTCAGAAAGAGGAGGAGACCTAGGATGCGGTGGCAGACAATGTCAAAAAGGACCTTCTTAGAATTGGTGTGCAGTGGCCAGATGCAGTAGATGTAGCTCAGGATAGACTTGCATGGAGAACTAAATTGCACGGTCTGGTTGGACCTCCGTAGCCCAGGGCTGCTTGAGGATGATAATGAGAGCTTCAAAGTTAGATTCCTATTGACCTAATCTATGAGAAAGGCGAAGATCAGAGAAATGACAACCAGGTCCACTGGCAAACACCCACTTCAATATTTTCATGGAGAATTTTTGTTCAAGAACATCCTGAGATCAGTTAACTAAGCGACCTTTCCAAACCATCATAATAGGATAGACTATATAAGTTACAACACGATAACTGATCGTTCGTGATCAATAGAAACAAATAAACTGCAAATATTTCTGGATTCCATTCATCATTTTTCTTAAGGATTCATCGGAATTAGGAAGCCAGATGTTTGCAGTAAAGAAAACGTTACACAATATTATTCTCTTTAACGACACTTATTGAGTGGAATCCATCTTCTGCAGACTGTTCTGCTTTGCTTGTGCTCTCTGAGCCATCGGTTATTGCACAATGTCTTGTTCCGTTGTCCGTGATGCAGCCTTGAGGGTAGATTTACTCGGAAAGACGACGGATGAAGAGAAAGAAACTTGATCGCCCTTAACGAGAGTCACTGTTACACTCTCATGCACACCAGGACGCAAAGACTGCAGTAAATATATTCAAGATAAGGGTAGTAATTGGGTATATCGTGGTCGGATACCTGATCTGTTGCTGCCAATCCACGCAGGTTTGTTCGATGGCCTTGGCAACGGACACAACACACCGAGAGGATGAGGATCGTGTTGCGTCATCCAACGAGTTTCCACGTTACAGGGGAAGTGCCGTTTAGAGTCGACAGTCGAGTAATATACCTTATCGTTGTCCACCCAAAGTAACTTTTAAGTTCGCTGGAGCAACCTTGAAAACTGCATAGTATGGCTTTCAAGTATTTAATGCCACTTGAATGTGTAATTTGATTTGGGCATGACTACTTATATTGTGTTACAGTTTTCAATGATGTTTTCATTTCCGGGTTTTTTTTCCCTTTCTTTCGACGGTTGAAGAAATGAAGCTTCTAAATTTTTTCCTGGCTACGTCCCAATAACGACCTACAAAGAAATATTTCATTCTTTCTCTGCTTTTTTTTCTGTCTCATGAGTTATACTTTAATATATTTATAATCCAGGATGTAGTTGAATTCAATGAAGACATTTTACGTTTATTATTTTTTAACAAAACTACGAATGACTGCATACAGTCACTGATCGCGAAAAGATTATTTTTAATCAGATTAAAAAAATAAACTTGGCATAAGTCTGACAGTTCAGAGATGTTTGAGAATGGAGTAGGTTTCGGTGAATTAGGTTTATCATCAGCATTTATGGCCTTTATTTTTTTATCCTTAATTCATTATCTCAAAATAGGCTCACAAGTTTCATCTGTTCTTACTTTTTAATAATCTGTTGAGATATCTACCATTTTTATAAATTTTATCAGCAAGCTAGTGTACGCACGGCATTTAACAAGAGATAAAATTATTTTGAGACGAAGAAGGTTCGAATCAAATGTTTATACAATAACATATTTTGCGAATAAAACACAATTTGAGGATTACACCAAATTATTATACATATTGTTTATTGGCATAGTGTTTCCCCCTTAATAGATGACTGATCTCCTAGTTTTGAAACCAATGCCTTAGATAATGAAAGCTAAAAGCGGCAGAATGAATAACACATAAGGCTACTAAAATGAAGTTCAATTTATCCGCCTCATTTTTCTTATGCACTGACCTTTCAAAATGCTAGAGAATTTACAAGTTATGGCACTGGGAATCTAACTTCGAAGTTCTATTATTACTAAAACATGCATTTAATAGAAAAATGTGACTGAAGATAAATTAAAGATCATAATCAAACCTATTTAAATCTCGATTTTCAACCTTATTCGTTCATTCAGTATTTGAAGTAAGTCAGTATTTACGGTAATGGAATATTTAACAATAAATGATCTTGTATTATAAAAATCATTCACGAAGAAGTTTGAAACAATACTTATTATTTAAGTTTTGATTAATTTCTGAGTTTTCTGACCTTTGACCTCGAAAGACCCTCCTCCTCTCACGTGATCCTCAATTTTGTAACCTTTCTGAGATCTACAACCCGAAACACCTCCAGACACCAATGATCACGTTTCTAGAACCCGTAGATCAAGGTTTGACCTTTATGTGACCTGCATTTGACCTCAAAGGAACAGATTCCTAATAGTGCTGAATTGTGAACGGCAAACCTCTCCTGCCTGTGAAGCAGCTCGTCACACTATAAAGAACAGTGGATGGGCTTGGAAAGGCCACCGTCCGTCGGATGGGACGTTAAGCCGTGGCCCCGTGTGCGGGAGAGCCATACACTGTGCACGTTAAAGAACACGTTGGATGTCTTTGACGGGAGGCTACCATCTGTCTCCCAACAACAGCTGTTCCAGTGGGTTCCCTCCCCCGACCTTCTCTGAGCCTTCAGGGTCCATGTGACCTGGCCATTTAGCTCATGGTGTGCAAAAAAATGCCGCTCAGAGGTAAAACAACCCAACAACAACCCAAGAAGAGAAAATTAATTCTTATTTTTAGCGACAATTTCTTGAAAAACTGTACTCTTTCATTTCATTAATTGATAGGGTTATCTATTCTTAAACAGAATCGGAATTGGTGAGAGTTCATTGCGTGGCTCAGCTTTTAATGGCTTTTAGTTGTGGCTTTATTCATTCCCTCCCACAATCCTGCCCCTTTGCACTGCAGCTGCTACTTTGGCGAGGAGCATAAGCAGTTAAAGGGATTAGAGGAGAGCAAATTCGGCCTCACGCTTCATACTCCTGTCACATCGTTCACCTCTCATCCCCCCCCCCCCACCCCGTTTCGGAACCTTCCATTACACGAAGCAGAGATACATGTCAATTACTTAACCATATGGGAAAACCTTTTTATCTGATCTGGGCCTAACACTCGCAACCGTTTCGTTTTTAACCTCCACCTCCCGGAGTGAAGAGCTACGCGTTATGGCGTGATTAAATTATTGCTTCAACCATTTTTCTGCTGTTTATCGTTGACAGTAATGAGATATCTTTAATGGAGAATGCTTAAGTTTTGCCATAAATGCCTGGACTCTTACTCGTCTTCTCCACATCCCCCACCCTCAGTTGCCAGGCTAAGTGGCGGATTTTTTTTTTTCAAAAGTTTCTTTAAGCGCATTTGACGAAGCATCATTATTTGTATTCTTTTCTTTGTCACTTTTTTCTCTGTGATTCTGGAATTCCTTCGGAACCCAAAACGTCAGGCTGAATAAAAACGTAATCACTTTAGCATTGCCTAAGTGTAAACGATTTTCTCTCCTTTGGAGCTATTGAAAGTTGTTTCTTTTTAGTTACTTTATTTCCAGGCTGTCGTTTTATTTTTTTTCCGTTTTGAAATGCAACAGTTGAAATGGTTGTTGAACAGAATAAGCCAAAAAGAAAACGAGTGGAAATAAAATTCCTAGCGTTTTAGTTCTTTCGAAACAGCATGTCATTAGAAGCGACGTAGCTCCTTTCAGTCTAGGCTTCTTACATTATAACATTATTTACCTGTTTTTCCCCTCACCTGTTGTCTTTCAACTGTACACTTCCAGTACTCTTTAGTTTTCCGCTAAGTGATTCCAGAGAATTATTCATGATAATGGTACGGCCCCACTGAAAGCGATCTGAGCAATTTACTATTATGAACATTTTCAAACTTTCTGGCGTTTTGAAGCAGAAGCATTACCAACAACGCATTACCAAACTGGAGCGAGTGAAGTAACCGAAATTGTTAAAACCATTACCGATAACGAAGGTGGCCTCACAGCAAATTGGAGCTTCGCAGCAAACTGGGGTGTGTTAAGTAACTGAACACGCTTCAGTTTGCTGTAAGCCAGCACCATTGTTGGTAATGGTCGGTGGTATAACTACCGCTCGTTACCTCCCGGGGCGTTACGTCTTTGATAATGAAGGTCTTGACATCTCTTTTATGACGTCAGGTATGGAGGGAAATATTTTATAAATTTCAATGTAATATTACTGAAGGTTACTTTAAGTTATACTTTACAAATGAATAAAAAACATTATTGCAATAATAATGTAACAGTAATTAAGCAAATATTCAATTAAGAATTTTCTTTTATTTTGCATTATTGCATATGAGTAGCATACTTAATATTTTATCCATTTGTTAAGTATAACCTAAAACTTCCCGCCATAATACTACAGTAGCATTTATGCAAATTTTCCCTCTATACGTGAGTCATTAAAATAGCTATCATGGCCTTGATGATAGAAGTAGACTTGCCTGGGGGACCCAGCTCAGCGGAGGGTCCTGAAAAAGAAGCCTCCCGAGCTGGGACACCCAATATATAGAATGTATATTTTTATATATTTCCTGAATTTTTAATTTTTAACTTGAATATCAAATTAAAATTAAAATTTTCGTATCAGTTACTTCTTGGGATATTAACAAAATATTTAGGTTGTGTCGTAATTTTTCTGGCAGTCGATTAAAAATTCTGTGACATCGTCTTAAAGTAAGTAATATTGCAGAATTGATTACAGTAAAGGAACTCGCAAAACTGTTCAATTATTGAAAATGTGCTTCCGCTCAGATGTGTGTTACAGTGGCCCAGATGTCTCCCAGATGTGTGTTACAGTGGTGATACTTTCTCTACTCAAACTCGTACAATTGCTACTTCTGAAATATCATTCCCAAAACTGAAATTCATAAAGAACTAAGAAGCACTAAGAGCCAAAAAGTTCGTGTCCTATTAGCGCGCTTGGCTATTGATCTAAGGGACCTGGTTCGAGATCTGGATAAGGCATGAATGTTCCTGTCGTTTTTCTGCTGAGGTCCTGCGATCCTCATAGACCTTCTACTGTGGCATATAAACTGACAGGCTGCTGTCAGACCTCTGTGGCAAGCATCTGATTGAGGGAGTATTTATTTTATTTATCATTTGGACATGAGGGTTGGGTTGTTTTACCTCTGAGCGGCACTTTTTTGCACACCATGGGCTAAATGGCCAGGTCACATGGACCCCGAAGGCTCAGAGAAGGTTGGTGGAGGGGACCCACTGGAACAGCTGTTGGGAGACAGATGGTAGCCTCCCGTCAAGGCCATCCAGCGTGTTCTTTAACGTGCACAGGGTATGACTCTCCCGCACACGGGGCCACGGCTTAACGTCCCATCCGACGGACAGCGGCCTTTCCAAGCCCATCGGTGTCCCCTACTGACCGTGGGCAGGGCGGGGAATTTTGCGGAGATAAATCTCAACGCTGACCCAGCTGGGACTCGAACCTGGGAACTACAGGTTACGAGTCTGGCGCGCTACCGACTGAGGCACCCCCGCCCCCTTGGACATGAGGAATAGCACCGTTAAAAAACAAACCTTACAAGTTGTTGCGTGCCACAGTTTTTGTCGAAACAAAAGTTAGAAGAAAAAAGTTTTAGTCAGTAGCTACTCTACAGTAAGCTGAAAATTTACTATTTTTATTAAATTCAGATTAG
This sequence comes from Ryuthela nishihirai, assembly GCA_038380435.1. Taxonomy (NCBI): domain Eukaryota; kingdom Metazoa; phylum Arthropoda; class Arachnida; order Araneae; family Heptathelidae; genus Ryuthela; species Ryuthela nishihirai. The sequence goes on along the minus strand of JAWZYU010000009.1, from coordinate 25,344,066 downwards.
CCTTTCAATAATAGCAAAATAACAATGATAATACTTATAGAATAATTCAAATTTTGAAATAAAATGTAAAATTTGATTCAAAAGTTAACTAAATAATTCTTAAATTAATCTTTAATATAATCTTTAATTAAGATAATAAAACTTTTTTTTATTATTAGAATTAAGTGGAATCTGGGGGGGGAGGCACCCAGTTTTGTGCCTTGGGACTTTTGCATACGTCACTGGTAATGGTTCTGGATTAAGACGTCAAAAAGTTTCGAAAAGGTACAGTCGCTCAAATAAATATCCGAACACTATGGTTGAGTGCAGAATTCAGAAAAAATATCTGACAACGTTTTTTTTTAGAAATTAGTGATCTGGCAACCTTCGTGTCACGTGACACGAAGGTTGCCAGATCACTTAATTTCTGTTCAGATACTTTTTTGAGCTACTGTACTAACAATGAAGAACTCATACAGCATTCTTCGTGGCCGTACCCTAACATTTGGACACATTTCTGTTTTTTCATTCCAGCAGCAGTACTTACTGACAACGAAGGTAAATTTGGAAAATTTCCGACTTCTTAAACAGAAAAAATCTTTTTTCATGGAACAAATGACCATTCCTTTTGTATTCTATGGTTCACATTGAGATGACTGCAATTTTCTGTGTCGTTTCTTTCCTTAAAACACCCTTATATAAAGAACAAATGGGTACAAATCTCGGAATAATGCATGGGCTAATAGCACTGAAAGTTTCCTCAAACGATACTGTGTTTTGGTAAGGTAACTGAGATACATGAATCACTTAAATCAGTTTATCGACCGATGGGAATAGGTTGGCTTTGATTTGTTTTTAATGTAGCCTAAAACAAAGCCAAATTAAGAGGCGATGAAGAAGAGAAAGCACAGGACATATCCTCGGAGTCACCAGAAATGTGCTGTTTTGTAAGTTTGCCTGAAAAATACTCTCAGCTGTTCATCTCCTAAGTGATTTCGTTAAAATTCATGGATGTGAGAGGTTCTATGCCTATCTTAGTATAAGAGTTCGATAAGACCTCAATCCACCGCTGTTCATAAAAGTGTAAGGAGCAAATTAAATTGGTTTTTAATAGTTAAGAGACATGCAGAATATATTTGAAACAGTCAAATACTTTCAAACAAAATTTGGAAAAATTATTTATTCGTAGAACGACATACTGATTACAAAAGAGTAAGAAAAGTTTTATTATAGAGAATAACAGGAGATAATCAAGATGATAGCTATAATTAAATGTCATAAAAAGAAATGATGTGACAATGAGAATTAATCAGACTAAAAGCATTAGCATTATTAAAGCTTAAATAAACATATTTGCTTTTCTCTTTCACTGAAAGTAATTAGGCATGGATATAATGAACTGTGCAATCATTTCTGTTGATTATCACTATTCTATTCGGAAATATTTCGTAAAATGCAAAGGCAATGCTGGACATCTCTGACTTTAATCATACGGTAGATTATTAACCACATCTATAGAATGAATCGCATTGGTATGCCAATAAATATTCTGTTTTAAGTTGATTCGTGTTTCAGAAATAAGCGTGGGTTTAGTTGGTTCTGAAAACTTATTATATTTTAATTAAGTAGAACGATAAAGCAATGATCTTTTCAATTTCGCCTCTTTATATTGAATTAAATGTAAAAAAAATATGAAAATAAAAAATATTTTTGTGAAGTGTCACAATACCAAGTGTATTGACACAAAATATATCTGGTCTCGTCATCTATTCAGTTTTTGGTTCATGATCTTATAAAAAAATTAATCGCAAAAGGGAAATCATCAGCGATCACAAAGTGTGACGCATTTAGTTTTGGCTCTTTCTACCATACTTTTATTATACTAAAATATTTTATTATATCAGTTGAAACGCGGATTTTTTTGTAAGGTTCAGTCAAGAAATGCTCAGAAATGCATCATCATTAGGGCATGACGTAAGTCGCTTTTTATCCCAGACTGAAATCTCTACGACTACATCCTTTGAGGTACTTTCTAAGAATTCGGGATTTGAAAGGAACTGTCCAACTAAGAGGAAAGGCTAAACTCAATTCGTGAGGAATGTGAATTATAACACAACTTGAAGAAGTATCCTATAGAAATTGGTAACCATATTGATATGTTTTCAGTTGATTGATAATTTTCTTATTATGGTTAATAACTTTCCAGATGCTATTGCTGCTGCTGACAAAATTCAGTATTTTGATACCAGAAATAAATATCTCAGAATTTTAATATCTAGTAAACCAAATACAAGAAATTATAGAGTGGCCTGCCCAGAGGGCTTGTACCTTTTCAAAATTCTAGGAGGATAAAAAAAATAAAGAATTAAGAAATGAATTTTTTTGTGTGTAAATTTGTTTTTACCTCTTGAATGTGTACAAGTTTTATCAAAAACGATCTTCTCTGCACAGCTCATGTAAAGACTTATATTTCTTCGATAATCTACGTCTCTAAATTTTTGTACAATTTATTAGGGTTTTGCGCACATCTGCGAAATATCCTTGGGCACTTTTGAGAAGCATATTTTCATAAATATTAAATTAATAGCGAAGGGAATCAAGAACAAAATATTTTTCACCGTTTTTATTGAATTATCGTTTAGTAGTTGGGAGAAAAAAAATATATAAATCGATGAAAAATGTTTGAAAAGCTATTAATATTAAATCCTTATTTGTTGTTAAATGAATTTGTTAACTTGTAAGTGTTTTTGATTATTTGTTAGTTACTAAAATAAATTGAATTTATCAATATTGGATAAAAACTTTGTTTTCTTTTATTCTGTTCTAATAAGTTCCTGAATTTATTGCTTCGGAAAGATCTTTTTTTATTTCAACACAAGAGGAAAAAATTATATACATAAGTTGTATCTTTTGCCTTTTTTCTCTTAATCAGGTTTTTTAAATTTTACAATATATATAATTATTTTTTAAAACAGATCATGAATAAAATTGAAAACATTCCATTAAGCACCGTAATAATCTGCCTACTAAAATGCTCATTTAGTAATTTAAATATTTCCATGCAGCATAACCCAAATGAACTTCGTTCGTAATATCCACCAGTTTTCACTAATCAATTCATTTTTACTTCAGATATTGTTCACTTCAAATTTGACTTTTTCTGACTTTAGTGAAATAAATATTGTCACTGCGAATAATTTTAATTTCTTTCGAATTTAATACCTTTTCCATTGATCCGCGTGTATAGTTCATAGCTAACTCTTAATTTTCATGATAGTGTTTAGAAACTAGTGACGGATATTAAAAGCATCCAAAAAAGAAAATGATCCCGGAGAAGAAGATAATTTTCAACCATTTCAGTCATTTCACATTTAAACTTGTATCTTACGAACAACTTCTTCAGCCTTTTCTCCTCTTTTTATAAATCTCCCCCCCCCACACACACACTCTTCGTCAACAAAAAGAGACAGTCCTTTGCCTGAAGGTTAAATCTCTTCTGTCTCTTTCCTCCTCATGATCTCCAGGGATGGTGGTTGCTAAGGAAGAGGAGAAGGGATCAGAGAAACGTGGATGGCGGTTGCTAGGGTCAAGAAACGTTGCAGCAGATAATACGCCTGATCTGTCCCTCACTCGAAATGACTAAGGCAATTTCACGTTCTTTTAATACTCCCATCTCTTGATAAGCACGAGATAGGATGTCTCAGGCTGATGAGTCATATTTTCGATTTTTTTTTTCTTTTATTTACCGCTTCGTTTTATTTGCCCTTTATTTTGTTTCATCTCCTTTTTCTTCTTCCTCGTTCGATGATGAGATGTGGAGTCACGATTATATACATTTATGCATTCGTTTCTTCTTCCTTCGTTCCGTCAGCAGTTTTAGCTGCTACGGTTATTGGAAAAAACAGCGATTGGAGAAAATGAGCTCATTCCAAACTAAAGCTTGCCATTGTGTTATCTATGAGCGCTAAAAACTGATAAATGCAATTTGCCGTATTTTGAAGGTATCTTAGAACTATAAACTCCAAGTTGTAATTTGGGTCCTGAAATTTAATTGCATTATGAATATAAAGCGCAATGCTGAATTTTCAGATCAATATGAAGTCAGTTTTACATTGCAAGGTCGTATTATCTCTGAGGAGAAATTTTCTCTGATTATAAAATGACTGGAGTGGAGAGATCTCAAAGACCCCCAAGGGCGTGGTCTGTTCTAGTAGCTGGATAAGTCCTCTCCTTTAGAATCAAAACATATGAAAAGAATGAAACATTGAAAAAATATTAATGTTATCAAGGTTGGGTTGTTTTACCTCTGAGCGGCACTTTTTTTGCACACCATGGGCTAAATGGCCAGGTCACATGGACCCCGAAGGCTCAGAGAAGGTTGGGGGAGGGGACCCACTGGAACAGTTGTTGGGAGACAGATGGTAGCCTCCCGTCAAGGCCATCCAGCGTGTTCTTTAACGTGCACAGGGTATGGCTCTCCCGCACACGGGGCCACGGCTTAACGTCCCATCCGACGAACGGCGGCCTTTCCAAGCCCATCGGTGTCCCGTACTGACCGTGGGCAGGGCGAAGAATTTTGCGGAGATAAATCTCAACGCTGACCCAGCTGGGACTCGAACCTGGGAACTACAGATTACGAGCCTGGCGCGTTACCGACTGAGCCACCCCCGCCCCTTAATGTTACCAAAATAATGTCTCATTGTTTTTTTTTTAAATCTGTGCCATTTTGACATATTAGCAACTTTCTCTCCGCTCCTGAAACTTCCTAGATCTGAACATGACCATATACACTGCCTGGACATATTAGTATGAACTCCTTCCTAATACTTCGTCGTATGTATCAAGGTATGGTTCCTAAATTTCAAAGTTTTAAATTTTCTGCGCACAGTTCTCATTTAAATGGGTTTTGAAGTACTGCTAGTGACCATCTCTCTCAGTTGATGAACTGTAGTAGCTCTGTTTTGTCTTAAAGTTCGTGCCAACAAACGCCGATTTCTGTAGGTCAGAGCCCTGTTCCTCTCTCATTTGTCACGTTGGCGTACCTTTTTTGAAACCTTTGCCCTTCTCCATACACTTAGGATATTGTGCTCCGCGGTTTTCCACTGAGTTCCATCACATTCGTTAGAAATACTCCTGCGCATCGCTCTCAAACGATGAGCGTCCTTTCGAAGTCAGTAAGATAAGTCGTTTCTCCTACGTCACACATAACTTTACTTTTTACCATGCCTTTACTGCTTTTAAAGGACTTCGTAATGATGTAGATCTTTACATCAGTAAGAGATTTTACAAACGTGGTATGTTTCATAGTACTTCGCACGCGATCCAGTGTTCGTAATAATTTCTCCAGGCAATATACTAAGATAAGGTTGAGTAAGGAGACTCATTGGGCAGCTGTTAGGGCAGAGTTATTTTGGGTTATTTTACCTCTGAGCGGCACTTTTTTGCACACCATGGGCTAAATGGCCAGGTCACATGGACCCCGAAGGCTCAGAGAAGGTTGGGGCAGGGACCCACTGGAACAGCTGTTGGGAGACAGATGGTAGCCTCCCGTCAAGGCCTTCCAGCGTGTTCTTTAATGTGCACAGGGTATGGCTCTCCCGCACACGGGGTCACGGCTTAACGTCCCATCCGACGGACGGCGGCCGTTTCAAGCCCATCGGTGTCCCCCTACTGACCGGTGGCAGGGCGGGGGAATTTTTTGCGGAGATAAATCTCAACGCTGACCCAGCGGGGACTCGAACCTGGGAACTACAGATTACGAGCCTGGCGCGCTACCGACTGAGCCACCCCCGCCCCCTCTGTTAGGGCAGAGATTCCACTCAAATTCAACAGACAGATTTTCTATTTTGCAAAAAGAACGAATCCACGGCCTAGCATCATGCACCGATGGCTTTTCGAACTCATCGCTGTTTTTAATATCAACGAAGAGGGAATACAACAATAATTGAAATGTTGTCGAACCTGCGAACCTCAGATTATGAATCTAGCACTCTACTTCTCTTTACCTCACCGCAGTTATCTTGGGACTGATTTCATTTCATCAAATGTTTACCAAAATTTTAAGGGTAGCTAAAGAAAACCATAAATGCCGGAGAAGATAATTCGGATCAGTTTTTCTTTTCTCTCCCATGAGAATCTTAAAAAAGGTCAACTTGATGTTAATAAAACGCTTTCTCAAACAAGCTGTATCGACGACCAAAAAAGAAATCCGTTGTGATTTCAGTTTGTTCTTTTATCGAAGTGAGTTTCGCTCTATAAAATGTTCGCTGGATGAAAAGTTTTGTTTCGGCTGCAGAGAGGATACTTTGGCCAATAACAGGGCTCTTAGAGTAGTGAGGAGAAAACGGAACTTTGCCAGAGAGAGAGAAAAAAAGGGAAGAAAAGATTAAAAGACGCAAAAAAAGAAAGAACATCAAGAGGAAGAGAGAAGACCGAGCCAAAAATCATTGCTGGGTTATTGATGGGAGTTCAGCTTGGTTGTTTAACTGAGCTTTCAAATGGACTATTTCCTGAAGGAATGATAGAGCACTTGAACAGCAAACGTAACACACATATCGTGGTTTGTCCACAGGGTGGGTTGACACTCTGGGGGGGACAGAAATCCACCGTCAAAACGGAACTAAAGGATAGCTAACTGAGGGATTGATGTTAGAATCACAGACATAAGTGATGAATCATAGGAGCGAAGTTGATAGCTTAGGGATTATTGATTACATGCTGTGCACTTAAACCTTTAATGTTATAAGTTAGGGGGCGATATGTTTAAATTCACCATCCGTTAGTCGATTTCTAATATTGAGGAAATATCATGTTGGTCAACACATTTCTGTCTGCAATTAAGTATGATGTATGTAAGGTGATGACTGATGTATATATATTAGTTCCGTTTTAAATAATGATGCTTTTGTATCTTTTTTGAAAAGACTGAGGACATTATTACAAGCTGAATTCAGAGCAAAGTTTTTATTCGGTGTTATTTTGCTTTAGTTATTAATTTGTCATTGCATTCAGATTTCTTTCCCTGCATTGGTAAAAAAAGAACTTTTAATTTTGCACCTAAAACACAGAGGAATGATGAAAGCAACTCAATTTAATGACAGAAATTTATTAGGTGTATATCTAGAGGTTCACCTAGATATACACCTAATAATAACAGGAGCTCACCTAGAGGAAAAAAATTAATTTTAAGAAACTAGTAGGAGTGTTTGTATCGAATTTCATGTAGGGGATTTCTTAAGTAGTTTTAATAAGTTCGTTACTTATACTGTTAATGCAAAAGTAATGGGAAAACACGAGACATGCAAAAATAATCGTTCCCATGATTAACCAATGATATTTGATCAAGAACATAATTTTTTGATTTTTTGATTTGCGACATATAGGACAGAGAAGAATCCTGGAAGCTACTCCTAGCTTAATACAGGCCTTCTCATACAAGGACATGCCGTACTAAGACAAAGTCACTGCTGACCACTGCCTTAATTAGAGCTAACACAACACACAAAGTTAGCCTTGCTGGAAGAGTCGCTAGCTGCCTAACCACTATGCCAGTTAAGGTAGATACGACCATATTCTCACCATCTACAATTTTGGAGATGCCATTCCTGTAGGAACTCTTGCCCTTCACAGCAATAAAGTCGCCAATGCACTCTTTCATCTCATCGTAATTTCGAAAAGTCCTATCGGAAATGAAATTGTTCAGGGATCGGGACAGATGGAAATCTGAGGGTCCGGTGAATATGGGGGATGAATCATAATTTCCCAACCCAATTGACACAGTGTCTGCTTTGTCTCTAATGCAACACGGGGCTTGCTTTGTCCAAGTAGATCACGACACCTTTTACGTTTACTAACGACGGGTGTTTGGCCTTCAGTGCTGCACCTAAGTGGTCCAACTGTTCACAGCAGACACCAGACGTGTTGGTTTGGGATGGGTTTAAAAGCCCTTAGTGGATTTAAGCCTTAGTGGTTTAAAAGCCCCTGCAATTCGACCAACAATAGAGCATCAGCTTACAAGAATGCAGTTTGGCTATAGACTGGGACGATTCTCCTGTTTGACACCATGATCTTTTAAGGACAGCATTACCATAAACGATCTACTTTTCATCCCTTGTAATCAATTTGTCAAAAAACTGTCGGCTTTTGTGGAGCAACGAAGCACATGCAGTATAGCAAGCCATCATGTTCTACTCTGACAACTTATGTGGCATCCAGGTATCCAGCTTTTGCAGATGTTGAATGACAGAGGACTTATTGGTGTTCAGTAACTGTGCAATTCTCTGGATGTTCAACAGTGCCTTTAAACGATAATCGTTTAACTCCACCAGCCGTTATCATCTCGCCTCATCGCAGTTATCTTGGACTGATTTTATTTCGTCAAAGGTTTACGCAAATTTCTTCCGGATTTTCCGAGCTGAAAGGGGCGGGGGTGGCTCATTCGGTAGCGCGCCAGGCTCGTAATCTGCAGTTCCCAGGTTCGAATCCCAGCTGGGTGAGCGTTGAGATTTATCTCCACAAAACTCCCCGCCCTTCCTACGGTCAGTAGGGGACACCTATGGGCTTGGAAAGGCCACCGTCCGTCGGATGGGACGTTAAGCCGTGGCGCCGTGTGCGGGAGAGACATACCCTGTGCACGTTAAAGAACACCCAGGATGACCTTAACGGGAGGCTACCATCTGTCTCCCAACAGCTGTTACAGTGGTTCCCCTCCCCCAAACTTCTCTGAACCTTCGGGGTCCTTGTGGCCTGGCCATTTAGCCCATGGTGTGCAAAAAAAGTACCGATCAGAGGCAAAACAACCCAACCCGAGCTGAAAGTCAGCTAACTGGAATTTGTCATATCACCAGGTAACAGGTGCTTTTAGAGATGACTTTGTCCCCATAAACATTGCACAGTTCTGAATTCGTACAGTATGATGGAACGAACATGCGCACTTTGTGTCGTCATTGTGCATTAATGCGCACAAGTGGCAACAACCACTTGTGCGCATTAATGTCTAATTACTTTTGCTCATTAATTGTCATTAATGATTATGTAAGATACAATAATGCATCTTAGGTCTTCATACTTTTTCTATTCTTCTTTTCTAATGTAAGCGATAAAATGATAAAACTGATTATGAATCTCTGATAAAATGATAAAACGGATATTGTAAACGATAAAACGATGTTGTCACTGAAACCAATACTAAATTTCAGTCACATAAAAAAATATAAATCTATTGCTAGCATATGAGGCCTATACACTGTTCGTCAAAATTTCAGCACGGATCAGTGTTCATATCTGGAAACATATTCGGACAAATTCAATAAAATTGCACAGGAAGATGCAAAGATAATATTTTGATAAGTCGTGAAAAGTTTGGCCAAAGTGATTCACATATAACCTAAAATAACGAATAAATGTAAGTATGGGAAAAAGGGGGTTATTATTTCGAGTACAAAATATATAATCGATAGGGAATGTGGCCCCCTCTAGCAGTAATGCAGTCTTGACAATGTCGATTCATGCCCTAAATAAGATAAGTCACAGAAAAGGGAGGAAAATAAAATTTACTGAGCAATAAGAGCAGTACTGAGATCCTGGAGGGTTCGAGAAGGGAGGTAGTGAAGGGCAGCAATATGTCTCCCCAGGACATCCCACATACATTTTATAGGGTTGAGATCCAAAGAGAATGTGCGCCACTGCATTGGATAATTGTTGGTTAGTTATCTTGCTCTGCATGAACATCTCGAAATCTATCTTCATATATTACACCAGCATAAGCCTTGACACAGGGGTCAAGGATATCATTCTGAGATATCAGAACATTCACAGAATCCTCATCAAACACACGGAGATCAGTATGGCTACCCAATGAAAAATCGGCCCATACAGTCCAACCTCCACCCGAAATGTACTTCTCTCAACGTTACGGGGTTAGTTGCAGGTCCCTACCTCTCTCTCTATATATATCTGTTGTCGGATTGTAGAGAAAATTCGACCCGTAAACAGGACGTGACCCCATTATTGTTAGCGGTTCCAGGCTTATGATCGTGACACCACTTCAAGCTGATATATCTGTGTCTGGAGGTTAAATGGGCGCATACTACTGGCGTAGCAATGCTCTGGTCATCGTTTAGAGAGAAACTTGTCTTCTTGTGGCTGCAATGAGTCTGAAGGCAGAGATTATGCTACTGCTCACCTGTTACGTTAAGACAGTAATCCAATATAGTAATTGTCTTGAAGGGTTCTTGAACTGTCCTTGAACAGTCTTCTGATAACTGTTTGAGTTGTTTGGAATTGTTTTCACAGCATTTAGATAACAGAATAACACACAAAAAAGAATATGGCGCCACTTTTTGGTTGGATTACCTCTGAGCGGCTTTTTTTGCGTACAATGGGCTCAGAAAAGGTTGCGGGGAGGGGACTCACTGGACAGCTGTTAGGAGACAGATAGTAGCCTCCCATTAAGGCCATCAAGCGTGTTTTTTTAATGCGCACAGGGTATGGCTCTCCTGCACACGAAGCCATGGCTTAGGTAGCAGCCATGGTCGAAGGTAGCTCAACGCTTTCCCAGGCGGATTCGAACTGGCGCGCTACCGACTGAGCCACTATGCCCCTGTTTACTAATGTAATTGTTGGGGGGATTCCTCCAACCTCCCAATGGTCTCTATCATTTTGAGTTGTCTAAACGTTTTTTTTTTAGGTATCATGAAGCAAGAGATTATTCTGGACTGGCAATGTAGCGTTTAAATTCAAAATGATCGAGCATCTACGAAAGTACTCCTTTTAAAGGTTACATTCCATGACAGTAATAAATTAGTTTAGAAATATTTTCGTTATAATTAACGAATATTTTCTGTTCAGATTTTGTTGAATCCCTGCTTACCTTTGAAGAGCAGTTTATTAATTTCGTATTATTAACAGCGGTATAGCCTTGTCTATGTTGGTGGTTTTGGGGGAAAGGAAAAAATGCATCTGACCAAAGCTTGTGTGATGCGTCCTTGCTCTTACTGTGTCCCAAGCTCAACGTCACCTCGGAAACAGCTCTGGCAATGGGTCACCTTTCTTCTTCCTTAAAGTGGATGATCCTGTTCGGAACTAATACTCTAATTTCATTGGATTACTGCTTAAAATGTAGATAAAAACGAGTTCGCATTCCTGTTGTTCTTTGTTCAAACTAACCTATCAGAAAACAAGAGTCTCTTTTTATCTTAGTGAGAGAGCAGCACCCGTAACGTAACGAAAGATCCACTGTTGTGTCTATCAATCTCTCGGTGTTGTGTCTACAGTTTAACACCCCTGGCTCCCACAGAGATCTGTGATCCACAACAGTAGCGTGTACGGGCAGCATCACGTCTGGGCATAACAGGGGCATTAGGGGCCCCTACTCCACGCCGCATTGAGCACGTATTTATTATTGCTGGCGTATCGCGTGGTCATCAGTCGGCATAATTTCTCCACGCTCGTGATCAAGAGCGCCGTGTGTCGGTGCAGCGTGACGTCATCGGTTGTCACCCTTTCCGCACAGTGAGTCAGGAAGTCAGTGACGTACTTCCGTTACTTGCTGCGGCCCACTGCTATTTTGGATGGAAACCGGCTGATTGTTCCGCGAGTTCCCAGACATGTCGGCTGTGCATGCTTTCCAACGTGATGGGGATGTTTGGACAGCGTGACGCAATGTAGGGGGAAGGGAAGCCTTCAATCCATGAGATTATACGCCGAAAAGAGAGAGTAGTTGATTGGGGAATGCATATAGAAGAAATATTTCGAGAAGGTGGAATACAACTTGTTATATCATGGAACTATCTCTCCATCCTAGATTTGTCAGGGAGACTTGGTATATTTTTATGACTGGGTTTACTATTTTTCTTTCTTTATCAGATTATGTTCAAGAGCCATTCTTTTCTTTGTATAAGGGAAACATTCTAATCATACAGCTTTAAAGTATGACACGAATAGTTAGTTAATCATCAGGATGCAATGGGAGGTGGTCCGGATAGACCAAGTCAAGAATGGGAAGTTGAGATCCTTAAAGATATTAATTTATGAATAATAATAAAAATCTTAAATGTACCACATATAATTAAATTGATGATTTCAGCATAAACGAGGAAACTTTTAAAACGAAACCATCAGGACTTCATTATGCAAAATAGGAATTTGGAAACCTAGAAAGGAAAAAACATAAGGAAGCGAAAACATTTAGTAAAGCGATTCTTGAAATCTAATCGACATCATAATTTTGACCTCCGAAATTAATTATCATAATCTGACCCCAGAAATCTGTGGATATTATTATACGATCTTTAAAGATGTCCCGTGGCCGAGTGGTTAGCACGCTTGGCTACTGATCTAAGGGACCTGGGTTCGAGCCCCGGAATTAGGCATGGATGTGTGTGTCGTTTTTCTGCTGAGGTCCTGCCATCCTCTCAGATCTCCTACTGTGGCATATAAACTGACAGGCTCCTGTCAGACCTCTGTGGCAAGCAGCTGCTTGAGGGGGTATTTATTTTTTTTTATTTAAAGATGAATCGATATTATAATGTAATCTTTAGCATGTGACCGATATTAATACAGTTCAATTTTAAATTTTATTAATTTTTTACATAATGTGTAATTTTTTTTGATATCATAACACAGGGTTGAATCAATGGTAAACAAGGAAACCATTCCCTCTCATAAAAATTGTAATAATCGGTATGGAGGCAAAAAATATATATGTATGACACACATCTCGCAACAAAATTTTTAAAGGCCCTAAAACAGAGTGAAAAATTATGTCACGGAATGGGTACCAGTCTGTTCCCAATCACTTGATCCACATTTAATTTTTTTTTCTAGATCGGGTTTGTCGTAATGAAATGTAACTTTTAGCATTCAACGGATATTTTGAAACTGGGGTGGGTTGGGTTGTTTTACCTCTGAGCGGCACTTTTTTGCACGCCATGGGCTAAATGGCCAGGTCACATGGACCCCGAAGGCTTAGAGAAGGTTGGGGGAGGGGGCCCACTGGAACAGCTGTTGGGAGACAGATGGTAGCCTCCCGTCAAGGCCATCCAGCGTGTTCTTTAACGTGCACAGGGTATGGCTCTCCCACACACGGGGCCACGACTTAACGTCCCATCCGACGGACGGCGGCCTTTCCAAGCCCATCGGTATCCCCTACTGACCGTGGGCAGGGCGGGGAATTATTGCGGAGATAAATCTCAACGCTGACCCAGCTGGGACTCGAACCTGGTAACTACAGATTACGAGCCTGGCGCGCTACCGACTGAGCCACCCCGCCCCGTTTTGAAACTGAATATAGACGTTAATCGATATTATATTTCGATCTTTAGCATTTAATGTAGAATTTAACAACATGAAAATATGATTATTAACATTCAACAGATGTTATAATGAAACATTTAGGAATTAATCGATATTACAATGCAAACTTTGGCATTGTATCGATATTACAATGATATAATGATGATGATGATTATGATAATACAATTATCGCTATTATAATGTGAATTTTTGATTATATCGCTGCTTTTTAATTCAAAAAGTATTGTTTAGTATCTTTGGCGTAATCAGAAAGTTCCAATGAGTAAGGAAAGATTGTAAGACTTGAGTCTGATTTTTGAGACTGCTTTAGAAAGCATGTGTTACTGAAGAACAGCGGTTATAACCGCACACAAATGGGTGCGCCACTGATAAACAGATAATTCAAAAACTTCAACTACCAACATTCCCGTAATGGTCCAAACTTAGCTAATTCTTTAAATTTTGAACAGTAGAAATATTTTGTCGCATTAACTGTTATATGGTTATATGCAAGGAATTCCTTTCATCTCGCATTACATTAGAGTCACAGAAAACACGTCATTTTCGACAAAGTACCAAGAGAGCTCTAGATATTTTTGCAGTTGCTTTTCCTTGGACAACCCTAAGAAGATAAAAATATTAACCTCCTAGATTTGACAAAGATTTTCTATAGATATTAATTAATGGAGAATATATAAATTTTCAAATTATTAATTTTTCAACCTCCTTAACGAAGATTGGCCCTCTCCCTCCCAGTTATTTATCACATCGAGAATTTGAAGTTGACATTGACCCTGGTCTTCGCTCTTCCTCTCATTGGTCTTCTTCATGAAAAGCTATACTGAAAGCGCACGTTAAGATATCCACAGCAGTCGGTATTGATTAATATCAGAAATGTTTTATTTAGAGATGTCTCAGTTGGTTATTTATAATTTAATATCAGCATACTAAATGATTTTCTGTAGAATTTGTAGATAACTTAATGTTTACTGTACTATGTGTGTTTTTTATGGAAATAAAAACATATAGACTGTTGAAATCGTTTAAGAATTCGCCTTAGGAAAAAATATTACAGTTAAAGGGCTTTTATTATTAATCCTAAAATGGGAAAAAAAATTTTTTCTTAATCTTGTACAAAATTCTCATACAAACACGAAGACATGCCCACTGCATATTAAAGGATAGTTGTGCTAACCAGGATATCTATTAGGTCTGAGATTTTCCATAAAGACTAAAAGGTCGTCTAAAAATCGAACTGCGAAACGAAGATTTAGTTTCGAAATATGATGCTGAAATGTGAGGAGCCATTGGTGTAATAAGATCAAAAGTAACCTTAATGAAGTAGTTGACTTAATAATCGTTTCACTCTCTACGAAAAAATAACCGTTAAAGGCATCAGATTACTTTGTGGAGACTGGAAGTAATGTTTGTTGAGTGAGAAGTACGGAAAAAGATCCAAAATACAGATGAATTTAGAAAACTTCTTAAATAATATAAGCATTGAGATATGTCAAAAGCAGTTGATGACAGAGACTTGAGAGGGATTGCAAAGCATTTGAAGAGACAAATGACAGAAAGTATTTTGCGGAAATTGTAATCCAAAATAAATCACTACGTGCATACCAGTATTCTATTAAGAACAGCCATCTTTATCAAATCTTACTTTAAAAACACCTTTCTTTCTGAATGTTTTATTAAACTTTGCTTACTAGTAATAATTGTGATCAATTTTGATTCCCTCCTTATTTATAATTCAGGTTGATATTGTCCTGTCGCGTGATTTGTAAAGCCCACCTTGTCCTCTTTTGCAGAGTAATCTTTTGCAAACCATCAAATAAATCTGAGACTGGGCTGCAGCATTAATTCAGAAAAGACCCCCGAAGATGTTAATGGAATTGTACTTAAAGATTCAAGACGTGCGCCACGTTATTTTCTCTGAGTTTAGCAAAAGGAAAAAAAGCGAAAGCACTACCTCCTCATTGTTGGACATTCTGTCTGATTAAAGCTTTGGCATTGACATCGAGATTTTAAATCACATGTTTACACAAGGTGGGAACAATATTCGCCGAGATAGCAAGCTCAGTCTTAGCCCACACTCCCCACCAGAGGATTCATTCTAATTCATAGTTGAGCTTACTCTCATAGGAAAAAGTAATTTATGATTTAATGTCATTTGCATGCATTTGCAACTTCGACTACAGTAACCAAGGGCACCAAAGGAGACAATAAATACATCAATGCAAATCGCATTCGTCTTCACGTATTTCCGGTTCTATTTAGCATATCGTTGATAGGATTACGAGTCTCAGGGACCAGAATGACAGAGAGAAAGGAATGATTCTGATTTTATGCAGATGGAAGTTTTTTTTCTTTTCGTAAGAAAATTTCGTTTTTCGTTATTCTCTTCTCGTTTAAAATAACATATTTTTTAACTTCACTTTTAATTTTTTTTGGCTTTGAACTTTAACGAAGTTATGGTTCTAGAGACAGGCAGAAGTTTTGCATTGCAAATAGATGTCGTTTTTATGCGCTAGCCTAGCGAGAATGGCTATGTAAATGCGAATCTCCCCATCGTGATAATTTAATTACCTCTTCACCTGAGATTGCAGTTTTTCCTTACTCCTTTGTTCCTTGGGACTAATTGAAGCTGTCGCTGGGAGGAAGTTTCTGTGATTTCATCTCGGGAAACTCCTAGTGAAAGTAGAACGAAATCGAGTGGGAGAATAGGACACGTTAAACAAAAGAAGACCAAGAGGAAACGGAGAGGCTGAGGATGAAGATGCCGATGGAAGGAAAAGTTAGGAAAAAAGAATATTATAACTTAATTCGGATGGAAACAAATGAAATGTGCTTAGTTAACTAACTGCTTCTGCTTAACGAAGAGGTGATTGTTATGTCTGGAAAAACTCTAGAGGATAGTGTATGCTTTAGAGGTTAGAATTCTCAAACTCTTTAGCATAGTTCGACATCGTTTAATTAGTTAATGGATAACGAGGGACTACAAGAAGTGCATCACAGATGCTAAGCGAAAAATGTAGAAAAAAAGGCAATGCAATGTTTGCTTGCGTTCGTGTTTTACAGGTGTAATTATGTTGATCAATCTTTGGATATTTTCAGAATAAAATATTATTATATTATTGTACTATTGTCAACAGAAGTATTATTATCCCTCTATAGTTAAAGCTGTGACTTTGGAATTTCGAGTAATGTTAGGGAGTCAAAAATAATGGGAAATTATTAGGATGTGCCTGTGCAGGATGTTGCTAGAGTTTTCAGCTACTACGTATAACTTAAAGTTTTCGTAAACAGGTAGTTCAAAATACTGAATTTTGCCTGATTAGAAGGAATCAAAAAGAAGAACAGATCATTTTATTCATTAAAAGTTTAAACGAGCTGTACATAATTCTGATTTGTTAAGTAAAAGAAATTGTACTCTCAAAATCACACCACTGAATTCCCCTGAATTCAGCAGCAATCATAAACTAATGCCAGGTCATGATTCACTTTTATAGTAACTGCTTTCCTCTAAGCCACAGGTCCGAAGACTTTTGTTTCAGTGGGCCACATTGAGTACTCAAGCTTGCAATGAGGACCGCAGAATAATTTACAGGAAATAAAGAAATTGCCAGTGTCTCGATGTTTTATGTTTTCTTTTTGCCTTTCTTTCTCTATTTCATCACCTCAATATTTATTTTTATAACAATTTCATAGCATATTTTAACAATTATAGCAATTATAGCAATTTTCATAGCAAATTATAACAATTTTCATAGCATTAAGTCAGTATAGAGGAAAAATTGTCATTAGCCGAGTGGAATCCGAACCCGCGATCTCTGGATAATATATCAGATCTCTGACAGATGAGTTCTCACGCACACGGACCACGGCCAGGATCCTAGTTAGTCGATGGTGATATCAGTGGGAACTCCCAAATGGTGATATGCAGTCCTCGTACTGCGGTGCACCGGGATTGCCACGTATTATTACGTTGTCCCAGTCGATGTTGGACGGCAATATTTCCAATTCCATTGGTGCGGAAACTTTCTCACCTAAGGCAGAATTTGGTTACTAGTAGTATTTCTTCTCGAGAATTTCTCGAGAAAAAAAGTAAAAAAAGTATAATATTTTTTCCCATTTCTCGAGAATTATAGAGTTTAGAAAAAAGTAAAATTTTTTTTTCTTCTCCAGAAATTTATTTCTTGGAATTGATATCGAAATTATTGTTGTTTTTTATCAACAATTTGTAGCGGTCCATGTTTACTGTTTTTATTGCAATACCTGGAAAATTTATAAATATAATTTTTATTTATAACTTCTTAAGTAATAAATACGTAAGAATTTTTAAGTAATAAATACTTAAAAACTTGCGCAGCTGCGCAGTCTGTTTTTGTTCTGCAGTTCTTTTTTAAATATTTAAATTTAATTCATTTTGTTTTGTGTTTTTAACCCATAAAGATGAGCAAATTTTATAAGAACTGTTGGACACATTTCAAGAAGAATAGTAATAATAGGGATTTGGCAACTTGTAATCTTTGCAATGAGACTTTATCTTGTAAAGGTTCAGCAACAATTGGTCTTCGCAGGCACCTTTGAAGGTGTACACGGCTAAGAGAGGGAAGAATAAAATATCGAGCCAAATAGTTCCTGTTCCCAACAAGTCAAACAGTGATTTGAAGGCTCCAGTAGAATGATCTGAAGCTCCAGTAGAATGATCTGAATGATTTGAAGGCTCCAGTAGAATGATCAAACAATTTTAATGTTTATAAAACATCCAACTGTGGCGGAATTAATATCTAAATTGGCAGCAGTCGATGGATTCTCATTTAATAAAATTACTAAAAGTGAATTTATAAGACAGAACATGACTTCAATGGGATTCAATCTGCCACATAATCCTGCAGAAGTGAAGTAATTGATGATGGAATTTTTATTATTGTAAAAAGGAGGAATTAGTTCAGACCATAAGGAAACTAAAATTTTTCTTTTCTCCAGAAATGAAAACTATCGAGAAATCTTAAACACTAGTTACCCGAGAAAACTTCAACATAGTAGCAGTAAGAAGTCGAACTTGAAAACAACTGGTTAAGAGTCTGACTAACACTCTAGCGACTGAGTCAACTTCCCTCCTCTACTCAGAAAGTTTGATATTTATTACAATAATATTCACAGTTTTTTGTCTAAAAGGAGTAATTTTTCTCTCAATGTGTATAACGTGTAAAATTTGATGTAACGGCAACTTTATGATCTGGTTTAACAGGAAATCAATGCTAAGCAATGCTAATGCAACCGAATCTATGAAAAGAGTAACGAAGTAAATGATTGAATCATTAGAAAAAATTTCAAATATAGGCTGGGGCTTAAATTGAAACAAATGATGATATGATCTTAATAGCAAAATTGTTTACGTCGTTCCCTAAAATAAAAGCGACGTAAACGAAATGTTTCATTTTTTTGCAAACTTCTGTATATATTTGTCAGCTCTTATAATAATGACAGAGGATTTTACCCTCACAGCCATTAATCCGTTCTGTTTGCTAAGATCCAATCTCTTTCAATTCCCTAAAACATTTAACCGAATCAGTTGTTTAGGAGACATCTTTTTAAAGGGGCAAGTTTTAGGATTGCTGGGCAAAAAAAAATCTTGGTAGCTTGCTCATTAATCTCTGATCGTCTGCCAGCCCTTAAATGTGCGACGTATGTCTGGATTATCTCCAAGACTTCTCTTTGCTCTGGGTGGTAACTAAAGACGGAAAGAGAAATGATGTCAATTACAATAAATGGCATCTGCCAACCATTTTCTGGATGGTTAAATGTCGTTTTTTTTCTCTAACTTCGAAGAGATTGTCATGCTGATCATGATGACTTAAAATTTGAAGATTCGAATTTCAATAGGAGTGACTCACTATCAATTGTGCACGAAGCTTTTTTTTTGTTATATCTGTTTTTTTTTTAACATTTTTTGTTAAAAAACTAATGTCTGTTCATTAACAGTTTTTGTTTCCTAAGTATAGTTGGGTTGTTTTATCTCTGAGCAGCACTTTTCCCGAGGGCTCAGAAAAGGTTACTGGGATGCGACCCATTAGACAGCTGTAAGGAGACAGATGGTAGCCTCCCGTCAAGGTCACCCAGCGTGTCCTTTAACGTGCACAGGGCCACAGCTTAACGTCACATCCGAAGGACGACTGACTTTCCAAGCCGTCGGTGTCCTCTACCGACCGAGGGCAGCGCGGGGAGTTTTGCGGAGATAAATCCCAACGCTGACCCAGGCGGGATTCGAATTTGGGAACTGCAGATTACGAGCCTGGGGTATTATCTTTTTCAGGGTGGAATAGGAATCCAATACCTAATGATCATATGTTAAGGGTTCCGCCTCTGAACTGTTGAGACGACGAAAATTTCTTCTATTAAGAGGATGGTTGAATATAGTGAAATACATTTCTGGTGAGAATAAAGTGTATTCCTCAATTAATGCATAAAGCCAAGGATGCTTATGTTCAAATCAAAAGTACTTCTAATGGTTGATCACACGGTTTAAGATTCATAGCTCTTAATAGAAGGAGTACTTACCTTTGTGAGATAAGCTCAGCGGGTAACATCTGACATCTTGTCCCAAGTTAATATTCTGCAAGACTCAAGATAATTTTTTTTCTACATTAAGATTGTTCTTTGCCCTAATAAAAAAATAATAATAAATACCCCCTCAAGCAGCTGCTTGCCACAGAGGTCTGACAGGAGCCTGTCAGTTTATATGCCACAGCAGAAGATTTGAGAGGATGGCAGGACCTCAGCAGAAAAACAATATTGACATCCATGCCTTATCCGGGGCTCGAACCCAGGTCCCTTAGATCAGCAGCCAAGCGCGGTAATCACTCGGCCACGGGACGGCTGGTTCTTTGCTCTACAGGTGCTTTACTTATGATTTCTTAGTAATTGTTCCCTTGTTCTTACTTTCCTTGTCGTGATAAAAGTGGAATGAAGACTTTTTTTAACAGTCGTTTAAAAAATATATCCAGATAAGGGAAATAATGTAAGGAAACTTTTTTAATTATTATTCTGCCAGTTTAATTCTTTTTCTTCCTTAATGTGATGATCATTTGTTTAGGTTTTCACACTGGACTGAAGAAATGTCTCCGTTTTTTATAAATCGTGATTAGACCTTAAGGCTAGAACTTTATAGACTGCGGGTATTACGGAGTAAAAAACGATACCATCGACCTGGGACTCAAATTCAGTTCGGAACAATTACTGTGTCAATGTAAAAAAAATAATAATAAATACCTCCTCAAGCAGCTGCTTGTCACAGAGGTCTGACAGGAGCCCGTCAGTTTATATGCGATAGTAGGTGTGTGAGACTGGCAGGACCTCAGCAGAAAAACAACACGAACATCCATGCCTTACCTGGGGCCCGAACCCAGGTCCCGTAGATCAGTAGCCAAGCGCGCTAACCACTCGGCCATAAACGAATCCGATTTCACTGCGGCGCGGAGTTTTGCTAATGAGTTCCAGAATTTGTCCAGTGTTGCAATTTGTGCTCCACTTTGTAAAACGCTGTTCAACGGCACAGCGTTTTAAAAGGTTGTCTGCCATTTCATTCACGAGTTGATAGGGGAAAACGTAGAGAATGACATAAACGGTAGAATGCTGACTTGAAGAATGATTCATTACAAAACAGTTTTTGACTCTTGAGTCATGTAGAGATGCATGATAAGAATATAATATCAATTAGTACATAAATATTCTTACATCTAAACATTGGAAGTTAGCTTTTAAGTGGGAAATGTACAATGCTAATCCATAAAAAAAAATATGGCGTAAAAAAGAAATAAAATATTAATGCGGTGATCTTAGGTAAATCCTTTGCTAAACTATTTTTAATATTGAACTATTGAGTACAACATGGAAAACAACAAATAAAAAATCGAAACATTTGCCGCCTATGTCAGTAAGATTGGTTAGGATCAATGTGTAATATTGTCCTTTGAGTCAAGACTCTCATTTATGCACTATTACTATTGGATTACCCAAATCAGGATTTATTGCAGTTATCCCTATCAGTGCACTTACTGAACGAAATGAATAGAAAAATTTTCTTCTATGAAATTAAAACGAAACTTTGAATAAATATTGAATTTCATATTATCGAATTAAACCGAAAATTGAATAAATATTTTGGAAAAGAGCAACTTGTGTTAAGATATTGCATAAGCATTGAAAAGTTGTTTAATAAATACTCGAATTTAAGAGGAAGTTTAAGGGAATGTCTCGAAATTCTTTAATTATTAGAATATCTTATCACGGATTAGGAGCTCAACTCAGCTAATTATGTAGATTTTTCACATCTTTTCTCACAAAGTAAAATATAAGTTTCTTTATGATACAATATAATTCTTTTGTGTATCTATACCTCCTCAAAATTTCCCCTAAATTTCCCATTAAGTGCTCCTCGGCTTTTATTATTCTTCCCCATGAGAACTTTCTTGGTATGGAAGTGAAATAAAAAAGAATTAAGAGAAAGAAACGAAGAAAAAACAACCTTTTTCTCTCTCTCTTCTACATGACGGCAAGATGCGAGATTTGACTTATTGCATTACAATCTCCGAAGATAACAAAGAAAAAAAATGAAAAAGGGGATCTCGAAAAATTCACTTATGGCTGCGAAATATTATAAAACTGTAAACAAAATTTGCATGGAGTTATTAAATTTAGAAACTGGAGGAGTTAAGGAAATAATAATTTTAATCTGCCAACGTTAAAGTTTATTCTTCAGTTCTCCAAAGCGTCTGAAGTTTCTATAATCGATTGGAAGGCAAAGAATGACGGAGCACTTGTATTCTGCTTCTTGAAGCACTGAAAATTACACATCTTAAGAAGCGCAGCATCCAAATAAAAAAGAAAAGACATTCCCTTAAATTTCCTCTTAAATTCGAGTTTTTTTTAAGTAACTTTTCAATGGTTATGCAATATATTAACACAGGTTGCTCCTTTAGAAAATATTTATTTAATTTTAGGTTTAATTTGATAGTTTGATAAGATTAAAGCCATAATTTGATCATTTTGATTTCATTTTGTCGTTTAGTGCGTTTTATGGCAAAAAATGGGAAGGATAAATGTGTCACGAAAAAAAAAAACTTGTAGAAATTTTAATAAGCGAGATTGATGTGAGAAAAAAACACAAACTTCACAACTTTATGGTGCTTTTATCTGGAAGATTTTTACTCTGTGTTGTTTAGAAGTTTAACTTTTTACAAAGCTGTCCACACAGATATACCTCTGTGATATTTTAGCTGACGGAAAGTAGGTTGGTTGTTTTTAATTTGAGAAGCACTTTTTGCATAGAAAAGATTAAATGACCAGGCACAAGGACCCCAAGATTTAGAAGCTGGTCAGGGAAAGCGAATCCACTGGATAGCTATTAAGAAAGGATAGAAGCCTCCCGTCAAGATCATCTAGAACAGGGGTGCTCAACCTTTTGGAAGTCGCGGGCGAATTTTAAAATTTGGTAAATGTCGCGCTATTATATATTTGAAAAATTTTTTTGGAAGCTTCGTCGTGTATGCAGGCCACAATTAAGAGTCCGGCGGGACACGGTTTGACCACCCCTGGTCTAGAGCGTTCATTAGCTTGCACAGGATATGACTCTCCTTCACACTAGCCCACAACTTAACATCTCATCTGAAGGACGGCGACCATTTCTAGCTCATCAGTTTCTCTTTCTTGTCGAAAGAAGAGCAGGTGTTAGCATGAAAAATATCAAACCTAGGACTATCAGGTTATGAGCTTGGCACACTACCGATTGAGCCACTGGCGAAACTATAGGGTCACGAGCTCAAGAGCAAAATATTCGAGTGGGTGGTTATTCTACAGTATAAAATTTATTATCATGACTTACCTATCAATAAAATAATTAATATTGATGTTAATAAAATTATTAAAGTTCAATACATAGATAGCTACTTAAATACTTATTACCATTTATTAGAATTTAACTTTTCTGTAATATTATATTTAGGACCTACTATCCCTATCCTCTTCCCCAATTCCATGAGTCCCAAGGGCATTGCATCGCCTGCATCCCAGGTAGTTTCGCTTCTGGATTGAGGCACTTCGTCCCAATACGAAATCTGAAAGGAACCAATTAATATACTTGGAAATTATACTGTTTTAAAGGCTTATTGGCTCTAACTGTTTTAGTTGTGTGATTTCCCAATCGCGCAGCCTAACTTTTCCGATGCTACTGAATTCATAGCGGGCCAGTTTTAAAGAGCAACCAAATTCGGACAAAAATAAATTGTATTTTTCACCCTTATAAGTGGGGATAGAGGCGAAGAAATCGAAGTGCAGGCCAATAATTATATTTTCTCTCTTACGGTAGGCAGCAGTAAATCTTTTGCCACAGGCCGCCAGTATCCTAAGCCAGTTCTCCTCCAGTAAACTTGTCTTGCCCGTTTCTAACTTTGAACTACTGACCACACAAAAGCAACAACAAAGCAATGCGTCTTTAATTTATTTTTGCTTTGATAAATTTAATTAGCACTAGACCAGCGTCCGATTCATGAATCAATTAGTCTGTTACTAACACAATACAGAAATCCTAATAGTGCATAATAATACAGGAATTGAAAAATAAAATGAATTGACACTCTTATTCTCAACATATTTTGCTTTCTTTTTAAATTGGATCATCTTTACTTACTTTAATAAAACCTTAATCTTTGACCTCTAGTTCCCCAGAAAAAAAAAAGTGTTTTTCCTCGTCAAACTCTTCCTTTAAATGTGCAAGAGAAAAGAAGAAAAATCGTTCAAACCATACATTTAGTTATCGTCTAAAAATTAACCTCTGTTTGCCGTATTTTTACAAAGTTAGGCCAACTTTGCATACTTCAGATGATTTTTAATGTTCTCTAAAAAAACATTTTAACCATTCACTGGTTCTTTAAGATATCAAAGAAAATTATCAAGAAAATAAAACCAGAAGTTTTTCCCACGGATGGAGTGGATTTGATGTGACAAATGAGAAAATCTGGGATAAAAATGGCTGAATTGAGAACACTGCAATTCATTAACCACTGGTTCTTTAAGATATGCAAAGAGATGAATATTTCAGATACGAAAATAGAACCAGAAGTTTTCCCGCGGATGGAGTGGATTTGATGTGGAAGAAGATAACCCTTTTGGGAGAAAATCTGGGATAAAAATGGCTGAATTGAGAACACTGCAATTGGTTAATTTATTTTGTGAGTCCATAGACATTATAAAAATCGTTATGGTTAAAATGTTTCATGAAATTAATCGTCAGTTCAGATTCAGCATTGGTGGCGTAGAGACTGCGAGTGGAACAAGCGAAACCGAGTAACTTGTCTTAGTTAAGACTGCGTTTATCGGCATCTTCGTTAACATTCCAGTGACAGAAGCAAACATACTCAGTTTAATTACCTCAGGAAAGGGCAAATTTTTAATTATTCAATGCACATATTTTAATACAGCTTTGCGAATGCCCAGATTCTGAGCCATTTCGTGTAGGGAAGTAACAGATGTCCCCCACCCA
The DNA here is from genome assembly GCA_038380435.1 of Ryuthela nishihirai. Lineage (NCBI taxonomy): Eukaryota > Metazoa > Arthropoda > Arachnida > Araneae > Heptathelidae > Ryuthela > Ryuthela nishihirai. The sequence continues at coordinate 25,319,249 of JAWZYU010000009.1, read as the reverse complement.
CACCATATCAAGGGGGAGAAGGCTCAAGAATAGTTAGTTGATTTCCTATCTTCCCTGTTAAAAACCAGAAGTTTGTTAATTTTGCTATATGTAGTTTTTTGAATAGATTCTTATTGGTTAATCCGTTTTTTTAGGTTAATTGAAGTAGCTTAGCGCCAAATACGTTTGACGGTGGAAGTAAATGAGCAGATTCGAAGCCTGATATGGTGCAGATTTTTATATGATCTCTTTGTGTCAAAATATAGATGCTCTTGAAGATCATTTCTACTGATATTTTGCTGACAGGATCTTGTCAGACTGAAATGATCACTCGAAGAGTTTTTTTAAACATGTAAAGTTTTAGCAGCTGCTGTTTTTTACGTACGCACAATTGCTTTTGGCTGTAAGAAAATAATAAATTACCCTTCAAGATTTCATAGCGCTTCAAGCGCTTCATAGAGGTCTGATAGAGCCTGTTAGTATAATACGCCACAAAAAAGATCTGAAAAGAAGGTGATACGTCAGCATCAGTAGAAAGACAACACGTAAAAGGAACATTCATACCGATATTCCATTCCTTCTTGTCAAACCTCAAAATTGTGCACAACGTACCTGAAGCTTAGGGAATTGTTACTTCACCAGCTACCCATAATTAATAACAATGTCAAAATCACACCAACCAGCCAGTGATCTCAGAACACAATAAACTGACGTGTTTTAAACAGTTGAAGTGCTTAGTGGTCTCATATGAATTAACTTTTAGACAGCTGAAGGTCTCGAAGATCCTTGAGCGCAGCTGTTACTTTTTGCAGTGTCTGCTTTGTCACGATTTTTAGTGACATGAGTGCCTTGTACTGATCATGTGCAGATCACAGAGCTTGTCTTGGCCCATCCGTGAAAGGAGAAGTGGTAAAGAGAATGATGGATGCTTTCACCTGAAGCCGGGTCATCGCGGCACGCTTCCTCTTAGGGAGTCGAGGCCTGCCCCAAAGACTGATGATAGTATTGAGGTCAACAAGATGATAGCTTACATGATTAGAATTGTTTATGCCTTCTATGGCTGTCATTTGAATCTACGAGTCGATGAACCTTGAGGTTCGACATTCTCACAAAGTTCTCAAGAAAACGTGACATTATGTGAAACTCGAAAAGTAATGGGATGAATAAATAACTTCTTTATTTTATAGTACAAGGAAAATGAAATTGCTGGTTATTATTACCTGCCTTCTTATTGATTTCTGTCTGCCATGGTTTGACTTAGTGGGCTTTTTAAAGTTGTTCCATCGTATCAGAAGAACTGTTGTATCAACCATAACAAATCGCATATCATAGTGAAGTTTCTAACCCAACCCTCCAGAAAAGGATAAAGTTTGTGTATGTTGTTACAGCATATATCTCGTGTATCTGAAAACTTACTCTTAAGTAGTTATACATCAAATAAAAGTTTACTATGTGAGAGTAACATAGACAATATAAAAATTTCTCCGTAGGAGTCGTAAAATATGGTAATGTTCATTTAATCGAACTTCAATCCATTCCGTCCCCTATTTAACACCACGTAACGCTTCCCATCTGCTCTTTTTTTTTATGTAGCACATTCCTTTTTGTAAGGATCTTCACTTATTTGTACGGTAATCTGAATTTTACACTATTATTTATATGCTAGTCAGAGTAGTAAGTGAGTGTTACGGCGGTACTAGTAGTTATTTTTAAGTGATAATACAGTGGACCTTCGTTATAGCGCTGCTCGCTATACCGCGCACTCGGCTATAGCGCGGGCGATGTTCGCGATAAGTTCAAACATGTTTATACATCCGTCCGTGCGGCGTTAGTGAGTATCGCATTTTATTGTTACTGCGTATTGAGTAATTGTGTATGTATTGAGTTCCTGCATGTATTTTGAATAATGTTTAATTATTGTATGCATGATGAGTAAAAGAAAAGCTTACAGTGTGAAATTTATTGTGTCGCTCGGTATAACGCGGTTCACCTTATAACGCGGGTGTTGTATCCCGCCCGACATGCGCGTTATATTGGGGGTCCACTGTATATAAATCAGTCGATTTTTTTAATCAAAAAAGCAGAAGAAAATTACTAAATTTGAAAATACAATTTAGCATTTGGTTACCTAACACACCGAGTAACAATATCCTCATCCATGGTGAGGTGGGGGTGCTCAGTCGGTAGCGCGCCAGGCTCGTAATCTGTAGTTCCCAGGTTCGAGTCCCAGCTGGGTCAGCGTTGAGATTTATCTCCGCAAAACTCCCCGCCCTGCCCACGGTCAGTAGGGGACACCGATGGGTTTTGAAAGGTCGCCGTCCGTCGGATGGGACGTTAAGCCATGGCCCCGTGTGCGGGAGAGCCATACCCTGTGCACGTTAAAGAACACACTGGATGGCTTTGACGGGAGGCAAACTATCTGTCTCCTAACAGCTGTTCCAGTGAGTCGCCTCCCCCAACCTTCTCTGAGCCTTCGGGGTCCTTGTGACCTGGCCATTTAGCCCATTGTGTGCAAAAAAAGTGCCGCTCAGTGGTAAAACAAATCAACCCTCCTCCATGCAATTCGACATAACAAATTAACTCCTTTTCTTCCCCCTCCTCTCCCCCCAGGAGTTACTTAATTTGTGGATGACCCTTTGTTCGCCTTCTACCAAAATTAAGTGAAATATCTATTTCTGCGACAGCATTCCCCACTATAAATAATAAAAATAAATACCCCCTCAAGCAGCTGCTTGCCACAAAGGTCTGACAGGAGCCTGTCAGTTTATATGCCATAGTAGAAGGTCTGAGAGGATGGCAGGACCTCAGCAGAAAAACTACACATACATCCATGCCTTACCCGGGACTCGAACCCAGGTCCCTTAGATCAGTAGCCAAGTGCGCTAACCACTCGGCCACGGGACGGCTTCCCCACTATAAGGTAATAAATAAATGCGAAAAAAATTAAGAAATTCCTATCCTGTATGTGTTTCAATAACTTAAAATAACTAAAAAAGGTTACTGATATTATCAATTATTTGGATTAATTTAAAAGGAGTTAAAAGCCCCAAAGAGAATTTTTCTTTTTCCTAGCGAAAAATTACCGGTGTTCGTCTTCTTTCTAAATTAATAACACGACATGATCGCATTTCTTAATGTTTTGAGGAAATAGGAAACATTTGGAAATTAATTTTTTTAAACATAATGTAAGAAATTGAAAAAAAAAATGGGATGAGATGAACTTAATTTGAGTTGAAATTTGTAAGAGACTGGAATTAACTGTAAAATTCTACTGGTAATCTTGATTCTTGATTTTGGTAATCAAGTCGCCAAACACAAAATAATATCTTATTTTCTTAGATAATTCGAAACATTTTGAAATTGTAATATCATTTTGCATTTTTGAATGGATTTTTCATACCAGAAAAATAATAATAAAAATGGATTCTATATGAAACAGTAATAGTTTCATAACTTTCGCAATTAGTACTACTACTACTGATTATCAATTTAAAGTTGAAATAGTCGGACAAGCGCACAGTTCAAATAATAATCTCTCTATAAGAGCTGGTGTTTCAAAACAATGCCAACTTTCAATTAAACCCCCTCTCAATTTATACACTGTCAAGTATTATGTCAGATCAAAATCATCAGTAAGAATACATTAGATATGCTCCCAAAATCATTAAAGTCACACTTCTAAAGTAACTTTAAAAATCGGACCAGCATGGCTGGCTTTAAAAGAGTTCATTGTGTCAAAAAATTTTTTTTGTTCTAAAAAAGCCTCTTTTTAAAGACATAATTGAGCTGATTCTAATTGTCGAAAACCAAAACTTGGCTCTACAACAAACGAAAACATCAGACTTAAATGGACAGTAAATGTGAGGTTGCATAGCTTTTCGTCGCCATTCAGTGATTTTTACAATCGATCATTATAGATAAATGAAAATATTTTCAGATAGGAAACTAAAAGCTATTCAAGTTCAACAGAACATAGTCATATAATGATGTGCACGAGTTGTCGTGAAAGAGTAGTGAGGCTGATGAAACCTGAGCAAAGAGACAGGATTTGTGAAGGTGAAAATTCCATTTCATAGAGAGAAAAAAACGTGTATTGATGAAACCAGAGCAAGGAGGCAAGATCTGTGAAAGCAATGGAACCAGACTAAGGGTGCCGAGAATAGTGATTGTGATTAATCTAGAGCCAGTTGACTAGATCAGTAAGAGTAGTGAATCCTTATGAAGAGGAAGAAATTGTGAAGGTGATAAGTCAAATGCAAGGAGACGAAATCAGTGAGATTGGTGAGTTCTGAACAAGATCAATGAACTAACAGACAAAGCTGTGAGAATAGTGAATTCCTAGCCAGACTTGAAATCAGCGCAGGTAAAATAGTGAGCCAAGAGCACGATGATGAATCCAGTTCAAGAAGAACAAGGATCAGTGGAAATGACGAGTCAAATGCAAGGATGATATTGGTAATTGTGATAATCCAGAGCAGGTAGACAAGATCTGTGAGGGTAGGAAATATTGAGAACTGAAACAAGTGCAATGAAGATAATGATTCAAGAGCAAGGATACGAAATCAATGATGTGATGCATCCAGAGCAAGGAAAGCTATCTGTGAATGTAACGAATTCAGAGTAAGTAGACTATGTATGTGATGGTAATGAATGCGGAGAAACTTACGAAATCAATGTGGGGGAAAAATCTAGAGCAAATAGATAATATCATCGAGGATAATAAATCGAGTTCAAGAAGGAGACAAGACTTTTGAGAAAACAATGCATCCTGAATAAAGAGTTACTGCATTAACCGTCAGAGAACAAAAGTCTTCAATTTCTGTAAGCCGATAAAACCCATTATACATATAACCATTTAACTCCGAATAAAGTAAATGTAATTATTGCAAAATAATTATTGCAAAATATATGTTGTGGTATAGCTTACAAATTCACAGATCTTCAAGCACAAAGATTGTCTTAGTAACATCAAGGGTTTTCATGTTTGAATTTGAAACTCTGTCAACGTTCACATTTTCTGCTATTTTCTGCTTTGCACACTGCAGTGAGAAAAGAGAAATTAAAGGACTAAAAGCGCAGAAGTTCGTGATTCCAGGTGCAGAAAAATCATACCATATGCACATTACAGAAGCTAGGTAACTTGGAAGAAAACTAGTAATATAAACTAGAAAACTAGTAACTCGCCCTTAATGACTTTTCGAACACTGATTGCTTTCAGACAATGGCCAACTTGTAACCCGGCCATTTGTTTAGTTCATTGTATGACTGAAAAAAGATACATTCGTCCCTAAAACTGCCAACCTATCACAAACCTGTAAAGTTTAATACGCCTTTTTGACATGCGATTCGAATAAATTGAGCTTTGATCCCTTCCGTCGTCATTTTCGGTCATAAACATGAAGACAAAGACTCTGAAATATCATTGACGATGTCGCTGCTAAAGCGAAACTCGTTTCAACTGTAACAACAGGGCGGCTTCTTCGGGGGAGGGGGCAGAAGAGAAATGGGTGGAAGAATGGCAGTAATCAGTAGCGTGTTATTCCTCACGTGGGCATCACCTGAAGTCGTGGAAGAAGAACAAAGGAATGGAATCATTTTCGATGCAGACACTGACAACGAGTGAGACGATGAGCATTTCAAGGCCGTGTCAAGATTCGGTGCAGGTGATTCAGCGCAAAAGGTCGGCTGTTTCCGATTGAAGAGTTACCGCTATGATTGGTAATTGATTTGTTATCTCTTGTTGCTTTCTTGAGAAAGTCACTAACTTAAAGACAAGCTGCTTTTCAAAGATCACAGGAAGCGAATCGGAAAGAAAAATGCACACTGGCGAAATGATTACAATGCCCGTCGCTGACATCGGTTCGCCTCATTTAGTGTAAGCTGGATAAAGCTTAGATGTTTCTTTAGGTGTATTTATGATCTTGTTAGCTTGTTTCAGTCATTTATAGCAGATTGGTTCGTTGGGATGTGAATAGATTTGTAGATCTGAGAGTTTCAAACGCAAGAGATGGAGATGCATCCCAAAGAGTTTTTTTTATATATTGCTATAGAAGTTTTATCCACCAAAGATAACAGTTGTTTGTTTTAATCACCAAATATTTTCATTTTAGGAATAATTCCAAGAATTTTACTCTCAAAATAATCCATACACAATCTCAGAATGAAAGAAAAAAAATGTAAGAGCAGAGCAAATTTTATAATGTATTCGAACACGACTGAAAACGTTCTTCGGCAGTGCCTAAAGCCATATGGTTAAAAGAAATTATTTCCAGCCCTTGCTGTAATTCTCACTGCCATGTTCTCATTCATATCGAACCTTTAGGGAAGGGGGTGGACTCAGTTAGTAACGCACCAGGCTCGTAATCTGCAGTTCCCAAGTTCGAGTCCCATCATTGCTAGGGTTGAGATTTATTTCCGCTAAACTTCCGCCCTGCCCTCGGTCAGAAAGGTGACACCGATGGACTTGAAAATGTCACCGTCCATCGGATGAAACGTTAAGTCGTTGGTTCCTGTGTAGGAGAGCCTACCTTGTGCCCGTTAAATAACATCCTGAATGGAGGACGGGAGGCTACCATCTGGCTATCCAGTGGGTTCCCTTCCCCCAACATTCACTGAGCTTTTAGGATCCTTGTGACTTGGTCATTTAGCCCACTGTGAGGGTAAACACAACAGGCAGTTTATCAGAGATAAAATCAACACATCGAACACTGTGGGCTTCAATGTGTGATTAAAATAACATTTAAAATAATATGTATAATTCTATTTCACTCCTATTGCTATATATATATAAAGTTTCATTATTTACTGTGGTTCATTATTTATAATTTTTAAAGTGTTTAGTGCTGCGCTTATCAGTGTGGATCGATACCTTGGTAATGAACTATAGGTTTCCATCAGTCCTATCAGCATTCCAAAGTCGATTTGCCTATTAGGGAAACATATTCCTCATATTCATCCGGGTTAAACCTTTAGGTGGCATTACACAGTGTATTGCTGGAATAATAGATGATTACTGTGAAGTTGTAGGTTTGTCTTGTAACGGCCTCACAGGCCTTCTACTATGGCATTATAAACTGACAGGCTCCTGTCAGAACTCTGTGGCAAGCAGCTGCTTGAGGGGGTATATAAGAAAAATTAAACATCTTTGATAATGGTACACCAACTAACATGCTTCTGGTTCTTAAATTGTTCTGTCCACCCGAGAGAGGTAGATTTGCTTGTCCATCTAGGCACTGACTTTTCAAGATCGCTCGATTGGCCATAAAGTCAGCTCACCACTGTTCAGTTACCAAGATTTTACCAAAGTGCACCATAGACAAGTAAGTCGATTTCTTTCTCAATAAACTTCTAATTCCAAGTATCTGCTGTCATTGTGGGACTGTAATAAGGAACTATCTACAAATAAACCAGGATTGAAATTTAATTACACTGTCAGCTTACAAATAGTAAGATCTTGAGATACTCAAGATCTACAATTTTTACTACAAGACATTGTAGATCTGAGATACTCAAGATTTTGAATCAATATCAAGATCAAGAATATCAAGAACATATTGATCAAATCAATATCAAGAACATTGAACATACATTATCAAGAACATTGAACATACCCAATAGTATGTTCAATGTTCTTGATAATGCTCTTCAGTAATGTCTAGTGTTATGTGTAAGTAACCATTGAGCAATATTGCTATTATATATAAGATATATTATTACGCTGTGAATATTACTGTGAATCTTCTAAGGGATATAACACATATTAAGTAAGGAACACGCTGCATTTTGCTGCCTACAGTTTCGACTAAAAAATGCGAAGAAGTTATAGTTCAGTATGAGAAAGAAAAATAGTTAAAAATTTTCCCTAAAGTAAATGTCGTTCTAGGTGTTCAAAAGTTTCAGTAAGTTAGCAAAAATATTTTTAGGTCAACCATAAAAACTGTTTAAATCAACCATTAAGCTTTTTAGCTTGACTGTGATGCACTTTAAATCAATCATGATATCATTTAGATCCATACTGTTATTCTTTGACTCAAATATATAAAACATCACCAGACTCGAATACAGGCTCATCACACTCAAGATGACATTTACCTTACTCGGAGTTGTGATAATTCTCAGCTAGCGATCTGCAAGGTTTCAGGATTAATGTGGCGATTAGAGCAAGTTAAAGTGAAATTCATACTTAAACGAGAAATAAATTTACTGACTGGGATTAGTTTATTTTTGCCAATTTTAAATAAACTGATATTTGTTTTTCAATCTGGTATTTGCAATTTGCTGATAGTTAAATAAAAGTTAGCGACTGTGAGCCAACATATTAAGTATTCCAATAATGTGTCTTGCGAATATTAGGCAGTAAAGTCATGAACACACATTCGTTGTTTTATTCTTACTGATATCTAATAATATTTTCATTCATTTCAATCTGAAATAAATTTATTACATTAAATTACCGGTAACATAGTATTTATATTATATATAAAGTATGGCTTTATTTATTTAAGATGATTAATTTGTAATTTTGTTGGTATGCCGAAGATCCATCATACAACCCATGCAAACGCATACTTACCATCGTAATACAAGACTTTCACCAACTCTTGAATCATTTCTATGCAAATCTCATCGTCGCTGTCTATACTATTTAAACAAGAACACATTCATATAATGGCCACAACCTTCTGTTGACTCAGTCTACACATTACAGAAAGCGTAAAGGAAACCTGCCTTTTGGGTGGCATCTTCGCTTTTGCCTTTCGTTTGCCTTGTGTTAACGTAACAGCTTTCTTGTCTGGATGAGTCGACATGGCACGAAATATGCATTAAACTTTGGGTCTGGTGAAGTTAAAGTTCTCATGATCAGTCCTCAAAACCATTTCAAAATCTCAACAAATATCCTGTTTTACCAGTTATGCTGATTCACGTGCACGTTCTTATATTTTTCTAATCATCAAAGTTCAATCTGGTATATGTTCTTTGAAGATACTTTATCTTATCAGCATCTTTTAAGTTTAATTTCCCATACTCCCATAGATTAGAGTTCAACCACTTTTAAACCCCATAAATTGTACTAACCGCTTGAAATGCTCAGCTGCTTACAATGATTTTCCAGTTTGGACAACATACCTGTTCTTTGAGATCTGATTTCATGTATATATTCTCACACGGGATGATTTCAACATCTGCATTGCGTGTTTTTCAGCTGTATTGACAAATATTATGCGGTTATAATATCCTATTTGTTGAAAATATCTACTAGACGAATCTAACTTAGTGTCTTTCTCTTATCTCAAACATTAAATCTTTGTTTTACTAATTTAATATTTACGATTTCTTACATAATGTTAAGCATTATTATTGTAGAATTATACAATACAGTTACTGTATAATAATATACAGTAACTTATAAAATAACATAATATTTTCTAATAACTATTCTCGCTTATATTTATGAATTGCAGTTTGTAGCTGATAAATATAGTATAATCTTCAAATCATATTTATACTTTCTTTTCCCTTTCAATGTTTAAATTTCTTACCTAATATTCCACATTGTAATTTTAATGTTAGAGAAAAGAATAATAGTTTATTATAACATGATTGTTATTTATGATATAATAACATAGTGTCATCTGCAGATTACAACTTTCAAACGTTCACATTTACTCCATCATCAGTTTTGTAGCCAGAATAATGCATAAAAAAGTAACAAAACGACCATGAAATGTGATGCAGTTTTTTACATGTAAACTTCTACTTAAAAGTCACATTTTCATATTATTATAGAAGTTTTACGATCAGTATTTGTTGCTCTCAAATCTAAAGCAATGAGCCATTAAGTTCGTAGTCTTCTGCTTAAAATCTGTATGCTCTAAATCTCAACTGAACACAAAAAAAATGCTTTTGCGTTCATTTTCAAATACTACTCAGCATTACATACATAACAGTAATTTTTGATTGGAAAAAAATCTATTGGACTTTCCGCAATTTTCTTTCTATTAACTAATATACGTTATCCAAATGTCTTTCATAAATACACCCAAGAGATATATTTTACGACATATTTTCTCCGCACATTCTGAATAGTTCACTCATTTGTACAATCGTAAGTATTAACACTTTATACTGTTTCTACAACTTTGATCAATTTCTGTTTTCTTTACAAAAGCATTATAGACCTCTTTTTCTAGTTACTGCTTCACTTGGGTTGGGTTGGGTTGTTTTACCTCTGAGCGGCACTTTTTTGCACACCATGGGCTAAATGGCCAGGTCACATGGACCCCAAAGGCTCAGAGAAGGTTGGGGGAGGGGACCCACTGGAACAGCTGTTGGGAGACAGATGATAGCCTCCCATCAAGGCCATCCAGCGTGTTCTTTAACGTGCACAGGGTATGGCTCTCCTGCACACAGGGTTACGGCTTAACGTCCCATCTGACGGACGGCGACCTTTCCAAGCCCATCGGTGTCCCCTACTGACCGTGGGAAGGATGGGGAATTTTGCGGAGATAATCTTCTACTGTGGCATATAAACTGACAGGCTCCTGTCAGACCTCTGTGGCAAGCAGCTGCTTGAGGGGGTATTTATATTTATAAATCTCAACGCTGACCCAGCTGGTTGCTTCACTTGAATTAGCATTCATTAGTAATCTATCTAACGATCTCATAGAGATAATATTTCCATATTTGTTTTTTCACATAACATGATGTTTCTTATGCTTCTTAAATTTAATTTTCTTACAATATCTGTCTTTTATTTCCTTTAATTGCTTCCAAAGATCTATTGCTTTTAGAACCTCCTGATCCATTTTTTATCATTCTCCTTACTCGCTCGCATTTCACTTACTTTCGCTACGTGTTGAGGCTTTATTCATCTGGTAATTCGCTTTCTTGTAACATTCATAAATATTCTACTGCATTATATATGGTCTCTGTTTAAACATTTACTAGTGTACATGGGAAAATCACATTTTGTGGTAAGGAACTTGACTGATTTTGTGGTGCATAATGAAAAAAGGCAGAATAATTTGACACTGGATATTAGAGTGCTGCAGGGTTGGGAATCGGATCTGCTGACGCTATCGCTCGAAAGGGAATTCGGGACCTGAATGAAACAGAAAACAAATTTCGGAAGAATTGGTTTTCAAAATTTTATTAAGCTCAAGGTGTTCATTTTCAGTTATCAATATATTTAGTTTATTTAGTGCTTTCGCATTGTCGAAATATGAGGTGAGAATAAATGCGAACATAACTGATATTTGTCATAAGGAAACTTGGTGTTAAAGCTTGTGAAGCAATAAAGTTGAGAATTGTTGGAAAGAAAGTTTCATTCTTCTCTTTTGTTTCCAAATATACCCATAATTTTGTTTCTTTACCAATTTGTTATTAATTATTCCATGCTTAATACCTTTTCGTAAAATCTCAAATCAGTTTCAATAAATAACTTTCATTCACATATCTCAACCCCTAAACTTTTTTTATCTGCATACGTTGCTCTTAGTTTCATAAATTTCAACTCATCTGGCATCTCAGATAAGAATTCTTTTATTCATCTTCGTATTCCCTTCGTACGTAACACGTCGAATTTGCATTTGCTACTTTTTCTTTGCGTGAAAATCAGTTCACAGATCTCGCTCTGAAAGTTTCAATCTACGTCTCACTAGAGGCACAACTTTTGAGTCGAGATTTTGGTTTAAAGCTCGACAGAATAGTTTAGTATCCCGATTCTCATTATAAAGTAAGAACGGATAGAGGAGAATATGGTGACAGTGGAAGTCCATCTAACAAACAAGATTACATTACCATAAATAAACTTGCTTTGATCTCAACTTTATCTCTATTGAGAATATCTATTATCTTAAAAGTCACTATAATTTTTATGCTGAAATTTGTATTTTGACACAGTTCTTATTTTATCATGCTACTAGATATTTATCATTCGTTATACAAACGCTTAAGCATATCCAAGCCGGTAAGATTTGGCGTCAAGGCAAAGAAAGGCCTCTTAACTATTTATAATGCTCCTGAAATACAGAATGCCCGAAATATAATAATGGTGGGGATTTCGAGAACCAATATGTAGGAAAATAATATACATATTCAAGAACGTGATATTTTAATTGAAAACGTACCTCATATAGTTTTTGGGGCGGGGGTGTCTCAGTCGGTAGCGCGCCAGGCTCGTAATCTGTAGTTCCCAGGTTCGAGTCCCAGCTGGGTCAGCGTTGAGATTTATCTCCGCAAAATTCCCCTCCCTTCCCACGGTCAGTAGGGGACACCGATGGGCTTGGAAAGGTCGCCGTCCGTCGGATGGGACGTTAAGCCGTGGCCCCGTGTGCGGGAGAGCCATACCCTGTGCACGTTAAAGAACACGCTGGATGGCCTTGACGGGAGGCTACCATCTGTCTCCCAACAGCTGTTCCAGTGGGTCCCCTCCCCCAACCTTCTCTGAGCCTTCGGGGTCCTTGTGGCCTGGCCATTTAGCCCATGGTGTGCAAAAAAGTGCCGCTCAGAGGTAAAACAATCCAATCATATAGTTTTCAATATAATTAGTGAATTTCTACATATACGTGACCCTATATATGTCCAATCGACATTCCTATTCTTGCAATATAAGCTGGAACATATCTCATGTTACTTAAGTTGCTTCTTTTATTGTGACTTTCAATGATTCAGGTCTCGAATTTTATCCACATAAACATAATTCTTTACAAAGCCCTACAAGAAAAAGCGAGGAGTGTCAAATTAGGGCTCCTTGATGGTCCATAGAATTGTCCACCCCTGCCAATCTGTCTATCAGAAAATGTTGCACTAAGAACCTCTGTAATATCTCTTGTGAAACGTGGCAATGCGTCTTCTTTCTGATGCCCACCCGTGAAACGTACAACAACTATTAATTAAGTTGTAAAATAAATCAGTAAGCGTTATATCATATTTCGAACTACATTCAGTATCAAAATTATATAAAAATTTGAACGTTATGCCACTAAGGAAGCTTTTTTAATATAAATGGTTACTGTTTATTAAACAAAATATACATATTTGAAGTTCAGCGGGTGACGTATGGATTACGTAGACGAATGAATAGGTCGATGTGCCAAAGCCAGATAAAGAAATTTATTATAAAGCGTTTCAATATATCGCTGTAGAGACTTATAATGAATTACCACAGGAATTGAAAAACGAAACTTCATTTTTTGTTTACAAGAAAAAAATTAAAGGAACATTTGGATAATATTGCTGATATTGAAATGTGCTTCAAATCTCTAAAATAATATATTCCTCGGGATGACTATAGCTGATTTATAATTTAAAAGCTTGTTGTCAATTTTGTAAATTTGATGTAATTTTTATAACCAGTATGGTCAATAGTGAGCCTTAGTTATACATATACATATTTCTTTTTTTAATTCTTATGCTTTTTGTGATGAATGCTTTTCTTTAGAATTTAATGTATTCTTATTGAAAGGAAAAGTGTTGTTGCAACAAATAAATTCATTTCCATAATGATCAGAAGTCGCTGTTTATGCGAAAAAGATAAAAAAAAAATGCATCAAGTAATAATAGTAACATAATTTATGGTTAAGAAACGTTTATTTATTAAAATAGTCCGAAGATTCAAACTTCATCAGATGAGTCCGAAACAAGGGTTGACCCGTGGTCATAATATCTTAAAAGTAGGAAGAAGAAAATAAAAAAAAAATTGTCTGAAAATTTTCGGGTCAAAACATTTATTTTCACAAGGCCGAGTGGTTAGCGCTCTCGGCTACTGATCTACGGGACCTGGGTTCGAGCCCCGGGTAAGGCATGGATGTTCGTGTTGTTTTCTGCTGAGGTCCTGCCATCCTCTCAGACCTTCTACTATGGCATATAAACTGACAGGCTCCTGTCAGACCTCTGTGGCAAGCAGCTGCTTGAGGAGTTATTTATTACTTTATTATTATATTTCTGCAATTTTGTTTATGATAAGACAGCTTAAAATATTAGCTTGTAAGATTTCATTTTGCATTTTGAAAAATTTTAAATGCTAAATGTTGAAAAGGACAAATCATCACCAGGTGCCTTAATAAGTAGCTTAAACTAGTATTAAGTCAAGTATATGCCGTTCCGTGGCCGAGTGGTTAGCACGGTTCGCTACTGATCTAAGGGACCTAGGTTCGAGCCCCAGATAAAGCAAGGATGTTTTGTTGCTTTTGTGCTGAGGTCCCGCCATCCTCACAGACCTTCTACTATGGTTTATGAACTGACAGGCTCCTGTCGGATCTCTGTGTCAAGCAGAGGAAGTATTTATTTATAATTTTTATTATATATTTAAACAAAACTAATCTGTGAATCATGGGAATTTTTTCTCTTTAAGCTTGTTGTGTTACCTTCGAGAGGAACTTTTGTGCACTCAATGGAGTAAATTGGACAGGCCACAAGGATTCCAAAGGATCAGAGGAGATTAAGAAAAGAAATTCTTCTGAACAGCTGATAGGAGACAGATGGGAGCTTCCCGTCATGACCAATCAGTGTGTTCTTTAATTTGAAACAAGACTGGAACTAATTACGGGCTTAACGTTCTATCCAATGAGCAGTGGTCTGTCCAAGCTCATCGGTGTAGCCTTTCTTGTCGAGCGCAGGCTGGAGATGAGAAAATCACAATGCAGAAGGAGTTGGGACTCGAACCCTTGAAGAATGCGAATTTGGCGCACTACCGACTGAGACAACCATCGTCCCATTTTCAGCATGACTGCGATAATGGGACGTATAGATAAGCAGAAGCTCTATGCTTTGTATTCCAGTGCGTTGGATTTAAAAATGGAACATTTGTTGGAATTGAATTGTCAAAGTGTCAGAAAATCGCAAATACACTTGCCATTAAACCTCTCTAGGGAGAGGAATATGATTTATAGGTCAGTTATTATATTCGATTTCTACTAGTGGTCTGCTGTTGTACCGGATTTTGATTAGTGGTCTGCTATTATATTGGATTTTGATAGGTGGTCCTCTGTTATACTGAAATTTACCTAGTTGTTGACTAGTATACTAGATTTTGACTAGTACGCTGTTATATCAAAATTTGTATAATAATCCATTGCTATATTCCATTTTGAATAGTAGTCCGCTGTTGTCTACAATTTTGTCTAATGGCTGGCGGATGCAAAAAGTTTCAGAACCCATGGTCTAGACCAGTGGTTCTCAACCTTTTATGCTTCACGTACTCCCTGCAAATGTGTATGTAACTGGCCCCTTGTATAGATAGATAAAACTATAGTTATAGTATAACAATGGGAATAAAAATCTAGCGACTTTTGAGCTCTCACGGCGTACTCCAAAAAATTTTACCACGTACCCCCACGTTGAGAATTCCTAGTCCAGACGATATATTTTATTCCTTTTTAAAATAAATTGCATTCCTTTTTCTGCCTTTTAAAAGTACCTAATATTGACTTATATTTTCGCTTTTGACGAATTCAAAATATATACAGGGTGAATCTGAAAAAGTGGGCAAAACTTTACGGGGTGGTAGAACGCAGCTATACGAGCAATATTCGTCATAGAATGTATGGTCGGAACGCAAACGGCGAGCCGCTAGGTGGCATTGGAAATGGTATAAAAGGGTCGGTCCTCGCACCCAACGGCATTTGTACCGTGGATTGCCGAGAGGATGGCTGGTTATACTAACCACGAAATGGCGGATATGCACTTTGTGTACGGTGCGGCGGACGGGAATGCAAGTGAGGACCGACCCTTTTATACCATTTCCAACGCCACCTAGCGGCTCGCCGTTTGCGTTCCGACCATACATTCTATGACGAATATTGCTCGCATAGCTGCGTTCTACCACCCCGTAAAGTTTTGCCCACTTTTTCAGATTCACCTTGTATATGTTGATCGACTCTAGACTGGAAGGAAAAGAATTAGAACTTTTTATTAATCTCTTTTTCTTTTACGGTTAGTGAGGATATATTAATTATCAGTAGCTAAGGCTACGTATTTCCTTTTTCATTTGTTAATTTATTCATATTCTAATTCCCTATTCATTCACTTGTCTATCTAGTCATTATTTTTTTAATGAAGATGGAACATTATTATTTATTTTCATTAAATTATAATTTAAATTAGCAAAAATTGATGCATCGTAGGTAAAATATTGTAATAAAAAGCAACATAAATATATAATGCAAAACAGTTATTACTTTCAAACAATAAGCAAACTGTTATGTGGGAAATGTAATATTTATTTTAAAAAAATATGAATATTATGTTTAGAATGGTTTCCAAGGTTACATTATTTTTGCAAAGTAGTTTATTATACTTGATTCTATTAATATGTACTCTCTTTACATTTTTTTTTGGCCCTAGCCAAAGAAATTATTTAACTCTCTAATCTTATTCAAATGTTCAATTCAATTCTTTCATTAGCTTCATTAGTTTTTGATCTCTGTCTAATTAAATGGATAATTTTTCAGTTTAAATGTATTTTAATTAAAACGATGTTAAATGTTCCAATCATTCCTTACTGATTGTATTTCATTTTAATAGCAGTTTAAAAATGCTCATTTTGATTTAAAAAAGTAGCAGACTTTGAATGTATTTATATGAAGCAAGGGGCGGGAGATATATATATAATTGGAGTTATGCCAAACATGTTTTAAAAATCATTCTTTTTAGGGTGATTTGATTTTACGCATATTTATTCCTAAAAGGTTTGTTTTCAGTGTTTCATTTAGGCAGCAGTCAAAATTTAAAGTAAACTTTTTAGTTTGAAATAATGTATAAATCAAACGTATATGGTATTCAAAAACGATCTTAACCTTACATATCACCCATTTTTATTATTGTTTGAATACCAGGATCTGTATCATAATAAGCAATTACAAAGCTGATGGCATAGACTGACATCAACCCAACACTTTATTATAAAATGTTATTGTTTGGTTCCTCTTTCAGTTGCAGTTTTTCCCCCTCTGACTTCCATCTTTTTTTATTTCCAATCCCTTTTTTTTGCCTCTTTCATGAGCTAGAGAGCAGACTAGTTAATGGGCGTGAAATGGTGCACCTGGAGATGAAAGAGAAGAAGCTGAGTTGCTCTGCATGAGGGAGCACCTGCCTGCTTCGAAAGGGGTGGAGCAAGGTAGAGCATGAAGGGGGTGTTGTGGGGAGGGTAAAAACAGATCTAGGTGAAGAGGGGGACAGAGAGGGAGGGAGGGGGAACGCCAACAAACAGAAGCAGTGACGTTATATATGTTTTTTCTTTTTCCCCGCCGTAGGCATCATCGCATCCAGCTACACTTCAAGCCCGGCCAGCCTTAACCCTTTGGTGCGCAGCTGCTGTCTACGTCATACGCGGACGACCTGATCTGCCTAGTCGCCACCGACGCCGCCGCCAAGCCGCCGCCGCCCGCCGCAGCCACGCCATTGCTCCTCCCGTGACGAAGTCCTCAGTCGCCCGCAGCGTGTCTGCCTGGGCCGCAGCTTCATCAGACGCTCTTTCGCCTTCCTCCGCTTGTGTGCGTGCTTGTGTGCGTGTGTGTGGATCGGTATCGGCGTGTGCTCCAAGTACTGCACGGACGCCCGCTGTTTACGGCCTATCTACCCGCCCTTAGTAACCAACCATCCAACCATCCACGACCATCAAACGTTGCTGCATTTGCTACGCTTAAACTACTGAACAGTGAGAAAGGCACCATTCCTCTATGACGCTCTGTCTATCCTATATGGAGACTACAGTTGCTGGGTGAAAGATCCAGAGATTTTGTCACAAAGTATCGAAAGAAGCCGCTGCTGACTCTACCACACGTGTCTTGTGTGTGTCCGTGCGAGTCGTCAGCTGCCCGTCGAAGCTACTGCATTGAAATCAAAGAGAGGAGTGTGACTAGTATGGCCATGGTAAACCACGTGAAAGACTCGCGTTGGCTGCAGCTTGAAGTATGTAGGGAGTACCAGAGGAACAAGTGCTCGCGACCAGATACTGAGTGCAAGTTCGCCCACCCGCCAGCCCACGTGGAGGTGCAAAACGGAAGAGTTGTTGCTTGCTACGACTCTATTAAGGTGAGTCTCATGGTTTTTATTTTCTTCGTTTCAATTAAAATTCAACCATTCACTTATTAGCCAAACATCCGAGTTCATAACACTTATACACAAGCTTAAAATAATAATTAATTCTACATTAATTATAAGAGTAAGGATCGTTTGGGTTTTATTTGGGGCACATGTTCAATTTAGAGCTGTTGAGGTTTAGAGAAATCCTACATTTTATCCGATGATAAATAACTTGTAGTTATTTCGGGCTTCTTGTCAAAAGTTATATTTCGTTTTATAAACCTTTCAGTAATTGCATTTTAATTTCATGATTTCTGTAATATTGTTTTTTATTTTGGGAGATGGAGAACATCTAAATTGATATTATCTGATGAATACTTGTTTCACCCTAAACTGAAAAGACAAATCAATAAAAGCTCATACATTGACTTAATAATTTAATTAATTAGTATCCTATTCAGTGTTTCTACGGCCCTTTTGAATATCCAGTCACAACCCTTTTGTTCTAAACCCTTTTCTGAAGGGATGTATTAGTAATGAAATTTCATCCATCCCCGGTGGTGACTGATCATTTGGGTGTGATTCTAGATTAATTCATTTGGCGGAAATTGTTTCAGATGTTGATTTCCCCAAAAGAAAACTGAATTGAAATCATATGAAAGGTAAACATGAAACGTAAACTGAAAAATAAGATTTCTCGATAGTCGAAACTTTGAAACACAGCAGCTAGTGCCACCTTAGTAAAAGAATCGTAAGTATTTCTAGTGTCATTTAAAAACACACAAATAATGTAAATTATGTAATTCATCATTAACAGTATGAAAAAAAATATAGTGACCATCGATAAAGATGGTTAGTGTGATCAAAATTGATATAAAATAAATTTAATTATTTGTCGTTATTAAGGTCTGTAATTTTCAGAAGGAAAAAAAAATATTTTTTGAAGCATTTGTAGGTCGTTACACGATACCGAAGAAGATTTTTTAATATAATAATGATAGCTTTTGATAGTGTAAGCAAGGGGCGTGGAGTGAATAAAGCTTGTAATGACAGTTTCAAATAGCAACTGGATTTAGAAAAAAATAAATTAACTGATGGATCATATGTCAAAAAATCTGAAAGTATAAAAATGAGGAAAAAATTGGGTAGAGATTAGAAGATGTTACTCACGTTTAATGATAATGACGCTTGAAGAATCTTTTTTAGTACTATTGATGAAGCTACCAGCTAGTATTAGTAAGATTGGTGATCAGTACTGAGAATACTGAGAGAGGAAATCATTATTATTTATTAATATCACATGTCTTTGGAACGAAAATTTCAAGAATTATGATGGTTCAGATATTAAGAGTAAAGTCAAGAGACAGACCTTAAGATGATAAGAACTTTTTGATTTGCAACCCAAGGGCGGAGAAGAATACTGGAATCCTTTTACAGGCCTTCTTATAAAAGGACATGCTATACTAAGACCAAAGCAACTGCTGACCACTGCCTCAGTTAGAGCTAACAAAACACACAAAAGTTTGTCTGATGGAACATTAGCTAGTTCCCTAAACACTATGCTATTCGAGGCCTGACTTAATTAGTCTGATAAGTGATGATTCAGTCTTTAGAAATAAAAGGAATGATAATTGATGATAGTCACGATTTAGCCTTTATGAATAAAGTGATCAGAACTGATGAGATACATGTTCGTTCATCTTTAAGAATAAAATTTCAGATAAATTGATGAGATGGTCATAGTTCAGTCCTTAAGAATATAATGATGAAAACTGGTGAGCTACTTGATGCTTCAGTCTTTAAGAGTAAAAGCGATGGTAATTGGTGCGATAAGCAGAAACTCAGCCCTTGAGACTGAAAGTGATGATAATTGGTGAGATTCAGTCCTTAAAACTAAAGCAATGAAAAGTAGTGATATTCCCCCATGTTCTTCAAAGTAAAAGTTATGATTATTAGTGAGATGGTATGTTTTAGCTCTTAGGAATAAAGTGATGAGAATTAGTAAAGAAAGAGATTCTTCAGTCTTAGTATAAAAATCAATATTTGAGTTGATGATCATTGTTCAAATCTTAAGAATAAAATGATATAAACTGGTGAGACTCACGCCATACTTCAAAATCAACGGCAATTGATGAGATAGTCATGATTCAGTCTTTTAGAATAAAGTTCAGTTCATATGAACTGGTAAAAGTACTTCAGTCTTTAAAAAAATCAACGGCCATTCATGAGATAGTTATAGTTCAGTCTTTTGGAATAAAGTGCCGAAACCTAACAAGATATATGATGCTTCAGTTCTTATCAGTAAAAGTAATGATAATTGCTGAGATTGTCATGATTCAATCCTTCAGACTAAAGTGATGACAGCAGGTGAGATAATTATTATCTCAATCATTGTAGAAGTCATGATGTAATATTGATGATGTATGAAAAGAAGCTAAGAAAAAAATCTTAAAATGCAACTGCAAAATGGGCGTTGATAGATAGTATCAAGAAGATGAATTTAGTAAGAAAATCGATCTGTAAAGTACAATTATCTTGATTCATTACAGTGCTCGCCATTGAATTGAGTTGAAAATTGATTCTGTGGCAAGACGTGAAGCGGGTTCTTTACAATATCGACGAATTTCAGAAATGATTAAGAAATGTCTTTGAGATTCAATGGCTTAACTCTTTAAGCAATGAAAAAGTTAGTCAAAATATCTCTCACTGACACTAGGCATCGGATTGAGTAAAGAGAGGTTGGTTTTGATCAAAAGTTCACATTCAAGGTGATCAAATAAACACAAGGAATATGAATCACATTGTAAAATAAACAAGACATGGTGATAAGAGATTTTGTGTTGACATGGCAAAACAGGATGATCCAGACATTGGATTGTTTAAGAATGCCACATCGTATAAACTATAAAACAATTTTTGAGAAGGAACAGATTATTTATTTTTTGTTTAGCAATTCTTTTCTTCAATATTGTGGCCATGTTCTGCTGTAATTGTACAATGATTTAAAGTATCGCTTGACAATTGAAAGGATTCAAAATCTTTCGACGAAAATTGAGTCACGAGATCTAAAGTGTCTTCCACTGAAGTAAGATGCATATTTTTTTTTGAATTCAGAAAATGGAAAAACAATTAAAATATGCACAGAAACTGAATTTTCAAATTTAAAGTTAAGTACTCGTACTTTGTTCAGTTTGACGAATACTTCCTTTTGTAAGTATTTGCATATTGAATAAGTAACCAATACAAGTCAAAGCTTAAGGTTATCTACTTTCTTTGTAGTTGAATTAAAAAAGTACTTAAAAACAATTTTTTGAGAAACGGGGGATTAGAAAAACTTGGGTTAGATAATCACAAAGTTACATCGTTAATGGTAAAGAAACACATACAGAGGTGTTTCTATTTTAAATCTTGTGACGAACTGAGAATATACTTCCAGGTAAATAATTAAGAGAGTAATTGTAAACACAAATAAATTCTAACCCAAAAAGAAATATTTTTCATTCTCAATAAAAATCTATGCCCACTCCTTCAAATAAAAAAATCATTATCAGAGTTGTTTTCTATATATGTACTCGTAGATGCAACAAAGTAGCAATGATTAGAATGGCAAGTCTTAGACGTAAATCAAATACGCACATGCTTAAAGCAGATGAACTGATAGAGCATTCCGATCTTCCATTCTGATTTAATATCGAACTTTGCTAGCAAAAAAAGAGCAGAAAAATTACATTTTTAACTGAATTTTAATTATACAATTTTTGTTTAAAGAATATATTTTTATTTTGTGTCTTCGAGTGAGAAATTAAAATATTTTTGATTTTTTTAAATATCACATCAGAGATAAGCATACTGTTAAATATCGCAACTTCCACAAAGCTTTAAATACTGAAAGAACGTTAATAAAAATTAAGTTTTAGATGGAATTAATTCTGAGTTTTATCATATTATTAATCTTATTAGAATTCAATAAACACTTAACATTTATTGCAATGGTTGCGTAAAGTATAAAAAAATTATTACCATTACAAGAGTATACAAAAATTTTGTTTAGGATTTTGAAATTTATGAGAACATCAGTATGCTTCCAAATTTATCAGATTTTATGCTAAACATAAACTGTGCACAGAAGAAGCCTGTAAATTAGAGCACCTTTAATTAAAATTTTTCTGATGATTCGAACTTAAAACATTTAAGAAAATGTTTTCACTTTTAGTGTTTGCTTTTTAATTACAAACGCTGAAAAAAAAAGCCTTTTATCTTGGGCGAAATAAATTTAATGAACAATTGAAAAGTTGCAAATTACACCCAATGAACACATAATGAAAATTTGCATGTCTGACTGTATCAGTTCGCATGGAGTTATCACTTTACAAAACTGATTGGGGAAAAAAAGTCCCTCAACTTTGCTGGTGGAGAGAAGATTGACGAGAAACTGCTCGGAACTTAGAAAGGAGCGGGCCATAAAAATGTTTCACACAAATTAAAATTTTGACAAAATCCCAATAATTCGAAAACTCAACAATTCGAATCTGTCTTTTCAATTAGTTCGAAATATTGTCAGGCTTGTATTGTATCTATAATCTTGATTTTTAATGATATTCATCCAACATCTAAAGAGTTATGGCATCAGTAATAGTTAATAGGGCACATTCATCCTGAAAAATTCTTTAAAATTTGAAGAAAAACAAATATGTACTTATTAAACAATCTTAAATTCCTTTAAAGAAACATTTATTAATCAATTTTAAATTTATTTTTGGACGAATACTTATAACAATCAAAATTTCTGTTAAATATTCCAGCTATCCTAACACTTTAAAAATGACCTATGATTAAAAGTGCACATTAAATGAGCGCCATTGAATGCCATTTGGTAATTATACTTCCTCAATGAGACTAAATAACCTCAATATTAGTAGCAAATTTCTTTCTTAACCGCTTGAAACTCCACTGGTTTACCCTACTCACTGAATTTCATTAATCTAGATCTAAAGCAAACTATCCTGTAATTCTTCCAATTTCTGTCTTATTCTTTCTGCGACATTAATGCATAAATTTTAGGTCTTGCTTTTAGGTATCCTGTGCTCTCACCTCTTTACCTTAGCTAATAAGATAGTTCCTCTATCTGTTACCCATCATGATAGATGGCATTGATTCTTATCTCCATGTTGTTTATGGTAACATCAACTCGCCCATTTAATCCGTCCTTCCTCTTACTCCTGGGAAAGGACTCTCTCCAGCTTTTTCTTACGATATTGATACTGAATGTCAAACATTTAGTTCTCAGAGATCAAATCCCAGAGAGGAATCGCTGGCAGCCAATAGGGATTGTGGTTCATTTATCTCAGCTTCTGAATCAGCAGTCAATAAATCATTCATGCATTAATTTACGTGGAGAAATGAAAGAATTCATTTGAAAATAGGTTGCTGGTGAATATATTGCGCATTGTAAGGCATTGCACGAAAAGTTATGTGATTGCACGTATCATTCGCTGCTGATGCATTTCGTGTTTGCGTCTTTTTGTGTTCATACGTGACGTAAAAACACTATTTAGAACATGTAAACTCTTATTTAGTGTTTAAAAGAATCCGCAGTATTATCTCTCTTGTCTTGGATTGTAGGTCTGTATTAATCTGATAATGCATGGTTTCGATGAAGAATAGCCGGACTGCTCCGCCTGGCATTTCTCTTGAAACACTAAAGTTTCGAAGGAAAGTTGGGATTATTAGTTCCCTAGGAGCTAGGAGCCCGTGTAGCCCGTCCCATGGCCGAGTGGTTAGCGCGCTTGACTACTGACCTAAGGGACCTGGGTTCGAGTCCCGGGTAAGGCATGGATGTATGTGTCGTTTTTCTGCTGAGGTCCTGCCATCCTCTCAGACCTTCTACTCTGGCATATAAACTGACAGGCTCCTGTCAGACCTCTGTGGCAAGCAGCTGCTTGAGGGGGTATTTATTATTTATTAGTCTAACAACAAAGGAGAAATTTGTGGATTCTGAACTAGAACACATAATTATAAAAGATTTTACTTATTCTTTATGGTATGAGTTGGGTTGCGTTATTTTACTTATGAGCGGCACTTTTTTTGCACACAATGGACTAAATGGCCAGCCAAAAGGACCCCGAGGGCTCAGAGAAAGTTGAGTAAAGGGGACTCACTGAACAGCTGTTGGGAGACGATGGTAGCCTCCCGTCAAGGCCATCCAGCGTGTTCTTTAACGTGCATAGGGTACAGTGCTCCCGCACACGGGGCCATGGCTTAGCGTCCCATCCGACGGACGGCGGTTTTTCCAAGCTCATCGGTGTTCCCTACTGATCGTGGGCAGGAGGTTTAGCGGAGATAAATCTCAACGCTGGCCCAGGAAACTGCAGATTACGAGCTTTGCGAGCTTCCAACTGAGCATCCTCGCCCCCTTTTATGGTAGGAATGGTACATATATATACAGTCGTATCAGAATAATATGACCACCTACCACACATACACTGTGGTAGGTGGTCATATTATTCTGATACGACTGTGTATATATAATTCAATTTCTACAATTTTAGTAGCACATATAATAAATGTAACTATGGCTAAATTAAATCCTTAGATATATCTGCATTTCGACATATACCTGAGTTTTTAATTCAAAATGTGACATCTCAATAAGTTAATTCCAATTGAAATCCCATGGAAATTCTTCTGAATAAGTACCAAAAGCATTTTATGTCTGTTTAAAACAAGTATTCTTAACCTGGCTACTTGCGCCCCTAAAGGGGACGGAAGTAGGGCCCAAGGGGAGCAGAAGGTACATTTCGAAATTGGAAATTTTTAAATTTATTTTCAAAAATAGATCGAGCAAGGAGACCTTAAATGAGAGTGCGAGTTCCCATACATCGCTCTAAGGGGCGCGAGATCTGAAAAAGTTTAAGAATCTCTGGTCTGAAGTATCCTGTGACGTCTATAACAGGCCAAGTCATCAGATACATAAAAGGATCATCCTTCACCTACAACCTTTTCATTTCAGTTAGTTAAGCATTTAAATTGTTTTTTAAGTAAAACCGTTGCCTTATATTCCCTTTAAATGCACTCTAACCACAAAAAGAAGGCATGATATATTTTAATGTATTAAGAATAAGACTTACCCCAAGGAATAAAGATATTTAGTCATCTCCACTACCGGGGGGAGGCAGGGGGGGCCTCAATCGGTAACGCGCAAGGCTCATAATCTGAAGTTCCCAGGTTCGAGTCCCACTTGGGCAGCTTTGAGATTGATCTCCGCAAAACTCCCAGCCCTGCCTTCGGCCTGTAAGGGACACCGATGGGCTTAGAAAGGACACCATCCGTTGGATGGGACGTTAACCATGGCTGCGTGTGCGGGAAAACCATACTCTGTGCACGTTAAAGAACATGCTGGATGGTCTTGATAGGAGGCTTCATCTGTCTCCCAACAGCTGTCCAGTGGGTCCCCTCTCCCAACCTTTTTTGAGACTTCGGGGTCCTTGTGAATAGTCCATTTAGTCCATCATGTGAAAATAAAGTGCCGCTCAGAGGTAAAACAACTCATCTCCACTCCCAATATATATCTTCTTTTTTTTTTCATATTTCTCCGTCGGGGGAATTCGTACGATTGCAGAGAGGAGTCAAATAGTAAAGAAGAGACAAGAGGAAAAAAGGAAAAATGGAAGGAGCAAAAAGACACTAGAGAATGCGTTTGCTGTGTCAACTGTGAGGCCTCGAGAGAACAGAAGTCTGTGCAAAGTCTCCGAGAGAGACAAAGTAGCTGGCATCAGCAGTCCATCTCGAGGGAAGGATGGGCTGGGAACCACTGAAGGAGAAAACACGGAGTCAAGATGGAGAACCCGGGGAAGGCTACACTGTCCCCTGGCCAAATACTAGAAGGCCACTTTACGATCAGTGTGCCGTAATTAACCTGCATAGCAACAGCTCCTGTGGGGAGGAAAGCGCTTAAAACAATACTTCTAAACAAACATGAAGCTTGAGAATCTTTGTCTCTTGGGGAAATGAATGGGAGAGGAGGGAGGAGGGAAGAGATGAATGATTCGCGCTCTTTTCTGACGCTTCACCACAATATTTGCTTTAGATTCTCTTGATTGTGTACAGGAGAGGAACTTGAAGTGGGAAGCAAGGCAGAGAGCGGTGGAAATAGTGTGTGTGGGAGTGGGTAGTCGAAGCGAGGGTAATAATTGAGCGGTGTTTGGTTTCAACCAATTTTGTGCTTTAAAAATTCTTTTCGTTCTGCAGGCAGGCGATGAATCCACTGTGAGTTTTCGCCTGCTTTTCTTCTAGAGCTGTATACTCTTAAAACCGAAGATTTCCTTTGCAGCCGTTCCGTTTGGGAAAAGAAATCAATTAAAATTTTGTTTGATGAAATGTTATGAATGGCTTTCTCCTCTTGGGAATAAGGGTACCATAATATTTCTCTCATTCGTCAATCTATTTCTGCATTATGTCTACGGGATTAATGCCTCAATAGCTTCGAAAACTTTTAGCACTGCTAGTTGATGTCTACAGTTTTTTTAGCGAATGCCTAGATTATTAAATGATTTGCTCCAATATCAAATAATTCTTCTGCGTACGAAGCTACGGCTTTACGTCCCATCTGACAGACGAAGGCCATTTCAAGCCCATCGGTATCCCCTTTCTGACCGATGGCAGGGGGGGGGGGGAGCTAGCAGAGATAAATATCAATTCTGGCAGAATTGGTAACCTAGAAACTGCAATCTGAAGTGCAAGTGACTGAGTCAACAATTCCTCAATTCTTAGTTTTGATGGGTTTTTTTTACAATTAATGCCACGTGAAAATTCATGAAATAAAGTAGCTTCATTGCCTTTATTTAGTCTACAAATTTCACTCAGGCTTGTTGAAATCCTAGTTTTTTTTTATAGTCTGCAACTTAACAAATATTAAATGTATGGGTATGGATTTTAACGCTTTGCATGTGAAGGCAGAATTCTCAGTAATGCTGTTACGATATAAGCGAAGTAAGAGCAACACGAGGAAGACTTCTAGATATGTGAGAGCTGAGCCAACGTGATTGTTCTGTTTGGCAATGATGAAGGCGAACGAGCATTTGAAGAGAAAACTGACGGCTTGCTTCCCTCTTCTGTTATGAAGCGGAAGACCCGAGAGAGAAGCTTTGGTGTCACTGCAGCATCCAGGGAAGAGGAGGAGACTATTCCACAGTGTGTTGCCAAACGTAGTTAATTAAGAGTAATACACTGCACGTTACCTTTGGGCTAATTTGTAGTAAATTCAGTCTTCCGGCTTAGCTGGCTTTGTGCATTAACTAGAGAAATGAGCACACAAGGACTGTAATAATAAAATCCTTTGTGCGCATCTAAATTTGCTCCCCAGAATTTTCGAGTTATTTCTTCATCGTTTGTTGTTATTCATTATTTTTCTCACGTATTATTTAAGAGAGTTTTTTTTAGTACTTGAAACGGATTAATAAAAGTTTGAGAAACAACTGAGTAAAACATATATATATAACACGAAGTAGAAATGCGCTTACGCTTCATTTATTTTAAATTAATATTCATTTGGGATAAATTTGAATCGCTTTTGTTAAATTTACCATAATCGAGAATTCCAGCTGGATGCTAAGTTTCATATATCAGTTACTTATATCTGATCGTTACATTGTTTACAACATATTCTTTACAAGATACATTAAAAAATTCAATATTTGTAATCTCTGTGAAAGTTATTCGGGTACTGTAATCTAAACTGAAGTAAATGTCGAATATGATTGATTCGCTACAAAGTTATAATCCCAGACCTAGGTAATAAGGTTTAAATAAAATAATAAATAAATACCCCCTCAAGCAACTGCTTGCCACAGAGGTCTGACAGGAGCCTGTCAGTTTATATGCCATAGTAGAAGGTCTGAGAGGATGGCAGGACCTCAGCAGAAAAACAGCACGAACATCCATGCCTTTACCTGGGGCTCGAACCCAGGTCCCTTAAATCAGTAGTCATGCGCGCTAATCACTCGGCCATGGGAATAAGGTTTATCAATTGTAAATGAAATAGATATAAATTACCCCCTCAAACAGCTACCTACTACGTAGGTCTGAAAGGAAGCTGTCAGCTGTAGTATAATGCATCAAAGAGGGGATCAGTGAGGAGGGCGAGACCTCAGCAGAAAGACAACACAAATAAAACCTACTCTACCCGGAACTTGAAACCAGGTCCTTTCGATCTTTTCCTTTTTTATTTTGCTAAGAAAAGAAATATTAAGTAGCATTTTATCAAGAGCAGTTTGTTGATTGCAAGAATAGATAATCAAATAATGGCGAAATTAAATGTATTTTCAGTCTGAAGGCATTTTTATTTATGATTCAATCAAAAAGAGACATTCTAAAATAAGAGTAGAAGCGAAAAAATACATTTATTCATATAATACAAAACGATCTGCAATGATATAATATGTATACTACGAATAAATATTTTTAGTTGCTACGTTTTGCTTGAACGTCTTGTTTTGATTGAATCATAAGTGTCTTCAAAATGAGAGTAAATTTAGTGTCATTCTTTTTCTGATGTACCATTTTAATAATCGTTAAGCATTTTGCATTAACGTAATCAATCATAACAACGTAATCAATCATAACAATAATCGTTAAGCATTTAAGCATTTTGTTAACGATAGTTAACAAAATGCTTAAAATGTTTTTCTTCTTCTGATTCTCTTTTCTTAGTGAAATATATAGATAGATAGATAGATAAAATGTGATGGGAATGTTAGAAACCCTTCAGCATTGGGCTTCCTGCTATCCCAAACAAAGAATAGGACGTGTAAATTACAATGTAGAAAATAAAAAATTATAGTTTTTATGAATTTTTAAAAGTTCTTGTGCAGAGTAAACTTTCTGTGATCCAATACTCTTGGATTCCAATTTCCTTTCCTTTCTGCACCAAAATAGGTTTCAAAAACAAAAACTAACACAACAAACAAGGTATAAAAAATAACAGAGTCACAGTTTTTTCTTCAGTGAAATATATTAAGGGGCCCAAGCTCATATTATTAATTAAATTATTTTCATTGTGATAGTTATATATTTTATTAATTATTCCATAATTAAACGACACAAATATTTTAGAAAGCAAAATTCAATTGAATGATGATTTTTGCTCTTCTCATTTTATTCAGTATTTTGACCACTAGCTACCTAATTTCATATAACTAGTTTATTAATTTTTCTCCTATTCATAGCATTCTTTACCTACTAGAAGAACCTTACGAATATTCACTTACCATTATCTCAAAAGAGATTTCGAATTCAGGTAAATAAAATTTTAAATCTGTTCAGCTCAGAATTAGCTACTATAGTAATTTAGTTTGCAGTTTCTCCTCTGAGCTATTCTAACAACTGTAAACATTGTCTAATAGCACACCATTAAAAGCTAGACATGATTATTACAATCATTGTAATAATGAGCTGGCATTGTAACATTTCCTGGAGAATAACTCGGAACACGCATCTTGAGAATTCACCGAAGGCATCTTGACAACGTCTGCCAAGCCGAGTGGTACATGGCCAGATTTCAGGCGACATCCCCTTACTTGGAGGCAATGAGATTTGGCCTGTCACGAATCAAACCAGCCGTTGCGTGACCTTTTCCTCCTATCCTTTTTTCATCCTCCTCCTTTTATCTGAGCGTCGTTTCTGCTGTTTGATTGACGCGTTCATTAGCATGACTTGCTGTTGCATGTGTCATTTATGTCTGGAGCGTTGTCTGTGTGGTTCATCACACCTCTCCTTCTAGTTCGAGCTCTTACTGAGTAAATCTTGCAAAGTGGTCGTTGACTCCGTCTCCTCTCAGTGAACGGATGCCACTGGAGCTAAGAACAGGAGCGGGGAAGACAACTTACTGGAAACTTGTAATGAGCGATTATGAATGGAGCCTGATATCTACATACTTATGTATTGTTCGCGAAGTGTAGTGGTGTGTTTGAAATGAAGTTCAGATTTCCTCCGAAAATATCTTCATTTGTCATCGAAGCAAAGATTACTGATTTTTTTTTTTTCATTAGAGTAGATTATCAATTCTCTAAAAATCAGTTATCCGAGAGGTGGTAGTTGGCTCAGTCGATAACGGTCTAGGCTCGTAATCTGCAGTTGCAGATTCGAGTTCCAATAGCGTCTGGGTTGAAAATTCCTCCGCAAACTCGCGTTCCGCCCTCGGAGAGAAATGGGATACTGATTAGAGAGACATCCGTTCGTCGGATAAAATATTAAGCCATAGCAACATGTATAGGGAAGCCATATCCTCTGCGTGTTAAAGAATACATTGGATGGTCTTGGAGGAAGACTTCCATCTGTTTTCTAACAGTCATCCAGTGGATTTCCTTCCTCAACTATCTCTGAGCCCTTTAAATCGTTGTGACATGGTCATATAGCTCATTGTGTATGCAAAAATGACGCTCAGAGGTAAAACGACCCAACCTAGTTATTCTAATTCCCCTCCCAGAAACTCACCAAAATAATCAAAAAAGTAACATTGTACGCATTCAACACAGAAATACTCCATACAATCGCTTTGTTCAACGTGGAATAAGTGAAATCTGTTATATTAACCAAATCATCTGGATAGAAAATTTTGTAGCGAATATATTCTTAACTTTTTTAAAAAAATCGCAGCTTTCTATCAAAGAATCTAAGTTATATGAAATCTGAAAACAATACAGGGTAAACTCAACATAGGATCTCAGTAAATATTTGAACTTACTTGGCTCCCCAAAATGACTGTCGACTAAAATTTTAAGACTCATGCATGACGTCGACTAAAATTTTAAGACTCATGCATGACGTCGACTAAAATTTTCAGACTCATGCATGACTTTGTAAAATTGATCTTCATTGTAAACTAAAATAATGATATATTTCCTCTGGGGAAAATACGGGATGCTCGTATTCAAAGATAATTAAGTTTTTTGATTTTTAGCCTTCAGTGCCCTCTAACGATGTAAATTCGAAAGAATGGATGATTTAAAAAAAATGCAATAATAATATTTTTCAATATCTTTACAGCATAAAAATAATTTTTCATTTATTTATCAAAAATTGCGTTTCTTTCAAGTACCCTAGTGGTAAGGGACAAATAACTGCTGTTAATGTAGACCTCTTGCCCCATCACTATCAACCCTAAAATTTAAAATTTCCATCATAAAAAATCGTTGCAATATTCGTTAGGTTGGGTTGTTGGGTTGTTTACCACTTGTTTTGCACACCATGGTCTAAATGGCCAGGTCACATGGACCCCGAAGGCTCAGAGAAGTTTGGGGGAGGAGACCCACTGGAACAGCTGTTGGGAGACAGATGGTAGCCTCCCGTTAAAGTCATCCAGGGTGTTCTTTAATGTGCACAGGGTATGTCTCTCCCGCACACGGGACCACGGCTTAACGTCCCATCCGACGGGCGACGGCCTTTCCAAGCCCATCGGTGTCCCCTACTGACCGTGGGCAGGGCGGGGAATTTTGCGGAGATAAATCTCAACGCTGACCCAGCTGGGACTCGAACCTGGGAACTACAGATTACGAGCCTGGCGCGCTACCGACTGAGCCACCCCCTCCCCGACAATATTCGTTAAAAGCTTTGAAGAATTCCAAAATTTTCCACCGTTAGAAAACGTCGTTAAAGCTATTCGGAGAATGCAAATCGTAATATTTCATCACTACCTATCGAAATGAATTTTTAATTATCTCTAAAAACTAAAAACTGAATGTCTACAGATGGACAAATATGCAACGAAGTGAAAATATTAGCTCGTTTTGTATAAGATAATTTGTAGGTTTCAAATTATTGTCTAGGTATAAAAAGGATGCTCTTCTAAATTTCCCAGAGGCTGCAACAGAGTACTTAATCAAATCCTCGGTGCATAGAGTCGTATAAAAACTACTATTCTTTCTGAGGAACGAAGAATACCAATTTCCAGGTACTTAACGATCTTGAAAGCCTTCATAGAATCATCAATGATTAAAGAATAATAAGTGTACTGACTTACCATGATATAGAGATGAGAAAAACCTTCCGAATTTTAAACAAATGTATATGGACTCTGGCGAATATGGGAATCTCGTTTTCAGAGCAAATGAAGTTTATCGTTTGCGACTTTTGCACTGTTTGAAGGTTTCATTTCGAACTATTGAAGGATTGGGGAAAAGGCAAATAGTAATATTTTATTAGTACTCACACAACATAAAAAGTGTTTATCTTTTATTCCTAAAAACGTAAAAGTTGCTTTTATCATTCCACTCTGAGAAAAGAGACAGAATGCTGCTGTCAGTGGATTATCTCTTGACCGAAATTCTCAACACCGAAATTCTCACCACCGAAATTCTCACCACCGAAATTTCAAACTTCTATCTTAAGCAGATCACTTGCAATAGTTGGTAAAAGTTTCACCTTTTACGTATTTACTGTCTCTAGCGGTGTAAAGTAAAACTACTTAAGGATTAAGAAAAAAAAAAACGAATTATAATATTTCATTATTACCTAACCAAACTAAAAAATAATTTTCCAAATATTCGTAAAACAATTGCTTGTCTACAATAATTTGTCTCAATTGACAAACATTCATGAGGTGTGCATTCATGAGGTGACAAACATTCATGAGGTGTGCATTGACAACAATAATTTGTCTCTTTACTCCGGAGTAAAGAGACAAATTATTGTTGTCAATGTACAACCTCATGAATTTCTCATTCCACCACCAAAAGTTGAAAATTTTATATAAATGCATTGTTTGCAATATTAGTTTAAATTCTTGCAATTTTTGACTTTTTGCTCCATTTCACTTGATGGATTGCTTAGGAATATGATTAACAGCAAATGGGCTAATTCGGTTAGGAATACCAGATTATATAGGGGAGTCGAAACTGGATCTGGCCTTTATCTGGTCAAAAGTGTCTTACAACTGAAGCTTAAGAACTGTGGTACTAAGGTTAAGTGAATTACTTTTAATACCGAAGCTCTGAAAGATCCAGATATAGCCAAAGCATACCATGATCGGTTACTTAGTCATTATGACAGTCGCGGTTTGCTTACTACTGAAATTGTGAAAGAATCGGATCAATGTAAACAGTCTTTTCATGAAACTAACAATACACTTTTGGGAAAAAGGTACATAGGAGATAAAGTTATTTGAGTGATAAGGCTATGGAAATAATATGAATCAATACCCTACTAGTTCCAATGGACAGCATTACAAAGAGCTTAATAAACGTGTAAATGATCAGTTAGCTGCTGATAAGAATCTTTGGCTTGATGGCTTGGCTGACAAAGCCGAGGAAGCAGTTAGACAGCACAACAGCAGACAGCTGTACCAGATAGTTAATCTTTTGTGCGGGAAGAAACAGACAGGTACACAGGGATTGAGGGATAAACATGGTAATGTGGTTGAAGGTGAGGATTCTGTCATAGCTAGGTGGGCTGAGAATTTCACAGATGTTCTGAACAATGTGGTTATTTCTACTCTCATTGTTTGTAATGAGGATAGATGCATTACTGGCTTTAATGTTGCCCTATATCACATTCTGAAGTCGCTTTGGCTATCTCTAAATTAACACTGCGTAAATCCCCGGGGATGGATGAAATCATCACTGAAACGTTTAGAGCTGGGAACTTAATATTATCATGTGGCTGACGGAAATTTTGAATATCTTTTATGATAAAGGTATTGTTCCTATGGATCTTACCAGAGCTATTATTATCCCTATTTTTAAAAATGGTGATCGCAGTTCTTCTGGTAACTATACGGGTATCAGCCTACGTTTTGTTCCAGGTCTTTCTATGGTTGTGCTTAATAGAATTAAGAATCTGGTTGATGGTCAAATGTGTGGTGAACAGTGCGGATTCAGAAGTGTACACAGGGATGTACATAGATAAAATATTTTCCCCTAGGCAGATTCTTGAGAAATGTTTAGAGTTTCAGAAACCTGTAGTTACTAGCTTTTATAGATTTCCAAAACTCCTTTGATTCTCTTGATCGTTAGTTCATATGGAATACCTGACAACAAATTTAGCATAGCAAAAGCTCTCTATAATAACATTCAGCAGTGTATGAGAGTTGGTAAGGCTTATAGCAACTGATTTAGCATTGCTAATGGAATTAGACAAGAGGGCATTTTGTCTCCTTTTCTCTTTGTTTGGTTATTGATTATATTATGCGGAATTCTTTTCAAAGGAAAGATTTGGGCCTTAAATGGTCTAGAGAACTGAAAATGTCTGATTTAGATTATGCAGATGATTTCTCTGATGATGTTGATGAGACGAATTCTTTAATTAGGGCTGAGACTAGTGACAGTAGGTTTAGTGATAAACAGAGATAAAACTAAAGTGATAAAATTTGGTCAAGCAAATGGGACTTCAGTTCTTTTGAACATTTGCACTCTTGAACAAATATCCCAGTGAAATTATCTCAGGAACTATGTAATACATGAATGTAATGAGATGAATAGAAGAATAGAGTTTGTTGTTGGGTTTGTTAAAAATCTATGAAGAGTGTGTAAAAATAGGCGTATACACATAAAGATTAAAATTAGGCTGTATAATAGTTTGGTTCTTTCTAAGATTAGTTATGGTAGCGAAACATGGACCCTTTGTAATCAGGATAATAGGAAACGTGATTCCTTTGATTCTAGTTGTTTATTCAGTATCGTGGGCATTAGGTACTTTAACTTTGTAAGTAATGATGAGGTTGGAAAAAGGAGTCAGCAACCTCTTTTGAGTAGCATATCATGCAAGAAGAGACTGCGTTGGTTTGGTCATGTTGCTTCTATGTGTAGCTGCAGATTGACGAATAGGATTATGAACAGTGTACTTAGAGGTCTCAGAAAAAAGGGGAGACGTAGGATACGATTGGCAGACAATGTCAAACAGGAGTTTGCTAGAATCTGCTTACAGGGCCCAAATGCAGCAGAAGTAGCTCAACACAGACATTGCACGAGAACTTACGCAGTCTGGTACGACCTCAGCAGCCATGCCTGCATGAGGATTTTATATGTATGTATATATACAGGGTGTCTCAAAAATATAGGTACAAACTTTTAGGGGAGGTAGATAACATCTAAAGGAATGAGAATTGCGTAGGAACCCATAACCGGAAACTTCATGGGAAAGTGGTAGCAGAGGTAAAGATCTGAAAGGACACAAGACAGTGATTAATGGGAAAACATTTATTGGACATAATTATTACAAATGGCGTACTAGATGATACATTTCATAATGTTACAGCAGATGCTCGAAGTTTCCACCATGAGACGCGATGCTTGCGTGACACCGACGGAGCATTGAATGTCGGACAAGGTCGAACACACCTGGAGTTTCTTTGATAGTAGCAGCAGCGCAGACGAGCTTTGCCATGAGATCCATGTCAGACTCCACAGGCGATTCATACACGGTAGCTTTGAGGGCCCCTCACAGAAAAAATCAACGCTCGTTAAATCAGGTGAACGTGGGGGCCAGGCAACTGGTCCAGCACGACCAATCCATCGTTGCCCAAAAGACATGTTCAAATGTGCACGAACACACCTTCCATAATGGGGAGGCGCCCTATCATGTTGAAACCACATGTTGCGTTTCACATTTGCTGGAACATGGGCAAGTAAGCCTGGTAGAACCTGTTCCAGAAAGATCAGATACTTCGCGGAGGTCATGCGGGATGGTAAAAGGTATGGCCCAACTAAGCAGTCGCAGACCAAACCTGCCCACACATTTACTGCGAAACGATGTTGTGCCGCATGGGTGCGCACACCGTGGGGGTTCTCGTGAGCCCAAAATGCGCATTGTGCTGATTGAATACGCCATCACTAGTGAAACTGTCCTCTTCAGTAAACAAAACATAAGCTGGAAAATTCACATCTTGGGCACTTTCTTGGAGATACCACTGTGCAAAACGCACACGTGCAGGATGATCTGAGGGAGAAGTAACTGAACCCTTTGGAGATGAAAGGGGTGTAAGGACTCGCGGTTCAAAACCGCTGTACGCTGCAACGAGACACTCCTAAGGCAGAGGCAACGGCACGTGTGCTGGTACTAGGATTAGTCTCCACGGCATCCAACACATTTTCTTCCATGGCGGGAGTACGCGTCGATCACTTCTGCTACCTCTTAATGACCCATAATCGCACAAATTTTGATGCGCACGCGCAAACAAACGGTGGCCCGGTACATGTCTGTGTGGTAAGCGTTCTTGATACATTCTTTGAATGACCAGTCCGTTGCCCTCAGCTATTCCATACACTAAGTGCATGTCTGCCAGCTCCCTGTTCGAATACCTTTGCATGCTCTTCGTCAGCCGACTACCGCTCGAATGAGAAAATCCGAAATTTCCCCTCTAGCGCACTGATGAACAGCGTCGCCTATTGACTTACGGTGACGTTTCCGGTTATGGGTTCCTATGCAATTCTCATTCCTTTAGATGTTATCTACCTCCCCTAAAAGTCTATATTTTTGAGAAACCCTGTATATGTAGAGGCCGAAATTTAAACTTTTGAGAGATTCGGAAAGTACGAATCGTAATATTTCATTTATCGAACCCACAAATAATTTTTAATTTATCTCTAAAAACAAAAAAAAAAGTTGAATGTCTGCAGATAGACGACAAAGATAAAACGTAATATCATACTTTTTTGAAAATGAGATATAAAGTCAATGTTTTTTAACTTCTTGATGAAATATATTGTATTCCACATATAGGTTCGTGTTAAATCTGATCTCTGTCCTTCAGCTCTTTATAATAAAATTCCATTCAAAATAAATTAAAGATCCCAATCAGATCTTTCCAAATCTTGATTTTCAATAATTCCGTTTTTTAAAGAGTTATGAAAGCTGGAACATTTGACATAAGTCGCGTTTGTTCAACGCGTTAACTTCAAAACTTATGGAACTGAAAAAATTATTGCACAAACTTTTAAAAAATTCTCTTCGTTGAGTAAACAGATATACTTCTGAAATAAATTTTTAAAACGGGTAACGCATCTGTGATATATTTCAGCTTCCCTTAAACCTTTAAATTCTGAATAAATACTGTTCTTAATCAATATTTAAAGGTATTTTTGGTTGGGATCTTTACCTTTATAAATCTTGTTTTCAAATAATATCGATAATGGAGCTTTGAA
Organism: Ryuthela nishihirai; assembly: GCA_038380435.1. NCBI lineage: Eukaryota > Metazoa > Arthropoda > Arachnida > Araneae > Heptathelidae > Ryuthela > Ryuthela nishihirai. The sequence continues at coordinate 25,282,116 of JAWZYU010000009.1, read as the reverse complement.
AATGGTTTCCCATTGACATAATGGAGCATAATCCCCTGATTGTTTTGAGCAACGTAATTAAATTAATTGATTCAGTTATTAGTTAATTATTTTCTCTCGTCCATTTACGTTTTCTAAGAGTTCTATATCGTTAAAAAAAACTGCAAGTAATTAATATGGATTTATGAAAGTAGGTCTACTAAATTGATAAGAAACCGCATTAAGATATATTAATTAAATTCCGAACAGGTGTTAAAACCACTCCCGGACGTTTGCCAGACATCCTGAAGAAGAGGACAGCATCGTGGAAATCCGGACGTTTGGCAATCCTAGTTATGTCTGATGAACAGCAACGTAGGTAGTTGTAGTTTAGCTGTAATTGCATGGTTACTGATAACGGCTCTCTGATGGAGTTAGATTGATTCTCGTTCAGTAGCCTAAAGGCCAAATTAGTGGTGGTTCAGTTTGGCTGCCCAGAAAATGCAGAAGGAACGAAACGTTGCTGACAAATGAATGGGGGGAAGCGATGATTTCATGCCATGACAGGTTTGCTCTCCTTAACTCTGGAATAGAAATGCACACTGAGCCATATACGTGAAGAATGAATCTATAAACAAAACAGCTGTATATGAGAGTAAAATGTGGTCTTATTTTCACAGCTGCATATATGTGAAAAAAAAAGTGTTTATTGTTATATTCCAGACGGCAGCTGTCATTGTTCTTTCCCCAAATGGTTCTCCAATCATCGCGTGCGAAATTTTTATCATTTATTGGTATTCTAGAGTTGAGATTGCACTATTTCTAAAGCTGAAGACAAATATAGTTGTAATTTACACTTTTAGGAATATAATTATAACATACGTATAGAAATAAAGTTCTCACTATTTGAGATTGTTTTCATTTACAATTCAGGTGGAGAAAAAATTGAGGAAGCTACTCTGGACTGTACATTAAATATTTTCAGAAAACAACAATAAAGTTCAAGTCCATTAGAGCATTTTTAACTCTATCCTAAATTCCTGAGTTCTGATGAGAATTAAACAACCTGTTTAATTCTCATCAAAACTCAGGAAACAACCTGTTTAATTCTCATCAAAACTCAGGAATTTAGGATAGAGTTAAAAATGCTCTAATGGACTTGAACTTTATTGTTGTTTTCTGAAAATATTTAATGTTCAGTCCAGAGTAGCTTCCTCAATTTTCCATGTCAGACTCCACAGGCGATCAATGAATCACAGTTATTCAAAACTGAGTTTGAGTCCCGGATGCAACATGTTCGTTTTTTAGTTAACTAGACAACTTGAGGGGTAAAATATATATATTTCAAATTTCTTATATATTTATATTAAGCCATCTTCTGTAGGAAATAAATATCGTTATCATTCTATTTCAGTTGTGGTTGCATCTAATTTTAAAGCTTATAGTTGTAAAACTGTCAATTTCCATATAAACAGCTTCTTTTTAAGAGTATTCACGAACGAACTATAAACTTGCGAAAGAAATTCTAAGTGGATCAGTAACAGCAAACTTTCAGAGCTGTAGTCAATGATTTCGTCCTCGCAACCATCACATCGCAATTACACCGAATTCAGAGCACCAGTTTCATTTGATCCGATGTGTTTGCCTTCAGCTTCCGCAGTTTTCCTTTAGCACTGCATTAGTCTATCGGTAACGGGTTTCTTTTTTTTTCTCGAGAGAATCGCCTTTATTTCCTTCTGCAGCGTGTGGCGATCCTCTTTTGCTCCCCACCTCCTCTGTGAGCCTTGAGGGCACCTTCTGATAATGAAGCCCGGACGTGTAGAGCGGCCAAGAGGTGTTGGTGTGCATCTCTCGTTAGTACCGCATTCGGAGAAACGTTCTGAAGTGACTCAGCTGCTGATGACCTCACGGCCGGGCACGTGTTCTGCGTCATCCTTGGGGAGTGCGTGGTGAAAGAGTGGGGGAAAGTTGTGGTCTTGTCTAGAGATGCTACGAGAGAAGATGCAGGAGAGGCGAATCTCAGAAAGTCTCATTCATTGCATTGATTGATTGTTGATCATCTTATCAGACCACACTCCAGAAAAATTGTTTGATCGTAATAACTTTGCCTTGAAATAATGCAGCTGCACCAGTTCATTTCGTAAGAAGATGATAGATAAATAACGGCTTACAACTGTTTCTCAAAAGATAATGGGTAATAATTCGCATAGTGGTATTAAGAAGCCTCAAATCATTTAGTTTATTCGAAATTGAAGATTTTATTACATTAGGAATAAAGTTTATGTGATCTGGATTGCTTATTAAATTCAAATAATTGGCATGCCTTTTTGTAATCTGACTTTTAGTAATAAGTGATCAAACATCGTCATAAAGTCATTTAATGAGACTTTATAGATTTGAGTTGCTCTACTCCTGATTGAAATGTTTAGCTAAAAATGAGCTGAATTGTCAGGTTTCAAAGGACCTAAGACTCATCACAAGTTGTTTAAAGGGGCTGCGAAAATCCTCCATCCCTAGAAATCTTTGTTGCAGAATATGATACGAGATAATATGAAAATAACAACAGAGCTCATCTACTCAATTATGATAATCGAGTTTTTGGAAACCGAACTTCAAAGGACACTCAAATGAAACTCCAAAACCATATGCTAAAAATTCCGACTTAAGAAAAAGTTCATTTATCAGGAGAATATAAACGAAGTCCTTTTCTGCGATTCTCTTATGCATGAAATATTTCTCTCATATTCATAAAATTTTAAAAATAACACAGACGTGTGGCATATAGAGTTGAGTTGGTTTTCTTGCCAACATCTATTCCTTTTAGGTGATGCAAGACTTATGGAAACTTTTGAGTATCAGATCCCTTAGAGCAGGCGTGTCCAACCCGCGGCCCTGGACAGCTAGTAAAGCGGCCCACAAAATCGTAAAGTTTACGTGTTTACGACATAAGCTTTCAACTTGATTATGTGATTTTCAGCGAGTTTTTGATAGCCCACTAGTTTTATGTTGCCCATTTTTAATTTTATTAATAGAAAACATAAGAAAATAAATGAAGTTTTATTATTCATATACATTAATTATATTAAATATTTATGTGCAACCCAAAACAATTCATATTCATTCAATGTAGCCCAGGAAAGTCAAAAGGTTGGACACGCCTGCCTTAGAGATTCAAATAATATTTTCTTTTGTAGTTAATATAAAAAATATTTCAGTAATAAATGAGATAATTTCCAGAACATTACCACACAAGATATAAGTTAGCATTTTAAAATTTAAGAAAAGAAAAAAAAAACTTTTGTAATACAATTTTGAATGGATCAACCAAGTCTGGTAAATTTGACAATGTCTTTTCTGTCGAATTCCATGCTCTTTAAAACTTGAAATCTTGTTATTAGCCAGAAATCCGTAGTTTGGTGATAACATGTTCTTGTTATTAAACAGATTTTACAATTCCAAAATTTAGGGTCCGTTGGTTAAAACTTTTTAGTGATGGTCAAAGGAAATAAATCCAATAATAACATTAAAATTTCAGACTTCTTAAGTGAGTTATATACATATCCATTTCCAGTTACTCTAGTGACTGATGTTCTAATGCAAGAAAGCCATATATGCTGTGCAGGTTAAAAAAACATGCTGGATGGTCTTGACGGGAGGTACCCATTTGTCCTCTAGCAGCTATCGAGTGGTTCGTCTTTCTCTACCCAACTCTGAACACTTTGGATCTTTGTTACCTAACCATTTAGCATATTCTGCACCCAAAAGTGCCATTCAGAGATAAAACCATTCACCTCAGCCCATTATTATTAGGAACCCATTGAATAATTATCTAGTAATTATCGCAAGGTTTGTGAAATATTTATTAATTTTGAGAAAAAGCAAAAAATCCACAAATTATACATGAAACTTTACTAGGTGTAATATTTTGTTGAACATATTACCTATCAGTCTGTAAATAGTATAGATTTCAGCACGTGCTATTAAGGAGAGATGGGAACCTCTCATCAAAATCATATAGTGTGTTTTTTTTTTGAAGTGAACAGAGCATAAATCTCCTGTAGTCTGAACCACTGCTTAACGTCGTATCCGACAGGTGGTAGAAAGCGGCCGACGGGAGAAAATCTCAACTCTGGCCCAACTAACGATCGAAAGTACGAATTTACAGCTTTATAACCTTGGGGCGTTTGCGCAACTTCCTGCTTCGCTTTCGAAATGCGCAAAACTTTAGCCTTGTTTAAAAGTGACTTTAAAAGAATAAAATATTAATTTTTGTTACAAGTAGCCTTGAAAACAAAGCCGTGTTAATTCTTATATCTATATGCAAAGACCCGCGGAAAAATAAGCGGCGAATTTGTTCCATCTTTTGTTTCAATAAATCATTTAGTGTTTTAACGATTTGATTAAAAAAAAAAAACCATTATTAGCGCAGTTCGCAAATTGCACAAATTATTGGTGCACAGAAAAGAAGAGAACTATAATAGATGAAATAATAAAGTGGATTCATTATTCAAAATATATTTACTTGACCTCAAAAGTGCTTAACCGGCAATTACCATAGGAAGAATAATAACAATAAAAGAAAGCACACCCGACAACTCTATCTGCTAAGCAACAGAAAAAGAACAAAGAATAACCTGAAGTTAGGTGAAAAGCCGAGGACGGATCAGTTGATTGACTGTGTGAAGCTGTGTTGCTATAATCGTCCTGCCCACGGGTTCATCAATTTCCTCCTACCCCAGTGCGGCAGGCTTCTTACGGTTAAGCAGTTTCCCTAAGGACAGCTTTAATTGGCAGTAAAGTGCCTGTAATTTCCCTCTCCGCGACTCCCTCGCAGACGTGTGGGGATGAGTAATTCTCGATGCTATCTCGACTGCCGAACACAATACTCGGGGCTACACTGTACAGATTCGGCGAAGCATTCTCTTCATCTACTCTCTTCCCCCTTCCTTCTCTCCGCCACACTCCCTCCTCTCTCAACCTCCTCCTCCATCTCGCCTCCTCCATCTCTCCTCCTCCTCCGTTACCATCCTCCGCCTATGAGTCTGACCGGGACAAGTGGATCGACGGGAAGCGAACGTGCCCGGAGGACTAATATTTCAGTGTCAGTCTGGCGACGAACTGCTAGATATTGATTTGGCACTTGTGGAGTTATGGGTCGGCATGGGAACTTCCCCATCCGTTGCCGGCTTTTCATCACCGGCTGTTTCAGTGTGACGTCAGTTCATGTGTCTGCGTCACTTCCTGTGACAGAAGCTGGGAATCTTAAGTTTAGTAATTCTTTTCTCACTTTCTAAAGAAGATATTTATGTAACATTTTTTTTTAAATTCGACATGTTTTAAGGATCCTTAGAGCTCAGGCCTTTGCATGAGTGAGTTAAAATAATGTAGTGTTTTAGTTTGGATAATTTAAATACCGGTTGAAACACAAATTAAAGCAATACCAAATTGAGAACAATAAAGAAGTTTTCCTTTGTTCTAGGTATTTAGGAAGGAAATTTTGATTAAGAACGGCTAGATTTCAAGCAAGAAATCTTTAAACTAAGCTAAATGATAACAGAGCATAACACATCTCCCTTGCTTGTAATTGGACTACTAAATAGTAGTAACCAAATTTCCATTCTGAATAATAATTCATCATGACAAGAGTTAATATTTATATATATTTAAACATATTAGTAAACAGAGTGACATTAATGACAGATAATCTCCCTGTAAATCGACCCGTCACTAAAAACTACATACCAGATGTTTTAAGGTAATTTTCCATCTGAAGATTAGGTAGCCAGAAAGATGTGGGAGCGGAAGGCCGTGGGTTCCTATTACCGTGTATGCATGCTGTGGAAGAAACTCTAAAGAGGCTCGAAATCTGCAGTTAACAGATTAGAGTCCCACCTGTTTTAGCATTGAGATTTATCTCCGCTAAACCACAACCCTACCAATATATAGAGGAAAAATTTTCTTTAGCCGGGTGGGATCAGTACTAACGACCTCCTGATACAATGTCAGGTGCTCTGACTGCTGAGTTACAGACTGCCAAACAATCATCGCCTATCGTTGATGTTAAGCGTTACATCACAGGTTCAGTCTCAAGTGACCGTATTTGACTTCGTTTGAAGACTCTATCCTTAAGAGCCATCCAAGTAAGCTTAGGAACCCAACTGGCATTTTTTGAGCTAATCTCAATTTATATTTTAATGTTTTGACACATCACTACTTACCACGTAGTTATGAATTGTATTTAGGAAGGAAATTTTGATTAAGAACGACTAGATTTCAGGCTCACCAGCGCTTTTACTGGATATTTACATACTTTTAACTCACCATTATGTTGAATTTATTCGTATGATGGCAAAGGATAGAGGAAAGCGAAAATTTGAAGCTCAGCTGTCAGAGAACCTGACAGGTTATCAAGAGGTCATGGGTTCAGATTCCACTGCTAAAGATAATTTTTCTTATATACCTTTGTCATCATATGAATAAATACAGCATAATAATGTGTGAAAAGTATGCAAATACCCAGTAAATGCTGATGAACTCTGGATATAATTAATAACTATTGGTTTCCTATTTTCACTGAGGGCAGAACGGGGATTACCGAAGAAAAGCTCAAAGAAAGCATAATGGAGACGCGAACATGTGAACGTCAAATTGCCGACCTTGGGCACTACCGATCGAGTCACGCGATACCTTCATTACGTGATGATTTAAATTATTTTAAAGCTATCGTTAAAGTAATGTAATACCCGTATCGTACATCCCAAAGATATATTTACAACATTGCTTGTACACTGCTCAAAGTGGTAATCGCAACACTAAGAAGGAATGGAAGTAAAAATATGTAAACCGCAGGAGGCAATCTGCCATTGGAGATATGCAAATGATTAAAGTTCCGCAGCGAATGGACCGTGACACCCAGCTGAGCCAAGGATGACCTACAAGCTGGTATCATAGCACGACTGACAGAGAGGTTGGAGTGCATGTTGCAAAAAAGTTCGAAACACGCCTTGGAGACATCAGCGGGACCCTTATGCGAAATCGACACCTTCTGAGAGAGAGGGAATCGTCGATATGCGAGAGTTCGGATTGAGCCTTTAAGTGATCGCTGCACGCATGGGACGCAATGTAAGCACAGTGCAACGGTGCATCTCATGCAACATCATGGAGTACCAAATGACACAAAGGACAGGTATGAAACCAGCACGCCACATTACAGGATGTGGAGATCACATGCTCCGTAGAAGGGCCATTCTTGACCCTTTCACCACAGCGAATGTGCTGCAGAGTGATTTGCAGACCACTACTGGTACCGTGATCTGCACACAAACCATTAGACAGCATTTGCATGATGCAGAAATGAGAGCGAGATTCCAGTCCGGCATCTGCCATTACAGCAACATCAATGGTTATGCTGTCTCCACTGGTGTCGAGTGAGGTAACGTTGGACTACAGAATGGATGAGAGTGTTGCTCACAGATGAGTCTTGATTCTGTTTCGGCATGCCAGACGGCCGTTTGTCCACATGGCGTCGTCGTCGTCGTTATCAACGACATGAGGAAGTCTATTCCATTAGCCACCATATGGCTCCTCTCCATGGTACAATGGTATGTGGCGGCATCACATATGGCGGCCGGGCACCTCTGCTCCATGTTTCCTGTGAGATATTACATTGATGACATCGTTAATCGTGTGGCATGACACTCCCCACCACCATGCCCAGACTGATTCTGCAGCAGGACAATTCTATACCACACACTGCATGTGCAAGGATGGACAGTCTCCATGATGTGAATATTCTCCCATTACCGCCACACTCCCTGGACTTGTCGCCCGTTGAGTATGTGTGGAACCTTATGGGTCGCCGCATTTCGCCAGTTCTCACTCCGCTAGCGAACCTGGTACAGTTGTGTGCCCGGTTGGATGCTGTTTGGAACGCCATCCCTCAGCGCACTATTAACCATGTGATTGATTGAATGCGAGATGTCTACAGTCTTGTACAATATAACTGTCCGAGGTGGGCCTACTACGTACTGACGAACCGGCAATAAATGCACGTACTTTGCGTTCTCACATTTCGTTTTTTGATCATTTGCACATCTACTCTCATAGCTTCCGCCGTCCTGTCAGTTTTGGGCGTATATATCACCCTCTTCGCGGTCTCGAAATTTCCACTTTGAGCAGTGTAATAGGATGATGGCTGCTTTAATTTTTTGGCTTTGTTGGCTTAGATGTTGCGAAAAAAATGACTTTGTTGCTTGATGACCCACTTTTCCCCCCCTCTCGCGATGATGATGGGAGGGGGGGAAGGAACAGGTTTTACTAATCTAAGGGTAATTTCTGACTGATTGTCAGTGTAGTCTGTTCTAGTGGCCAAAACTCACTCGCATATTACGTATGTACACTTTCTTAACATGTGGAGTTTTAGTTCACAATAACCATATATTACATATAGTGACTGTACAAACATGGGTACAGTTACTCACTACTGAAGAATTTTCAAAGCCCACCAAAAACATGCTGCACTAGGCCTCGGTGGTCCCACCACCACACAATGAGAAATGAGTAAACAAAGCCTGGGTGATCCGTTCTGATGACATCAATGTCCCGCATTCGATTCGCAAATGTCTTTTCAAAATTCTCATTCTCGTTGAAAGAACTGCCATGCTTTGGTGACATGATGCTTTCCCAGAAGTTTTTGGCTCTCTCAGCTAAATCCCTTTCATCAGCATTTTATCCGCAGAAAGAACCTTCTCGAATGCGGCTTTGGATCCGCAGGACTTGATGAACTGCACGTGTTTTCTCTTCACCCGATCTCCACAACAAGGATTCCCAAGATTGCTCTTTTTCGAGAGGAAGAGCTCCAGAGAAAGATGACGATTCTAGCTGCTCTTCTGTCCAAGTATGGTCATGTCTCTGCACAGTTTTCTTTCAAATTCATGGCTTAAAAAGAAAGAATCAAAATTGTTTCGAATTATGCGACACCTTTAGCATATACGAAACAAGAAATAATCCTTCAAATCTTTCATTGGCATCTGCCTACAAAAGGCCAATGTTTCCTTTCTGCTCAGCTCAAACTGCATGAAGATCAGTTACCCCTATTAATAAATTCTTTACACAACATGGAAGCTAGTAATAGAAGCTATTTGTAATAGAACGCCATATTCGTAGAACTATTATATTATACATATTCCAAAATATGCGCCATCATGTTCAAGATATCCAAGCTTACGATGTCTTCTTATATACTGCTACCACTTCCATTTGAAAGGCATTTTATTTATACTGTGTCACTTCACTAAGAAAAGTACGAAGACTAGCATGTCTTTGCCTTGTGACAACCGAATGATTCTATTAAGCTTTGTTCCAAAGTAATAAATTGTTAGTTTTCCCACGATTTTCTTAACATATTCACTTAAATTCTTTTCTCAACTTAGACTATACGTTGCGAATGTTGCTTACTGCTGAAACTCTTGAAAACCTTGCCAGGCAACTAACTGAAAAATAACCCATTCAGGTGACTTCTGAGCAATGGACGTTTTAGATTCGCTCTCACCTGCCTCGAATTTTGCATCTACAATAGATGATAACGCATTCCCATTAGTCAATTTCTGGACATTTTACTTCTAAGAAGTTCAGTGTCTGAAAAAGCGATTTAAGTAATAAAGATATATGCGTGATTCCACGGTTTATATAATTTAGAATTTCTTGAATAAGTTTCTCGGTTCTTTTTCCTGCCAAACTAACAAATATCTGACGCTGTGCCATCACCACATGCTAGTATCGAATAGTGTCACTAAACAGCAGACATCACTGTTACACGCATGCCGTGTGGTGAAGAGAGCGAACTAACTGACGATGATACTGCACGTGTATACGAAGCTGCAAATCTAAGCAATAAAACGGTTTTTGTGGGCACAGAAGACCTAACTGGTGGAAATCCATCGACAGCTTATGGCTGTGTACAGCTCGGATGTCCTTTCAGTGCATCGTGAGGAAATGGAGTCCTGAGTTGAAGAATGGTCGTGTAATAGTAGTGGATGAGGTTATCTGAGGCAGTTGTTAACAAACCACCATACAGTTCGCAACTGGCGCCGACGGATTTTAACTTCACTGGGAATGAACAAACATCTCCGAGGACGACGCTTTCCATAAGATGGTGCCGTCAAATAAGAAATCACAAAATGTCTTCAGGAGCAGGATGCGTCGTCCTTCTATCGGCATGGCTTCGATAAGCTGATCGAATGTTATCAAGTGTCTTAAGTCTGGTAAAATAATACAAGTCTATGGGAACATTTCTATATATTGTCTTCAGTACAATTACCTACCCTCAGCAGAAATGAAACAGGGAACCTTACTTTCTGACTTACCTTTGTACTTTTAATGGCACTAATCAATGGAAATTTTTTTGTGGCGATCATATTATTCTTTAGACATTTATAATGATACACATTACAGTTGCCAGAATCAGTGCAAAAATTTCACTCACAAGATACATATATGGTGCTAGCCAGGTGGCATGTGGTAAGTTGTCTTATGTGTCCGTGTTTCAGCATTCTTTGTAATATAGAGTTTCTTAGGAAGCAGTTTTTTTTTATTTAAAGGTTTCCTCCAAAAATCTTCAGTTTGTTAATTGCTTTGTAAAACAACAATTCTGTGACCGAGGGTTAGCGTGCTTGGCTAGTGATCAAAGAGAACTGGGTTCGAGTCCCTTGTAAGCCATGGATGTTTGTGTTGTCTTCCTGCTGAGGTCTCGCCTTCCTCACATATCTATGGGTCATTTATTAAACTGACAGGCTCGTGTCATCTGCTTGCCACAGGGTGCTACCTAAAGTTCCTTTACAGTGTTTCAGATCTATTTTGATGCTCTCTAGCTACTTTGATTGCTAAAGACATGAGTCTCTTAACCCATCTGCCTTTCAGCAGACTCCGAGGAATCTTCAGAGCCCGAAAAATTCTGGAGACGCACCAGATTGGTAGCCGAACGAAATTTATTTCGTTTTTATTAAAGGTAAAATCACTTGTAAGAATTTTCTAAATTTATTTCAGTGGCGCAACTAAGAATTGGATGTGTTGGAACTGGAATGTGTGTGTGGGGGAAGAGAGATGACTATTTTAGAGCAGGGGTGGGCAATTGTTTTCGTATCGCACTGCGCATGCGTATTGACGTGGCCGTCCTAGTGGAAAATACGAGACGAATCTTCGGTCGCGCACGGGAAGGAAATCTCGGTTCAAGGCGGATTTTTCTGACTGTCTTGGCGGGCCACAAAAAATTCTTAGCGGGCCGAATGTGGCCCGCGGGCCGCTATTTGCCCACCCCTGTTTTAGAGGATTGTCTTGGAGCATATAATGACGTAATTAGCATACTCTGAGATGACTGAGTTCACAGCGGGGGATGATCTTCAGATTTTCAACAAGGGTTATATATCTGCATTTTATAGTAAATAAGTTTTTAATAACTACAAAAATTTGAATAATTCGATATATTTGCTGTTACTGTATTTTTCCTCATTTATAGACATATGACCTAATGACAATCAATTCAATATTATATACTTATAGCGAGACTATGCGATCAATATACTAATTATAATACGAGACTATTCAGTCGCCATGTTGGCTGAATATGCAAAGAAAATAGGTTCCAATTATTCAATTAAGGGGAAGGAGGATTCAAGGTATGCACCTTCCTTGAATGCGACGCTACTTAGTTTTGCACTTTTTCTTTTTCGAAAATTATTTTCTGAAACGAAATTTGAAAGATATTGAATAAAAGAGACAGAACTTTATCAATGATCGAAAATTTAAATAGCATGATTTTTTTTAGCAAAATATTTTTGAAATATTAAATATATCAATGATAATTTTCTTTTTACGCCAGTTTGGAATGGTTAAAAAGTATAAATGAAAATGTAATAATCCTAGTTACTTCGAAGTTCCTTAAAGATGATTCTGCTTTTCAAAAAATGTCACTGGTCCAAAAGGTAGCTTCCAACACAGTGTACCTCTGCTATGTAAGGTAGCACACTTTACACGGAAAGATAACGAACGTATTTGTGTTCACTAAAGATTTCCTCTCACTCACTCATTTTCCTCAAGCAGCCATGGACAATGAAGATCCAATCAGATTGTGCAATTTAGTTCTCCAAGCATGTCTGTCCTGAGCTACATCTGCTGCATCTGGCTACTGCACACCAATTCTAACAAGGTCCTGTTTGACATTGTCTGCCCACCTCATCCTAGGTCTCCCCCTCTTTCTGAGGCCTCTAGGCACACTGTTCATAACCCTATTCGCCAATCTATAATTATCCATACGGGCAACATGGCCAAACCAACGGAGTCTCTCCCTGCACAATATGCTGCTTAAAGGAGGTTGCCGACTCCTTTGCCTAACCTCATCATTAGTTACAAAGTTGAACCACTTAATGCCCAAGATATTGCGTAAGCATCTAGTTTCCTGTTATTTTATTTGCAAAACGTGCAAGTTTCACTATCATAATTTGCTATAGAAAGAACCAAACTATTATACAGTCTAATTTTAGTCTTACTAAACGTTATTAATATCAAATGTGATAATGTACTGTAAATCTAAAATTGCTTTTTTATTATTTTGCTGGAGAAAGGAATAAGTTTTAGAAAACACTTTGGAATTTCTTTGATGTACATCTGGACTACTTTTTACAAACTTAGTAGCAAAGATTTATTACACGATTAGCAGAAACAGACAATATAGATTTATTCATATAAAAAATATTCTCCATAAATGGCACCAATAATATAAAATTACCGTTACTTCCTTATGAATATTATTTCCAAAAAAAATTAAGTTTCAGAAGCCATAAACTCTTATTAGGAATGCTAATTTATAAAAATGAACAATAATTACTCTGGTAACGTGTTTCTTGATGTGTAAAATTCTCTCTTGAGAGCATAGTTCAACTTCGAATTGGGCAGAATATGGTCTTTCTGGCTTATCGGTGTATCGTTTATTATAGATGATAGGGAGCAGAAATAACGAAAAAAAATTGGAGTATATAAAATTCTCTTCAAAGTTTAAGAGCCAGTCATTTCATCAATTGAGCCACAAGAGCCAGTCATTTCATCAATTGAGCCACAAGAGCCAGTCATTTCATCAATTGAGCCACAAGAGCCAGTCATTTCATCAAATGAGCCACAAGAGCCAAAAGTGGCGAGTTAAAAAGCCGGTCACCGCAAAATATGATATTCATCTTTTTGGTATTTATATATTGCTGAAAAATCCTGTTTTAGGACTCCAAGAATTGCTGACTCATGCAGAAAGAAGAAATAAATTCTTGAATACTTCATTTTCCATTTTATGGAAAGTTTTAAATGCACAAAATTCCAATCTTTCAGATTAAAACCACGACATTATTACCCAGCTTTTCTACCATTCTCTTCGGCAAGATTTGTCCAACATGCGTATTAACACCTTACATCTCTTTTCATGAAAAAAACGCGGTATAGATGCGCTTGTACACATTGTTTGCAGAGAGAACTTTATTATTCCAGCGAAGTGGAAGAAGAGGAACTCCCCAATACGACTACGATGCGCTGTAGCTTGTTACGGCAAGAGCACACGCCACTTTGGCAGTTATTTTTTATGACCCGACATAAAGTTCCTTTACAGTGTTTCAGATCCATTTTGATTGGTCTCGCCCTTTCGGGTCTCTTATCCCGTCTGTCCTTTCACCAGACTCCTAGGAGCCTCCAGAGTCCGAACAACTCAGGAGACGCCACAACTCCTGATAGCAGAAAGGGGTGGGTGGATAGAGAGGGGGAGAGGATGTCGGGAGATGAGGGGGGGATGGCGAAATCAAACTGGATCAGCACCAGATTGGCGGCCGAACAGTCAAATAAATGAATAGACCCAGCCCAGTAATGAGCCCAGAAATAGAAGGCAAGGAGTCGTAGCGTAATGTATCGGGAGTGACAGACGAACAAATAGACAAGTAACTGGCTCCGCAGTCCAACCCAACCCTAGTAATGAGGCTCGGGCTCACGGAAAGACGCCAGTCTGCCCCGACGCCGACGCTGCTATTGATTGATTCCGGACTCCGGAGGTGAGACTGAGGCGTGTGCCGCTGGGCGGGAGGATCCACTCTTCTCGTGCACTCCCGCCGGTCACTCGTCAATAAGGAGGGTCTCAGGGGCGACGTTCGGCCGTCGCGGTACACCGGCAATGGGCGGAGGGACTGCTCATAAATTGAACCGACGCGACCTGCTTCAGAAACAGGGGCGGTAGTGGTGGGTGGGGGGAAGTTGTCATTCGGACACGAAGAGAAAGGAATCTCTGCGTTGCATCGTTGGTTTTAGATTTCGAAAAGAAAAATTGTTTCAAATTGTTGCAGAGGAAACGTAATGAGAGTTCAGACGGATTCCTGCTCGTTTAGGCCAAAAATAAAGTAATATTGCAGGCCTAATCTTTTCTTTTTTTGTCTACGATTCACAATGGGATCAGTGGTTCTGTGGAACCTCCGCTACACTTTCAGTGAAAGTTCAATTTTTTATTTTGTATCTATGTATACTTCAATTTTCAGAACGCTACAATTATTGGAAAGACATTGTTTCAAATCGAGAGCCATGTAGCTCTTCGTAGCCATTTTCAAAAAAACGTATTTTTCATCTTTACAACAAAGCTCTCAGTTTAAGAAATAATAAAATATGAAAATGTTCTTTTTTATTCCACCTTCCTTCCCGAATATTTTATAGAAATTTAATTTCGCATAACTCTTCTGTTATATCGAGATTTCATTATTAACCGCCTTCTTTCTACGGTAGCTTTAGTTTTTAATTACTCACTTAAGGGAAATAAGTGATCAACTTCATAACGCTCAACTTCATATAAGTTTCATTCCATTTAATTTCCATAAAAGCCATCCCGTGGCCGAGTGGTTAGCGCGGTTGGCTACTGATGTAAGGGCTCTGGGTTCGAACCCCGGGTAAGGCACGGATGTATGTGTCGTTTTTCTGATGAGGTCCTGCCATCCTCTCAGACCTTCTACTCTGGCATATAAACTGACAGGCTCCTATTAGACCTCTGTGGTAAGCAGCTGCTTGAGGGGGTATTTATTATTTTATTTAAAACCGAAGTCAAACCAATTGATCACTGCAATATATTTTTCTCTGTTGTGCATTTTAGTCATGCTTCTTTGCATTTTTTTTTTACAAAGAGAGGCGCTGGTGGCTCAGTCGATAGCGTACCAGGCTCTTATTCTGAAGTTCCCAAGTTCGAGTCTCGACTGTGCCATCGTTGAGATTTATCAACCCCCCCGTCGTCAGTCAGAAAAAAGACACCGATGTGCTTGGAAAGGCCGCCGTTCATCAGATGGGACCTAAAGCCACATGGCCCCATGTACAGGAGAGCCATTCCTTGGGCACTTTAAAGAACACATTGGATGGTCTTGAAGGGAAGCTACCATCTGTCTCCTAACAGCTGTCCAATGAGTCCCCTTCCTCAACCTTCTCTGAGCCCTTGTGACCTGGCCATTTAGCTCATTGTGTGCAAAAAAATTACCGATCAGAGGTAAGACAACCCAACTGTCTCTCAAGTTCTTGTTATCAGGTTCCAACGCACTGTGTATTATCGTTCATGAAGTGCATAATTTTCGCATAAAACATTATTTTGCTCATTATAATGAGAATTTCTTTTAAATTCTTTCGATATATTGGCATTTCATCATAAAAAAATCAATGTTTTGATTTCTTACATTAAGGACTATATTTCGAGTTCATGTACAGACACACTCACTCGTTCACAATATCGAGGTTACACTGCGTGAACATTGTTCACCGTGCTGATGTTTCACTTTACAACTATTCGCTTCTTCGTGTATCGAGAAATCTGCTCGACGTCATCGGTCTTCGAGAAGCCAAAAATAGAAACGAAATTCCTTTACCGATTGCGAGAAAGAAATCGTTCACGTGGTTTCCAAGCCATTGAGCATGGCCAATACAGGGTTTCAGGAACCGGGCTCACTGGAAGTCTTTCCAGCGACAGTCAATGTGGTCATTTAAGCGATCAATTCGATCGCAGTCGAGATGGTTCAGCTGTAGTGCTCCGATAGACTCTTCGAAAATGTAAAGATGTGAAGATGTAATGATGGTGATCAAACAGAGAAAGAAAGATATCAGACAGAAATAATAATGATTCGAAATTCATTCTCCCTGTTGATCAGTGTGTGATATGTCTCAGGTTTAAATATAAAGTGTTTCGAATGGCTTGTGAATCATAGATTCTTGTGTTTTCAGAACAGGTTTTTCTGCGACAGAGAATTATCTCGTTTTTGGTTCCTGCTCATTGAACGATGTGATTTCGCAGCAGAATCCTGATCACAGTTCTCATTTTTGGTATTTGACAGTGAAATGTTTTCATCGATCGATATCGAATGAAGTCAGTAAACGGATTTAGCATGGACAGGAATGAAATCTTGAGAAAAAACATTTCGGAAGAGTAGAGCATTGTCGATCGGAAATAAAAATGAAGAGAATCAGCGGTTCGTTTTAAAGAAGTAATTCAAAGCCACGATACCACTTTTAAGTGATTAAAAGTGGTATCAGAGTGCTACCAAAGTGTATATTCTACTGCCTTACAATTTGCTTCAGAAAAGTCCTCAGCCATCGAAACTTTTTTTCAGAGTCAATCCTCCGCTGCCGCATACTTCCGTCTGTTTGAAGAGATATTAAGGCTTGGTTTCGTGCACAGGAGAGACATACCATGTGCACATTGAATCACGCTGGATGGCCTTGATGATTGCCTCCTCTCAGATTCTAAGGGCATTCCATTCGGTCTTTCTCTTTGTCCTGAGACATAGGTTATGCCATGCAATCCATTCATAGGCCATGCAATCCATTCAGTGGGGCGGGCTCAGTGGGTAGCGCTCCAGTCTCGTAATCTGCAGTTCCCAAGTTCGAGTCCCAGCTGGGTCAGCGTTGAGATTTAGCTCCGCAAAACTCCCCGCTCTGCCCACGGTCAGTAGGGGACAGCGATGTGCTTGGAAAAGCTGCCGTCTGTCGGATGAGCGGTCTGTCCATGGTCTGTCCCTATGTGCGGGAGAGCCACACCCTGTTCGTTAAAGAACACGCTGGATGGCCTTGGCGGGAAGCTGCCATCTGTCTCTCAACAGCTGTTCCAGTGGGTTCCCTCCCCCAACCTTCTCTGAGCCTTCGGAGTCCTTGTGGCCTGGCCATTTAGCCCATTGTGTGCAAAAAAGTGCTGCCCCAGAGGTAAAACAGCCCAACCCATTCTTCAAGAAACAACGTTACACCCAAGAATGAAACAACACAGCATACAACTCCAAAGGCAAAATGAAAAGTGACCCAAAATTATTTCTAATAAGTAGAATCATAGTTTTACTCTATTAGTTATTGAAGTTACTCTAGCAGGTATTATCCTCCCTATGAAATGCATTCATCTGACAAACATTTATTTTTCAGTCTAAAATCTATTTTGGATGTCCGATCATCTTCCATCTTACATTTTGTCTTATTAAGTTGTCCTTCCATTAACAAATGGAGTTCTGAACACACTTCTTTCAAGTGAGGCTAAAAATCCAGGAGTTATCTCCTAGCCACGATAAAGCAAATTCTTCAAGTTAATTAACTTTAGTCCTTGGATCGTTTTCGTTCTGTTCATCACTCGTTCTTCCTTTTTTTGTTCTTCCTTTTCTTATCTGACACCTGATTGCCATCTTGAGAAACGTGGACCATGTAGTGTTGCTTCGGTTTTTCACTTGGCAGTGTCGTCGGTGGCTCGCCATCGACTTCGACCTGCGATTCCTCCGTGACGTACTGATTCAATTAGTGAGTGGTCCCTCCAAGCTTCCTCCCGACTGCTCCAGTGACGCAGTAATTTATCACCCGTCCTGTCGATGTTAGCACGGTGAGATCGCCAAGACTTAGCGGAACTGTTTCGCTAAAGAACACCCGTTTCTTGTTCTGCAAGAGCCAGCCCATTTCCCTCTACACAGTTTTAGTCATGTACTATCCCGATTTCTTCTTTCCTCCTTTTCTGTTTCTACTTTTGCTTTCCCCACTGTCTGCCTTTTGTTACTGGAAGCGAGCTTTTCGTCGATCTCGGCGATTTCCTTCTCTCTCCCTCCCCTCTTACTCCGAATCTTTCCCTAACCTTTGGTTGTGTTTTTTATTCTCTTCTTTACCCTCTGGAGAGATTTTTGCAAGATAAAAATCGAACGAGTCTTTAGATAATCGTAAATAGAAACATTCTTGGGATATGTAGTGTAGTACTTAAAAGTTGCAGAATGCAAAAAGTCTTTTGACTTTTCCTTGAGGAGTAGTGAAAATTTTTTTTTATTGTCCAACCGAGTCAATTCCTTAGATGCAGCAATTATTTAAAAAAAAAAGTTTAAAAAGAAATATTTCTCATTGGCATTAATGCCCTTCGATGCTAATCCAAGGGGCTTGGCTTCGAGATACGGATAAGGAATCGTTGTTTCTTTTCTGTGTTGTATTTCTGTTGAGGTCTTGACTTCCTCACAGATCTTCTCAATGGTGTATTAAACTGATAGGTTCTTGTCAGACCTCTGCAGCAAGCAGCTGTTTGACAGATAATTTTAAAGGTTGATTTTTATTTTCCATCAGAATGGTGACTTACCGTAAAAATGCAAAATTTAATGGTATTAAGTTGTAAATGAAAATCAGAAGCAAAGTGTGATACCAACAATCAAATTTTATCTTTATATCGGCTAATTGGATAACATCTAATCACTCGTTCTAATTAAATTAATTAAATTAATGTACTGTGTATACAGGATAATCACAAAGTAATAAATAGTTTCGAAATAAAAAAATGAGTGTTTCCGACATGCAGTAATCGAACCGACACAACGTCTCCCCAGACTCACGCCAACCTATTTTTTCTACAAAACTATTTATTTATTAACTTCAAAGTCAACAGGTAACTCTGGATTTACTACCTGATTGATTAATTAGAAAGTAACGTTACAACTTCAAACATGTAACCACATTATTCCCAGCACAACAGGAGAACAAATGACATGTCAATGAAAAGAACTATATAAAGTTTATTTTAATCGTTTTTAAAAAAGTTTACCATTTCTTCATTTTTAATGAAAAGGTAATTCAAGTTTTCTTGTATCTGAATATGCTGAAGAACCTTTTAATTACAAATTAAGGAGGATGACTTGGTAGGAATAACATTTTTTAAGCTGGCGACCTTCTGAAAATGAGGGATTGTTTAAATCAGGGTTGTCCAACTTTTTTTTTCGTAACGGGTCACATGTTAATAATTGGTCCATACCGAGGTCCAATCCCGATACCGTCAGTTTCAGGCGAGAGATGACCTTAGAAATGGATGGCTCAAATAAAAGGATTGGATTGGATTGTTTTACCTCTGAGCGGCACTTTTTTGCACACCATGGGCTAAATGGCCAGGCCACAAGGACCCCGAAGGCTCAGAGAAGGTTGGGGGAGGGGACCCACTGGAACAGCTGTTGGGAGACAGATGGTAGCCTCCCGTCAAGGCCATCCAGCGTGTTCTTTAACGTGCACAGGGTATGGCTCTCCCGCACACGGGGCCACGGCTTAACGTCCCATCCGACGGACGGCGGCCTTTCCAAGCCCATCGGTGTCCCCTAATGACCGTGGGCAGGGCTCTAATAAAAGAAAACAAAATATCCGCCAACCAGGTCGGCAACATACGACCCTCAACCCGCATGTTGGACAAGCGTGGTTTAAATCAACAATTCCTGGACCACTGGATCGGTTGTGACAGTACCATTTCTCCCAGATGACAACCTCGTTCTCCGGACCTAACCCCCATCGTTTTCTTTTTGTGATATTAGATCAAAGAATTACCTCAATCCATCAATGAACTGAAGGACAGGATTACTATTGTTATCTCCCAAGTAATTCCTGATATGGCCCATAGAGTTGGGAGAAAATTAAATTTCGTTTAGGATAGGATTTGTCGTCTGTGCAGCACCTTCGATTCCTATATTGGTCATCTGTAAACTTGATGTAGTTATCTTCATTGTTATCCCTTTTATTTTCCTTTCATGTGATAAGAAGTTATAAATGGTTGAGCTATAAAACTATTTCATAATTACCCTGTACATATACTGCATTCTTTGGTAATGATAGCAAATATTCTACTATATATATTTACACTATACGAAAAAACAATTCAGGCTTAAGATAACAATAAACCAAAATGAAGCAATAAATCAGTGACAAATATAATTCATATCCTCATTTCTTCTGTATTATTTTACTTATTCTCTAATTTCTTTTTGCTTATCATTTGTTTGTCGCTTTGGGGATTTATGAAAACTCTTGCTACCTCGTATCTTTCCACCCCGGATCTAATCGTAATGAGTTCCATATTTCAAATAAAAGGGCATGACATGGGAAGGAATATTAGGAATATGGCCGTTTATATTTGTTAGAGTTTGCATACTCTGATTCCGAATCTTATCTCGGATAAAGACAATACTTTTCTGCAGAGGACCCGCTTCATTCGGCCATTTCGATTCACATCATTTATATATTGCCATTTGAACAGACTGAATTCTTCGCATTCTTGCCCAGTCATCAAACAATAACTGATGGCTTCTATTGAAGCTTTTTAGTAATTTCAAATTCTGAAGGATGTTTATCGTTTGCTTAATTCCTGAATGTTATTAAAGCGAATTTGCTCCATCATCAAGAATATAAAATGTCTTTTTGTCTAAAAAAAGGCGATTTTACATTTTTCCCTTAAAAAGTGATATACCGAATATAATATCGGTTGAAGATCAGATCCTTTTTAACAGAAAAATCAGACACCATCTGTTTTAGCTCTGACAGGCACTAAGGGATCAGTCAAGGACCTTAAAGGGTTTAAAGTTGTATTATACGAAGAGAATCTACTGGATCGTCCTTAGGGATCAGATGGAAGTATCCCGTTAAAGCAAACCAGTGTGGCCTTTAACGTGGACACGGTATTGATCTCTTTCACATGGCGCCATGGTTTAACGTCCCATCCAATGGATGGCTTCCTTTTAAACTTCAGAATTGTATTTTTCTGCCGAGGACTGCCGAGGGATTGTATGAAAAAAATCTGAACCCTAAAACAATTTAGACTCGAACATACTATTACCACTGTCACCATCTGGGGAAGTCATAAACTCAGATAATAACCATAAGTTACAAACATATTCCTAGCAAATTATTAAATAACCTCAATGTCACACCAGTGAAAATGTCCAGCTCGAAACACAGCAACTCCGAAAAAGGCTTTTTCTGGTAAAGTGAGACAAAAAGAAATCAAAGCTCGAAATCAAATGAAACCTCAGTTTGGCGGCGGGAGTGGCTCAGTCGGTAGCGCACCAGGTTCGTAATCTGCAGTTCTCAGGTTCGAGTCCCAGCTGGGTCAGCGTTGAGATTTATCTCCGCAAAACTCCCCGCTCTATTCTCGGTTAGTAGGAGACAACGAGGAGCTTGGAAAGGCCGCCGCCATTCGAATGGAGGCGTAAAGCTATGGTCCTGAGTGCAGGAGAGCCATACTCTGTGCATGTTAAAGAAGACGCTAGATGGCTTTGACAGAAGGTCACCATCTTCTCTCCTGACAGCTGTCCAAAGGGTCTCCTCCCCCAACCAACCTCCTATGAGCCCTCGGGGTCCTTGTGACCTGCTCATTGTGTGCAAAAAGTGCCACTCAGAGGTAAAACAGTACAACTCCACTTCAGCTTTGGTTTCCAAAGAAGTTCGTGTAAATCATTCTTGCAATTTTTCCAATTTTCCTGTTTTTTTTTCGGACGATTGTTGAATATTTTAACTTTCATAAACTCACTAAATAGTGATGGATACTATTGTGAATCAAATAGGGATACATGATTTGGGGATGATATTTGTGTGATATATTGATCTAAATATTTTCTTCAGCTTCATACATGGTCAAACCATGCATATAGAAGTTCTAAAGCTTCTAATTTGGACTTGCACTCTCACATAAGAGAACCGGAAACTGTCTAATGATTTGGTAGGACTTTATGTCTAATCAAAAACTAATTCATAACATGACCAAGAAAACAAAAACTTATCAGCAGTGCAAAAATCATCTTAAGAGAATAATATTTTGCAAAGTTATATATAAATCAAACTTTTTTTAAACGTATTCATCACTTAATATTCGACAATAAGAATGTTAATTATAATTCTTACGATATAAATTTTATTTGCTGGAAGAAATCTATCTTTGTAATTTGTTCATAGCAATCTTTGTAAAATGGGTTAGAGAGAAAAATGCATGCTCCCTATAAAGCGCTGCGCAAGAGATTGTCAAGATTGAGTTATCATTATGTATTATTCTTAAAACGCACAAGCGAAGTCAGGATGGCAAACTCTTCACGTTTGCCAACGAATACACAAGAAAAAAATGAGTTAACCTTGGTGAATACTCACTCCTTCATCCTGACTTAAACCAGCTCCTATATCAGATCAAACCATGTATCTTAATAAAGATAAAAACACAGGAGAAGCCAAATATCTGATCTGTATTCGTAGCACCGAAACCTTGCGTACTAAATTAAAGGATAGCTTGCTCATAAAGCAGCGTGAAGATATAAGTGCTAATTAGATTCAGACCGCAAGGCTGTAGCAGCGATTGGCCACATTTTATTTTTGAAGGACAGGTTGTTGCACGCAAAAGAGGAATTTGGAGTGTGGAGGCAATAAATGCACTCTTGAGATAAAATAAGATGATGATGATGCCCGGCAAGAGCTTTTCCCTCATCCATGGCAAGCGCAAAGACCAGCAAGCTCCATTCTCCAGTTTCTCTAGAATAACCTTCCACCCTCCCAACCACATTCTGGTGCCAAATTCTTGAAAACTGCGTCTTACGACTAAAAATATCCCGCCTACTAAAGTGGAGAGATTTTGGCATCGTGGTAGAGATATGATGGCAGTTGGTGAGGATAATGAATAGCAAGGAAGGGGGTGCAGGGCGAACTGTCTTTTCAGGACGACTCTTGGCTTCGTTTATTTTGTTTGTTTGCTTGGGCTTGCCTGTCTGAGTTTAATGCAAGCTTTAACTCATGCGTATTTTATGTGTTGCTTTCTGCTCTTTTCGTGTGAGAAGAAGAGTTTTATGAGGACTAAAGTAGAAGATATAAACATAAGAGTTACTTTTCTGAATCAGAACGCCTTCTGTGGATATACATCACGAGTAGGCTGAAAGGTGAACTGTAAAATAATTCGTCGGCGAGTGTAAAATTTCGCTTGAATTACTAACACTTTCTTCTGCTATGGAGAACATTTTACACCGCAATCTTTCCCAATATTGGTATCATACAGTGGATTTTTCATCGTATCTACACTCACCAAGAAACTGTTCTTTGAGAAAAGCAGTGGCAAAGAGGAACAAGAATGGGATGCTCACCTCTCCGAAGCAAAATGATGTTTATGAGCCGAGTTAATAATATTTATTTTCAAGAGTAACAGCAAATTTCGATACAAAAAAATGTTTGTCAATGACAACATATGGCTAAAATTTTGAGCTTAGCAAATATGGGCTATAATCTTATCCGCAAATCAAATACCTTTATAGAACGGGAGAGAATCAAAATTGAAGTACTCCAATCTCAGATGAACTGTCGAATCATCAACAGCTCGGTCTCAAAAGAACTGTCACAGAATCAACTGCGCAATCTCAGAAGAACTTTAAAATGCGCAGTCTCATAGTCTCCCCTATTTCTAGTCAACGAGATAACTCTTTTCTTTGCTACCTACATCATGTTTTCAGTTTATTACCACAAAACTAAATAGTCATATCAATAAATGGTAAATAAAACACACAGCTGAGATTGCGAAAAATGACTATTTAACCAAAAACCATATTTGTGTAAAATAAAGCTAAAGAACAAAAAAATGACAGGAGGATAACAGATCGCATCTGAAGGAAGACTCATTTTCAAATTTTGTATCATTCCTACTTTAATAATTTTCTAACGGTGGAAATTCGAACTAATGAATGATTCGGAAAATGTGATGCACAAGGAGGGGGAAAATCGTTGCTGTTACTGCAAACTCGTTCACCACACTCTATCATCAATATTTCAAATTTCTAATATAAATAGATCGACTACAATATCAGCTAAAAATTTTGCCATTTTCCAACTTTAGCACCTTCTAGCATTGAAAATCGAAATAGTTGGTAGATTCAGAAAACGTGAACCTTAATATCCATAGTAACTATGCAACCGAAAAGTTATTTTTCATTTATCTGTTAAAAGAAAAAAGCTAAATGTTTACAGATTTATGATAAAGTAAAACAATAGCTTATTTTTTTTAAAGGAGCTAAAAAAATATAACGAGGTCATTACAATTATCCAATTAAATCCTCTAAAACCTCTCTTTCTTGAATACGACTGTAAACATGCTCAAAGAATAATGTAAAACTGTTTTAAAATTTATTTTACTTTCTAATCTAGTACTCAGAACAATTTTAGAGATTTAAAAAAAAAATAAAATTTACATTGCAGCCATTCTAAAACGAACTTTTGGAAGAATTACTGGTTCTCAGCAAGAACTAAAGATAAAAACCTAAACGTTAGGTGGTATTCGAACCCGAGTTTTCTGCAGATCAGGGCAGTACGCTAACTGTGTCACTGAGGAGAGTAAAGAGATAGAAACAATGCTATAAAATAAAAATAAAACAGTCTCTTACCTTCTGATATCTAATATCAGAATTTCAAAGTGTCCAGTCGTAATTTAAATAATTTGCAGTTCAAAATGCAGGTGCCATTACAAAAGAAAGCCCACATGATATATTAATGATTATTAATGTAAGATGGTGGTGCTAATATCACACGTAATGTCCTAAATGCCAATTTTTCAAAAACTCTCGATTGGTAGAGTTGGACCGATGTTGCGGCCCACGAGAAGTCCCAATTTGACACCAATGGACTTCCTTTTTTATATATAATAAATAAATAAATACCCCCTCAAGCAGCTGCTTGCCACAGAGGTCCGACAGGAGCCTGTCAGTTTACATGCCAAAGTAGAAGATCTGAGAGGATGGCAGGACCTCAGCAGAAAAACAACACATACAACCATGCCTTATCCGGGGCTCGAACCCAGGTCCCTTAGATCAGTAGACAAGCGCGCTAACCACTCGGCCGTGGGACGGCTTTTTATATATACATGAAAAAAAAAAGCATTTATTCCAGAAAAATTTGCAATTTGTGGCATTTAAAGTAAAGAATTACTTCAACTGTTACAAGTGTTACACCAGACATGCTGAACCGAATATGCCGGAAATCGAATTTCATGCCACCAATGGCTGCCGCATTGAAGAGTTTTGAGCACAAAATGAAATTATTTATTTTATAATGACCCTGTATTGTATTAAATGTTTTTAAGCATTTAAAGTCTTTAAAAGTAAAATCTAGGATTCTTTAAAATCGTTTTCGAAAAGATATCAAACACCACGAAATGCAATTCATTATGGTATGAAATCTATGATTTCCAATACTGCAGCTCTTTATCATTGAAAAACATACCACAGGTAGATTGGTAATATTTTATATATCTTGTTAATCCCAGACTTGTAGTCTTCTTGTCACTGCCATCGACATTAAAATAACGTTCCTACCTTCCTAGGAACATCTGCTTAAGCCTTAAATAATTGCGATTTCATTTTCATTTGTAGTTCCCATAGGTTGTGCCTGTCTTTTTAACGTCTCACTTGAGAGAACATGTGTTACTTTAATGCACTTATTCCCAATGGACGTGCTGCGAAAGCCTCTTAACACGCATTATTTATTAATATATATTAAACTAATTCACTTAAATTTTCGTCACAATTTACAGTTGGAGGAAAATCTAGTGGCAATTAAATCTCCAGACTTTTTTTTCTCTAATATGAAATGCAAATTTCTGAGGCAATTTATTTGTGATTTTATAACTTTTGATAATGCTCAAGAAATACGCAAATGGGTTTTTTTTTTCTTTAATTTTGGAAGTTGCAACTACCCTAACTTCAGAAGAATCGGGATAAAATGAAAAACGCATTTGTTTTTTTTTCATCGTCGTAGATTAAAGGATTTGTCTAACTGCTAGTGATAGTTTTTTCTGTTGGGTGGTGAAATTTCTCCCTATTTTTTACGGTGTCTTTTTCAAACTGTGCCGTGCACTCTTGAAATGATCATTAGAGTAATAAAACATTTAAAAAATATTTCTTAAAAGAACACGTGACAGAGACTTCAAAGGATCAAGTTTCTGTGCCATTCGTTATTATTTTATTTATAAAATTAGCATATATATCAATTATTTATTAGCTTATAAGTATACTAATTGGACATAAATATATTTATTAATTGCATACATTTTTTAAGAGTTTTCTACTTTTACTAACTTTTTTTTCTCCTCGTTTTGCGATTTCATTTCTTGTACATTAGAGTAGAAAAAAAATCTTTTTGCTTTTGTATTTTTCTCTTGTTATATAAATTAGAAATATTAAAAAAACTCAAAACAGTTTTTTTTTTGCCAAAATGAATGCAATATTTCTTATCGTGTTAAAAATTACTTTCTTAAAAAGGGAAAGAGAGGCAAGTGAAAAAAAAAAACAATGATAATAGGAATAGACTATTCACTATCAAGTTAGATTATATTATACTTGCAAATATTAATGTGTTAAGAATAATAAGCCCATTATATCCTGCCTATACAAACAACTTATGACTCAACACGACACACAGCAAGTATTGAATAATGATCGATAATTTTAATTATTTTCAACTACTAAAAGTATAATGCAATAAACAATTGAATGTTACAAAATTTTGTCACCTGATAATATAAATCTTATATTGTAATAATATAAACAGGGCCCGGTAGACCCTTCTTATACGTTTACGTGACTTTTCTAATTATTTAAAGAATTTTGAATCAAATAATTTCTTTTTTTTAGTTTTTAGTAACTAAATGAGTTACTTGAGGCATATATAAAGTTTCACTTTTAAGTTTTCATATTTAAATTTTTATAAGTATTAAAATTAAAAAGGACCTGTCGAACCCTGCTTTTACTGTTTAGGGTTAAGAATGCATCACTGCTTATTTATCAAATCAGAGTAGATTTTCATGAAGTTGGTGCATAGAGTTCAACACAGCTATTTTATGGCATGGCACTTCACTTTAGAAGTCGACACCAGGTCATAAGGTGACAGGTTTTATCTATAGTATTTGGGCCATGGATAAAGTACAGATGATGCTTTCCTTTATTTTAGAGAAATTCTATTATTATTAATTAGAGAAATTATCATATAATTAATTACATTGTAAAATCATCACTAAGTTCTAAATAAATAGTTCAATTTTATAATTTTGTGAACGAAAGGTATCTTCTATAAATTATCGCTAGTAAAAACACAAAACCATCGAATTAGAAATGGCTGCAATGGTTAAAGAAAGCGGCATTGAAGAAAATACAAATAATTTGTTTATTGCAATGATGAAAGTTCATCTCAGGATGAAGTCGCTGAAAGCATTTGTTCCGAAATTAGGATACTTTTCAGAATCTGATCGTGAACGAACGTATGTGTTTATTGCCAAGGATGAAACTCGATGGTATAAAAAACAATTTCCAATAGAAAGACGGAATTGTAATAGTATCATCACTTCTGCAATACGTAAAATAATTTTACCGGTAGATGTCATTCTTCAAGTTCCTGAAGATTCATTCTGTCTTTTCATGAGCCGAAATATTTGAGAGGAAATTGTGAAGTATACGAATATTGAAGCTGAAAAATATACAAACCAGTGGAAACCTGTAGTTTAATTGAGCAAAGACCTTTTTTTTTTGGGGGGGGGGGGACTTTTATTGACGGCTGGACACCTAAAGCAACAAAATACAAACTACCGGACACTATGAGGTTTTATGGACCACCAATATTTCTTGTCACCATGATAATCTGGAGGTCCTAATTAATTCTTCGATTCATTAGGTTTAATTGACACAGAAACACGGTCAGTCAGTTCATAGGGCAATAGGTAACTGTTTCCATTTCGCGACACTTTTAAAAAATAACAAATATTTGAGAAAATATTACTTTCATGGAAGTATATAACCATTGATGAATAGATGGTTGCGAAAATATTCAATCTGGCAATATATACCACCGAAAAGAATAAGTATGGCATGAATATATTCCGGGCTTGTGATTCGGATAGTTTACCCCTTGGAATCAATACCATACATTTGCAAAGAAGGAAGTGCCGGAGATGCAACTGAATTTTGACAACGAATAGTTTTGAAACTGTTGAACTATATTTTGGATCAAATCAGAATGTTATATATGATATTTTTTAATCTGAATTTGGCTATGCAGATTATACAAAATAAAAACTTTAGTGGGAACTATTCGTAAGAATAAAGGTGTGTACCAGTAAAGATTCTACCAAATAAATGCTGCAAAATATATTCATATGTAATTTGATTTAAAAAAAAAACCTGCATTGATTTCTTATATACCAAAACCGGAACAAGGCAGTCCTCTTGCCATAAACAATGCACCATACAGCAGAAGTCGAAAATGATTTTTACAGAATCAGAAATAATTTTATAATACAACAGAACTAAAGGTGGAGTCTACAGTTACGATCGGATGATCCATGAGCTTCAAGAAGAAAACTAACCGAAGGTCCCTTTCATTCTCTTCTTTACCTTTTGATACAATGTGCGCTAGCAGCTTATATTACTTGGACAACCATATTTCCAAATTGGAATGTTACTCGTGCAAGTAAAAAATGTACATTCCTAAAACAACTACACGAAAATTGATATTTCCTGAAATTGAAAGAAGGAAAATAATTTTAGTTGGACTTCACGTGGAGACGCGATAGGCAACGGATTCGGGTTTACTCTGTGAAGATGAAAATGGAAAAAAAAATTCATTGGATCTAAAAATGATGCCACATGTGTCCTTATAATCGTGGAAGAAAATAAATATGTGCAACATGCAAAAAAGGAGAAAAAACAAACAAACCTGCAACGATTATTCCACAAAGATTACTGTATGTAATAAGTGCAATAAATATTAAAATTATATTAAAAATAAATTTTCTTTTTTTAATTATACTTTTGTTTGTCCCAAATATTTGTCTCCAAATGAATAAATAAAATTTAATTTCTTTTCGAAACGTAACGCGACTTTTATTCTCACAGTTAAATGCAAATCCTGTAAAGGCAGGATCCGTCGATCCCTTTTACACTTTTACGCACGTTTTTAAATTGAAATCCTAACATGTTTTTTTAAAATTCGAATCTTTGCTTGTACTGGTATTAACATTGTATGTTGTTTAGAGTTAAATAAACATTTAATCTTCAACGCAATTTTTTAAACATCATCTTCTTTATCATTTCTTAAACTTGCTTCTTCAACAATCATTCGTAAAAGTCCAAACTCTGTTCAAACTTTATGTCCAAACTCTGTATTCCACTCTCTCCGAAACGATCAATAGGAATCCAAACAGAAAATAACCCATTTATATCGAATCCAATTTGTTTGTCAAAGTTTAAGGACAAATAGAAACCTGTAAATATCTAAATTATTTCTAAGAAATCGGTCTCATCGGATTAGTTTCTATTTCGAAATATTTCGTGCGAAACTACACATCATTCTTCGCTAACCTTTGAATACTGGATAAACTTTTAATGTCATTTCAGTAAGGAACTCTTCGACCCAAGAAGGGCAAATTAGGGAAAAAGAAGTAAGCAAACTAATTATTTAACGACGACAAATGTTTGCTCAGAGGTGTTCAATCACATCACAGCTTAAATTGTTTGCGCCCGAAAATGCAATCGGAGAAAAGTGGCTTCTCTTGTGCTGAGCCTTATTGCTTGTTGCTTGGTTACAGAACTCCCTCCTCATTAGAGATAAAGAAGATTTGTGTTTCCTTTGAGAGCTGAGATGCTGCCTTTTGCCTTTGAACGCCAAAAATAACAAACACACCAAGAGAGAGCAACTAGCTGGCTACCGGTTAAATTCAGTGCTGCATGATTAACTGTTGCTGGATGTTCCAAACAGAGGTATTTACAGAAGAGGTAGATTCTATTGTGAGGGTACACACAGATGCACATTGCGCAACTGTTTGCTATTGCCATCATATATTTGGCAGCCATTTTTCTCTCTCCTTGTCTATTAATGGCCTAACAAATATAAACGTCACATCGAAATATTTAGGCAAATTACGGAATGTTACTGAGAATATAACAAGTATTATGAAAAGGAAAGAAAAACTTTGTCATGAATATTTCATTTCTTTCTCTGTTTGGAATGTGGAGCAGTACATCTGTCAATGCTTTTGTAATCTTTTGCAGTCACTTTATGACCTCCAGGTTTATATCATTACGGAAAGACAATGTATTTTCCCATAAACTCGGAGAATTTCTCACTCAATAGTTTCTAAAACATAACTTGGGAGCGTAATTTTATTCGGTGAGGCTATAATAATTTATCGGTTAGGCCATAATAATTTATAGACAGTAAATGGTCTTATGAAAGAGTAGTAAGTTAGTTTCTTGGTTCTGCCATAAATGTATATTTTATTCGACAATTGATGACTGAAGATATATAAAACCATGGAAATTCTAAACGGGATCATTTTTTATTCTTTCATGAGTTCTGAAAGTAAGAAAAATTGTAAGTACAAACGGTTCGGGTTAAATTGGAACAGAAAGTGTATTTCAAAGCTATATTCTTGCTTATAACAAATGAAATGATTCTTAGCATTATTATGCTACAATGGCAGTTTATATTTCTCCAAAAAGAATATATTATTTATCTATTTATTTTATGTTAAAAGTTGAATACTTTTAACATACAAGAGAAGCGTTTACTTCCAAATACTTAATTCAAAAGAAAAAAAAATATGAGAAAACGTCAATGGAAATTCAAAAAGAAAAATATATGAGAAAACGTCAATGGAAATTCAAAAAGAAAAATATATGAGAAAACGTCAATGGAAATTCAAAAAGAAAAATATATGAGAAAACGTCAAATGGATGTAGGTGAAATATTTCAGTTAAATGCCTCTTTAAAAATTGTTTTTTCGATAATGAACATTCAGTGAATATTTAAACAGATAAGAAAGCTGACCTGTTTAATATAACCGACCAAATCATAATCAAAATTATATAACAATTTTTGATTTTGCCAAAATCATAATCAAAAACTAATCAAAACATAAATAATAACTGTTGTTATGTCACAAAATTTATTAAAATAAAACGTATCCTAATAACTCTAATCGTAACAATGCCTAATATAGCGGAAGGTGATCACACAGGAAAAGGATGATACAAAAATCAGCTAAATAATGGAATAGCTGGATTAAAGAAATAAGAATTGCTGACTACATTTTATTCTTTTTTTCTCTTACTGGTTCTAAATTGGGATAATTAATTAAACCAGGGAGTGCGAAGATTCATTTAAAAAACTACACAATTATTTTTGCATAGTGTTATTTTGCGTACTGAATGTTAATTTTTCGGTTTTTATTATAATTATAATTTTCTAAATCTAAAGCTTGTTATGTTTTTCTTATATTTTCATATTTTACAATTATTTATTTAACGCAACTCTGTGTATTTCAAATATCTTATACTTTATAAAATAGCAATTTTTAACTTTTTTTCTGTATTTTGCGACCAAAGATATTATCTTTCTATTTAATATTTGAATGATTCAATTCAAAACTTAGCATTAATTTATTGAATATAAATAAAAAATACTAATAATTTTGATTAAAAAAAAAGTTAAAACTTAAAAGCAAATTCCCTGGAGGGAAAATCCCCGCCCCCTTCTGTTAAACCAAGAACGAAAAGTTGAACCCAGGAATTCAGATGTATCCTTTATATAAAACGATATATCCTATTTCATTTTCATGATTTAATAATCTTCTTTATACTTAAGAAGCGTTCTTTATTCGACCTTTTCATGCATACAAGAGAAGCGTTTATGAAACACAAAATGCTCTCGATAATTGCGCAAAGGAGTCATAAAAAACTGCCAGTCGTCTTTCCCCCCCCCTTCCAGGTTAAGAGAGGAAGAGCGTGCACGAGGCGTTATCTCGCATTCCAGCAAACGAGCCTTTCCAGTCCTACTCTGATTCTTTTTCTTTCTGTCTCCAGACTTTCCCTTCCCCCAGCCACTTCCCCACCCCACCCCTCTCTTTTCCACCATCGCCGCCACTACATGCTAAATCCTTGAATGAAGAGAACTGCTTTTGCAGTGGAAAGGTCGAGACAGCGTGCCTGCTTTTTTTCTCGGCTTTCGACCTCCCCCCCTTCCCATCACATCCAGCACTTAAAGTGCTCGCGTCGTTCTATTGTTGCCACCAACGTGTTTGGAATATCTCCGACTTCTGGCTCGCGCGTGTTCCGTTCCTGTCAGCCGCGTCGTCGCTGAGTAGCGATGTCTGTCGCTGTGCTCGATCATGAACCCAAACGGCGCAAAGCAAAAACCTTTACGTGCTTCAAAGCCAAAGCGAAATGAATTGGGCCTAATGCTGGGATTTTCACTGTTCTCAGTGATTCCTATTTATGGGCTCTTATCTTACGTTTATTGGAGAAGACGTTTTTATAACTTCGACCGTTAGACAAGAAGAATCCGGAAATAATTTTTTTTTTGGAAAAAAATGATTCGCCGATGAGTGGGATTCTCATCTACGTCTCCCAGCTACATTTCACCAGGCGTGCAGCTTCCCCTCCCTCATCCCTCTCCCAGCCTCCCTCTCCACCAAATCCCACTCATCAACGAATCATTTTTTCCTACAAAATTATTTCTTGAATTATTTGTTTACAGCTAATCTGTGAAATTATTATTGATTAAGAAGCGTCCGTTTTGATAAATGATTATTCATTTATCGTTATGGAAAAGAATGATTTTGAAGTTTCATCACCACTACTTCATCATCAGTTGAATTCTGATAAATAATGATGGAAATGGGAAAAGAAAAGTAGAAGCTTTAGATATCATGATTTATAAGATTTCAAGAGTTCTCGATATATTCTCTACATATCGAATCTGCCTATATATAAAGATGGCTAGCTTTTTAACAGCAACAACAGCCGTAGTGTTATGAAATTAAGCATTGTATTTAGAATTACTCGCCTAATCAATGATCTAGAAATGAATAGAATAGATGGCTATTCTTAATTTTTCACTAATGTAAGGAGGCGGGGATGGCTCAGTCGGTAGCGCGCCTGGCTCGTAATCTGCAGTTCCCAAGTTCGAGTCCCAGCTGGGTCAGCATTGAGACTTATCTCCGCAAAATTTCCCGCTCTTCCCACGGTCAGTAGGGGACACCGATGGGCTTGAAAAAGGGCGCCGTCTGTCGGATGGGACGTTAAACCGTGGCTCCGTGTGCGGGAGAGCCATACCCTGTGCACGTTAAAGAACACGCTGGATGGCCTTGACGGGAGGCTACCATGTGTCTCCCAACAGCTGTTCCAGTGGGTCCCCTCCCCCAACCTCCTCTGAGCCTTCCGGGTCCATGTGACCTGGCCATTTAGCCCATGGTGTGCAAAAAAGTGTCTCTCAGATGTAAAACAACCTAACCACTAATGTAAGAGGGAAATATTGAGCAGAAACATTCTCTGTATGGAGTGGCGGGGTTGGTTCACAGAGTAAAAAGTCGTCTCCACCCCTTCATGATGACCGTGAGTATTCTCCCTCCTCTTTGAGACAAGGAGTTAAAGCCGATCGAGGTCGTTCTGTTCCGTGGGAAAAGTCATTTCATATAGGAGCAGCCGAGTTAGGGACTCCATGACTGAGTCATCGGCCCAGTTCTTTGCAAAAAGAATTTTTCCTTTCCCGATACGTAACAGACGAAAAAAAAAATCTTGATTTCTCTCTGAGGTTTCCATTGAATCTCGATTTTCTCATTGAACAGAATCTTTTCAGCATAATACAACATAGAGATTTTTGAGATAAATGAAAGTTCAGCAGAAAGACAGAGATGAAGAAATCTGTGTCTTTATGGGGGATTTGAATACATAAAGTCTCTTAGCTAAACTCACTAATTGTTAGGCCAGTAGGGCGTAAGAAGGGTGGCCGAGATTAAATAAATAAATAAATAAATACCCCCTCAAGCAGCTGCTTGCCACAGAGGTCTGACAGGAGACTGTCAGTTTATATGCCATTGTAGAAGGTCTAGCCGTCCCGTGGCCGAGTGGTTAGCGCGCTTGGCTACTGATCTACGGGACCTGGGTTCGAGCCCCGGGTAAGGCATGGATGTTCGTGTTGTTTTTCTGCTGAGGTCCTGCCATCCTCTCAGACCTTGTACTCTGGCATATAAACTGACAGGCTCCTGTCAGACCTCTGTGGCAAGCAGCTGCTTGAGGGGGTATTTATTATATTTTTAGAAGGTCTGACAGGAGACTGTCAGTTTATATGCCATAGTAGAAGGTCTGAGAGGATGGCAGGCCCTCAGCAGAAAAACGACACAAACAGCTATGCCTTACCCGGGGCTCGAACCCAGGTCCCTTACAGTTAAAGAAATTACGAACTTCTATGCTTTGGCTGATTTTGAACGATTGGGATAGCTCACAAGAAATTCAAACCTTAATGATAAACTTTATTGCTAACTACCATTGAAAGTAGCAGCTAATACGGGAAATATCATGATTCATAGCAGAAGGAATGATTTTCACGAGTTTTTACTTTATTCGTTATTATTTACAACTTGTATTATTTGTTTCATTTATGTAGACAAATAGCCATTTTCTGGTAACGCAACTGAATTGGAGCAAATCCTAAGAAGATGAAAAACTAATCCTGCAACAATATTAGAAACATACACCAAAAATAAAAAATAAATAAAAATTGAAAAATGATTTCTTGAAAAATTATTGTTTTCAAAAAATTTAATAATGAACTGAAAATAATTTTTTTGTAACAACAATATACTGAAAAATAGTAATTTTTCATTTCATTATTATTTATAAGCCCTAAGTTTTCAATAATAATAAACAACGATTTGACTTTTTTTCGTGAAGAGGTGTTCATGTAGGGCTATTAATTTTTTACTGGTTTGAAATATGAATGTCGGCAAGGGAGATGCAATACAGGCAGTTGCACCCCCACCCTCGTGGAAAAATTAATCCAAAAAAAAAATAATTTATGAAGAATAATACAGTTGTAGCAAATTTGAATCTCGTTTTTTCCCTAACGAAATGAAATATCGATTTTCTTTTTTTACGTTTTGTTTTCGAAAGCATATTATTTATATTTATTTATTAAAATGAAAAACTTTTTTACTTATATTTTCGATGAAAAGATTACCTTTTATTCGTTTTGCGTGAGATGGGATTTCTTTCTTGAAAGGTTGATTTGCTTTCCCCCCCCCCCCGCCTGAAACCATTTTTCTTCACTTTAATTGTTATTATTAATTTATTAACTGAAACCATTTACCCCACTGGAACAGCTGTTGGGTGATAGATGGTAGCCTCCCGTCAAGGCCATTAAGCGTGTTCTTTAACGTGCACAAGGTATGGCTCTCCCGCACACAGGCCACGGCTTAACGTCCCATCCGACGGACGGCGCCCTTTTACAAGCCCATCGGTGTCCCTACTGACCGTGGGGCAGAGCGGGGAATTATGCGGAGATAAATCTCAATACTGACCCATCTGGGACTCGAACATAGGAACTACAGTCTGTAGGCATTCAACGTTTTTAAGAGTTAGAAGAAAAATTCTTTTGGTTGAACAAGTACTAAAAATATTATCCAATATAAAATATAATCCATCCGTCCCGCACCAAACTAGTTTGATCATGAAATTCACAATTCTGTCTTAAAGTTCTTCGACCATGTTTCTGCTCCTATCAAGTCTCCCTCATCACAATCATCTAGTACTAAGAGGCAATAGGAGGCTTATAGTTCCTCATCACACCCTCTACTAGTAAGAGATAACAAGAAGATTCTAGCTCTTCACCTCAATACTGGACTATTAATAGTAATAGGAAGATTCAAGCTCTTTATCACAACTTTCTACCAGTAAGAAGCAACAGATGGATTCTAGCTCTTCACCATAACCCTCTACCAGTAAGAGGCAACAAAAAGATTCTTGCTTCTCACCTCAACCCTCTACTAGTAAGAGGAATTAGAAAGATTCTACACTTTATCACAACCCTCTACTAGTAAGAGGCAACAAAAAGATTCTCGCTCTTCACCTCAACCCTCTACTAGTAAGAGGAATTAGAAAGATTCTACCCTTTATCACAACCCTCTACTAGTAAGAGGCAACAGATGAATTCTAGCTCTTCACCATAACCCTCTATTAATAAGAGGCAATAGAAGGATTCTAGTTCCTCACCATAATGTAAGTGACCACGGAAGCCTCAGATTCAGAATATACGTTATTCTGTATAATGTACAGCATTTTTCGGTTTAGTGTTTTTATTGTTATTACTGGTTTTAGATAATGTAGTACGTTTTATGGTGTTGCTAATGGACTCTATCGGTTATTATAAGATGTGGTCATTAACTTTATGGATTTTCATGTAAACATTCCGATTTTATTTTTGATTTGCAGTATTTGGGACCTAGAAGCTACTCCTAGCTTTTACAGGCTTTCTCATATGAGGATATTACCTACTAATTCCGAAGTCACTGCTGACCACTGCCTCAGTTAGAGTTGACACAGCACACAAAGTTTGCTCTAACAGTAGCTAGCTCCCTGACCACTATGCTAGTTAAGACCTTGAAATGGACAGTCGGCAGTAAAGGACATCCCTTCTCCCTTATTAGTCCGTTAAATTAAATGTTCACTGTATTTGATTTTTCCAAATATTCCATTAATTTGGATTTCACCGTTAGAGTGCCATGAATCCGGAAAATTAACAACTCTATGATCTTAAAGGCGAGTATTTGACTTTCGCCAGTGGCGACTGGAAATTATGATATCAGTAGATATGATAAAAGATATGGTTTGGTTAAAGCTATGGTTAAAAATATAGCTTCGTAGGGATTAGTTCGGTGTTCTTCTCAAGTTGATTTTTAACACTCAACAGTTAGGAAAGTTTATTCAGCAAAACCACTCCCTCAACCACTAAGAAGAATTGTTATTTCACATTTGAAAAACCTTTCTTCGCGAAATCCGTTAATTGTGTTTATAGCATTTTTGTAATCTTTGATCCGTTTAACGTCCTTTAATTAAACTTTTCCGAACTGAACTTTTATCCGGTCTTTTAAAGACTTGGTGGCATTGCCATGGGACTTTCCTGAAACCACTTCTCTTTACGCTTTTTATATTTTACCTTTTTTCTCCGCCGCTCCTCATTATTCAATGTCGCATTTCCTTTCAGACTGGGAACAATAAAGTTTCCCATTCTACGTCCGTCACCACGATTTAAAGGCTAATTGGAATTTAAAAGAGGCTTTTGCTGCAGTTTCGAGATAACTTATCGAACACTTCGCATGGACCCAAACTCAAAACAGAATCGACTGTGCCGAAGTTAATTAATTATTCAAAATGACGAATAATTCTTTTCAATCTCGCTTTTTCACTTTCTTTTTTTTTCCTCGGGTTTAAATGTTGAATTTTGTTGGGATTAACATTGAAAAGATCTGAAAGCCATTTTTTGCAGTTTTTTTTTTTAGAACTACGCGGTAGAAAAAATTCCTAACTAATCAATTAGTTACGGATTTGAGGTTTGTTTTATTTTCGAGCGACAATTTTTTGTCGAAATCACCAGATCATAAAAAATTCAAAGGCAAGGTGGGTTATAATTGAGATCATGGTTACACTGATTTAATAACGATTGGTTAACAACTTAATGTTTATTAATTGAATTTTTTAATCAATGGTAAGAGTTATAAAGCACAACTAACTTAATTTTAATGAAACTAATTTAATTTCGGCTATTGACAACTGCAATGTTAAAAAAAATCATGACTTTGTTATATAAAACTCTTTCTACAGGAAAGCATTATTGAGAGTGAATCCTAAATTATTAGATATTATTTTTATAAATTCTAAATTATCGTTATTGATAGTACAACATAAATATATTTCAAATGATAAATGTATTTCATTTATTAAACTATTGCTAAATATTTATTAAACCTCGTTACTAGGTGAATCTCATCAAAACATGTGGTATTTAACCCTCTGTATTATTCCATGGAAAACCATGATGAAAACAGAATTTTTTTGTATTTTTTTACCCTTAAGAAACTCAAGGTTTTTAATTTCTTTTTAGGTTGCTTTCAAACAATCAAGCTATTTTGTCTTCTGCAGATACTAGAAATTTTAAAAGCTATATTAAAAATATTCTTCGGTTTGATAGGTGTTGATGAAATATTTCGATTCACATTTTCCAGACTTCCAATAGCTTTAATAGCGCCCTCTAATGGTCGGAAAAAAATTGGAAAATGCCTAAAGTTTAAACGAATGTTGCAAATGATACATTCACTTGAGAAATTTCAAATTTTGGCGGTAGAGTATGAGAACCAAGAGATTTACATTCGAAGTATTGATGACCATTACACCCAGGAGAGGAGAAACGAAATTCGTGAAAAAATATTTTGCCCTTTTAGTTATTAATAGAATATTACAATTTGTATTTTTCCAATCATCAATTAATTCGCATTTACACTGCTAGAGGACTCTAAAGGCGTAAAATAAAACGCTTAATTCTCTTTGAAAACGAGCTTCTCTAATGATATGTTATACTTCTAGTTTATCTATACTTCTATTTTTCTATTTTGATTTTGCTTTTTAAAATAGAAATACTTTTTGAAAGGAAAATCTAAGAAATAGAGATTCAATGATTGTCGCAATCACATAGTTGTAAAGTAATGAAGTTGTTACTATAGGAAATATTCTGTGCTTTAAAACTTTATTATTCTAATGCTTAATAACTTAATTGATGTTGATAACTGTTGGAGATGTTGTTTGACATTGTCATTTATTGTTCTTTTAGGTAAGTTGCTGAAACCTTTTTACTCTGAAATCGAAAACGCTCTCTCTGTACACTTCTTCTTCTTCACGTTACGAGGAACTTGGGATGTCCTTATTCAGGCTTTCCCATTGAAAAGTTTGAATGTCTGTACACTCTTCATTAAGGTGAGTTTTATATTCTCCATTGAAGTAGAAAGCAAAGGAAGGTGAAATTTAAAATATGGGCAAAAATATACTCAACTTATAATATGTACTATTCGGGTAGATTACATTCGGGGAAGAGAAGGAATTAGTAATAGTTACCAACATAAAGTTTCAACTAAATGAATAGAGAGTAGTATAAAACAAAAGCTTTATATACACCAAAATCTATAATATTAATAAAACAAGCAGATTTCAGTACAAGCTATATAAAAGAAACATTGACTGGAAGAATAAACATATGTCAAATGTCATATTATAATAAACTGAATTAATACCAAATATGCGAAAAGTAATTGCTTACCTTTTCGTTTTACTACTGAAGCCGCAATTTATATTACAGATATGATGATAAATTTCCTAATGAGTTTTGAATTATTAGTGGTCTTTTCGTAA
The DNA here is from genome assembly GCA_038380435.1 of Ryuthela nishihirai. NCBI lineage: Eukaryota > Metazoa > Arthropoda > Arachnida > Araneae > Heptathelidae > Ryuthela > Ryuthela nishihirai. The sequence continues at coordinate 25,242,625 of JAWZYU010000009.1, read as the reverse complement.
AATATTTTCAGTTCTTTCTATATCTGAATGAGCCCGACATTAAAACAAAAAATGGGCAATTTTGCTAAAGTGAAACTGATGCCCTTCAACATCTTTCTTTACAGAGGCTAAGCATGAGTTTAAGATTGAATAATTGACTGGATTACTCCACCAAAGCAGAGCAGAACAAGCGAGAAAAATTCCAACGATTTCAAGGATTACGATAAAATTTATTTTGCAAAAGAAAAGATATATTAGACAGAGAATCATTTTATCTTAACGATACTAACCTAGAATTTAAGACTATGAACTGAGATATTGATTTGTGTGGTTTTTTTTAATTACTTCACATTTAATGTTCTCAAGATCTGATGATAAGTCAGACCTGAGTGTTAATTTTTTTTTCATCCTGCTTTTTTCCATCCTGCCTTTAAACCAATTAATAGTTTTCTCATGTTGAGATGTGCGTAAAACGGTAAGAACACCTAACCCAAGAATTTCTCTCATCCTCCCTGAATTCTCATATCCCCGCCCTCAACCCCAGAGATCAAATAGTTATATATGGATCTTCATTCCACGTGGGAATGGCCTTGTCAGCCTGTCTCACGAAAATGATGAATGTTGTCTGCCACTGGGGGCCATTCCCCACTAACAGAGTCAGAGCACAAAACAAGCTAAAAAAGAGATCAAATAGTTATATGCAGTGTTGTTTAATCTCTTTTCACCTCTAATTTTGCATAATTACTGTAAATACCGACCACTCCCCCCTTAAATTTCAACCCCTCGATTTCAATTCTTGGTGAAAACACTTCACTTAATCCTCTTTTTTAATGTTTCGTTTCTGATCCTGATTTGACAATATTCGAGTCCCCACTCTGCTGTACTGAGATTTTACCCACTAACCCCCTCTTTGCTGTCGGTGAAAAAAGGGGACATTGATGAGTGTCAAAAGGTACTCTCCATCAAATGGGACTGCTGTGGATCAATGGGGAAGCTGTGGTTTCATGTGCAGAGAGTCATACCTTATGCACTTTAAAAAAACTTCCTCGTGGCATTAGCAGATGGCTTCCATCTCTCTCCTAATAACTGTCCAAACAAATCCTCTTTCCTTAACCAGCTTTCGGCCTTTCGTGTAATTTAAGAACTGGGCATTTAGCACATTGTATGAGCAAAAGTGCCGCTCAGAAGAAATCTAATTTATTTCCAATTCTCTTTTCCTATTGGCTAATGAATTCTATTTTAGCGGTAGTTTCTGCCATGATTTTATAAAAAAAAAAAGGCTGAAAAAATTATAGATGTGAACAAAGAGAACAGGAAAATGTTCAAATAACTGTACTGTAGTAGGCACTTTTATGAAAAAAAAAATAGTTTTTTTTTTCTTTACAAACAATAGTAAAGAAATAATTTCTTCGGTCTTCGAAAACTGATCTTCAAACTGACTCAGGAATTGCCTTTTTATAGGCGACATATTTTCCTTCGTCCGCGTTTGTTTTTAGTTTTGACTGTTGATGTGGTGAATTCTTTTGCCCCGTTGTCCTCCTCGTTTCCAACTCCATTTCTGCCATCTTCATTCCACGTGGGAATGGCCTTGTCAGCCTGTCTCACGAAAATGATGAATGTTGTCTGCCACTGGGGGCCATTCCTCACTAACAGAGTCAGAGCACAAAACAAACTCTTCATGCAGATGTCAGCTTTTAGTCCTTTTGAACAATTTATAGTTATTTTGCGTGGTGTTTACGACTTCACAAAGATGCGAAGAATTGCAGCAACAAAAAATATGACTCAAATTCTTGTATTATTTAGAACAAAAAGTGCAATTCACATTTTTAATGATGTGTAATTAATTGTGTAGCAATGAGGGTGAGTTGGCATAAGCAGCCCTTTATGCAGTGCGTATTCACAGTTTTGAACCAGGCCTGGGCAGAGACGTTTTAGCTGAAAGGCCGCGTAGAAAACTGAAATGAAATGGTGGGCAGCATAGAAAACTGACATGTAATGGCGGACCGCCAAAGAAATATATTATCAATAGCATAGTATGTATAACCAATGCGAAAAAAAATCTAAAATGAAACATAAATAATATAATTTTATAATTTTACTAGAGTTAATTATTTTAATGAGAATTCGTTTCGTCGAAATTGTACGTCCTTTTTCTCTTCTTTTCAAATTTAATTTATTGTCATCAGCAGTTTGCGTGCAGCACAAAATGAGTTGGGCCGTAGTTTGCCCAGCCCTGGTTTATACAATATTACCAAAGAATTAGGTAGAAAAGATTTCCTTCCCCCTTTCCAACTGGGAAATACACTTAGTCATAGCTATAAGGAAACGGCTAACTCTTAACCAAAGCTCTTAGTTAAAACTGAAGGATGTTTTAGCCGAAATTATTAGCTTTTTAGTATATATATATAACAAATAAATTCAAATGTATGTAGTGTGATATTCAACAAAACGTTCTGGATTTTAATAGGAAATTCAAATAATATGCTGTTTATTGTTGAACGACAAACTTCTGTGATTTTTTGAATCGTAAAAGATTTTTACTACCATGAATTCATTTTTTTCCTTAATCGACAGGGAGAGAATTTTCAAAAACTGATTCTAGGCAATTATTTTTAGTGCTCACTTAAATGCATTCATAAAGTCTAGTTTTGGCTAATTAAAATTAGTGTTAGGAATTTATGAATTTTTTTAACTATATGTGTATTAACTGAGGAAACAGTTCAGTATAATGGAAAAAAAATCTGCATTGATTTAGAAGGTAAAAGTGTGAAAAACATAGAGTGATTGAGTTTTCAAAATACAGATTTGTCAGATCACATATTAAAATATTGTTGAATAATTCGAGTCTGGTAGCTAACCTAAACCGTTTAACATTAAAGTAAAATTTTAAGAAACATCTGGAAAAATCGTAGAAATAATTTGTTACGCTTGTATTTTATATGTATTTCTCTAAGAAGTACTATTTATGCAGTATATCGTATAGAAAATCTTACTAGGAACTCTTTAACTAACATAGAATCATCCGTTAGCTTCTTTTGGAAGTGGTTTCTTTCATTTAGCAGTGCTACAGAAACTGTAGATTGTCTAAAAATTGTGCACTCAGATCAGAAGTGTTCATTATATAATAAGTATGTCTTAAAAGTCAGACTTTGCATCGAGTAAAATTATATATCAAATTTCATTTCACTGAAGAAAATACCTGATTGTACAGATTAATCATTTCCGCAGTGCTAATCACATTTGATTATTTTCTCTAATGAATATCTCAGTTAACTAATATGCATGCCTAATCTAAAAATTAGAAAATTTAAATATTACGCCAATCGAAAGCTAAACTCGGTGATTCGTAACATCTAAAATAAGCTTTTTTTACGCTAAAAGCAGAGGCTAAAAATTAAAGGTCCAAATATAGTAGTTATTTAAAGAGCTGTGGGAGCTGGAATATTAAACCGTAGCAACGCCAGCTCTAAAAAAAAACAAAATTAATGAACATTGAAAGAAATATATACAAACTTCCTTAATATAAACTTATTTTATTAGATGGCTTAAAAATAACACTTATTAAATTTTTATGAAAATCGAGATTCAGATAGACCAGGGGTGGGCAATTGTTTTCGTATCTACACTGCGCTTGCGTATTGACGTGGCCGTCCTAGTGGAAAATACGAGACGAATCTTCGGTCCCGTATGGGAAGGAAATCTCGGTTCAAGGCGGATTTTTCTGACTGTCTTGGCGGGCCACAAAAAACTCTTAGCGGGCCGCTATTTGCCCACCCCTGAGATAGACGATCAAAATATAGACGATCAAAATCTGTAATTTAACCGCAATATTGCAAAAAAAAAAAACTCGTTTAGACCAAACGGGTCTAACGATACTATAATTTGTTAATAAAATTATATTTTGTGCAAAAAATTTACATAGAGGCGAAAATTTGCATCTCAAGGGGAGAGAGGAGAAACCCCTTGAGAATGCTAGTAAGGGTAATGGAGGCAGAAAATTATTAAACTTGTGAAAATTTCACGTATTTAAAAAAAAAAATTAAACACCTCTAAAATGGAGGGGAAAATATTGCACTGCAGTGAAAATCCAAGTTCTTGCTCTTGCCCTTTTACTTTTTTTCGGCTCGATTTGCGTCACTTGCCCCTCCACCTTTTGTTTTTTCTAGTATGGGTCTGTTAGTCCTAATATCTCAGATATCATCTGAGAAACTAGAGAGTAACGGAAGATTCTCGGCTTAAAAGAATTTTTTTTTAAGACGATAAAAAAAGTCAAAATTGTCATCATAGACAACTGCATCCTTGGAATAACTTAATAGGTAGATGTCGATAGCAAAAGTGGAATTTTATACTTTTGTTGAATTAAAAAAACTATTTCAAATCGTAAATGGAATGAAAATCGATTTTCCCAATTTGCATTCAATTATCAGTAAAAATTTAGGACTGTGAATATTTTAACAATGCATGCTAGTTGTTACTGCTTCTTCTGCCAGATCAGGTTTACTATGTGACCTTGTGCAACTTTGGCATATCATGTGACCCATTAAACTAATGACCTGGTTGCAGATTGACTATTCGAAGAACCACCAGAAAATTTTATCACAGCGTTCGTTGTAAAAGTTGTTTTCAGTTTTTTTTTTTAGTAATATCGTTCTGGAGATGTAGCTTAAAACGTTCAAAGTAACATTTTATGTAGGAAAAATATCGATAAATACTTCCATTGCTGTTGTTAAATATTCATACTTCCATAACTTTAGAAGAGAACTCAAGAGATCTAGTAAGGGACCTGGGTTCGAGCCCCGGGTAAGGCATGGTTGTGTGTGTTGTTTTTCTGCTGAGGTCCTGCCATCCTCTCAGATCTCCTACTATGGCATATAAACTGACAGGCTCCTGTCAGACCTCTGTGGCAAGCAGCTGCTTGAGGGGGTATTTATTTTTTATTTTTATAAGGATTTTATAAATAATTCTGAAAAGACGTTATATCAGCAAAAATATCAGAACAAGTTATCTAGCTGTTGAAAAGATTTATATCAGTAATTCTCAGATATATACAAATGATTAGTATCGTAATATTACTCAGCATTTCTAAAAGATTATTATTAAAAAAACTTATTTTAAAATGCTATATTAAATTGAGTAATTAAGTAACAAAAGTAACGGAATGTGCAAAATGTCAAAAAAAAATCGCCCCTTAAAGTTCGTTTCGTGTTCAATAGATTTCAATGTGGGTGCCTTCGGTGATGTAATATTTACCTTTCTTCTATATTCTACTCAGTATGCATGTCTGATGCAATACTTTCAACAGCTGTACTGATTTCTTTAAATTCTGTAAATAATTTTTTTTGGGGGGAAGGGGAGATTAACGATGTTTTTAATGTATCCCCAAAAGAAGTAGTTCAATGGTGTCAAAAAAGTTTTGGGGTTCACAAGATCTGATTGCGAGATCTTATGGGCAATCCAGCAATTTTTAAATTTGGTATTTAAGACATTACATGTGATACTAACTGTACGCCCTCATAATGAGGAAACTTGGAGAGTTTCTTAGCATTTTCGACACACAATTACTTTGTAACTTAATTATTTAATAAAATATAACACTTTGAAGTATGGGTATTCTTTTATAATGACCTTGTATAATAACTTATCATCGAAGACGTTAGCCTGAATCAGACTGCAAAAAATAAGCAGATTCATTTATTAAACTTTTGTGTTTATTGAATCATTTTAAATGAGAATGTGTTCCTTTAATTGAGAATGTGCCACGATGTCAATAAATACCAGAATTTTTTACCTGCCACGATGTCAATAAATATGGGACGCTAGGATTCAATCGGAACTCATATTCTTTCACTGAAAACGAAGAATCTGTGAACATTAAATACTGCACAAAAGAAATTTATGTTTGAGGACATTCTGAGGCTTACTAAGTCTTTGTAGAATCTACGAAATCCGTCTCACAAATGTCGCTCCGAAACAACTTTAAAGCACAGTGATCGGAAATGTAATCATCGATTCTGTTATGCCTTTTCCAAGAATTTATCTATCCCAAGGGAACAAATAGGGAAAGGCTTGTTTTCGAACCAAATATAAAACTGTTCTTAAAACGAACTTGATGAAATGTACCGCATATCGTTGACCTGCATGACATTAAATCAGAATGATTAAACTTTTTTATCTATCGTTCTCTTGCTTTTCATTTATTTGTCGGTTGGTCAAAGATTATTTTGTCGGGGATTCGGTTTATGCGTTTGTCAAAACAGTTGTTCCATAATATCTTTTTGGGTCGGGGGTGGCTCAGTCGGTAGCGCGCCAGGCTCGTAATCTGCAGTTTCCAGGTTCGAGTTCCAGCTAGATCAGCGTTGAGATTTATCTCCGCAAAACTCCCCTGCAGTGCCCACGATCAGTGGGGGACAGCGATGGTTTGCCTGCCCTGCTCACGATCAGTAGGGGACACCGATGGGTTTGAAAAGGTCGTCGTCCGTCGGATGGGACGTTAAGCCGTGGCCTCGTGTGTTGGAGAGCCATACCCTGTGCACGTTAAAGAACACACTGGATGTCCTTGACGGGAGGGTACCAACTGTCTCCTAACAGCTGTTCCAGTGGGTCCCCTCCCTCAATCCTCTCTGAGCCTTCAGGGTCCTTGTGACCTGGCCATTTAGCACTTAATGTGTAATAAAGTGCCGCTCAGAGGTTAAACAACCCAACCCATAATATCTTTCAACCTGGTAGTGGATCAGTAACGAGTTATGTTCCAAGTGGAATGACCTGCAAAGAGCAGGAAATCTTTTGAAAATGCACCTCCAACTTAACGGTTCAGAGGAATCCTGATTGATTAACAATTATTCTGAACTATTCCTGAAAAGTTAATGACATAGTATTGACAAATTTAAATGAACGACTAAATTAACTTAACCTTACAAGTGCCCTAGCTTTACCTCGAATACTGCTTGCTATAGTCAAAATACCAAAGTCTAACAGAGATGCATACTATTATCAGAAATTCAATCCTATGTAGATATACCATACAAACAATTCAACCTTCAGAATTTGCAGAAAATTTGTAATTTTAGTAAACGTTGACCTTTTTAACAAGGGCGACAGGCTCCTGTCAGACCTCTGTGGTAAGCAGCTGCTTTAAGGAGTATTTTTTTAATATACAAAAAACTGTATACATGGAAAAATCTCGACACCCGAAAGACAAAGATGGATTAGGAAATCAACTGTCACAGCTTGTTAAAATGCCTATTAAGAAATGATGAGTTTGGTTGTTTTACCTCTAAGCGGCACATTTCTTGCACACAATGAGCTAAATGGCCAGGTCACAAGAACTCCAAGGGCTCAGAGAAAGCTTGGGAAAGGGGACCCACTGGACAGCTCTTAGGAGACAAATGGAAGCCTCACGTCGAAACCATCTGTTTAACGTATGCTAGGTATGATTCTTATGAATTCGGACCATGGCTTAAAGTAGCATCTGACGGATGGTAAACTTTTCTTGCCTTTGGTGCTCTCTTTCTTACTGAGGCAACTATTAACTGAAATAAATCTAAACGCTCGCACAGCTGGGACTCGAACCTGGGAACTACAGATTATGAGTCATTCCCCCCCCTAAGAATGGATGATTTTCCTAAACAGTTAAAATTAATAAATAATAAATACCCCCCTCAAGCAGCTGCTTGCCACAGAGGTCTGACAGGAGCCTGTCAGTTTATTTGCCACAATAGAAGATCTGAGAGGAGAATGTGCTAAAAATGCTACCTGTCTTTCCAAATACCGACGCCATGCTGCTGTTTTGCACTGAAGTATCTTATTTCACTTTGCCCTAAATCACCAATGCATCTTTGAAAAGCGAAAAATAAATTTTCTAAAAGCTGTCTTGTGATGCTTTTAGGAGGGTCTTTGTTTACCGCCTAAAATTTATTCCTTTGAGAAAAAAAGATACGTTAGTTTCCAAAGGCAAAAACCGATTTACGACAATAAATGTCTTTTTAGTCATTCCAGAGCTAAACTGAAGATCGTTTTATAGACAATATTTCTTTTTTTTTTCTCCCATCTACCGAAGTGCGCTCTTAAAGGGTGCAGCTTCCACGGTGACATCCAATACAGCCACCCGTCCAACCAATGTCTGTCTCATATATCTTTGCATACAAAGCCTGGATTTCGTTCAAGAGAAGAGATTGAGACTCCTTAAGATCCCTGCCCTAAGGAATGCTGGTCATAAAATGCTGTTCTTTTGCCATCTGAACGTTGTTAAGGAGTCACGTATCAGCCATGTTCAAGATCAGAAACAAAGCGTTAGAAAAGAAGTAAACCATAGATTGCCGGAAGAAATACTCGAAAGTCAAAATTCATATCTGTCTCAAAAATCGAAATCAGAATGCTAAAAAAAGATGAAGTTAAGATGAAAAGATGAGGCGGGTAGCAATAGGGCAAATTTATAAGATCAGTCTTTCTGATTGATATAATAAACATGCTTGTAATCATTGATGTTCCAGTGCAGGCTTGGTTATTGCATCAAATAAAATGGATTTTTACCCCTTTAAGCATCAATAACAATTTGGAAAATAGTGAACTCATCCAGATGTTAGAATCAACCGTTCAACTGGAAAATATATATTGAACGCATTCATTGAAGCAAACTGTGCAGAAGTTGGTATGCTAGAAAAACAGAGCGGGTTTGTTAGTATGATTTTCAAAATTTTAACCCCCCATTTGATTCATTGTTTATTGCTTTATAAATTTCACATATAATTTGCTTTCACGCCGTAAATTCGTAGCTGCATCTTAAACGATATATTTAATGTTAGAATAGGGATTTAACCCATATTTAATGGTTCGTCAGCCATAACAGCACAATCAACTGACTAACAAGGTTTACTTAATCTGTGACATTTCTAAATAAGACATATTTAATAAGCAATTAAATGTAATTCCAAATGCTCTATTTTACAAAAAATTTGGAATAGCTAAACACTGGTGAGTATAAAATAATATTAATTCCTACAATTCAAAGTTAAACTGATTGAAACTATGTCATCGAGAAATGTGGGGAAAATTTAAATGTGAAAAAAATAACGTCTCCCGGGTTCGAAAACTGGATATCCAGGCTTAGTCTGTACCGCCAGACACATAAACGATAAAGACACCGATAGGAATGTAAAATCCGCCGTCGGTCCTACGGGACGTAATGCCTATGTCGGTGGGTATGAGAGCGATATCCTGTGCACATTAAAGAGCATACTGGAAAGCCTTGAGGAAAGATTTCCATCTGTTTCCTAACAGCTGTTCAGTGGATCTCCTTCCCCAGCCATCTTTGAAGGTTTTGAGTCATTGTTACCTGAACAATTAGCCCATTTGTGTCAAAAAGTGCAGCTCAGGAGTAAAACAAAGCGACCTAAACTTAAACCCATCTCAAACCTCCCAAAACTTTTGTATTTTCCTATTCTAGTTTAGGTTGGATGACATTTTTAATCACAGTCGATATCACAATTTAAAAAGGTTATTTTTTCCCTTAAATTTAGTTTAACACGAGCCAGTTATTGTACTTATTAAAGGAAGAACTGATGTTTAAAATGGAAATTTACGTAAGTAGTAGTCATAGAGAATTCTGGGTATTTTATTGCGTATTGGGAGAGTTCTGGAAATCATGAGGACACTTATATACAAAAGTTTACTCGCAATCCTTTAATTTTTATTTTTTTCCATACTCAGAGCTTGAGAATTGCTGACATAAATATGTTAATTTCACATTAAAAATTAATTAAATAATATCTCAATAATAAATTAATAATAGCCAAGCTACTTTGTATAAATTTTTTCTTGGGAGATTTAAATTGTATTGAAATAACATTAGCATAATTAGGAAATAATATTAGTATATAGTAGGCTCCATTATGGATCCTACAAAGTATAAATAAAAATAAATAAATACCCCCTCAAGCAGCTGCTTGCCACAGATGTCTGACAGGAGCCTGTCAGTTTATGTGCCAAAGTAGAAGATCTGAGAGGATGGCAGGACCTCAGCAGAAAAACAACACATACAACCATGCCTTATCCGGGGCTCGAACCCAGGTCCCTTAGATCAGTAGCCAAGCGCGCTAACCACTCGGCCATGGGATGAATAAATATAGACTATGTGATATAACAAAAATAAATACTTTAGATTCCATGAAGTAATAATAATAAGTATTCTAGATTCCCTAATATAATAATAATAAATATTGATATAGATTCCATGATGTAATATGTAAAAACTGTAAGTTTCGTGATTTAATAAATACATGCTTGCGGTTCTTTGATGTAATAAATAAATACTTGAGTTTCTTTGATGCAATAAATGAATAGTTTAGGTTCTTGATGAAATAAATAAATACTTTGGGTACCAGCATGTTATAAATATTTTAAGTTCTTAATTTAGGTTCTGTGATATAATCAATAAGTACTCTAGGTTCCCTAAATGAACGAATATCAAACGACGCCTTTTTAACTCTAACTGAGATTGTTAGATCGAATGGGTTGGGCTGTTTTACCTCTGAACGGCACTTCTTTTACACGCAATGGGTTAAATGGCCAGATTACAAGAACCGTAGAGGCTCAGAGAAGATTGGGGGAGGGAATCCACTTCCCAGCTGTTAGGAGAGAGATGGTAATCTCCCGTCAGGGTCATCCAGCATGTTCTTTAGCGTGCGCAGGGTACGGATCTCTTGCACGCGGGGCCATGGCTTAACGTCCCATCCGACGAACAGCGACTTTTATAAGTGTCCCATTTCTCACCGAAGGTTAGCTAAAATAAATCTCGAGATGGTTCCAATGACAAAATTATTCAACTTTCGAATAAAAACATCAGTTAAGCAAGGTTTTTTAAAATTTTTTGTTGATTTCCTAATTTTCTTTACTCTAATCAGTTAAATTAATACTATTAATTAAATTTTGTAATTACTAGCAGTACTTTTAAGTTTTTTTATTTTATTTAAAAGCGATGTAGTAAAGTCATAAATCTTTCAAACGATCCCAAATCGTTAGATGTAATAGAGTAAATAAACTGAAATTAAATCATTCCAAATAGTCCAACATACTAATTATTATGTGTATTCATAAGTCATCCCAATTAGAAAGCCAGAGGGGATGACTTACCTTCAGAAATGAAGGATGTTAGTTCGTGATGCAAAGCACTTGATGAACTACTCACAGCTTCAGGGCATAGCATCCCGAACATCAAGTTGACCGAACGTGCTTTTCTTTAATGTTTGGTAGCGCTTCATCTGACACATAGAGTGATTACATTTGAACTTATGCAAAATGGCTTGTGATCAGCATAAATAATATTTCATTTCCACAGGTGTTCACAGCAATAACTTCTAACCTCATTGCATAAGTCAAATCCCGCAGCACCAATGGGATCACTCAACAGTGTTTCTTCTAAACTCAACCAAAACGCATTTAGAGTTCCGATGAAATGGGGGAAAAAATACCTTCGCTGTATTAGTTTCTAGTTGGCTCATGGTTTGCGTTCCTGGATCTCGGCGATTCGCCAACTTTTTCGGATACAAATGATTCTTCGAGTTGTTGGGACAGGAGTCAAAAGCATTGTGTTAGAGTTAACTGGAAACAATTTAGGTTTTTTCATTATGACAACAGCAGACATTAGTGCGGTAAAACGAGTGATGCACATAAATCACACTTCAGGAGAGCGTTGTTAATGAAGCCGTGATGCTACAGCTCACGAAAGGGCACTTCGCAAAACAAACTGGACTCTTGCGGGCTCGCCGCTGGTGCCGACTCGGGTGGCAATGAGGTAATAGGCAATATAGATGATGAATGTAATGAGTCTAGACCTGGTTTGTCAGCGCAGGGCAGGCAGTCGTTTGGAATGTGGCAACGCCAGTCTCCGAATCGGAACGGGATGGGTTGAAATGTATGCACGACCTAAGATGCGGTGATGACTGAGGTGCTCAGATGCTGACTCGAAACCGGTTCTTCTCAACCAGCCCGAACATTCCTAGACGCTGCGTCACGTGATCGTCTGTGTTGTTCTTTTTTTTCTCCTCCTCTTTCCCCCAGCCTCTTAGGCTGATCTTTGGAGGATGGCGAGAGAGCCCGTCAAGCTCCAAACCTGTCTCTCTTGGCGAATGCCGTTGTTTTCGGAGATGTCTGTACCAAGCACTCGGCTGACGCTCTGCGCACTCTCTTCCACTGGTCGTTGCCCTCCGGCGGCTTGCAAAGGTCAGAGTTCATCGGTAACATCGATGCTGCTGCTCCTAAGAACAGTGTCCGGCCCTCCAATGTCACTCCGTCCAGAAATTGCGAAATATTCGTCTTGTCTTCGATATTTTTAGTTCAAGGCAGCTGGAATGATTGTTGTGATGGTGTGGGGTCTTTTTTTATACTTTGGGTGGCAGGGCCCGACGAGGTGTGCATTTTATGGTCCCATTCCATGCTTAGAGTGCAGAGGATTTAATTTTTTTCAAAGTTTTGCGAATATTCATAACTAAGCGAAGTACCAATCGAAGATGTTAATGGTTTAGAGCAGTGGTTCTCAACCTTTTATGCTCCACGTACTCCCTGGAAATGTGTATGTAACTGGAGTACCCCTTGTATAGATAGATAAAATTATAGTTATATTATAACAATGGGAATAAAATAAAACATATATATAACATATATCTAGCAACTTTTGAACTCTGACGGCGTACCCCAAAAATTTTTACCGCGTATCCCCATGGGGTAGGCGTACCATACGTTGAGAACCCCTAGTTTAGAGTGTCTCCCGTGTGCGGGAGAGTCATACCCTATGCACGTTAAAGAACATGCTGGATGGCCTTGATGGGAGATTACCATCTGTCTCCCAACAGCTAACCAGTGGGCCCCTTTCCCACAACTTCTCTGAGTCTTCGGGGTCTTTATGACCTGGCCATTTAGTCCACTGTGTGCAAAAATGTTTCGCTCAGAGGTAAAACAACCTAACCCAATCCGAAAGATACAAAAACGCTTTCTTACCATTAGCTTAAGAATAATGTAGTATTTGGCTTCTTTTTGAAACCTTGCGATTACCAAAGCAATAGCCGATACAAATTTATTTTAATAAGAAAACTACCCCTCATTTGTTAAGTGAAAAAATATTGTAGAATATTTATTTTGAAATAGTTCAATCCTCTCTCTCGCTGTCTGACTAAAATGTCCCATTCTAGGAGTGTGAAGGGAGTTAGAAAAAAAAGTGATATTAATTTTAAGGGCTACTTAGTTCAAGTTATTCAGAGTTATTTTCGAGACTGAATCGAAAGTTTCTATCTCTGTTCGTAAAGTATACATAGTTTTATTATTCAAAAACATTAGAAACATGCATCAAATGAAATGCCGATGATTTTCCGCCAAATGCATTTAGGATTGACTTCCCAGTGGGTCGAAAAATGCCACAATGAAAAATTCGGATCGGAAAATCGATTGAAGCGGGCAACCACTTTAACCATTTATCAAGAGAACTGATAAATCAAAACATGTGGAACCCACTTGCTTTAAGCTATCCACCAAATATATGTTGCAAGTTTACCTACAGCTTTTAAAAACATTTGATTGTTTTAAACATTTTGGAATCCTGGGATCCTCCACTTGTTGTGCATATCTCTCTACTCTAGCAGTCTAAAAAACTACTCTCCAGTAAATTTACTGCTTATTGTTACTAAAAATTTATTCTTGAAAGGTAATAACAAGGACAACCCTAGAAATAAATAAAGAGGAGATGAGGGGGAGGATCCCAATGAAAGATGGGGGAGGGCTAAGGTCGAGCCAGGGTTTTTTTTCCTGGTTCGACCTTTTTTTCCCTTCTGTTTTAGTGGTCTCTAACAAATTTGTTGAAAAGTATAAATAAAATATATTTGTTTTATATTTTTTAGCCTCGTTTCCAGTTATTAGCATTCTAAAGGAGGAGGCATGCCCCCCCCCCCTTCTCCACCTCCCTAGATCCGGTCCTAATAATAACTACCCTTTTAAGTTATTCAAGTTACATAAAGCCGTCCCATGGCCGAGTAGTTAGCACGCTTGACTACTGATCTAAGGGATCTGGGTTCGAGCCCCGGGTATGGATGTATGTGTTGTTTTTCTGCTGAGGTCCTGCCATCCTCTCAGACCCTCTACTATGGTATATAAACTCCATCCTCTCAGACCCTCTACTATGGCATATAAACTCCATCCTCTCAGACCCTCTACTATGGCATATAAACTCCATCCTCTCAGACCCTCTACTATGGCATATAAACTCCAACCTCTCAGACCCTCTACTATGACATGAAACTCCATCCTCTCAGACCCTCTACTATGGCATATAAACTGATAGGCTCCTATCAGACCTCTGTAGCAAGAAGTTGCTTGAGGGGGTATTTATTTTATTTAAGGCTGAGAGTGATCACATCATACATAAATTGGAGATGCATATCGTCCTCCTTTTGGGAGAACAGTCGTTGGACAAGTTGGGAAAATCCCTTGTTCAGGAAATCCCACTTATTTTTAAAAAAATATTGAGAAGATCATTACTTGTCCCTTTTAATCAATCACCTACTCGTTGATGCTACAAAATTGTAACTGACAGACAGAATAAAAAATTTGATTTCAATGGATTCTTGGGCAGCTCTTTTTAGCTTTTTTGGTCTTGGTAGAAATGCCTCCGTCTTGTTATACTTTTAAATGAGCGTTAAATGTATCAGTTCAAAACGTAATATGCATTAATTTACAAATTAGAAGCAACAAACAAAAGAATTAATAAATAACGATTCCGTGATGGAAATTTACTTAACAGTTTCATCTTGTTGGTCAAGATTGTACACAGACACAGTTCCATGTTCATTCGCAACAACATATAGGATAGAGAAGCTACTTCTAGCTTTTACAAATCTTCTTATTCAAGAGCATGCCCAATTAAGACCGAAATCAGTGCTGACCAGTATCAGCTAGGGTTAATAAATCACAAAAAATTTGCCTTATGGAACAGTGGCCAGCTCGCTAACCGCTATGCCAGTTAAAGCTTGGTAGTTCGTGTTAGTTGGTAGTTCGTGTTCGCGTAAGTAGAGTATCTCTTCAGGTATTAGTAATTTTTTAATCTCTTTAGGGAATTTTTAGTCTCTTTAGGTATTAGTAAATAGTACTTTATACTGAATTAACAATGTCATGTTTTGCACCGAGATTCATATCATAGGCACTCTAAGCCTAAATCTGAACTTTCAACACACCGTTCCATAAGCAGGTAAACTATCTTTAGTTGAGAAAATAATGCGTTGAGCTTAACAATTCGTAACCATAACGTTTAAGTTCACTTAGTTCCACTTGAAGAACTCGTTCATTTTTACGCCAGGCTCGAATCTGTAGTTCCCAGGTTCGAGTCCCAGCTGGGTCAGCGTTGAGGTTTATCTCTGCAAAACTTCCCACCCTGCCCACGGTCAGTAGGGAATACCGATAGACTTGGAAAGGCCGCGTCCGTCGGATGGAACGTTAAGCCGTGGTCCTGTGTATGGGAGAGCCATACCCTGTGCACGTTAAAGAACGCGCTGGATGTCCTTGACGGGAGGCTACCATTTGTCTCTCAACAGCTGTTTCAGTGGGTCCCCAACCTTCTCTGAACCTTCGGGGTCCTTGTGACCTGGCCATTTACCCCATGGTGTGCAAAAAAAGTGCCGCTTAGATGTAAAACAACCCAACCCAACTCGTTCATTTTTAAGGACTCATCTTTCTCGTAAGAGCAATCCACTTTCTGAATTTAGCAGTAAGTAAGGGAAATGAATTCGGCTTTTGGGGTTGGGGGTAGTAGGAGAGGGTGGTGAGGAAAAAGGGTTTGAAAATTGCTGGCTGACGTGCTGTCTAGACAGGACTGTTAGCTTTTCATCCCCTCAAGGAAGCATGCTTCTCTGAGCATCAGTTCCATCCATGGCTATTAACGCCTTTGACAGTAAAGCTAGGTGGTTAATTCTGAGAAAAATATGCGGCGCAGAGAAAACGCATTTATTCTGCTTCGGAAGAGAATCATATCATTGTTTTATGTTTGGCGAAAGAAGATCCTTGAAGGTAAGATAAGGAACATCCGGGAAATGGGTCAGGAAAATTGTTTCGTGGAAAAATGCTTACTAGGGGGAACAAATTTAATTAAAAATTGAAGTTGAGAGGATCACTATTTGACACGTTTTTTGAGGAATCATTACTCTTTGCTGCTCCAGATTTATAACTGATAAACAAGAGGAAAAATCGTTCGTTTTGATGTGTTTTTCTGGCGGCACGTTTTTGTTTCAGAATTAAGGCAGGTCACAAAAAAGGAGGAAAAACAGGCATTGAGGGCTCCGGGACTTAGATTCAAGTAAAAAGCAAGTCTTTAGGATTCCAGAACTCATGAGAGAATTTAAAAAAGGAGAGAGAAAATGGGCACGAAATGGTGTAACAAGTACTTCAGTATTCAGTAATGGTGGTCGATCGCGACTCTTTCTTTAGTGAAGATTTCTTTAGAGAAGGAGATATTCACATCAAGGTACACTGTCACTCGTTAATTTACATTTTTTCGTAAAGGTGATCTCAATTTCTTGCACTTTGTTGGGTCGTCAGGGAAGAGAGTGGGTGAACGGTCCTTCCCTCCCCGTATCTTCGATGCTTCACTCCATTCTTCGAATCCACCATAACTCAGGTGGAAATGCATAACTAGGATATTAACACTCAAGGCAGAATAAAAAAATTTTAAAAAGTATTCAGGACTCGGAATGGAATAAAATGCCAATCACAAGGACTCCAGGACAGCGGGATTCAGGATAGAATAAAATGAAGTTAAAAGGCCATCAAGACTGAAGTTGTTAAAATGAGGTCCAAATACATTCTGTCAAAGAATTATTAGTATATTAGTAATTAAAAACATTGGTGTTAAAAATTAAAGGATAATGTGTGTAGAAAAATATATAAAGGAATGATAGGAAATGTGGTCTATATTTGATTTTGCAATGCTGAAGAAGGAAGGATTTCGCATTTAACCAACGCGACCACGGGTTACAAATTAGAGTTGCTGTAAAATCTGTTGTTGTTGTTTTACCTTTGAGCCGCACTTTTTTGCACAACATGGGCTAAATGGCCAGGTCACAAGGACCCCGAAGGCTCAGAGAAGGTTGGGGGAGGGGACCCACTGGAACAGCTGTTGGGAGACAGATGGTAGCCTCCCGTCAAGGCCATTCAGCGTGTTGTTTAACGTGCACAGGGTAGGCTCTCCCGCACAAGGGTTCACGGCTTAACGTCCCATCCGACGAACGGTGGCCTTTCCAAGCCCATCGGTGTCCCCACTGACCGTGGGCAGGGCGAGGAATTTTGCGGAGATAAACCTCAACGCTGACCCAGCTGGGACTCGAACCTGGGAACTGCAGATTACGAGCCTGGCGCGCTACCGACTGAGCTACCCCCGCCCTTAGTTGCTGTAAAAAGGAATGTGGCTGGGTTTGCCACTGATTTCCGTTCAATCAGCCTGGAACAGTTTGGATAGCAATTGGGAGGGCTTGTAGCCCCCCCCCCCCTCAATAAATACTTTTAAGTTTTATTATATTAATACATTTAATTTTATTATTACTTTTAGTAATACTGTTTTATACGTTTATTTTAACAAATTGCTATACTTCGTCTAAAGTAAATTTTTCTTTTCAACGAAAAAAACTACATATTTAATTAGGCAATAAGTTTTAGACCTCCGAATGATGAATAGTGAAGGCAGGGTGCCCAAAAGTTTCGCCACGGGCCCTTTCGCTCCTAGTTATGCCAATGATTGGGTTGGGTAGTACTTGCTTGGATTTCACCACATCACAAAGACGATGCATGGATGATTGTGTAGTGCGGAAAGCGTCAAGCAGGATGGAAGCGGGTTAATCCCAGATTGAGGTATCTATGATCTTAAATTCACCACAAAATGTCTTCTTATGACTTTGAAGACAATTGAAAGAAGAGGGAGAGGTTAATCGTAGACCAGACAAGGTCGTCCCAAAGCCACAACACAGCAGGAGGACAATACCAGCTAAGCAACTGTTTCTCGAGCTGTCATGGGGCACACAGGGAAGACAAGTTTCAAGGCATACTGTGTACAGAAGGCTGCATGAACGAGAGGTCTCTTTATACGAAGACCATGATTTATGTCTCGCTAAATGGCCGAGTGGTTAGCACGCTTGGCTACTGATCTAAGGGACCTGGGTTCGAGCCCCGGGTAAGGCATGGATGTGTGTGTTGTTTTTCTGCCGAGGTCCTGCCATCCTCACAGACCTTCTACTATGGCATATAAACTGACAGCTCCTGTCAGACCTCTGTGGCAAGCAGCTGCTTGAGGGGGTATTTTTATTATTATTTTATTATAATGTCAAACAGGACCTTGTTAGAATTGGTGTGCAGTGGCCGGATGCAGCAGATGTAGCTCAGGACAGATATGCTTGTAGAATTAAACTGCGTGGTCTGATTGGACCTCTGTAGCCCATGGCTGCTTGAGGATGATGATGATGATGAACCCCCTTCAGCTAATAGAGCTCACTTAAAGTGGTGCATTAAAAAACATCACTTTGGATCCCAGGACAGTGGGTAAATATGCTGTTCAAAGATGAGTCCAGATTCAGTTTGAACTCGTTATTGTGTGCCTAAAGAGACAAGGAACTCCCAATCACTGTTGTAACATCGGAGAAATGGACCATTTTGGTGGCGATATTGTAATGGTCTTGGTGGCATTATGATGACTGGCATCAAGTCATCATAATGCCACCAGATGAGTTTCGCATCTTTCAGAGAGGCATTCAACATGGCAGGTAGTTAAGAGGTAGAATACCTCAATTGTTAATAGTAGCTAAATAAAGAGTTGGAGCCTGTCATGATGACATGAATTGGTGGAACTTTCAAAAATGACGGAAACGGAGCCGGGGTGTGGAGTAGTTGGGGAGGGAGTCGTGATAATCACATAGTTTGTATAGACGTATTTATTTGTACTCTATAGACGGTCGCAATGGTCTCAGATACATATTTAATGTTGTAATCTGAAAACTTTTGGATAGCACTGCCTTAGGAAACCTATTAGGAAGCCCTTAGAAAGAATTGTTTGGGAGAAAATCCAGAACAAATCATCACCCCAAAGACATTTTTAAATCTCAGGATAAAAGCAATAAAATGGAGTGCCTGGTCACCCTTTTTTTACATGGCTAGATAACAAGCCCACCTACCTCGGTACATTGCCATAAATATTGGAAATTAATATTTCAGAACCGTAAAAGTTAAGTTACAAATATTAACTGTGGTAATCCCTAATCTCCATAAACCATGACGACAAAATTTCTGTATTTTGTTCTCTTTGTATCTGTGTTTGGTAACTGTCGCATGGAAAGATACGTGAACATCCTCGTCCAATGCTAGAATTATCTGTGTATGCCTCGAAATCATAACCATAACTGAAATCATCGATATTTAATTTTCATCTCTGAAACTACTACTAACAGTTAATTGGATCAAGCGTAGACCTAAACTAATATGGAATCGCTTTATAGCATATGGTTATTCCTAGTTTAAAGGAATAACCATATGCTATAAAGGCAGTTGGTTCAGTCGGAGGTGCATCTGGTTCTTAATCTGCAGTTCCCAGGTTCGAGTCCCAGCTGTACCAGCGTTGAGATTTACCTCCCCTAAACCCGCTTCCTTCTTCGGCCAGAAAGAGGACACCAATGGACTTGAAAATCGTCGTATGTCGGATTTAACGTAAAGCCGTGGCCCCGTGTGCACGTTAAAGTACACGGTCTATAGCCTGGACAAAAGGCTACCATTTGTGTCTTAGCAACTGTTTAGTGTGGATTGCCTTCTCCTACACAACTCCGAGCTTATGGGAATCCTGTTCCGCTCAGATGAAAAACAACACAACCTAAACATTTTTTGGAAATTGGGAAAAACGGAAAGAATCACTGTAAAAATTTTTAAAAATATTTTGTTTTAGTAAACGATTTGTTCAAACAATTATTATTTGTGTTTGATACATAATTAACTTTTGAAATGTGGTTAGTGACCAGTGGTTAGTACGCTTGGTTACTGATTAAAGGGACCTAGGTTCGAGCCCCGGATAAGGCATGGATGCTTGTGTTGTTTTTCTACTGAGGTTCCGTATCTTCACAGACCTTCTACTATGGCTTATTAAAGTTCCTGTCAGACCTCTGTGGCAAGCAGCTGCTTGAAGGAATATTTATTTTATTATTACTATTTTTTTATATAAATTCTTACGACTGCTTTAAATATTTTAGCATCCATAACTTTAAATATTAAACGAATATTGTTGAGAATCGAGATTTGGAAAGATTTCATTGGGATCATGAATTTATCTCCAGTGACACTTTTTCCACAAAAATCTTATTTTCAATGTTAGAGAGCTTTGAATGTGGCTGATTCAAATAATTTGGCATACGCTGTGCATGTTAAAGAACACGCTGGATGGCCTTGACGGGACGCTACCATCTGTCTCCCAACAGCTATTCCAGTGGATCCCCTCCCTTAACTTTCTCTGAGCCTTCGGGGTCCTTGTGACCTGGCCATTTATCCCATGGTGTACAAAAATTGTCGCTCAGAAGTAATCATCGCATAATTTGGCAGTGTAACCATATTTTTGGCAATGTAATGTATATTCCAATGAAATTACACTGACATGTAGTAGATCACTGGGCATTAGCATTTTAGCGCATTTTTTGAGTGTATTCATAAAAAAAAGTAATTGCCAAATAATTTTAATCAAATGCAATTACCGTTAGATAGTTGTCGCAGGAACTTTTAACAATTCCTCTATTGGATCCTGCAGCTAAGATACTGAACAATTTCTCATTTGCAGATCACCAGAAAAACTAGCATATTACTAAGTACTAAAAGTGGAAGAATGCGTTATAAGCTGTTAAAAAAAATGCCCCCTCAAGCAGCTGCTTGCCACAGAGGTCTGACAGGAGCCTGTCAGTTTATATGCCAAAGTAGAAGGTCTGTGAGGATGGCAGGAACTCAGCAGAAAAACAACACACACAACCATGCCTTACCCGGGGCTCGAACCCAGGTCCCGTAGATCAGTAGCCAAGCGCGCTAACCACTTTAATTAGACGGATTTTTAGTGAGGTTGGGTTGTTTTACCTCTGAGCGGCACTTTTTTGCACACCATGGGCTAAATGGCCAGGTCACATGGACCCCGAAGGCTCAGAGAAGGTTGGTGGAGGGAACCCACTGTTGGGAGACAGATGGTAGCCTCCCGTTAAGGCCATCCAGCGTGTTCTTTAACGTGCACAGGATATGGCTCTCTTCCGCACACGGGGCCACGGCTTAACGTCCCATCCGACGGATGGCGGCCTTTCCAACCCCATCAGTGTCCCCTACTGACAGTGGGTAGAGTGAGAGTTTTGCGGAGATAAGTCTCAAAGCTGACCCAGCTGGGACTCGAACCTGGGAACTGCAGATTACGAGCCTGGCGCGCTACCGACTGAGCAACCCCGCCCCTTGACTAAGTAATAAATTTAAAATCTAGCAATGAAATAGGCAATAAAATATCTATTTTATTTAGCATTATGGAACAAATAAATGTTGCTATCTCTTCAATGATACGTCATAGTGGTGAGAGAATTCAAGCTCACCCTTGCCTCGAAGTTAATTTAAAATTAATTTGAACAATTGCTTTCTATTTCAAAAGTCATTAAGCTGGCCCGAAAAGTTATGCTAAGTTTTCTTTATACCCCCTCCTGAAAAATAATTTCCAGGGTGTACATCTGTTCCCTCTAAAGTACAGTAAAATATATTTGATTCAACTGATATGTATTCCTCAGATGCTTAAATTCAATTAAAAACACTTGAAAATAAAAGAAAAACTATGATGTGAATTATCAGTCTGGATGTGACTGACGTATGATGATCTCCCCTAGCACGTCATTAATAAATTTTTCGAGCAATTTCAACAACCTTTCTCTGGCATCTATTGGTGAAAGATGCTCTGTGAAAAAATCCGGAAATTTCGAGTGGCTTAGGTCACTGAGAGCAAACGGTCTTCCTCTATTAATCATGTCATAATTGACAGAGATCCACCCCTGAAAAAACAAGTGTAAAGTTTAAAAAAAGTGAAGCAGAAGTATCCATTGCACTTGCGATTATTTCGTAGAGCTCAATTTATTTTTGGGAGACTACTTAGATTATTTTTAGAAAGATTACTGATTGCAGGGGTCTGTTTCATTTTTTTCGCCAGCCATGTGCTGCTCTTGATTTATAACTATACTGCCAGTGCATACTTTTGCCCTGCATTGGGTGCTATTTTAGCGAACATATTTATATTCATAGAAGGGGCTGTGCTGAATTCTCTTAATTATATGACGTACCGATAATGAAAAGGAAAAGAGTTGTACGTATGGAACTTTTGTTAATGAGATAGAGAAGTTTTATTTGCTGATTTAATTCAACGATAGAAGTACCTAAATTTAATGAAAATTGATTTCACCAAGTTATTGCTTCTCTTACATTAGAATTTTAAAGCGATACTTTGTAGTGATTGCAATGATTAGTGGTGTTGTTAACTGCTGGATGGGTTTGGAGAAGCCAAAGAAATGAAAGCTACGGTGCTATTCGAAAGAAGGCAGTTTTAATTCGACACTGATAAAACATTTTAAGACTAGCATTTCCACGTCTATTCAAGAGAGAAATTTTTAGAGATATTTGTGTCTGTCGCTTTCGACGAAGTATTTCCTTTTAACGAAATTTAAATTACATTGTTAAGTGCAAATCAATTGTAAATGCAAATAGAAAAAGTAAAAATTCAAACCATGCAAAAAAAAAAGCCAGTATAAGCTTGAAAATAATAACATTTGAATGAACTGACAGTTTGACAGAAACTTTGTGCCCACGGTCAGTAGGGGACACCGAAGGGCTAGGAAAGGCCGCCGCCCGTCAGATGGGACGTTAAGCCGTGGCCCCGTGTGTGGGAGAGCCATACCCTGTGCACGTTAAAGAACATACTGGATGGCCTTGACGGGAGGTTACCATCTGTCTCCCAACAGCTGTTCCAGTGAGTCCCCTCCCCCAACCTTCTCTGAGCCTTCGGGGTCCGTGTGACCTGGCCATTTAGCCCATGAAAGAAAGTGCCATTCAGAAGGTAAAACACCCCAACCCAACAGAAACTTTGAGTTTCCTTCTTCTTACATTGGAAAACTTTCAAGTTTCCAATGTAATAAAATATTTATAATATTGACAAGGGAAGGAAATAATAATATAGAAATAATAATATAGAATAATATAGATATCTTGCATTATGCAGAAACATTATTTTCTTAAAAATGATATACTTTGTTGATTTTTATATCCATCTTCATTCTGCTACAATATTGGTCAATCGTGATGTATTTTGTTTTCAACATGCTTTTTAAAAATTTCTCTCTCTGGTGAATTTTCAAAATGCAATAACTATATCAAAATGAGAAGATGACAAGAATAAACAAATACGGAAATTGTAAAAACAAAAAGCAAAACAAAATGTAACGTTTTATTCCTAAAAGATTATAAATGGGGTTCCAAAAGGACCCCAGTTTGCCCTCCACAAGTTAAAGTTGCCCCACAAGAAAATACATGCCATCACGGCATTAAATATGTGCGCAATCGATATTTGTAAGACATCAATTAACAATGTTGATACTGAGTGAACAGAATTAGTTTAGAAGGAAATCTGGAGATTAGAGATTTGCATGAATGCAGAGCAAATCAAGCTCCTGTCAGACCGGGTACAGCGCTGTTTCGCTGACATCAGAACTTAAGAGTTGGTTTGAATGACGCACAGATTAAGAACATAATTCAGAATGATCTTCGCTTTCAAGTGTTTGTTTGTTTAAACAGCCTGCAAGATAACAAGGTCTTATCTAATGAAATCCATCCGTGTAAACGATCAAAAGCAGACTCTTTGAAGTGAGTATCAAAAGTATTTTTAGTGAATATCAGTCATTTGTAAAGTGCTAAGTATCCAACCTTCCACGTCATGTAATCATTGGCGCCTCTTTACCAGTGACTGATGGTATCTCTCTTTTTCTGACATTCCATTGGGTTCCTAATTAAATAATAATTAAATATAGTTATGTTTCTATAGCACAAAATACGAAACTTTGATATCTTCACAGAGGATATATATCACAGTGAAAAATAGGAAATATCAGTATCTTCCCTGTTAACTTTGTAGATTATCTTAAGTGAAATGTAGGGCTTAGTTGTTTTACCTCTGAATGTCACTCAATGGCTAATGTAGGGCTAAATGGCCAGATCCGAAGGATCCAAGGGCTCAGAGAAGGTTTGGGGAAAGGGACCCACTATACAGTTCTTACGAGACAGATGAAGGACTTCCATTAAGGCCATTCAGTGTGCACTTAAAGGTGCACATGGTATGACTCTCCTGCATATGGGTCACGACTTAGAATCCCATCCGATGGACAGCGACATCTCCAAGCCAGTAGTTGTCTCCTTTCTCGTCGACGGCAGAACTGGAGTTAACGGGGATGAAATCATGAAGCGTAGCTGAAACTCGAACCTGGGAATTGCAGAGCATGAGCATGGCAATCTACTGACTGAGCCAAACGTCAACCGTTATTTAAATGTAGATTTACAAATAATAAAGTTAATCGTATGAGCAATAATAACGTTTATCATTTTAGCAAGATTTAATAATCCTAGCAGTTTATGTTCATGAAGTTTATTTATTGTACATCCGTTTTTGGTCTTACCAATTAATCCAAGAACGTTTAGCAAGTTGAATTTGGTTCTTAAAGTGTACAAGTAAGTCACTTAGCACAAAGATTATTGATTATATGTACACATCCACTGTAGTGATTCATAAATCTGTAAGTT
The DNA here is from genome assembly GCA_038380435.1 of Ryuthela nishihirai. Classification (NCBI taxonomy): domain Eukaryota; kingdom Metazoa; phylum Arthropoda; class Arachnida; order Araneae; family Heptathelidae; genus Ryuthela; species Ryuthela nishihirai. Next base: position 25,217,803 of record JAWZYU010000009.1, on the reverse strand, counting down.
TTTCGCCGTGTTAAATGTGCACTGTGACACATCACTTTGTCACTCTGTTGCATTTACATATCTTTGAAAACAGTAAAGTATAAAGTCCACTGCATCAGTCCGTAACTATTTCAAGTATCGAAGCCTTGATTTCCATAGTTAGAAACGTTGTACAATGAGTGAGTTAAGTATTGAATTTCGTGCAATTTTGCGTTATTGCTGGATAAAGGATTAAAAGCTACGGATCAAGAAATATGCGAAGTGAAAGGTGCGGGACCAGTCTTCATTCGTGCTGCTCGAGCTTGATCAAAAAGTTCAAAGGTGGTGACACAAGCCTCGAAAGTAAGCCGCGATAAGTTCGGCCAATATCGGTAGATCGCAACATTTTGTGCCACGCTGTTGAAGCTGATCCATCGACAAGCACTCGCAGGCTCTCGTCTGAACTCGGCTGATCACAAGAAACTATAGTGCGACATCTGCAAGGCATCGTTAAGGTAGCCAGGAGTTGCTGATGTGTTCCACATGAACTGATTACTGAACAAGCAAACCGTCGTAACGAAGTCCTTCAGAAAACTCTTTGCTAATCCACCCGAGGACAGTTTCATCAAGCGAATAGTTACGTGCGATGAAAAAATTATCTTTTTTAGCAATCCGAACACCGAAAAGTAGTGGCTTGACCAGGCTGCATTTCCTGTGCCAAAAGAGGCACCTTTCGAAACAAAGACAATTTTGTGTTTGGTGGAATTTTGACGATGAACTTCGAAGCGATTCCCGATGGACGTGCCATCAATGCCGATCACTACTCGGCACAACTGGAGCGCATGCACTCTGTGATGTTTCACAGCTATCCAGGGTTGGTAAACAGATATCAGGTACTCCTCCGACAAGACAACGCAAAACCGCATTTCAAAGAAAACTTCGAGAATTGGCAACTGAATTTCTTTCCAGCCAGCGTATAGTTCGGAACTAGTTCTTTCCGGCAAACACCTTTTTTTCTCCATGGCACATTTTCTTCGGTGTAGACGGTTTCAAACATTTCAAGAAGTCTAAAACGAATGTCAAGAGTTTTTCACCTCCGAGGACCAGGCATGATATAAAAAGAGGAACAACTGGTGAACAGATGGCTGCGAATTTTTGAAAATGATGGTTTGTAATTCGCTGAGTAAGGTTCGTTATTTGTGTTGCATCATTTCTCAATTACACCATAAAACTCACACTCTTATGAATCACCATAGTATTTGGAAGCAACGTGATAAATAATGATGGAAACGTATCATTAGTGTAAATTTTGTTATTAACAAAACACTACATTAATTATATACAGAATGATAAGATGTTAACACATTTCGCTTTTCGACATTTCTTACACCGCCAAGATGATAGCACGTCCCATTTGGCAGCATAAAAAGCCGTTAACCTCAGATTTACTTTTCAAGTCCCAACTGTGCCAGCAAATGAAAAGTCACTTGTTCCTACCCAATTCTTGATGAGAAAGATGATCTCGTTGACTTTAGAACGATCGGCATCAGCTGGATGAAACTCTCTCTTAACAGCGTTCCCCCAACCTACTTTGAGACCTTGGAATCCGTGTGATGTGGCTGTTTAACCTATTATGTGAAAAAAATTGCCCCTCCACGGTTAAAAAAACTCTGACCTTAGTGATAAAGCTTGAAATCAATGCCTTTATCTGACCTTAGTGATAAAGCATGACATCAATGCCTTTATCTGACCTTAGTGATAAAGCATGACATCAATGCCTTTATCTGACCTTAGTGATAAAGCATGACATCGATGCCTTTATCTGACCTTAGTGATAAAGCATGACATCGATGCCTTTATCCGACCTTAGTGATAAAGCATGACATCGATGCCTTTATCCGACCTTAGTGATAAAGCATGACATCGATGCCTTTATCCGACCTTAGTGATAAAGCATGACATCGATGCCTTTATCCGACCTTAGTGATAAAGCATGACATCGATGCCTTTATCCGACCTTAGTGATAAAGCATGACATCGATGCCTTTTTCCGACCTTAGTGATAAAGCATGACATCGATGCCCTTTTCCGACCTTAGTGATAAAGCATGACATCGATGCCTTTATCTGACCTTAGTGATAAAGCATGACATCGATGCCTTTATCTGACCTTAGTGATAAAGCATGACATCGATGCCTTTATCTGACCTTAGTGATAAAGCATGACATCGATGCCTTTATCTGACCTTAGTGATAAAGCATGACATCGATGCCTTTATCTGACCTTAGTGATAAAGCATGACATCGATGCCTTTATCTGACCTTAGTGATAAAGCATGACATCGACGCCTTTATCTGACCTTAGTGATAAAGCATGACATCGACGCCTTTATCTGACCTTAGTGATAAAGCATGACATCGACGCCTTTATCTGACCTTAGTGATAAAGCATGACATCGACGCCTTTATCTGACCTTAGTGATAAAGCATGACATCGACGCCTTTATCTGACCTTAGTGATAAAGCATGACATCGACGCCTTTATCTAACCTTAGTGATAAAGCATGACATCGACGCCTTTATCTAACCTTAGTGATAAAGCATGACATCGACGCCTTTATCTAACTTTAGTGATAAAGCATGGCATCAATGCCTTTATCTAACCTTAGTGATAAAGCATGACATCAATGCCTTTATCTGACCTTAGGGATAAAGCATGATATCGATGCTTTCATCTGACCTTGCCAACTCTGACCTTAGTGACAAAGCATAACAGCAATGCCTTTATCTGATCTTAGTGATAAAGCATGAAATCAATGCCTTTATCTAACATTAGTGATAAAGCATGACATCAATGCCTTTATCTGACCTTAGGGATAAAGCATGATATCGATGCTTTTATCTGACCTTGCCAACTCTGACCTTAGTGACAAAGCATAACACCAATGCCTTTATCTGATCTTTGTGATAAAGCATGAAATCAATGCCTTTGTCTAACATTAGTGATAAAGCATGACATCAATGCCTTTATCTGACCTTAGGGATAAAGCATGATATCGATGCTTTTATCTGACCTTGCCAACTCTGACCTTAGTGGCAAAAGGGGCGGGGGTGGCTCAGTCGGTAGCGCGCCAGGCTCGTAATCTGTAGTTCCCAGGTTCGAGTCCCAGCTGGGTCAGCGTTGAGATTTATCTCCGCAAAATTCCCCGCCCTGCCCACGGTCAGTAGGGGACACCGATGGGCTTGGAAAGGCCGCCGTCCGTCGGATGGGACGTTAAGCCGTGGCCCCGTGTGCGGGAGAGCCATACCCTGTGCACGTTAAAGAACACGCTGGATGGCCTTGACGGGAGGCTACCATCTGTCTCCCAACAGCTTGTTCCAGTGGGTCCCGTCCCCCAACCTTCTCTGAGCCTTCGGGGTCCATGTGACCTGGCCATTTAGCCCATGGTGTGCAAAAAAGTGCCGCTCAGAGGTAAAACAACCCAACCCAACTTAGTGACAAAGTATGACACCAATGCCTTTATCTGACCTTAGTGATAAAGTACGTCAACGATCTTAAACAGGTTGTTATCTTTCGGATGGGACGTTGAGCCGTATCCATGTGCAGGAAAATCAAGTAATACCCCCCTTAATGAACACGTTGAGTGGTCTTGACAGGAGGTTTCCATCTCTTACCTGCTGTCCATTAGATCTCCTTCCCATATCTATCTCTGAGACCTTGGGGTCTTTGTGACTTGTACATTCCATTCGACTGCGTGCAAACAAAAGTGTCGCTGAGAGGCGAAATAACTCAATTATTGCCACCCTACATTTTTTCTCTCGAAAATAGAACACCTTCTTAAAGATTCGGAACACTCGAAGTTCTGTTCCAAGTTCTCCAAGTCTCTCAGTTCTTGTAGAAATATAATGTTCGTAACAATTCTCAAAGGCCTCTCTTTACCTACTCTGATCTGAAGTATAGGGGCTTAAATGACCTGGAATTTAGCTCAAAAGGTAACCAAAGGAGCCTCTAAATGAATTTACAACCCATTAATACTTAGAAAAGGTCGACAAATTTCATCTATTTTTTTAAAAGTAATCCGTGGTGAGTGCACAGTTAAGGGCTCGATCACGAATCAGTAATAAAAGAATGACCCAGAGTGTTAGGCGGTTCTCGTCTTAAGGATTCGGTGTAACTTAGGACCAGAAATAATTACGCTATCATAAAAGGAAAGCATTAAGTGACATCCTTATCATTAAGATAATCAACCGGAAAAGCTAACGACGCACCGAAGATATTTCGGAAGCAGTACTAATTATAGAAGAGGAGGAAAAAAAAATAATAAATATGTAGCCATACTAATTGCTATCCTGATATAAACGCAAAGATAAAGTAACAAAATTTAATGACAAATGTATTCGGGAGCGAGCTCTAATAATTGGAAAGAGGTATGGGAGTGTTACACAATACTCTGATTCGCAAGTGTGACAGCTGGGCTTACTTCGAAACCGTTAATTTTCAGGTCTTCTGGGTGATTTTTTTTGCCACTTTCAGTTGTGATTCGGGGCTCGTTCGAAATCTCCATTTGCGGATTACCTTTAAAACGATTTAAGGGAATGAGCAACAGGAAGTGACAAATGCGAGAAGTCATTAAAACGATATTCGATGTTGCCATTAATAGCAGAGGGGAAGTGTTTCTATTTGCGTGATCATTGCGTAAGATTAGCGTTTTTTTCCCTCAAGTAGAAGATGGTAAAAATGTATCAAAGATGTTATTTCTAATTCTCTTCCTCCTATTTCACCATCTGCACATTATTTTACATCATTCGTCACTTCTTTAGACTTTTTTAAACCTGTGCTATCCAACTTTCTGAAATTGACCAAGTTTCAATTTTGGGTAGAGAACTGGTAGAATTAGTCTCCTTTTGGTATTAAAGAGAAATACTAAAAGAGGTAAAAACTCTCAGCTCTATGTCGTATAGGAAAGTAAAAATAAATAAAATACCCACTCAAGCAGCTGCTTGCCACAGAGTTCTGACAGGAGGCTGTCAGTTTATACGCCGTAGTAGGTCTGTGAAGATGATGGGACCTCAGCAGAAAAGCAACACAAACATCCATGCCTTACCCGGGGCTTGAACTCAGGCCCTTTGATTAGTAGCCAAGCATGCTAACAGACTGTCTTTATGTAGTTGACGACAAATTCGAAGTCTTGCTCTATAATTAAGTCAAAATAAAGTCAGCTCCAGGAGTTGACTCATTTTGACTCAGTTGCAGTCGATTCATTTTGACTTAAATTGCAGTGGACTTATTGTGATTCATATTGATTGAAGGTTGATAGGTCAACTCATTTTGACTCACATTGATTGAAGGGTTGGTAAGTCCACTCATTTTGACTTAAATTGGAGAGGACTCATTTTGACTCGAATTGATTTAAGTCGACTCATTTTGATTTAACTGGATATGACTCATTTTTATTAGTATTGATTGAAGTCGATTCATTTTGACTCGAATTGATTTAAGTCGACTCATTTTGATTTAACTGGATATGACTCATTTTTATTAGTATTGATTGAAGTCGATTCATTTTGACTCGAATTGGAATCGACTCATTTTCATTTAAATTGGAGTAAACTCATTTTGATTCGCATTGAAATCGACTCATTCTGACTAAAATTTGAATTGACTCGTTTGGACTCACGTTGAAGTCGACTGGAGTTGATTAATTTTGACTCCAACTGGAGTCTATTCTTTCTTCCTGCAAACCCTTCAACTGTATTACACTAACTGCCTTGGCTTTCAGATTTGAATCATAAATTTGTTCAGAATTTTTTTTTATATGAGAAGAGTTTCTTGCCAAAGTTAAAACCCAACACATCACATTCATTGTGATAAGATATCGCAGCATTTTTCATTCATATGTTTCACAAATTTTGTTTTCAAGTCTAGATTTTCGAGACCGTATTTGGAAATCTGAAGAGAACTCGCCCATTATTCTCTTTTTTTTCGGAAGCCAACAATTCCAAGTTTCTGATTTGGCAACCCGCCCGAAATTTGAAAGAAGCATGGTGTGTGGGAGACTCTTATTGTAATTTAAAACCGTCCCAAGATTGCAAATAGATAACATCTTAATTGTGAGTCTCTCATTTAAAGCAAAGAATCGGGATAAACAGTTGATAAACAGCAAACTTCCATTAATATCCATTGCAGAACTTCCCTGTTTTTTCGCCCATTACACCCACATTATGGGACCAGATCTCGGCACCAAACACTCCACCTATCCATCTTGACGAAACTTTTTTCCTCCTCCTCTCCCTGCTTCCTTCATTTTCATCTTCGTTCTTTCTGTGCGACAGGGTCTGCACATGCTTCAGCTATAGTCTCGCCATCAGGAGTAGCAGCTTGACATTGATGAATGGGTTGGTAGGTAGCGCTGCTGTCGTCTCCTCGCCTTGACAACAAGGTCTGCTTACCGGACCAGTGAATAGGTGGGCAGCCGTTTACCGTTGCCTTGCTGTTTAACTGAATAAATTCCGGATAGAAGAAGGTGTACGAAACTCCGAAAAGATCGTAACTGTATTATGTTGCACTATTTTGTGCATTTTTTTCATGTTTATGTGGTGTGCGAGTATGTGGTTTTTGTGCACTTAAATGTTGTATCAAATGTCACTCCCATGCCGGTTTCTATGAGATAACTCTCTACTGAAGGTTCTCTGATGTGATGTCACTAGTTCAGAGTTATAGGAAGATGAAGAGTAAAGTATTTGCCCCGTTTTCTTTCGTGTCAGTTTCTGCAACTGAACTCTCAATGTGTTTATGAGTATGTTTCTTATGTTTGTTTTACTGAAGGAGGTTTGGATTGTTTCACCTCAGCGACCGTTTTTGGCACACAATGTGCTAAATGACCAGGTCATGAGAACTCCATTGCCTCAGAAAAGTTTGGAGAAAGGGTATTCACGGGACAGCTGTTAGGAGATAGATGGAAGCAATTTAGAGTGAAGGCCATCTAGCGCGTTCTTTAACTAGAACAGAGTATGGCTGTCTTGCACACGGAGCCACGACTTTATTATGTTCCATTCTAGGGACAGCAGCCTTACTACCCATCGGTTCCCCTTTTATAGGGCAGGGCGGGCATTTAATGGGAATAAATCTCAACGCTGGCACAGATGGGACTCGAATGAAGGTGTAGATTACAAACTTCGCGCGCTAACGATTGAACCAGTACCTCCCCTAACTGATGGAGACGATGAAGCAGACTGTTTGGGCATCTACTGCTATTGCATTTAACTGTCTCTGTGACTGAATAGGTAGAGTGTTTCTCTGGACTTGAATTCAAATCTTGGATGAGGCAAGGCTGTCTTTTTTTCCAGGGTTATGTTGACTTCCTGACGCGGTATTTCCTGCCATCCTAACACGTTAATCTCCATGGCTTATCGTGTTAACATTCTCCTGTCATACCTCCGCTGTACGAGCTGTCTACGAAAAACATTTCTCTTTGATGCAACGTTTTCTAAGTTAATTGTTTGAATTGCTTTAACTCACACAATGAACTTAATGGCCTGGTCACAAGGACTCCGAAGTCTCAAAGCTAAATAAGGGAGATAAACCCACATGACAACTTTTACGAGACAGATGGAAGCCTTCTGTCAAGACCAATATGCGTGTTTGGGTATGGATCTCCTGCTCATGATGTCGCGGCTTTATGTCACACTAGATGGACGGCGGCTTTTTCAAGTCCATCGATATTTCTTTTCTCATTGAGGCAGACGGAGGTTGGAGGAAAAAACATCAACCAAGGTACATTAAGAACTTGAATCAGGAAGCATAATTTATTTTGGAAGAAATACAGCTCTTTTTTCATGATTTTCTTGGCTTTCTGATAAGCACCTGTCTCTCTCTCTATGATGTATTTTAACGACATACATTATATTGATAGAATCCTATCAGACATCTGTGAACCAGTGCGCTGCTTGAGTTTGATCTTTGATGCGAAGTAAATAGCCTATAAAATAGAGTAAACAACACGACTAAGCAGTTAAATAATGCGAATTACATCTCCCAATAGTCTCTTCATTGATTGTACTCGATATTGATCATTGCTTGAATAGTTAAACTTGAGCAATAAAATAAAGGCTAATTACTTATGTTCATTAATCATGTCGCTACAAAAGCTAAATCTTGCACCACATGACTAATTATAAGAACAGGTTACTTTGATAAAACGATCCAAATTTAATAGCAAATGTGTGACCTAAGCACAATCAATGTTTCAGACTTATAAAACGATCGAAGTTTTTTTTTTATTTTTACTCGGTATTTATTCAAGATGACCATCTTTTCAAGTCGTCTACTTGTCTGAATTAAGATCCCTTTTGCCTTTACGGGATCGTAAAATACTTATTAATAATAAAATCTATGAAGTTGAGAAATATAGGAATGGTCATAAGCAAGTCTGGATGGAGAAAAAAATAAGGTGTAGGGGTGGACACGCTACACAATCGAGCCTGAAAAAGATAAGAGGGGCAAAAGACTGTATGTATTTCCATTGCAGCATAAAATTTCTCCCTACATTCCAGAGGTTTTTAAAAATAATCTTGAGAAATGCGTGGAATATGCGCAAGTTAAATGATTTTTGACCTTCAATTACTCTTACTAGAATTCTTAAGTTGGGGGAAGGCTTTTCTCATCTTCCGGCCCTGATCATAAGAAACACGGAAGTTTACTTCCTCCGAATGTATGCCGTTCTCTTGGCTCGGCCGGAAGCGCCAGGATTATAATCTGCAGTTCCAGTTGTGCTAACGTTGCGAGTTATCTCCGCAAACCTCGACTCTGCCAGCGATGAGAAAGAGGACACGTTTGGGATTGGAAAAACCGTCGTTCATCGGATGTGATTTTAAACCGAGACTCCGTGTGCAGGTTAAGGGACATGCTGGATGGCGTTGATGGGAGGCTTCCATCTGACCGCTCTCCTGCTTTGTCTGAGCCCATTTAGCCCGTTGTGTGAAAAAAGTTCTGCTCAGAGGTAAAACAATCCAACTGGATAAGGCTAAAAAACTATTTCTTTCTAATAATTCTAAAAATTCTCTACCAAGTTCAAAAAAATTACTGTCATCGGCAGCAGCACTTAAACATCATCCATCTAGCTTTTCAGTCGAATGAAAAAACTGTTTCTAACCTTTCCAAAAACATGCATAAAATTTTCTTTTAATGCATGGCGAAAAAAAACCATTCTCGATTCATTGTTCTCTAATAGCAATGATCCTTTCTCGGCTTTTAAGTGTCATTATTTTGAATATCTGATGGATGGAGTCTCCCCGATGAAGCGAGAGTTCCCATTCTCGTCAATGCCATTCTAGCCTTTGCGTCTCACCCGTGGCTAAATTTGGAACAGAATTCTCTCCTCGAAAGTGTTTCTATAACAGTTAATTATCCGAGCGAAGATAATACGAGTTCGCTCTCGCTTCCAATTACTTGGGTACAGAGAAACGAGTAGCCATCGGTAGAGCTAGCACCTTCCACCATCGCCACAGCGCGGGAGCTTTCTAGTGAAGTGTTAGTTAATGGTGGTGATTGGTTGCTGACGGGCCAGGCCTTTTCGGTTGGGTATGCCCACTTAGCATAAGACATGCACGCATTGAACAGACTGAATGGCTTTCAGTTTCTGAATATAGACTGGACACAAAATGTTAGTCGATAACGTAGCTTAAGACTAATCTGTGTTGCTGATAGCAGAGGCAAAAGACTACGGAGACTCGGAAAAAAATCGCACTATGGAAGAAACGATGAATACTAGCTAACATACTGTATCAAATATGCTATTTCTTTTATGTTTTAACATGAAACTGAAACTGTTATGTGTTTGCAATTTTGTTTCTGATGTAGAAACTTAACAAAAATTCCAAGTTCTGTTGTTTGACTATTTTTTAACGGGACAAGATTCAAGACCAGTTTATTTTGGGGGCGGGGGTGGCTCAGTCGGTAGCGCGCCAGGCTCGTAATCTGTAGTTCCCAGGTTCGAGTCCCAGCTGGGTCAGCGTTGAGATTTATCTCCGCAAAATTCCCCGCCCTGCCCACGGTCAGTAGGGGACACCGATGGGCTTGGAAAGGCCGCCGTCCGTCGGATGGGACGTAAAGCCGTGGCCCCGTGTGCGGGAGAGTCATACCCTGTGCACGTTAAAGAACACGCTGGATGGCCTTGACGGGAGGCTACCATCTGTCTCCCAACAGCTGTTCCAGTGGGTCCCCTCCCCCAACCTTCTCTGAGCCTTCGGAGTCCATGTGACCTGGCCATTTAGCACATGGTGTGCAAAAAAGTGCCGCTCAGAGGTAAAACAACCCAACCCAAGACCAGATTAAACATTTCTAGAGCTCATCTTATCGGAAATTATTTATAAACTAACAAGTTAATAAACAAACGAATAAATATGAATTTTAGTGAAACTTTCTTTTTTATGTGCATCACTGCTTTCTGCCTACAATGTCATTTTTAAGATATAAGTCACTAGTATTTTGAATGGATAACCGATAGCGAATTATTCATATGCTTCTTAGTTAGCAACTAGTTCAAATATATATATTACTGTATCTAATTTCAAACGTTTGATAAGTGCAAAAACAAACATATTAATTTCTATTTAAATAATGCAAGGTCTTAAGCAGCCTAAAGGCTTTCTCTGTTTTGGGATTCGGAACTATAGCTCCCCTCCCTCATATACGCACAGTTCTTAAGGCCGAACACACGTTCTCTTAAAAAGGGAAGATGGTGTAGAGACTTCTTGGGACTACTGGGCATTTCTGATCGTTGGGTTTCGATTAACAAGACTACTGTAATTGCCATTTGTTAGAATAGGAATCGCCAACTCAAACTTAGTGAAGAGCCACTAGAAGGAAAATTATACTTTTAAAGAAAATATCTTGAGTAAAAAACTGTTAGAAGACAGATGAAAGCCTCCCCTTCAAACATCCCCAGCGCGTTTTTTAACGTGCACAGGGTATGGTTCACTTGCGAACGAGATTACGACTTCAGGTCCCATCCAATGGACTGAGCATCTCCAAGCCCATCAGTGTTTCCTTTTGCGCCTAGGGCTCTATGTAGGTGTTGGCGGAGTTAGACTCAACGCTGGTCAAGTTGAGATTTGAACTTGGAAACTGAAGAATAGGAGACTGACGCGCTACGACTGAGTCAACCCCGCCCCTCAAGAGGGAGAGACAATGAGGGTAACATTACTAATATCCAGTTGAGTAGATTATTTCGAGGCGGGCGTGCCAGACTTGTAATCTGATGTTCTCAAGTTCGAATCCCAACCGGGCATGCGTTGAGAATTTCTCCAACTCCTATTCTACTCTTCAGCAAGAAAAGTGATACCATTAGTTTTGGAAAGGTGGCCGTCCACCAGATGGGACTTTAAGTCGTGGCCCGTGTGTACATTAAAAACGTGTTGGTGGTCTTGAAGGTAGGAGGGGGGGGGGGCTTCCATCTGTTTCCTAACAGTTGTTCGGTGGATCCCTTTCCCCAACCTTCCATTTAGCCCTTGACTTGGTCATTTAGCCCATTGTGCAAAAAATTTCGGTCAGAGGTAAAACAACCAAATACAACAACTCTCTAAAGTTTGCTGTGATAGTATATAACTTGAACCCTTTGTAAGAAAGGTACCAGGAAATTTCAAATTTTTATTTCTAGAAGCATATGGTAGCTTAGTTATTAGATAGTGCCATTATCAGAATAATTGCTGAATTGGATGCAGTCATTAATCACTATTAAGCACATTCTTGTATGGAGAAAGCTTAGTCATTAATCACTATTAAACACATTCTTGTACGGAGAAAGCTTCAGTTCTTTATAAGTCATGTTGTCCGAAACCAGTTTTCCATTTGAATTACTGTCCCGTGGCCGAGTGGTTAGCGTGCGTGGCTACTGATCAAAGGGATCTGGATTCGAGCCCCGGGTAAGGCATGGATGTTTGTATTGTCTTTTTGCTGAGCTTCCGCCATCTTCACAGACCTTCTAATGTGGCGTATTAAACTGACAGGTTCCTGTCAGACTTCTGTGGCAAGCAGCTGCTTGAGGAAATATTATTTTTTTTATTATTTATTCATCATCATCATCCTAATGCAGCCATGGGCTACGGAGGTCCAACCAGACCGTGCAATTTAGTTCTCCAAGCATGTCTGTCCTGAGCTACATCTGCTGCATCCGGCCACTGCACACCAATTCTAACAAGGTCCTGTTTGACATTGTCTGCGCACCGCATCCTAGGTCTCCCCTTCTTTCTGAGACCTTTAGGTTGAACTATTCATAATCCTATTTGCCAATCTATAATTATCCATACGGACAACATGGCCAAACCAACGGAGTCTCTCTGCACACAATATGCTGCTTAAAGGAGTGTCCGACTCCTTTGCCTAAATGTTTTTATTGCTCAGAATTGAATGCCTTTTCGTAAATGGAAATCACCTTAGAAAACAAATAAACCTATTATAACAAACACTTATTTTAGTTTTCAGGTTAAGATTAGGATAAGATTAAAATGATTAGGTTTTTTTTTTCAAGTGAAAACAAAAAGCTAAAAATTCGGCAACATTGTAGCAGCTTGCACTGTGAATGTGAGGACTAATGCATGTTGAAAAGAACTGCTTTGAAACGAGGTGTAAACTCTTGCAAAATTATTCGAAAAACGTCTGCACAAAATTAGGGATTGTTCGTTTATGGTAAAAAGAACAAAAAATGTCGTCTCCACATATCCCAATGACATCCTTAGGCGACAGGATATTGCTTCTTTATGTACAATGAGTCTAATATGTATCAAACAATTTTCTGCTGACAGGCCTTTCTTCCATCACAGTAAAAGCCACTGCCTGCAGCTAAAGTTTCGGTCATCTTGCCATAATGGCGAAGCAAGTCATCGTAGCAGGAGGCAGGCAAGACAAAGCCATGCTATGGGTCTCGGTCATCACGATGGGGAAGGTAGAACACTCCTCCGAAACCGGAAGTCACTCTGGTGCCGCCGACAATGAATCAATGAGCAACTAAAGGAGTGTGCTGGTGGTAGGATACACGTGCCGAGCGGGCGATCACGTGACACCACCACTCCCTAGGATCGATATCGTCTCGCCAGACCGTCGTCAACTGTTCGGCGGCGGGTCATGCAGGCGTTTGTCTGTCGCCGGGGTCAGCAGTGTGTCGCATGCTGCTGTGTGTGTGCTTGCTTGTCCAAGAGCCGTAATGGGGAATCAAGGGATTCAGACGAAGAGAGGGAATGGTGTCGCCACGAGCAATGGTGGTGGCGCCCACTGTTGCATAGCAAGCAGAATGCCATCCAAATGGCAAAGTTTGGTTGGCGGATATGGAAAGATTACACACGTGGTGGACATGGACGCGTGTTGGTCATCAGACCTGTCTAAGCGATATTATTTCTTTGCAGCATCCACTGAAACAACAATCGACCAAGTCATCATTAAACTTAGGAATTACAATTATTGCGCAGAATGAGTCTGTGTTTATAGGTGTGTCTCTCTCTCTGGCTTTCCAACTTTAAGTATCTGAAAGACGGAACTTGCTGCTTCTGTCAACGCAAAAATCATTAAATATCAGAAGAAATTCCTTATTTCAGTTATGTTACTTATTATTACAATACTTAAGAACACAATACAATAGAGAAGCAGACTGCTAAGAAAGTAGTGTTTTGTTTTTGAAAAGGAATAAGAATCGTAAGCAGTATTTTCCAATATTTTTTTTCGTTTCGTTGTCGAATTATTAAAAACAATTTGAACACACCGTCCTGGTGGTAGAGTAGTTAGTGAGCTTGGCTGCTGATCGAAGAGACCCGGATAAAGTATGGGTGTTTCTTTTCTCTGTTGTCTCTCTCCTTAGAGACCTTAATGGCAACTGTCTATACTGACAAGCTGCTGTCAGACCTCTGTAGCAAACAGCTGTTGCTTGACGAGTATTTTTGAGCACATTCAAAACTTTATTTATTTTATCAGGCCTGGATTTATAAAAAAATGGGTGGGTGGGTGGCTAAATAACTGGAATGAGCTGGAACACACCAGAAAGCCATTCCAGTTTACAGCAGAACTTTGTTTAATCGATCTATACTGGAGGATGGTTGGATCAGATAAGCCGAAAAGTCCGATATACGAGGTGTTACAAACTTGTTAAAACCCTTCAGAAGGTACTGTAATAAAATGCACTGTTAATTTCTCAGAATCATATGTTCTCATTCCACACACCCATTTCATTTCGCGATATGAAAATAGTCGCATAATTTTCCGCTCTATAGCGAAAACTTTTAAAAAACAGTTTAAGGGACCATAATTCGAAGAAACCGATGGCGGAAATTAACAATTAATTACCTCATTTAAAATTCTACTGAAAAAAACAAAACCCGTCACCGAGTGGTTAGCGCGCTTGGCTACTGATCTACGGGACCTGGATTCGAGCCCTGGGTAAGGCATGGATGTATGTGTCGTTTTTCTGCTGAGGTCCTGCCATCCTCTCAGACCTTCTACTGTGGCATATAAACTGACAGGCTCCTGTCAGACTTCTGTGGCAAGCAGCTGCTTGAGGGGGTATTTATTTATAAACTAAGAAAATTCAGTAACCAAATCTACTGATTCTTCTCTAAGAAGTGTACAGCATTTTGCGGAAAGCTGAGAAGTCATCTATACTGGAGGATGGTTGGATCAGATAAGCCGAAAAGTCCGATATACGAGGTGTTACAAACTTGTTAAAACCCTTCAGAAGGTATTGTAATAAAATGCACTGTTAATTTCTCAGAATCATTATGCACTGTTAAATTCTCAGAATCATTTCCCATAATCTCACTATTCGTATCCTTCCAAAATCAATGGTCATCCGACACATGGGCTGATCAAGAATTTTCTGTATTTTCTCATATATTCTTCTTCTCAAATAGTGCAATCTGTATCGTTTCCTCTCTATTAAAATTTCTGTTTGTAAAAAGCAGTGTATCGTTTCCTCTCTATTAAAATTTCTGTTTGTGAAAAGCAGTTTCAGAAAAGAATTTCAGTGTCCTTTTAAAAATATATTCTTTCAAAATGCAGTTAATAACTATTTTTTCGCCTCCGGCTTTAAAGTACTCCAGGGAGGGGGGGGGGTTCTATTTATTTCTGTAGATACGAATCTATAGACAAGCATAATTTTAATAACAAAATCAAACTCTCAGTTATCAATTTTTCCTTAATTCAGAAGGACCATTAAGTTTTTAAATTTTATTTAATTGACCGAATATTTATGTAGAACTCATATTAAACATTATTGGAGTTAATAAGTGGAAATGAGAATTTGCACAGAGGAGAGTACAAAATATCCCCTTTGAAGTCTAAAACTTAATGAAACAGGGAATCTTCTATCTGCGACTCCGTCGTCTATATTAATAATATAATGGAGTGAGCTGTAACTTCCTAGAAACCTTTTATACACCAATGAGTGTAAAAAAAAAAACTTCAATTTAACCCGAATGTTTCAAAACTAAGTAATATCAACAACTAGCTGATGTTTTACAATCTTCAGAAAAGTTTGTAAAAGGAAATTAATATTTCTCGACTTCTTCCTTATTCAGTAGTCTGCAATAGACCAAATGAGGCGGGGTGCATCTTAAAACAGTAAATACATCCATCTCCTTGCAATAAAGGGTAAACTATTAAGTAATGTAAGATCTATTATTTAATTCATTATTATATCTCTTTACTATTATTTTACTTTAGGTAATAGAATGTTCGCATTAAGTGTTAATCACGTGGTAATATATGAGACCAACCAACAATTATTTTTACATTCTCTTTTGGGTAAATGAAAAATGTTTTTTTAACTAGAGTAATTACTGAATAAAAGAGGAACTTTGAGTCCTATGTGCAGCTTTATTATAACATCTTAAATGCATTGACAAGGACAAATAGCGATCAAGTCAACAAACAGTATAATCACGAGAGTTCCTGGTGGATATTTTATTTATATATAACTTATATATTTTATTTATATATAACTTTATATTTATTTATAAAAGAAGTAACAATGTCGCATAAAGAGTTTATTTCATTTCTAGATGTACAGTTCCAGTTCACATTCGTTTTCATTCTTTCCCATTCTGTTCCCATTACCGTTTATATGAAAAAGAGAAAAGCAAAGTATGTTATTTTAGGGATGAAGTTTCAAAACGTTTGAATCTGCCTACTGCTCAAATCGGTCAATAAAAGAATGAATTTCTCTGGAAATGCCGCTTATGGGTTATATCTTCTTTCCTGTTTTCAACTCTCCATTCGGCATTGCTTATTTTTCAATTATTTAGTGCATTGTTATTCAAATTGTGTTAAGCAGCCCATTTTCATTTGCTTTGCAAACGACCATGGTATCAGGAAATAATTTGTAATAATAATTGCAAAATCAGACATAAATTTATGTAAATAATGTATGTTTATAAATAATCTATGTTTTAAAAAGTTTCATATCTGCATTTGAAAAGTACACTTTTACTATGTAGAGGTACCGCGATAAATTGGATTTAGATTAGATTAGTTACAAAGATGTTAAAAACCACGATTTAGTGTAACATTTGACATTCAATCTAAGCGGAATTTTGCTCTGGAAAGTGATTCCCATTTGCTACCGTAATGCAATTCATCCAAATTATGAGTAACCAGTGATTTATGCTTTGATAGAATTTCCTATTCTATATATAGCTTATTAAAAGCAAAGACATCGAAATACGATATGCCTACTTTCACAAAAGAATTATGTTTGCTAAAAGTTTAATAGATGAATTGTAGTTGGAAAATAAAGCTAAAACTTTCGAAGACAATAATTCGCATATTAAAGAGACTATTTACGGCCAAGCATCTATACGAACAAAGTTATTCTTTAAATTCGGGTAATATATATTTCTGGTAAAAAAAAATAAATTTCAGCTAGGCTAAAAACGGTTTTAAATGCTAAGGAGTTATGCTTCCCATTCGAGATGCAATTTACCCACGAAAGTTCAAAAGAACAAGACGAAAAAAATGAACAAAGTTTTAGACATTTCCTTACAAGAAGTCTTGAAAGGACATGATACTCACGCACAGGTTTTGATACTCACGCACAGAGCATTGAGTATCAAGACTCAATGATAACATGGCACCGAAGGCGATCCTTTATAGGCAAAGGATTCGACAGCCAACACATTATCGCAACGGTACTCAGCCATTGACTAAGCACACACACAACTTGGCCGTATGCCATCCATCAAAGTCACATATCCCGACGCCTTCCCCATCCTCTCTACCCGCCAGCCCCCTACCGAACTCGTGGACAGTGGGCTCTCTTGTGTAGCCTGATTGCTGTGGAAATGTGCCAAGCCCAGAAATGGCATTTGGTTACACTAAATGTATCTCGTATCAATAAACTAATGTCTAAACGGAGCTCCAGAAACCAATCATATATGTGCAAGACAGAAACCACCAAGTTGTCACCGAATAGAGCGACATTTGGGTTTCAGCGGTGACGCAAGACTGTGGTCGACGTGTCGCGAATTTGATACCAGCGAGATAGGGGGGAAATGGGTGCCAATGGAGACAGGAACATCTAAGAGACTGAGTAACGTTTACAGCTATTCTTTTAAAGGTTAATATTATTCGACAGGTCCTGGTCTAAAAAAACAATGGAGGAAGAAGAAGATGGGTGGTGCAAGTGATTAGATTATAAGTCAGAACGCCGGTCTGGTATTTTGTTTTCAAAAATAATTCCCATCAATTAGTGCAATATATGTTGCTCGATTATAACGATCCTTTAAAAATCTATTTTTACAAAAATATAATGTAGGAATATGTTTACTCTATTTTTACGCCTGCGTTAAGATTAGTAAATTTCTCCAGGTTGGAAGATAATACATTGTTGTCTCATACCCACTTTTCAAATTAGGCCCTGATAATTCTGCCACATTTTGAAACTATTTGTACTGGAATAAAGATTTATGGTTGGCTAAGCTTTCGGATTCGAACTCCAAATAAGGCGTGGAGGACTTCACTTCCTGCTTAGACTATGTTGGACAATGACCCTTTTACATCGGCTGGATTGATTCTGATCGTGTCAGTTCCCCCTGGCACTTTGAAATGTTTTCCTTTTCACTCGAAATAATTTAAAGTTCTTGGCATCTCACCATATTCGTGACAAAATTTCCATGTCACAGATAAGTAACATCGATAATATTCCACGCACAGAGCTGTCCAGTGCAGTGCTTGAAATCTGCTGCTTGAATCTGTGAGCTTTCCTAATTTTACGTACTGTGCGCATTACCTAAATAATTATTAGAATTATCTTGTCGAGGATCTTATAAGGGATTTAAGCCGACTTCAAGAATCATGATTATGTGGAGTAGCGTATTAAAAACTCACTCTATATTGAAATTGAAGGTCTGAATAATGTATATCATTTAAAATAATCCCTCCAAAAAAAAAAGAGATTTCAGACATGTCCCATCCTTTCCTCTTTGCAAATACGTTGCCCTATAAAATATTGAAAAATTTCCGTGTTATGTCAACGGGAATCTATATTTGACTGAAGATAAAGAAATCAAATCAAATATTTTTAATGCAGGATTTTCAACAATGTTCTTAGTATGTACAGAATTATGAAAGCTGGAAGTACGGTTAGCGTACTTGGCTGCTAATCAAGAGACCTGGGTCCGAGCCCGGTAAGGCATGGATGTTTGAGTTGTTGTTCGCAGACCTTATACTATAGCGTAGGGGTTCTCAAAGTGGGGTACATGGTAAAATTTTTTGGGAGAGCTCAAAAGTCGCTAAATCTAGCAACAAAGTAAAAATAACCATTGTTATACTATAACTATAGTTTTATCTATCTATACAAGGGTTACGCCAGTTACATACACATTTCCAGGGGGTACGTGAAACATAAAAGGTTGAGAACCACTGCTATAGCGTATAAACTGTCACGTTCCTGCCAGACCTCTATGGCAAGCATCTGCTTGAAGGGTATTTTGCTTTATAAAAATCACTCCTAATTATCTAATATCGCAATAATCCTTACTCAAACTTCTAAAATGTTTACTTATTTTACTAAATTGTTTGGAAAAATACCTATTTTAAGTTTTGATTAATTCCTGAGGGAAATTCTTACTGTTGTAAAATATTCTAGATTATGATTTTTAATTTATTTTCAGTCGGTGGGTGGCTCATGGCTGAAATTCTATAAAGCATAATCAAATATAATATTTTAGTTTAACTCATTTAAAAAATCTCAAAGCAAAATGAAATGTGGGGACTTAATGTTCAAATCACTTTCCGCGTGGCCATGTCATAATGATTAGGTCTGATTCAAATTATGCTCAATGAAAATTCAATTTTTTCCATATATTTGTTCTTCTCTTACTCGCCTGAAGATGGAGGAGACCTTAAAGAGTGCAGTAATGTGGGTTTAGTTTTTTCCAAACATGAGAAATCATAAGTCATAAAACATACACTTGAAATGCGTTCAAAGTGTATAGAAATAGTAATTGAAGGTTTAAAGAACTTCTAATTCGCTTCTTTCTCTTTCTTGTTCTATGTCAAGAGTTTTCTAGAAGTGCACGGAAATCATACCTTCAGTCTCCGATGGGAGTCTTTGAAAGAAATACACACAATACTTTTAAATTTGCATAAAAAATATTTCTAAGCAATCTAAACACTATCATTTAAGAAATACCCCATTTTTCTTGTCTTTTTTTTTGTTCTGATGTTTGTTTTATTGCAGTGATCAATGCGATGAAAGAATTCTTTAATTTCAAAAATCTTTTTTCAGTGTTTGTTATTAATCGAAATGTGTTAAAATAAACAGGAAATATCATTTCCAGAATTGCAAGGCGACTTTTAGAGACGTGGAGACAATTATTGAAGTGGTGAATTTATGAAACATTAAATTAGAAGAATGCATCGAGCAAGTAATGAAATTAAAGCTATAAATAATGTTTTGCCTGCTGCAATGTAAAGAGGTCTTTATAATGATGCTTTAATATTTCATTGGAACCCATTATGTGCCCATGTGGCACAACTATTATATCAGAGAGGAATCCCATGGTACAACTTTTTTATGCAGGTTGTAGAGATCTGTATGACAAGGGAGTATTTCCCCATGAAATAAATGTGCTTTTTAAATATTTATCTCTCTTATTATTAATAAATAGTGGCTTACAAAAGCAATCATCTAATGAAATGAGATGGAAATATTTTGGGAACTACTTGCAGAATATAAGCACACTTTTTTTTAATTAATTCTTTTGAAATGCAACTGAATGCTAGATAAAATTCCATATAGAATAA
The DNA here is from genome assembly GCA_038380435.1 of Ryuthela nishihirai. NCBI lineage: Eukaryota > Metazoa > Arthropoda > Arachnida > Araneae > Heptathelidae > Ryuthela > Ryuthela nishihirai. Next base: position 25,197,562 of record JAWZYU010000009.1, on the reverse strand, counting down.
TCAAATGCAATATTGGGTTTTTAATTTATTTCACATAAATCATTGTGGGCTGTATTGTTTTACCACTGAGCAGCATTTTTGCGCACATTTGGCTAAATAGCCACATCACAATACTCCTAATGCTGATAGAAAATTGAGAAAGTAGACTGTTAGGAGACAGATGAAAGTCTCCCGTCCAGACCATCCAGGGTGTTCTTTAACATGCACAGGAGTATGTAAATCATAATGGTGTTTAAATTCTAAGGAATACACATAATATCGCTGTAATTTTAAGTAGCACATATAGTGATGTTTGAAATAATCAGTTGGAAAAAATTTGGTTGTGGAACAACCAAATTTTTTCAACTAATTATTTCAGGTGTTTCGTGTCTACAGAACGTTGTCCTGTGATATTATATTACTGGATATAGTGGTGTTTTGATTTTCAGTACGGTGGAATTTATTTTACGAAAAGTGTTTTTCGAGATATGAATTTTCGAATGAACAAAACACACGCAAGTTTTGAAAACTTGCATATGCTAACAAATGAGACTTACATAAAAGCTTCTTGTAAAAAATTTTAAGAAAGAAAAAAGAAATATTCATTCCGAAATTTTAGGAAATGAACAAGTCGAAGAAAACTGAAAATATCATCCTATAAAGTCAATAGATAAAGTTAATACAAAGAGGAAACCTCCTATAAAGTCAATAGATAAAGTTAATACAAAGAGGAAGCCTCCTATAAAGTCAATAGATAAAGTTAATACAAAGAGGAAACCTCCTATAAAGTCAATAGATAAAGTTAATACAAAGAGGAAACCTCCTATAAAGTCAATAGATAAAGTTAATACAAAGAGGAAACCTCCTATAAAGTCAATAGATAAAGTTAATACAAAGAGGAAACCTCCTATAAAGTCAATAGATAAAGTTAATACAAAGAGGAAGCCTCCTATAAAGTCAATAGATAAAGTTAATACGGTCATGATTTTTGTGATTTCATATTAGAAATTACTGTTTGAAAAATAAAAGTCACATTATTTTTTTCGTGTGGAATTCAGTATAAAAAACATCTTTGATATTTTAAACTGAAAAAACTATATGTCTGATATGTTTTCCAGCAAAGAATTATAAAAAAATGATCCAATCTTGACATCACATTTTCGTACAGAATCAGTTGCCTATTTTTGCAAATTATCTGTAACCATATCACGCAAAATAATTATAAAATTTTTAAACCAACGCATTTAATTCCCTTCCATGTTCTCCACCAATTCCGCTCTGTCTTTAATGAGAAAGAGGAAAACAATATGCTTGGAAAAGCCGCCGTCTGTTGGATGAGACATTAAGCCATGGCTCTGTATGCAGGAGAACCACGCCGTGTGCAATTTAACCCCTTAGAGTGCGAGATTAAATTGATAGATCCCCTCTATTTCATAAGTAATTTCTTTTAAAATCAAAAAATCGCATGAATGGATAAACCAGAGACCAACCAGATCATGGATAGACTTATTACCAGATGACATATACCTCAACTGGGTTGGGTTGTTTTACCTCTGAGCGGCACTTTTTTGCACACCATGGGCTAAATGGCCAGGTCACATGGACCCAGAAGGCTCAGAGAAGGTTGGGGGAGGGGACCCACTGGAACAGCTGTTGGGAGACAGATGGTAGCCTCCCGTCAAGGCCATCCAGCGTGTTCTTTAACGTGCACAGGGTATGGCTCTCCCACACACGGAGCCACGGCTTAACGTCCCATCCGACGGACGGTGGCCTTTCCAAGCCCATCGGTGTCCCCTACTGACCGTGGGCAGGACGGGGAATTTTGCGAAGATAAATCTCAACGCTGACCCAGCTGAGACTCGAACCTGGGAACTACAGATTACGAGCCTGGCGCGCTACCGACTGAGCCACCCCCGCCCCACCTCAACTGGCATTCAAAGGATTATAGAACACGCTGAATGACCTTGACCCGAGGCTCCCGTCTGTCTCATAATAGCTGTCCAGTGGATTCCCTGCACAACTGTGATACTTAGGGTTCTCGATATCTGGCCATTTAGCTCTGAAGTAAAACAATCCAACCTCACGTGACTTACAAAGATCAAATAAATGTCTTATGCATTAGATATTTATACTGGGAATCCTATTACATTCTTTACGCCGTAAGCAATGGTTTGTACCATATTTTTATTACTAAAAATGTTAATTAAAATCATTTAACAGATTTTTAAGTTGAGGTTTGTTTTTAAAGATGACGCTTGAAAACGGATCTCGTGGTAAGTTCAGAGCACACGTTTTAACGTAACCTTTATCCGAGTTCTTTACTCAAATGTCTGAAAAATCGATTCTCCATCCGTTTGAACAGCGCTTGCTTGAAATGGGAGCGAGACTGCTGCTTGTTAACCCTGAAGCACCCTTCTGCACTATTAAGGCTAAAATCAATTAAATCGGTCGTTCCCCAAAGGTGTCAGAGCAATTCCTTCAAATAACTCGGTGGAGCAGGAGTACGAGTGCTTTATAATTCTGCAGTATTCTTTCCGAACTCTTTTCTTATTAGACCATTTCTCATCACTTCTGCATGTATGAGGCAATTTTGGGTTACATTAAGATTAGAACCAGTTTTGTCTTTAATTTGTAGAGCTAATATCCTGCTCGAATTTTAAGCTCGTTTGAGAAAATAACATTCTTTTTCGCCAACTTAAATGGTGTTTATCGAAGAGTATAAATCGTCATTGTGTTTTAAAGTACCATTGCAATACGAATAGCTCCATTACATTCAGTAACCACTGAATTACTACCACCCCATTCTGTGCTAGAGAATGAACTATGCGATCGGAATAAAAGCTGTGTGAAGTGAAAACCATGGCAGCATTCAGTTAGGGACGAAGTTTGTGAGACGTGTGAATTAAAAATTTACGCAAATAACTCGAATGTCATAATAACGACCGAATTTATCATATTTTGAAGAAGGCAGGATTGTTGGTGTCAGTAGATGTGTGTTATCATATATTTAATCCAGGTTGGGTTGTTTTACCTCTTATCGGCACTTTTTTGCACACCATGGGCTAAATGGCCAGGCCACAAGGACCCCGAAGGCTCAGAGAAGGTTGGGGGAGGGGACCCACTGGAACAGCTGTTGGGAGACAGATGGTAGCCTCCCATCAAGACCATCCAGCGTGTTCTTTAACGTGCACAAGGTATGTCTCTCCCGCACACGGGGCCACGGCTTTACGTCCCATCCGACGGACGGCTGCCTTTCCAAGCCCATCGGTGTCCCCTGCTGACCGTGGGCAGGGCGGGGAATTTTGCGGAGATAAATTTCAACGCTGACCCAGCTGGGACTCGAACCTGGGAACTACAGATTACGAGCCTGGTGCGCTACCGACTGAGCCACCCCCGCTCCATTTAATCCAGGAAAGTCGTTGTAAAGGTGTATGGGGACTGGAAAGCCTAGAGAAAAGCAACTTGTAAAGAGAGGCGGGAAGAGAGTAGATTTCTTTTCCAATATGATATTTTCACATTCGTTTTAGAGGTCTTTAAAAAATTTCTTGAAAACTGCGTGAAATGTGCACAAGTTAAGAATGTTTTGCCTCCAATATCTTTACTAGCATTCTCAAAGGAGAGGACCATGAGGCTCCCACTTCCTATTCCTAGTCCACCCCTGCTGCAAGATGCGAAATTTAATCTTAACTTCTTAGAGAAAAACAAATCTTACTTTGGATTAATTGTGGGAAGCAAAATAGGCTTGTGCGAAAGAGCTGTAATCTCTCTCGGGCAAACAACAGTTGAGACACCCACCTGACAATTCGAAGCTGGACAATAACAACGGATCTCATGTAGGCCTGGAGCGGGTGCTGGCTAAGGCGGTAGCGTGCCAGACTCGTAATCTGCAGTTACCACGTTCGAGTCCAGCATGTGCTGTCATGGAGATTTATCTCCGCCAAACCCCCAAGCTGTCATTGGTCAGCAAGGGAACCCTCGTCGGAATGGACGCAAAGCCGTGGCACATGTGCAGAAGATCCATACTCTGTGCACGTTAAAGAACACTCTTGTGGATGGCTTTGATGGGAAGCTTTTGTGTCTTAGCATCTGCCAGTGTATCTCCTTTACCCCAATGTTCTCTGAGCCCTTGAGGTCCTTATGGCCTGGTCATTTAGCCAATTGTGTGCGAAAAAAAGTGCCGCTCAGAGTTAAAACAGCAATAACCCATTAAGCCAATTAATCTAACTTCCCATCGTTTGGAATATCAGAATAAATGGCCACAACAACTGCTCTTAACCTCACAACACCGACAACTGCGATTCTCATAGTGTCTGGAACATCAAGTATGGGCCAGGAAAGATGGGGAAAAAATTCTGCTGGCCCGATGAATCGCGTTTCATTTTTCACCATGTAGATGGCTGTTATCAGATATACACTTATGACGTAAACAACATGAGGCAATGTATCCATGTCCAGATAATGCAGGTCGTGAAATGGTGCCATAGTCTCTTGCAAATGAGTTGGATCCTTTGATACAGTCACGATGACGTATAAAGGGTGAAAACAACTTGAACATTTGCTGCAGATAAAATGCAACCTTCAATATTAATGTTGTTAGTATCCCAATGGTGATAGTATCTTGCAACGAGACAGTGCTTGCGTCAACGGACGCGTATTCCACAAGAAAGATTTGGAGAAATTTCCGGCGACTCCATCAACTCTCCAGATCTGAACCCATCAAACATCTATAAAGAATGTGGAATACACCAGGAATCACTGCTACTCATGGGTTCATTACAATCAGATCGGCTGAATAAATTCTCCAGATATGTATCATAAATTAGTAGCATCCATGAAACGTCCCGTTCAGGCAATTTTTTCATGGCCAGGAGGCTCCACACATTGTCTTGTGGGCAATCGTAATTCAATGATTAATGAGAATATTTACCAATGAGAAGCCGAATCTAGAGGTCCATTACTTCAAACAGAAGCTTCAAAACAAAACTACATGAAGTTGAGAATTTCGATCAAATCTCACTGAATCTAGATTTGCAGTTCTGGAAATTTCATTTTCATTTTCATCCTAAAATATTTCTTTGAATTTGGCGGAAACTTAAATCTCTTCACGCGGTACACAAATAATATGCTTATACATTAGAGAAAATACCCTAGGATGTGGTGGTTATAATTTTCATTTTAGTCAACTTCGAGATAAATGCATATCACAGACAACGCTTCTGTTAAATATTTCCTTTTCTATGTTCTTTACTGAACTACACCGATCAGATTTCGTTGAAAGTAAGATTTATTTTTCTCTAAGAAGTTAAGATTAAATTTCGCATCTTTGCAGCAGGGGTGGACTAGGAATAGGAAGTGTCATGGTCCTCTCCTTTGAGAATGCTAGTAAAGATATTGGAGGCAAAACATTCTTAACTTGTGCACATTTCACGCAGTTTTCAAGAAATTTTTTAAAGACCTGTAAAACGAATGTGAAAATATCATATTGGAAAAGAAATCGACTCTCTTCTCGCCTCCCTTTACTTTTCCCAGCTCGATTGCGTCACATACCCCCTTCTCTTCTTAATTTTTTTTTTCTAGATCGTGTCTGTTTCCAGTATAACTTTCTTTCGCATAACATGAAGCAATTCGTATTTAAATTATACTCAAGAACGCCATCAAATGAAGAAGAAAGCCGAAGCGGACGTTTCAAGATTCATTAATGCAAATCTTATCTAGCCTTAGAGTCGCTAACCTTTGGGCTCGTGTTGGACTCATTTAGAACAAAACAACGCTTCTCGAGATTAGTTTTCTCTATCTGACACTATTGAAAACAGAAGCAAAGGTCATGAATAAAAAACCCTGAGAATTTTTGTCTAAAGTTTAATTTCAAGGTTCAGTGACTACCGACGATGCGTTTAAATATAAACTTGTTTTGTCGGGGGAAAAAAAACAATTTCACTACTCAAATTTTGAAATGCTTAAGGAATAAATATAATCTCACTGATGCACTACTTTTCATGCATGATTTATCAACGACACGAAAAGTTTTAAATATCATTATATTCTTACTTTTCTCAACTGTGTTCATCAAAACTGAAAACTTGATTCTACCAGAATATTTTTTGCTTCTAAGTTCGAATCAAATACACCGAATAATCAAATATTTCTTTCTTAGGGCTTATTAGTTAAAAGGCTTTTTTAAAAGGTATTAGTTAGTTCAGGAAGTCATGGTCGTTTCAAAAAGGGGCGGGGGTGGCTCAGTCGGTAGCGCGCCAGGCTCGTAATCTGTAGTTCCCAGGTTCGAGTCCCAGCTGGGTTAGCGTAGAGATTTATCTCCGCAAAATTCCCCGCCCTGCCCACGGTCAGTAGGGGACACCGATGGGCTTGGAAAGGCCGCCGTCCGTCGGATGGGACGTTAAGCCGTGGCCCCGTGTGCGGGAGAGCCATACCCTGTGCACGTTAAAGAACACGCTGGATGGCCTTGACGGGAGGTTACCATCTGTCTCCCAACAGCTGTTCCAGTGGGTCCCCTCCCCCAGCCTTCTCTGAGCCTTCGGGGTCCATGTGACCTGGCCATTTAGCCCATGGTGTGCAAAAAAGTGCCGCTCAGAGGTAAAACAACCAACCTACCAACCTGGTCATTTAGTCCATTGTCAGCAAAAGAGTGCCCTTCAGAAGTAAAACAATCCAACTTAAATTTCCTTTACGGGTATCCCCTTTTTCACCTGTGTTGTGTTAAAAATACAAATCTCTACTTCTAGATAGAAACCGAGTTCGAGTTTAATACCATTTTCCATTTCATTTGAAGGAAGATAGGTGTGTCCAAAAAACCTTTGATTTTCAACGGAGAATTTGTCGCGTTAAACGGGGTTCATAATTCGGAAAAATCTTACCAACGAGCATTTCCACCACAAGCCAGAGCGAATGCTTATTACGAACGTCGGAAGCAGGGGCAAAACATTTTTCATGCTTTAATGTACATTAAAAAAAATCGCATTCAATGAAATTAATGCTATCGTGTTAGCGGTGAGGGTTGATACTCTTTCGAAATATTTTATGGAAATATTTTACTGTTGCATTTTTTTCCTAACTTAGTGACAAGACACGCCAGAAAATCCACTCGCCAATGACGATTGGATTTCCCCACTCCTGGCATTAAAACTTCAGGCCCCTAACTCTTATAGAATCTGATTCCGAAACCTGGAACTACTTTTTTTCCTATTTTTTTTTAATTCGCCATTTCAGTTTTTGCACGTCGAATTGCAAGGGAATTTCTGCTAGTACAGATATATAAAACTTGTATCAAATTTCTTATTGCTGGGCCTTGTGGAATTTCTATTAAAGCTTAGTTTGTAAAGTGTTAAGCGATCTGTTAAATTTCATTGGATTCATAGAAGTAAAAAAACAAAAGCAATCACACAACAAACATCAAATTGATCGCCTTTCTTTTGATGTGTTGTTTAAAATAACAGAAAGTATATACCCAACCTTCTGAAGGTTTAACATTCCAAAAAAAAAAGTGGCTCCGGTTGATAAACTAACAGAGTTATTATAATTGCTAATATTTTGTGGTTTACATCCGTTTACAAACAATCATTATTTTCCCCTTATTTGTTGCAGGTTAGGTTCACAGCTTTACATGATTATTTACTCCAACATAAAAGAAACGTTCCTCAGTATTTAGTTCCACCTCGTTTAGATTAAGTGATGAGGCACTTAAACCTAATGAACCGCTCAAATGTCTTCCTTTGTTTAACTACGAGTAATAATCACCAACAACTATTGTCCACACATACTCACTGATGTTAAGATTAGTTTGACTTAAGTTTTCCTTTGAAAAATCACACGTAGGTTGGGTTGTTTTACCTCTGAGCGGCACTTTTTTGCACAACATGGGCTAAATGGCCAGGTCACATGAACCCCGAAGGCTCAGAGAAGGTTGGGGGAGGGGACCCACTGGAACAGCTGTTGGGAGACAGATGGTAGCCTCCCGTCAAGGCCATCCAGCGTGTTCTTTAACGTGCACAGGGTATGGCTCTCCCGCACACGGGCCACGGCTTAACGTCCCATCCGACGGACGGCGGCCTTTCCAAGCCCATCGTAGTCCCCTACTGACCGTGGGCAGGGCGGGGAATTTTGCGGAAATCACACGTAGAAAATCATTTTAATCCAAGAGAGATTTTTCCAGAATAATTAATTTTTTTTTAATTTTGGATGATTCAAAATTTCGTTCTCGTGTTTAGCAAATATCCCATTATTTTAGACATATAAAAATTTTACCTATTTTAATTAAACACTTTGCTTTTAATGCCACATTGTTTATAAAATAAAAAGTACGATTAGTTTCCACGTATCGCAAGGATAAAGACGCCCTGCATATCATTTTTGTTTCATCATTACGAAACTGAGAAGCATACTCATTTATTTCAAAATAGCATAAAAGGAGATTAATTCAGTCATTTAATATTTATTTCTCCGAGCAATGTTATCTTCGAAGACGTGCAAACGTATTGAATCCCTAGGCAGAAGCAAATGGATTTAAATCTCACCCAGTCAATGAAAGTTCCCTGGAGAAATTTCTCTCAGGCTTCTTGTCAGTTGTAATCAAGCAGGACAATCGAAGCTTCAGATCAGACCACAATTTGCTCTAACCTGAGAAAACTAAACTTCAAGATAAATATTATAACGAGCAAGCTTATCACGCAGCTTAAATTAAACCAATCCAGTATGTTCGATGCGGACACAAGAGAATAAAGGATGACACGCGTCAGTTTATTATGCAGAGCCCGTATGTAAGCTCTAACAAGCAAAGAGTAAATGAAATTAACTAAGTAATGATCGAAATTCCTCTCTTCGTCTTGGTGGTTTCTTCGCTTCAGTTAATAGACATTCCATCATTCAATGGTAATGTTGTAAGATACTGTTGGACAACTTTTCCATATAAAGCCAATAGTTCGTAGAAAACTAACTCAGTGTATTCTAAGGATTCACAGTAATTTTTAATTCATGATATGCTGAGATATTCTGTTCTTGCTAGTGTTCCTAAAGGGCTGAAAAAATGTTAGCTGGACAGAATATTTTATTCCCGTTAATCGACTAAAATTAGAGTTGTTGTTTTATCTCTGAGCGGCACTTTTTGTACATACAATGGGATAAATGACCAGCTCACAAGGATCCCAAGTGCTCAGAGAAGGTTGAGAGAGGGAATCCGCTGAATAGCTATTAGGAGACAGGCGGAAGCCTTCCGTCAAGACCATACATCGTGTTCTTTAATGTGCACATGGAATAGCTCTCCTGTACACGGAGGGGCAGGGGTAACTCAGTCGGTAGCGCGCCAGGCTCGTAATCTGTATTCCCAGGTTCGAGTCCCAGCTGGGTCAGCGTTCAGGTTTATCTCCGCAAAATTCCTCGCCCTTCCCACGGTCAGTAGGGGACACCGATGGGCTTGGAAAGACTGCCGTCCGTCGGATGGGATTAAGCCGTGGCCGCATGTGCGGGAGAGCCATACCCTGTGCACGTTAAAGAACACGCTGGATGGCCTTGATGGGAGGCTACCATCTGTCTTCCAACAGCTGTTCCAGTGGGTCCCCTCCCCCAACCTTCTCTGAGCCTTCGGGGGTCCATGTGACCTGGCCATTTAGCCCTTGGTGTGCAAAAAAGTGTCGCTCGGAGGTAAAACAACCCAACCCTGTACACGGAATCACTGCTTAACGTTCCATCCGGCAGCTCTTCTAAGCCTATCCGTGTCCATTTCCCTACAGAGAGCAGAACGGGAGTTAAGGGAGATAAATCTCAACGCAGGACTTGTGAACCTGTGAACTGCAGATTACAAGACGTGATTGAAGTATTGATTGCGCTATTGATTGAACCTATGAACTGCAGATTACAACACGTGATTGAAGTATTAATTGCGCTATTGATTGAACCAACCTCAGCCCCACTAAAATTAGCCGTTGGAAGGATTATGATCAGAACAGGCGAGATAGAGTAGACTCTGAATGTGTTTAATCTAAGAGGGAATTACTGTGGGTAGCGTAACCAAGGGAATGGGGATTTATAACTCCTTTTGAGGGCTTCATTATCGTATGCTTTCTAAGGAAGTTCTCGAAAATCAAAGCCCCAAGCCCGCCAAAAAGTCCTATTATTAGAGATTCAATGCTTCCCCCGCCAACTGGAAGCTTATGAATACGCCATTGATTTATAACTCCTTTTGAGGGCTGGATTCATTATCATATGCTTTCTAACGATGTTCTCGAAAATCAAAGCCCCAAGCCCGTAAAAAAGTCCTACTATTAGAAATTCAATCCTTCCCCCTCCAACTGGAAGCTTATGGATACGCCATTGATTTATAACTCCTTTTGAGCGCTTTATTATCATATTCTTTCTAAAGAAGTTCTCGAAAATTAAAGCCCCAAGCCCGTCAAAAAGTCCTACTATTAGAAATTCAATCCTTCCCCCGCCAACTGGAAGCGTATGAATACGCCATTCATTTATAACTCTTTTTGAGGGCTTCATTATCATATGCTTCCTAAGGAAGTTCACGAAAATCAAAGTCCCAAGTCCGTCAAAAAGTCCTACTATTATAAATTCAATCCTTCCCCCGCCAACTGGAAGCTTATGGATACGCCATTGATTTATAACTGCTTCTGAGGGCTTCATTATCATATGCTTTCTAAGGAAGTTCTCGAAAATCAAAGCCCCAAGCGCGTCAAAAAGTCCTACTATTAGAGATTCAATCTTTCCCCCTCCAACTGGAAGCTTATGGATACGCCATTGATTTATAACTCCTTTTGAGCACTTCATTATCATATTCTTTCTAAAGAAGTTCTCGAAAATCAAAGCCCCAAGCCGGTCAAAAAGTCCAACTATTAGAAATTCAATCCTTCCCCCGCCAACTGGAAGCTTATGGATGCACCATTGATTTATAACTCCTTTTGAGGGCTTCATTATCATATGCTTTCTAAGGAAGTTCTCGAAAATCAAAGCCCCAAGCCCGTCAAAAAGTCCTACTATTAGAAATTCAATCCTTCTCCCGCCAACTGGAAGCTTATGGATGCGCCATTGATTTATAACTGCTTTTAAGGGCTTCATTATCATATGCTTTCTAAAGAAGTTCTCGAAAATCAAAGCCCCAAGCCCGTCAAAAAGTCCTACTATTAGAAATTCAATCCTTCCCCCGCCAACTGGAAGCTTATGAATACGCCATTCATTTATAACTCCTTTTGAGGGCTTCATTATCATATGCTTTCTAAGGAAGTTCTCGAAAATCAAAGCCCCAAGCCCGTCAAAGAGTCCTACTATTAGAAATTCAATCCTTCCCCCGCCAACTGGAAGCTTATGGATACGCCATTGATGTCGGAAATAGTTCAAAGCCTAGAGCTTGTAAACATCACTAACACAATGTCTTCTTAAAATAAGTTTTCACACTAGTGATAAAGGATATACGACTATTGAATCAGGACGTCCAATCTCCTATCGAAAGCTCCGAAAAAATAAGGTGTAAAAATTTATTAGCGTACTACCAAGAAGAAAAATTCCATTTTAGTCCTAAGAAGAGAGCCCAGAAAATGAGGTTTGGTGGTTTTACCTCTAAGCGGCCTTTTTAGTACACACTGGGCTAAATGGCCAGTTTCACTCAGAGAATGTTGGAGAAACACTGAACCACTGATAGATGGTAACCTCCCCTCAAGGCCATCGAGCGTGTTCTTTAACGTGCACAGGGTATGGCTCTTCTGCACACGGGCCACGGTTTTAAATACCATACGAAGGACGGCTGCCTTTCTAAGCCAATCGGTGTCCCCTACTGACCGAGGGCAGGGCGTGATGTTTTGCGGAAATAAATCTGAACGCTGGCCCAATTGGGCCTCGAACCTTGGAACCGCAGATTACGTGCCTGGCGCGCTATCGACTTAGACATCCGTCCATCCAGGAAATGGGGGAAGGGTTTAGCAGGGGTTAATCATTGAGATTCATTCTTAATATAAAACTGCTGACCCTCACACTATACTATTTATATTTGCATTTCTAGCATGAATAAACTGTTTACCACATCATTGCCATTTTCCAACATTTAGCACACTTTAAAAAGCTGAGTTTTTTTCGCCTCTCCTTTAGAGCGAAGCAAGTCGCAGTTGTCAATGCAAATCCTATGACTATCTCTAAATATCAGATTTCTAGCGTAAACTGTTTACAACATATTGAGAATTTCCGGAGTAAGTTCCTACTATTGAGGGAAATTCAAGGAAATGGAAGATTCGAAAAGTGCGAATTGTATCATTTTATTGGTATCTACCTAACACTAAAAGGAGTTTTACATTTGTCTTTCAAAAAAAGCTAAGTCTAAAATAGGACCAGAAAGTAAAAAAATAGTTTATTTTTGGAAGACAAGCTAAATAATGGTGGAAAGACAGAAACGTCTGTGTACGAATGCGATCACAGTTCTGCCTATTACAGGTCTGTTTTAATCAGTGCTTTTTTTTCAGCCTGAATTCATCAGAACGCCATTTATTTTTTCACATTTTTAATATTTGTAACTTGAAAAGTAACAAGCCACGACAGAAAATCTATTCGCCAATAGGGGGGGTGGGCGAGGGGATTTCCCCAGTCCTGTTTGTCAGACAAAATATATTTTAAAAAATAGGAGCAATTATTTATAAATTAAAGCAAGAGCTTTAGGTTAAATGAAAGACAGGATTTCGCGAATATCTGCAAGAAAAGATAATACCTTCTTCAGAAAGTTTAAGATTTAGTGGATATTTCTACAAGAGAGTATGAAAGAGGATTCTGGCAAATGAATCTGATAATCACACCAACTAGCTCTTCACTTTCGATGTCCCCCTACATCTGCCCTACTGTTTCTATATGAACTATTGGGAAACATTGGTCTATATGAACAAGACACAAAGGCCACAGTCACTGTGGCCTTTGTGTCTTGTTCATATAGACCAATGTTTCCCAAAGTGGGCAATGCCGCCCCCTGGGGGCGCTGGAACGATCCAGGGGGTCAGTAGTAGCCTCGGGTGCAATTGGGGGGCGATGGAAGCATAAGAAGGGAAGATAAGAAAATTTTGAAAAACCGTTCGTACATGTTTCATCTGTTGTGTAACATAGAGTTAAAGTCGAATGTTACTATGGTTGATTTTAATACATATTTTTATAATTTCAAGCTTCAAGGTGTCTTATTTACAACAACATCTTTCTTTACTATGTTGTAGGACGTAGGTAGAAATATAGATACATAAAAGAACGCAAATTTGTCACTGCATCTTTCTGTTTGTTCTCTTAAAGAAGGTAGATTTCTAGGGGGCGCTGAGTATTTTTTTTTTTCCTGAAAAGGGGGCGGTAGGACAAATAAGTTTGGGAACCTCTGATGTAGACTGTTGTTTGCAGAAAAGTGCCGCTAAGAGATAGAACTCAACCCACGTAAAGTTGTAATCACTCCACAAAAATTCTTCACTTTAGTGTGAGTAAAGAATGTGATATATCGTAAAGTATATCCACTAAACCAAAGAAATTATCTTTCTAAGTTTCATTTCTCTCCACTTCAATAATTTTCTTGGATAAACTTGAAAAAGACAAGTTGATTGGAGAGAGGTTTAAAAAAAGGGCCTCGAGACTTTCATCATCACGAAGCTGTGTTATTCTTGATTCGATATTTTGTCCAGCGCCTGTTGCGAGAAAAATAACAAACGCCTAAGGATACTCGGGAGATGAGAAGGGATTGTCTGAACGGAGTAACGCCAGACTGAAAGCTAAAGTACAAAGGTTAGCGTGAGTGAAGTGAAGTTGCTGCTTTATTGGCATTTCCTTTTGTACACTAGGCAACTTCATAGGGCTAAGAGTTTCTTTCGAAAGCCGGAAAAAGAGACTCCAAAGCAAGCGGGCATTATTGGCTCTGGCAAACAGGTAAAGAACTTCTCCCCGAGGCATGATACCACAATTGACGACGACCGTAAACGTTGTGACTACTACCATTCCTCTTTGGCTGCATGGAAACGGAATTCCGGCCTGTCTGCCCCACAAGACTAGCAACTTCTGGTGCAGCATACAAACAAGATGCCAGCGTTGCCCTTTGCGCTGTTACGCGAGATGTCTCCCACTCCCTAACATAGGAAGGAGGGGAGGGGACAAGCATGTGTTAGGGGTGAGTTGAGATCTTGTGGCCATTTCCTGCACTTTGCGCTCAAATACCAAAACGAAACTGTTGAAACTACCTGCCTAGCTGCACGCAGTGTGGCATTTTTCAGTCGGTCTTTTGTTTGCTTTAAAAATGATGACTGTGCGGTGACAGAATGACAGCTCGAGAAAATGTGGCAGTTGATAGCACTTCTTCCCAGTTCTTCCCAGCTTGGGTAATCCGCAGATTTCAATCAGGCGAACCTGTTTTACATCTCAGACGAGATGTGAGTTTTCTCCGAATGTGACCGAGGTTTCTAGAAGTGGTAAAGCGAGAAATAAAATGAGTTTCACTGAACACGCTCAAAATGATTGAAAAATTCTGTGATGATGCTCTGTGACCTAGACCGATTTAATTAATAGGAAAACCACGCATTTTATTTAGATGTTTTATGGTATTTATATTTGATTGCAATTATTTGTCCGTGGAAGTATCATACACTATTTTCTCGTTGCTCTACCTTTTTTGCGGCACTTTTTTTCCCCCCATATAATGTTCTAAATGGTCAGATCACAAGGATTTTAAAGGCTCAGAGAAGATCGGGAGAAGGGGATATCTTGACAACTGTTGAGGCGTCAAGACCGTACAAGCGCGTTCTTTAATGTCCACAGAGAATAGCTCTCACACATGGGGTACGGCTGAACGTGGAAAACAACATCCAAGGGACAGCGGCCTTTCCAAGCCCATCGATATCAGCTTTATCTCGTTCAGCACAACCAGCAATTAAATTAGTTTTCATTATAAAATCTATAATAATCAACATAAATGCAATTATTTCAGACTAGCTGTTTTTCTAATGTGCTTATTTGTGTATTTTTTATATAACTAACGAAAGTATAGTGACGTTGTATTTTTTTTGGTGGGGGGGGGAGGGGGTTCCATGCAGCCAAAGAGGATGTGATGCAACATTCATTTGAATTAGGACGCAAAAGAAAGTGTAAACTGGACCTGGTTGGCAAGTCAGAAAAATTCGCTAAAATGAACTCATCGTTAGCATCTTCTTCAATAATACGAACTGATTTTAAGCTTAAAAAAATGCGCAATGAAATCTACAGAGAGTCTTTCAAAAGACAAAGAAATTTTAACATTATACTGAAAGTAGTAACAAATAAAAGGAGATTTAACGGCTGAACTATGCGAGTTTTAAATCTGAAGTTTTAAATGCAGTGAATTTTATAAATATAATTGTAGCGAAGGATTCTTTTATGGTTAAAAAGAGTATAATTAATGAAATATGGCCACAATATCCAGTAAGAACTAAAGCTCGATGCGGCCAGTCACAAAGACCCGAAGAATAAGGATTGACAAAGAAGGCTCATTGGACAACAAACTTCCGCCAAGACCATCTAGAATTTTTTCCAAAAGTGTTGAATTCATGGCTGTCCTGAACACGAGACCACTCAATGATATATCAGGGCTATTCTCTCACCAGTCTGTGACTACTCACCCGTTTATCGTGCTCCTTTCCCAGTGAGCAGGATGCAAGACAACTCGATCAATTCTGATCGAACCTACGAACCCTCAATTTAATAGCTGGCAAATGCCAATTGCATAGTCCCCCGTTTGAGCATAACTTATAGTCACTAAAGTTATGTTTACGAACAGTTGTATAATTGGAAAAGCAGTAGTTTTATAAGAACATTCGTGGCATTTAAATTCTTCGGTAGAAACATGATCTCACGAGATGAGATTATATTGAAAATCCGCGAGAGAGCAAAAAATGGATCCACGGGGACGATTCTGTTGTTCATGTAATGTAAAATCGATAATATCCTAAGCTTAATTAGGCCATTAAGTAACGAACGAAAATTATATTTGTTACAGCTGTTAATAAACTTAGATTCAAAGCGCCACAAAAAGAATTTTATCTCTTTACGGAGCATTATCACAGTCATTAAAATGATAGGAACTGCTTACGATTTTTGTTCGTAAATAGTCTGAGGATTGAAGAATTCTCTATATTATATATTTCCTCAATTTGCTCAATTATATATATTTATATAGTGTGAAGTTCATCATTTTAAGCATTCGTATATATATATTTAAAATATGTTGCTGAACATTTATAAGACGAAAATAATTTTTTTATTCTTATGGTATGAATGTTTGATAACAAGATGTGTAAAAATGAAGATTTTTTGCGTCTAGAAAGATTGCTTTTAAATGAATAACGGTGCATTTCAGTTAGATATACTTTTATATTCCGAAAAATTTGGCACAAATGTAAAAACGCGAATGTATGGGCTCAGCAGAAGTTAAAAGAATTATTTTCTAATTTTGTATATTTTTGTTCCACTATTTGACGAGTGGTTAGGACGCTTCGCTACTGATCTAAGGGACCTGGGTTCGATCCCCGGATAAGGCATGGTCGTTTGTGTCATTTTTCTGCTGAGGTCCTGCCATCCTCACAGACTTTCTACTATGGCATATAAACTGACAGGCTCCTGTCAGACCTCTTGTGGCAAGCAACTGCTTGAGGGAGAATTTATTTTATTATTTATTTGATGACTCCAGAACTCTATATTTCCAAAATTTTAGAATGCAATTATTTCCAAGAATTTTTTGCCTAAGTTCTGAATGTTTTGAACGAGATATTTATTCCAAAGACTTTACAAAAATGGATTTTTGAAGATTTTCAGTGGAAAGTTAATCAGTTCAGCTTTTGAAATTCCCATGTGTATAATTTATAGACATATTCAAATAGGGGCTTTAGGATTGGTCCACACCCGCCTACTCTCTTCTTCAAAATATTCCAGCGGAAAAATGTATCAATGATTGGACTATGCAATTGATTATCGATTTAATTAACATAATTTCTGAATTCGTACCCAATTTTGTTATAGTCTTTTAAATCATTTAATGTAATAAATGTTAAGTTTGAAAATATATCGCTTCCTCTATTCAAGCAAAAAATGTTGAGATATTTTTATGTACTTCCCGAAGGGTGTAGAGAAATGCAAAATAATGGTATCTTCCCCTTCTCAAATCCAAGAGAAAATATTACGATTTTGAATATAATGGATATCCCCCAAACAGCTGCTTGTCACAGAAATCCTACAGGAGCATGTCAGCATATATACATTAAGAGGCCAAAAGTCATGGGATACGTGCCCAATAACAGGTTGGTCCTCCTCGAGCCCTCAGCAGTGCAGCCACACATCGCGACATGGAGTCAACGATTGTGCTGCATTGGATGGTGGATTCATGGATCGTAAGCTTGTTTCCATTGTGTCCCACAGATGCTCCACGAACTTCATATCGGGGGGACCGTGGAAAAAATTCATGGAGGTAAAGTCCGTGGATTGTTCCTGGATCCACCACCTAGCAACCAAAGATTGGTGACACGTTGCATCATCTTGTTGGAATACCCCTTCACCATCAGGATGCTCGAGAGTCATGAAGGGGTGCAAGTGATCTGCGAGAAAGTCAACATATCTCATACCTGTCAGCGATTGCTCCAAACGGACAAGAGAGCCCAATGTAGATCACGTGAACATTCCTCACACCATCACAGAGCCGCCTCCAGCCTGAACAGTACCTTGCAGACAGGAAGGGTCCATGGCTTCACGGGGTCTACGCGCCCATCAGCGCGAAACAACTGGAACCTTGATTCATCGGACCATGCTACCAGACACCACTGTTCTACTGTCCAATTTCATGTCTTCGGGCCCATTCCAGTCGTTGACCTCTGTGACGATGCGTAAGCAATGGGACACGAGTGGGTCTTCGTCTACCAAATCCGATGGAGTGCAGGTGGCGACGGACAATCCTTTCAGAAACGTTTTGTGTTTTTCCCGCATTCAAACTGGCAGTGATTTCATGCACTGTAGGCCGTCTGTTGGTCGTTAACATTTGTGAGAGCCGACGCGAATTCCGTTCGTCAAATGCACGTGGCCTGCACGTTCACTAGTTTACGTATGTGGAAATGCCATCAATAGAATACTGACGATAAACTCTTGACACGTAGACAACTCTTGACAGCATTACATTGTTATAAACATATTACTGCATACAGTAACGCACACTAAAGAGCCAAAACATTATAACTAGAGCGTCTTTATGCAAATCGAAGCAACTGCAGGTAAACGACGGCGCGTGTGAAGGTCATAAAACGGTATAAATAACACCTGATACTGAGTTCTATTAATCAGTATTATTCTTGTTCTTCAGATGGAAAAGGCAGCGGACTTAAGTGAGTTTAACAAAGGCCAAATTATAATGGCCAGACGACTGTATCAGAACATTTCCGAGACAGCAAGGCTGTAGGATGCTCATGGTGAGCCGTGGTTAGTACCTTCAAAAAGTGGTCCGAGGAGGGAAAAACCACGAACCGTCGGCAAAATGTGGGCCAACCACGACTCATCGATGCTAGAGGTGAGCAAAGGCTATCCCATATGGTACGAGTCAACAGAAGGGATACTGTGGCGCAACTCGCCCGTAATTTGAATGCTGGTGACGGAAGTAATGTCACAACACATAGTACATTGAACCCTGCTGAAAATGGGGCTGCGTAGCCACTGGCTGCTCCGAGTGCCCATGCTAACTTTGGTTCAACGTCGAAAGCACCTACAATGGCACACGAGCATCAAAACTGGACTTTGAATGATTGGAAGAAAGTCGTCTGGTTCAATGAATCTCGTTTCCTGTTTCATCATGTGGACAGCCAGGTATGTTTATGTCGTTTGTTGAATTGTTGGCACCAGGATGTACCGTGGGACCAAAACCAACTGGTGCAGGAAATGTAATGCTTTGGCAGTGTTCTGCTGGAAAACCCTGGGTTCAGTCATTTATGTTCAAGAAACTATTAAGTCTACCACCTACCTAAACATCATTGCAGACCAGGTACATCCTTTCTTGGCAACGGTATTCCTCTTTAGTAATGCCTTCTTTCAGCAGGGGAATGCGCCATGCCACACTGCCCGAATTGTTCGAGAATGGTCCGTGGAACATAAGGAAGACTTCCAGTTATTGTCCTGGCCTCCAAATTCCCCAGACATCAATCCAATCGAGAATTTGTGGTTTGTGTTGGAACAGCATATCCGATCTGCGGCTGCTCAAGCACGTAACTTACAAGAGTTAAAGGATCTGCTGGTAACATGTTGATACCAGATACCACAAGACACCTTTAGAAATCTTGTAGCGTCCATGCCTCGCCGGGTAAGAGCTGTTTTGGCGGCACGTGGAAGACCATTATCGTATTAGGCAGGTTTGGGTTGGGTTGTTTTACCTCTGAGCGGCACTTTTTTGCACACCATGGCTAAATGGCCAGGTCACATGGACCCCGAAGGCTCAGAGAAGGTTGGGGGAGGGGACCCACTGGAACAGCTGTTGGGAGACAGATGGTAGCCTCCCGTCAAGGCCATCCAGCGTGTTCTTTAACGTGCACAGGGTATGTCTCTCCCGCACACGGGGCCACGGCTTAACGTCCCATCCGACGGACGGCGACCTTTCCAAGCCCATCGGTGTCCCCTACTGACCGTGGGCAGGGCGGGGAATTTTGCGGAGATAAATCTCAACGCTGACCCAGCTGGGACTCGAACCTGGGAACTACAGATTACGAGCCTGGCGCGCTACCGACTGAGCCACCCCTGCTCCGATATTAGGCAGGTGGTCATAATGCTCTTCGGTATATATTAATCAGCGAACGTCAAATTCGGGTTTAAACATTCTTTTTATATTGATCAGTAAAAAACAGAAACGTAAAAATAATGTCTCCACCCTTCTCCCTGGATAAAATTCTTCAATCGCCCTGAGATATTTCGTGTTATTTCAATAAAATTTAAAATGAGCTTTGACTTCTAATATATTTACCGGGAAAAAAGTGATACTGGATAAAAGTTAAAAATCTGAATCAAATTTGTCTCAATGTAGATTTTCTTCAAGATTTATAATACTTTGGAAATTTATTAGTGGTCAGGTAGCATTTCAGTGTAGCATCACCCACTCTAGTGTTTTGCAAAATTATTGGCATTGATACATTCCAAATTATTTTACATCTGATACAAGTTATGGATTATTCATCATTTGAGAAAATTTCTCAGGACAGTTCCCAGATTTGAACCCCAACTGTGCTTACGATGATAATTTTCTCTGCAAACTCCAATTGTGCGTTTAGTGAAAATGGGAACATTATTGGCTTGGAAATGCCGGCATCCATCAGATGGTACATTAAGCCGGGGCCCCACGTGTAGAAGAGCCTGTTCAGGTTAAAGAATTCAATGGATAGCCGTCATGGGATATTTCCATCTGTCTTCTAACAGTTGTTCAGTGGTCCCATTCCCGAACTTTTTTGAGCCCTTTGGACCTGCCATTTAGCCCGTTTTGTGCAAAAAGGCACTTCTCACAGGTAAAACAACCCAACAACCCGGCGAATGATAATCTAACATCAAGATGTAGTACAAAGACTTGGTTTCGACATTCACAGCGTTTCTTTTTCACCTGTCTGTGAACTTGTCTGTGTTTTATCTACCAATATATGTATGTTTGGGTGAAATAAACTTCAATTCAATTCAATATTTTTAAGTTTTACAAAGCTTCAAATTTGAATTCTCTGTTAAAGTGACTTGTGAGAAGTCTAACATTTTTGTTAACGACATTACATATATTACAGTTAACCTGAGCAAAATATTCTTACTCTAAAAATATCTTTGAGAACTGAAAAGTCGTTTTCTCCAATTCGTCACTAGACACACCTGAGTGCCAAATAGATTTTGAAGTGTTCAGACACCAAGAAGTGAACGCCTGGTCTCTTAGATGCCCTCCACGTATTCTTTGATAAATTCTTTTCCGTTAAATATTCAACAGTCTTGTTTACGTTTCCCAACTACGAGAAAAACCTCCTATTATAACCATTTTTCTTCTCGTAACATATTCATAACCATAGCAACAGTTCGTTAGTTGGAGATCGCGAAAATCCTTGCTGGTGACACCTAAGCAGTTGCCATTTGTGGAGGACATTCTGTGAAATATGCATTCTTATTATTAAATCAAAGAAACCTGACCTGAATCACTGAAAATGTTTTCGGCTTTCTGTTGAGGTTTTTCCTATCATGATTCACGTTGGTAATATCACATTATACTTCTCTGGTAAGTGGTAGGTTGACGAGGATATTTTCTTTTATACAAGGATAGTAATGTAAACTATATTAGGGATGCAGCTCAAGTCCTCAGAGACCGTAAATGGTAAAGACATACGTGCCACATTGAAGCTTTTAAGATTAGATTATGGAAAAATAATTAGAATTGCAAAATAGGGTAGTCTAAAATAGCAAAACCTAATCAGTTAGCTGACAGTTCAAGTCAGAACTTACTTTAAGGAAATTTTAAAGCTACACAAACACAATTACATATCAGAGAAAATAAATATGTATTTTTTTAGAAAAAAAATAACATCTCACATGTAAAAAATTACAATCGCATTGTTTTAACCGCAGGAAAATATTAAATTGTAAATTACATAAAGGACGGAGACATAACACAAAATTAAATAATAAGTAGAATTTTATAAATCAAACCAAATGTTTATATCACCAAAACATTTTCATTTTCTTCTTTGGCACGATATCATTGCAGTCTTTTTCCTTTTCAAATTAAGTCGATTTTGAAAAGACGCCTTTATAATATTGCTTGGATACAGCTCTACTATTACGATTTTCACTGAATTTATAACTGCAATTTCGACTTTTGAATTTTTGTGTGTATGTCTCCGTCCTGCATGTAATTTACAAACTTTCTAGAGCTGAACAAATATGCTGGAGTTTCATTTTGAAATAGTTCCTGGTTCAAGTGCTAAAATACAACATTGTATCGGGAAATAGGAAGTCTAATGGCGAGTATTTCTTGTTGGATGATACAAGAGCACTGTACAGTCGCTCAAAAAATATCCGAACACTATGGTTGATTAGAGAATTCAGAAAAAATATCTGGCAACGATTTTTTTAGAAATTAGTAATCTGGCAACCTTCGTGTCACGTGATTACAGAATTCAAGAAAAATATCTGGAGCGTGTACAGCAACTGTACACGCTCCAGTTACCGTTCACAGCAAACTGGAGTGTGTGCAGTAACTGCACACGCTCCAGTTTGCTGTGAACGGTAACTGCACACCCTCAATATTTCCGTGAGTGAGCCCACACGATCTAGTATCAAAATAATATGACCACCTACAGTGGCTCAAAAAAGTATCCGAACGCTATGGTTGATTACAGAATTCAGTAAAAATATCTGGCAACGATTTTTTTAGAAATTAGTGATCTGACAACCTTCGTGTCAAGTGACCTCGTGTCAAGTGACACGAAGGTTGTCAGATCACTAATTTCTAAAAAAATCGTTGCCAGATATTTTTACTGAATTCTGTAATCAACCATAGCGTTCGGATACTTTTTTGAGTGACTGTACCAAGTTCGTAACTTAAGTTCTCAGGTTCAAGTCTCTGTGTCCCATGTTGAGATTTTCTCGCTTCATATACTTTCCACCTCAAATAAGAAAGGGAACATCGCTGGATATGGAAAGACCGCTATTATATCGGATGGCTGAATGACGTTGACAGGGAAACAAACTTTTAGCTGACTTCTAATAGCTGTTTAGAGGATACCTCTTCTTCTTCTTCCCACCTCTGAATTCTTACGTTATAAACCATTTGGGAAGTCGCTAATGATTAACGATCGAGAGATAAGTTTTATTACAGATTATTCCTGCTTTTGCCTCTGTAGCAAAAGTAGTTTTCGTACTGCTTTTTTAGTCGTTGATACTGATTGTCATGCCATGTATAATTTAATGTCATGTATTAAATTAATGTAAATTGATACATATGCAATGTCATGTATAATTTTTGTACAGTTCCATCATTCACCACTCCTCTCCCTCAGGGGATGTGCTATCGAATGTTTAACAACTGATTCCCTCTACTGAGAAAATCTGAACAATGTAAAAAAATTAAGTTAGAACTATTCTCGTCACTATTAATATAGAATGGAGAATAATTTTGTGATCATTCATTATGGGATTTTTTTGGTTTTGCATAGCATAGTGATAATCTGATAATTTAACAACTTGCTCACGCGATCTGGACTGAGCCTAGTCTAGCACCCCACTGCTACACCTACACATTAGTGATTATAATATATTAATTGTCCTTCCTCATTTCACCCACTGAAAACTTATTATTTTACACTTCATATAACAATATTTATATTATTCGTTTCGATAAAAAAAAAATGCTCTCACTTTATTTGGGTTGGATTGTTTAAGCTCTGAGCTACACTTTAGTGCGCACAATGGCCAGGTCACAAGGTTGCCAAGGGCTCAGAAAAAGTTTGGGGAAAGGAATCCACTGAACAGCTGTTAAGAGACAGATGGAAGCCTCCTTAACCTCCCTTATCTTCCATAACGTGTCAAGTCTTTCTTAACGTGCATAGAGTATAGTTGGCCTTGATGGGAGGCTACCATCTGTCTCCCGACAGCTGTTCCATTGGGTCCCCCTCTCCCAACCTTCTCTGAGCCTTCTGGGTCCTTGTGACTTGGTCATTTAGCTCATTGTGTGCAAAAAAGTGCCGCTCAGAGGTTAAACAACCAACCAACCGAGTATAGCTCTTCTGAACACAAGTCCAAGGTTTAATGTTCAATGCAATGAACGGTCACTGATGGGCTTGTAAAGGCCGCCTCCGTCGGATGGGTTGATAAGCCGTGACCCATTTGCGGGAGAGCCATACCTTATGCACGTTAAAGAACACGCTGGAAAGCCTTAACGGTAGTCTCCCAACAGCTGTTCCAGTGGGTCCCCTCCCCCAACAATCTCTGAGCCTTCGGGGTCCTTGTGACCTGGTCATTTAGCCCATGGTGTGCAAAAAAGTGCCGCTCACAGGTAAAACAACCCAACCCGATGAATGGTGGTAGCCTTTCCAAGTCGATGGGTGTCCTCTTTTTGACAGAGGGCAGGGTGGTTTATCGGAGATGAATCTCAATGCTGGCGCAGGTGTTTTACTTTAGTAGTCACTAGTATTTTCATACAAGTCGCAAAAGAAATGCATCTTATGGGACTTTACCTATTTCGATATTGGGCAATGACGATTCCCTTTAAAATAATCATAATAATCATTCCGAAATATTATAGAAAACAATGTATGCTTTTAGTTTATGTGTTCTCGAATTTAGACGGCACAAGATATTCTTTTTACCTACCCAGTTTCATTCTAACCCAAGTGTTTCTACCAAGATGATATTGGTGTTGCAAATGCTGAATTAACAATATACAACTTTTCTGCGCCAATTAGCACCGAATGCATTATTCAAGAATTCTGTTAAAAACTATGGAAAGTTACGAGATTAAAATGCTCATCGCAGTTATTTCCTCACACGCGACATCATTTTTTCACGAAAAGTGTTTTTAATTAATGTAAGCTATTCATAATATATTCTCATCGTCCAAACGAACAGTGTTTCTTTGCAGAGCGAAAGAACCCAAGTTCGAATCCGAGATAAATATCATAAATATTTTTGTTGCATTTCTGCTAAGGTACTGGTTTGCTGCTTTCTCTATAGCAGAATATCTTAAACTCCAAAGAGCAGCAATTATTTACCTGTACGAAAAACTTTGAATATTAAAAGTTTTGACATCCAGAAAATTCTAAACTTGTAAAGCTAACTCTCGATTGACAATACGAATTACACTTTAACAATACAAAGAAGATTTTGACATTAAAATATATTTATAATTTTTCATAAGATCACCGAGGTCGAAAATGAACAGGAGGTCAGTCACCAAAACAATTTGGGTTGAAAGCCGCTGTTTTATAATGAATTATACTGATAGGTTCATGTCATATTTCTGTCGTAAGTGACTCGCTAATTGAGGACATTGAGAAATACGGTTCAGCAATTGTTATCATATTTCTCTAAAAGTTCACATTACAATAATACATAAGATCAGTGGTTCTCAACCTTTTATGCTTCACGTACCCCCTGGAAATGTGTATGTAACTGGCGCACCCCTTGTATAGATAGATAAAATTATAGTTATAGTATAACAATGAGAATAAAATAAAACGCCGACTTTGTTACTAGATCTAGCGACTTTTGAGTTCTCACGGCGTACCCCAAAACATTTTACCGCGTACCCCACGTTGAGAACCTCTGCATTAGATAAATAATAATTGAAATAATAATAATGATAAATTTATTTGTTCTATATGTACATGATTTTCAATTTAATTGCATGAATAAATAATTTATTGCGTTATTCTCTTTGTTTACGATTTTTTTTCTTCTCTTTCTAGGTAAGTCCCACCTCTTGCAATTTATGATTATACACTTCTCATTGTTGAAAATTTTATGTAAGGTAAGTTTCAGAGATGAATATTTGCTAACTTCCTATTTCTTAAAGAAAACATTAATTGCTTTAAATTTCTTCAATCGCCATTTCAACATTGTTCTCCAATCATTATATGCCGTGAACAATCCTTTGAGATATATTGTTAAAAAGTTCAACTTAACATAAATTTTAGTAACTAGCAGAAATAATTGCTATGGAAATGAAAGCCCAACATGTTTGAATATCACTATGGAAACGTTCGTTTCCTGTAATGACGACAGCGAAAAGGAGCAAGGCCGTAAATATCATCGGAAATGTTTGCAACCTTGAGGCACATTTTCTTCTTGTTCATTGCTAATGGTTTGCCATTTATTTTTTTAATTCTTTCCATAATCTACAAATTTTTCGTGAGCTGCTACATTCGAGTGCTTTTTTGAATCTCTTGAAAATGAGTATATTCCGTGCATGCTCAGAAGAGTAACAATCGCAGCGTGTAACGCCACTGCTAACTGGAGCAAGAAACAAATTATTTTTTCTCTAAAGGCCACACGAGTGTGTCATATGTCATAATGTCCGCCTCCTTTCTGATAAAGATACATTTGCATAAAGTAAGCTCAAGAAGCAAAATGTCCATGAATCCTGCCAGAAACATTCGCAGTATATTTTACATTGGGAGCAAAAATGATGTGCATGAAACTATACTTCAGTAATCTGTCGAACTTCTAAGTTACGACGCTATCAACTCTTTTTAACTTAATGCATAGAAAGAACAGTGATTTCGACCTCCGAATACCTAAGACTTATTATCATAAACTCACCAGTCGTTGCCGAAATTTCATATCTAATTTGCTTGGGTGTTTGCCGAATTTTTGAGGTTTAATTGCTATGTATTTTTTTTTCGTTAACGAGTGTATTGCAACAGTTTTTAAGCGTTAAGCATTTCACTTATAATTGAAGTCATTTCTGATGATGTCATTGTTATGCTACCAGATGGCCCACAAGGTCGGCTACTTGACGTCAAGTAACTCTGGAGCAGTGCCAATTGTTGCACAATGTCAAAGGTCATAACGTAATAATAATGATACACAGTGAACTTCGTAAATTAGTCGCAGCTCTTAATAATGAAAACTGTGTTTGGGGAACTGGATTACTACTGATTCAATGAGCACCTTCTTCGATTGTATTAATTGTATTCCAGAACAAATAGGCATTTGTTTATGCTTTAAGCAGTTGCAAAGTCTGTAACGGTTTAAGTGACTTTGAAATAAAAATTCATTCGTAAACATTTGGGCTAAAAATAAAACGGATAAGTTGTAACATTGTATTTTTTGCAAAGAATTTAAATTTCAATTACCCTAAAAATGGCAGTATTTTGATTGCATCGTTTTTTTTTTGGAACTAATTATTAAGCTTTGGGATCTTTAAAATACTTTTAGAAATTTAAAAGAAAAATTGTATTCATCTCTACAATTAGGCTACTTAAAAAATGCCAATCAGAGTTAAATCAATCCTAACTAATCTTATCCCATGTAAATGGAATACTTTTCTTTCAATCAGGCACATTATATCGGAGATTCAAGAACATCTCAGACATGATAAAATTAAAGAATGTAGTTAAAACAAATAGTGAACCATTAGTAATGAGTAAAAATAAAATATGTCACAAGATCGCAACATTGCCAATGATATTACAACCTATACCTAATCATCTAAACTTCACTTAGTTCAAATACATGTACACATTTACTTCTGTTGTTTATAAAGGTAAAATAAAATTACTTCTGAAGCAGTTGCTTGGCACAGAAGTCCGACAGGACTCTCTATCTACACCGATCGGCCAATACATTAAAACCACCTCTGCATTATGCAAAGAAGCGCGCTTGCAGCCAATCATTGTTACGTGCCAAAGTCGCGAATGATATATATATAACTGGGTCGGATCTGTCGCAGGCAGTATTTCGTTTCGTCTCAACGTGGGAAAAGCAAAAGATTTGTCTGATTTCTACAAAGGCCAGATCGTTATGGCAAGAAGCCTTGGTAAAAGCATCTCCGAAACAGCGACGCTGGTAGTCTGCTCACACTATGCAGTAGTTAGTACCTATCAAAGATGGTCCGAAACAGGTGACACTTCGAGTCGTCGACAAGGCGTGGGACGGCCACGCCTCATTGATGCCAGAGATTATCGCAGGCTGTCTAGTCTTGTCCGTAGAAACAGGAGGGCTACTGCGGCTAATATTACCCATAATTTCAATTGTGGTAAAGGGCCCAATGTGTCCGAATACACAGTTCATCGTAAGCTCTTGGATATGGGTCTCCGTAGCCGCAGACCCATTCGTGTGCCTATGCTCACAGCCGTTCACCACCATCAACGCTTGTAGTAGGCACGTAATCATCGAAATTGGACCATTGAAGACTGGAAGAGAGTCGCATGGTCAGACGAATCCCGTTTTTCTGTTACGCCACGTGGACGGACGAGCTCGTGTGCAGCGTTTACCCACGGAAGTCTTATCAGACTGGAGGGAGTGTATGGTCTGGCCAATATTTTCTTGGGGGACTCTTGGACCAATTATCCCTGTAGAGCAAACTCTGACAGCTGTTACCTACCTGAACATCGTGGCCGATCAAGCACACCCCTTTATGGCGACTGTCGGAGATGGCGTCTTTCAACAAGACAATGTTCCATGTCACACTGCGAAGAATGTTGAGGAATGGTTCCTAGAACATGATGAAGAATTCCATTTATCGCCATGGCCTCCAAATTCGCCGGACGTGAATCCTATCGAGTATTTGTGATTTGAGTTGGAGAAACGGGTACGAGCATCCCAACCACGTAATTTACGGGATCTTCTGTTGTAGTCATGGTACCAAATATCAAGCAACACCTACCAACATCTCGTTGAATCTATGCCTCATCGGGTAAGAGCTCTTTTGGCGGCGAGAGGACAGAAGGACCTACATCATGTTTGCAAGGTGGTTATAATGTTTTGGCTGATCGGTGTATGTAATACACTAGAGAAGATCGGCGAGGAAGACGAGGCCTCGGTAGAAAGCTAACACGAAAAAACAGAATCATCCACACTTTTATCCGAAACTTGAATCCATTCTTTTACTAGACATACAAGCGCGCTATCTAATCGGCCATACGACTGGTGATTACGATATAATCTCCATAGGTGATATGATCAAATCACAAAACCATTAATAAATAGAAGAATTTTAATCATTCATTAATTCAAGACGGACAACTATTTATAGTTTGTCAAGCTGGATAATAATAAAGTCTCAATGTCTTTCTCTTTAAGCAAGTCTTTGTGTATGTTTATCTGAATCCATTTTTATCTGGAAGGGTTGGGTTGTTTTACCTCTGAGCGGCACTTTTTTGCACACCATTTTATCTGGAAGGAAGAGCTCGGAATAAACGCATTGCGTATAATTAATACGCCATTGCAGTTAATAGTAACATCTCTGATCTCTTTCTGTGCTCAAATAATTCTGCTGTTGTTCCACGAGAGATAATTTACAGTCCGCAAGTGATCAGTACACAGAGCTTAAAGCTGATGAGAATTCAGGGAGAAAGTTTTTTTTTTCCTCTCTATCTCTTCATTTTCTCCCAGCAGCAGAGCGTCTTCTCCACACGTCCAGTAGCTGAATTACCGCAGCTTAAGTGTCTTTGTTCTGCTTCGCTTGGCAGTGCAGCCGCGTGTGTGTGTTTGCAATTACAGTTCGCGAATGAGATTCCGAATATGAACAAACTGGAGACGTTCATCAAAGACAATTATCGCAGACACTTATCTCCTGCAGAATTAGAAAAGAGAATTCAGCTTCGCTTTTAATACGCACGCGATTTAGGAAGGATTTAATAACCAATACCGGCTCTTTACTGGCTTAATATTCTTCATTGATCCAAAACACGAATAGGTACAAAATCTTCAAGCAGCCAAAGGTACAGAGAGTTTCAACCAAGCTATGCACTTCTTTTTTTACCAGCCACAGGAATTCAGATTGGTTGGTTGTTTTACCTCTGCATTATGCAAAGAACCTCTGGCTGGCACGTTTTTGCACACAATGGGATATGGTCAGGTCACAAAAACCCCAAGGGTTCAGAGAAGTTTGTGAAAGGGGACCCACTAAACGGCAGTTAGGAGACAGATGGTAGCTTCACGAAGCCACTCAGAGTGTACTTGAACGTGCACAGCATATGGTTCTCTGCACCTGAGGCCACGGCTTCACTTCCCATCCGACAGACAGCGGCTTTTCCAATGTCATCGGTGGTCCCTTACTAACCGAGGGCAGGGTGGATGTTTAAAAGAGATTAATCTCGACCCTGGCACAGGTGGGCTTCAAACTTGGGAACTATAGATTATGAGCCTGGTGGTCTACCGACTGAGCCAACCTCCGCCTCCCTAAAGGTATGTAGTTTCAACCAAGTTGTGCAATTCTGTTCAATAAGCACAGGAATTCCCTACAATAGTTTCAGCATTTGGTCACCACAAGCCGATTATAAGTAACGTCCTGTTGGACACTGTTCACCCACCTCATTGTGGGTCTACTCTTTTTCATGGGGCGGGGGTTGAATCAATCGCGCCAGGTTCGTAATTTGCAGTTCCCAGGTTACAGTTTCACCTGTTGAGATTTATCTCCGCTAAATCCCTTTACCCTGCCCTCGGTCAGTACTGAAGGCCGCCATTCATTGGATGGGAGGTAAAGCCATGGCATTGTATGTGGGAGAGTCATACTCTGTGCACGTTAAAGAACAAGATGGATGGCCTTGATGGGAGGTTACCAACTATCTCCTAACAGCTGTTCAGTGGGTCCTCTTCCCCCAGCCTTTCTGAGCCCTAGGGGTCCTTATTACGTAGCCCTTTTGCCCATTGTCTGCAAAAATTATCGCTCAGAGGTAAAATAACCCAACCCAACTCTTTTGCACAAACGACTCAGTTCCTCAAATCATTAGGAATACTGTTCGTCACTCTATCTTCTAATCTTCAGTTCTTCATGTGGGAAACACATGAAGAGTGGTGGTTGACCACTTCTTCTGGCCTCATCATTGTTTTCGTTAGAGATGTCCAACTTCAATGCGATTGAAGAAAATCAGGCATTGAATCCTTGGAACAGTCGAGACCTTCTCATAAATTAATATAAGTGAAATAGCAAATTATAATCATAAAAAGATATTGCTATAATAATTTTATTAATTAAATAGTTTAATTACATAATTGGAATTATTGCTAAAAATTGTCAAAGATCAGCGAAAAAAAATAAACAAAATTTGTTCCAAAATATCTTTCGCGATAGTAAAGACTGATATCGAGGACCAGTGATGGTCTGTATTGGCTAGCAGAACATCAACTGGCCCGTCACTGATTCAGTAATAATGTGTAACAAAAAAAAATATCCTGTAGACAGAAAACACTTGGAATAATTTGCTGAAAAAAAATTAGTGTCGTCCTGAGTGGTATTCGAACCCACATCTCTCAGAAGTATGCCTGCGTCAAAACCACTATACCATCAGAGAACTTACCTTTTCCTTCAGCAATGTAACATATGAGCATTCCCGCATATTTTGCTCATCATTTTGCATATTTTGCTATCATTTTGTGGGAGACATGGGCTCTTATTGCATTCAAGATGAAACCAAATTTTTTCAGCAAATTATTTAAAGGCCTATCACTATTTTACGTATTCAAACGACCTAATATCTTCGGTGCTACATAACATTTGGAATCAAAAGAATCGAGCTTCATGTTATCTTGTACGCAAAATCCAAGTTTTCCTAGCATTAGCGAACTAATATATAGTTTAAGTTTAGTGTATGTCCTATTTTTACACATTTCACAATTTTTAAATGTTCCAGCAACAGTTGTTACTCTGCTGTTTATGTCGTAAATCTTCAGTATCTGTCACACAACTCCTACAGAAATTAAACTAAGAGGCTTATTTTTAAGCAGGAACATTCAAAGAAAGTAAAGCATCACCAATCTGATCTTGTTTTCTTGGTTTCTTGTTTTCTACTTTAGTATTTGTGCATATTTAAGGCGAAATAGCATAATATAAGCTATAAGCATGTTTTAACTTACTGGGGCAAAATGTAAATTAGGTGAGGTATTTTTATACTTAAAATATTATCGATAGCAAAATGAAGATCTGTCAGTCAAAACGAACGGTTTATCACATTTACAGATACTGTTTGAAAATCAGGACAAGAAGAAATCTGTCAATAGAATGAAAATTTTCGATGTTCCCATCACAAATGAAGAGTAGTTTAACCCCTTCAGACCCGAATTTTTTATTAAAGAAAAAAAAATGGAATGTTTCCATTTAATCGCGGAACATTCAAAACAAGGAAATTGTTTAATTCTGGACTGTTTCCATTTAAATGTGCTTTATTCAGTACCAAAGGAAAAAGAATAACAAAAATAATTTTTAGCATAATTTCCCAGAAATTAATCATGCACATTATAAGGTAAAAACGATCGCAAAAGTTGCAAAATTTTGAAATCTCAGAAAGCAGAAAAAAGAAACATGAAAGAATTACAATTAGTATGCACTTTGTCATGATAAATACATCAAATGATGACACCTGTGAAGTGTGGCAAAATAATTCTTTCGGTGATGTGAAATGCAACAAAACAGTGGTTTCCTATGAAATGTAACAAATCAATTCTTCGTTTTCTCTGAAATGTAACAAATCGTTCTTATGGTTTCTTATGAAATGCAGCAAAACAGGGTTTCCTGTGAAATGTAGCAAATCAGTTCTTGTGATTTCCTGTGAAATGTAACAAATCAGTTCTTGTGATTTTCTGTGAAATGTAACAAATCAGTTCTTGTGATTTCCTGTGAAATGTAGCAAATCAGGTCTTGTGATTTCCTGTGAAATGTACATAGCAAAAGAGTTCGTGCTGCATGTCGCGCACAGTTGTCTTTAGTGCTATTGTACGTAGTTTCTATGTATTATATACATAGATGACACCAAATTGCTGTATACTAAAGACTGGTCTAGACTTTGCAAAACCACAGACACGTGTTTAAAAAATTTCTAAAAAGTAATGTACATTATAATGTACATAGGGTCTGAAAGGATAAGTTTTATCGCCTACGGGCACAACACACGGACATAAAATTTTAGTAGTAATTCTTCTTTTTCTATTACTAATTCTTCCCCTCTTATTTTTGTGCGAAATATTAAAACAAATGATTACTAACTTAACATTAAGGGGATATATTCAGCGGAATGAAAGGTTCACAACTTTTAATTTCATTTTAGCGATGATTTTATTTCTGGAAATAATTTGCTCCATAATCATCACCTTAGATAATTTCCGACGCTAAAAAATAAATACCCCCTCAAGCAGCTGCTTGCCACAGAGGTCTGACAGGAGCCTGTCAGTTTATATGCCAGAGTAGAAGGTCTGAGAGGATGGCAGGACCTCAGCAGAAAAAAGACACAAACAGCCATGCCTTACCCGGGGCTCGAACCCAGGTCCCGTAGATCAGTAGCCAAGCGCGCTAACCACTCGGCCACGGGACGGCTACCTTAGCTTAAATGTTGTCCAATGAAAACAGACTCCACGACAGCACAAAGGTTCAAGAAATTCGTAGAATAATATTCTATAATATATTCAGTTGTTTAGCTATGCAAACTGAAAAATCTTCGTTTTTCAGTTTTTATCTCTCTGAAAGAAAATAAAATGACAGCAAAGCATTTTTTGTTGTTTCATTTTAACAAGTTCGACGCGAAGCAAATATTTGCACGTGAAGTGATTTTGTGTTAATAAAAAAAGTACACTTTAATGACAACAGCACTAACATGATAATTCCAGCAATCTCACTTTTGCACCCTTCTGAACACAGCTTTATGAGACATTTCTTTTAATAACTTGTTCATCAGATGGTGTCAAGAAAATTGAATGACCTTGCAATAGTAATAGTAGTAAGGAAAAATCATGTCTAGACATTTCTTTTCGTGATCTTTTGACTTTTTCTTTCCTCTGCCCAGAGATAATTCCGATCTCCTTGTGAGACGAAGAACACAAGAATTTATTTGCGCAGCGGAACTTAATAAATGTCAGCTGCTTTGACTGCTTCACGGTTTAATAAGGGAAGTCTTTTAAGGCATTCTCAAGTTTTCTTCAACTGCGGCCCGCTGGATTCGCCCCGGTGCGACAGGCGTTATTAAATTTTTCTCGCCTTTGATTTTAAACACACAAATGAACACAGCCGAAGAACGTTTTTCGCTCTAAATATGCATAGTGCTTAATTGCGTTTTAAAACGCAATTTTGCGTTTTCAAGTCTTTTGAACTAGAGTTGCTTTTGAATATAATTAACTTTCCAATGTGCACAGCGAGTTCTCTGCGTTATGTGCAAAGGGGGAAAAATGGAAGATGAAGTTTCGAAACTAAAAAAGAAGAATTAGGTGAAGGAAGAAAACAAACGAGCGATGCCTTCAGAGACTGGAGATTTTCTCTGGAAAGTATTTTAGCTTGTCCACCTGTCACCTGTTTGCTGCGTTTAATTAACAACGGTCTTTACCGTAAACGAGTTAAGAGAATAAACAAGAAATAGCCAGCCATCGTATCATGTCTCGAAGGAATCAGTTGGTGTGGATGCAGTGCATGAAGCTTTCCTCCGCACTCTTTAAATTATAGAACACGTCTTGCTAATCATTGCTGCAGTCGGTTCATCCTGCGTCTGGCTCAACTTCCAGTTGCACCGTCTCAGTTAAATAAACATGACTTCTCTTTTCCGATTTAATTACTAAGAGAAAAAAAAGTTTCCGTGCTATAGCGAATGTTCAGTTGCAATCTGCCGATAGGGCTTTTAACAATTGCAGTTTGTTTTATGCATCGAATGCAAGTTTGCATCTGGAACGGGGTAGATGTTATGTTTTAATGAAAAGCAGCATTAACATTGTTAGACAATGATCATTTCTTGTGGTTGAGAACAACAGCGCTTGTAGCCATAGCGACACACGCAAGTAAGAATTATATTTAAAACATTACATGTTCACTTACTTACTTTCAAGCTCTCGACTTGCCGCTGGGAAAAACGAACAGTCGAAGTTACCTTCAATTTGTAATCTGTTTTAGAAAGTGGTGCTAGAGATGTTCACTTAATCTACTCAATCCCTTCGCAGAGAATTTGTAAAACAAATTTCTCTTCCGCTGTTGATTTTTAAAATTGTTTTCATTTTCATATCACTTTATGAGGAACAAAAATCTTTCATAAGTCGCTGAATGTTCAAAGGCTTTATATGCAAATGGTATTTTTATTTTTTTCTTCAAAAAAAAAGGGGGGGGGGGGCTCAGTCGGTAGCGCGCCAGGCTCGTAATCTGTAGTTCCCAGGTTCGAGTCCCAACTGGGTCAGCGTTGAGATTTATTATCCGCAAAATTCCCCGCCCTGCCCACGGTCAGTAGGGGACACCGATGGGCTTGGAAAGACCGCCGTCCGTCGGATGGGACGTTAAGACGTGGCCCCGTGTGCGGGAGAGCCATACTCTGTGCACGTTAAAGAACACGCTGGATGGCCTTGACGGGAGGCTACCATCTGTCTCCAAATAGCTGTTCCTGTGGGTCCCCTCCCCCAACCTTCTCTGAGCCTTCGGGGTCCATGTGACCTGGCCCTTTAGCCCATGGTGTGCAAAAAAGTGCCGCTCAGAGGTAAAACAACCCAACCCAACCTTCAAAAAAAAAATGGAAGCAAAAGGTGTTCCTCTTACTTCCACGTGAAATCGTAAAAATCTGGCGTCGATTTGTGTCACTAAACAATATAGATTCCTAGATAATATAAATAATGCAAATTCCTAATATAGATAAGAAGTTAGGTGCAATGAATGTCTGGACAGCAGAACGTACTAGCGTACCGAGTAAAAATGTTAGTATTAACATGGCCAGTATTAATTATGGCCAGTATTAAGCAGGCCGGGATCTAGAAAAAATCAAGGGGAAGCAAAAAACACAATCGAGGCAGAAAAATGTAAAAGGAAGGACCGCGAGACTGGATTTACAATGCAATATAACATTTCCTCCTCCTTTTTACAGGTCTTAAAATTATTTCTTGAATAATGTTATTGAATCATGCATGAAAATATAAACAAGTTTAATAATTTTTGCCTCTGTTACTTTTACTAGTATTCTGAAAGGGGGGAGGGCATGGCCCCATTTAACTCCACCCTATTTTCGGTCCTGTCCACAAGATCGACATGCGACATGTATTCTAGAAATCTAATACTGAATAGGTGCAATCCAGAAAAAAAAAATTGTAGAATGTATGAAATGAAGTAATGAATGTGTGAAATGAAGTGATGACATATTTAAATAAGATAATGCGCCATAAAACACCAAACAACCAAACAATTGAATTTCATGCTCTGTTTAAAAACTACTAAAATTTCATCTGTGCAGTTGGCGATCTACTAAAATTTCAAATGTACAATTGGCGATCTACTAAAACATTATCTGTACAATTGGCGATCTACTAAAACATTATCTGTACAATTGGCGATCTATTAAGACCTCATATGTAAAATCTGCGATCTATAAAACTTTCATCTGAGCAATTAGTGGTCCCCTAAAACTATATCTATACAATGGTAGATATAGTTTTAGATTATGTTTAAGATAGCTACTTTAAGAGAAGGATATATAAGTGAATGGTAGTTTTAGTTTTACAGATTTAGTTTAGATCTATCTAAACTAAATCTGTACAATGGGCGATCTATTAAAACCACTAAAATTTCATCTGTGCAATTAGCAATCTAATAAGCTTTTCGGGTACAATTGGCTATACACTAAACCTCATATTTTCAATTGGCGATCTGCTTAAACTGTGCTGTGCATATAAATAGTGGTGTCATTCTGCTAGATCGCTCAGATTCTGTAGAACCAGTTGTTAAAAAATATTATTGATTGCCGAACCTCTTGTTGAAGAAAATTGAAGTAGTAAAAAAAGTTATAAACAATGTAAAGAACGATTGTCGAAAACAAAAACTGTTATATGTATTTAAAGAGAACCTTTGTTGTTAATGATCCTTCTTTCACTTATATATCCTTCTCTTAAAGTAGGCTATCTTAAACAGGTAACTTAAAAGTTATTCTTCTCAAAACAATTATTTCTCCTCAAATGCATTTCGTCTCGTTGTGTATGTTAAAAATAACAGCATAATAAGAATTGCAATTGAAAAAATTCGAGTTTTAATAAATTGGGATGGCACCACTGCATACGAAACACAAATTCCTAGTAAAAATCATTAATCTTGTTTTTAAGGGCCACAATGTATGATATTGAAGTTCGTGGTTCTCAAAATTTGACAGAGCTCTAACCCAGATTCAAAACGAAGAATTGATAATCAAACAATTTCTTTCGTTTTGGTTTTCATCGTTTGAGAGAGATGAGCAAATACGATTTCTGGTTTCACTAAAATAAGAGTTTAAGGACTTCGTGCAATTCGATCCTTTCTGTTTTTGGTTTGAATTCCGTTATTAAGTGCATGTTTTAGTTTTTATTTACCCCCATTTAAAACTGTATGTTTCAGGAATTTTTATTATAAAATATCCACACACTCACAGAACAGAAAGCTGTTTTAAACATATTACTCGTATTTAGGCTTTGCCATGCAAATAAAGTTGTTTCCGAAACAAGTTTAGAAAGTTAGCTAACCCTGCAGAATGTAATAAAACTAATACATTTAATCGTATGTAAAATCTCATCTATTAAACTTGGTCTTCATAATGAGAAATATTTCTTTTCGACTTTCGAATAATTATTTAAATTGTTCTCTCCGTAATTGGTTATGTAGCAAAAACCACATGCACAATTATACGTAAGCGTATCAAAAAGTTGCCCTCAGCGCTACCTGTCGTCGTAGTAAGGAAACAATATTTGTGCTTGGGAGAGATGTATGACGTCATATAACAACCAGGACAGTTGCATGATGGCGCATCAACTGAATTCCCACTCCAAATTAGAAGTCCGCGGAACGTTTCTCTTTACGGCGAAACACTTGAAATGTACGGAAATCCATCGAGAAATATCCGCGCATACGATGAGAATGCGATGTCGGGTTAAGTGGTCCGAACAGTTTGAAGACTGCAGTACAGATTTCGTAGACGAATATCGCAGAGGCATCGATGCCCATCACTTCGGATAACGTTTCGTGGGTTAATGAGATGATTCAAGATAATCGCCGGATTAAAATCGAATAAA
This sequence comes from Ryuthela nishihirai, assembly GCA_038380435.1. Lineage (NCBI taxonomy): Eukaryota > Metazoa > Arthropoda > Arachnida > Araneae > Heptathelidae > Ryuthela > Ryuthela nishihirai. The sequence continues at coordinate 25,159,918 of JAWZYU010000009.1, read as the reverse complement.
TGACGAGTGCTTTGAACATTTCCTATGGCAGTGTACATTCCATCATCGTGACCTGGTTGGTGGACATTGGAGCAGATTGTTACGCTCAGGAAATGGACAAATTAATCACACTTTCCGATAAATGTTTACGTAACCTAGGCGACTACCTGGAGAAGAAGATTCAGGTTGTATCTTCACCCTAAAATATTTGCCGTTCTCTTATACTTTGTTTTTTGTTGTGTATTCAAGAGTGCAACTTACTTTTTGATACGCCCTCGTACAACAGTTCTTTTTATTTTAGTGTACTCTAGCATGTACACAAATTCCTAGTATGCATGTACAATGGGCGATCTATTTAAACATACAATGGGCGATCTCTAGCATGAATGTACCTAGCAGAGGAGCAAAATGGCTTATAGAACAATTAATAAAAAACATAAGATACGAACCGCAAAATCCTCTTTTTCACACACACTATGCACAAAGTTCAAAAACCGTTTTCGCATTTTGTTCCTGGAGAAAATCCTGATGATGCCCTTTAGACTCCCTTTTATCATTTTATTTGCTATCATAGACTTCCTGATCCATCTAATAGTTTTTCTGCTTTTTACATTATTTGAACTGGTTCTTGAGTTTCAATATTCGATTATGCTTCAACAACATCTCAATTCCTTCGTCATTATCTTTGACAGTCTTTCCTACTTTATCGTCATTTTAATTTCTTCATCTTCTTCAAAGATCGCGTCTGCTTCATTGCCATTTCGATTCATTTATCATTATTTTTAAGACTCATTTATGCTCATCATCATCTCAGTTTCATCTTCATAATTTCTATTCCTTCATCATCATTTTTAAGAATAATTTCTACGATAGTCATCTCAATTCTTTCTTCATAGCTTTTTACATATATTTGTGCCTTCATCACCATCTCAATTTTTTATTGCATCTACATTCATTTCTGCTTCATTATCATTTCAGTACTTTCTCATCATCATATCCACTCATTTCTACTTCATTTCCATCTCATTTTCTATTTTTAGCCTGATTTCCACTGGTCTTTACTCCACCATCATCTCCATTCCTCACTCGTTGCCCTTGCTATTTGTTCCTGTTTTTTCTCCATTTCAGTTTAATCTCTATCGATATTACCACTCATTTCTGCTACATCGACATCTCAATTTCTTCATTTTAATCTTCATTTTAATCTTCATTCTCATTTCCATTCGTTTCTTCTTCGTTTCCCGTATCCACTCGTTTCTTCTTCATTTCCCATTTCCACTCGTTTCTTCTTCATCGCATTCCAACGCTTCTCATATCAACTCTATTTCAACACATCTTGGAGCGTTCCAAAAGCTTCTTATTTTTCATCGTGAATCTAACTCTACGAGTAATTATGAATACATTACTAACAACTCCGCTAGTAACCCTAACGTACTTTAAAAACTCAAACGAATACGGTGAAGTTGAATCAATATCTTCTGCAATTACTCTTTTCTTTCACCTGAAAGCTTTTTCAAATTTATACATCTGGGCAATAATGGATTAAGGAGGGAGTTCAAGACTAGAGAGAAACTCGCCCATGCTCGAATGCTCGAATTGTCAATGATCCTGTCCATTCGAATTCTCTTTAGCACACCTTTAAAGGCATCCTTCAATGATTTTTAGCAGAATTTAATAATTTAAAGTTTACATCAAAATATATTTATACAGCACTGGGGAAATGCCCTTACAACTGACGAGTGGATTTTCTGGCGGGACTTGTTACTTTTAAAGTTTAAAAAAACTGCAATAGCAAAATATGTCGAGAGAAAAGGAGATAAGTTTTCATCATTGAAAGCACTATCATTAATTTCTTTCAATTATCTTTTTTGAATATTCATTGAAGAAAGGAAAATGATTTGACTTTCCCTATCCCTTTGTTATATGTTCTTGGGTAAAAACTGTTGGGTGATCAGAGTTTTCCTAATTTCTCCATCCCTAATGAACCGTATTTATAATCATACTTCTCTCTCTGCTGGGGGAGAACGCAGGGCCAATGTCCCATATATTAGGTACACATTCTCGTTAAAGCAATTTTCGAAAGACATCTATCTGCTAGTCCCGAATTATTTCTTAAATGACGCCAAAATATGTTTCAACTGGAGAAGAAAAGAAAATCCTGATAGGAAAGTAGTATTCAAAAACGAGGTAAGAGAGAACGGAGGAAACTCGAAAGAAAATAAAAAGTAAGAAGCGAATATTGAATGCCGTGGATTGGCAAGGTCCACGTGCTGTTCTCGAGCAATACGGTTGCTTCTGCTGTTCACGAGTGCAGGCTACATGCCCAGGTTCCTCGTGTGCGGAGAGAGGAAGAAATTGAGGAGGAGGAGAAGGCGAGATAGAAGAAAATAATGAACGGAAGGGACGAATAAAAAAGACGAGGATAAGAAGGAGTCGGACCTTCCGAACGGAAATCGAAAGCGTCACTCAGACGAATAAATTAACGTCGGAAGCCAAGGAAAGGACATAAATAAAACGGCAGCCCTCGCTTGCTAGCTCGTCCACTTCTGATGTTCACTCTCGGATTCTTCTTGTCTGGCACTGAACTTGATTGGGTCCGGGTCAGCCGAAGAAGCCTTGCGACGGCTGCGCTAAACACCGCGGTGCGTGTCACTGCTAGAGAAGAAGGATTAAGCCCAGCTATTTACTCTTAGGGACTCTGATGAGAAAAAAAAATGCCGGTTCTCCTGCAATGGGATGCGTTTTGTAATTGCAGTTGTTGCTTCTGCGCTGCAGAGTTATTAACTGTAAGTTCTCCGCTGCAAATATCAATATTTCCTCATAATAAAAGGAAAATATTTTTGGCATTTTTTTAAACACATTAAGGTACGTAAGAGAAGAGCGTTAACTGATAATGAATAGTTGAAAAACAAAGTTAAGTCAGTTTTTTTTATCTTTTTGTAACGTGATACTGAGTTTGAAATAAAGCGATGGTTAGTTTCTGTTTAAAAACACAATTTTTAATTGGTTATTTGGTCTGGAAGATGTCGAAATTTTTGTTTGCTTAAGTTGTGTTGACTTGAATTAGCTGATCAGTTACTTTGTAGTCTTGAAGATGCAATTAAGTTTTTATTACTATTATTATCGTTGTATGGTTTAATTTTGCGGTTGAGACGTTTAATTAAAAATATTTAATCTCTGTGTTAACATTATAAACACAGATAAAATTTTTTTGTAATGCAAGCAAACAAGAGACATGTAATATCAAATGACACCGAATTCTTTTTGTGGACTAAATTACTAAATATGCCAAAGGATTTTTCAAAAAAGTAAGTGGATAGGATGCTCAATTGTTTGCACTCCAAACGCTTTAGATGACGTTTCCGATCCGATTTCCCGCAGCCCGTACATTTTCTCCGCTAAGCCACGCTTTGTCCTTTTGATAAAGAGAACATCACTGAGCTTTGAAAGAGTCATCCATCAGATCTGACATTAAACCATAGCCACGCGCAGTACCAAAAAAATCACACCCTGTTTACTTTAGAGAACAATCTGAATAGACATGACGGGAAGCTGCTCTCTCCTAACCGGTGTCCAATGTTCCCTCCCCCCTCCCCCCCTTCCTAGCTCTGATCCCTTGGGGTCTTTATGATCCAACCAATTAGCCCATTGTGTTGCAAAAGAAAAAACAATCAAATCCAGAAAATGATGTAGCAGTTTTCTCATTGAGAGACTTTTGCTACGTAATGATTTAAATGGCCAAGCCATGAAACTGATATGTGGCAGTAGGAAGGGTGGCTATGGAACTGTCGGGTGCAGATGGCAGTTTCCCTTCATGATTATCAAATGCGACTTTTTAAACCTGGGAGCTACAGATTACAAGCCTGGTGCGCTACCGACCGAGCCATCCCTGCCCCCTGCATTTTGGTATCAAATAGTATCACTAAGTTGCAGTAGCCATCACTGTTACACAAGCGAGCTGTGAAGCGTAGAGTCAGAGTGAACATGGCAAAGGTACCGCATGTTTATATAAAGCTAGAGATCCAAGCAGCAATTCGGTTTTTGTGGGCATAGAAGACCAACCAACTGGAAGAAATCCATCGATAGTCTGTGGGTGTGTACGTTTTGACAGAAACGATCAAGATTGCTGTCACAGTGAGTGCTTCTATTTCACGCTAATACCCTCCCATAACCTCAGCAGAAAGACAACATAAACATCCGTGCCTTATCTGAAATACGAAATCGGATCTATTCGCTGTGTAACTCTCTAAATACTAAACCAAACTGTTAGTTATTTCAATTTGTTCAATACACGGTATATATTAAAGTAGCTTCACAAATTCGAACAGTTATAACTAATTTATTTCACAACGAAACGAAAGCTTATGATATAACAATGGAAAACAAATATTTGAAATATACAGAACCGGAGGTGATGCATATTAGCAGATTTTCAGTTTTATCTACCAGTGGAGCATACTTGGAGATACTTGGGCGATAGCAATCCTATCCTTCAGTTCATACTCTCATAATGGCGGGTGATAAATTATACCTTTGATGAAACATCACATAAAGAAATCGAATGGGTTAGGTCGGTGAACGAGGAAGCTACTTCAGAGAACTGCCCCGAAGATCCAGAGGTCTGGGATAATTCTGATTCAGATCAACCTCTCACTTGCAGCAAGTAATGGGGAAGCGAATCATCTTGTTGACGACTGATCCACCTTTCCTGGTTGTCGTCATTTATTTGTGGAAACAGAAAGTTTTCGAGAAGATCCTAGTAAACGATATCTATAACTGCTTTCTCACTAAAAAAGAAAGCTCTGTAAACTTTAGAAACTGGTGAAAAGGAAATCTGATGTCATGAAATAATAAGCTGAAAAAATTGGTTTTGCCATGAGTGGGATACGAACCCACATCTTCCGGAAATATGCCAGTTATGCTATCACTACACCACCAATGGCTAACCTTTTCTCAGCTTGAAGATTAGCCATTGGTGGTATAGTGGTAGAATAACTGGCATGTTTCCAGCCCTTGTCTACAGGACATATCCTGTGATTCTTTACTACTGAAATCTGATGTATTTGTCTTCAGTGTCAGGTCATTTGCTTTTCTATCGTGTGAAAATTAAAGTAGTTATTACTGCCCTACCAAAATATTAGAGAATTTCCATGATCATATCAGAGGAATCAAACTTCAAAGCCCTGGAACTGCTAAAATATGCATTTAATAGAAACATGCGACTGAAGATAAAAAAAGATCATAATCAAAGTTATTTAAATCTCGACTTTCCACAATATTCGTTCAGCCTTTAAAAAGTTAGGGGAGCTGGAATATTTAACAATAGCTTAGTTTGTTTTATAAAGATTATTCATAATTTGAATATTGAAATAATCACTACGCAAGCTTCTAAAATGTATATTTATTTTATTAAACGGTTTGAAACAAAACTTATTATTTGCGCTTTAATTAATTTCTAAAGTAAAGTCTTATAACGAGTCACTAATTTGAAATATTCTATCTTCCACAACTCTTTAAATACTAAGCGAATATTGTTCGAAATCGGGATTTAATTAGATTCTAATCTTTATCTTCAGTGAAGTTTTCCCATTAAATGCATAGTTTAGAAGTTATAGAGTTTCAAAGTTAGATTCCTTCTTTGACATAACATGTAAATTGTCTAATATTTTGGTAGGACAGTATATAGGTTTGAAGTTATGAAACTACTGTATAATCACATTTTCAAAACGACACAAAATTAACTTATTATTCTTTCAATAAACAAATCAAAAGAATGAAACTGTAAAATTGATAATGAGCTCAACTATAGCTTTTTTCCACTTTTATCTACATACATTAAATGTAACTGGAAAATATGGCGCTTGGTGTGGAAGAAAAACAGTTTTTTAATCCCTTTTCTCCCACACAAAGGGTGGTTTTTAATTCAGGAGTAAAATCCCATCAGTTACCCAAAACGATCTAGTTGATTCCCTGCAGCGTTACCGATTGCAATCGGAGGTATCTGTTGCGACAACCTGTCTTCCCTCATCTTCCCACTCACCCAATAACGATATCGTATTCTTCAGAAGTGGCGAAATTTCCCGAGCTGTTGAGCGATATTTATCGAGCCCTCTCCTTTCCCACCAAGAGGCCCTTCTGTCGATAATAGAAGAATTCCTTATCGGTGAAACTTACTCAGTAGGACGTCCCCAATTCTTTTCCCAGACTATTTCTCCGTAATGGCTGTGCGATCTGTATCACGAAAAGTTTAGCTCCTCAACCCTCTATGTTTCGTATTATTCCCCCACCCTCCTCTTTTACTCTCCCCTCTTTTCTTCTCCTTTTCTCTTCTGTCTTCTCTCCATCACCTCCTCTTCCTCTGCTTCTTCTTCTTCGGCTTCCTTATTCCTCAGCATCCGTCTTTAGAAACTTCGCTTTTCTCGCAGCTCCATAAATAAACGGTTAAAGGTTTCTTTTCAGCGTAGAGCTTTCGTTTAATTGAAGAAGCAAATGCATTCCGAAGAAAAGACGTAACAGCGAAAATAAGAGGAAGAGGAGGAAGAATGAGGAAAATCTGTTACCGTTAGAGGGAGACCGAAAGTCTGGATCACCAGCGTTCGGATGGAGCGTCCATCTGGAGCGTAACTCAGTTACAGAATCGGAACACGGCCAGTTGGGGTGAGAAGATAAAAAAGAGTAGGAAGATGGTGGATGAAGAAATCACGAGGTGGGAGGATGGTGAAGGCGGGGGGGGGGGAGAACTGCAAACGGAAGAGGCATTAGAAAAGTTGCTCAGATGCCAGACTTGCCGATGGCTTGACAAAGAAAGAAAGTGCCGTGAAAAGCTATAACAGCAATTTGACAATCGCTGCTTAAAACTTGAGGCTTACGATTTGCTGTTTCTTTTAGCGTTTCTGTGTAGTTTTATGTGACTGGTCGTTTTCGCAGAGGTCGAGACATAAACCGTTCTTTTGTGGACTGTTTCGGAGGATTTCTTTTAATGCTATGATCGTCGCTTAGGAGGTTAGACAGAAAGATTACCTGTCGCCAGAGGCAAGCCAATAACTGATGTTTTTATTCATTGACGATCCACGTTGGTAAGAAAGCGTGAATTTTGCGAACATCGTCTCTGTCTCGGTGGCTGCGGGGGGGAATGAATCTCTGGCCAAGTCTGAAACGGAATTACTCCTCTTAAACATTTGACTGGAATGCGGGAAGCAACGTTTTTTGAGGGATGCATTTACGTCAAAGAATGATTCCGGACGTAGCAATAGTAGTGGGATAAAGCCATCACATATTTCATTCCATAAATACCTTGCCTGTTTTGGGTGCAATTCAAAGAAAAACGTTTTGTGCTATTCCTGTCCAACCTCTCAGCTTGGCATTCATTTGCATTCCTGGTACATTTTTAGAGTTTAGGTGAATAATTCTTCCAAAATTTATGAATGCTCTAGAAGTTTTTAAAACGCGTTGCTACTATTTGAAATTTCCAGCCTCCATAACACTTTAAATAACGAAGGGATATTGTAAATCGAGACTTATTCCCCCTGTACGGCACTTTTTTTTTGTATACAGTGGAATAAATGGCCAGGGCACAAGGACCCCAATGGTTCGGAGAAGGTTGGGGGAGGGGACCCACTGGACAAATGTTAGGAGACAGATGATAGCCTCCCGTCAAGGCCATTCAGTGTGTTCTTTAACGTACACAGGATATATGGCTTTACCGCACGCGGCCAATGTCCAATGGCCAGGGCACAAGGACCCCAATGGTTCGGAGAAGGTTGGGGGAGGGGACCTACTGGACAAATGTTAGGAGACAGATGATAGCCTCCCGTCAAGGCCATTCAGTGTGTTCTTTAACGTGCACAGGATATATGGCTTTACCGCACGCGGAGTTACGCCTTAACGTCCCATCCAACGGACGGCGGCCTTTTCAAGCCCATCGGTGTCCCCTACTGACTGAGGGGATGGTGAGAAGTTTCGTGGAGATAAATCTCAACGCTGGTCCAGGTGGAACTCGAACCCGTGAACTTCAAATCACGATCATGTACCGACTGAGCCACCCCCGTCCTTAAGAATATGTGAAGTTTCAAAGTTGACTCTATTGCCATAACATGGGGATGAACAAGGTATATTAATGCTTGATACAATATTATTAAAACCATCGGTATAAATAGTACACGGCAGTGTCTTTAGAACAACAGGAACTGCCTCCAATAAAGCAAACCTGAATCGCCCTCTCCTCAGCACAACTGGTAGAGCAGCTGGAGCGTAACCAAGAGATTCTGATTTCGAGTCCGGAAGGTGGAATGGTATTTTTTCTCGCATTTGCCAAGACATGGGGATATTTCCAGTTTTCTCTCCGATATGCAGAGCCGCAGTTGGGTTGGGTTGTTTTACCTCTGAGCGGCACTTTTTTGCACACCATGGGCTAAATGGCCAGGTCACATGGACCCCGAATGCTCAGAGAAGGTTGGGGAGGGGACCCACTGGAACAGCTGTTGGGAGACAGATGGTAGCCTCTCGTCAAGGCCATCCAGCGTGTTCTTTAACGTGCACAGGGTATGGCTCTCCCGCACACGGGCCACGGCTTAACGTTCCATCCGACGGATGGTGGCCTTTCCAAGCCCATCGGTGTCCCCTACTAACCGTGGGCAGGGCGGAGAATTTTGCGGAGATAAATCTCAACGCTGACCCAGCTGGGACTCGAACCTGGGAACTACAGATTACGAGCCTGGCGCGCTACCGACTGAGCCACCCCCGCCCCCAGAGCCGCAGTAGTGAGGATTTTATAGTATTGAAAGTGACGTCACATTCCACACCTGTAAGAAGTGTAACTGGAAACGACCCCTATCTCAAGCCCTTTAAGAATATCACTAAAAATGACCTCCTCGAATTAACATATTCATTAAGGAAGGTGATGACATCATTTCCTGCGATGGTACTTCTTGTGAATGTGGCGTCATTTCCTCTTCAATAATGGAACAGTATTATTTCTGCCAATCCATTCGAGCAAATAAATTTCAAAAAATGGTTTATGGGTCGAGTAAAAAAGAACTTACCAAAAAAAATCTAGACAAGTGTAATACATGTTTATACAATATAGCACAAAAACGATGATAAATTAAGAAAAAGAAAACTTTAAGATTAACTTCGTTGAATGAAACAATTGCCGATTTCGGCTAATGAAGAAGATTTTCAGAGAGAATCTCTTCTGTTCCTCGCCATTCCTATTTATACAAGATAAAGAAATCCGATAGCAAAAACTTCCCTTTCTGCAATTGTGAAGAAACTACATCACATTTTTTCCCAGTAGATGACGTCAGAAACGCAAGCTACGGTTTACTTCTTAAGTTTCTGCTCACGACTTCTTTGTTTAACAGGATATAACCGGATTTCTTCTGGACCAATCAGAATTCCGTTTCTATTGTTACGTTATTCATTTCAATCTATGTAATTTAACCAAACTTCTCTGGAACCAAAATTTGCTCATTTACAGCCTGACTTTGGTAGCGCATACATTTAATCTGTATATACATATCTAATATATTAATCATATTACTCAGATCTTTATTTTCAAACCTTAAACTACGTTCTATTTACTATTAAACAAATAAACTATTAAATATAAAAACTATTAAATTTTGTAACCATGACACTCTATTGAATAATGACAATTTATATATTTAATGTGTTTTGTATAATATTTAAAATTTTGTTTTGCTTACTGATCTAAGGGACCTGGGTTCGAGCCCCGGGTTAAGGCATGGCTGTCTGTGTCGTTTTTCTGCTGAGGGCCTGCCATCCTCTCAGACCTTCTACTATGGCATATAAATTGACAGGCTCCTGTCAGACCTCTGTGGCAAGCAGTTGCTTGAGGGGGTATTTATTTATTTTATTTATTTCCTTTATATTTTTATATTGTTTTTAAATGAACCTATTGTAGAAGGGCCTGGCCGTAACATCACCATAGTTGTTAGATGTATAATTAAATAAATAAATTGCCCTGTCAATAATGGGAAGATGACGAATAAGAATGAAATGAACGAGATTGCCATCGAATGGGGGGCTACGGTTGGTTAACTCTAACTCTTGAAGTAGAGAGGGGGGGGGGGGGCGGTGAGGAGCTAGAGTCCTCCTGTTGCCTTTTACTAGTAGAGGGTTGTGGTGGGAGAGACATGGAATGAACATCAACGTCTGAAAATATTTAAGAGCTAATTGTGACCTTCACTGAACAAAAGCAGATCAGGTAATTTGGTTTTGGGCAGATGAATGCTGTCCGTAAAATCGGGGCCAGTAGAATCGAACGAAATTTTACAGTATAAAAAAATGAGAAATACAGAAAGGTCCAGTGGGATTACAGATAGTCCTTGACGCGGTCCAAAAAAATATTATTTTTTTTTATTAATTATGACCGACAAACGCATCCTTTCGATAACCAAGAAAGCATTGATTTACGTTAATTATCTTATTTTTTAAACTAACTTTGAATTTTCCGAATTGCATGCATTTTCCACTCTTTTCTGCATTATTCAGTCACCTTGAGTCCTTCACCTCAGGAACCTTGATGAAAGCTCCCATAGCAATATCCATCTTCTTCCTTTCACCACGCATCATCTACCACTCTTCTTCCTCTCTCTGCTTCATAGCTCTTCTTTCTCAACAACGAGCATTTTTACTCCTCCATCGCTCCTCTTCTTTACCCTTTTCATCGCCGCCATTGCACGCAACAACTACGTCTTCCAATGTAATCTCTCTTCGTCCAATTCCCAAACTCTTCTTCTTCCCTCTTGAAAAATTCCTTTTACAGTCTTTCGATCTCCTGCCGTTTAATGTGACTATCAACACCTTCAGGCCCATCACACTGAATGTAACAGAATCCTGTAATTTACACGAACTTCGTGAGAATGTTCTTTGCATTTCATCGTGTGTACTCATTAAAACGTTTAAGGCAAAGGGTGGATTGCTCTTTAAGCTGCACAACAGTGGACTTGAGCCACAAGGACCCTCAGTAACCAATGAACGAAAAATAGCTTTAAGGAAGAGAGCCATTGGATAGCTCTTAGAGAAATATTTATTCCTTCACCATCTTATGAGCAGATGGGTACCTCTCTTCATCTTAGGAGCTGATAGATACCTCTCTTCATCTTAGGCTAGATGGAGGACAAGATGCGTAACTCTTCTCATCTTAAGAGCAGATGGATAGCTCTCGTCATCTTTGGAATAGATATCAGTGAGACTGAATGAAAATAGGACCACGTACAAAATGAATTACGCAAATTTTAAATATTGGAGGCAAATCAACTTATCCTCTGGCTTAAAATTAAAATAACTGCTTATATATATCATGAAACGGGAAGCTGGAGAGACTTTGAGACTGCTTAGTTGACGCGCAGCAGTGATTGACAGGGCATTCTCCTATGATCTGTGATAACTACCTTATCGTCTTACCAGTTGACACTTTATGCCACTAACATATATATGTTAGAAGAGGGAGTTCAGGTTTGACACTCATTTCACATAAAAATAAATAAATAAATACCCCCTCAAGCAGCTGCTTGCCACAGAGGTCTAACAGGAGCCTGTCAGTTTATATGCCACAGTAGAAACGGTGAAGAAATCGTTCATAGCGAGGTAAAGCCTTAAAAGTGTCACAAAAAACACCCTTTGTCTGAGGTTTGCGATGGTGAGCCATTGGAAGGCTGTAATCTTGATAGTCAGTAGTACTCGTAGCTCAATGTCTAGGTGTAACGATTATGTTGTCCACATACTCCAGCAATCGTTTCCAGCAACGATTCGCTGCTACCAGAAGACCAGTTAAATGACGTACGATATCTTCGATTATTAGCCCAAAGATTAGTGACAGCTCATGACTAAAATTTTGGGTGGGTCACTCTGACTACTAAAGCTAGCGCCCGGATGTAGGAAAAAATTTTGATATCTTAAAAACTATTCGAGAAAATTATGTCTAATACATAGGTTTATTTTTTTTATTCCGTTCCGATTATAAATTTATACTTATTATTTTAAACGGCATTACGCGTCGTAAATTATCACTTGAAAAGTTATCTATTTTGGTTATATTTCATTTACCATATTAATTAATTTATATATTTTTATTACATGTATTAATTTATTTTACAACGAATTGTAAAAAAGTGATATGGTTATAGAATAAATTATGAAAAAAAATGACTGAAAAGAATATGACAGCTATGTTAATGCATTTATCTGAGTGACCTGTGCATCACTGTTGAATGTTGTTAAAATATGTTATTATAATTCCCTTATAGATGAAAGGTTCAACACATATATTTTCATATCTATTGTTATTTTTAAATTATTCAGACATAAATAACCTTCCTTAGCAAAATAAAAATTTGGGACGTTAAGCCGTGGCCCCGTGTGCGGGAGAGCCACGTTATTACTGTGCACGTTAAAGAACACGCTGGATGGCCTTGACGGGAGGCTACCATCTGTCTCCCAACAGCTGTTCCAGTGGGTCCCCTCCCCCCAACCTTCTCTTAGCCTTCGGGGTCCATGTGACCTAGCCATTTAGCCCATGGTGTGCAAAAAAGTGCCGCTCAGAGTTAAAACAACCCAACTATTTTTATTTTTAAATTATTCAGACATAAATAACCTTCCTTAGCAAAATAAAAAGTTGGCAATCAAGTTCAAAAACATCTTGTCAGGAAAGTTTAGGATTGTTTAGCCTACCACTGTCAAATGAAGATAATAAGTAACAGATCATCGGCTATTGGTTTGTGTTGATAGAATCAACCAATCAGATGTCTCGGGCCACTACAAAATGGTGACCTGGCTCCTTCAGTACATCGCTATTATATTTCAGCGCATGCACATTTCTGCCATCGCTGTAATAGATAAATGCTGGAAGATGAAAATGAAAAAATTCCGGAAGGTAGTAGTAATATTAAAATTCGTATTGATAATATGAATGCAGCCGATATAGCTCTGATTCGCAAAAGTAAATGCTGTGATTATCCATGTAACACGCCAAATAATGATTAATAAAAATAAAATAATAAATACCCCCTCAAGCAGCTGCTTGCCACAGAGGTCTGACAGGAGCCTGTCAGTTTATATGCCACAGTAGGAGATCTGAGAGGATGGCAGGACCTCAGCAGAAAAACGACACACACATCCATGCCTAATTCCGGGGCTCGAATCCAGGTCCCTTAGATCAGTAGCCAAGCGTGCTAACCACTCGGCCACGGGACGGCAATAATGATTAAAAAACGAAAATAAAAATGCTATTATGTTGATTTAGAATGGCAAATAATGAATACTAAATTTGAAATTAGTTTATTTTTGTGATTATTTTTGGGAGGCAGCGTCCCCCAGATGGCCTAATGGATGAGTCGCCCCTGCCAAAGACACTGTCTCAACTGCATCTCTACTTCAGGGCAGTCACTGGAATGTTTTTTTTTGCTTCTATTACCAGCAGATATTTAGTATTTTTCCGATCCACTGTAAAAAATACCTATATATGTATTTTTCCTCTTTGATATCTTAAAAACTATTCGAGAAAATGTCGAATACATAGGTTTATTATTGTACTAAGCAACCAATGCTTATATATTGATTGGTGAGAGTATGGCAATTTAAGCAAGAATAAATGGAACATATACTAATCACATGATGGATTCCTAATTTGCACTCTAGAATTATTTCAGATATGACGAAGAACACAAGGGACAAATCACACAAACTTTATCGAGAGGAGCACTTCTCGAGAAAAATCTATCGGTGGCGTATCTCTGTATCTTGACGGGAGGCTACCATCTGTCTCCTAGCAGCTGTTCAATGGGTTCCCTTTCCCCAATCTTTTCTGAGTCCTCGGGGTCCTTGTGACCCGGCTATTTAGCCTATTGTGTGCAAAAAAGTGCCGCTCAGAGGTAAAACAACCCAATCTGCTAACCCCGTTCTGTCCTTGATGAGAAAGGAGATACACATTGGGCTTGGAAAAGCGGCCATATATCAGAAGGCATGTTAAAGCCGTGATCCCGTGAGAAGAAGAGCCATACCCTCTGCATGTAAAAGAACACGCTGGATGGCCTTGACGGGAGGCTACCATTTGTCTCCTAACAGCTGACAGGTGGATCCCCTTCCTCAACCTTCATCGAGTCCTTCGAGGTCATGGTAACCTGGCCATTTCGCCTACTGTGTCCAACAAGTACCTCTCAGAGCTAAAACAACACAACATAATGACATCAAGGGAATCACACATCCTTTTGAGGGTCTTTCCTAATTCCTGATATGACTGAATCAAACTGAGATTTGTTTGCGAGCTCACTTACAAGGAAAAAATAAATCAATCTTATCCCTATATTTGGAGGATATGCATCTGATTATGCACAAAGCATGCTAAAGTAAAGTAGATCCCTTCAGCAGTTATTTCCCTTAGGCCCAAGATATTCTTTGAATCTATTTTCACTCAACTCGAAGAATTTTGCACATCAAAATGAAATAATAATTATAAACAAATGTTAATTCGTATATATTATATGCATTGCCCTACCAAAATATTGGAGAATTTCCATATTAGGTCAATGGGAAGCTTTCGAAGCTCTATAACTTATAAAATATGCATTTAATTAAAAATTGCGACTGAAGATAAAGATCACAGTGAAATCTACTTAGATCTGATTTTCAACTTTAATCTTTCAGTATTCAAAGAGCTCTGGAAGCTGGAATTGGTTAACAATATGTTATCTTGTTTTATCAAAATCGTTCAAAATTGCCTAATATTGAAATAATTATTACGCAAATTTCTAAAAATATATATATGCATTTTATTTAAAGGTTTGAATAAATACTTATTATATAAGTTTAGATTTTTTTCTGAGAAGTCTTACGACGCATTATTCTTGTAAAATATTCTAGCTTCTATAAGTCTTTAAATACTAAATGGATAATGCTGAAAATCGAGATTAAAATAGATTTCATCGTGACCATTAATTTAATATCACTCACATTTCATCATTAAATTAATATTTTAGAAGTTATAGAACTTCGAGGTTAGATTCCCATTGACATAACATCGCAATTCTCTAATATTTTTATAGGGCAATATGTATCTGTACAATTATTTATATATATATCGTTGACTTATTGTGCTATCTTTCGCAGTTTTGCAATTTCAGAACAAACAAAAGAGTGAAATTGAGTTTTCTGAGAAATAGATCTACTCATATTATCAAATACCGTACAATGCTCTTTAAAATTTAAACAAATTCTTTAACATGATGAAACGACAAGGTAATATTCTTCGATGTTGAGTGAGAGCATCACCTAGAGTAGAACTCGATCCCTGTGCAGTATGATGGATATCGCAATGATTTAGCTGATGTAGAATCCAACAAGACTCGATGATGGACGCGGTGAATTCCAACATGCAAAATCGCTGCCAAATACAATAACCGATCCATTGTCAGAACCCAATTTCCAGCTGCGAAACAGGTGTTGGCCTCTCCCAGTTTATTTTGCTTGACACAATACTCAGATGACGATCAATATCTGCCATCTGCGCAACCCCTGTTGGGTCTCATCGCATTCGATTGTGCCCCATACCTCTCCGAGTGGCTCGAACAGTTAAGAAAGCTTTTCCGGAAAACACATAATGGCAAAGACATCCTGCTATTTTAGTTTACGTTGCTGTCCTCGACACAGTAGAAAGCTCCTGCTTGTTCCAGTCACAATTGCATCAACTTCGTCTTCAGTTTCTTGTTATTGTTGTTGAAATAGTTTTATTCTCTCCTGTTACTAAAACAATGGAGTTTCGTATTCTTACACTGCATTTCAACTCCAAACATGCATCTGTGCATTAACAGTGCTGGAGATAGGTGAAATTCTCTATTATGATGGCCCTTTATTCTTCTAGAATAGTTTGTTTCGGTTGTTTTACGTCTGAGTGGCATTTTTGTGCACACAATATGGCTGAATGGAAAGGTCACAAGTGGTAGGGGATTCACTGGACAGCTGTTAGTAAGCGAATGAAGCCCATTCAGCATGTTCTTTAAGCATGAACAGAATAAAACACTCCTATACCTGGCTTAATGTTCCATCCAACGGACGGCGACCTTTCCACACCCATTGGCGTTACCTTTCTTATCCATGGCAGGTCTGAAGATGGATGAGAAAAGCTCAACAAGGCAGAGTATACGATTTATAAAACATTTTAGTTACTTTATTATGCGATTTGCAGTATTCATTGTGCATAGAAGACATTTTTCTCTTATACATGAATGGTTGATAACTTTTCGCATAAAAGGGTTACATTGAGAAGGGCATGTGAAGTAAGTCCCTCCTTTAAACGGAAAAATGAATAACTAAATATAGTACAAATCTAAAAAAATTCACTGTATGAAATTTTTGACATCTAATCATGGTAATGTGTGAAACGAAAAAAATTCAAGCTACCACTTATACCACAAGCTTAAAAATAGAAGCTACCTCCTTCTGACACCAGGTATTATAAAGACCCAAGCCTGGTTAAAATACTGCATAGTCCTTTTAAAACTGCAGACAAGAACTGTGAAAATTGTGCCCAAAGCAGTTTAAAACAAATTATCCATTCTACCAAGATAATCTTCACGGCAATATTCTATCATTGTAAACATTTAAACTTTCCAAAAATGAATGAATTTAGAGTTAGTAAGACTTAGTTTCATTAATATAGTAAGCAAATTATTACTCTCGTAGTCTGTGGGGTTATGAAAAATAATTTTTACAACATAAATAACAAAGTTTTTCAATGTTCTAAAAAAAATATGCCTGCAGTATGCATTATACGGTTTCCAAAGAGAGCTTTATCAATTTTGCTTTAGATTCATAAGGAGTTGCTTTCTTTTACAATAAATAAGAAAACAAATTTCCCCTAAAGCTTGCCACAAAGGTATGACAAGAGCATATCAGTTTCATGCGCCATACAGAAGATCTGTGAGGAAGGCGAGACCTCAGCAGAAAGTCGACACAAGAAAAGCCCTTTACGTGCTTTTTCTGGGGCTCGAACCCCTGTCCCTTTTGATCAGTTGCAAAGTACTTCAACCATTCGTCCTCCGGACGCGTGTGGCTAGTGGTTCTTTTCCAAAAAGCATATAAATTAATAAAAATCGGAAATTAATCTTACCATACTTTTTTAACCTAATATGATTAAAAAACAAATGAAATTGTAAATGACTAAAACCCTTACTCAACCCATTTTCATTTCAAAGAAAGAGAGAGGTTTTTAGCGACAACTAAAATCTTTCTGTTTTGGAAAAGATAAATTTTTATATTCTATGCCATCCTGCATATCATAAGATTTTACACTGGTTTCCGTAAATTAAGGAAAACTCAGAAAAATTATATAAACAAAAAATTATATGATTTTAATCAAATTTGATGGAAACACGAATTACAATGCTAGGTTTTAGAATAGCATAAAACATTTTACACTAGAATCATTTTTCGTCAAAGAATAGCATTTACAGGAACTTGTCCAAAAATGAGGTGTCAGAATGCAGTGGGTAAAGTTCTTTAATAAGGAGTGTGGTCACCCCTTACAGCAATGCAGGCACGACAGCGATGTCCCCATGCTGTTTATGATGTTGTGAATCAGCTCAGCAGGGAGTAACGACCATTGGTTCTTTTAAAGTAGTAATAAGCTCCCCTTCTGTTGCAGGAGGTAGGTTGAGGGCAGCAACACATCTCCCAAGAGCAGTGGTTTTCAATCTTTTATGCTTCACGTATTCACTGGAAATGTATATGTAATTGGCGTACCCCTTGTACAGATAGATAAAACTATAGTTCTAGTTACATATATCGATAAACACAAAAAATGACATAAACAATTTAACAAATCTTATAAAATTATAAACATTTTACTGGGTAATCAGTGAAATGGTTGCGCTTGTTTACGCTTGCACAGTTCATCAATGGTTGGGGTTATCTTGCAAAGGTAGAGTCGCAAGTCATCTCCAACAACTAGCATGTTCCTATATTTATTTTTTAAAACAGTTAAAGATGAAAAACCAGTTTCACATAAATAAGTTGTTGTGAAAGGTATTCCTTCTCCACTCCAATCCAAAAACTAATCAATGGCTTTTTGGAATGAATGCTTTTTAAACTAGTGTTCACAAGATATCTCAATCAACTCTTCTTTATTAGACAATGGAAGCTTACATTTTTCCAAATCAAATGTGAAGGGGTCTCGAATCCATTCTTGCGTTTCATCAGGGGGTGGAAAATATTGCCTTATAAGAGTTTTAAGAGTGCTTAAGTGAACGATTATTTATTGTCTGATGTCTTCAAAGTCTGCAATCGTTTGCTCATTTTCTTTAAGAAATGAATCTAGTCGCTGAAATTGGTCACAATTGTTCTTTTTAATTCCGTTTTCCCCAGAGAGAATTTTTTTTATCATGGCCTCTGTTTTCTTCTCAACATAAAACACATCAACGTTGTCTCCTTGTCCTCGATCAGAAAAAGGACACCGATTGGTCTCAGAAGGACCATCGTCCTTCATACGGTAAGTAAAAGCGTGGTACCCTGGGCAGGAAAATCGTACCCTGTGCACGTTAAAGAACACGCTCCCAACTGTATTTTAACAGCTGTCCAGTGAGAGTCCTGGAGTCCTTTTGACCTGGCTATTTATCACATTATGTGCAAACAAGTGCCTCTCAGATATAAAGCAATCCAACCCAACGCTTTATGCAATCTACGAACAGATCTACACCACTAAATATTTTTTCGGAAGAGACAAGAACACTAAATCGAAGAAAAAAATAATGAGCTTCCAAGATATACTTTAAATTAACTGGATATACTGCGGTTATCTGTTGCTGAGTTAATCGTCGAAAGGAGTACGTCACTCCATCCTACAGATGATTTGCCAAACGCATACTTAAGGATGTATCTACGTCGTACGATTCCTTTCTGTCTGCTGCTATACGGCAGAAGGCAGACTCTTTCCACACGACCACCCGTCGAGGCTACGCAGTAGGGTGCAACTCCATCTTCCGTGTCCTCCATTACCAACCATTTGCAATGGGAAACGGAATGGTTATTAATGCCGGCCCCAGCAATATGGCAGCCGGCCAAGATGCCGCTAGCTCTTACACAAAAGATACGAAGAACAATTTCTTGTCGACAATAAAATGGATGTGTCGGGGACTTGCGCTGTTAACCACTTAAAACGCTTTTGTTTTTGCTGTGATTATTGGCTCGTTGAGGCCACTCTGGAAGCTTTTTATTATTACTTTTTATTCTTAGTTGTTTCTTTGACTCTGCTTAGTGTTTCTTGTTGTTTCTTTATTTTCCCTATTTACCCCTTTTGTTTAACGAGACATTCCAAAATACGGATAAGGATAGAAGTTAACATTTCACAAATTATGTTAATGGAAAGCAAAATTAGAAACTCATTATATCGAAGAGTAAACATTTCGATGCCAACGTTCCCCAACTGCGATGTGTGAAGACTTTTCAGGGGTCTTCACACATCCCAGTTTGGGAACGTAGAGATTTATTCATTATTAAAGTCGAGAATAGTTATTTTGATTTCGATATTTAAGGGGGTAGGTGAGGACGAGGGGAGGTGAGATTTCAGGGGGAAAGTGCAGACGAGGTTGGGAATTTTTTCTGCTTATTTTTAATTTTTGATTCGAATTAAAATTGTTGTTAACAGGGTGGTTAGCTGATGACAAATGAGAGATGGGGAGGCATGAGAGTTTCTAAAAATTCAAAACGGGAAGTGAGCCTTGAAGTTTAGGTTGAGTTCGGTTGTTTTATCTCTGAGCGGCACTTTTTGCACACAATGAGCAAAATGGCCAGGTCACGAGGACCCAAGAACTCGGAGAAGGTTGGGGAAAGCATCCACAGGACAGCTGCTAAGAACAAATGGCAGCCTCCCATCAAGGCGATCCAGTGTATTCTTTAACGTGCACAGGGTATGACTCTCCCGCACACGAAGCCACGGCTTTAAGCCCCATCCGACAGACGTGACCTTTTCAAGCCCATCGGTATCCCCTACTGATCAAGGACGGGGTGGGGGTTTTACGGAGATAAATCTCAAAGCTGGTCCAGATGGGACTCGAAACAACCGAACTTGGGAGCTGCCTATTACGAGCCTGATGTGCTACCGATAGAGTTCCCCCTCTCTCCCAAAGTTTACGAAAGAGTCCCCCCCCTCTCCCAAAGTTACTAGGTGAATGGCTTTCTGATACTTAATCGAATTACATTTAAATAGGAGTTATGCAAAATTATAACAAGAGACTTTTCGTTTTCTCATCTACCTTGTATAATTATGGTAAATTAATTTAATAACTTTCTTCAGTTCAACGTGTGAAGAAGCTTTTATGCTCATTGTGCAATTTCCTCCATCGCCAGAGTAATAACACTTCTCTTAAATATTCCAGCTGCAATAACGCTTTAAATACTGAACTCATACTGCTGATATTCAAGATTATGACAGACTTGAGTAGAATCTTTAATCTACCTTCGGTCTAATTCCAAAAAGAAACGTTTATTCTTCAAGACGTTGAGGTTTCTATTTTTCCTTTCCATTGGCGTAGAATGGAGGTTCGCTAATGATTCGGCAGGGTTAATGTAGTTGAGTTGAGGTAACTTTAATGATGGGGAAAGATAATAGTTGCATTTTGTGAGAGGAAACCAGAGATGCCCCGAATCGTGTTTCGCTCTGAACCAGGGATGGAAACGGGTTTTTGCACCATGTATCAGTTCTTGACACTACTTGAACTTTTTTTTACGTGCCTATAATTAGTGCTAATTAGGAAGTGTATTCTATCCAAGAGTATATCCATTTCGTAAAAATCCATTTTCACTGCTATTCTGGATCGAGGAACGAAATAGAAATTTCGATCCACAATCCCATTTCCCCACAAAATATTTCATGGTCTCTTTAACTTGGGATGAGTCGTGTTTAACGAAATAATTTGTAAGAAGTCGCATATTTCTGTTTATTATTTTCCCTTATTTTGCAATAGTCACTTATTTGTACTTTCACGTGACATTAAAAAAGTTACTTTTTACTCCTTAAAGCAGGCTCGTCCAATCCGCTGCTCATAAAACAAATGTTCAATTTTCTGAATATGACTTTCTTCCATTTTTTTGACCCAACGTTTTAAGGCGTATAATAAACGATTTTGATAATTCATAGTACCCATGAAAAATGTATATTTCTGCTTATTAATCATTTTCTTGATTACTTAAAATACTTTTCCCAATTCATTGCTCATTAGAAATGAAAGTTTTCATTTTTAAGTAGATAATTTTTTCCTGCGGCTCTTTAAGAGTATAGCTTTTTTCCTAGTGGTTCTTCGGTAAATATGGGTTGGACGGGCCTAACTTAAAAAGCTATTTAAAATTTCGAAAGCGACGAGAAATATCAGATAAGGATTTATCTCTCAGTTTTAGACTGAGCTATAAATATAAAACCTTTGATATTTAACCAACCTTCAGAGAAGTATTTGAAACTAATCGAAAAGAAAAATACCAACACCAATGGAAATGAGAAAAGATGTTTGTGCGCGAGAATCAAAGGCCCAATCAAACACTCACGAAAAAAAAACATTTGTTTTTTTCGTTGTCGAGACGGGAAACAACTCGCGAAGCTTCTTATCTGAAGCAAGTGCATTAGCTGTGATCTTACTTATCGCACGCTGTTGGTTCTTTTAATCACGGCTCGTTCACCGCATGCCAAAATATCAGAAGATGTCGAGTCAACGGGCGCCGAGCATCTTCCGAGTGTAGCTGTTAGCGGCAACAACACCAGGAAGCACAGTCTTTCCATACAAACCGCCGAGGCAATTACCACGTGTCCAGTGAATATCTGGGCAGACCCATCAGCAGGGACTGGCCGCAGGACGGGAACGAACGTGGACTGTGTACCGAGCTCTGTGCCACCTTCGTTACCCACTCGATCCACGTATTTCGCCTCCATCTCGGTACTGGATCTGTTTGTTCCTCGGCGGGCGTGCCGCGGCAGACGGCAACCAACCGGGAATGCATACGTATAATACCTCGTCGGCCGAGGAAGCTTGCTGAACGCTGAAGGGTGGCGTTTGTCGTCACCTCTGCTCTCGATCCAACAGACTCTGTTCAATCTTATCATGTAATCTAAGATTGAGGGCATCTAGGGGACAAGCAGGAATCGGAGGCAAAGACGGAATGAGAGGACACGAGGAGGAAATAGCGTGGAGATCTGGTAACGCATCAGAGTAGAGTTTCGTTTTCTGAGGGAGCAGGTAGTATTAACTTCCCCACCGCTCGCTTACGGTATCTTCAACTATCATATTTCTCTCCGATTTCACAAAAAAGTATCATTTTTTACTATTACGATTTTCCTCGTTTTCTTCCCCTCTCTTGACAATCTCATTTCAGTTATCTTCACCTTCCTGTAATTTTGTTTACCCTTAGCTCCTGATCTTAACTCCTGAAGACAGAGATAAGAAAAATCCAATCTATGACTTTTACGGTTCAATTTCGGTTCTGAAAGAAAGACACGAACACTTGACGGCAATAACGGCTGGAACATGCTGTTTCAGGGTTGTCCTTAATAATTTCGTTCCCACAGTAACATTTTATAATTGTTTCGAGTTTAATTAAGTAATTGGACAAAAATGGGAATTGCTCCATTTGTGTTTTAAGGAGGGTGCTTCAGAATGTTTCTTACAGCTGTTTAACGCTTACTTGGTGATATTAAACAACTGCGTACATTATGAATAATTCTTTTAATGTCAATAAACGTATTTAAATTTATAGTATTTAAAAAAAAGAATAGAATCTGCACACATTCGGAAAGAAGGAAATATCTATAATAACACTTATTTCAAAGGAATAATTATTGAAAAATTAAACAATATTTTTGAACTAATTTTTTTTGCGGAATAAAAAATAGTAGAATTTTAAAACATTTTATTTAAAATAAATTACCTTTCAAGCAGCTGCTTCCCACAGAACTGTTGCAGGAATCTGTCAATACAATATGCCGTAGTACGTGTTAGGAAGGCGAGGTGACATCAGCAGAAAGACAACACAAATGCATCCATGCCTTACCGGAACTCGAACCCAGACTCTGTCGATCATCATAATTTATCGTTGATCGTGAGATTGCATGACATACCTGACAAGATAGTATAATAATCACTCGTCCACCATCCCACGTTCCAAAAGAACTTAACAATTTATCAAGTTCTAAAATTTGTGCCCTTACTTAAATTCAGTAAGCAACAATTTAGCAGTAATTTAGATAAATTTGCATGAAGCAATATTTTTCAAGATTGGGTTTCAAGTTATTATAGTCAATTTATCAAGTTCTAAAATTTGTGCCCTTACTTAAATTCAGTAAGCAACAATTTAGCAGTAATTTAGATAAATTTGCATGAAGCAATATTTTTCAAGATTGGGTTTCAAGTTATTATAGTCTTATTTATTGCAAAACCCCAGTGCAAATCTTCCAGTGTTAAGCAAAAAAAAAAGACATAAACGTGGTTATTCCATTACCAAAAAAAAGTGCAGTCTAAAAAAATGAGTCTGCTCCAAGGCTTATTTCTAGTTCCATGGTAAAAGGTAATCGTTTTAATGTTGACCAGTCCATCCATCAGTTTTTAGATTTATCCCCACGACACTAAGGGCAGCACCTGTCATCAACGACCATATCTGCTCTGGCAAAAGCCAGTTTTCTTTTTATTTATTCCTAATGGTCCGACCCTTATTCGGATCTATAGGGGTGGCAAGGCTACCTTGCCCCATAGCTTTCAATACTGGAAATCATACTGTAAAATCATAGTAATATTTCGAACATCGTTTCAATTACTATAAATGAAAGTTATAAAATTAATTATTCTAATCGAAAATATTGTTTAATTTCTCATCTGAAATTGTTGAAAATCTAGGCTTGAATAGAATCCGTTAGATAAGAATTTTGGGAATTGGTCTCCTTAGAAAACAGTGGCTGCTACTTCGAGAACCTGCTTATAAGGCAATATAACCTGTTCCAAGAGGAAAGAATGGCTTAGGTAATAGGCCATCTTACTGACGAAGAATAGTCCAGACAATACTGCTCTTGATGGAAGAATGGGCTTAGCACCAAGCTCCGATACTAAAGGAAGACTGATAGGGTAATTCTTCTTAATTCTCCAAGAAGATTAGTTTGCTTCGTTTTGCTCCTGCTAATACATTAGAGACATTACGTTAGAAGTTGGACATGTGACTGAACATTCTTTGCACATTCGTCAGTGGCTCTAAACCCCTGTTTTCTGTGAAAAAGGAAAAGGTGATCTCAGATATCTGCGGCGGTGGCTGCTGATCTGCAACGGCCATTACTTTTTCTGGAAGAGCACGAAGTCTTCGTTCTAGGTTAAAGTTCTACAGATAATAGAGCACATCTTTAAAAATACTCTGGTTGTTTGATTGCACTCAATTTCTTTAGAGAAGATAGGTTGCTTTACCTCTTGAGAGAAACTTCTTTTGCGCACAATGGGCTAAATGGCCAGGTCACGTGCACCCCAAAAGGTCAGCGTTGGGAATGGAAAGGAAATTTTCTAGACAGCAGTTAGCATACAGTCAGATGATATCCTCCTCATCGAGGCCATCTAGAGTGTGCTTTAACGTACACAAGGCATGCTCACCTTTACGCAGGATCACGGAGCATCAATAAGGAGAGGACGCGAAAGTGCGTAGAAAATATCAGTAGTGTGCCTAAAAGAAGGTAAGAGTCACTTATAATCCTTCTAAATAACCAGGTCTAAGGACTTCAGAGCAGAACCTTGAACAATAAATACCCTGGTTATGTAGTTACAATTCGAGTTTCTTGATAGAAAACTTACAAAATGAGAAATTATAGTTCAAATTCTTTTGCATTTCTTACATTATCTTGTAAATTATTTTAGCTGAGGAATTATGAATAGGATGCAATAAGTTTCAAGGGATGTTATGCAATATCAGCAAATGAATCAGTCACGACTATTTATCATAACAATCCAACGTTATCTGCAAATCATCATACGAACAACATTCTCAGCAGGAACTAACGATTTTCGGAGAAGTATTCTTTGGGTGAACTAATTTCACTCAGAACCGCCTACGCGTGCAGTGCGCACACTTAGGCACGTTCAGCGAAACGAATATCGTGCTCCAGCTGGCGAAGGCGGCGATACCATCAAGTCCCAGTAATGTCCCTATCATTCCGCTAATGTCAGCTGTCGGAAGATGGGCGTCAGCTTCCAGGGGCATCCCACGAATGCAGTCAAAACACTGGGATGCTCTCATCCACCACTCATCTCACGTCCACGCCCTATTGCCCATCCACACATGATGTTCTTTACCCATCTACATAGACCTTCAGATTTCAGGAAACGTTTTTTTTTTAATGTCAGCTCAGATTGCACTAATGGGGTCAACTATTTAATGAGACTAGTGTACTCTAGACAGTGTTATAATTTAGGGTCCGGAAAACATTTGTTTTTTCTATCCAATAATTGCATGCGGAGAGGAAATAGATTGCAAAGAAATATTTCCTTTTTTTTTCAAATGCTTTTATGTGGAAAAGTTTGTGGAGATTTTATTCTGTTCTATTAATACTTAATGACCAGAAAATGACCTGTGATTTTTCATGCTAACTGTTCATGCTAATTGCTCATTACACATTTTTTAATCAAAAATATATCATCTTTGACTACCGTAATGCAGTTAAAAATTCCTTTATTTTACATTTATTACTATTACAATTAAAATGCAAATCCTGCACTTGAGAAAAATCAAAAAATAAAATTAAATCCCACTACGTCATTAAGAAGAATTAGAAATAATTAGTATATATCGTCAAATTCTATAAAAAAAATCTCATTTCTTTCCAAATTTTGAAAGCAATCTATAATATCTTTTAGTTTTTCCTTTTCAATTTGCATAATTTAGTTAATCTAGAATATTCATGCCTTTCAATATTTCTTAAAATTTAAAAATTGCAGTATTCCAATATCTTTTAAAGAATTAAAAAGTTCTTGTCTTTCTTATCTCAAATTTTACACAGTTCAATAAAATATTTTTGTGCGTGAACGAAATCAATCAAAGTCAGTATATAAATTTCGTTTAGGCTCATTTTTCTTTCAATTACTTCAGGAGCCTGGATTTATTACTCCTGCAATTTAATTAATTTAATAGCAATGAGTGAAAGGTAAAAAAATCCATTATCTCCCATCTTGTAACATGGACGGGATATTTAAAATAAGGTTAACTTCGGTTAAAGGGATCATCTAAAGAAAAGAAATGAATGGGAACTTCTTATGTGTTTTTCCTCCATTTTGATAGCATCGAAATATCAAATTGTCTTTGCTGATCATATTCTAGTTATTTTGGATTCTAAATGCCGAAAGAGTGGAATTTGGTGAGAGCTTTAATGAAGGCATGAGTGGATGGGGACTTCCAAAAGGATAGTTAGCTACTGGAAGAGAGGGAAATCACTTTTTACTCGACATTTCGCCTTTCTCGGGTGAGTAGTATACAAAAGGAAAAAAAGAAAATGAGAAGCAGTCGAGATACCGATACGTTTGTTTCAAAGAAAGTCACGTAGAGAAATCAATAAAAAGCACCTTTCAGCCTTTGATTTTTTTTTATTCTCTTTTTATTATGGTTTAGCGGTGTACAATACTGTATATAAATTTTACGATGTGTCAGAAAATGTTTTCTAGCCGAGTAATTATTAGAATGACTCAGTCTCGAATCTTGAGCACCAACTCATCGCTAATCAATACAATTAGCGACCTGCAAGTTCTTCTATTTGCCTTAATGCTAGGATTTTGGTTTCTTTAAACTCGTTTATAGCAAAAAGTATGAAAGTTTATTTTCTGGCATGACAGTCCAGAACCAATGTCGAAGTCTGATGAAAATGAAGATTCAATCTTCTATGCATCTGACTCGAGTGTTCTGCAGTAAAGACAAGAAGCAGAAAATAAAATTCCCTCAGTAATAGATTAGCGATGCTTTGCAGATTTCAGTAACTAAAAACAGATGTTTTTTTTTTAAAGTGGCTGAAATTGTCACCTAATCGATAAATTGTCTGAGAATTGCGAAACCTGATTTCGTTACTTCCGACGATTATTTAGGAAAAAACCAATTCTTTTCAAAATAAAACTAATCGCCTCACGTCTTATGCTATGCTAAGCAACTGTTTTTTCCTGGAATTTTCTTTCAAGAAAAATTTGAACATGGCATCTCCTGATACAAATTTGGACTTTCTTTCTGAGAAGAAATCGTTAATTCACCGTGAAATATGAAAGCATGGAAAAACGTTTGTTAATTGAGCGGAAGAAAACGCTTAAATTTATGAGCGATTTTAAGACAAATCTTTCGGTTAGTACAAAGTGTTCTTAAAGCTACGAACATTCTGAGACATTCAAAAAAACTTTCGTGATAAAACTAGCACTTTTAACTGCTTTGAAAAGTTGAATGATCGTTTTATTTACTATTTATTGTGAAATTTTCAGAAATATCCCAAAATTTTGCAATCGATTTGAGAAACTTAGAATATTTAGTTCGTATTAATAAGACCCCACTGGAGGAAATGTCAAGGGATTCATGTCATTGATGAACAGTCTTTCACAGAGTGAGCACTTTCCGGGAATTTTTTCATAGTGTGAAAAAACTGTTTCTTCATGGCCCTCATTTGGGGAAAAAAAAGCTTGTTTAATCGAAGATATTTGTAAGAAAACAATAAAACTCCGTTTCTAAATATTGGACGATTCTAGAATTTGGGTTGTTTTATCGCTTAGAGGCACTTTTTTTTTTGCACTCAAGGGATAAATGGTCAGGTCACAAGGGCCCAGAGGAGGGTGGAGAAAGGGGACTATCTGGACAGCTGTTAGACTGGCTAACGTCAAGGCATCCAGCGTGTTCTTTAAACCGGCACAGGGTGTGGCTTTCTTGTACAAGGTCATATCACAAAGGGTCAGAGATTTTGGAATTTAAAATAAGGAAAAGAAAATAAACATCATCAGAAGCTGAGACTTTTTGAAAGTGAATCATGAACAGCTTTCACAGCTGAATATCAAGGAACACCTACAGGAATCACCACCTTTTCGTTCTCATTGAAGTGAAAGTAATCCCACTCAGAGAGAAGCTATACGTGTTGTTGTTCATTATTTACTCTTCGGAAATTTACCATGATCAATATCTTAAGACACTAGGTGCTTTAAGCTGTTTTATATGATATTCATGTGACGTTAAAAAAGTTTCAGAAATGCTGATGTAAAACGAGTCGGTAGAAGAATGAAGAACTCTTCAAATAATGATTTCGAAAGCAATCCCTCCTACTTCTATATAACTATTTCGCGTTCACTGTAAGGTTTTTAAGAACAAGTTTAAAAATGTCTTTGTTCATCAGACAAATAAATAACTCAGAGACATCGGCACGCATGACAGTCATTCTGAAATCAAAACAACGAACAGATGTGAAACATCTTTCAAATGCAATGTTGTTCGAATACATTGCTTTGAGTTTGAGAATTTCGAAATGCTGTGTGAAAAAATAACAAAGCAGAAAACTTTTTCGATTGGCAAAATCCCAACCTTCTTTTTTGCTTTTTCCGCAAAGATCAAACCCATTAGACAATTATGGTTTTCTCCCTTTTCGAGAAGAGCTAAGAATCACAAAGAAAAAGAAATTATTTCTAAATATTCATCCGTTTTAGTAATAAAATAAAGACCAAGTCCCATTATTTGAAGCAAATTATGATAAATGCGTATATACGAATATGTATTTATGCAGTAATGATTGATTAGCTTCTTGAAAAAGGATTTATGTGTAGACAATCAAATATATATAAAGAAAGAGGGATTCCGTACGAAGATGTTAAGAGCTGATCAATCATGACATCATCGACATTGAATTCTCCCTTCTTCCTGTATGTTCAAATGTCTACACCTAAATTTTTTTTGCCTTCTTTAAACAACTGCTGTAAACCCTCATGAACCAGAGCAGAAGTCTGAAACACTTGGATAGCATGAGGCCCTCGTGCTAATACAATGATGGTAGTGAACTGATAACTGTAGTGATACTAGCTTGATTTTATTGAGTTATATATATGATCGCATTCAAAGATAAAGCCACTGTAAATGGCATTTAATTTGTGTTTCGGTATTATATTGTTGTTCTGTTATTTAAATGTTACATAAATAATTAATTTTTGCTTATTATTCTCCTTCACATATCGAAAAGTAAATAATTTTACTCCCTGTAAGGTTTCTGTTTCAGACTAGTGAACAGTGCCCCTATCTTGTTCCATTGTGTATTAAAATATTGCGAATACCGCTAAGAATTTCTATTCTCTTTATCAAAATTAGGAAAGAAGAAAACCTTATCCATCTGTGTTTCTGACAGAGCCAGTTATTCTTACAGAATCTGCATTGTGAATAAAAACCTAACCTTCAGAATAAGGTGGATTTCTTTTCTAAAGTGTGAGACTCTAATAACGAAGCATGAGGGAAACTAGGAATGCAATGGAAGAGTGAGACTGCGTTGTTCACGTTTTGAGAAATCATTAGTTCATTGATAAGTCACTGATTAATATCAATGTTTGATTCATAGTCGATTGATGTGTTTGACTCATTGATTGACAACCGACTGATGTGTTGTTGTGTTGTTGTTTTACCACTGAGCAGCACTTTTTTGCACACCATGGGCTAAATGGCCAGGTCACAAGGACCCCGAAGGCTCAGAGAAGGTTGGGGGAGGGGACCCACTGGAACAGCTGTTGGGAAGCAGATGGTAGACTACCGTCAAGGCCATCCAGCGTGTTCTTTAACGTGCACAGGATATGGCTCTCCCGCACACGGGGCCACGGCTTAACGTCCCATCCGACGGACGGCGGCCTTTCCTAGCCCATCGGTGTCCCCTACTGACCGTGGGCAGGGCGGGGAATTTTGCGGAGATAAATCTCAACGCTGACCCAGCTGGGACTCGAACCTGGGAACTACAGATTACGAGCCTGGCGCGCTACCGACTGAGTCACCCCCGCCCCTGCCGACTGATGAGTTATTGATCTGTAAGAACTGCCTAAGCGAAAGACAGAGTCTCGCCATTACCTGTACTCAGTTATAGTAGCTGTTATTTTATAAAGTTGGGAAATAGATCCGTTATCTGCACTAAATTACCAGAAGTATCCATGTTACGTTAATGGAAAGCCACATTCAAAGTTTCCTAATTTTTAAAATAAACTTTTTATGGGAAAATTTCGAAACAGGTAAACTAAACATCTCACTTAATTTTCAACCATATTCGTTTAAAAGAGTTATGGAAGCTGAAGCTTATAACAGGAACCTCGTTATTTATAAGATTTTACCTCAAAAGTTAATTAAAACTCAAATAACAATTGTTCCAGTAAATCGTTTATTAAAATGAAATTTAAAAATTTGGGAAATGACTCAAGTTTCCTTAACAGAAAAAAGAATTCAGGGTGAGCTTTATAACAACAACCTCTGATGTTAATGCTCTTTAAATATGAAACGAATATTTCAAAATTGAGATTAAGATAAATTTGGAGAGATCTTCAATTTATCTTCAGTGTCATTTTCCTGTAAACGAAAAACTTATTTTCAAAGTTAGGGAGTTTTGAACGTGGAAATATCCGAAAACTTTTGGCATCATAGTGTACTTATGCAACATTGTATTTCCATGCGTTTCATGTGTCCTTAGTCTAAATTACGGTCTGAATATATTTCAACATGATTAGCACACTGAAGCAGACTTCAACACTATCGCGCAATGCTGCTATCTCGGCTTTTCTTTTTTGGATGAAAATCATTAGGAAGTATTTTAAATCCCTTGTAGCGTGCAAATGAACTTTGACATCCAATTCAAAATTAGACAGCTTCTGCCATGAAAGAAGTTTCGTATTGACTGAGAAATGCAAAATAATGCAGACTATCTCTTCGATCCTATCTAAAATCATTCAGACAGTATTAAGCCCGTAGATGGAAAGTCAAAAATTCAAAGCTCAGCAACTTCCGAATTATTTTTTTAATATTTAGTGAAGAGAATCAAAAATTTCATACGGCAGCTCTTCCAATAATTCTTCCACTTTTTTTCACAAGTTTACTTCACAAATGCAAAAATTGTTTTTATCGATCTTGCAGTAAAATCCGTCGGGCGAATGAGGTTGCTCTTAATATTACAACGTTACAAACTCTTTAAATATTGAAAAAATAATTTTGAAATTCAAAGTTTTTGGAGACTTATTTAGAACGCTATTTTCCTTGTTACCATAAAAAAACAGACTTGAAGTTACTAAACTTCCAGTTTCCCCTTCCGCTGGAATAACATAGCTATGATCAAACGATTTTAACGTGAAGAAAGTAAATAGGGTCTATTAGCCAACAGCTTTCAAGCTTTGGGCTTGGGTTGTCTTGGTCGTAAGGCAGAACGCCAGGCTCGTAATCTTATATTCTGAGGTTCGAATTCCCACTGTGCCTACAATGAGATTTTCGCAGCTAACCCTTAGCCTGCCCTCGGTGTGAAAAGTAACACCGATAGGCTTGGAAAGGCCTCCGTTTGTTGAACGTAACGTTAAACCGTGGTCCTAAATGCAGGAGACTCATACCTCGTGCATGAAAGAATATGCTGGATGATCTTGATGGGAGGCTTCCATCTGTCTCATAAAAGCTGGACCCCTTTCACCAACCTTCTCCTGAACCATTGGGGTCATTGTAACTTGGCCATTTAATTTAGCCAATTGTACATTAAAATTAATATTTGTTCAGAAAAATGCCTCTAAGAGAGAAACAACCCAACTCAAACCTTCAAGCCCTGAAGCTAGTCAATAACTTGAGGGTTGGATTGTTTTACCTCTGAGCCTGTGCACATAATGGATTAAATAGGGAAATAGATCCACTGGACAGCTGTTGGGAGACGAAGTCTCCTGTCAAGGTCATCCAACGTGTTCTTTAGCGTGCACAAGGTATGGCTCTCCTGCAAACGGGGCCACGGCTTAACGTCCCATCGACGGGCGGCAGTCTTTCTAAGTCCATCGATGTCCCCTTTCTGATCGATGGCAGAACTAGGTTAGCGGAGATAATTCACAACAGTGGCACAATTGGGACTCGAATCTGAGAACTGCAGATTGGGTTGTTTTACCTTTGAGCGGCACTTTTTTGCACACCATGGGCTAAATGGCCAGGTCACATGGACCCCGAAGGCTCAGAGAAGGTTGGGAGAGGGGACCCACTGGAACAGCTGTTGGGAGACAGATGGTAACCTCCCGTCAAGGCCATCCAGCGTGTTCTTTAACGTGCACAGGGTATGTCTCTCCCGCACACGGGGCCACGGCTTAACGTCCCATCCGACGGACGGCGGCCTTTCCAAGCCCATCGGTGTCCCCTACTGACCGTGGGCAGGGCGGGGGAATTTTGCGGAGATAAATCTCGACGCTGACCCAGCTGGGACTCGAACCTGGGAACTGCAGATTACGAGCCTGGCGCGCTACCGACTGAGCTACCCCCGCCCCTGAGAACTGCAGATTACGATCCTGGTGTCCTACGGGATGAGCCAACTTTCACCCCATAATTTGAGGAGCACATAAATTTAGAGTATATATATATAAGTAATTATCATTTCTGAAGTTTTTCCCTAACAGATACCTTCTAAAAATGCTGCTCCTCAATATATCTTCTTCAGAGTCCGTATATATCTAAAAATAATTAATTATCTCTTCAGCAGCTGCTTGTCTAAAGCTCTGTCAAGAATCTAAGAGGTCAGACCAGAAAGGCAGAATGGCAACCAAGCGTGCTAACCAATGGCTACAAGGACGTCTTTTCTTAAACTGCTGCACTGTACTGGTCTTGTTGCAACTAGGAGATAGAATAATTCATACACCATGATAATGCAATTATTCATGATTTTATAAACTCTAAAATGAAATGAATGGAAACTTGTTTTTATTCTTGATATTGTGTTTTCCTGACAAATTAGTGGAGAAAAGTACATTTGTACTTTTCTTGACTAACTCGTCAGAAAAAAAACTTTTGTTTGAAAAGTACAAAAGTACATTGCGTGCCTAGAAATCTAGTTAACCTTAATCGCTCTTAAATGCAGGTAGTTGTTAGTCTCTTGCATTACAATCCACTTTATACTACCACACAGGCTAATCTGTGACGGTTGTTAGCCATCACAGATTAGCCTGTTCAGCCTTAGGCGAAATGAACCTGGATTCAAATCATGGGTTAAGGAATGGATGACTGTGTTTACCTCCTGAAGTCTCGACTGCCTTATATCTAGTCTCTATGGTGAC
Source organism: Ryuthela nishihirai (assembly GCA_038380435.1). NCBI lineage: Eukaryota > Metazoa > Arthropoda > Arachnida > Araneae > Heptathelidae > Ryuthela > Ryuthela nishihirai. Next base: position 25,126,667 of record JAWZYU010000009.1, on the reverse strand, counting down.
TTAAGCAGCAGGATCCTGTCAAACATCGATGACATGTGGCCGTCTCAAGAGAGATTTCCAATTCGAATGATTGTAACTCAGCATTACACGTAGCTAAGTTGAATTATGCATAAGTTATGATACAACCTTATGCATTGGGAAAGGGATTAGAAATTATAGGAATAGTTTATGGCGACGTCTTTGTGTTTATACAGTTACGTCTACTGTCGTAAAATGTAGACGACATGGAAACCATTTGAAGTTGATGTTTACTAAGAGTTCTTCTACAGAGTGGCTAGTAGGAGACCAAAGAAATACAGCATGGTAAAGGTCTTTTAATAATAGAGGTTTCAAGACATTTGAAAAGGACATTTGCTTTCAGCAGCCAGAAATATATTCATCTACAGACTGTATCGTTCGTTACCTAGACGGATAGAGTAGAAGCAAATTGTTCTAGGCCAGTAGAAGAATTTAGAAACACGAGAAGTAGCCATTTGTATAGAAAGTCGCAAATACAAGCAATCTGTATCTGCCTTCTTCAAACTAAAATATTTAGCCACACTTTGTACAAAAAAAAACAAAATTTTCAAAAAAAAAAATGGTCCAAATTAGAGAGACAGATAAAAGTCGACGAACAGACAAAAGTCGCTTTCAAATTTAAAAATAAATGTAAAAACAAATTCCGGGGATATTTTTTCGCCGGGGATAGAACTTTTCATCCAGGAACTCTCCGGAAAACGAAGACTTCTGATTGTCTCACAACGGGCTAAACTAAAAGGTCACAACGACCCCAAGGACTCGGATAAGGCTAGATCCACGGGACAGATGTTAGGAAACAGATGAGAGCCTCCCCTCAAGGCCATGCAGTGTGTCCCTTAATGTGTACAGAGTTCTCCTGCAAATGGAACCTTGGTTTGATATTCCATCTTAACGGACGGCTCTATTCTATAACGGAAATTCGCTCGTTCACAGCCTGACTTTGGTACCACCTACATCTAATCAGCATGCACATATTTAATATATTATAAATCATATTACTGAGATCTTTATTTTCAAATCTTAAACTATTATCTATTTTATTATTAAACAAATAAAATATTACACACGAAAATTATTAAATTTTGTAACTATGACACTTCATTGAATAATGACAATTTATATATTTGATATATTTTGTAATAATAATAATAATTACCCCTCAAGCAGCTGCTTCCCACAAAGGTCTGACAGGAGCCTGTCAGTTTATATGCCACAGTAGAAGGTCTGAGAGGATGGCAGGACCTCAGCAGAAAAACGACACAGACAGCCATGCCTTACCCGGGGCTCGAACCCAGGTTCCGTAGATCAGTAGCCAAGATAATGTTTAAAATCTTATTTTCCTTATACTTTTGTATTGTTCTTAAATGAAACTGGTATTATAAGGGCCTGACACTAACATCACCATGGTTGTTAAGTGGACCAATAAATAATAAATAACGGACGGCTCCTTCGTCACGAGTTCACCCCATAACCCTGAGTCTCCAAACTTGATAAACCATTCTTTAAGTCACCAGAAGTCACGACTTGGAGTTCAGTTCAGAACAAAAGAAACAGATCACAGCTTATGTGTTATTTTTTTCCATTGTTTCATCATCTACAACACAAATAGCCAGCTTACAGTGAATCAGTAGATGTTGTTGAGCAAAAGTTGAAGAATGAATAAGTATGAATGTCCAAATCAGCTATTACCGTTCTAATTGGAAAGCTCAGAGAATTTTCTCGCCGTTAGAGAAGTGATCTTATTAGCTCTACATTAAGTATTCTTTTATTTCTATTGTAATGACCGAGTTTATAACAAAAGACCACGGCCCAAAAATCACCTCGGCTACTGAGAATATAAAGATAAAGAACAGTTCAGTGCATTGAATAGAGCAGGTCACCGTCGGTGCGTTACTACGAGCAACGGACACTGGCACGGCCACATTCCATCCATTCCCAGCACATGTGCTCACCAAGCTTGAACGTGCAGATCGCGTGTGAGACGTCTGATCCCCCAAACTATTTTTTTCTTTTCATCTTTCTTATCCTCTTTTCTTCTGCTTAATAAAGAACATATGCATTGTGCTTGATTGAGTTTTTTTGGCGCAAGCGTGAACAGGAAAATGTAGTGTTGGTTGAAATGCTGGCATCTTATGCCCCTATAAATGGAACTATTTTCTGTAGGCTAATTTTTATAGAACCTTCTTAAAATTGGTTGCATTCGTTAGATAAACATCGTCACAGGCTAGGGACTTGGTAAGTGAAATAATTCCAAATCATTTTACGCATGATCACAGGTAAACAAACGGCGGTGAAGCGGAGAATGTGAAACGTGTGATTTATTTCTTTAATAGTAGTCTGGGTTTCAGTGATTAATTTATTTTCGCGAGCAGATATCGCCTCTAAGTCAAAAACATTTTCCCACAAAAAAACTTGATGCATTAGTGAAATTGGCTAGTAATCGATTCATTCTTTCGTCGTTGAATTAGCACATTAACTCTGGCCTCTGAAACCCCAAAAAATGTTTATAGTCAAGTCCTCAGAAACATAAAAACAAAAATAAAAATATTAATTAGAAAACGCATATTAGCATTGTTAAAAATAAGATTTGGTTGTTCTAACTCCGTTGTGCATACACTTAGCTAAATGGCCAGGCTACAAGGACCCTAAGGACGGGAGTTGGTTTGGCAATGGATCCACATAAAAGCTGTTAAAAGACATGAAAGTCTAATGTCAAGACCATTCAGGGTGGTTTTTAACTCGTACAAGGTAAGCTTTCCTGCACATATGGCCAGATCTTGATATCCGACGAAACACGATCTTTCAAAACCTTTAATAGGTGAAAGTATATTTAGTTTACAAAGTTACTACCTTTCTTAATTTCAGCATGCATTCAATGTTTGCTGTGCAAAATTTAAAAAATGAGCTTATAGAACACAGGTTTAAAATAAAAAAAAATAGGGCGTTTGTATTATCGCTCTTCTAAAATTCGATGGTGTCGTGAATTAGGGTTAAGACAACTGAGGGTAAATGATACATATAAACAAACCTCGAATTGAAAATTTTGTAACTGAAAGAAGAACTGGGAGCGGATAGAAATGTTCAAATATTTTTCATTCTTAATGAATAAGCTTTTTTTTCTTTGCTTTCTTTAAAAGCATTTAATGAACACACTGAATGAGTTCTTCTGTCTAAACGCCTTGACATTCTGAGTCCGAGAAAGAACAATTCAGAGCTACCAACTTTCATCAGATTTCTTCAGTGCGCAGATATCCAGTTTCTGACTTCGCTGATATCGGGATAGAAAAATAGGATACTGAGTCCGACAACGAATGGGTTCAAAAGTGAATGCTCTCAAAAAAAATGAATTCAATAACTCTTTTTGTAATAACCAGAAGATATTAAAGTTTCTTCAATTCCAGAATAAATTCCAGATATTCTGAAATTACAATAAGACATGTGTAAAATGATACATACGATATAAAATGATACTGTTCCACTTCATTATTTTGATTACGCTCTACACCTTATCACCATTAGTCACAGATTGGGTTATGCTACGTCTGGGCTTCTACACACACAATGGGTTATACATAGCCACTTCACAAAATCTTCAAGGTCTCAGAGCTGCGTTGAAGGTGGAGTGGGAAACAGCGGAGAAAATCTCGACTCGGCAACAATAGAAACTCGAACCTGGGAACGTCAACTTAGAAGAAATGCACGCTTCGACCGAACAATCCCGATTCTAGTAACCATGGTTACTCTGCAAAGAAGAGGAGTCTAAGCACTGGAATGGTTTCTCTTCTTTCTATGTGGTGACTAGAAGTCTTGAAAAATTATTTTATTTGTGTTAAAGCAAAAATTCTTCTTTTAATATTGCGTGCATATTTAAAAGTACATATTTTACCCCTCTCACTTTAAATTCCCATGCGCCGAATATATTACGATTTGCCTATGTTAGGTGAATGGAATATCTTAATTCCAAACTCTATAACTTTGAAAATAACATTTTTTACTGAATATTCTCGCTCTAAATTGAACATCTCACTCAAATCTTTCTGAATTTCTATTTTTTAACGATATTAGTTTAATATTTATTGAAGCTGAAACGCTTAACAAGAGAATCTACTCTTACTCTAGTTCTAAACTTATTTTTCTTTCTAAAATTTAATCATTGGACGAACACCGAAAATTGCATTTATTTCGGTAAACGATTTGTTATAACTTGTTGGTTGTATTTTAACTTTCGAGTTAATTCTTATGACTAGCAACTGTGCTCTCCGATGATTTCTCTTCCACGACTTTTTTTAACATTAAACGAATATACTCATAGCTAAAAAAAATCGAGATTTGGAGAGATTTGAATAAGATCTACATTTGATCTTCATTTTTCCATAAAAAGCTACCATTCACAGTTAGTGAACTTTTAATGAGGCTTCCCATTCAAATGAGTGCTCCAATACTGTAATAAACATAGTGCACATCTCAGCATTCGAATGCTCAGAGTGTTAATTCACGTGTTTGCCCTCTCCATTCTCACCTCTAACATCGCCGAACTTTCAATTCCATCGACTTCATCTACTTTGTCTGCATAACCATGGCAACATTTCTCTCATCCTGAAGAGGTTCCTGTACTCTGACGTAAACAAGCCCATGATGCGCAGGCGAGCAATGGACTTCTCTGTGAAGCGCTGAGAAACGACAGCTTTCACTGGCAAACTGCGGGAGTTTATGACGCGACGAAATCTACCTAGCACCCGTAACTTGTAGCAAATGGGGTAAGATGAAAGTATGTGGACGTACGTTTACATCTCAGTTGGCCAGCTTCAGTGCACGAGGGGAAACAGTTTCCGTTGTGTGCTGCGTAAGGGGGATTGTAAATAGTAATGACTGGAGTTTCGCTGATATCGTTCATACTTAGGCACGTAAGACTGCCACTCAATGTGAATTATTTTCATGCACTTTATGAACAAGGCTGTGTTTTATGGCAGAGAATGAGTTCATCTGCATAAAGCTGAAAGTTTGGACTTCGCAGAGAGAAAGGATGTCTAAAGACTGTTTAAATACCTAATTTCACAAAGATAGAGATTCTAAAAGATGATATCAGGCTTCTGAAATCCTCCACATTCGGTTTATATTCTAGTATTCTATGTTCGCTATACATTTCGAGAGGAATGCAGACTGGGAGATGCGTTCTCAACGCTTTCTGGTCAGGTTGTTTACCTCTTGGGGGAGGGAATCCATTGGACAGCTGTTAGGAGACATGAAAGCCTCCCGTGAAGGCCACCCAGTGTGCTCTTTAATTCTTGAGAAGAGAGACACCTATAGCCTAAGTCCATAGGTGTCTCCCTTCTCAAGTAGACACAGTTGGGTTTCGAACCTGAGAACTGCAGATTTCAAGCCTGGCACGCTATCGACAGATCCAACAGCGCCCTATATTCTGAGAGTACCTCAAGTATTGCATAAAATGACATTAGTATAGCAAATATCCTGAAAATATGTTTTAGGAGTCAAGTACCAATCTTAGTTTAATGTCGATATCAATGTTAGAGGAAAAATTGCCTTGAGGAGGGAGGGATACGAACCCACGACATTCTGACCTTCTCTGAACGAACCTACGACCTCTTCGACGTTAAACTAAGAGTGACACCATCCTTGACAGTTGAACAAAAGCGTCTAGAAATTTATTCACTTCATTCAATTGTATAGTCGTAACATACTTGCCATCTTCATGACATCTGCTTCTTTAGGTTGTTTGTGATCAGCTGGGACAATGCCTTCATGAGACACAGAAAATTGTGTATTGTAAGTGGAAAGTTCATAACATCAATTAGAGATCTTGATCGGCGGCCAGTAGTTCAGTGGTCAGAGCATCTGACATATTATCAGGAGGTGTGAGTTGTATCCCATCCTGCTCCAGACAGGTTTTTCTCTAAAACTGATATCGACGTTAAACTAAGAGTATACCATCCTTGACCGTTGAACAAAAGACGTCGAGAAATTTCTTCAATGTTTTAGGAGGCTTTTAACCGAAACGACTCGATGTCTATGAACGCGATGTCAACATGATCATTGATTTACAACTCAATGATCAAGTTGGTTTAACAAAAAAAAAACTCGTCGAAAGGCACAATAAATGCAAAAAAAAAAAGATTTCATGATTTAAAATTTTGCAAATCATGAATCATGGAAGAAAAAAATGCAGTCACTAATGGCGAAGTGAAATGTTTTGTATTTCTTCAGAAATATTTACTGTTGAAATAAGATGAAAGAAATTTAGTAATAAATAAAAAGCTTTACAGTAAAAGTTTTAAAAAAAAAGGGGCCTTCAGAGGTTTGAGATAGCACAGTCTTCTTTACCTAGACTGGTTCCTTCATCTTGTGTTATCAAACGAGAGCAAATAATGTCCTTGACAGTTTTTTTTCTTCGGGAACTGTGGCTACAATCGAAGCATTTGGAGAGGGACGTTAAAAATAAAGCCGAGGCTTACCTAGTACACAGTATTTATTGAAAAGACGATGCAATTGATCGGGGTTGTCAAGACTAATCTGTTCACCGTTATTGGCAGAGAAGCAAACATCGCTTAAAAAAGGGAAAACCTGAAAAAGTGTATATTCTAGAGATCGGTGACGATTAATTATGTTGGATTATTTTACCTCTGAGCGGCACTTTTTGGCACACAATGGACTGAATGGCCAGATCACAAGGACCCCGAAGGCTCAGAGAAGGTTTTGGGGAGGGGATCCACTAGACAGCTGATTGCCTTTGATGGTTTGGGTTGGGTTTTTTACCTCTGAGTGGCGCTTTTTTGCACACCATGGGCTAAATTGCCAGGTCACATGGACCCCGAAGGCTCAGAGAAGGTTGGGGGAGGGGACCCACTGGAATAGCTGTTGGGAGACAGATGGTAGCCTCCCGTCAAGGCCATCCAGCGTGTTCTTTAACGTGCACAGGGTATGGCTCTCCCGCACACGGGACCACGGCTTAACGTCCCATCCGACGGACGGCGGCCTTTCCAAGCCCATCGGTGTCCCCTACTGACCGTGGGTAGGGCGGGAAATTTTGCGGAGATAAAATCTCAACGCTGACCCAGCTGGGACTCGAACCTGGGAACTACAGATTACGAGCCTGGCGCGCTACCGACTGAGCCACCCCCGCCCCGCCTTTGATGGTATACTTCCATCAAGGGCAATTCTGCGTGTTCTTTAACGTGCGCAGGGAATGGCTCCCACACACGGCGGCATCGCTTAATGTCCCATCCGACGGACAATTGTAGTATTGTATGGCAAGACCCGATGCTCCGCTATTCAAGACAGCACTATATCTTATGGGAATTGCCATTAACCACCATCCACACTCTAAAGAAACTTCAATAAAAATCATTACTGCTGTAAAACAGCAGGGGAAGGACCTGTCCTTTGGAGCGTGACCTTACTGATAAAACATGCTAGTCTGGTTTTTTAATCATTGAGGTGTAGTGAGAGGTCTTTTCGAATTTTGAGCGTTGCCTAAAACGTAAAGCCAAACATATCAGTGAAATTTCCTTCCAAATCTATTTGCCAAACTTAATCACATCTGTAATGGTAAAATTTTGAATTTAGTAAGCCAATCAACATGCAAATCCTAACTTTTCAATTGGGGAAGCTATCGTGGTGTAGACACCTGGTTGGCTTTTCCCATCGGAGCCAGGCTTAATAGGGGTCCCCACACCTGTTCGGCATGACTCTCAACTTCGTCCTCACCATCTGGGACACCAACCTGCAGCCCCCCAGCAATACCTCGAACCCAGGACTTCGCTACGTCCGAGTTGATGAGCCCACTTGACCGGGCTAACCCAGTCAGCAAGCCCTCAACCAGGGCCACTCCATCGGGGCTCCATGGCGACCAAAGACTTCGCTGCGGCCGAGTCGATAAGCCCACTTGACCGGGCCACCCAATCCCGGTCAGCAGGCCCTCAACAAGGGCCACTCCTTCAGGACACCAAGGCGGCTTAGGATTTCGCTGGGGTCGGCCGATGAGCCCACCTGACTGGGGACTCAATCCCAGTCAGCTGCCCCCTCCATCGAGGTCGCAAGGCACGCCAGAGACACCGACGAGCCGGTACCCAGCTTCACAAAAGCACATTCAGATCCTCCACCACATCATTCAATATGAATATCTAATCTTGGAATGCCAAAAGAGCTTGCAGGGGACTTTTAGTTCGGCTGGTCCATCGATAAGCCTGTCGACCGGGGATCGCACTCCCAGTCGCAGAGGCCTCAATTTCTTCTCTCCATCTGGGACACCAACCGGCGCCCCCCCCCCCCCCCCCAGCAATACCTCGAACCCAGGACTTCTCTGCGGCCGAGTCGATGAGCCCATTTGGCTGGGGACTCCAATCCCAGTCAACAGGCCCCCAACAAGAGCCACTCCATCGGGGCTCCAAGGCGACTCAAGACTTGCTGCGGCCGTGTCAAGAACCCACATGACAGGGGCAACCAAACTCAGTCAGCAGGTCCCCAACGAGGGCCACTCCATTTATGGCACCAAGGCGGCCACGGATTTCGCCGGGGTCGGCCGATGAGCCCACATGACTGGGGACTCAATCCCAGTCAGCGGGCCCTCAGCGAGCCCCTCCATCGTGGTCGCAAGGCACGCTAGGGACACCGACGAGCCGGTACCCAGCTTCTCAGAGGAACCTTAGGCAACCCATCACGACAATGTGGTCCCTTATCGGGGGGAGGGGGGGGGATCCGACGGACAGTGGCCTTTCCAAGCCCATCGGTGTCCCCTACTGAGAAGGGCAGGGAGTTGTGAGGAGATAAATCTCAACGCCGGCCCAGCTGGAACTCGAACCTGGGAACTGCAGATTACGAGCCTGGCGTGCTACCCGATCAATTAGATGTGCACTATGGAATTGAAGTGGATTGTCAGTTGGTTCGTAAAATAAAACTTAAAAAATTGATCGGTCATCGAGTTAACGTAACAAAAATCACGCATTGTAAAAAATTCAAATGTCATATGAGAGAACATAATAAACTTAATATTTACCAAGCTTTCTGTCCTGTATGTTTCGCCAATATTATTGAATTCATGGCAGAGTGTTTGGCGTGCTTGGCTGCATATTAAAATGGACCCGATAAATGATAGATATTTATTTTCTATCTGCTGACTCTATGGCGTATTTATACAGACAAGGCTCCTGTCAGACCAGAACACTGTGGCATGCAACTGTTTGAGTGGTAATTCCTTTTTAGTGGTGGTTATGAAGGCAAAATAATACTATTCCATCGTGAACATGATTAAGCATCCTAAGAATAGAATGCATTGATGTTATTTCATTTTCAAGGTTCGTCGTAAAAATAGGTAATTCGCTTATAAATAAAGATAAATTCCTCCAAATAGTTGTTTAGTACCGAGGTGTGACAGGAGCCTATCAGATTAATCCGTCAAAGAGAAGATTCGTGAGAAAGGCGACACATCGGTAGAAAAACGACACAAGAAACATCCATGTCTTACCCATGACTCGAACCAAGATCCAATTGATCAGTAACCAACTATAGACCATTACGAAGATATTCTACTCCTTACTCTTTCTAAAAATATATCGAAAAAAAAAAGTATATATATTATTTTTTACAATAACATGTATAATAATACATAATCCATATTTAATAATTAATAAAAATTCAGCAGCAAATTAACAATTTCAAAATGTTCTTATTTTACTTGTCGGATACTAAATATTTCATGTTATGTTTTGTTCGTGTGTTTAACAAATGTAAGAAAATACGACAGCAATTATTAAAAAATAATGTTTTTAAAACACTTTGGTAATAATTTTATTTCTTTCTTTTCAGGTAAGTTATTAATAAAATTCCTAATCTACTTGAAATGCCATGATTAAAATCTTACTGAACCAAGATTTCCTCCAAGACCGGTGAGTTCGTTACTATTCATGTAATTTTGAATTCATGGGGAATTCCCATTTATGAAACTATAAGTTATGTTATAAGCTATACGATTATAGAGAAAATTTTATCAAATAGAATGATAGAAGCGAAATAGGACCTTGAATTAGTCAGCAGAGAATTCCTTAAATTTATACAAAGAGACGAAGTTTGTACAGCATAGGTTCTTAGGGAATTACAAAAGTAACATCATGTACAATCACTCAAAAAAATATCCGAATACTGTGGTTGATTACAGAATTCAGAAAAAATGTCAAAATATTCGAATTGTTTTATGGAATATTTTAAGGAAAATTTAGGAAATTTTGATCAGTGATATCGGAGACTCGAATATGTGATCGAATAATATAAAAAGGAAAATTTACGAACGCTTAATGAATAAATGTTACATTAGGCAACAAATATTAATGAATTATAGGAAATTTTAATAAGCGGGCATATGATGATAAAGTTCTGAAGCTATTGCGAATGTTTTAAACGAATGAATATTCAATCGTTGATGATTGTAAAAATGTGAATCTTGCAAATTTCGGGTAAATTTATGCAGCTACAATTCTAAATTTGCATTTCATAACACGAAATTTTCATTTTTGTTATAAACTCAGAAGTAAGGAAAAGCTTTGTAAAATCAATATGTTGTCTATATATCCAAGTTTTTAAAGTGTCGTATCCAAGTTTTAAAGGTGTTTAAATCTTTCTGTATTATCATACGTATTTTAGTCACAGAAGAAATCAAATTAGGAAACATATCGCCCTTAGCGAACAGAAGATGCTCGTTTTCAAAGAGTCATTAGCACCTATACAACTCAAAAGGAATTTTTTAATCATCTCTTTAAAGATAAAGTTGCGTTTTCCAATCCACCTCTGGCGTAAGGGGAGAAATCATTGCCGTCAATAAAACTTCTTAATCTTCAACAATAAATCATTGCCGTCAATAAAACTTCTTAATCTTCAACACATTTCATCACCAAAATTTCAAATTTCTAGCATAAATACATACAGTCGCTCAAAAAAGTATCCGAACACCATGGTTGACATAGTGTGTGGATACTTTTTTGAGCGACTGTACATCGTTAGCAACAATCATTAAATTTTTTGATTTTTACATTTTCTCCACAGTTCGAGGACGCAAAACTTTAAATAGATTATGAAAATGCGATTCGTAATAGTTCATCGATACCTATCCAACCCAATAAGAATGTTTAATTTATTTCCAAAGCAAAAATGTTGAATATCTATAAACTAACAGAGAGATGGCAAAGTGAAATTAGTATTTTTTTAACTAGTAAAATAACAAATTTTTAACCTCTTAATGAAAAACTACATTTGCTAAAATGCAGTTCCTGTACCGCGGAAAAATTGCATTTCCCACTATCGTGAAAGAACAAAACTTCCCCGATTTAAATATCGCCTGTCCTCACTGGAGATGATATTGAACTCTTGATGCTTTTCAGAGAAAAGATGAAATTGCAGACACATAATGAAAAAAACTTCATTTGCATATGTTCTATTTCCTTCTTTTTCGCTTGTCATCAGCTTCCAAAGCATACAGGTCAATCTTATCTCATCTTTTCGTTTCCTTGTTATCTAACGATCTAGTTAATGTCGCATCTCCTTTTGGATGCAGGCAAAACGGATCTAACTCTCAGAATATTCTCTATATTGGCTCTTGCTAATTTTGCGCCGGTTTATCGTTTTGTTCTAGACCTTAATTGCTTCATATTTCTTCTACAGCTTTCGTCACCATGTGCTCACAAGGATCAGGAAATTCTTCTGTTCGACCCTCATCCGGAAAGAGGGTGAAGAGAAGAAGTTCTACCAAGAAATGATGCCGACACATTTAGGCTTTCTTCTTTTTTTCAGACCGGATTTGTCTTCTGTGGAAGAAACACCCTTCCTGATACCCGCCTGCAGGTTAAAAGTTCGGTAGTCCCTTTTGATTCATTTCTGGGAAAAATGTTGACGGTAATCATCAGACTGGGCATTTCTTGCATCCGGATACTCCACCCTGTCTGGAATGTGCGTGTCTCGTTTCAACTGCCACGAAGCTGGAAAAGCAAGAATAATCTCATCTTTTTGTTCTGCTTCAATCTCTGCAGTGCTTTATCGTTTTTGGTTCTAGTTTACAACAAGAAATTTTCTTTTGAAAAACCAGATTCTGAATGTCTGAGGACCAGCTTCATATTTGTATTATTGATTACAACTACTGGTGGATTGTTTTGCAAATCTAGGAGATACCGTCTTGTACTCAGTGGACTAAATAGCCAGGTCATAAGGATCACCAGAGATCAAAGCCGAGTAGGAAAAAGGAATTAATTGCACAGCAAAAAAAATACACAGCACTTACAGCAGTTAACACTTAAAGCAATTGCACACACACACAGCACTTAAGAGATGGTTATAAGCCTTCTGCCTATACAGTCAAGCGCGTTTTTTAACACACACAAGGATGGTTCTTTTGGGCACAGAGGGGCGGGGGTGGCTTAGTCGGTAGCGCGCCAAGGCTCGTAATAAGTAGTTCCCAGGTTCGAGTCCCAGCTGGGTCAGCGTTGAGATTTATCTCCGCAAAATTCCCCGCCCTGCCCACGGTCAGTAGGGGACACCGATGGGCTTGGAAAGGCCGCCGTCCGTCGGATGGGACGTTAAGCCGTGGCCCCATGTGCGGGAGAGACATACCCTGTGCACGTTAAAGAACACGCTGGATGACCTTGACGGGAGGCTACCATCTGTCTCCCAACAGCTATTCCAGTGGGTCCCCTCCCCCAACCTTCTCTGAGCCTTCGGGGTCCATGTGACCTGGCCATTTAGCCCATGGTGTGCAAAAAAGTGCCGCTCAGAGGTAAAATAACCCAACCCTTTGGGCACAGAACTATGGCTTAAATTTCCACAGGGTGGATGTAAGACTTTTTTCTGCATTATATAAAACAGCTTTTCTGTTTAAGAGTAAAAATGTGGAATAAAATTTCGGTTTGATGGAATCAGTGAGCATCACTAAAAGCTTCCCTATATACCTTCGTAACTGAATTTATCGTGCGTTTGTTTTCTTCCTCTTGAAAACAATGTGCTCAGACGAGAGGATGTGTCGAGCGTTCGATTTGTTGAAAAGTTGCTTTCATTTCGCAAATTGCATTTCGCCGAAGTCAAACGACCACGTGATTGATTCTTGGCATGAGAATCAGCGCTTCCGTTGCGAGTGAACCGATTTAGATTGCTCTATTTTAAACCAACTAGTAAAGAAAACAGACAGTAGAGGTGGCTTCTGGCTTGCTCGTTTTTGAACTTTCAGCCTCGTTTCTATCAGTTTCAAAGTGTAGAAGTAATATAAGGAATGTGATCAGTGATAGGTGTTTTGCTAGTTCTGAAAGTTATCTCCGCGCTCAGGTGGCGAAATCGGTGTCAAATCTTTGTTCTTCGCAATATATCATGCAACACACAATTCCCGTTACAATTCGTCCGTTGAATGTAGAATCTGATTTTATCTTTATGTGGTGTGTCGAATACCGCAGTTTACATGATATTGTATGGTCAGCAGATTGTTTTATCGGAAATAAACTGAAACGAATGATGAAAAGAATGATGACTCCTCCCACTGCATTTTTTTAACATCTTCATTTATCATCATTTTTGCTGAAAAATTTCGATTTGCTTAATGTTTAATGCTACAGAACTTGTTATGATTTCTTTTCGCCGAGAAAACATTTATCTCCCTCTTACTACGTTCGCTTAGATCTGCCAAATCATTTTCTATTGATGAAAAAATTTTCTGTATCTCTGAAGGTGGGAAATTTCTTTTAAGGAATTTCCAAAAAAATTTCCCACCTTCACAGAAATAAATAAAAGAAATTTCTCGCATTTATCTTGCTTGAGGCAGAAAGCGTAGGCTTTGGGTTGTTTTACCTCTGAGCGGCACTTTTTTTGCACACCATGGGCTAAATGGCCAGGTCGCATGGACTTCGAAGGCTCAGAGAAGGTTGGGGGAGGGGACCCACTGGAACAGCTGTTGGGAGACAGATGGTAGCCTACCGTCAAGGCCATCCAGCGTGTTCTTTAACGTGCACAGGGTATGTCTCTCCCGCATACGGAGCCACGGCTTAACGTCCTATTCGACGGACGGCGGCGTTTCCAAGCCCATCGGTGTCCCCTACTGACCGTGGGCAGGGCGGGGAATTTTGCGGAGATAACTCTCAACGCTGACCCAGCTGGGACTCGAACCTGGGAACTACAGATTACGAGCCTGGCGCGCTACCGACTGAGCCACCCCCGCCCCAAAGCGTAGGCAAATAAATGTTTTCAGAATGCAGCAAAAATATCTATCTATTGTTTTAAACTTTTTTAGCTCTGAGCGGCCTTTGGTTGTCCACACAATGGGTTAAAGGACAAGGATTCAAAGGGCTTAGAATTGGGTAGAGCTCTCGTCATATGTTCACGTCTTTACGTCGTCCCATCCGATAGAGGGTGGTTAAATTTTTTCAAGCTCATCCATGTACCCTTTCTGACTGAAAGCAGAGTGGGGGTTTAGCGCAGATAAATCATTTAGGACTCGAGCCTGGGAACTGCAGACTGCAAACCTGATCTCCGCTCCCCCGCCCACATTCATCTGTAAATCTTAAGTAGAATACAAGTCATAAATATGATAGAATAATGTTCGTTATATATGTCTTTATCGATAATAATGGCTTCATAATTAGACGTTAAATATTGTGGTGATGTTACAAACTATTGGATGGTTTAAATTAATAGGAACGAGAGATCACATAGTGGTGAGTTTAGGGTACAAAATTGAAAAGAATCATTCATATAAACTCCATTGTGACTCATTGCTACTTGGAAAGCTATGACAAATTTAGGATATCTTGTGAAGCAGATGTAAAGACAAATTGGTTGAAACAGCACAAAACTCAGAAGATGTTTTTAGGCCTGTTATAATATACAATATTTAGATAAGACATATTTATGTCAGTTGAAAGCCAAATTCGATTTAGAAGTCATAACTTTTAACATAAGCTTTCTGAATGAAAAATGGGACTAAAGACCAAGATCTCAATGAAATTCATTCAAGTCTCACATTTCAACAATATTCGTTCGGCATTTAAAGGGTTACGGTCTTTTGAATATTTAACAGTATTATTATTCCCAATTTATCTCAGAAGTTAATTAAAATTTAATGAATTTTACTTCAGACCATGTAATTAGTGCATATTTTAGACGTTTGTATATAATTCTGTCAATATTCATCAGTTTTGTATGTTTTTTAGAACTAACATTGCTGATGTTAAAATATTTTAGTTTCCATAACTTTAAATACTAACTAAATATTTTTAAAATTCAGGATTTAAAAAAACTTGAAATATATTAGTAACGTATCCAACGTATGTATCCAAAAGTATCTGAAGACACATTTTTCCATAAAAAGCTTAAGTTAGATGTTACGGAGGCATCGCACTTGGCTTTCCACTGGCATAACATGAAAATTCTCTAATTTTTTGATCTAGACAAAGTATATGAGAAAGAGTCAAATTGTTTGATATGGATTTCCTCAATATGATTAAAGGGTTGTGTTGTTTTACCCTTGAGCGGCACTTTTTAGCACACAATGGGCTAAATGGTTAGGTCACAAGGACCCCGATGGCTCAGAGAAAACTGGGGGAAGGATACTCATGGACAGCTGTTAGGAGACTGATGGTAGCTTCCTGTCAAGTCCATCCAGCGTGTTCTTTAAAGTGCACAGGGTATGGCTCCAGCACATGAGGCCACTGCTTAACGTCCCATCCTGTGGACGGCAGCTTTTCCAAACCTATCGGTGTTTCCAACTGATCGAGTTCAGAATTAACAGGACTGGGAGTTTTGGGGAGATAAATCTGAACGTTGGCTCAGCTGGGACTCGAATATGGGAACTGCAGATTACGAGCCTGGAGCGATACTGACTGAGATCACTCTACCCCGCACTGAAAAGCTGTTTGTTTTAAAGCTTTATGGCATAATAGTAATCTGATTTAAAAATTAAGAGGATCGGTTAACTCAGCATCGACAAAAAACATCGATTCCTTCGAATCCAAAATCAAATCGATGTAAAGTTGTTGCTCAAGAAATGAACATCATGAAAGGAAACAGAGTTTCCTTCACCAAAATGAAATTCATAAAAATTTGATCTATCGAGGGAAATATTGATGAGATATACTTTAAATCCAAAATGCAATCAATATGCTCTTCAACGTACAAATCTGTAAGACTTCAACGGAAAGTATCATAAAGTTTGCTCTTCTGCATGAAGTGTTCCACCTTACCCTTAGGAAAGAATAACATCGAGGAAATTCAAAAGCTGATGCAGCGATTGGCTTTGATGCTTTGTGAACATTGGCGAGCATCCCGACATTTTTATCCGGAAGGATTCAAGAAACTTAATGTTTTAAATGTAGAAGAGTAACCTTAGTCCCCAGGTGGTAATGTCCCTTTTTATGTATTAAACTCATTTTTACAGGACCTGACCATTTAGCCCACTGTATATGAAACTTTATCTCTCAGATATAAAGATAGACAATCTTCTATAATACTACTACTATACGTTCTTAGTCAGATATACTATATTTGAATATAGCCGGCAGTTTTAGAGTCCAGAATAAACAATCTAACTTTCAAATTGCGCACATCTTACTGTTTTTATTATAGCCTATTTCGCTTCTTCGAAGAACGAAGAGCTTTGATTTTAGAAAACACTCCAAGCAGTCCTTGGCCTCTGCACATCTGCACCAAAATACCACGTATAGCCAGTAATCTACATTCAGCCAGACACAGACGGATGTACGGAAAATTATCTCTACCTCCCATAACGGCGGTTATCTCGCAGAACCAGACCATCCACTCTGCTGCTCTAGTGTGATGCTGACTTGATAGATGCGGTTCTAACTGACATTATTATGTCAGTTTCATTTGAGAAGTTCACGAATAAGCAATAAATTCAGCAATAAAATTGCTATTTCACTTCATCACCATTACTTGAATTGAAAAAAAAAATGTTGGTATCCAAATTAAGTTCGTAATGTTCATTACGAGGTATCATTCTCTTTATCTACTTAGCTTTATTCAACAGTTCAGAGCAATGAAGTTTCATTGGTTCTTACTGCTTCTAATGCGCGAAATGGCACTTAGCTTTATTTTGGATGACGTACCAAACTTCGCTATTCTCTATAACTGAGACTCCTTTTTGGAAGTCGGATCACGGATTGAAATGTCCCATTTCCGTTTCAGATATGCTGGCACTCTAGTGACGTCATGTAATGACAGACTTCGGAAACGGTAGAACCAAATTTGTACTTAGGCCTCAAGGAAAATTGTCATGTTCACTGGGGGAAGACAGGAACATTTCCAAGAATTGCCGCCCTGCCCACGGTCAGTAGGGGACACTGATGGGCTTGGAAAAGCCGTCGTCCGTCGTATGGGACGTTAAGCCGTGTCCCCGTTTGCGGGAGAGCCATACCATGGGCACGTTAAAGAACACGCTGGATGGCCTTGACGGGAGGCTCCCATCTGTCTCCCACCAACTGATCCAGTGGGTCCACTCCCCCAACCTTCTCTGAGCCTTCGGGATCCATGTGACCTTGCCATTTAGCCCATGGTGTGCAAAAAAGTGCCGCTCAGTGGTAAAATAACAACCCGAATTCCAAGAATTGTAACCTATGCGATGGAGGGGGTTGATTCAATCGATACTGCGCCAGGCTCGTAATCTAATATTCCCATGTTCAGATCCTAACTCTTCCAGCTTTGAGAAAACTGGGCTTGGAAATGATATCGTCCCTTTGGGTTGGAGGTTAAGCCGTGGCCCCTGGTTCAGGAGAGTCATAACATGAGTGCATTACAGAACATGCTAGATGGTCTTGACAGGAAGATTCCATCTGTCTCCTAACAGCTGTTCCGTGGATACCCTTCCTCAACCTTCTATGAGTCTTGGGGTCCTTGTAATCAGGCCATTTAGCCCATTGTGAGTCCCGCTCAGAATTAAAACAACTCAATCCAACCTTACTTAATCTATTGCCTGGGATCCTTCAATCCTGAAAATTTTAATCGTTGCTTGGAAAACGTTCCTCAACTTTACCCTGAGATTGGAAGTCCTTCAGTCCTGAACATCAGCCCATTGTACCTAAAGAACATTTTACTCCACAGAGTGCTATTGAGGATCATGATTACTGAAGTCTGAATAATTTTCCCATTGTACAGCAAGTATTACCATGTTTTCAGTTTTCCAATCCTAAAATCCTTTATCTTAAGTTTGAAATTCTGGAGGGCTTAATAAATAGTACACTGCGCGAGGAACTTTTTAGAACCATACGCTGAGTTTTTGGCCTTAAATTTGAACAATTGACCCATTGCAAATCATACGTTCTCCAATCTTATCCTGAAGTTTCAGATCCTTGAGGTCTAAATAATTACACCGTTGTGCAAAATAAATGACCATCATTAAGAAAAACTTAATCCAATCATCTTTTGAAAGGCAAAATTCTCCCAATTTCGAATTTCCTCAAGTTCATAACTAATCATACATATCCCATTTTCCTGTGATAATTCCGCATTCAAACCACGACAATGGAGGCCAATATCTATTAAGCATAATACCACTATTAAGATTTCATTTTCTATTATTCTCACCATCAATAAATGTATTTCATAATGTACTGCCCTACCAAATGTATTTGAGAATACTAGATCAACATATATTAGAAAATTTCCATGATAGCCAGAAGAGAATTTCCGTACAGCGTTTCCTATTATTATTATGCATACAAACTATATTACAGAATTTTCATGACAAATAATAAATAGGAATCTAATTACGAAGCTCTCTAACATCTAAAATATGCATTTAATGGCGAAATATGCCAAAAATATTACTGAAGATAAATCAAAGATCGAAATCATATCTATTAAAAACTCGATTTTCAACAATATTCGTTCAGGATTTAAAGAGCTATGGAAGCTAGAATATTTAACAATAAATTATCTAGTTTTATAAAAAAAAAATCAAAACCTATTACATATTTTAGGGAGTTTGTCTGTCTATCAGTCTGTCCGACATTTCCTCCAAGACGGTCAGAACCAGGACCACCAAATTTCGTTTACAGCTTCATCTCATCGTAACATAATACACTGTAAGGCTTTCGACCCCAGAAAGTTAGTCCCTCCCCCAGAAGTTTCCCCGAAATGTCTGTTCATTGATAACTTTGCGCACCGTTAACGTACTGCTCAATTCATAATTTTCAAATTTCCGTTCATAAACTAGGCGACAACAACGCCCCCACAGATTTCGGACACTTGTGGCGGGTTCAATCCCGACCCACCCCGGCTAGAAACTCGATCTCAGAACCCTACGTACCAAAACATAAGTGGGAATACTACACCAAATTAGAGAACCGATCAATAAAGTACCTGAGAAATTACGCGGGACAGAAAATTTCTGCCTCCAGTGATGCCACCCAGGACTAAACGAGTGTCCGCTCACCGTTTCAGAATACGTTTGGAAACTTGCTACTCTTAGTCATTTACTATACGTTAATACGTTAAGCCCAAGCAATTTCCGGCAATTCTGCTAGTTATCACTATTGAAATAATCATTACGCAAACTACAAAAATGTTCATAACTGTTGCGAAATATTTCAGCTTCCATAACTCTTCAAATACTGAACAAATATTTTGGAAAAAAAAGCGATATTTAAACCGATTTATTATGATCTTTATCTTGTCACATCAAGATCGTAACTTGAAGATTTTTTATAAGTTGAAGATATTTGAGGCATCGTAACTTGAAGATGAGAGAGATCGTAACTTGAAGATAGAGAGAGATCGTAACTTGAACATATTTAAGACATTATGGAGTTTCTAATTTAGTATTCCATTAGTATAATATTGTAATTCTGTAATATTTTGGTAGGGTAATGTATAAAAATATATTCATTTGTTTTAATTTAATGTGCAAAAAAAAAGAGTTACGAGCTTTCATCTGCATTTTTCTTGAGCTTATAACTAGTTTGGAATCTTTTTGTATTAACCTTTTTTATCGGAAACTTCATTATTCCTTGAAAAAAGAATAAAACACTTGTATGGGATAAACCAGAAATCTAAAATAATTTCTTACAAGAGATAAAAATAAATACTTTTAGTCAATTAAGAAAACAAAGCAAGCCGAATGCAAGAGCAAAAGCGAAAATCCAAAGGTGTTTTGATCTCCCTCCTCTTTTTAGCAAACTCGAAATAAAGAGTAATCTCCCTCTTTTCAACTCGGAATGACTCGGTGATTAGTGATGGCATTTTGCTTTCGCTAATCCGCTGTATCTACGGTCTCCATCGACGCCATGCACGAGCGACCAATGTCGGGAGGGGGATGTTCGAAGCGACGAAGCCCAAGCCCGATGATGAGTTGACAGGTCAACAGCTGGGACCTCTTGTAACTGCTGTGTTCTCTCTGCACGTTCTCGACATCAGGACTAATTAAAGCGAATCAATTCTCGCGTGAAATTGTCGAGGTTTGCTCAACGTGTCCCGTAATGAGGTCTTTCCCTCTCACTCGCTCTGCCTCTCAGCATCCCTGACATCGAAAGATGAGGAAGATGGAGAGAAGTTGGATCTTCTCGCCGATACAGGAGCTTCGATGGCTAATGTATGCTTTAAAAGCGTTATCTTCATGCAGAGTCTAATCTTGGAATTGTTTGGAAACCCCCTTGTTCCATATGCCTTGACACAAATAACTTCTGATAGGTGTTTACAGCATTTAACCGTCTAGTACACTTGTTAGCGTCTTCAAGCAATGACGCTTTAGACCAAAATGTCTTGTCTACCTTTCTCAGATATTCCAGATGAGACGAATAAACATCAAAAGAATAAAGAGTGGTGTGATATTGGATAGCGATGATAACATATCAAGAATTGTACATTTAATTGCATTATAAGCAGGCTGATAGACAATTTAAACATGCAAGAATATAAACACGGAATACAGTAGTCCTTATTAACCTTTTTCGAATGACATTACCAGGGTATCGTTAAAGTCAGATGAGGAAACTGTCCAGAATCTCCCAAGACATTCGAAAAATGTTTTTTCATAAACACGGATGTTTGTGATATATATATTTTAATGCTATACAAACTTCACTTTTTTTATATTCCAGTTATACATTTATTATCGATTTATTATCGATTTATTCGCAACTAAGATATGGGCCTGAAGAAAATATTTGTCTTGGGGGCCCAAAGTCGGCTCTCGTCGACACTGGACATAACATTTAATAAATAGCGAAAATTTTGTTGAAACAGTGAGATTAACAAATCTCACAATAAACAAAAATGTCCTACGTATAATGTAATAAATTGAAACTTTAACGATACCGTAAGAGATATATATGTTGTTGAAATTCTTTTTTAATATTTTTTAAAACATTCGTGAAAACAAACTCACTGCAATTCAATACAGTGCACGAGCACCATATTGCCACAAATTGTCTTAAATCCTTATTTGCATACAATTTGCTTCCTCTTCAGTTCTTTTAACTTTTAGAACTACTTTATTTTGGTGAATAAAAAGCAAATGGCCTGAAAACAAATGCTCCAAGGCTCAGAGCAATGAGAATTTAGAAATAGGAATATTTTGTCATTAACGTATCTTTTAGCGGGCTTCTTTAAACCACGTATTATCGTTATTTCCATACATCATTAAGCTCTGTAGTTCCCAGGTTCGAGTCCCAGCTGGGTCAGCGTTGAGATTTATCTACGCAAAAAAATCCGCGCCTTGCCCACGGTCAGTAGGGGACACCGATGGGCTTGGAAAGGCCGCCGTCCGTCGGATGGGACGTTAAGCTGTGGCCCCGAGTGCGGGAGAGCCATACCCTGTGCACGTTAAAGAACACGCTGGATGGCCTTGACAATTTGCTTCCTCTTCAGTTCTTTTAACTTTTAGAACTACTTTATTTTGGTGAATAAAAAGCAAATGGCCTGAAAACAAATGCTCCAAGGCTCAGAGCAATGAGAATTTAGAAATAGGAATATTTTGTCATTAACGTATCTTTTAGCGGGCTTCTTTAAACCACGTCTTATCGTTATTTCCATACATCATTAAGCTCTGTAGTTCCCAGGTTCGAGTCCCAGCTGGGTCAGCGTTGAGATTTATCTACGCAAAAAAATCCGCGCCTTGCCCACGGTCAGTAGGGGACACCGATGGGCTTGGAAAGGCCGCCGTCCGTCGGATGGGACGTTAAGCTGTGGCCCCGTGTGCGGGAGAGCCATACCCTGTGCACGTTAAAGAACACGCTGGATGACCTTGACGGGAGGCTACCATCTCGTCTCCCAACAGCTATTCCAGTGGGTCCCCTCCCCCAACCTTCTCTGAGCCTTCGGGGTCCATGTGACCTGGCCATTTAGCCCATGGTGTGCAAAAAAGTGCCGCTCAGAGGTAAAACAACCCAACCCAACTCATTAAGCTCTTTATTACAGGTAATCATCGCTGTCCACAGCAGCAACCTAATCGGAGAACTGGGAAGAATCGAAATCGAAACTTCAAGTTACGATCTTTGCACGTTATTTGAGCAAAACTGATCAACCCGTACCCCCCCCCCCCCCCTCCCCTACCAAAAAAAAGGTTTTTGATTATGAATTCACCTTTGAACGATTTTTAAAATATATGAGTTTAAACTGGATATTTATTTAATTTCCAGCGCCGAAATCTGAGTCTGGTAGTGTAGACAAAAGACCCTCGGACAAATGTTTGAACTACGACAAATCATTGATATGTTAGTTCTTTTAAGTGATCTGACACTTATTGATAGTTCTGTTTACTCATAATACGTAGATCAAGATGTCATGAATTGGTTTGACTTACCTCTGACCGGCTTATAATTGGCTAAATGGACAGGTCACAAGGATCCCAAGGACTCAGAGAAGATTGAGAAAGCTGTTTAAGAGACAGATGCAGCCTCCTATCAAAGCCATCTATCGTGTTCTTTAACGTGCACAGGAAAATTGATTCTCCTGCACATAGATTTTGAGTTAGAGCGGCACTTTTTTGCACACAATGAGGGGGCGAAATGGACAGATCACAAGGACCCCAAGGCTCAGAGAAGACTGAGGGAAGAGGACCCGTGGACAGCTATTAGGAGGTAGATGGAAGACTCCCGTCAAGTCCTCCAGAGTGTTCTTTAACGTTCCCAGAGTAGAGCTCCATTGCACACTGGGTTTTACATCCCTTCCGAAGAGACGATGGCCTTTCCAAGCCGATCGGTGTCCCCCTTTATCACCGACGGGAGTTAGTACAGATAAATCTTGAAGCTGGCACAGTTGAGATCCTCGAGCCTAGCACGTTACCGAGTGACACCCTCCCCTGAACACGGAACCACGGCTTAATGTCCAATCCGCGAACGTTCCAAACACAACGGTATCTCCTTTCTCAACGACGGCAGGAGCCGTCTTTGAGAAAACACTCTGGGCACAGTTGGTGATCGAACCTGAGAATATCAGATTACGAACCCGGTGTGCTACCGACCCGGATCCATTTTCCGTCCCCAACACGTCGTACTTTTAATTATCTCTTCACACATTACTTGAACCATTGCTAGGAAAAAGTTATCCTCCCCATTTTTTTTTAAATTAGTCCATAGCACACTTGGCTACTGATCTAAGGGACCTGGCTGGGTTCGAGCCCCGGATTAGGCATGGATGTGTGTGTCGTTTTTCTGCTGAGGTCCTGCCATCCTCTCAGATCTTCTACTCTGGCATATAAACTGACAGGTTCATGTCAGACCTCTGTGGCAAGCAGCTGCTTGAGGGGGTATTTATTTTTATTTTTATTTTTTTACATTTTTAATTCTATTGAAACCAAGAAGAGATATGTTGTATTGAAAAATAAGAAGTGCCAAAGATTTTTGTTTCAAAACCTACAGGAAATGTAAATTTATCGCTTAGACTATTACCATTAAAAGAATAACATTTTTTTTCGAATTAACACTTATTTATTTCAGAATTTTTCTGAATTTGTAGATTGGAGAAAAAATTATTTTCTTTTGTTTTTCCGTCTGCTTCTTTCCTTAAAAAAAAAAGGCTTCCTCCCCATCCTCCCATTATTAAGATGGCTAGTTTAAAATCAAAACATCCAAAGATTGTTTTAATCATTAATTTCCACTTGAATTATTTTCTTTCAATATTTTTCTTCTGCATTTTTCATCACTGAAGAAAGAAGGTAAAAAAAAAACATTTAGCTTTTACTTTTTCCTGTATTTCCTCACTCATAATTTGAGATTATTTTATCTCATTTTAAACTTCTCTTAATTCTTCTTTTTTCGAAATGAAAAAGAAATTTTCTAGATACACCAGAGAGATAGGAGTATTGTTTCATCCTCTCCGTTCTAACGGGAGGGGGGGGGGGAGCAGCCGATCATCCTCACGCTTAGGACTCGGTCCGCTCACCTGTGAATCGTGTGGTAATTTGGTCGAATCGGTTGGTTGCGCTCAAGAGGGAGGAGGAGATTGAAATGGGTGGGGAGGGAGGAGAATGAACGCAACAAAAGATGGCATTAATTTCGCGTCGCCCGACGGATTAGCAAGTACCGTTAATATTTATTATTTGTGAAGAAAACGATTCGACGCCTGCTGTTAATTACAGTCTCTCTCTCCCCTCCCTGCTCGCTGTCCCCTCCCCTGGTTCTCCTCCCTCACATTGATGCTTCCCCCTTCCCCGTCTTTGAAAAGCGGAAGAGGAAACGGAGGGAAGGAAAAGGGGAGAGATAAAATGGGAGGAAAGGTAAAGTTTCCCTAGTAAAAGTGATTAGAGTGTGGACCTGATTAGATTCATTGAAACAACAATGGCAACGCTTCACGTCTCTTATTGTCTGAAAACACTTGAAAGAACAGGCCTGGAATTCAAAGAATCTGCGCCATTGTCTTCACGTGAACTCGTGGAGCAACAGCGCTGCTTGTGACAGATCTCAGGAAGAGATCCCTTACATCTTCTTCTGTAGCGAATATTGAAGGAGTGGTGAAGTCCGTCTTTCAGGAAACAAGTTCCCATTTCTTTTACTTTTTTTTTGGACGAGGTGCAAAACTTAGCAGTACGTTTTGCGCTATTTGTCCGAAATCTACTTATGTACTTCTAGTATACTGCCTGCATTTGCCAGATTAAACAGAACTCGCCCAATTATCTCACATCTTCAAAGGGAAAGAATAATGCGCTTTCCTGAGAAACTAAAGAATAGGAGCAAATTTTGACAAGGACACTTTTGGTTAAATGAGTTGTTTTACCTCTCAGCAACGCATTTTTTTTTTGCACAAAATGGGGCAAATGGCGGAATACAAAGGCTTAGAGCTGGGTAGATAAAAGGCAAGAACGTACCCGGGGAATGTATCCAGACATCCCCCCCCTCCAACACACACACAAATCTCGTCGTCTTATACGAACACTCGAATTTGTCTCCTACTTAGAAATCCAAAACAAGTGTATTCCTAGAATTTTATTTTAGTCACATGTTATGTGGTCGACAGTAGACGTAGATTTAGAAAATAAGCAACTATAAAATTTTATTCCAATATTTTAGTATTTGGGTTGGGTTGTTTTACGTCTGAGCGGCACTTTTTTTGAACATCATGGGCTAATTGGCCAGATCACATGGACCCCGAAGGCTCAGAGAAGGTTGGGGAAGGGACCCACTGGAATAGCAATTAGGAGACAGATGGTAGCCTCCCGTCAAGGCCATCCAGCGTTTTCTCCAACGTGCACAGGGTATGGCTCTCCCACACACGGGACCACGGCTTAACGTCCCCATCCGACGACTTTCCAAACCCATCGGTGTCCCCTACTGACCGTGGGCAGGGCGGTGAATTTTGCGGTGATATTAGTATTTGGGAAACCCTACTAAACTCTTATTCTTTGCCTCCCCCCCGCCCGCCCTCCCCTCGGAACTAAATCTTGGGAACTTGCTTGGAAAAAGGATCCACTCTACAATTGTTACATACTAGGAGAGACTGGTTTGATAACTGTTTAATAGCATTAAAACCATTGATATAAATGAAAGTAGAGCGTAGAGTAGACTCAAATGGTAGCGCCGGGCTCGTAGTCTGCAGTTTCTAGTCCTACCTGTGCCAGCGGTGAGATTTATCTACGATGAGACATTCTTTCTGCCCAGTCCATCAGATGAGACATTCTTTCTGCCCAGTCCATCAGATGAGACATTCTTTCTGCCCAGTCCATCAGATGAGACATTCTTTCTGTCCAGTCCATCAGATGAGACATTCTTTCTGCCCAGTCCATCAGATGAGACATTCTTTCTGCCCAGTCCATCAGATGAGACATTAAGCCGCGTGTGCAGGAAAGCCATACTTTGTGCACGTTAAGGAACACGCAGGATAGCCTTGGCGGGAGGCTTCCATTTGTTTCCTAACAGTGTCCAGTGGTTTCTTTTCCTTGAGCTCTAGGTATCCTTTTGATCTAGCTATTTCGCCCATTGTGTGCAGATAAGGGCCGTTCTGGGAAAAACAATCCAATAGCCCGACAGATCAAAGTATATTGATGCTCAAAAGTAAAGGATAATATCATATCTCAAAAAGCATTAAAGAAAACGACATGAAATGTGTTGTCTATGTAAATTTTGCAGTGCGGAAGAATGAAATGCTTGCACGATTAACCTATAAGACTCTAGCATACAAATTAGCGTTACCTTAAAAGGGCACGTGGCTGCGTCATTTCGTTTCAGACAGCCTGGCCTTAATTTAGATTACATAGATTGTTGTTACGGTAGAGAGCTGTTAGCTATTAGGTAGGACGAAAAAAGGTCAATCTCAACCCATGATATCCACGGTTTTTAATCTGTCACAAAGTGTCCTGTTAAGACGTTGAAGACATTTTCAAGCAGCATGAGAGCCTGCGACAAGTCATCCCTGAGCCCATAACTGTTCAGGAAGACCGCTATCTGAGAGAAAAATGCACATAGGGAAATAGTACGAGTCTCGGAGCTTTCAGCTTCCACAGGAACGACAGTTTCGAATACTGTGTAGAGAAAGCTATGCGAGATATTTATGCACGAAGACCAGTGGTTTCTGACCCTCTCGCCCTCTTTAAATAATGTCTTTCAATGCGACTTATGGAGCCTATGCCACACACCTTTGGAGCCGTATGCCACATGCCTTTGGAGCCCTATCCCACATGCCTTTGGAGCCCTATCCCACATGCCTTTGGAGCCCTATGCCACATGCCTTTGGAGCCCTATGCCACATACCTTTGGAGCCCTATGCCAGTGGGCAATTCTCGATTTGTGTTGTTCGTCTGGAGAAAACGAGGAATTTGCCACATTTGCTGTAAGATCAGAGAGAGTTTTTTTGTTGGCGATAGTATCATGATAAATGACGACGCAGACCTTCATTTTTTTTTCGAGAGGCACTCTAACTGCTCAGCGATATAGAGACGAGATTCTTGTAACTTATGTTAGACTTTTCAGGGATGCTCTCGGGCTAGATTTCGTTTTTACGAACTATAACTCCCGTCTCCATAGGGCTCATGGGGTTGAGATTTCCTTCGAAATGAAGATAGTCGTAGGATGGAGTGTCCGGTCAGATCACCGACCCTGAATCTAATGGAGCGTGTGTGTTCACACGGAGACGAATTGTAGGATCCCAGCCCCTTCCAAGAACTCGCCGCTAACTCAGATCTCTTGTAGAGGAATGGGGTTTATTACCACAAAAATCTCATCACCAGACTCGTGAGCGGCATGAGAATGTTTTTCGTGAGCAAAACATTGCTGTCAGGGTGATCACATGGCTTATTAACATCTCCTATCCCCAATTCCAGCACTTCCAGTATGGGAACTCATGATCTCACATGCAAGCAACTGATACATATTACACGATTTCGTCATTATCCCATTTTCTTCTACTCTGTTTTGCTGCTTATTACGATATATATGATACTTAATTGTATATGCTGAAAATGATTTTACGAAAAATTTTGCACAATATCCTCTAATTTTGTGCTGATCACTAGTATAATTCGTATTGGAATCCGTACAAGGATGATGGGATACTTCGTCTACAATTTTTTTACTGCATGAAATGAGTAGATCACGAAAATCCCAAGGCTTAGAGTACAAGATCCCCTGGATAGCTGTTAAGTATTGAAAGCTTTAC
The DNA here is from genome assembly GCA_038380435.1 of Ryuthela nishihirai. Classification (NCBI taxonomy): domain Eukaryota; kingdom Metazoa; phylum Arthropoda; class Arachnida; order Araneae; family Heptathelidae; genus Ryuthela; species Ryuthela nishihirai. The sequence continues at coordinate 25,098,578 of JAWZYU010000009.1, read as the reverse complement.
GTCTCACTTATCAAACGTGTACTGTACTTCAACGTAATGCTAACATGCACAGGATTGGATTTCCGATCACAAGGAACTATAGTTTAACGTCGAATATATTGGATGGTGGTCTTTCCAAGGTGATTAGTGTTTTTTCTTTTCAGCAAAGAAAAGACATTATTTGCCAATATAGCAGAATTCGTTGGTATTTGTAGTTTGTAAAGAAGTGTTTTAATCGGAATCATGGTGTTGTCAAGGGACTGCGATTTCTATTCACTCATTTTAAAGATGACTAACTCTGAAGTATTAATATTCTCTAAACACTTAATTTCAAAATTTGTTTAAAAATATTTTTCTGACTTCAAATGAAATTGAAAAATGGACTGAAAAAGGGTATTAAAATAGCTTAACTACTTTGGTTGGTATTTGGGGTTTTATAGACCATGGGCAAGCAGCTCAACTCGTCGGACAATTTCTTTAAGAATAAACTCATTTGAAAATATAAACTTTTGACTTTCGTTCGCTGAAAGAAGCCTTTTTTGTTTCATCTGATTGTAGCCATTACTTACATTTACTAGTCGCAGCACTACGAAGAAAATATTTAAATTATGCGTCTCAATAATGCAAGTGATTTAAAAAAATATTAAACAAAACGTAGAAGAAACAAGCATGCTCAACAATAATTGGGTTGTTTTACCTCTGAGCTTCACTTTTTTCGAACACAGCGGTCTAAATTACTAGGTCACAAAAACCCCAAGGACTCGGAGAAGGCTGGGGAAGGCATCTGCCATATAACTCCCAGGAATGGAGGGGCGGAGTAGCTTGGTCGGTAGTGAGCCAGGCTTATAATCTATAGCTTCCAGGTTCAGGTTCGGCCTGGGCCAGTGTAGAGATTCATCTCCGCAAAACTCCCCACTCTGTCCTCGGTCAGTAGCGGACATCCATGGTCTTGGAAAGGCCACCGTCCATAGGATGGGACACGAACCGCGTGCAGGAGAGCCATATCTTGTGCAGGTTAAAGAACACGTTGGATGGCCTTGACGGGAGGCTACCAACAGATGTCCAGTGGGTCCCCAAACTTTCTCTGAGCCCTCAGGGCCTTGTGGCCTGGCCATTTATCCCATTGTGTGCAAAAAAGTGCCACTCAGAGGTAAAACAACCCACCCTAGGAATAAATCAAGGCCATTCACATTGTATGCCTCTCCTGCACAGGGAGCCACTGCTTAACATCCCATGCGACGGATGGTGGTCTTTCTAAGCCTTTCGGTGTTCCTTTATCTCCAAGGACAGAAAGGAATTTGGCTGCGAAATCTTATTCAACAATAATTCGTCAGTATATCGATGAGATTTGAAGTAATCAACACGCATTATTTATTTCGACTTAGATGACAACTCTAACAGTAAGGAAGAAATGTCTGTACATCTCCCCTCATTACAAATTCGCACGAAATGTCGACAAAAAATTGCCAAGATATAAAATTTCGTTTCTAATGTAGATAATTAATCTAGGCTTTTTACATGTTGTAGTCACAGAATAATATTTTCTTACTCGTTGCAATTGTTTCGTGTAATATATTGTGTCTGCTGGAAAATTCGTGGAACTTAATACATACTTACTTACATACACCAAAGAGTCAAACAATTATGACCACCTGCCTAATATGATGTTGGTCCTCCACGTGCCACCAAAATAACTCTTATCCGGCGAAGCATGGACGCTGCAAGATTTATAAAAGTGTCTTATGGTATCTGGTACCAACACGTTACCAGCAGATCCTTTAACTCTTGTAAGTTACGTGGTTGAACTGCAGCAGATCAGATATGCTGTTCAAACACAAACCACAGATGCTCGATTGGATTGATGTCTGGGGAATTTGGAGGCCAGGGAAATACCTGGAAGTCTTCCTCGTGTTCGCCGAACCATTCTGGAACAATCCAGGCTATATGGCATGACATATTATCCTGCTGAAATAAAGCACTACTAGAGGGGAATACCGTTGCCATGAAAGGATGTACCTGGTCTAAAATGATGTTTAGGTAGGTGGTAGACGTCATAGTTTCCTGCACATGAATGACTGGATTCAGAGTTTCCCAGCAGAACATTGCTCAAATCATTACACTTCCTCCACCAGTTTGCTTTCGTCTCATGGTGCCAACACTTCCCCAGGTAAACGGGCCCCGGCCACATGGTGCAACAGGAAACGAGATTCATCGGACAAGACGACCTTCTTCCAATCATTCAAGGTCCAGTTTTGATGCCTGCATGCCCATTGCAGGTGCTTTCGATGGTGAACCGAGGTTAGCATGGGCACTCGGAGCGGCCTGAGGCTACGCAGCCCCATTTTCAGCAGGGTTCAATGTACTGTGTGTTGTGACACATTACTCCCGTCACCAGCATTCAAATTACGGGCGAGTTGCGCCACAGAATCCTTTCTGTTGGCTCGTACCATATGGAATAGCCTTCGCTCACCTCTAGCATGGATGAGCCGTGGTCGACCCACACTTGCCAGCGGTTCATGTTTTTCCCTCCTCGCACCAATTCTTGAAGGTACTAATTACGCTGACCGTGAGCACTCCTCAAGCCTTACTGTCTCGGAAATGCTCTGACCCAGTCGTCTGGCCATTACAATTTGGCCTTTGTCTAACTCACTTAAGTCCGCTGCCTTTCCCATCTGAAGAAGAATAACACTGATTAACTCATTATCAGGTGTTATTTATACCGTTTCATGACTTTCACATGCGCCGTCGTTTACCTGCAGTTGCTTCGATTTGCATAAAGACGCTCTAGTCATAATGTTTTGGCTCTTCGGTGTACATTACTGTATGCAATGATATGTTTATAACATTGTAATATTACGTTTTAGCAAACAATCGTTACATGCTATGTATGCTCTTATGCTACTAATTCACATTTCGCATATTACAAGATATTCTTATAAGCAATATATTATAGGCAATGCACTCTAAAACATCATTTCATGAATGACATATGCTATTGGAGCATTATATTGACACCAAGCATTCTGTACACTACATTACTAAGCGAATGGGACACATCCATATTATATGAATGGAAAGCCATATTCATAGCTTTCTAACTTTTCAAATAAATGTTCTACGAAAAAATAGCCCTTTTAAAAAATTAAAGAACTCACTCAGATTTTTTTAAATCTCTATTTTTCAACACTATTTGTTTAATATTAAAGAGTTATTGAAGCAGGAACATTGAATACTAGACTTGGTTGTTACGCTCTTTTAAACATTTCAAAATTAACATAGAGAAAAAAATGTTCGCACAAACTTTTATAATACATTTATTTTAGTAAATGATATACAGTTCCTGGGTTTTAGTTAACTTTTGAGAAAAATTCTATCTAGCAATACTGCTGTAAATGATTTAAATTTCAAAAACTCTTTAAATATTAAACAAATATTGCTGAAAACCTCGAAGTGGATAAATTTAATTGAGATCTTCATTTCCAGTGGCATTTTTTAGTAAAGAGCTTATTTTCAAAGTTATGGAGTTCTGAAAGTTGTTCTCCATTTACCTCACCCCCAGTACTTTTGATAGTGTACGATGGATTCTGTTCTAAATAATGTTATCGCAAAAGTTTCATTGAAGCATTACAACTCCAAGTAAACCCATTGCGATAGTTATCTCAAGTGTAATATTCCCCTTGCCGACGATGCCCAGAAGAAAAAAACCTATGATCGTCCCCTTGTGAAGCGTAACATGGAAGTAAAGACACTAGATACAAGATAGTTCTCGACTCTATTAAGAGCTCTCCGAAGTCAGGTGGCTTCCTTCCGTCAAGTCTCTTCGTTTCTTTCAAGAAAGAGACAGATCAATGAGAACGGAAATGAAGGTTTTCCCCTGTTCCTTCTTCCCTTAGTTTTGAAACACGTTTTGTTTTTTTCTAAATGAAGTGACAAATTCATTGCATTTTGTGATAAATGTAAAAGAGCGCTACTTGATTGTCTAGAATTCAAATTTTTTACCCACCAGGATTCGCTTCTGAATTCTGTTAAGAGTTTCATAGAGATGTAATATTCAAATAATTAACATGTTTGCCAGTAAAGAAACGCTGGGTTTGATTTCTATATATATATGCATAATCCTCGGATGTTACCTACGGAGGTCCAACCAGATGTAATTTATTCTTCATACACTTCTCTCCTGAGTTATTCAGTTATAGCTGTTGATCTTGTATATCATGGCTCGGAAAACCCATCGTCCGTCGGATGATACGTTAAAGCGTGGGCCAAATTGTTCAGGCAAGGCAAAACCTTGTACGTGTTAAAGAACATGCCGAATTGTCTTTACAGGAGGCCTATATCTATCTCATAACCGCTGCAGAACAAATCTAACAAGTTACTGTTTGGCATTATCCATCCATCGCATTTTAAGTCTTCCCTCTAATTTTTTTTGAAGCCCTCAACCACACTCTTAATGACTCGGTATCTGGATAAGGCTTAAGTATTTTATTCTAATGTTCTCTTTCTGCTAAGGTCTAGCCATCTTCAAGGATTGTCTCTATGGCTTTGTCATGTTATGCCCGACTTCATGGCAAGTGAATTACTTGAGTAGAGGGGCGGGAGTGGCTCAGTCGGTAGTGCACCAGGCTCGTAATCTGTAGTTCCCAGGTTCGAGTCCCGGCTAGGTCAGCGTTGAGATTTATCTCCGCAACAATTTCCCGCCCTGCCCATGGTCAATAGGGGGCACCGATGGACTTGGAAAGATCGCCGTCCGTCGGATGAGACGTTAAGCCGTGACCCCGTGTGCGGGAGAGCCATACCCTGTGCACGTTAAAGAACATGCTGGATGGTTTTGATGGGAGGCTACCATCTGTCTCCCAACAGCTGTTCCAGTGGGTCCCCTCCCCCAACCTTCTCTGAGCCTTCGGGGTCCATGTGACCTGGCCCATGGTGTGCAAAAAAGTGGCGCTAAGAGGTAAAACAACCCAACTCTCTATGGCATTGTCATATTATGCCTGACTTCATGGCAAGTGAATTACTTGAGTAGAAATTTATTATCTTATATTTATGAACTCTATTTGAACTCTGCAAGAAAGTGACTTACTTTCAGAATAACAGTTAAAAACAAGCAAGAATATATTTCAGTCGTCAAGCAAGTACTGAGTGCAGCTGAGCTCTTAAGTCTTTGTTTTCGAATAAATTAAGATCCGGCTTTGAAGAAGTTGTTCAGTGACATGTTTTTAAATTTTCGTGAACTCGGAAGGAAGCAGATGCTGTCCAAAGCGTGCAGCAAATCTGATTGCTGTTTAAAAACAACCACTAAAAGTTGCTGATGAAGAGTTATACAATCAGATAAAAACAAAACTCCAGTGAAACAAACAGATCCTGTAAAAACTAGTTTTTACAAGGAAGTAAAAGTAAGCATCATATCTTCATGAGATTCGAATCTTGGATTGCCACTGAAAGCAATCACTATAGCGCCGTGACTTAGCAGTCTATTGGAGACGTAATATTTATTAAGATTCAACTACTCATCGTGGCACCTAACGATTGAATGCGATTTCTGCATCACAGAAACAAAGGGCTGAAGTTGGCTCAGTCGGCAGCGCGTTAGTCCTCATAACCTGATGGTTGAAGTTCGGCCTGTGTTAAGATTTCCTACCCTTATTCTCTGTAAGAAAGGGGATACGTATTGGTTCGGGAAAGCCACCGTCCGTTGTATGGTATTTTAAAGCATGGCCCAGGTTGTTCAGGCGAGCCAAACCCTGTGCATGCTACGAACACGCCGAATTATCTTGATGCGACGCGTATATCTATCTTATAACCTCTCTCCAGCGTATCCTCTTCTCTTCTTATTAGAAGGGTTATTGTGATCAGGATATTTAGCCACTGTGTGCACAAAAGTGGGATCAGTTAAAATAACCCAAGGACGATACTTCCACAAGATTAACGATGTCATCGATGTAACGTCTCACCTTTAGCATGCTAGAAACGTGGAGAAGTGTCCCGCCACCATATGTAATGCAACCCCATACCATTGTACCACAGTGGAGAGCCGTATGGCGACTATCTCAGCAAACTCTCCGCCCTGCCCACGGTCAGTAGGGGACACCGATGGGCTTGGGAAGGCCGCCCTCTGTCGGATGGGACGTTAAGCCGTGGCTCCATATGCGGGAGAGCCATACCCTGTGCATGATGGATTGACGGGAGGCTACCATCTGTCTCCCAACAGCTGTTCCAGTGGGTCCCCTCCCCCAACCTTCTCTGAGCCTTCGGGGTCCTTGTAACCTGGTCATATAGCCCATGGTGTGCAAAAACGTGCCGCTCAGAGGTAAAACAACCCAACCCAACCAACGTATGGTGACTAATGGATTTTAATTGGCTTCCTCATGTCATTAATGCCACTGCCGGCTGTCTGGCATGCCAAAACAGAATCGGGATTTATCTAACAACACTCTCCTCCATTCCGTAGTCCAATGTTGCCTCATTCGACACCAGTGGAGACGGCGTAACCAGTGATGTTGCTGTGACGACAGATGCTGGAATGGACATCTTGTCCTCATTCCTGCATCATGCAAACGTTGTCTAATGGTTTGTGTGGAGACTACGGAAGCCATAGCAGTCTGCATATCACTCTGCAGTACAGTGGCTGTGGTGAAAGGGTCGGAAATGGCCTCCTACAGAGCATGCGACCTTCACGTCCTGTGGTTCGGCGTGTTGATCTTTCGTGTCATTTGGTGCTCCAGGATGTTGTGCGAGATGCATCGTTGCACTGTGCTCACATTGATCCCATATGTGCGGCGATCGCTCGAAGGCTCAATCCGAGCTTTCGCATATCGACGATTCGCTCTCTCTCAGAAAGCGTCAATTGCGCCTAAAGGTCCACCAGTGTCATGTTCGGAACATTTTCACACCATGCTCTCCAACCTCACTGTCGGCCATGCTATGTAACGAGCTCGTGGGCGCACGATATTTATCCACAGCTGTGCTGGGTGTCACATGTCCATTCACTGAGGAACTTTGATCATTTGCGTATCTCTTATGGATGATTGTCTCCTGAGAATTATATATTTCTACATCCATTCCTGGTGTTGCGATTATATTCGCAATTATCTTCTAGCCAATATTCCGCTTTCTGTCCCAGAACGGGACTCGAACCCTGAGTCAGTCGCAGTGTCACCACGAGCCAAACGCGATACCACTGAGCCACCGATATAAATGGAGGATTGGATTGTTTTACCTCTGAGCGGCACTTTTTTGCACACCATGGGCTAAATGGCCAGGCCACAAGGACCCCGAAGGCTCAGAGAAGGTTGGGGGAGGGGACCCACTGGAACAACTGTTGCGAGACAGATGGTAGCCTCCCGTCAAGGCCATCCAGCGTGTTCTTTAACGTGCACAGGGTATGGCTCTCCCGCATACTGAGCCACGGCTTAACGTCCCATCCGACGGACGGTGGTCTTTCCAAGCCCATCGATGTCCCCTACTGACCGTGGGCAGAGCGGGGAAATTTTGCGGAGATAAATCTCAACGCTGACCCAACTGGGACTCGAAACTGAGAACTATAGATTTCGAGCCTGGCTCGCTACCGACTGAGCCACCCCCGCCCATAAATGGAGGAAAGTAGATAATTACCAAGAGCCAACGAAACCCATGACCGAATACGGACATCTAATTTACATAATGTGACCTTAAAAATAATTTTATCTTTGAAAAAAAGGAAACACTTTTTAGTAGAAAAGGGCTTTTACACATTTGTTTGCCAAAGTTTATCTTCGAAATGGGATCTAAAGCTGACAAAATAATAAGAAAACTGTATTTCTCAATTTCGATGAAAGGCGACTCTCTCTTGGTCCTCGTGTGACGTCACAGTCTCCAGTCTCCCCTTTGACATTCGAGCGAACACCAATTACCGCTCTCCAAAAAAATCCCGGGACTCGCTCCCTGTCTTCTGTTTGTGTTCCTGTCAGCAGTCTGTCGACTTGCAGCTTCGCGCGGAGCCGAGCAGAAGTAATTTTGTGTTTATAAAACAAGCGCACCTTATTTCATTGTTTGGTTAGGCAAATGAGCCATCGATTGGGCTCCCGAGACAAGAGGATTATGGGATCGAACGGAGAAATGAGTGCTGGCATGGCTTAGAGAAATATCTTCGGCGAATTTCGCAGAACGGCGCAGTTAATGGTGGCGGTGAAAGGGGGAGTTTGCATCTCTTTACTGCGTCCCATGTTCAATACCAAATTACTACCATTTCGCGAATGAAGGCAGGCGATGTTAATGTTTATTAATCTTTCTTCCAATTTTGCGATTTTATTTCTGATGAAACTCCCCCCTCTGCGGCTGGTAATTGGCGAGAATAATGAAAACATCTTTTTCCATTCATATTTATCGGGTTTTCTCATTTGATAAAAAACGCCGTACTTCGAAATCGGGTTTATAGTTTGGATCTTTAGAATTTTCTTTTATCTACTTCCTTTTTGTTTTTTCGAAGAAACGACGAGGAAAAAATGTCTTGAGCTGGATGAGACGAATCCAGTCAAGGAGCTCTACAACTGAGCTACCTGGAGGTAGTGGTGGTCTCAGCCAGTTAGCGCTTCAGGCTCGTAATCTGCTGTTCCCAGCTTCGAGTACTAGGATTGAGATTTATCTTTCCTAAACCCCACTCTATCCTGTGGGAGAAAGGAGACACCGTTGAGCTTGGAAACGCTACCATCCATCTGATAGGACGTTAAGCCATGGGCCCTTGAGTAGGAGAGCCATACCCTATATAGGTTAAAGAATGCACTGGATGGCTTTGTCATGAGGCATCCAGGTCTTCTAACAACTTTCCAGTGGGTCCTCTTCTCCCAATCTTCTCTTAGCTCTTGGGATCCTTCTGACTCGACTATTTAACCCATTGTGTGCAAAAACAGTATCACTCAGACGTAAAACCAAACGGCTGCCGAGGTTTCAGTTAATAGTAGTAGTTGCCCTGATGTTTTGAGCAATGGCAATAGAATGAAGTTTAATTAGAAAGTGCAGTAGTCACCTTTGTCGAATATGGAATTCTTGTTTTAAAAGAGGAAAATTTCGCCGCTTTCCAACTTTAATACTTTTTCTTGAAATTCAAACTTTTGAATTATTTGGAAAATGGAAAATGCGAATCATCCAACCTTACCGATCTAACCCTCAAAGAGCTTCTTATTTATCTTTTAAACAAGGAAAGAATACCTACAGACGACGGAGCTAAAACAATAACTCTAATGCTTATTTTTTTAAAAGACGAACTAAAGAAGCATTATAGTCAGTGTGAAAGTTGTACAAGTGAAATAGATGACCGCCTGAACTTAAGGAAATAAAAAAAGGATCAAAATTCGAGTGGTGACAAAAATGTCAATAGATAGGTTAATTTAAAGTATTTCACTATCCTCATATAAAGGACAAAAGGATTATATTTTCAGCACATTATTTTCTCAGTTTCGGTATAAAGGTTAATCCAAACCAAGTAAAAAGCTAATAACATGCAGATGTTTGAGTTAAAGCATTTATCGTGCAAAATTTTTAAATAATTCAAAACCTTTGTTTATGAAACAATCTTATTTTCCAGATTGAGTTGAGTATTTACCATATAAGTTTTAATTAATTCAAAACCAATAACTTCATGGAAAAATCTTATTTATTAATTTTTAATTGAAGGATTTAACACAAAAAAATCTAATTTGTTCAAAACTAAAAATTTTCAAGTAACATTTTTATTTATCAATTTGAGTTGAAAGATATACCATACGAAATTCAGTTAATTCAAAAGCAATAACTATGTTCATGAAATAATCTTATTCACCAATTTGAGTTGAAAGATTTATCATATCATATAATAAATTAATTCAAAACCAATATCTTTATTCATGAAATAATCATATTTATTACGTCCCGAGCATTCGAGTTTCTCCAGCCCACACATTCTATCGTACATACGAACTGAAACGATGGTTCCTCTGTATCCCAGGAAAAAGACCATTGCAGCATCAGATGATAAGGAGAAGGTTTCTGATTTTTTTAAAAAGTCTCATAAGAGTTGCACCGTCAACACACACAGGACTCTGAATCATGCCTCTCTTTTTTTTTTCCTCCCTACGTCGCCGTAATTAGTTCAAATCAAATGAGGTATTAATGGCCTAGCGCTGTAATTAGGCGAGGTCTTGTTCAGCAGCATCTAGCGTTTCTAGAGGCTCTTGAAGGTCTGGTGAATGTAAAGTTTGCTGAGCTTTGAAAGCCTCCGCCGCAGAAATTACAGTCATTGACCCTGAGTTTGTGCTCACGCAAGCAACGACGGCCCATACGACGGGTGGAGGGGGGGGGGAATGAAACAGAGGGAGGGAGGGAGGGAGGTGTAGAAGTGAGGGCATGAAGCAGAGAGGTTTTGAGGAAGCGTGAATTTGTATATAACATGGTTTAGCGTTGTTCGCTTGTATCAGCATCTCAAAGGAGCTGAAGTAATTATCATCTCTGGTGTTTATGTCCAAAACCTAAGCCTATTCTTTTTGGCAGAAAAGGTCCTCCTCCCTTTCAGTGGCCGTGGATAATTGCTGGCATTCACGGAAGCACAATTGAGAGCTTTATGAGGGGACCGACAAAGAAGCTTGGCGGGGCTTAGTGTAAAACTGTTTCTGGTTCTTGCTTGATCAAGCTTAGAAGGTTTTTTTGTTCTATGCCCAAAGCGATTGTTGATGGGGGAGGGGAAGATGTTGCTCTTTGTTTTGTTCTTTTTCGGCATTTTTTTTTCCGCAGTAATGAGATTTTGCAAGTGTCGTTGGAGAAATCAAAACAGGCTTTTTTCGTTAAATACAGAAGTTTGTCAGCTTCAAAATATGAAATTAGCACCGACGGCCTATAAACTGAAAATCTTGTCTGGGAAAAAAATCAAATGTGTAATGTCAGATAACTTCAAAAATTAATGACAAATTTTAGTCGGGAACGGGACCGAACGGGACTCGAACCCGGACCTCGGCAGTCGCAGTGTCACCACGAGCCAAACGCGATATCACTGAGCCACCGATATAAATGGAGGATTGGATTGTTTTACCTCTGAGCGGCACTTTTTTGCACACCATGGGCTAATGGCCAGGCCACAAGGACCCCGAAGGCTCAGAGAAGGTTGGGGGAGGGGACCCACTGGAACAGCTGTTGGGAGACAGAGGTAGCCTCCTGTCAAGGCCATCCAGCGTGTTCTTTAACGTGCACAGGGTATGGCTCTCCCACACACGGGGCCATAGCTTAACGTCCCATCCGACGGACGACGGCCTTTCCAAGCCCATCGGTGTCCCCTACTGACCGTGGGCAGGGGGGGGGGTAATTTTGCGGAGATAAATCTCAACTCTGACCCAGCTGGGACTCGAACCTGGGAACTACATATTACGAGCCTGGCGCGCTACCGACCCCTCTTCTGCTATAGGAGATGTTGGCTGTATGCACTAAAGGGTACGATGAACAATACAGTGATTGACATCACAAAAAATTAATCTTCTTTTATTCTTATTTCAAGAAGCATTTTTTTTAAATCACTCTTTTGCATGAAAGCAAAATCATATATACAGAGTGAATCTGAAAAAGTGGGCTAAACTTTACGGTGTGGTAGAACGCAGCTATACGAGCAATATTCGTCATAGAATATATGGTCGGAACGCAAGCGGTGAGAAGTTAAAAGGTAGTTTTCCACTGTCACATTTAAAGAATGAACACAAGAAGGAGAGGAGATACTTCAGAAAACATTTTATTAACAGGAATGTAATTGAGGTACATGCTCAAAGAAATTGTTCAAAAGAGCTGCCGCCAGCTGTAATGCAGGCTTCACACCTGCGGGATAGGGACCGACGCACATTTGCGAAGACACCTGATATTTCCCGAATATCGCCGGCAACAACGGCGATCCTGGCGACTAGATCCATATCGGTTTCAATGGGGCACTCGTAGATTAGGCTTTTCAAGTGCATATCCGCCATTTCGTGGTTAGTATAACCAGCCATCCTCTCGGCAATCCACGGTAAATGCCGTTGGGTGCGAGGACCGACCCTTTTATACCATTTCCATCGCTACCTAGCGGCTCGCCGTTGCCCATACTTTCTATGACGAATATTGCTCGTATAGCTGCGTTCTACCACCCCATCAAGTTTTGCCCACTTTTCCAGATTCACCCTGTATATAAGACATAAAAGACAAATGTAGTGTGCCTATGTACAAACCATATTGTATGATAATTTCGGATAAGTGAATAAAAATAAATAAAACTAAAAGAAAACAAGTACTATTTATCATTTATTTTGGCGTCATACTGGCCCCAGAAGGACCCCAGAGGGAATTGTTTTTTCAATGAATGCAAATTTCATTGAATGAAGGAATGCAAGAGAGTAATGAAGAGTTAAAGAACACGCTGAATGGCCTTGACGAGAGAGCTTCCAACTGTCTCGTAACATTTGTCCAGTGGATCCCCTTCCCCAACTTTCTGGAGCGGGGGTGGCTCAGTCGGTAGCGCGCCAGACTCGTAATCTGCAGTTCCCCTGTTCGAGTCCCAGCTGGGTCAGCATTGAGATTTATCTCCGCAAAATTCTCCGCCCTGCCCACGGTCAGTAGGAGACACCGATCAGCTTGAAAAGGCAGCCGTCCGTCGGATGGGACGTTAACCCGTGAGGCTACCATCTGTGTTCCAATAGCTGTTACAGTGGATCACCTCCCCCAACCTTCTCTGAGTCTTCGGGGTCCTTGTGCCATGGCCATTTAGCCCATGGTGTGAAAAAAGTGCCTCTCAGAGGTAAAACAACCCAACCCCAACTTTCTCTGATTCCTTTGGGGTGCGGTAGCCTGGTCATTTAGTCCACTATGTGTAAAATATGCCTCTCGGAGATAAAAGAAACTTTATATATGCTGATGATTTAGCCCTTTTAGCAAATGATGTTGATGAGATGAACTCTTTCATTCGAGCTGTTGATGAGACTGGTAGTAGAGTAGGTTTGGTTATAAACAGAGAGAAAACTAAAGTGATGAAAATTGGTCAGGCAGGTTGTGATTCAGTTAATCTGAATGGTTGCAGTCTTGAGCAGGTGTCACAGTTTAATTACCTTGGGAGCTGCGTAACTGATACTGGTGATGTGCGGCATGAGATTAACAGACGAATAGGTATTGCTGCTGGGACTTTTAAGAATTTATGGAGAGTGTGAAGCAATAGGCGTATACACCTAAAGACAAAATTTAGACTGTATAATAATTTCGTTCTTTCTAGGGTTAGTTATGGTAATGAAATTTTGACTCTTTGCAAACAAGATAACAGGAAACTTGATGCTTTTGATTCTAGATGCTTACGCAGTATTTTGGGCATTAGGTGGTTCAACTTTGTAACTAATGATGAGGTTAGGCAATGGAGTTGGCAACCTCCTTTAAGCAGCATATTGTGCAGAGAGAGACTCCGTTGGTTTGGCCATGTTGCCCGTACGAATAATTATAGATTGGCGAATAGGGTTATGAACAGTGTGCCTAAAGGTCTCAAAAAGAGGGGGAGACCTAGGATGCGGTGGGCAGACAATGTCAAACAGGACCTTGTTAGAATTGGTGTGCAGTGGCCAGATGCAGTAGATGTAGCTCAGGACAGATATGCTTGGAAAATTAAACTGCGCGGTCTGGTTGGACCTCCGTAGCCCATGGCTGCTTGAGGATGATGATGATGATAAGCAGAGTTTTGTTTCGATTATCTTTCTGTTGATGATTCCTCTCAGTCGCACAAGTGAAGATTTTGAATTTCATAAACAAATTCTTCGCAAATCGTTATCTGGCAAGAAATGTTTTTCATGGTTCATAACGAAGTTCATGTTTATAGTTCAGAGAAAGTGTGATAGAAAGTTATTAGAGAAATCTCTGTAATATTTCCTCTAAAAAGAAAATTAAATCTTATTTTTTTGTTCGAGAATATAGTTTTAAGTTCACTATGCGTAACATGATTACGCATACTCATTATTCAGTAGGGGCGGGGGGAAGTCAGACTCGCAATCTGCAGTTCTCAGAGTTCGAGTCCCACCTTGGCCAGCTTTGACATTTATCTCCGCAAAACCTGCCGCCCTGCGCTCGGTGAGTAAGGGACACGATGGACTTGAAAAGGCCACCGCTGGTCGAATGGGGAGCAAAGCCCTGGACCGTATGCGGTGAGCCATACCCTGTGAACGATAAAGAACACGCTAGGTGGCCTTGACGGGAGACTACCATTTGTCTCCTAACAGCTATCCAATGATTCCTCTCCACGCAACCTTCACTGAGCCCCCGGGATCCTTGTGAATTGGCCATTTAGCCCATTGTGTCGCTCAGAGGTAAAACAATCCAACTCATTATTGCGTAATATCTCGATCAGTTACAAATAAAACACGAATTAAACAGATTTTTATTAAAAAATTAGATAATTAATATTAACACCTACCGACAAATTATATGGTGCTGAATGTAAACATAAAAATCGCAATGTTATTTTGAAATATTCTAAATGAAAAAAGGTAAAAAGTTTTAGTAAAGAGAGCATATTATTGAATGTCGAAATTCTCAACGGAAATAGTAAGATAGTACAGAGTAAATGCAATGTGATATAAATATATTAAGATTATCAGATTAAGGAAGAATGAAGGTATTATGTTTTATGACAATGTATTATTCTCTCCTGCAGATAAGCTGTTAGCTTTGGGGGACATCTGTAAATAAATAATATTTTCTGTAAATAAGGAATGATTCATTTGAATTTGTCTCAATAAATAAATGATTAAAAAAAAAGAATCAAATATTTAAAAAAATTAATAATGTTATATTTAAATAATGTATCATAAATGACATACTGAATTTGCTTATTAATAATTTTTCTTTTCACAAATCCACTTTTTATATAATAGAAACTTGTTTTTTTAACATGATCTGTTTTTTAAATAAATTCCCCTCGCAAATTAAGATTGCAGAAATCAAGACTGAAAGCGTTTTTTTTAATGGCGCTAAATGTAATGAAAAATTGAAAAGCTACTTTTTTTATATCTTTTTTATATTTATACTTGTAATTATTTTGTTGTTTTTAATAGCTAGCACTTCCTTAATTCATTTAACAATGGAAGACGAGTTATAAGGAGAATTTTTTTAATGTTTTGAATGCACAAATTTATCGCAAAAACAAAAAAATCAAAGTAATTTTATCTCATTTGGATCTCCCCTAGAGCTAAAGCTACACTTGTTATTCTTTGATTCGATGATTTGTATCTGATCACGGTTTTCCAGGAGAAAAATGAGATTTTTGGAAATTTAATACTGTTAAACAGAAAAGAACTTGTTCAGTAAAATTCCGGTAGCTTAGCGTGTTTCAGTGTGAAATTTCCAGCTAAACACATTAGGCTAACTACCATTGTTTGCCGTCCTAGTGCGCTAGAATGCTAATGAGTTCATATGTATATTAATTCACACAGAGTGCTAGGCTCTACGATAGCGGTAACTATGGCAACCTGCAAGAGACTTCAGCGGGGAAACGTTTTAATTCACGAAAAAGAAGCAGTGGGAAATGCATAATTTGAAAGTAAAACCAGTTACAATGTAAATTTCACTGCGTGCTCATTTTATTGCAGGGAAAAGAAGGCGAAATTTATTTTTATTTTGAAAATCTGAAACGCAACTTGGAATTCAACATAAAAATCGGACATTTTGGAAATGTCCGATTTTCATCGAAAGAAATGATCACTTTATTGGAAATGAGATAACCAAACTCGTTAATCCGCACTCTGATAAATCGGTTATCATTAACATAATTCGTTTTCGGAAAAACTAGCTATAGTTTTCACTTTATCGTCTGTCCGTGTGCCGACATTCCATTTTTTTTTTGTTTTAAGGGATAAAAAAGGAAATTCTACTTTGGTTCGATAGGCACTAATAAGATATTATTATGCGCATTTTTTGAATATTCTGTTGATTTTAATTTCCACCATTAAGGAGTACCAAGGTTAAAAAATCATAAACCTCTTTTTTTCTTCGACAATAATCGTTCTATATTTTCAAGAGGCGATTGGTGCTTATTCTTATTACTTGTGTTCTGCGGATACACAATTTTTATAAAAAAATTTCTAGAATCTAACAAATGCAATATTACAGTAGGCGAGTGTTTACGTTCCTGGGGATTGCCACGAACGGGTTACTGAACTGTTTTACTTTTACTTTTGTACCCACAATGGGCTAAATGGTCAGATCACAAGGTCCCCAAAGCTCAGAGTAGGAGTTGGGTTGTTTTACCTCTAAGCGGCACTTTTTTGCACACCATGGGCTAAATGGCCAGGTCACATGGACCCCGAAGTTGGGTTGGGTTGTTTTACCTCTGAGCGGCACTTTTTTGCACACCATGGGCTAAATGGCCAGGTCACATGGACCCCGAAGGCTCAGAGAAGGTTGGGGGAGGGGACCCACTGGAACAGCTGTTGGGAGACAGATGGTAGCCTCCCGTCAAGGCCATCCAGCGTGTTCTTTAACGTGCACAGGGTATGGCTCTCCCGCACACGGGGCCACGGCTTAACGTCCCACCCGGGACCCCGAAGGCTCAGAAAAGTTTGGGAGGGGGACCCACTGGAACAGCTGTTGGGAGACAGATGGTAGCCTCCTCTCAAGGTCATCCAGCGTGTTCTTTAACGTGTACAGGGTATGTCTCTCATGCACGCGGAACCGCGGCTTAACGTCCCATCCGATGAACGGTGTCCTTTCCAAGCCCATCGGTGTCCCCTACTGACCGTGGGCAGGGCGGGAAATTTTTCGGAGATAAAACTCAACGCTGACCCAGCTGGGACTTGAACCTGGGGACTACAGATTACGAGCCTGGCGCGCTACCGACTGAGCCACCCTGCCCCGTTGAGTAGGGGAAAGTGTTCTACTGGAAAGCTGTTAGGAGACAGATGGAAGCTTTTCCTCACAGAAATCCAACGCGTTTTTAATATGCACAGAACAGGACCGCAGAACAGGAGGCACGTCACCTTTCCCCCTAAGCGCTTTTCCCCCCTTTGAGAATGCAAGTAATCAGACGGAAACAGAAAAATATTAAACACATATAACCCGTTATTTTTCAAGAAATTTGAGAAAGACCACAAAAACGGATGGAAAAAGTAAAGAACGGAAAGATTTTCCCGTTCATTCCTTCTCACATGGTTCCATGGCCTAACAATCCATTCGACGGAGTGGGACCTTTTCAAGCCCATAGGTGACTTCTTTCTCACCGACGATGATAGAACAGGGATAACGTAAATAAATCTTAACGCTGACACAATGAAGATTCGAACTTGGGGACAACCTCGAACAGCAAAACTAAAGGCTACGGGGGAACAGTAGAGTAAGACCCTTTGAGTTATGTGTACATTTTCAGCACACTAGTACAGAATATATGAAATCTCAGGCTTTTTATCCCTTAAAAGGCTGTCCTTGCCAAATCTCCGAAGAAATTCTGCATAGCAAACATTTATTTTAATATCTATCCATCCATCTATTGTACTTAAATCATTACACGTTTCAATAAGAAAAATATTTGTTGGTGTTAATCCACTCCACCCCCCAGGGCCCAAGGTGCTCGCTGATGCATTCTTTACTAGGTGCTCGTTGATGCATTCTTTACTAGGTGCTCGTTGATGCATTCTTTACTAGGTGCTCGCTGATGCATTCTTTACTAGGTGCTCGCTGATGCATTCTTTACTAGGTGCTCGCTGATGCATTCTTTACTAGGTGCTCGCTGATGCATTCTTTACTAGGTGCTCGCTGATGCATTCTTTACTAGGTGCTCGCTGATGCATTTTTTACTAGGTGCTCGCTGATGCATTCTTTATTAGGTGCTCGCTGATGCATTCTTTACTTGGTGCTCGTTGATGCATTCTTTACTAGGTGCTCGTTTGATGCATTCTTTACTAGGTGCTCGCTGATGCATTCTTTACTAGGTGCTCGCTGATGCATTCTTTACTAGGTGCTCGCTGATGCATTCTTTACTAAGTGCTCGTTGATGCATTCTTTACTAGGTGCTCGTTTGATGCATTCTTTACTAGGTGCTCGCTAGCACAATCTTACCGAAACAGCGTTACATTTGATTCCGAACACATGACGAAATTTTTTAAGCCAGTGCAAAAAGCAACCGATATTTTATATTTATTAAATTTTGAATTCTGAACTTCTATAATACCCCCTCAAGCATCTGCTTGCCACAGAGGTCTAACAGGAGCCTGTCAGTTTATATGTTTAAACTATATTTTTTTTATAAATTAGAATATTGTCGTATTGCAATTGGTCGTTACAATAAACAGTTAAAGAGCAACGTTTTCAGTTACCTTTATATTATTATTTATTTCGATGAAATGGTCATCGAAATTATTTCGTACTCGCCAAATCCTCCTTTTGAAATAATTGTGTTTTCAGATCAAAATGCTGAGGACATCTGACAAGGTTTTAGATCTTGCAGAAATTATTGCTGGATATATATATATTTTTTTTCAAGGGAAATAACTAGCTCCTTCATATATTCCTAAACATACTTTTCGTGAATACTTAAATTAGCGAAAAATAAACTCGCGGTCGGTGAGTGTACAAGTAAATCTTTCTTATCTTTGCCAGAACCCGTTATCAGAACATAAAAATATAATGATCCTGTTCTAAATTTGAAAAATTGGTAATTGTTAAATCGGAATCTGACAGCTTGTTTACTGTTAAAGATTTCTTGTTCTTATATATAGAGGTAACACTTTGAAAATTTCAGTTTTATTAATTAATGGACTCCATGAGTAGTCAGGTAGAACAATGCAGAGAATACCGAAAAACAAAAGTCGATTCTTTGCAAGTTCATTTTTAATACAATCTGCCATTACAAGTGGGGCGGGGGTGGCTCAGTCGGTAGCGCGCCTGGCTCGTAATCTGTAGTTCCCAGGTTCGAGTTCCAGCTGAGTCAGCGTTGAGCTTTATCTCCACAAAATTCCCTGCCCACGGTCAGTAGGAGACACCGACAGGATTGAAAAGGCCGCCGTCCATCGGATGGGATGTTAAGACGTGGCCCCGTGTGCGGGAGAGTCATACCCTGTGCACGTTAAAGAACACACTGGATGGCCTTGACGGGAGACTACCATCTGTCTCCTAACAGATGTTCCAGTGGGTCCCCTCCCCCAAACTTCTCTGAGCCTTTGGGGTCCTTGCGACCTGGACATTTAGCCCATGGTGTGCAAAAAAGTGCCGCTCAGACGTAAAACAACCCAAAAGCCATTACAAGTTGTATGGTTTGTCGAAGGGAAATTCAATTGCTTTAGAGAAAAAAAAGAAGCTAATACCTAACTTCGGTTTTTATAATAAGTCAGATGTTTTTATAAAATTTAGTTTTTATTATTGAAAAATAGCCATCAAATATAGTATTTTAATCATTCAAGATCTGTAACCTGAAAAATTAGCTGAGGACAGTTTCTCATGCTGACTTTCATCATTAACTGAACAGCAGAAATAGCGCACAACTCCTCAAGTTCTCTCACCTCAACTGAGCTTTCACCGTATAAAAAAACCAACTCAAATCTCCACAGAAAAAAAACAATACCAGTCGCCACATTGTATCCCGAGCAAACTTCTCCAAACCGCCAATTTAAATTCTTAAATCGAGCAAGTACGAAATTAAGGTGACCCGTATTCCGCGTAACAGCGCAATATGGATCCAAAAAATGGCGTCACTTGTGTGCTAACCGTCTCGGCGCCGAGGTTCTGCCTGTGACATCACCAGGTAGAGCCCTCGTTGCGTGCGGCGCTAACTGTTGGTCCGACGCTTGACGTCACCTCTCCAGGGATGCGTGCAGAGGAGCCATCAGCAAGAGTCGCGTGTCGATGTCAGGGTTTCAGTGAATAGCCTCCCGCTCCCACTGACGGATAGTTGCGGAACACGGCATTCTCTTAAACGCCGATGAACGGAATAGCTGAGGAGGATGCGTCCGAAATGAGGATATCTGAGGCAGAGTATCGCCGAGGCGGTGCATTATAAGGATGATGATGATGCAGGTGATATGGAAATTACATTCACTCGATTCAAGATAAATATTTTTTATCTGAAATGCTATTTTAATACAATTCGCAATGCCATGTAAAAAATATGCTTTTCAAAGGAAGGAAAGTATTTCGAATATTCTTTTGCAGGAGCAAAGTGTAAACGTAGAATTACAATAGAATCCAAATTATCCCCCCCCCCCCAATTTTTTTTTCATGCTGTTGTAATTTTTACCTGTAATACTAGTTCAGTGGAAAAATTATAGGAATTTTTTCATGTACTATATACAGTATGCTGAAAATGTATTTCGTCTAATGTATTTTAAATATATTCTGTATAATATTTGGGGATGCAAATCACTACGTTTGGTTTTACTTCCTGTAAAATCAGTGGTATACTTAATATTTTATGAATTTTTCGTAATTTCGGGGGATTTCCAGATTTTGTTAATTCTTATACAGGCAGTTGTCGCTTTAACGAATTCTCACTGTGAGGAATTATTTCAATCGACGCCATTTCTCTGCGATTGCTCAAATGTCATTCTGAAGATTTGGGGACAATAAGCTTATGGAACTGCAAAAGCAAAGAGTCATTGCAGAGCATTTGGCTCTAGAGAGAGTAGTACGACTAAGGGATTAAATGAAACGTTGACGCTCTTGGAGCAAGTCAAAAGTATTTTTGAGAGGAAGGACTCCAATTTTCAGAGGAGTACGAAGCCTTTAAATGGTATTAATCAGATTACGTGAAAGGAAAAGGAAAGTTAAACGACCCTGAAAGCTAAGAGACCAGCTACTAGATCCTCTAGTGATCCATAAGATACTAGAAAAAATGTAAACGCTTCCTTTCAAATTTACAACAGCTGTCCCGTGGCCGAGTGGTTAGCACGCTTGGCTACTGATCTAAGAGACCTGGGTTCGAGCCCCGGATTAGGCATGGATGTGTGTGTCGTTTTTCTGTTGAGGTCCTGCCATCCTCTCAGATCTCCTACTGTGGCATATAAACTGACAGGCTCCTGTCAGACCTCTGTGGCAAGCAGCTGCTTGAGGGGGTATTTATTTATTCATTTTTAAATGATTTCTTTAATGTATTGATGGGGGTGGGGGTGGGGGGTGATTCGCAATCTGCAGTTCTCAGGTTCAAGTCCAATCTGGGCCAACGTTGCGATTATCCGCGAAATTCCTAGTCCTACCCTCGGTCAGTAAAGGACTCGGCACCTAGGTTCTACCTGTGACATCACCAGATAGAGCCCTCGTTGCGTTCGACGCTAACTGTTGGTCCAACTCTTGACGTCACCTCTCCAGGGATGCGTGCAAAGGAGGAGATAAGGTCAGTAAGGGACACCGATATGCTTGTAAACTTCGTCAGTCGTATGGAACGTTAAGCCGAGGATCCGTGTGTGGAAAAGCCATACCCTCTAAGTTTTATTTCGCTTGACTCCAACAAATCCAATGGTCGTTGTTGA
This sequence comes from Ryuthela nishihirai, assembly GCA_038380435.1. Classification (NCBI taxonomy): domain Eukaryota; kingdom Metazoa; phylum Arthropoda; class Arachnida; order Araneae; family Heptathelidae; genus Ryuthela; species Ryuthela nishihirai. The sequence goes on along the minus strand of JAWZYU010000009.1, from coordinate 25,077,156 downwards.
AACGAAACTGGAAGGCTTCTTTCGACAACACTAATAGCAACATTCTTCATTGGACTGATGTACAGTCGCTCAAAAAAGTATCCGAACACTATGGTTGAGTGCAGAATTCAGAAAAAATATCTGGCAACGATTTTTTAGAATTTAGTGATCTGGCAACCTTCGTGTCACGTGACACAAAGGTTGCCAGATCACTAATTTCTAAAAAAATCGTTGCCAGATATTTTTTCTGAATTCTGTAATCAACCATGGTGTTCGGATACTTTTTTGAGCGACTGTAGGTGGTCATATTATTTTGATACTAGATCGTGTGGGCTCACTCACGGAAATATTGAGCGTGTGCAGTTACTGTTCACAGCAAACTGGAGCGTGTGCAGTAGCTGCACACGCTCCAGTTTGCTGTGAACGGAAATTGCAGTCTCAACTCCAGTCAGTTTTCGAGCTTTGTTATCGAATGCTTGAATGCCATCGTTATGCTACAGAATTGAAAAAAAAAATAAATCTTCTACATGAGATGAAAGTAAATTAATATATTGCAGTGGATACTTTTTATACTCACGTTAAATCTTTTACTCCATGTGGAAATGCTAACTATAGGTCTGTTTTTAATTATATAAAACTGTTTTCAGCTCAGTGCAAACCTTAAAACTGTCACATGTTCAGTTATCACATGTTATCATCATGTCAAGTATCTTAATGCATTTCGAACTGAAAAAAAAAATTCGAAAAAAATTAGACACAGACCATTGATTCAAAAGAGAACAAACAACTTACAGTGTTGGAAAGAAAACTTTTACCCATCCCGGCCCTCAAGAACAACCTGGAAAACGAACGCTCCATAAAACAGTTCACAAAATCTCTGCACATCTGGAAGCTGAAAAGAGAAAAAAAAAGTACTAATATGCACACAGTGCAATGTAGTTCGGCTCGCCTCCGATGATTAAAGGCTCAAATAGCTCAACGTAACTAGTTACAGATAAGCAGGATAGGTGTAGGTGCTCAAGACATGATCATCCACGCATCGCTTACATTATGACTGTTGTGCACAATTGTGCGCCCTGTCGTATCTAAAGGCCAGAGAGAAAGAAATCTCTATTTTAATACGCTGCCTAATGTTTCAACGCTTTGATATCGGTAGATGACAAGTAATACCATTTGTCATGCAAAGCAGTCGGCAGCTTTTTCTTTGTGTTAGAATTAAGGATTTGTGTTGGGTTGTTTTACCTCTGAGAGGCACTTTTTTGCACACCATGGGCTAAATGGCCAGGTCACATGGACCCCGAAGGCTCAGAGAAGGTTGGGGGAGGGGACCCACTGGAACAGCTGTTGGGAGACAGATGGTAGCCCCCCCGTCAAGGCCATCCAGCGTGTTCATTAACGTGCACAGGGTATGTCTCTCCCGCACACGGGGCCACGGCTTAACGTCCCATCCGACGGATGGCTGCATTTCCAAGCCCCATCGGTGTCCCCTACTGACCGTGGGCAGGGCGGGGAATTTTGCGGAGATAAATCTCAACGCTGACCCAGCTGGGACTCGAACCTGGGAACTACAGATTACGAGCCTGGCGCGCTACCGACTGAGCCACCCCCGCCCCCATAGAATTAAGGAAAAATGTTGTCTGTGTTTAAAACGGTAATAAGGTTTGTAATTTATTTTGCAATTTTCATGCATTGCTCGCCATATTTATAACATTTATGTTAGGATATATGATCAAAAATGAGTAGCTATCGTGGTTACTGACTTGCGTTTGTTTAATTGTCACTAATACTGGAATATTTAGTTGTGATTGTTATCACACATTTATGTATTACTCTTTATTTGTGGTTGCTATCACATGACAGAAGACATCTTCATCTTCGAATTTTACATCATGGCAAACTTCGATAGCGTTTCAAAACCATCAGCGCCGCCTTTCTCACCAAGGAAGGTGCGGGAATTAACGATGAAATTTTCAACGCAGGCCTAGTAGGGAACTTGAACCTGGGAACTTTGGTTAAGAAATACGGACTCGATACGGACTCAGCCAATCCCTGCTACAGGATTTTATGTCGCATACTACTAAGGCTATAGTACTCAAACACAATAAATATAATAAATAAAATAAATACCCCCTCAAGCAGCTGCTTGCCACAGAGGTCTGACAGGAGCCTGTCAGTTTATATGTCCTAGTAGAAGGTCTGAGAGGATGGCAGGACCTCAGCAGAAAAACAACACGACAATATCAGAATATCCATGCCTTACCCGGGGCTGGAACCCAGGTCCCTTAGGTCAGTAGCCAAGCGTCAGTAGTAAAACGCAACCAACCTTAAAGCAGCAAATTTCAGGAAAAGAGTCGAGATCTGCAATGATATAAAGAAACGTGTACAGGGTACGGCTTTCTTGTGCATGGTACCACAGGTTAAAATCTCATTTGAGCCGTTGTTTATATAATTTTGAGGTCTACTCAATCTGATACGAATAGACTGGTTGTTTTTCCAATCCGTTCGCAATGCTTGCTAACACTGAAGTTGATCTGGTGGAGTGTAGGGATTTTACAGCATAATAATCAGCGGTATATCTCAAAACAGATCCATATATTTTTCGTATGAAATATAATACTTTCCATATTCAGCTAAGCCATTTTTGTACCACAATTGTTGGATATTTGGGACAGGACTTAGCTCAGCCAGTAACCTTCAGGTTCGTAATCTGCAGTTCCTAGGTTCGGATCTCAACTGTGCCTGTGTTTAGATTTTCTCCGCTAGCCACATCTATCGTTTTGCTGAGAAAGGGAACACCACTGAGCTTGGAAAGGCCACCGGCCGTCGGATGGAAGGTTAAAACTCTGTGAGTCCGTGTTCAAGAGAGCCGTAACCTCTACCCATCCAAAGAACACATTGGTGACTACCATTTATTTCCTAACAGCTGTCCAGTTAAGCCCCTACCAGCTCTGGGTTCTTAAGGTGTTTGTGACATGACCATTTAACCAATTAAGCGCAAAAAGAGCTGATTAGAAATAAAACAAACAAAATCTATTAAGCCTCATCTACGTCACCTGTAGACCCCCCCTCCTCCACCACTGATTCCTCAAAGAGTCATGTATGAAATACTGTAGAAAGTACACAGTCGTATCAGAATAATATGACCACCTACCATACATATATTATGATAAGTGGTCATATTATTCTGATACGACTGTGTATACAGCACAAAGTTTCATTCCAGATCACTCCCCCCTCCCACTTCACTCTGGGGAATGTAAACAAAGGCTCTCACTATCGACACGTCGACCTTGGCCACGGTGTGACACACACACACACACAGCAAAGTTCACTGACCTTGTCTTCCATCTGGTCACGCTTGTTCGACCGCGTGTTTGTTATTTAAAATGACATGATATAGAATCAAAATGACATTGGGACATCCAAGGTAACCACTTAACAATAAATATACAAAGCTTGGTTTCTTCTGAAATCGGTTCTTTCCTCTGTAAGGCATTGAAAGAACACATTATGCAACTTTCCCTGGGAAACGAGGAGGATTTATCATTTTGTCGCATGTAATCCCAGTGGCCGAGTGCTTAACCTGCTTCGCTACTGATGAAAAGGACCTGGGTTCAAGCCCCGAGTAAGGCATAGATTAACTTCGATCGTACAGATTTCTGCTGAGATATCTCTCTCACACAGGTATTCTCTAAGGCGTATTAAACTGACAGGTTCCTGTCAGACCTCTGTGGCAAGTAGCTGGTTCAGGGAATATTTATTTTATTATAAGGATATCGATTGGCAACAGTTCGGATTCGATTGGAAGAATTGCCAAGGCATTTCATTTGTCTTGCGTCATTTTTGAAATTGGGAATTTGAATTTTAGTTGTAGCATGTGATGGTTAAGGGATTTACTGTGACATTTAAAACCATTAGTTCTAGTTTCCGAACTAATGGTTCGGAGATTGCTTAGTTCGGAATGTTGAGGGTGCTGAAATCATAAAATAGCGAAAATCATCCTCTATGAAAATGAACATTCCGTATTCGCCAGATGCGATTTTTTTTCTAATATACATTTATCATCATTAATTTTTTTTCTAATAAATTACCATCTCTATAAATTTGCCGCTCTAGATCTGAACCTAGATATCCTTATAAAGAAATTAGCCACAGCTTGAGAAGGTACAGTCGCTCAAAAAAATATCCGAACACTATGGTTGATTACATAATTCAGAAAAAATATCTGGCAAACGATTTTTTTAGAAATTAGTGATCTGGCAACCTTCGTGTCACGTGATTACAGAATTCAGGAAAAATATCTGGAGCGTGTACAGCAGCTGTACACGCTCCAGTTACCGTTCACAGCAAACTGGAGCGTGTGCAGTTACTGCACACGCTCCAGTTTGCCAGAAAAAATATCTGGCAACGAATTTTTTAGAAATTAGTGATCTGGCAACCTTCGTGTCACGACACGAAGGTTGCCAGATCAATAATTTCTAAAAAAATCGTTGCTAGATATTTTTTTTCCTGAATTCTGTAATCAACCATAGTGTTCAGATATTTTTTCGAGCGACTGTATACGGATCGCCAAATGCTGTTGGCGACTCACTGGATACTTGTCAGCATAGTTGGGTGACTGATCATCCAGCTGTTCATTAATGTGTACAAGGCACAGCTCTCCAGAACACGGAAGCACTGCTTGTTTCTTGACCATGTAATGTTTTTTCGATTTTAAAAGAAGATTCTTTTAATACAAAGTTTGTCACGAAAGAGTCAGGAAGAAAAATTCTCGTGTGTTGACTCTTTTTTTTTCCGACGACTTGTTATTTGATGGAAAGACTCACTCACATCTGGAAAAATAATGGAGCTGACACGTTTGCTTTCCACTTACAAGCCCAAATTTGAAAATTGTGCTATTTAATTTTTAAAATTGAATAAATTATCTAGTTTGCAAACACAAAGATGCACGACATGCTATATCGGCTGACTAATCAAGAGCCCACTTTAACAGCATTTGTTTGCACTTACGAGTATTTTGTGCAATATTTTGGTTAACAATTGATGACAATTTGTAAAGTGAGCGAATTTTTACAACCTGTTCTCTTAGGACAGGATAATGCCATCAATATTTTTGTTGTTTCCCATAAACGAACATGCATTTATTTGACCACAGTTACACAATTTCAAGCGAAATAGCAAACTTCCAACCAGTTTGTCACTGCGCTAAACATTCTGACAAGATCTGGAAAACATCTTCCAAAGCATACTTACCTAAACGCACCGTCACAAAATTGTTAAAGCTTCAGTAAAAGATTAAAAATTCGTGTCGAATTTTTATGACAAACTTAATTTTTTTTCCTTCGGGAGCTTCCCGCAATTATTTTTAATGCTAGCTCCGAAAGCATCTGGCCCAACTTTAATTGTCGTCGCAAAAATTCCACGTTTTTGAATGCTTGGCGCATGTTCCACAGGAACAAGCTTTTGTTCGCCGTGTCATTCCTAACGAACTCTCGTGGCGAAAATACGCGAAAGATTGAAAAAAACTTCTTCCCCTTTAAAGCATCAAACGACCAAGTGTTGAGGTGCGTAAAATCGATTCCTCGATAATTAATTACCTCGACGACGGAAGCAGAGAACAAAAGAAATGAAAAATGAGATGTGGGCCCCGACACACACTCGCCACTTTGCCCCGAGTGTCTCTGAGAGGAGTTCCTCCCCCCCCCTCCCACTTTCACCATCTATGCTCACGCGGACTTCCCCCCCCCTACACACACCCACAACTCGGATTAAATACGTCACTTGCTGACAGTTTTCATAACCGCCAGGTGCACATGTCGCCTGTCCCTCTGGCGAGCGCGCGAGGACACAAAGGGGTAAAGATGGCTGACAGCAGCAGTTGCCATGGTGACGAGAGCTCAAGGCACGCTAGACCTTGACAGTCTTCTGGGATGCGCTGTGGTGGATATCGGATTTCTGTCTGCAGGGATGAGTGTTCGGGAGTGCGCTGTGCCCAGGTAGCGGAGGAAAGGTTGGAATTAGCACTGCAGCAGACATCGAACGGTTTGAGGATGGAGAAGAGAATGGGAGAGGGATCTATTAAAGGAAGAGTGATAGCCATCGATGGGAGACCAGAATTAGCGCCAGAATTAGAGATTTATCTGATGATGTCTCTGAATCATAATACGAGTGAGAAGTCGTTTCGAGTGGAATTATAGATATCATCTGGTAATGGTTTATTGAGATAGCTCAGGGATTGCCATCTTGCGGAAAGCGAAGAGTTTTATTTTTTTGCCTATCCTAGGCATAACACATACCGTAATTCTGAGATTTATTGACATTGTTATGTATTCTTTTCGGTGTTTAATGAAACACAGTATGGATAATTCAATTTTGCCTATACACGATTAAAGCTCGATAGTTTATTTTATTTTTCAGGTTTATTATTTTGGAGCTTCACTTTTATTGTCTAATCATAGGAAGCAAATAGGTAATAATTCCGGGTTGTTTTGCCTCTGAGCGCCATAGTGGACTAAATGATCAGGTTACAAATCCGAAATGCTTAGCGCTGTATAAAGAGAATCCATTGAAAACTAAGAGACAGATGAAAAACCCTTCTTATTTAGGTCATCCAGCATGTTCTTTAGTGCCCCACAGATTAGCATCCCATCCGAGAGACTGCAGGGGACTAAACAAACCACCGCCCTGTTAATACCAGGAAACAAAATGCTCAGACTGCTGCTACAGATTTGCTATCTTCCGTTTCGAATTGTGGTGAAGGCATCACTGCTTGGGGTTTGTCTCGTTCTGTGCTCGGGGGAGAGTGGATCAATTGCTAACGCATCAGGCTCGTAATCTACAGTTCCTAGGTTTGAGTCCCAATTGCGTCAGCGTTGAAATTTATCTCCTCTAACACTCAACCCTGCCCTCAGTGAGAAAGGGGACATCATGGGCTTGGAAAAACCGTCACCCATCGGATGGGACGTTAAACCGCGGTCCCGTGTGCGGGAAAGCATACTCTGCACGTTAAAGAACACGCTGGATAGTCTTGACTGGTGGCTACCTCTGTTTCCTAATAGCGGTCCAGTAGGTTCAGTCGCTCAAAAAAATATCCGAACACTGTGGTTGATTACAGAATTCAGAAAAAATATCTGGCAACGATTTTTTTTAGAAATTAGTGATCTGGCAACCTTCGTGTACGTAGATATTTTTTTCTGAATTCTGTAATCAACCATAGTGTTCGGATATTTTTTGAGCGACTGTACCCTATCCCCTAGCCTTCTCTGAGCCCTTGAGGCCTTTGAGTGCATCTGTGTTATTTATTACTGGCCATTTAGTGCAAGAAACTGCCGTTCGGAGATCAACCACATTCTGTGGTCAACGTCAATAATCCTTCTGACTCCATTTATTATTTTTTAACTTTACACTGGAGAATATGTCCATATAAGCTTTCAGACGAAAATTGATTAAATTCTTTACCGTGTTCAGCATAATTCTACAGTTTGAGAGAAACTGCGAATTATGATAAATAATGATAGCTCTTTCTGTTGACTTATTTCATAATATTTTGGGAATCACATTGTTACAATGGTACGTAATAGGACTTCCACTGAAGGTTGTTGTTGTTTTACCTCTGAGCGGCACTTTTTTGCACAACATGGGCTAAATGGCCAGGTCACATGGACCCCGAAGGCTCAGAGAAGGTTGGGGGAGGGGACCCACTGGAACAGCTGTTGGGAGATAGATGGTAGCCTTCCGTCAAGGCCATCCAGCGTGTTCTTTAACGTGCACAAGGTATGGCTCTCCCGCACACGGGGCCACGGCTTAACGTCCCATCCGACGGACGGCAGCCTTTCGAAGCCCATCGGTGTCCCCTACTGACCGTGGGCAGGGCGGGGAATTTTGCGGAGATAAATCTCAACGCTGACCCAGCTGGGATTCGAACCTGGGAACTACAGATTACGAGCCTGGCGCGCTACCGACTAAGCCACCCCCACCCCCTTCCACTGAAGGGATGAAATTGCTATATGTGTTATTTAAATATTGTCAGCAGGGGCATACCGAAGGAAGACGCGTCCGTTTTGCCCAAGAACCTGTTCAAGCAAATCGTAAACCATATAACCCGAAATCTAAATATTTTTGTAAACCTTATATCCTTTGGTGCTCATATGCGTATATGCATGTATCTGTAAGATCTGATCGTGTCCAGACAAAAAAAAATTGAGATGCCAGTGAGTGTTGCTGTTTAAGTTCTTTTACCTCCGAGCGACAGATCAATTTGAATCCAGATACAATGAGTTAAATGACCAGGCCACAAGGACTCCAGATATTTAGAACAGAGTAGGGCAAGGGAACACACAGCTGGGAGACTGGTGTAAGCTCCTGTAACTGGATTGTCCAAAACACGATTAAACGTTTTTCCGGTATTATTTTATTTTCAAAAATTGTTCTCATCAAAATATATTTTATAAGCTTTTTCTCTTTTGTTTTAAACATTTTTCAAGGAAATATTCTTGCAAAATATGGGCAATATACAAGTAACTAGAACACTGGTTCAGATCCATGTACACTTGACATAGGGAGATTAATTTTGTATCTATTACTATGTGGCTCTATGAGAATTAACATTGTGAAAATGTTACCATAAGAGGAATTGGGAGATTAACCTCTGTGTCTTTTACTCTGTAGCTCTATGAGAATTAACATTGTGAAAATGTTACCATAAGAGGAATTGGGAGATTAACATCTATGTCTGTTATTCTGTAGCTCTATGAGAATTAACATTGTGAAAATGTTACCATAAGAGGTATAGGAAGAATAACCTCTGTGTCTGTTATTCTGTGATCCTTTCTGTTTTCTTTCCGAATAACCTAGAGGTTTTAGCTTGCCCGTGCACCAGTTGTTTTTGATTTGTTTCTTGAATTCAATTAACAATGATAATTTCACTACTATTTCATTAATTTTTGACACTTTAACAATACGATGATTGTAAATTTCTACACTACATCTTCATTCGTATAGCAGATAGCTGAACAAGTCTAAACAGGTTTTGCTCTCAAACCATATCTTATATTCAATTACAACAATTCCTCTAATATCAATTACAAAAATTCCCTTTACCTTTTTTACGAATGCTTTGAATACCATACGTTCATTTTTACATACACTCGGTCCAATAAAAAAAAGCAGCAGCTCAACAACATAAAAATCAGTTGCTTTTCAGAAAATGATTTAAATACGTTGCCCAAAAAACGACAGAAAAATATTCTTTCTCAATACACTTGGCATTTTTCAGCGTGAAAGTCTTCCACGAAAATTCTTCCATGGAATGCCAAGGAACATTTTCCTCGCTGCCATACAAGCGAGGACTCACTAGCGCGACCTAATATAGCCCCCCATAATGGATTTCGATGAAGGATGGTTTGCATATGCGGAACTCCTCTGCAGCTCGAGACCCGTAAATGCTTCAGAGGAGTTTGTTTTTGTTGCAAGCTATTGGCTAACCCATGAGGAGCCCTTACCGATGCACATCATTCAGCTGCTCTCCGTTGCTTGCGCAGTTCCAGAATCTTACGACCAAACAAGGAGTGGTGAATTCCGTGGAACGCTGCAGCGAGTGGGAGTCGAAAGCGAAGGCAGGAAGAACTGAAGGGGGAGGGGTACTAAGGTAAACACATGAAGTACGTCGTCCGTCACTTCTCAGGGTTGTATTCCATCCTCGTTTTCTCGCCTTATGCGGCGGGCTAGGACGGAAATGGTCAACTGTTCTCTGCTCTCAGTCGATCACTCTCGCTCATGAGAGCAATAATCCCCAGAGGGGGAAGCTTTTGGATCATGACAGGCACAGAAAAAACGGGCTTAGAAGGAAGCTATAAGATGTCAGATTTCGGTCGGAAGACTTGACGCTGTTTGCAACTTCAGTTTCGCAGATGAATTTCTCAATAATTTCTTTTTATGTTCTGTATAGTGGGTTGTTTTACCTCTGAGCGGCACTTTTTTTGCACACCATGGGCTAAATGGCCAGGTCACATGGACCCCGAAGGCTCAGAGAAGGTTGGGGGAGGGGACCCACTGCAACAGCTGTTGGGAGACAGATGGTAGCCTCCCGTCAAGGCCATCCAGCGTGTTCTTTAACGTGCACAGGGTATGGCTCTCCCGCACACGGGGCCACGGCTTAACGTCCCATCCGACGGACGGCGGCCTTTCCAAGCCCATCGGTTGTCCCCTACTGACCGTGGGCAGGGCGGGGAATTTTTGCGGAGATAAATCTCAACGCTGACCCAGCTGGGACTCGAACCTGGGAACTACAGATTATGAGCCTGGCGCGCTACCGACTGAGCCACCCCCGCCCCTCTGTATAGTGTATTTTATATATGTACTAAGGTCATAATTTAGCAGTGCTTTGATATTATGAATCGAGCCTTCTCTCAGAACTTTAGTTTAATGTTTTTAGCTGTAATTTCCATGAAACAAAAAATATTTAAAACGCTAAAAATTAACGAACGCGGCTTGATGAATAAGCTCATTACTTAATACGAGAGGAATATGAACTTTTACGATTTATGCGAAACAAAGGTGGAATAGCATTTAAGATCACCAGAGGCATGTAATATATTTAGATTTTAATTAGAGTTGCATGTTCTGCGCAAAACTAAACCATTAAATATACTTTTATGGTTTAAAAAAATTGTTCACGGAGAAAATTTTGAAAAGGTTGTAATAGGAAAACTGTATATTATAGGGGGGGGGGGGCTATATTAGGTAGAACGTTAACAAAGCAATGAGCTTTTGAATGAAATTGGCATATTGATTGAAATTAAGAAGATTCGGGTTCGAATCCTCTTGTACCGAACGATTATTGTTATGTACTCATAATTTCTCAGCTTTCATTAGAGTTTCCACGTTCAAAAAAAGAGAGCAATTAAAAATCGGTCATTGGTTGATTTTCAGCCTCAAGTTTCACGGTTTTGGTAGTTGCATACGTGGAACTTGATACCTTTGAATCCCTCAATTTTACCCTTGAGTAGAAAAGAGATGTAAATGCTCTTATAAAAGTCATCGATTGAAAAAATCGTAAAACTTGCTCCATTTCCCATATAATGTGAACTTTAAAAAGCATGCTATAAATCATTGCCCAGATGATTCCCTCTGTTCATTATGAAACCATGGTCAATCCTACTCTAATCCTAGAAGGTTTTTTGACCTGACATTTATACCTGTGTTTCTCGAACTTCTTAAAACAAGCCCATCCAACCCGTTGCTCATAAAACAAATAATCAATATACTGAATCTGTTGGGGCGGGGGTGGCTCAGTCGGTAGCGCGCTAGGCTCGTAATCTGCAGTTCCCAGGTTTGAGTCCCAGCTGGGTCAGCGTTGAGATTTATCTCCGCAAAACTCCCAGCCTTTCCCACGGTCAGTAGGGGACACCGATGGGCTTGGAAATGCAGCCGTCCGTCGAATAGGACGTTAAGCCGTGGCCCCGTATGCGGTAGAGACATACCCTGTGCACGTTAAAGAACACGCTGGATGGCCTTGACGGGAAATTGCCATCTGTCTCCCAACAGCTGTTCCAGTGGGTCCCCTCCCCCAACCTTCTCTGAGCCTTCGGGGTCCTTGTGACCTGGCCATTTAGCCCATAGTGTGCAAAAAAGTGCCGCTCAAAGGTAAAACAACCCAAAAACTAAATATGTTTCATTTTTTTTTATCTAACATTTTTAGATGCATAACGAACGATTATGCCAATTTATACTTTTTCAATAAAAAATGTATATTTTTTGTCTTTCAATTGACATATTTTCTTCATTCCTTAAAAACTATTTTTTTTTCTAATTCACCACTCATTAGAACTGTATGCTTTCTTTTTAAGTAAAGAATCTAATTTTTTCCTGGTGGTTTTTCGCTTATTTTGGGTTGAATGTCCCATTGAACCTTATTGTCGTAACCAACGTAAAGAGTCAACTTGATACCCTTTCCGACTCCCAATCTCCTCGAGTCGCCCTGTATTCACTTCTTGTCATGTGTTTACCAGCAATCATCCCGTTCTGTGCTGAGTGAAAAAGGGACAACGATTGACATGAAAACGTCACCGTCCATCGGATGCGACGTTAAGACATAAACTTTGTGCAGTTGAGTCATACCCTGTCCACGTTAAAGAACAAGCTGGATTCTCTTGACTGCAGACTTTCGTCTGTCTCCTACAAACTGTCCAGTGGATTCTTTCCAACAAACTTTTCTGAGCCCTTGGGGTCTTTGTGACTTGGTCATTAACCCACTGTGTGCACAAAAAGTGCAGCTGACAGGCAAAACAACCCAACCTAGTATACACATTATGTCTCAAACCCCTTAGGGATGGGTTTTTCCCTAATCGAATCCTAAATTACCTCCAAGATAGAGCAATTATTAACACAACTATAAATTTATTTTTTTCAGTTTTATCACCAAGTTGGCGTGTTTACGTCATTAACAAGTATTTGGATTAAAGAGTTTTTAGGGTTGGGTTGTTTTACCTCTGAGCGGCACTTTTTTGCACACCATGAGCTAAATGGCCAGGTCACATGGACCCCGAAGGCTCAGAGAAGGTTGGGGGAGGGGACCCACTGGAACAGCTGTTGGGAGAGAGATGGTAGTCTCCCGTCAAGGCCATCCAGCGTGTTCTTTAACGTGCACAGGGTATGGCTCTCCCGCACACGGGGCCACGGCTTAACGTCCCACCCGACGGACGGCTGCATTTCCAAGCCCATCGGTGTCCCCTACTGACCGTGGGCAGGGCGGGGAATTTTTGCGGAGATAAATCTCAACGCTGACCCAGCTGGGACTCGAACCTGGGAACTACAGATTACGAGCCTGGCGCGCTATCGACTGAGCCACCCCCCGCCCCAAAAGAGATTTTAGTATTTTATGTAAAATGAAACATAATAGTAAAATGAAGCGCAATAAACGATAACTTTCAAACCTCAAATAATTTAATCAGATATTATCACCAGAAAAATTTTGGTTTCCCTCCAATTTCATTGACCGAATTCGTTTTATCTTCTTGTCCTTCTGTCTAGGTGTTAGTTGTCTGAGTAAAACATTTTTCAATCATTAAAAGTTTAGACATCGGCGCTGGAATTCCTTGACCCAAACAAAATGGCTCTTTCTTTTTCAAATTCTTTGCTCCTCTCCAAGTGCCTGCCATCTAACCTCATGATATCTTAGCCTATTTAAACCTGTCAGCGTGTTCGGTTATACTGCAATTCCTACTTAAAGGTCCCGTGACCCAGAATTGACAGACTTGTATTGTGAAGACGATGCGAAGCGGAGCGACTCACCCTCTAATGAACTGGGAGGATCCAACATTCTTCTGCTTCCAAAGCAGCGAAGATGAAAGGGTCAAAGTAAAGGGCGTGCGGCTTCACTATTGCTTCGCCGTATTTCTTAGGCGGAACTTCTTCCAATAAAAAGCGAGATTGGGGGGGGGGGAAAGAATAAACTGCAGCTTGCGCATCGTTACTGAAGAAATTCTTCCAACTAAAATGCACTCCAATCTACCGATCTCTGAACAAAAGTCTCTGTTGATTTACATTCGAACCGCATTTGCTTTCTGAGAAATAACAAAGCTGTAGTCTTACAGTTTCAGATCCCAAATTCAACCCACAAAATAAGAAATTCCAATGAAGAAGTCCTCAATTGCGAAAATAACGAATCTTCTATCCAAAACAGCACCTGACCCCATTTTCTTTACGACACACTCCTCAATTTTCTTAACAAGAGATCAACAAGTTACCTATAGTTTTGTCAGAATTCGGTCTTTTCACTTCTTAGTTTTCACCTTTTCACCTTTTGTTTTTCCCTCCTTAAATAAACAGAACACTCTCCTTAAAATTCAGACACTCCCTCTATAATTCCAATTTTCAAGACCCACCACTCAACACCCACTGGACTATTAGGCAACATATTCGTAACCGCAAGCACACCCCAAGTGGTAAAAAATTATTTTTCTGACTCTGCTAATTGTCGTGGTTTTCAACCTATATTTTGGGTGGGGGGGGGGGGTATACATAATTTCCTGAATACCGAAATCATTGAGCTTTGAAGTTAATTTTGGTTCCATGCAGCACCGCATCTAGGGGGGGGGGGAAGTAAGGGTAATGGAGGCAAAAAAAAGTATTAAACTTATTTAAATTTAATACATTTTTCAAGAAATATTTTAGAGACATGTAAAACGGAGGAGAAAATGTTAATACTACATTAAAAATACAGTCTTTTGGCCCCGTTTTACAATTTTTTTGGCTCAATTGTGTTTCTTGCCCCCTCCCCACGTTTTTTTTTCTAGATCCGGGGGCCTGGTTCCATGTATACCCTTTATTTAAGTATTATTAATCTTCCAAAATCTGTACAACTGCGTAAACATGTTCTGTCAACGAAATTTCAATACCCAAAAGTGATTAGTCCAATAAAATGGTTTTAAAGGACACAAGAAGCACAATATTGTACAATTGTTTTTATTGACACTATGGAAATTGTCTTGGATGATAAAAGAAGGTTAAAAGAAAATTAAAAATGACTCAATTTAAAATTTAACACATCTTCTCTGATTCTTTTCAATTGTTTGCTGTCCCTACGCTGCAAAGCAATGGGAAGTAATGAGAAATATCTGTAGAATTGGAAATATATTCAAAGCTTGCTCGAATTTATTGTAACTGACGAAAACGGTGCGGCAAAGTTATTGTTGAGGAAACATTAAATAGTTCCTAGAATACGTAAAAATGGGTTAAAATCACAAGGGGATGATTATTTAAAATTCTTAAGGGGTATTTCAATTTTATAAGACAAGGGTGTTTCATTTTTTTTTTTTGGACTTTTTAAGGATCTTCCAACTGTTTTAATGGAGGGATCTTTTAAAGGTTTTTTTAGAAGTAATGCGGTTTTTAAAAAATACTAAAACTTGCTAAAAACTTGTTTTCTAAATGATACTGCAGTATTTTTAGGGAGGTTTTTTACGTGCTTAATGTTCCAAAAAAATTTAAGAGGAAGGATTTCAGTTTTTAAGGAGTTGAAATAAAGAATGAAAATGATTAGAGAGTTACGTTTCGGTTGGTGTGAAAATAATTTTTTAGAGGGATGCAGGAAAATACCTGAGGGAGATTGGAATTAATCACGAGGTACGTAATAACTTAAACTCTACAGCATTTTTACCCTTAATTTTCCTCTTCAGAATTCTGAATATCCGGGTGATTTATGTGAAAGCTCTTCTTAGCTTCCAAAACGTGCTTTTTTGCAATGCAGTGGAATTTATCGCAAATTTAAATTGTTTAAATCAATGAAGAAAAATAACAGATTTAACATATTTTCTTCTATGTCAGTATAATTTGAAAGAATGGTTTTAATAATCTCACTGTATTTGTTTTCAAATACATGAAGTGTAACTCTCTGAATCATTAGAAAATTTTAAATATTTAACGCATTTTCTAATGTGAAATGTTTTAAAAAGTGTTATGTAATAATTCTCTCATTCATTAAAATTAAAGTTCGCAAAAAGATGTGTGCAATTTATTTTCTTTTGTCTTTTTTCCTCTAGGTAAGTTCCTTTCCAATGAACCTTTCTTGGTAGTACTAAAGAATCTTTAACAATAAAAGTTCAGCTGCAACGGTAAGCTGTTATATTTTATGTTGCATTGAATACATATGGGGAAAATCTCAGTTAGATTAAATATGTATATCTTTGAATGTACTAATGTTGGTTCATGACTTTTGAGGGGGGAAAAATCACAACAAATCAGAAAGCAACACTAAAAATGTACCATAAAATCTAACCTAAGGAATAACAAAGTGAAAAGTTTCAGAATTTGGTTGTTTTACTTCTGAACGGAACTTTTGTGCACACAAAATGGCCAGGTCACAAGGGCCCCGAAGGCTCAAAGAAGGTTGAGGAAGGGGACCCCCACTGGACAGCTATTAGGAAACAGATGGTTGTCCTGCAGAGGGTGACACGGCTCAACTTCCCTTCGGTTTAACATCTCGTCTGCTTAACTGTATCCTTTCCAAACACATCGGGGGGGGGGGGGGGGTGGGGGGCTCAGTCGGTAGCGCGCCAGGCTCGTAATCTGTAGTTCCCAGGTTCGAGTCCCAGCTGGGTCAGCGTTGAGATTTATCTCCGCAAAATTTCCCCGCCCTGCCAACTGTCAGTAGGGGACACCGATGGGCTTAAAAAGGCCGCCGTCCGTCGGATGGGACGTTAAGCCGTGGCTCCGTGTGAGGGAGAGACATAACCTGTGCACATTAAAGAACACGCTGGATGGCCTTGACGGGAGGCTACCATCTGTCTCCCAACAGCTGTTCCAGTGGGTCCCCTCCCCCAACCTTCTCTGAGCCTTCGGGGTCCTTCTGGCCTGGCCATTTATCCCATGGTGTGCAAAAAAGTGCCGCTCAGAGGTAAAACAATCCAATTCCATCGGAGTCCTCTTTCTCACCGAGGTCAGGTGGAGGCAGCGGAGATAAATTTCAATGTTTGGACTCGAACCTGAGAACTGCAGGAAATTTTTTAATTTTCTCACAAATATTTTTCACAAACACCTGTGTATACAACAATTTATATCTAAATAAAGTTACGTAAAAAAATTTCAATAATGGTGTTTAAAAATAATTTACGTAAAACATATTCAGTCATAAAGTAGTTTAAAAATAATATTCTTGAAGGAGCTTAGATTACACTCTAATGGAAATATTAAGAGTATAAAATGGGCGCCCTTTCTTTATTTCTCCAAAAAACATCCTTAATGAAAGGGAGGAGCCCCGTAAAGAAGTCTCGCACGAGTGTCCGGCGTCACTTTGCTGCACCACTGGATGTACTGATTGTTATATGAGGAGTTAAGCCGTGGCCCCGTGTACAAAAAGAACCATAATCTGTGAACATTTAAAGAACACTTTCGATGCTCTTGACAAGAGGCTTCCATCTCTCAAGTTGCAGCTTCCCAATGGGTGTCCCCGTCTTCTACTCAATTCTGAACACTTGGGGTCTTTGTGACCTGGCCTTTTATCCCGTTGTGTGTAAGGAAACTGCCACTCACAAGCAAAACATATCAATAAAGAAGCATATAAATTACAAACAAAATTTTCTCTTCTTTAAAATATTAAAAATATGATTTAAAACAGAGTGAAAAAAATGTAAGGAATTCGTAATAAGTCATTTCCCCAGTATCATTCATCCAATCCAATCAACCGAGTTTTTGAAACGGTATAAATTACAAGACAGAAAGTATGATGATGAAATGGTTAAAATGAAACCGTAGAAGTGTGAAGTTTAGCTTTTAACCAGCCAGAAACAAGTGAGTTGAGCTATTTTGGAAGCACACGATGCGCATGTGCGTTGTTTTGGCTTCACTGCAAATGCTGACAGGTCAGATGTTAACAAGTTCTGCTATAGAGAATAGAATTAGATGGCGGAATAAAAAATACTGGATTACTGCAAACACCAATGACATTTACCTTACCGCCCTTTCTTCTATAAGAAGTTAGTTTTAAAGTTATGCGTTTGATGTGATACTGGGGTTGGGTTGTTTTACCTCTGAGCGGCACTTTTTTGCACACCATGGGCTAAATGGCCAGGTCACATGGACCCCGAAGGCTCAGAGAAGGTTGGGGGAGGGGACCCACTGGAACAGCTGTTGGGAGACAGATGGTAGCCTCCCGTCAAGGCCATCCAGCGTGTTCTTTAACGTGCACAGGGTATGGCTCTCCCGCACACGGGCCACGGCTTAACGTCCCATCCGACGGACGGCGGCCTTTCCAAGACCATCGGTGTCCCCTACTGACCGTGGGCAGGGCGAGGAATTTTGCGGAGATAAATCTCAACGCTGACCCAGCTGGGACTCGAATCTGGGAACTACAGATTACGAGCCTGGCGCCCTACCGACTGAGCCACCCCCGCATCTCAAAAACTCGGTAATGCTTGTGTGATCGACACTGTGCTTAATCGGATTTCATTACTGCCACAGCAATAAAATGCGAATAAGCACTCAGGCGGAAACAAAATTAATGAAAGACAACTATTACAAATAGATCCGTCTAAGATTTTTAACTTTTTCGTACGATCCACAGAGTGCACTGTGTCTCAGAGCTTGAAAAATCGACAGTATTCCTGTTCGTGACGATTACATTTTACTGGAGGACCTGAAATTAAAGATTGATGTCTGCGTTCACGGGTGGAGAGATATTTTTTCCTTATATTCCTCATTTCTCTTTTTACTTGTATCTTTACATTCAATTTAATTTGCATTTTCGTTTAAGTAATTGAAACGTAGAGATGTTAGCAATTGAACTATAAATAAGTATCATGTTAAACACTAGGCCTCGTACAAGCAAATCTATTGGTTTTATGTGCAGAATGGGAATCTTTAAAGTGAGGGTAAAAATTTTTACTGCTTTTTTAGCTTTTTGAAAAAGCGTAGAGTGTACACCGGACTTCACATCATATATTATCAAGTAGGTCCGCACAATGGTCAGTGGACAAAATCCCTGCAACCTAGGGAATGGTCGCCAAAGATATCCACAATACCATCCAAGGCAATCTTCGTCCCCAAGTTACCACGTAATGGGACTGCGTACAGTCGCTGAAAAAAGTATCCGAACACTATGGTTGATTAGAGAATTCAGAAAAAATATCTGGCAACGATTTTTTTAGAAATTAGTGATCTGGCAACCTTCGTGTCACGTGATCACTAATTTCTAAAAAAATCGTTGCCAGATATTTTTTCTGGCAAACTGGAGCGTGTGCAGTAACTGCACACGCTCCAGTTTGCTGTAAACGGTAACTGGAGCGTGTACAGTTGCTGTACACGCTCCAGATATTTTTCCTGAATTCTGTAATCACGTGACACGAAGGTTGCCAGATCACTAATTTCTAAAAAAATCGTTGTCATATATTTTTTCTGAATTCTCTAATCAACCATAGTGTTCGGATACTTTTTTGAGAGACTGTACCAATTACCGCAAGCTCTATGAGCATTATCTGGTGGGTAACAAGTGGAAAAATAGTGGCCACATGGGACGAAGGATACGTCTACCTGGAAAACTGCAAACAAGCCCCGGTCAATCTATTACCGAGCAATCGACCAAAACGCCTATCACAAGTAGTACAGAGAATGTTCCGAAAGTTTTCCCAAAGATATCATGGTCGTTTTTGGCTACTATAAATAACGGGAAAGAGTGGAAAAGAACGCCAAAGTGTCTACTAGCAGACAATCTCCCTGGAGTCAAAATACCGGGATGAATTGCCTGCCGTTTATGGTACAGACGTCAACGCCGTATAGTTTCATCAAGACAGAGCTTCGAGTCATACCTCAGCATCTACGTGCACATATCTTCAACGGATGGCAGAGGAAACTCGAACCCGCGCTATACTATTCGAGAACATTCCTGTGAAGTCACCGGCCCATGGACTTTTACGCATTTGGACTCTAGAAACGGGTTCTTCGTTAACGTCGATCGCGGACTATAGATGGATTATGCAAGTGTTCAAAGAGGACTGAACCGATTAGATATAACAATTATTCAGAGAAGCCTACTATAGTGGAAAGTACACTTTCCACTGTAGAAGGACAGTTTGCACTACAGGGCACCAGGTCAAGCATGATCGATTGTGGCGTAAAGATATGATATTCTACGGGCCTCTGAAAACATCGCACGTAACGTAATCAACCTCAATAGTAATAGAAATTATGATTTGTTAGGATCATCATATTAAATGATAGCGATAATTTGCGTGGATCGCGGCTGCTTGAGCGATCGGTCCCGAATTTGGAAGGGTGGTCGCACTTAGTTCTGACCCTCTGGTATGACGGATGGGGTTCCTAGCTGCTGGGGTCGGAAGTGATCTCTAGAAAGGCGTCCGAGATTTCTGGAGTGCTGCCGTTGCCTGCCTTGTGAATGAGGTTATCGATCGACGTGTGATTGTGAACGGAAGCCTGGCAATGAAATAAAGTTTCCGTTTCGCGCCAAAGGTTTGGCGTGGGTATTAAACAATATTGAAAGATTCCTTTAATTATGTAAATTGAACAATTCATCCGTTATATCGTGTAATATCTTTTAAAACTAATTAAGCTCAGGTTACTAGTTTACTTTGAAATAATATAAAAATAAATCAGTCATCCAACCTAATTTGTGATTTGTTTTTTTTATATTTTTATATATAAATATTTTTTACATTTCTCACATTTAATTTTTTTTAAAGGTAATGTTTTCATTGTGCGTCTGTTTTTTTGTCTACCTACAGACATTCAACTTTTTATTTTTAGAACTAAAAAATCTTTTCGGATTGCATAAGAGATTGAAGAAATATTACGATTCGTATTTCCTAATAGGGCTGGCTCAGTCGGTAGTGCGCCAGGCTCGTAATCTGCAGTTCCCAATTTCGAGTACCAGCTGGGTCAGTGTTGAGATTTATCTCCGGAAATATTCCACGCCCTGCCCACGGTCAGTAGGGGACACCGATGGGCTTGGGAAGGCCACCGTCCGTCGTATGGGACGTTAAGCCGTGGTTCCGTGTGTGGGAGAGCCATACCCTGTGCACGTTAAAGAACACGCTGGATGGCCTTGACGGGAGGCACCATCTGTCTCCCAACAGCCGTTCCAGTGGGTCTCCTCCCCCAACCTTCTCTGAGCCTTCAGGGTTTTTGTGACCTGGCCATTTAGCCCATGGTGTGCAAAAAAGTGTTGCTCAGAGGTAAAACAATCCAATCCCCCAATAGTTTTAATAGCATCACCTAGGAGTGGAAAAGGTCGAAAAATATAAAAACTTGGAACGAATATTGCAAATGATCTATTTATGGGAGAAATTTTTAATTTTGTGGTAGAATGTGACGGTCGAGAAGTGTACATTGGCAAAAAGGATTTGTCTTCTTAATACTCTTATGTGAGGATGGAAGAGAAAGATCTTGTTTCGAGATATAAATTCGCAATTGCTTTAATGTTTCATAGCTACTAAATAAATATCACCATTTGCATTTTCCCAGTCTTCAATTTGTCCGAATTCCCACTGTTAGAGGGTGGTGGAAAATTAAAAAACATTTCTTTGAAAACGAGCATCCATATTCTCAAGAGGCGATAATCTTTCTTCTAGTTAATAAATAAATCCATTTAGCAAACTATGAACTGACTGTTACACTATTGATATGGATTTCGATTTCACGATATTTTGCAAAAGACCGCGCTCTGGCATGAATCTGAAGAGATGCGGGTTCGATTCCCGCCGTGTCGGCGATGAATTTTTTTCAGAATATTTTAACTAATGTTTGAAGTCTATCTCTACAGGTAATCTGTGTATTTACTATGGATGTGACTTGATATTTGGTGAGGTGGGGGGGATAGCACTTGATCATTTGGAAGAGGGGTACTCCAAAGCAGAAGTTGATGTCGTGGGGGTTAATAACTGGAACCTAATATTGCGGGAAAAAATAAAAAATCTTAGCTTCATTTTGGAAGGGGTTGGGTTGTTTTACCTCTGAGCGGCACTTTTTTGCACACCATGGGCTAAATGGCCAGGTCACATGGACCCCGAAGGCTCAGAGAAGGTTTGGGGAGGGGACCCACTGGAACAGCTGTTGGGAGACAGATGGTAGCCTCCCGTCAAGGCCATCCAGCGTGTTCTTTAACGTGCACAGGATATGGCTCTCCCACACACGGGGCCACGGCCCATCCGACGGACGGCGGCCTTTCCAAGCCCATCGGTGTCCCCTACTGACCGTGGGCAGGGCGAGGAATTTTTGCGGAGATAATTCTCAACGCTGACCCAGCTGGGACTCGAACCTGGGAACTACAGATTACGAGCCTGGCGCGCTACCGACTGAGCCACCCCGCCCCCTTTTGGAAGGGGATTTACCAAAATCTCATGAAATATATCAGTCCGCGGCCGACGTTAACGTAGAGCCATTTTCAAGAGCCAAATGCGTAAAAGACATGGGCCAAGTATCCGGTGACTTCACAAAAATGTTTTCGAATGGTATATCTCGGGTTCTGGTTTCCCCCTGCCATCTTGAAGATAGTATACGTAGACGTCGAGATATGACTAGAATTTACGTTAAATAATGGAACCTGATCCTTATTGGTAACTTACTTGCTTCGTACGGTTTGTTTCTCTGCCATATCAAATGCGTCACACGAAGCGAAATACCATTAAAGGTCGCCGCTTACCTCTAGTAGAAGCTGGACCACCTTTTCTTCCATATTCTTTGATCCAATTCAGCAACAAATCGCCCAGCCTGCCAACCATGGCTTTTCTCTATCCCTGTAAAGGTCACCTTTCATTGGCTCTTGCAACGTGACTGCATGCAATCGCAGTGCAGGCACCAAACACAGTCGCATACACCTCCGTAACTAAAGGTTTCTGAAAACCTTCCGTAGCTATTATATTTCCATGCTGAAAGTTCCTCTAGGTCCTAAATTTCGAAAATTGTTCCACATGAGAACATGCATTAAAATTTCAAATAATAAAAGAATTTTTTTTAATTTGTATTGTAGTTTTCCTTTTTGTTATTACTCCATTTTTATCATTTTTAGTTGTCAAATTTAGTTGAGTTCGATTAACAGCAGCATCGTGCTCCAAACATCATTGGATTAACCAAATTAATTCTAGACTGAAAAGGTTAATAATATTGAGGCACATTTCCAGATGCATCGAAAGAATTATAATAAATCAAATCTAAAGTTTCTGTTTGGGCTGAAATGTTTCCTAAATATTGTATGCAAGTCAGCCAAGTATTGAATCATGAATTTTTGTCGAATTCTCTGAGTCACTTACGAAATTCTAGAATACAGTTCGAAAACTCGGATTCAGCGACCATACAAATCGTAGATGAGTAAGACCGAGTTAGTGCAATTAATGCTTTCGGTTGCCGAATGTTCATGTTGGTTAGTTCTCAGGCCGCGAATATTATAGATGGATTCTTCTAATAATAATAATAATTCTACTAGTATCTCAGCTGTGAGCTTTTGACCTTGAAAACCTTTGAGACGACCCATATAAAAAATGTAATTCCGATTTGAAATGCAAAAAAAAATTACTCTTTTCATAACGTTTTAAGCAACTTGCCAATAATATGTGATGTGTTTGACACGAGTTTTGTTTTGCAAATTAGGTGGAGAGTACTTCATAGTACAATTCCACTTCTCCCAACTGAGGCCTGATTTTCTTTTTTAAAATAATTCGTTTTCAATAATAATGATTAATTTGGCCCATATAAATGTGATTCGAACACATTTCTTATTGCTATACAGAAATTTAAGAAGTTATTAATAGTAATAGACTAAATGTGCAAGCTTCAGAAAATTACGCAGTTCCGAGTCCCTTACCCAGAATATGTTTCAATACCACTGCTATAGAGTCATTCCACGTGTGAAAAGCTACATATCAAAGTGTTCCACCTTAATTGAGATAGTGTATATCTACTGATTCCAGCTCCTTAACTCTAGTTTACTTCTAATTCCAGTCTAAGTCAAACCTTTTCAAATGTCTCCGTTATTAGACTGAAAATTTGCGACTCGAAAACTGCAGATCATGAGTTCCTGTGAATCTGTCTAATCAAATGCTGGGCGTTCTCGCTTCGAAATCTCCCCGAGCGTGTCGGTTATCTGTGGTCAAGGCCGCCCTGTTTACCTCTTTCAATACGGAGTCACGTGGACAGAGAAGAGATAGAGGGTAGGGATGTAGTGGGGGGGGGAGGGTCGCAACGAATGAAAGGACAAGACAGAGTTGCGAGAAAACGGCCGGATGGATGTGTTGGGGACCAGTTCTGATTCCTGACCGCCCTGAGAACGGGACGGGACGCTCAGGTGGAGACGGTTGCTAGGTGAAGCGTTGCTAAGGTGTAAGCAGAGTCCACGTGTGTGTATGCGAGCGTGCGCGCGCCCTCCAATGAGTGAGTGCAAGAGAGAGGTCATTGACTCGGCCACCCGCAGGCCGTCTTGCCGACTCGAACTTGGGCAGAAATTTGCATGCCAGAGATCAGTTGACGCCCTACTTACTGGAGGGATGTGTGTGGGAACGCGAGACGGAGGGATCAAAGGGTTAGAGAAGGAAGGGTTGGGTCATTTACGCTATGTAATGGCATGGATACGACTACTGATGGAGGGTTTTTTTCCCTTCTTCCTTATGACTGTTGGCAAATGAACTGCACCTGACGATAAGGGTTTTTTAAGGTGGAAAAAGTGCCCTAGTTTTCAAGACAGATTCAGATCAGGAAAGCTTACTGTGTACGGAAAACTGTTGAAAATAGAATTCTTAAAAAGCACAATAAATGAGTGATAAAAGTTGTTCATAGCAAAAGTAAAGATTCGAGAAGCAATTAAATGCAAGTTCCATAGTTTATGCTCACATGAAAATAATTGTGAGATGTTACTCCTAAGGATTTGCATCTTATTTAATCTAATTTCGATAATGACGCTTTAATTAGACGGATCTTTAGTGATGTGTTTCACTCATATTTTTCCCCATTGGACAGCAAAGAAACTCTTAAGTGTCAAATCAAGTAATCAAATCAACTACAGATCTTCTGTATAAACGGATATACACTATAGTATTAAAATATTAGAGAATGTCCATGTTATGTTGATGGGAATCTAACTTTGAAGCTCTATAACTACAGGTATCTGAAAATGTGACTGAAAATAAATTCGAGAAATTAATCAAACCTATTTAAATCTTGATTATCAACAGTATTTAAAGTGTTGTGGGAGGGATGCTAGTAAGCTAGACGATTCCACAACACAATGCTACGTAAGAATTTACCTCAGAAATTGACAGGAAAGAAAGCTCAGACTTAAATAATAAATATTGTTTCAAACCATTTAATAAAACAAATATTCATTTTAGAAGTCTGCGTAATGATTATTACAATATTATGACAACCATGAATGATTTTTATTAAGCAAGACAATTTATTGTTAAGTATTCCATATTCCACAGCTCTTAAAACGCTGAACTAATATTGTTGAAAATCGAGATTTAGTTAATTTGATAATGGAATTTATCTTTAGTTATATTTTTTCCACTAAATGCATATTTTTGAAGTTACAGAGCTTCAAATATAGATTCCTATGCACACAACATGGAAATTCTCAAACCTTTTGGTACGGCAGCGCATTAAATCTGTAGTAACTAAAGATTTTCTTTCTCCATCTGGGTTCGAGTCCCAACTGGGTCAGCGTTGAGATTTATCTCCGCAAAACTCCCCGCCCTGCCCACGGTCAGTAGGGGACACCAATGGGCTTGGAAAGGCCGTCGTCCGTCGGATGGGACGTTAAGCCGTGGCCTCATGTGTGGGAGAGCAGTACCCTGCGCACGTTAAAGAACACGCTGGATGGCCTTGATAGGAGGCTACCATCTGTCTCCTAAAAGCTGTTCCAGTGGGTCCCCTCCCCAACCTTCTCTGAGCTTTTGGGGTCCATGTGACCTAGCCATTTAGCCCATGGTGTGCAAAAAAAGTGCCGCTCAGAGGTAAAACAATCCAAGTCTCCATCTGGTCTATATCGTAGTCTATCACTGCAAGATCTAGACCACTATCAAATCACTAATCAAAGGAAACAAATCATTTAATTAAAGAACTAAATTCATCAATTTACCAATTCTGTTTTCTAAATCATGGCGACATCGCGACTTAGGACGAACAATGCATTTAGAAACAACTGCAAACTGTTGTGTATTCTGAATGCCGAAGATTCTTGACCGCTAAATAGCTTTGGACAGATAATAAAGAATAAAAAAAAATCCTTCATTTACACCGTTGCTATAAAAAGGAAGGTAAACAACACTAAGTTATTATATACAAATCAGAACAATGCTGCTACTGGCGCGTCCTAATTGCAAGCAACCATACCTCTCTCTTACTTTCCATCAGCAACTCTTTCCACCTTTGGTTGCCTCTTGTCCGCGCTGCTGATGCTATCAGAGACAAATAAGATCTTCACCAGCACCTGACTACTCGTTATTAAACAAGACCAGACAGTTCGTGTATCATGTTCTAGTTTATGCTTACAAGAATAATTGTAGGATTCATTATATATTCATTTTTCACGGATGCTGCTCCATCTTATCTCTTGTGTATCGTCCCCTCCTCAGTCTATTGACATATGATGCTCTCAAATTTTACCATTTTGTTCCACTCACTCCGTCCACTGCCGCTGAAATTCATTGACCCTTCAGAAAGACAGCGAAGACAAATTGCTTACCATTTTGAGAAGCGTTATCTACGCTAATGTCTCTTGGACCTCTGCTCCTCCCATACCCTCCTCCTCATTCTTTGCTACATTGCCCGGGCAGCACATTTATCAGATGGGAGTAATGATTGCGACACTCTTCCTTCCATCCTTTCTTTTTGGTGTCGCTTTGAAAGCGACGAAGGAATATCATTTTTATCATCCTATCTTTGAAACGGAAGGCTCGTGTCATATTTTATATAGCAGTTATTAAACGAAATTTGTGAAAGTCATTTTGCATGCAATTAATTATTGCGGAGAATTTATTCTACCATTTACATCCAAACGCCAAAGTTCAATTCATAGACGATGCTTACATTTGGTTATTGGAATATAAGATGTTACGTTTGTGCGCACAGTGGGCTGACTGACCAGGTCACAAGGACCCCAAGATCACAGAGGTATGTAGGAAAAAGGGTTGGGTTGTTTTACCTCTAAGCGGCACTTTTTTGCACACCATGGGCTAAATGGCCAGGTGACAAGGACCCTGAAGGCTCAGAGAAGGTTGGGGGAGGGGACCCACTGGAACAGCTGTTGGGAGACAGATGGTAGCCTCCCGTCAAGGCCATCCAGCGTGTTCTTTAACGTGCACAGGGTATGTCTCTCCCGCACACGGGGCCACGGCTTAACGTCCCATCCGACGGACGGCGGCCTTTTCAAGCCCATCGGTGTCCCCTACTGACCGTGGGCAGGGCGGGGAATTTTGCGGAGATAAATCTCAACGCTGACCCAGCTGGGACTCGAACCTGGGAACTACAGATTACGAGCCTGGCGCGCTACCGACTGAGCCACCCCCCGCCCCCCTAGGAAAAAGGGATCTGCTTAGGTGTTAGGAAACGAAACTTTCATGTCAAAGCCTGTAGCGGATTAAGACCTTCTTGGGGCACACCAAAACTTTCATACTCTACCCAACTCTGAACCATGCGATCTGTTTGACATGAACGTTTAGCCCCTTGTGGCACAAAAATGCCACTCAAATATAAAACAACCCAGATTAAACCTTAATTAAAGCTCTTATTATGACTTGCCTGAATCCGGGCTCTCAAACATCTCTAATGATTCTAATATGCCAGATTTCACAGGAATATAAAACGAAATCCCCGAAGTCCTTTTTGGACGAACAATAATTGAGATTTCATCCATTGCTTTCTCTTCTTAATTACTTTCTTCATCTTCTTTATAGACATCAACAAGGATTGTTCTACACAAATATAACTTTATTTACTGTTTCCTCTTATCAACGCGTTTACGATTTGGAAGTGTCGAATATTTTGCATCGGAATCATTTTCATGCAAGACTGTATGGCATCCACAGCGTTTATGATTTAAAAAGTGTGGCTATAAAATGCAAAGGTGGATGTGCCGGCTCGCTGCTGCCTCTACTCATCCCGGACTGCCCATAAATCGGCCGAGTATGGCCGTCCTACACGCCATAAACGAGACCTGCAACAGCTCCAGCATCAGGGCAGGCGGGACCTGTAACCACATGTAAACGGTTGCTGTCTCGGCAGTAAAGCAGACTTTTGTCTGACCAACTGGCTCTTACGCTAGTGCTCTTGAGAGTTGAAAATCCTCAAGGCGCCTGGCTCTTCACACTAAATTGAGATCTTACCTCGTAGAAAGCTTTTAAGAGACGAGAACGAGGGACAGAAAAAAAAGGCGAGAAAAAAGTGTGAGAAAAGTAATTTCTTGTTTCGTTTCGACTGTCGTAGGAGAAAAGTTTTGAAAAGTTTTTTGGCGAAAAGGATTACGATAGTCGAACAGTATTAACTTGTTTCTTACGGAATTTCGCAGCCGTCACTGTATTACTAAAGATAACAACAAGATAGAAACAGCTCTATTGATTGAAAATATCTCAACCTCCTTGAATTGGGTAAATAATATAGATTAGATCAGTGAAGTAGCTATATTTTTTGGCTCCCAGAGCTGTTTCTATTTGTTTCCATCGCCTCCCACGAAGATTGTGTTTGTATCACAGTTTCATGTCATTATTCAAGTACGTATATAATAAGTTTTAGCTTTGAATTTCGTATTTTACACTTGTTTCTGCTTTTTACGTGTATCCAATCCGAACTTTGGCCTTCTGAGGCCCTAAGCTACAATTAGTTTGAGGTTCCAAAATTTCAAAAGTCGTAATAAGTTATATATATTTATTATTCTGATTGAAGACAACGTTAAAAAATAAATATGAAATTGATGTGGTGAAAATATTATGCTAACACTGGTTTCCAATAATGGCTGTTTAAAGCTGAGATGAACGGTGTTTGCACAATGGATTAATTTGAATAT
The DNA here is from genome assembly GCA_038380435.1 of Ryuthela nishihirai. Classification (NCBI taxonomy): domain Eukaryota; kingdom Metazoa; phylum Arthropoda; class Arachnida; order Araneae; family Heptathelidae; genus Ryuthela; species Ryuthela nishihirai. Next base: position 25,048,682 of record JAWZYU010000009.1, on the reverse strand, counting down.
AAAATTTGTATTTGAATATAAAATTTGTGAAAAGTGAACTTTAATTTTTTAGGCCCCTCGTAATCGTGAGGCTATAAGCTGTAGCTTAGTTAGCTTATGAGCAAGTCCGGCCTGGGTCCAATACATCCGTTGTTGAGCTTTGGATTCCGCAACTTTTCGGCTTTTTCATATACACGGGATTTTACCCCCTTTATTTTTGATTTAAGCTTGTATTGTTCTTGCATTTGTTTCCTGTTCTATTTTCAATTTTACTTTTAACTTTGGTTGAAGGTGCCCCTGTCTCTTTTCTCTTTATTCTTTTCTTGTCAATCTTGTTTGGCGCAGCATGACCTTAATAGCCTATGCGCCATAAAACCACAACCAACGAAAACATGATGCAAATAACATTTTTGAATTGGATTTAACTGGATTTGTACCTCTGGCACCCCCAGTCATAGGAAGTGGTAGTACGCGTTTACGTGCAGTATTTTCTTTATTTCTTATGAAAAAATACAATTTTTTCTTCTAAAATTATGAAGAAAGGGAATAATGTAATTGAAATTGATGCAGGAATCTTAATGATGAGTGATACTGTTTTAAGAAATAGTAAAATTAATGTAATTAATTAATATTACAAATAGCATATAACTTGAAATATTCAGCAGATAGTAACATTTAAAAATAAAATTATTCATTTCAGATTTTTTTTCCTTACTTTGAATGAACAAACTACACTGAATTATCAAAAGTATTGGGAGATTTCCATTTTGTGTCAGTGGAAAACTGGATTCACAACTCCCTAATTTTGAATTAAGCGTTTTGTAGCAAAATGGTACAAAAAATCAGAAAATCTAAAGATATTCTCCAGATCTAGATTTTTAAGGAATATTTGTTATTTAAAGAATTATGGAAACTGAGACATTTGACATCAGTATAACCTCTACACGAAAGAATTTTCCTTAAAGCGAACTAGGCTAATGCCTAATAAATCGTTTATTGAAATAAATGCAATTTTAAAAATTTGGAAAATGTTCGTCACTTTGCATCAATGTTTCAACAATGTCTAGGACAAGCAAAACATCTGCATCTGCTGGTAAATATTCTAGATTTTATTGAAACTTGGATAAATTTGATTGAGATCTACAATTTAACTCTGCAATAGTTTTCTGAAAAACAGCATATTTTCAAAAGGAGTTTCGAATATAGCTTTTCATTTACATAACCTGGGAAGTATCCCAATACGTTTGGCAATAATATAGTGTATTGCGTCATAATCCATATTTTTTTAAATGTTCTTTCCATTGTCTGGAGAGGGAGTGTTTTGAAATAAGAGTAATCGTTCTCCGTGGATCTTGTAACTAGTTAAAACTAAAAATGGCATAATTCTATTATTTCTTAAATAAACAAACTGTAGCGTTTAAATAATGGCGCCCCTATTATGTTGGCCTCCTAGGCTAGTGCCTAATGGGAAATTCAGGTTTGGGTATAGTTGTGGTAATTGCTCTTGCTCGGAACATTCAAATGACTTTACAATCTCTACTACTTCTTGTTTTTGTTGATAACTTAAGAGACCGTTTTTATTCCGTTCTCTTTAAAGAAATTTAAGTTAGTTGAAGACTTTACAGTTTAAGTTAGTTTAAGCTAGATTAAGAATTTAGTTGAAGTAGCCGTCCCTTGGCCGAGTGGTTAGCACGCTTGGCTATTGATCTACGGGACCTGGGTTCTAAGCCCCAGATAAGGCATGGATGTGTGTATTGTTTTTCTGCTGAGGTCCTGCCATCCTCACAGACCTTCTACTATGGCATATAAACTGACAGGCTCCTGTCAGACCTCTGTGGCAAGCAGCTGCTTGAGGGGGTATTATTTTTTAGAAGGCGAAATTCGTTTGAAATATGTCGATAACTAACTAATAAGTTAGTTATCGAAAACTGTCTTCGAACGAAGCTGTATTCAACACACTGTTTCACCTCTCTTTCTCATTTTCTTTCCTGAAAATTCATAACAAATAATTTCTTCACAGACATGGTCAAAATCAACACTACCATTAAACAACATCCATAAACAGAGAAATTAATCACTCTTTGTAACCTCTCACGAACACGAACGTGTAACAACACGCGAATCGCCGTTATCTCTTCCTCTAAACTGCACGATTCATTAAATCGAGAAACGGAACTATGTCAACACTTTATATTTGTAACATTTTATACATTCCAGAATTAGCGAATTAGCGAAAACGAGACCACAGTTGTTTTAAAATTATACGGATTTTTATAAATTTTAATTTATTGTCATATTGTTATATATTATTGCTTCAGACTTGGCTTTCGTAGTAGTAAAATGCAACTCGTTCATGGAAACGTAAGGGGTCTAAAGTACTTTAACACACTTATAGGACATTTTTATTAGGATTATAAAGTATATAATAATTTTATAATATACTTTTATTAGGATATGTTTTATTATAAATGATTATTTATATATAACAATTTTTTCCGTATTTTCGTGAGTTATTGTGATTTAACATAAAGAGCCTAGAATACTTAAACGCACTTTAAAGGTCTTAAAATAATTAAATATCTCCCCTTACTATCGTGAGTAATTCGATTGAAGAATGAGAACTACAACGGAATTTATTTTTGGTTGAAGTCGAAAATAATTTGGAAACAAACTTTTTGTGTATGGTAATTCTGTCTCTAAACTGAAAAGACAGGAAGAGCACTTTAAAAACCAAACACAGCTTGAATTGACAAATTGCTTCCAACGTGCAGAAATGAAAAAGACGATTTCATATTGATGTGGAGATGGACCAAGCTGATAGCGTAAATCTTTTTCCTTCTCTTCCTTTCTAATTTTGTTGACGATAAAGACTTATTTTTATATAAAAAATTATAAAATACCTTGTTTATTATAGCTAAGCAGAAGACACACTTCGAACAATGTTCATTCTTTACTAGGAAAATAAATATATGAATAAATGAAATTTCGTAATGTTGAATAAATCTGTTTATTTCTTATACTATCCTTCGCTTAAAATTCTTCTGTGTTTCTTCTCCCAAACTTTCTTCTTCATCTCTTAACGAAAGCAAATCCATGTTTCTCTTCATACTATTCTTTTCCCTCTTTCGTTTATTTCTTCATTATTTTCTTTCTTTAATAATTTCTCCAATTTTTTCAAATCGCCTTCGTAAAATTCTTTTCCTCTTCTTTCTCTCTTTCTGCCCCCTCATCGATTCCACGAGCCATTTTGTTTCGTAATTTTCCCCTTTTTTTACATCTCTCTCTACCCTTTTTTTAACGATACATTTTCTTTCCTCTCACCTTGCCCTCATTTTTATTAAACACTTTTCTACTTTTATCTTCACGGATTTTGCCTTCCCATTATTTCTCTCTATCTCCCTTTTTCTGGTGCTCTGTCCATTTTCTTTTCAGCGCAGTCTTTTCTCTACGAATTTTCTTTCCCGCCTCCCCCTTTCTCTTCTTTTCCCTCGCGTTTTTCTTTTTTCCTTCCTCTTTCATCTCTCGTCGTTGACTTCGTATTTTTTCATAAACCATTTCAAACCAACGCTCAGTCAGCGTTCGCTGGCCCTTTTCTTTTTTGCCTCTGTCGTTCAAACACGCAGCTCATCTCAACTGCAAGACTCTTGTCTCCTACTGACAACAATCTACCGGAAATAATGGACTCCCCTCGTTCAATAAGCACAAAGTCGGTATATATATATACGCACGTACTCTCTCAGCACGTATATGCTCTGCCTATATGAATGTGCTTCTCTGCTGTCAATCCGGACAAGATCACCTTCTATACTCCTCATCACCTCCCCCCCCCCTCCTTCACCTCCCCAGCTTTTGTTTCATCTTTTGAATGGCTGCGAAAACAGAGGGGTCAACTGTAGCGCTATCTCTGATAATAATAGTCATCGAGCAGACACATCCTAGTACTCGTCACTTTTCAAATAGTTTTTTATTGCTTTTTTTGTTACATAGTCCTCTTGAGTGCACCACTACGTGTCCATTACAAAAAAATAAAATATGCTTTCCGCATAGAAAGCACAGGTTCAATAACAACACACAGAATATTACTTTCTTCCAGATGGTCCGATAGCAACATATTGCGCTTTTTTCAGGCACTGAATCATGTTAGTCTGTAAAATGGCTTCAATAGATGCATGAAACTTACATGATAACATTAAGTTGAAACATTGTGAGATGAGTCATGCTTCAGCCTAATTTTTTATTTCTTCTAGCAAAAGAAATTAGAGTCTCTATTTAGGGATGAAATTTGTTTTTCTTCACAGTTAATATTTTTTTAATCAGCTACATTAAATATCAGATAAACATAAAAAATCCTTTTAACGAAACATAATATTCCATTCTGTATTCGATACATTATATAATGACACATGCAGTTAAAATCATGGAAATTCGGAAAAAAAACTCCAGTTTACGAGAAAAAAAATTTAAATTTAACACGCAACTTTTTAATTTTTTCTTCGTTTAAAAATTGTATCTACTGAATAGATTAAATTATTTCCCTTACTAGTAAGAAGAAATCTTTTTCAGATATTTAGGAATATTATTTTGCATTTAACCGTTTCAAAAAGTACGTTTCCTTACAATATTCAAAGTTCATTTTTCCCAACACTGAATTAACGTATTCATTTTATTGGAATGATTGTAAATTACCTCATTATATACAATAAAACTCAGTTTTATTGTAAATAATGAAATAAAGATAACGAAATAATTATTTCATTATCTTTATTATCATGTTATCACCGAATACATATAATGTAAAATTTCCTGCAGATAAGCCCCTGGCATCGTAGGATCATATTCATTATGTATTTATTAAATACGATGTTCAATAAAAAAAGCATTTGTTAAATACGATGTTTAATAAAAAATATATAATAATAATTTAGTAAATAATAATTAATAATAATAATTTATGCCTCATAAAGTAGCCATAAGATAGAAGAAGAACTATTCATAAGAGAAATACCACAAGAAGAACTATTCATAAGAAAAGTACCACAAGAAGAACTATTCATAAGAGAAGTACCACAAGAACCATTCATAAGATAGAAGAACTATTCATAAGAGAAGTACCACAAGAAGAACCATTCATAAGATAGAAGAAGAACTATTCATAACAGAAGTACCACAAGAAGAACCATTCATAAGATAGAAGAAGAACTATTCATAAGAAAAGTACCACAAGAAGAACTATTCATAAGAGAAGTACCACAAGAAGAACTATTCATAAGAGAAGTACCACAAGAAGAACCATTCATAAGATAGAAGAAGAACTATTCATAACAGAAGTACCACAAGAAGAACCATTCATAAGATAGAAGAAGAACTATTCATAAGAAAAGTACCACAAGAAGAACTATTCATAAGAGAAGTACCACAAGAAGAACTATTCATAAGAGAAGTACCACAAGAAGAACCATTCATAAGATAGAAGAAGAACTATTCATAAGAGAAGTCCCACAAGAAAAACCATTCATAAAATGGAAGAACTATTCATAACAGAAGTACCACAAGAAGAACCATTCATAAGATAGAAGAAGAACTATTCATAAGAGAAGTACCACAAGAAGAACCATTCATAAGATAGAAGAAGAACTATTCATAACAGAAGTACCACAAGAAGAACCATTCATAAGATAGAAGAAGAACTATTCATAAGAAAAGTACCACAAGAAGAACTATTCATAAGAGAAGTACCACAAGAAGAACTATTCATAAGAGAAATACCACAAGAAGAACCATTCATAAGATAGAAGAAGAACTATTCATAACAGAAGTACCACAAGAAGAACCATTCATAAGATAGAAGAAGAACTATTCATAAGAAAAGTACCACAAGAAGAACTATTCATAAGAGAAGTACCACAAGAAGAACTATTCATAAGAGAAGTACCACAAGAAGAACCATTCATAAGATAGAAGAAGAACTATTCATAAGAGAAGTCCCACAAGAAAAACCATTCATAAAATGGAAGAACTATTCATAACAGAAGTACCACAAGAAGAACCATTCATAAGATAGAAGAAGAACTATTCATAAGAGAAGTACCACAAGAAGAACCATTCATAAGATAGAAGAAGAACTATTCATAACAGAAGTACCACAAGAAGAACCATTCATAAGATAGAAGAAGAACTATTCATAAGAAAAGTACCACAAGAAGAACTATTCATAAGAGAAGTACCACAAGAAGAACTATTCATAAGAGAAGTACCACAAGAAGAACCATTCATAAGATAGGAGAAGAACTATTCATAACAGAAGTACCACAAGAAGAACCATTCATAAGATAGAAGAAGAACTATTCATAAGAAAAGTACCACAAGAAGAACTATTCATAAGAGAAGTACCACAAGAAGAACTATTCATAAGAGAAGTACCACAAGAAGAACCATTCATAAGATAGAAGAAGAACTATTCATAAGAGAAGTCCCACAAGAAAAACCATTCATAAAATGGAAGAACTATTCATAACAGAAGTACCACAAGAAGAACCATTCATAAGATAGAAGAAGAACTAACTATTCATAAGAGAAGTACCACTAGAAGAACCATTCATAAGATACCAACAGGTTTAGTCCACTATTCTAGCAGAGTCGTATAACATTTAAATTATAAACTTACTTTTTTGGGCCTTTTATTTACTAATTTGGGATTTAATAAGAAACCTTAACTATCCCTTCATAATAATACATACTCTCATTACTAAAATGAGGCTGCTCCCTCTACATATTCTTTATTTGCATTTTATCACCGAACAAGTTCGCACATTTTCTGCTGTTTCTTTCAGGAGGATTCAACTCATTTGAAGGCTTCTCCCATGACTCATAAATGTAAAAAGGCTCGATGTGTATGTAAAATGCTCGATGCGAATGTAAAAAGATCGCTTAATTCGATATAAGGTTGGCTTCTTCTTTTCGCTTATTTCGAAAATTAACTTGGGAACAGAAAAAGAGACGGAAATAATAAAGTTTCGTTAAATAGGAAAGCCTTATCTTGGGGGTGGGAGGGGGGGTAATGGCGATATTATTCAGAATTCGATTACTAGAAAAAGCAAAGGATCATTTTTATCATTGTTTTCATAGACAAGAGATATTATCTTTAGCTGCTGTTAGCAAAGCGACCGACGAGCCAAAATTTTTATTTAATAAGAGAAGAATAGAAGTTTCCAAATTTATCTTTCTAACTAAAAGATATTTTTGTCAAAACGCATAGTTTTTCTGTTTCCTAATGTTTAGGTGAAAGATCGTTTTTAATATTTTTTTTTCCGTACTGGGGGCTATTCCCTTGATATTAATTAAACAGATAATAATAAATGTATTCTCTAAAAATATTAAAGAGGAGAGTGAATATGCATAGACTCTGTGATAAATTAGATAAAAGAGTTTGTTGTGATGTGGCTTTTATTTTAAAACAATGGAAACCATTTAATAAAGACACGTACAGTCGCTCAAAAGAGTATCCGAACACTATGGTTGATTACAGAATTCAGAAAAAATATCTGGCAACGATTTTTTTAGAAATCAGTGATCTGGCAACCTTCGTGTCACGTGATTACAGAATTCAGGAAAAATATCTGGAGCGTGTACAGCAACTGTACACGCTCCAGTTACCGTTCACAACAAACTGGAGCGTGTGCAGTTACTGCACACGCTCCAGTTTGCTGTGAACGGTAACTGCACACGCTCAATATTTCCGTGAGTGAGCCCACACGATCTAGTATCAAAATAATATGACCACCTACAGTCGCTCAAAAAAGTATCCGAACACTATGGTTGATTACAGAATACAGAAAAAATATCTGGCAGTGATTTTTTTAGAAATTAGTGATCTGGCAACCTTCATGTCGCGTGACACGAAGGGTGCCAGATCACTAATTTCTAAAAAAATCGTTGCCAGATATTTTTTCCGAATTCTGTAATCAACCATAGTGTTCGGATACTTTTTTGAGCGACTGTACAAGGACTGCTTCCTACATAGTCACTAAATCCAGTGAAGCACTTACCCCACATGTGATGAAGAATCGCCCGTCGAAGTTCAAAAATTACTGTCAGTTTCAAATAGCTAGCTTTTTACGAACTGCTTTGCACGATAGTCTAAAACAGGGTTCTCAAACCATCCTGCCCCAGTAGTCATTGTATGAGGGCCTATAAGCAATATGTTCTATTTCAATTATGAGAGCTAACTGTGGCCTACTAGTTTGACTCGACTGCAATAATCTTAGTCGAGTATAGAGAATATGTTCGCGTCATCCGAAGCTGAAGCTGTTACAAATGAAATTTAGGTTTTTGGTATTAAAAGTATGTTATTTTAAATACTGAAGCAATAATATAAGTAATTAGGTTTTGCTTATTATTGCCTTAAATAATAAGCAAAACCTAAATAAATAAAAGCATGTAAAATAATATAAAACTATATAAATAAAATATAACACACCATATATTGAGAATAATTAAAGCTTTTCTCAATATATGGCGGGTCACATTTTCTTTTAAGCAGTATATCGCTGAGTAATTCTAAATAGAACTAGAAGGCTAACTTGAAAAAAAAATAAAAAAATACCCCCTCAAGCAGCTGCTTGCCACAGAGGTCTGCAGGAGCCTCTCAGTTTATATGCCTAGTAGAAGGTCTGTGAGGCTTTTATATGATTGCTTATAATAATATGTGGTAGCCATATATTGAGAATTAACTAATTTGGTCCTTATATAATTTGAGTTTAAGCCAATTGGTCTATAACAAACCGATGACCTGACAGAGGTCCAAAGACAGGAAAGTCAAAAGCGGGTAAGTTAGCGTTTTAAGTAGCTATCCTTAACTAGCATAATAGTCAGTGAACAACTAATCTTCCAGCATGCAAACTATGTGTGTTTTGTTAGCTCACAGTGATTTCAGTCTTAGTAGAGTTGGGTTGTTTTTACCTCTGAGCGGCACTTTTTTGCACACCATGGGCTAAATGGCCAGGTGACATGGACCCCGAAGGCTCAGAGAAGGTTGGGGGAGGGGACCCACTGGAAAAGCTGTTGGGAGACAGATGGTAGCCTCCCGTCAAGGCCATCCAGCGTGTTCTTTAACGTGCACAGGATATGGCTATCCCGCGCACGGGGCCACGGCTTAACGTCCCATCCGACGGACGGCGGCCTTTCCAAGCCCATCGGTGTCCCCTACTGACCGTGGGCAGGGCGGGGAATTTTTGCGGAGATAAATCTGAACGCTGACCCAGCTGGGACTCGAACCTGGGAACTACAGATTACGAGCCTGGCGCGGTACCGACTGAGCCACCCCCGCCCCAGTCTTAGTAGAGCATGCCCTTGTATGAGAAGACCTGAACAAACTAATAGTTTCTAGAATCTCGCTCTGTACTACGTACTGTAAATTTTAAAAAATTATGAACAACAATAATGTAAATCATTTGCTGCTGGGCGTACCTATCCATGGTCCCAGATTCCCCCCCCCCCCTCATAATCTTGACCTGGCCTCTTGGTTTGACTTTCTCGGACTTTTGAAGAAACATCCGACAAGTCTTTTGGTGTCAAAGTAGGTCAGAGAAGCAAAGACAAATGTAGTTGGAAATATTCGAAATGTTAATATTTCGTATTTCTTTAGAGAGATGAAGAAGTATCAAAACTAATTCATCACATTTACTTTTACGAAGTCATTTATAAAATGATTAATTTTCATAATTTCTACAGCAGAAACAGAGAAATTAAATTGAAATCTTGACCTACGTTGAATTGAAATTTGGGTGCAAACTTTCCTATCAAGGAAACAACTGTCTTGCGACGACAGAAATCTCCTTTAACTGTGCAATGAACGATTTGAAGAATTAACGGAAACGCTACTATCACGCCAATCAGTAACACCGCTCTTTTTTTGTCCTAAAATTAATAAATTTAGCACTGATAATTTATTAGAACTTAATATTTTTTTAATCAGAATGTTTTAGTTACTAAATTGCAACAAGGCTCTATTTCTTACACTGTGCTTATTTTAGTCTAAAAAAGCACTATGGAAACGTTAGATTAAAATGAACATATTCAAAAAGTTTGCGGAGAAACTTTATTTAGTAATTATTTAGTAATCTTCTTTTTTTGAAACCTCTCTACAAGCATCAAATGGAAAATCTTCCGGGTTAAGGAAACCATTCTGAGAAATTCTAAGCTTAGGGGTGAGTTAAAATCCTTTGGGAAGAGGGAGAACGAGGAAATCTGGGAAAATCTCTGCTTTTGAACGCGCATATTTCGAGCTTCTACCTGTATGTATGCAGTAATGCGATTCTATGAGACCGCCTATTCAGCATATAAATTGTCTGGAAACAGTACACTAAAGCTCACCTAAGCACAGTACAGTCGCTTAAAAAAGTATCCGAACACTATGGTTGATTACAGAATTCAGAAAAAATATCTGACAACGATTTTTTTTAGAAATTAGTGACACGAAGTTGCCAGATCACTAATTTCTAAAAAAATCGTTGTCAGATATTTTTTCTGAATTCTGTAATCAACCATAGTGTTTGGATACTTTTTTGAGCGACTGTACCTAGCTAATGAGTTATTCAAAAATTGGAATGAAATAATTTTAATATTTCTTAATTCAAAATGATGTTGTATTACGAAATATTAAGAGAAATCTCAAACTTCTACCAGCGTATTGATTCTTATTAATGGAGCAACTGTAGATACAATTCGTGATCGATCAGGAGCACTCAAGATGTTATCAGAAGGACAGAAAGCATCTCATCTTCTTCAACTAATGTTTTACCGAACGAAATATATCTCCGCTAACCCTCGCTCTTCCTTCGATGAGAAATGGCATATCGATGAGTTGGAAAGGCCGTCGGATGGGATGTTAAGCCGTGGTTTAGTGTTCAGAAGAGCCGTACCCCTCATCAGAGAATAAGATCATATTGTTTGATGGGGGTACAAGAATAGGATAAACAGCCATCTTATTCTTGTCTTTGCCTCCTAATATCTGTCAAATGCCTACTCTTGCGCTATCCAGCTCTGAACCCTTGGGGTCCTTGTGGACTTGCCGTTTAGTCCATTGTGTGCACAAGAGTGCTGCTCAGAGATAAAGCAACAGAAGCTAACGAAATATAGAAACAACCTTCATATCCAGATAAGAGTTAAATAAAGCTCTGTCACAGTTTTACCCTCTACGTTAGAAAAAGTCTTCTCAGTTGGATGATGGAGAAGCTGAAGCTAACCGATCACTATCGTGCGATGAAGCCGTTCTCGCCATCGCGTGCTAATTACGCTCTTTGAGGCCGAGGAGCAGGCGCATAATGACGTCGAGATCGGGAAAAAGCTAAAGGAGAGGGATGCGAGAACAATTGCAAATTGTTTCTCATCTTCAAGCAGAGCACCTGGCCGACCGAAACCCACTTAGGACGTCGTTAAGCAAGAGCTCCCATCAAAATAAGCTTTTTTTGCTCGTCCCCTGCAGTTGATGATGACGGATAGCACAAACCGACAACGGTAAACATTGTCTAGTTAGGCCTAATTAGGTCCATGGCAGATAAAGACAAAGAGATGTCGGTGACAGACAACTGTGTAACGTGCTTCTGCGGTTGTATTGTTTCCCCCTTCAGGGGTTGCTAGGAATGGAAGACGAAGAAGTGGTAGCGGTTTGCCCCTCTTGCCTCTAACGGCACCAACATGGCGGTGCCGCCGCACGGCTGCAGGGAAATTCGTTTAGCCCTACTTAAGTTGCTGACGGGTGGCATTGTTTCCGTCAAGGAAAAGCATTCTCTCGTTACATTGCCAGGGCCTGTGGCCTCTGAGGAACGTGTGGGGTCGACATTGCTTCTGTCTCCGGAAGCTGCCGCCTTTCGACATGAGGTGTTGGACGCAGGGATTCTTCTGCTGCCTGCGAAAAAAAATCCTCTTGAATAGTGAATTGAGCTTTTAACGGGTTTCGTAACAACGCTTAGGGAGATGAAGTCTGCGTGTTTTTTGTTGGAAAATAAAATTTGGGAGATTTCTGGTATCGAATGATTTGTAAAGAAAATGCTAAATATTTAATAGTGAAGAATAAACGTGATAGTGAAGAATAAAACGAAGAGCTGCAAACTATTAGTTTTATGATAAGGTAATAGTTTTTATTCAGTTATACATTCAACAGTATGACTATATGGTATAATGCGCCAGTAAGGGATGGGGCTCAGTCGGTAGCGCGCCAGACTCATAATCTGCAGTTCCCAGGTTTGAGTCCCAGTTGGGTCAGCGTTGAGATTTATCTCCGCAAAATTCCCCGCCTAGCCCACGGTCAGTAGGAGACACCGATCAGCTTGAAAAGGCAGTCGTCCGTCGGATGGGACGTTAAGCCGTGGCCCCGTGTACGGGATAGCCAAACCCTGTGCACGTTAAAGAACACACTGGATGGCCTTGATGGGAGGCAACAGCTGTTCTAGTGGGTCCCCTCCGCCAACCTTCTCTGAGCCTTCGGGGTCCTTGTGACCTGGCCATTTAGCCCATGGTGCGCAAAAAAGTGCCGCTCAGAGGTAAAACAACCCAACCCAGTAAGCGGAAAATGCAGTGCCCCTTTTCGCAGCTTGAGATAATTTGAAGTTGTCTTTTGAATCATATAGTAATAGTTAATTCTGTGTATATTAATACCTACCCATTTATGAAATAGTTAATGACATAATAGAAGGGCTTCATGAAATTGGGCACTTACTTCTGAGAATGGAAACATGGATGTATGCTTGTGTATTGCTGATGGTCGAGTTGCTTCAGAGCTCATTGGTCAAATTTTTAATTATAACAGAGGGATAATAAAAGACATTTCTTCTATCTTGTTTTTAGATAGATATTTTATTCGTCATTTTTCATTCCCATATCGCATAAAACTGATACAAATTTATCTCACATTTCCCCGACAAAGCTAAGAGCTTTTCTGCGGGAATGTCGATGAGCGTTATGTAAATAAAAAATAAATACTCCCTCAAGCAGCCGCTTGCTAGAGACGTCTGACAGGAGCCTGTTAATTTAATACCCCACAGTAGAAGATCTATGAGGATTTGGGTTGGGTTGTTTTACCTCTGAGCTGCACTTTTTTGCACACCATGGGCTAAATGGACAGGTCACATGGACTCCAAATGCTCAGAGAAGGTTGGGGGAGAGGACCCACTGGAACAGCTGTTGGGAGACAGATGGTAGCCTCCCGTCAAGGCCATCCAGCGTGTTCTTTAACATGCACAGGGTTTGGCTATCTCGCACGGACCACGGCTTAACGTCCCATCCGACGGATAGAGGCATTTCCAAGCCCGTGGGCAGGGCAGGGAATTTTGCGAATATAAATCTCAACGCTGATACAGCTGGAGCTCGAACCTGGGAACTGCAGATTACGAGCCCGGCGCGCTACCGACTGAGCCGCCCCAAGGTCTATGAGAAAGGCGAGACCTCAGTAAAAAAGACAACACAAACATCTATGCCCTTACCCGGGGTTCGAACCCAGGTCCTTTGATCAGCAGCTAACCACTCGGCCACGGGATGGCTTCAGCATTACGTATCGCACTTTAACTATTATGACAATCGTCTAACAAGTTAACATCTCAAATAACATCTAAATTGAACAATTTGAAATATTTCACAATTAAACTGGGAACAATTTAATACAGTTCCAATTATGCGCAAATAAAATAAACATGGTAACAAAATTATTTATATATTCATATGTTCACAATGTATTAAAAAATCAAGTGATAGAAGTTTTTTCATAATTTTTATCTTAATGTCGCTAAATGTGTTTAGATATAAAATTTTTATTGGTTACTAGTTAAAGATATCAGCTACTCTGTATTTTTTAAGATTTTTTCCCCCACAATTCTATCTGATATGAAATCAATTTCTCGATGTTATAATATTCTTTTGAATGGATTATTTTAGCATAACTGATCCCTTTCTAAAAGTTTTCGATTTTATAATTGCATTCCATCATTGACTAATAACTCTAATGATAGTTTAATAATCACTATTTGCTTCTGATCTTGTCGGAATCGTTAGCAAACGATCATGACGCCAACTATATGCGTAGGGGCGGGGGTGGCTCAGTCGGTAGCGCGCCAGGCTCGTAATCTGTAGTTCCCAGGTTCGAGTCCCAGCTGGGTCAGCGTTGAGATTTATCTCCGCAAAATTCCCCGTCCTGCCCACGATCAGTAGGGGACACCGATGGACTTTGAAAGGCCGCCGTCCGTCGGATGGGACGTTAAGCCGTGGCCCCGTGTGCGGGAGAGACATACCCTGTGCACGTTAAAGAACACGCTGGATGGCCTTGACGGGAGGCTACCATCTGTCTCCCAACAGCTGTTTCAGTGGGTCCCCTCCGCCAACCTTCTCTGAGCCTTCGGGGTCCTTGTGATCTGGCCATTTAGACCATGGTGTGCAAAAAAGTGCCGCTCAGAGGTAAAACAACCCAACTATATGCGTATTGATTAGAAAGTCCATGTATAGGTTCCACGATGAAAGATAATTCAACTTTTTGATTTAGTTTTTTCGTTAGAGATGTTTAATTGCTTGTTGGGATATTTTCGTCTGAGTAACACAACAAAGTTGCATTATGTCCCATTATTGTGCCGCTAAGAGGAAATAATGCGACTTTTTGCACAATGGGCTAAATGCCCAGATCAGATGGATCCCAAAGGCTCAGCGTTAGTTACGGGAAGGTGACACACCCTGGCAACTGTTAGGAGGCAGATGGAAACCTTCCCTCACAGCCATCCAGTGTGTTTTTTAACGTGCAGAGGGTTTGGCTCTCCTACTCACGGGACCATGGCTTTACATCCCATCCAATGGACGGTGCCTTTCCAAATCCATCAGTGTCCTCTTTCTGATGTAGGACAGGGTGGAGATTTAGCGCAGAGACATCTCAACTCTGGCACAGTTGGGACTCGAACCTAGGAACTGCAGATTCAAACCTGGTGTATTATCAACTGAACCAACACCCGATCCTTACATCAAAGACTGCCAATTAACCATCATTAGATGGTTAATTGGCAGTCTTTGACATCGTTACTTTGACTCTACTACTCGGTCTTTGAAATCCAAGTGATTAGCAGAATCCGAGTATAGCGTCAGTGGAACAACCGGGAGGGGAGGTAGAGGCCATGGGCACACTCCTACACTCAAAAGAAAATATGATATATACTAATAAGCTGAGAAAAGTGATATCTGAAGTTTAAAAAATTGGTGAAAGGGCCAACCCCCGTACGTTTCAAAACATATTCGCTCTAGCAGCATTCCCCCCCAACACAAAATTCCTGGTGTTTCAGTGCAGTGTAATGTATTAAAGACCGAATCTTGTGTCCTTTGAACAACCCAGACAATCTTATTGGACTAAAAATGAATATATATGTTATATTTGCAAGAACTGTTTTCGATAACCACTGATAAATAAATCCTCAAAAAGTTTTATCACTTTTATACAGAACAAAAAACTTATGTACCATTGTGTATGTTTCTTGTTTCAGTCCGTTTCAATTTATCGCAGGAAAATAGACTGGGTAACTGATCTCCATCCTCCGAATAAGTTCTCGTATTCATAGATTGCCATGATCTCTCTCTCTCTTTGAGACTAGAGCACTTTACGAAAGAAAAAATAAATCGATCTTCACTGAAGGAGCGATACATTTATAATGAAATAAAAGAGAAAGACAATATATTGGAGATTAGAAAATTAGATCTGAACCATTACCACAGATTGATGAATGCTGACAAACAGCATTGTTTTCTCTTCTACACATTTTGGGATGATGTTAGAAATGGAGATAATACGAAGCCATCATTTACTCAAAGGGTTGGGTTGTTTTACCTCTGAGCGGCACTTTTTTGCACACCATGGGCTAAATGGCCAGGTGACATGGACCCCGAAGGCTCAGAGAAGGTTGGGGGAGGGGACCCACTGGAACAGCTGTTGGGAGACAGATGGTAGCCTCTCGTCAAGGCCATCCAGCGTGTTCTTTAACGTGCACAGGGTATGGCTCTCCCGCACACGGGGCCACGGCTTAACGTCCCATCCGACGGACGGCGGCCTTTCCAAGCCTATCGGTGTCCCCTACTGACCGTGGGCAGGGCGGGGAATTTTGCGGAGATAAATCTCAACGCTGACCCAGCTGGGACTCGAACCTGGGAACTACAGATTACGAGCCTGGCGCGCTACCGACTGAGCTACCCCCGCCCCTCATTTACTCAGAGATGAGCTTGCATTCGAAAACTTGCATTCGAAAGCCCACGTTATGACTTTGAATAGAAAGTCCCTAGAAGTCCATGGAAGAAGGAATAATGGAGAAAAGATGGTCTGAATTCCAGCTCTTTTTTTTTGTTACGTGACAAATTCCCTATTCCTCAGTCAGGCGATGCACAGGATATAAAAGATTTCTAATCATTAAGAGGTGTGTGTTTTTTATCCGCAATTAGTGCAGTTGTCTGAAAAAGTTAATAAAAGCTAATCTTTTTCTGATTTGTAAACCTTTCGTCATTATTCGTCATACCTTTATTCACACACGCAAATATTAGACATCGTTTAAATGTGCGTGCAAGAGAAAGATTTCGCATTCGTACGAGGACGACAACATGTTATTACTTGAAGGTGTGAAGTGGTTGCAATCCAGACTTGGAAAAGAAAAATTGATGCAAAAATAATTTCAGCTGAGAGCTAATGTCGTGTGAGCAAAATGCGATGATGACTGCGATGTATGTAACTGGAACAGGCTGAATGCAAAAAGAATGGGCAAGGAAATGAGTTACTGCAACGTGGGTAATAGGTTTGAAAAGAATTGCAATGCTCCAAAGTCGTTAAGTTGTGGTTAGGTGTGCAAGAAAGACAGCAATCTAGATGGTTGTCTTTGAAAGTATTGCGGTTTCGACATTAATTTATAGGATGAAACGGGGTAAGAGATGATGAGTGTTGGAGAAGGTTCGTGAGATGTCCTCTCTTCTGGATGTGTGGCTCTAGAGCAGGATTGGGTCACGAAGAAAAGCGTTGAAAATTTAAAATGGGGAAAAAAGTGTAATTGATAGAATAAGAATAAATGTACCGAATGGTTTGGTCGTACTTAATAATTGAATGAGAGCAATAAAGGAGTGCACGTTTTGCAAGTGGTTGATTACGAGAGTAAGAAGTACTCTTCAGTACTAGTTAGAAAAGCAACGAATTATAAAGATGAAGATTATCATTTAAAAGAGGATATCCAATTAAAAATACGAATTTTCGGGAAATTTAAAGGATGATCGTTCTAAACACTCTGCACTAATGTTTAGGCTGTATGCCATTAATATAACTTTATAAAATATTTCTTCAAATTCAAAAAATAAAAAATATTTCTTTCAATTCAAAAAACACCTAATTTTTTCAACAATTGACACAGTTTATTTTTGGTCACTTAAATCAGCGGTTCTCAAACATCCACAAGTCGCCGTCCCCCTTATCGTTGATGGAATTTTTCCAGGTCCCCTTTTACTATTAAAGGAATTTGTCACATACACTCTCATCATTCACGGATTTTGTCCCATACACCCCTTTACCATTGACGGAAGTAACTTAATTGAGAAAGCATATTTTAAAAAGGAAATAATCCAGACAATAGTATACGGTGTAGCACCAGAAAGTTTTGAAAAACTAAAGAAAGAACAAGAAGGCTGTCGACGGTACTCTTGGAGTAGTCCATATAACCTGGAGGTTCAGGACAAGCAAGGACCAACCACTAGGTGGATGGTTATTTTATTTGTGTAACAATATTTAATTATTTTAAAATAATTCTTTAAAGGTTTGTGAGTCGCAATCCACACTTTTGAGAACCTATATTTTAAATTATCAATATTATATTTCCCTTTTTTTATTCTCTTCTGGTATGGCTTTTCTTTTCTTACCTCCAGTTGGTAATATCGACCTAGATGACCTTGGTAAAGATGAAACTGATGTTGCTAACACTTCTCTCGAGTCTATAATCTCTCTGTACTCTGATAGGATTAGCGGCTCTCTGGGGGCTGCGACCTATAGTTTGAGAATCTCTGATCTACATTATAAACATGGATGACTCCTCAAGCAGCTGCTTACGACAGAGGTTGGGTTGGGTTGTTTTACCTCTGAGCGGCACTTTTTTGCACACCATGGGCTAAATGGCCAGGTCACATGGACCCCGAAAGCTCAGAGAAGGTTGGGGGAGAGGACCCACTGGAACAGCTGTTGGGAGACAGATGGTAGGCTCCCGTCAAGGCCATCCAGCGTGTTCTTTAACGTGCACAGGGTATGGCTCTCCCGCACACGGGCCACGGCTTAACGTCCCATCCGACGGACGGAACGACAGAGGTGTGACACGAGCCTTTGAGTAAAACATTTCATTATAGATTCTAACTCAAGTCCTTTTTATCGGCAGCCCAGCACACCAACTACTTTGGCCATCCTCGTTACATTTTTCTTTGCATAATTTGATTTGAATTTTCCACTAAATCGACTTAGCATAATTCAGACACAAGTGATAGAATGCTGGAGATAAACCAGAAAATTGTGTTCTATGTTGAAAAGGTGAATTTGTTTTGAGTAAAAATCTGAAGTTTTAAACGGTATACAGTCTAAAGAATGTATAGAGTGATCGAAATTTTGCCTTAACCTAAAAAAAATAGAAACCCGATTGCTTTTAATTAATCGATCAAATACTATACTTTTCAGCTTCTTATTTTCGCACTTTTTTTATGTAGATTAAAATTAAATGCTTGAGAACCATGACACTTTTACTAGTGTTTCTTTGAAAGCATCAATTAGACTCTAATTATGAAAAGAACTAGCAAAGTGCTCATTGAATCTGTGTGCGACAATTTGAAATTTTGCTAATTCAAGACATCTAATAAAAAATATTTCATTATTGCTGTTAAAAAGTCTAGAAATTTCGAATTATTTTCAAACTATCATCAGAAGTTATACCTTAAAAATCGAAGATTATTTTTATGATGTAATTGATAGCTTTGTTTTTTGCTATTAATTTTTTCCTTCCCTATATTTTAGGCATTTAAGATTTCAAAGTCTTGTACCTACTGCTCGAGTATGCAAAAAAATAATATTGCTTCCAACTGGAAATGGTCGCATTCTAAAATCGTTGTTCCGATTAGCTTTTCTCAACCATACTCAACTGGTTCTAGTAAGGTTCTAAGATGGAGAAAGAATCAGCCAAATATATTTACCGTGTTAAATTGATATTTTAGTCTCAAGGAAAGCCATAACAACGCCGTGGAAGAGCAGCTTAATCTTATGTGATATGAAAAAAGCTACAATATCAGGCCTGTCTTTCTAAACCTTCGTAAAATCTGACTGTTGCTTCAAAAATTTCCTTGTTAAACTTAGACCTCTATTTCATACCCTTGAACTTTTTCAGTTCGGCAACCTTGAGACATGAGCTGTACTGGACCATGACATTTTCCTAACCAAGATATTCCTTTCCGAGGTATTAGAGGTATCTTGGGCTATGAGAAGTACATTACATTATATAAAGGCACGTCCCAGATGCTCCGCAACATATGGCTGCACTACATCTATAGGGAGAATGCCATGAACACCACTACCTACGCCGGGGCAAGACAGTGCCACAAGGACACAGCTCATCCACGGCTACCTATGGCGAACAATCCTATACAAGGAAGGTTCATCCATCGGTCAAAACCTAAATTTAATCTGTTCCCCGGTTAGCCACAAAAATGGTATATAAAACCAAGTTGACTCGGCTCCCGGGGTGGAGACTCTTAGTCTGGCTTTTCCATCGATAAAGCCTGTCAACCGGGAATCCTAAGCTTTCAACTTCGTCCTCTCCATAGTGAGACGGACCGCAGGCCCTCAACCGCAGTCTTCCGACCCACAATATCACCGAGGCTGCACCGATGTCCTCAAGCCCAGTCCGCAGACCCTCAGTCACAGTCCCTCCACCGGGGCTGCAACCCGGAGCTTCTCATGGGACAAGTCGATAAGCCCACAAGTCTGGAGGCTCTCTTACCAGTCCGCAGGCCCTCAACAGGCCCCTCCACCAGATGTTACGAGATCTCGTGCAAATCGAGAACCCACGAGCCGCATCCCTACTTCACAGAGGCACCATTCAGCCCCCCACCACCACCACCACGTCAAGGTGTCCCCTATCGGGGGGGGGGGGGGGGGGGGGCTATGAAGTATTGGAGGATTTTGGAGGTATCTTGGTACCTCCAAAACCCTCCAATACCTCATGGTCTCCCCCGATAGTTTTTTTTTTTTGGATTATGTTCTTTGGATTATATATTATATATCGGATTATATATTATATATTGGATTATATAAAACATATAATTATGCTTTTTGGATTATATTCATAAAGGCAAGTACACTAGCCTTTATGAAATGAAAAACATTATAAAAGGTACTAAAGTACCTTATTGTCTTTAAAAAAAATTTTGGTGCTTTGTACTTGCACTGATCAACTGCACTTTTTTTTCCTGACTACTGTTTATACACACTACTAACCTAAAAAGTCCGTCTTCTCCTTCTCTACATTTCTTTCAACATCTCTACATTTTTAGCGACTTTCAGCGGTGTTTGGCGGCGGTCGTTCCTCCCAAATGTAACTGTAGCTATTATTTATTTTAGCCGTCACATCAAATTTAAGAGGTGCAGATATTTTTTCCCCTCGATTTCCGGACTGCCATGCTGTGCAACAAGAGAAAGCTTAACATTCATCGTTAAGCATCGTAAACATCCTTATCGTTGGACCACCCACAGCGCCCTCATGAGGCTCCTTCACCAATCACACTCATCTCATTCGTCTTCTCTGAATAAAAACAACTGCAAGTTCAGATTGCATCGAAATTGCGTTGCGCTACCTGTATTCATTTCAAAATACTTCACTTTATATGGTTCGTTGTAACTACATTCAAAACTGCGAAATTTTATATGTTTACTTACAGGCCACTTTTTCTCACGTGGAATTTGAAAGTAGACAGTTTTCCGTTAGCAGTTTCTGATATAATGTCTCAGTTAGTATATTTTCGGACTAAGATGTTATTTTCTTATTCTTCTAAAATGTTTTAACAGAAACTGCGAATTTGGATGAATATACATAATAATGGAGATGGGCGCAATTTCGTTGTCTCGATAGTGAAATAGCTGCTCTTTAGCAGAGGTAAAACCTGGATTCGGAGCTCTGAAAAGCTTTGATGTTTATGTTATCTGCCTACTAAAGTTTTGCCTTCTTCGCAGATCCTTCTATGGCGAATTTGAACTCAAACTCGCCATAGAAGGTTAGTTAGGAATAGTTAATAGAAGGTTAGTTAGGAATAGTTAATTCTTCAGTGACTGCCTGAAAAGAACTAAACTTTTTTTTCAAATTTTAATTCTGGAATTGGATTCGGTTCTTTTTCTCCAAAGTGAGCAGAACTGCCAGGGCATATAATCCTAAACGCTCAAAGCAGAGCGTATTGAAGGAATCCATTGAACAGGCGTTGATAGTTAACGGGTTTCTCCATTCAAGGACTATTCACTTGTAAAAGTAAAACTAAATAGTAAAACTATTCAGTCGCTAAAGTCATGAATTGACTCACAATCTAAAAGGATCTATGATAATCGCATCGAAATTGCGTTGCGCTACTGTATTCATTTCAAAATACTTCACTCCATATGGTTCGTTGTAACTACATTCAAATCTGCGAAATTTTATATGTTTACCTACAGGCCACTTTTTCTCACGTGGAATTTGAAAGTAGACAGTTTTCCGTTAGCAGTTTCTGATATAATGTCTCAGTTAGTATATTTTCGGACTAAGATGTAAGAAAGTCATCTATGATAGCTCAATGTTGGCGTCATTCTCATCGAAATTAGAGATCAGGGTTGTTGTGCAAGCCCATTTTTGAACTTTTGCTTAGCGTAGTCAGAGATCATGACTGTCTTTGCATGATCATCGTTGTTCTCTTTCTCAATGTAGACAGAGATCAGGGCTGTCTTTGCTTGCTTTCTTTAATCTCTTTTTCAGTGTAGTAAAAGATCAGAACTGTCTTTGTTATAGCCATCGTTAACCTCTTTCTTAACTGCAGTCAAAGATTATAACTTCTTTGCATATCTTCTTCGGTCTCTTTCTCAACTTAATCATAGATTGAGAACCGTCTTTGCAAGCCCATACTTTTTCCAGTTTTCAAACTCAGAAATCAGAATTGTCTTTGCAAATTCATTATTAGCGTCTTTCGTAACAATGTCAGGATCAGCACTGTCTTCTAGCCACTTTCTCCACAAAATTACAGCTCAAAGTGATATTTTGAAGCCCATTTTGAGGTCTCCTTGAAAGAAAACTAGAGTTCAGAAAAGCATAATAAATATTTTCCAAGACCTTGATTAAATTTAGAAACTCAGATTACTACTGTGGATTGATATTGATTGGAATCAATATGCTACCTAAGCAATTATCATCTTAATAAATATGTAGAAACTTCTTGGCAAATTTAAAGTTTTACTTAGCATTAAATATTTACTCATTCTGAAGAGAATTTTCCATTTCTCATATAGACTTGTAATTTGCAAGTCTTTAGACAATGATTACGTTCAGAGAATTGTTTAAAATATTCAAATTATCATAACATAATTAGCGTATGCAAAATGCAGCTTTATGAGACAAACGCTTCTCAGTTTGTAATTGCGTTTTTCATTATGTATGTGTTAATATGTCAGCAGCAGAATGCTCAGTATTATATTTGAACTCCCAGTTTTCTTTTCCTATTGTGTTCTCTTTGGTTAATTTGGCTGCCAAGTTCTGCATAAAGAGGTTTTCTTTTATTATCCATCCTCTTTAGTCTTGTTTTCATACACTGTCTGACATAATACTTTCATGCTCACATCCCAAGCAAATATTCTTAAAACAAAATCATCCAATCCGCAACTAAGAACATAATCCAAACAAAAACATTCTTATTCTGCCAGTTAATAAAAACATCATGTCAGAAGAAAAAAAACCCACAAAATTTACTGTGTCGCCTCTGCAGATTCTTCAGCTAAGCTCGAATTTTGTCCGAAGGCATTGTAAATTTACGCAACCAGAGTTGCAAAAGCGACTGATGCGATGAATCTTCCAGATTTTCTCCCGCATCCGGATGGCTTTAAAGGGTTAGATTTATTCTCTTCTCCCTTTCTTTGCTGAACGTCTGTGTGCTGCCAGTAAATTACGACGATGTGCTCTGCGACGCCCATTTGTCTTCTCTTCTACGCTTCACATAAAGAAGACGACTACAGCGTACGGATTTCTTCTCTTTTCTTACTTCTCTTCTTCCTTTTCTTACTCCTCCTCATCCACGCTTGTGTGTGCGTGCGGGCTGCCAGAAAAGACCATGTTTACTTAAGATAGCTTCAGCATCATCTTCTTCCCTCTCCACCCCCACCTCCTCCTCCGCTTGCCTCACCCTCCTTCTCCCTCTCCCTCCCTCCTCCTCCTCCCCCGCAACCTCGTTGCCAGCTTCTTGTCATTAAGTCGCTGCCAGACTGAGATTGCATTTGCATACGATGAGATGTTTTGCGAGCCATCTTGCCCCTTCCTTGCACAAGGGAGCATTCGAGAGATGAAAACGAAAGCGAACGTCTGCTAAACGTCGGGTATTTTCGGGCTAACGCCAGCTTAAAGCAGAAGCAGCAGCAACAGTGGAAACGAATGGGAGCAGACTTTTTTTTTCTTTCATTTCTTCTTCTTCTTTCTCCCCGAGTTAGTTGAATGCCATTGGTATTGCAGCTCTCTCTTTCGGCCGATCGGCCTAGTCTTTCGATTTCGGTTGGGGTTCAACTGAGGTTACGCGAAACAATAAAATTAAGACAAAGACGGATAAATCGAGAAAGGGGCGCAGGAATCTGGAGAAGGAATTCTGTGAATCGATCTGATTGGTTAATTAGTGGTTGCGTTGTTTTGCTAACTATTGCAAAAAAAAAAGTAATTAAACTGACGAGCGTTTTTTCGAGCAGACATGTGTAAATCTTTTTGTGTGTCCCAGTGGAATATGTTCCGATCTTCTTATAACAGAAAAAATGTCTACGATGTACTTTTCAGAAAATTAGTTCCTTATGCATATATGAAAGCAAATGTTTATTTTTACTTTCATACAACCTAAGTCTTTTCATATAACCTGAGCGTCATTTTATTGTGCATTATCAATTAAATGACGGTCATTGGATTGTTTTACCTCTGAGCGGCACTTTTTTGCACACCATGGGCTAAATGGCCAGGTCACATGGACCCCGAAGGCTCAGAGAAGGTTGGGGGAGGGGACCCCACTGGAACAGCTGTTGGGAGACAGATGGTAGCCTCCCGTCAAGGCCATCCAGCGTGTTATTTAACGTGCACAGGGTATGGCTCTCCCGCACACGGGGCCACGGCTTAACGTCCCATCCGACGGACGGCGGTCTTTCCAAGCCCATCGGTGTCCTCTACTGACCGTGGCAGGGCGGGGAATTTTGCGGGGATAAATCTCAACGCTGACCCAGCTGGGACTCGAACTGGGAACTACAGATTACGAGCCTGGCGCGCTACCGACTGAGCCACCCCCGCCCCCAAAATGACGGTCACAAGGATCTTAAGGACTCAGAGAAGGTCTGAGAAAGTTATTCACTGGACATCATCCTCAACCTTCTGCAAGCCCTTGAGACAGATGTAAACCTTCTGTCAAGAATATCCAATGTGTCCCATAACGTGCAATGGATATAGCTTTCATGCACACAGGGTCACGTCTTAACGTCCCACCCGACGAACGGAGATCTTTTCAAGCTCTTAGGTGCCCCCTTTCTCACCAGGGGAAGAACGTGGTTAGATAAAATAAATCTAAATTGTGACACAGCTGGGAATCGAACCTAGGAACACTAGATTATGAGCCTGGCACACTATCGACTGAGCCAACGCCCAAACACACATAATCAAACTTGCCCTAAAAGATTAAACCATAATGCAGATATTGGTGCGGGAGGAAACTTTACTTAAAAGTGATGAAAAATAAATAAAGGTATCAAGTTCTATTTATCATTAATAAGGCTTAGACCTCAGAATTTGACTTCATCTTCAGCCTGCTAGCTTCGAAACGAGCTACACTTAGCCAAAGAGAAACTAATATCCAAATTCATGACTACATCATAACTTAAGGTGACAGCTTGGGAAGAACGCATAGTTTCGTCCACATATTGGAAATCATCATCAGGCTCAACGCAACAGCTGTAACATCCGAAACTGTAATAACTTGTAATATTAGAGAGCAACGGATGCTTGAGGAGAGGCGAAGAGAAAAGAGTATTAAAGGCAGCTGTCTGGCTTACAGGAGTAGCTCCCAAAGTTTCAGTCTTAAACACCTTTGAAACATTTTTCTTTTGTTCTCTTAATTTATTTATAACTTTTAAGAACAAATGGATGAAAGAATAATCACTAAATTTGGTTATTTTTTACTATTAAATTTTATGCCAGTAATAAAAAGAGCCGTCCCGTGGCCGAGTGGTTAGCGCGCTTGGCTACTGGTCTACGGGACCTGGGTTCGAGCCCCGGGTAAGGCATGGATGTTCGTGTTGTTTTTCTGCTGAGGTCCTGCCATCCTCTCAGATCTTCTACTGTGGCATATAAACTGACGGGCTCCTGTCAGACCTATGTGGCAAGCAGCTGCTTGAGGTGGTATTTATTTTTATTATTTTATTAATAAAAAGAAGAGATAGCTATCAAGAGTTTGAATTGATTTTTATGACTCATGCATTTTGTTTTATTGAAATTTAGATTTAGGCCTATTTGCACCGTAAATTTGGCGACATCAAATGATGAGATTAACATTACAGCAAACCTTACTAGTGTGACAAGTTAGCTCAGTTGACTAGCATATCGCTTCTCCTCGTAGAAGATAGGTTAAGCGGAAGAGCAGTGAGGCTGTCTGATTATTATACCAGGAAGAATAAAACGCGTCGATCTTTTTCTCAACCAAATCAAAATTGATTTTAATTATGGTTTCACGCATCTGGCCTTTAACTTCTGATAAAGGTTTATTCGTATTTGAGTCATGAAGACTTATGGTCGATATCACAACTATTCCCAAAGAGGGTTTTCGCTGTTTCACGTCTAATACCCATTTTTCTACTCTGAGTGAGACGAGGGTTTGCACGGTCGGTAATGCTCCAGGCTCGTCATTGTTCGAGTCGCACCTAGACCAGCGTTCAGATTTATCTCCACCAACCCCTACCCCACCTTGTTCTCGGTGTGAAAACTTACCGATGCGCTTAGAAAGACCGCCATTCTCCGGATGAGATGTTCAATCGCGCATCCGTGAAGCAAGAGAACCATAGCTGCGCACATTAATAGATACGTTGGATGGACTTGACAGGAGACTTACACCTGCCTCTTAACAGTTTTCCCGTGGATCTCCTTCCTCTAACGAATTCTGAGTCTTAAGTCTTTACAATCTGGCCATTTAGTCCATTGTGTGCATTAAAGTGCCGCTCAGAGGTAAAACAATTCACCATCAGAATTTCAAAAATTTTAATCTTCAATGAGTTGGGTTATTTTACTTATGAGCCGCACTTATTTTGCACACAATGGACTAAATGGCCAGTCACAAGGACCTCGAGGGCTCAGGTTGAGGGGAGGGACCCACTGGAGGTTGAGGGGAGGGACCCGCTGTTGGGAGACGATGGTATCCTCTCGTCAAGGCCATCCAGCGTGTTCTTTAACGTGCATAGGTACAGTTCTCCTGCATAAGAGGCCATGGCTTAGCGTCCCATCCGACGGACGGCGGCCTTTTCAAGCCCATCGGTGTCCCCTACTGATCGCGGGCAGGAATTTTGCGGAGATAAATCTCAACGCTGACCCAGCTGGAACTCGAATCTGGGAACTACAGATTACGAGACTGTAATCTTCAATGACTCATCAGTTAATATCAAATATTGCCGCCATCTTTCTAACATTTCTATAAGATACTCTCTATGTTTTTACTCGTTTAATTAGAGTCCCTATTTTCTAAAATGTTTCGTACAGATTTTTTAAAAAAATAGAAGATTTGCCTTTGAAAATCCTTCTCAAATGTCGGACTCAGCAAATAAAGTCCAGAATTATAGAACTGACGTAGGGAAAGGAACCTTAAGTAGTTTCTTAAAGCTTCAAATATTTTAGCAATTCCTTCGACATCACCTTTTGGTTTCTGAAATGGCTTTATCTTATTCAAATTGTATCCCCCGACATCATTCGATCTATCGTTTGCTGCGAACACTCCATTGCATCATGGACAAGATTGCACTGGACAGATTAAACCGTTTGGTAAACTGTATCATAAAAATAATACACTGATGTTCAAAAGTTGAAATTCTAAATTATCGTTATAAATCAAGCTATCATCGAAGCTCAGTTACTTCTTAAATAATCTTTATAAGGAAAAATGAGATTGGTGATAAATTTAAATTCTCCTATGATATATCATTTTTAACAATATTCGTTCGGTATTTAAAGAGAGAGCTTTAATCTTCAATAAGATAATACAGTACAATATTCCAGATTGCAATAAAAACACAACAGAATAATTAATGGAAAAGAAAAATAAACTGAAATTTTGGTCCTAATTCAGGTTAAAAAAGATACACATAGTTATGAAATATGCATATTTAACATCAGCAAGGCCAGTTATAAAAAACATTGCCTCAGAAGTTGATTAAAATTTAAATGTTTGAAGTAATACTACTCTTTAATGGAAATAGTATATATTTTAGAAATCTGTCTAATTCTTTCAGCTGCATCAATTTTGCATTAATTTCGTAAGATTCATTCCTGCTTTTAAATGTTCCAGATTCCACAACGCTTTAAATACCTAACCAATATTGTTGGAAATCGTGATTTAGATAGATTTGATCGATGTCTTTATCTCCTGTCACATTTTTTCCGTAAAATGATCATTTTAGAAGTTATAGAGCTTCGAAATCAGCTTCCCGTTAATGTAACACGAAGTCGTAATATAATTTTTAGCCACCAGGGTATTATTTTCTCTATGTTCAATAACCATCTAAGAAATCATTTCACACCAAGAAATCTGAACTCATCGTGATGGCGGCAACATGACGAAACAAGAACAAGAAGATTTTAAATATTTGTTTATATTATATATTTCTGTAAGATTTCTTTTTTCGCAATTTTCCTCCCATCTTCACTGCATCTGATGATCAATCCCATCCTTCAGCGAGAGTCCGGAACTCTAATTTATGATGTACACAAGAAGAGCAATGCAGTGCAGAAACAAGTCGAAGGAGTGTTGGCATTTCTCTTCAAGTGGAGAAATTCCAGCAACAGGGAATGTTGTTTGTCAGTCGCCGACTAGCTGTACAGGGTCCCTAATGTATAGAACTGGAGGAGGGCCTAAGTCAACATCACCAGAAATAACCTCCTGCCTTCGTTCTTCGCTTGCTGCTTGTGTGAAAGTGTAGGTGCGGATGTGTCTGAGGTACGGGCGAATGTGTGGGACGTCCATGTGGTAGAGACGGAAACATTTTGGATACAGTCGAGAGTCAACCTCGAAGGGTGAACTACAGCAGCTCAGATATTTGTTTGGGAAATGGTTGGATATTTACCTCCCTCGGCTGGCTCATCTCCAAAATCGGCGGAAGAAATGACATCGCTTCCAAAATGGCGCCTTTCCACCTATAGGAATATTACGGATTCGTTGTGCTATTGTGGGTTTCATTCTTTTGGGATCTCTTTGGGATGGAGACTTGTTCGTTTCTTCCGCGATGTTTTCGTGAGAAAGAGGACATCGATGGGCATGAAAAAGCCACCATCTGTCAGATGAGAGGTTAAGTTGCTGCGCCATCTGTAAGAGAACCATCCGTGAGCACATGAACTAAACCGCTGTATAGTTTTGACGGTGAGTTCTGTCTGTACCCTAACACCTCTCCCGTAAATCCATTTTATCTCCTTAGATGTGGGATCTTTCTAACTTAGCCACTAGGCCTATTGTGTGCACAAAAGAACCACTGAGGAGTAAACAAATTAATCCAATCCAAGAGGGAATAGTTTAACGGCCCTCTTCTTAGAAATGTAATTTTTTCCAAACAGCTAACATGATAAGAAGTTTAACAATATCCTGTGAGTGTATTATGTGCTATTAAAACAGACCTATGAAGCAGAACTTTCAGCAAACTTTAAAAATATAAAAAAATACACCTTTTCTAGAATTCGAATCCTGATACCTTTATCTTGCAAGCACAGACTTTAACTGTTTGCCAGTGGATAAATGCATGTCAGTGGCAACTAGCAAAGCAACTAGGAAACCATTGCGGCTGCAAAGATGACACTTCGACGGTGTTCATATCAATCATCTTCCAATTAACCAAACATAAACTCCAATCTTCGAAACAACTGTGCAGTCTCCCAATTGCTTTCCTATTGTCAATCGCCCTACGACATTAACTATATGTATAGGAATTCTCACAGAGATTTATCAGCTCAAAACCTGTCCATTGTACCTGTAGGCATTGTAACTGATTGTTTCTAATAGAATTTATGTGAATGTCTCAGTTAATAACCTGGGCAAGTTACGTTTTCCAACTCTTAGATTTGTGTCCTTCTTGAGATTAAGGAAAAGTCTTTTCTTCATCGATTTCAAATTATTGATCAGAATAAAAGTAGATGGCACCTTGCTCTTAGATGAAGCTATTCTCTACCATAGACGGGTGTTGACTCATGCGAAAGGTGCCAGGCTGCAGTTCTCAAGTTCGAGTCTCAATTGCGCCAGCGTTGAGATTTATCGTCGTTAATCCCCACACTGCTCTCGGTGAGAGCGACGATAGCGATTGACTGCGAAAAACCTCCGTTCGTGAGATGGGACGTTAAGCTCTGTGTGCAGGAGAGTCATACGCTGTGAACGTAAAGAAAACGCTGTTTGGACGTGGCGAAAAGGGGGCGGGGGTGGCTCAGTCGGTAGCGCGCCAGGCTCGTAATCTGTAGTTCCCAGGTTCGAGTCCCAGCTGGTCAGCGCTGAGGTTTATCTCCGCAAAATTCCCCGCCCTGCCCACAGTTAGTAGGGGACACCGATGGGGTTGGAAAGGCCACCGTCCGTCGGATGGGACGTCAAGCCGTGGCCCCGTGTGCGGGAGAGCCATACCCTGTGTACGTTAAAGAACACGCTGGATGGCCTTGACGGCAGGCTACCATCTGTCTCCCAACAGCTGTTCCAGTGGGTCCCCTCCCCCAACCTTCTCTGAGTTTTCGGGGTCAATGTGACCTGGCCATTTAGCCCATGGTGTGCAAAAAAGTGCCGCTCAAAGTGCCTCTCAACCCAATCTGACGAAAAGCTTCCATCTGTCACCTAAGCGCTGCCCAGTGAGTTTTCTTCCACCAACTTCTTTGAGCCCTTGGCCTCCTTGTGTCCTGGCCATTTTAGTCTATTGTGTGTAAATAATGTGTCACTCAGAGTTAAAACAATTCAACCCAACCCTTTTACCATTGCTTTTTTTCCTCACCCATTGCCAGAATAGTGGAAGACGTGTATTTCACACGAGAAATTCAGTCCCAAACCCAGCAGTTGGAAGTCCAATAATGCAACTCTTAGGCCACCCTCAAACCAACAATGAATCATTCGCTGAAATCGAAAATTTTTCATAAAACTCGTGAATCAAGGGGAAAACCGAACTCGATTTGGAATGCAATAGAGGAGGCTGATAACATTTAGTAGCAGAGCTTTCTTTTCAAGAACATGGGGACCAGCAGGCTGTCGACACATAAAACTCTTCTCCACTTATTAAATCGCGTGTCTTGTTTTACGAGTTCTTGAGAACGAAGGCAAGAGAGCGTCTTAAGAGAGGCACCTCGGGTGCACTCTTTCTGCATACACGCTTCCGAAGAAAACTCTTGCTAACTCCATCGGAATAGTGGCATCATGCTTATTAGTATGACTTCTTCTTGAAGGGTAGCAGTCTGTCCAAAACGAAATGAAAATCGGACGTCGTCGTATCAATAAACGGCGCTGTCTGGAGATGAGTAACCGAAAGAGACGTAAGCGCCAGTAAAGTAAGTCGCTACAAAATTAAGTCACGATAATATAATCAGAGCGGGAAAGGCATTTCCAAGAGCCATACTGGAGTTGCTCTGCGCCCAGATGCTGTTAAGTTTATGAGGGGGGTAAATAGCCTGGTATGACGTCACCCGTCGCCATGGTGACCGCTAATTATGTCCAGTCCCATGGCTGCAGTTAAGAGGCGGCCAATGTCTGTCGCCAGGCAACAGGGCGTGCCAAGCATTGCCACCTTCTGTGCTGGCGCTGCTCTTGGCCAAGAGCCACCACCATGGAGCCACAAATTCAACTGTCAGCTTTCTTTGAGTCGTTGGTTTTCACTCTGTTATTGTTCCATCTGGAAGCCTCAAAATGTGAGAGGATAGATTATTACTCTTTAGTGTCATGAACTTCGTTCCTTACTGGTAATTTTGTACTGACTTCGTCCCCTTTTCTAAAGAGATATTTGATTTTATTCTTCGGAAAGGTCTACTTTTATCTCCGGCTAATTAGGCGTCGTTAGAGATTCCAGGATTCGTGTCATGTAGACTCGAGATTTATTTGTTTACGTTTTATGTTCCTTTTTTTGTCTTTATCGTCTGTTTCGCGATGTCGGCTGACGATGGGCTAGAAATACGTCTCTGCATTTCTGCGAATAAAATTGGGAACATCTATAAACCTAATTTAAAATAATTGAAATGAGTTTCTCGTGTAACAGCTGTATGCCGTAGATGCCACACAGAATCACAGAGCAAACGAGACATTACCTTAAGTCACTTTGGAAAATGCCCTTCAAGATGACGGAGTACTGTACAGTCGCTCAAAAAAGTATCGGAACACTATGGTTGATTACAGAATTCAGAAAAAATATCTGGCAACGATTTTTTTAGAAATTAGTGATCTGGCAACCTTCGTGTCACGTGGTAACACTAAGGTTGTCACGTGACACGAAGGTTGCCAGATCACTAATTTCTAAAAAAATCGTTGCCAGATATTTTTTCTGAATTCTGTAATCAACCATAGTGTTCGGATACTTTTTTGAGCGACTGTACTATAAATTCAAACTTTTGCAACAGTGCCATTCATTTTCAGATGAAGCACTTTCCCAACCTTAAAGTTTTTATTTTCTCCCCGTCATCTCTCTTGCTCCTTGAGGGAATTTTTTTTATTCCAGATTGTACTTGGTATAATAAAAAATAAAACTGATGCTTCGCTATACTTTTTTTCCAGTTTTCCCAGTTTACCCATAAATGTTAGGGACAAATGGAAGCTTCCCGTCATGTCATCCAGGGTGTTTAAAGTGTACAGGATAGGACTCTCCTGTACAAGGGACCATGGGTTAACATCCCATCCGACGAACGGCGGCCTTTTCAAACTCATCAGTTTTCCCTACTGACAAGGGCAGGAGGGTGGGGAGTTACGGAAGATAAATCTCAAATCTTTCACAGATGAGATTCGAACATGGGAACTGCAGATAACGACCCTGACTCGCTACCAACAGAGCCACCCGTCCTCAGGACAAGAACAAAAAGAACTCTGAGCTGGACAACGAAGGGGACTGTAGGAGACAAGTAGAAGCTTTGCATTAAGTCATCTAGTGTACTCTTTTACTTGTACCATCACGTCATCTAGTGTACTCTTTTACTTGTACTATCAAGTCATCTAGTGTACTCTTTTACTTGTACAATCGGGGCGGGGGTGGCTCAGTCGGTAGCGCGCCAGGCTCGTAATCTGTAGTTCCCAGGTTCGAGTCCCAGCTGGGTCAGCATTGAGATTTATCTCCGCAAAATCCCCCGCCTTGCCCACGGTCAGTAGGGGACACCGATGGGCTTGGAAAGGCCGCCGTCCGTCGGATGGGACGTTAAGCCGTGGCCCGTGTGCGGGAGAGCCATACCCTGTGCACGTTAAAGAACACGCTGGATGGCCTAGACGGGAGGCTACCTATCTGTCTCCCAACAGTTGTTCCAGTGGATCCCCTCCCCCAACCTTCTCTGAGCCTTCGGGGTCCATGTGACCTGGCCATTTAGCCCATGGTGTGCAAAAAAGTGCCGCTCAGAGGTAAAACAACCCAACCCAACTTGTACAATCATGCCATCTAGTGTACTCTTGTACTTGTACCATCAAGTCATCTAGTGTACTCTTTTACTTGTACTATCAAGTCATCTAGTGTACTCTTTTACTTGTACAATCATGCCATCTAGTGTACTCTTGTACTTGTACCATCAAGCCATCTAGTGTACTCTTTTACTCGTACCATCAAGTCATCTAATGTACTCTTTTACTTATACAAAGCATGGCTTTTCTGTGTGAGGCTACGCTTCATAGGCAGCATTTCTAAGCTCATCTGTGTGCCCCTTTCTCATCGAGGATAGAAGGGGAGGAATTATCGTAGATGATCTCAACGCAAGCACTGCAGGGATGCGAACCTAATCAGGTTAAGAGCCTGGTATGCAATCAATTGAGCCAACCCGTCCCACAGCGATGACATGATTGCTGTTTCAGTTATCGTGTCCTTGTAATTGACAAAAACTGTATCGTGTACAAATAAATGGCTACTAGATTTCTCTCTAGATTGTCAAAAAACAACAGCTGATTAACACTTTTCTTCAATTCTCTATAAGTCAGTAAAGACGCGAAAGTAAGAAAGCCCGAATATGACAGATGACTTAAGGATTTGAAAGCATCCGCCTTCTTTCCAAAGGCTGTTTCATTCGAATTGAAAAGAGAATAATTTAATTCGGATTGTTTAAACTATCCGAATTTAATTCTTCTTGATGGATTAACTTAGATTTGAAGTTAATTCGTGACAGCAACTTAAGCCTAACGGCATTATCTCACGGCTCATTATATTAGGAATTAATTTAATAGGTCAAAGGGCGATCATCTCGATCTGTTTTAAGAATATAGTGATGGGATTCTCAGAGGATTAAGCTGGATTAGTGTTTAATTTGTTGAAAGATTGATTGTATCAGGAAAATATTTGTTAAAGAGAAAGACTGTAATCTTGACGGGGTTGTACTGAAGATTTGCGATATTTTGATGCAATTTTCCCGGGCACTGTTTTCCACTCCCCCGTCCCCACCCCCTCATGTTATCACGAATGAAATATAAATAAATGATTAAATAAATGAAAGCATCGATCTTGTACAGTCGCTCAAAAAAGTATCCGAACACTATGGTTGATTACAGAATTCAGAAAAAATATCTGGCAACGATTTTTTTAGAATTTAGTGATCTGGCAACCTTCGTGTCACGTGACACGAAGGTTGCCAGATCACTAATTTCTAAAAAAATCGTTGCCAGATATTTTTTCTGAATTCTGTAATCAACCATAGTGTTCGGATATTTTTTTGAGCGACTATAGGTGCTCATATTATTTTGATACTAGATCGTGTGGGCTCACTCACGGAAATATTGAGCGTGTGCAGTTACCGTTCACAGCAAACTGGAGCGTGTGCAGTAACTGCACACGCTCCATTTTGCTGTGAACGGTAACTGGAGCGTGTACAGTTGCTGTACACGCTCCAGATATTTTTTCTGAATTCTGTAATTAACCATAGTGTTCGGATACTTTTTTGAGCGACTGTACCACTTTTTTTAATATAATATCGTCGTTACTAATTCGAAATTTTTTCACAAGTAATATGTTCATTTTATTAAAATAATGTGAGGTATCAGTAACAAAAGAAATCCTCCTTTTCCTCGCGGCCCCTCCCCTCATAATACTAAGTGATCAAAATTAGTAAACAAGTGAGGGTTTGTCCGTTTTAAATTCATCGACTTGTGGTATTCGAAATTTCTGTATTCGTGACGTTGATAATTTTCGAACTGCAGTTAAAATGGAACAAAATTGCAATTAGAATTTGTGATGATCTCAGGAGATTGTAAACGAAAAATATCAAAATACTATCAAGAGTTCTTAGTAACACAATAAAGTATCCAAATGGAGAGTTAAATATCCCCCTTGGAGAAATTGTAATTTTAAGAAAACAGTTGGATATAAGCAAATTTAACAAATTTAACAAAATTTGTATATATCCAACATATTACTTTCATACATATATCAGTTTGATTTAGATATTATTCTTTAATAAAGTTCTTAAAGTATTTCTTTATTTTTCCATTATATCATACAAATTCTATCAAACTTTTGCATTATCCTTAATGTTTATTATATGTCGGATATCTGATTATACACCTCGGAAGCTGTTTTAAAATAAATTGCAGGATAAAATGTCGTAAACTGTGATCAAAACAAGTATGAGCAGAAAAACTAATAGGCGCTTATGTTCGCAGTTAGACCTGCGTTAAATTCGTTGCTTTGGAATTGCGTTAAATGTAATTAGAATTGTCTTAAATTCTTCTTCCACAATTACGTGCATTCGGTAATGGCATACGAGATTCTTCTTAACTTTTGCGAAATTCGTCCTAGCTTACGCTAATTTAGCGAGAAAGGAAATAAATAACAAACAAATTAATGATTCGTGTTGTTCTCGCGCCAATCCATAAATGATAATCGGACGAGGGAGTAAGAGTTTAAAGAGTTAAAAAAAAGGGAGCGAAAAGGTTCACTTTCTAACGTTGTTTCTTCGGCTTAAGCAGTTTTGGCACTCAACACAGAGAGAGCAGATTGGAGACGTGACCGCCTGATCGTGGAGGGCAGCCATTACCTAGATTGCATCTGCTCGCCAGATCCTGATGCTGAGAGAAGCAAAATTTCCCTGGTAATGGGCGCGTGCGCCTTTAAAGCCATATTCATCACTTTAACGTCAGGTGGCGCACTGTTTACAATGTTACCTTCTCTTGTAACGTTGTTTCTGTGGCGACTTCCTTTACTGGCAACTAACTCTGCTCTCACCCGGCAATTTGGCTCTGCTCTTTCCCTCGTGCCGACTGCGTAATTGTACGTCGTCTTCATTCGTCACTCGTTGACTGTTTACGACTTTGCATCACCGGCCTGTTACTTGGAGCTTCTGTCCCATCAATGGTATTTCGGAGAGTTGCTGCACTAAATTCTGGAGAAGCAATATTTACAAAGAAGATGATGATGTTTCTCCCACGCGGAAAAATATTTTGCGGCTGAAGAGGAGAGAGAGCAGAGAAAACGGTAGCAAAAATCACGCACACGAAAAAAACACGCATGTCGTTAAATCAAAATCTCGAGATTTACAACGGACTCTTGCGCGTGTTGCCATGTAAATAAATATTTAACACTGTTCAAGCTGAGATTTTTCGAAGAGGTTCATTGAAAAGGTCATTGAAGTTTGCTTTTGGAGATTGGTCTTCTATAATTTATGCGCAGTTTACTACAGCAGCGGATGATGCGTTTTCGAAAGCCTATAGATGAAGCCACATGGGTTTAGATGGACAAACTATTCTTGGCGGCTGCTATACTTGGGATCGTGATTTTGTGTAATATTCTTTGTTCAATGAGCTATTAGTACTCTCATTGGAATGAAGTGCTTTAGAAATATGAGGTGATTCAAAAATTTATGGAGAAAATACAGGAATTGAAATTTCGTATGAAAATAATGTAAAAATACAACAGAAACAAGATTAATATCCACGAAACTGCTCTTTTTTAAAACTTCTAACGACAGAATATTTATATGGAATATTTCCCTGTTTATTTTAAGGTATTCAGTTAAAACGTTAGAGTCAGATAATTTTGTTATTGATCTTTTTTATTGTTATTGACCTTAAAAGAAAAATAACCTCTTTTTTAAAAAATGTTATTTGGAAATAAATCCACAGAAAATATTCGGCATAAGTTGCCCAATGTACTCTTTCATTTAACTATAGACTTGCACATTTGTCTAGCGTCGAGTGCCTTTTTTAATCAGAGAGTTCAACAACAAATATTTTCAAAGAGCGCACGTTTTGTCTTTATCATCTGCCAAAGCTGAAATAAAGCTTAATTATAAGGTTTTCAGCTCCATTTCAATTCGCTGTCATCTTAATAGCTTTAACAAGTCCGTAGATGCGGCGCCGTAGTGACTTCAGGAGGTTTCCACTTAAAATCTCTGTTTAGAAAAATGAGCGTTTCGTGAGTTATTGTCTGCTGATATCAAGATGTGATCCTCGCTTTTTCAGTGATGTGGGCTTTATCAGAATTACAATTCTCTGTGGCAAGCAACTGCTTGAGGGGGTATTTATTTTATTTTATATCTATTGCGACAGTTCGCAGCGCAGGCTATAGGATTTTGATTCGTTATTTATCCATTTATATCAAATCGCCTTTTTTACTTACACTCTTATGGTATGAAGTTGTATGGGGGCGGGGATGGCTCAATCGGTCAGTCCCAAAGATGTCTAAGTTGAGATCATTTCAATTAACCCTCACTCTGTCCTGGTGTGATTTAAACTTGTCCTTTTTCAAAGAGGAGAGCGTTAGATTAACCTTG
This sequence comes from Ryuthela nishihirai, assembly GCA_038380435.1. Taxonomy (NCBI): domain Eukaryota; kingdom Metazoa; phylum Arthropoda; class Arachnida; order Araneae; family Heptathelidae; genus Ryuthela; species Ryuthela nishihirai. Next base: position 25,011,294 of record JAWZYU010000009.1, on the reverse strand, counting down.
ATACAAGGTTTGTAAAAACCAATGTCTATCTATCAAGAGAGGACCCTTGGCTACGCAGTTACGAGAAGACTCTCGACCTGTCCTAGATATTGCTATCAAGTGACGTCAATGGTAAGAGACAGGCGTTATCGCACTTGTTACAGTCGAGTAAGGAGTGTCATGCCAACATGGACTGATTGGATCCTACGGCATCAAAAGACGGCAAAGTATGTCGGGCTTTTTAAACTTCCGTTTCACATCTTGGTAGCGACCAGTTGTTATGCTTATCTGACCCACATACAACACCACAATGCACTATGTTTGATTACAGAATTCAGAAAAAATATCTGGCAACGATTTTTTTTTAGAAATTAGCGATCTGGCAACCTTCGTGTCACGTGATTACAGAATTCAGGAAAAATATCTGGAGCGTGTACAGCAACTGTACACGCTCCAGTTACCGTTCACAGCAAACTGGAGCGTGTGCAGTCACTGCACACGATCCAGTTTGCTGTGAACGGTAACTGCACACGCTCAATATTTCCGTGAGTGAGCCCACACGATCTAGTATCAAAATAATATGACCACCTACAGTCGCTCAAAAAAGTATCCGAACACTATGGTTGATACAGAATTCAGAAAAAATATCTGGCAACGATTTTTTTCAGAATTTAGTGATCTGGCAACCTTCGTGTACACGAAGGTTGCCAGATCACTAAATTGTTGCCAGATATTTTTTCTGAATTCTGTAATCAACCATTGAGAGGTGTTCGAATATTTTTTTGAGCGACTGTACAGGTGCTCATCTAATGTAATAAAAGTGGTTGTGCCTGGACTGAATAAATTTCAAAAGTGCAAAAGTGATTCTTACAATTTGCCAAATTTTTGAACCTGAAGACTTTTGGGGAACAAGTCATGTTAATCATGAAATGCTGCAAAGCATCGCATATTCTAAGAAACTGAAATCGAGCTGTTTAATAAAACTGATTTTTTTTCAGATAATCAAATTTCGTTTTAAGAAGGTATGCGGAATAAAAAAGAACAGCTGTAATATGCTGCATTTGTTTAAAATATCTACTGTACAGCTGTGTATAAATAAATAAAATAAATAATAAATACCCCCTCAAGCAGCTACTTGCCACAGAGGTCTGACAGGAGCTTGTCAGTTTATATGCCAGAGTAGAAGGTCTGTGGTGTATAGATATTCATTATACCTTCTGCTGAATCAACAAATTGAAAAAAAAATCAGATCCACACATCAAAATATCGGATCTTTGATTGTATATGTATAATATATTGTTTAATATTGAATTTGGGACTGAGGAGACTTACGAATAATCATTGAGGATTCATCATGCTTTCGGACGGACAATCGATTTTCAGATAATCGATATTTTAGATAACCGGTTTTCGGATAATTGATATTTTGGAAAAGTGGTTTTTAGATCATCTGTAATATCCACTGTAGTTTATTCGAGAAGCTTATGGTCATCAAAATTTGGATTCTAAGGCAAAAAATCCAATCACGTCCCTAAAATAAAAGGTTCCCGTTTAAAAGATAGGTGTCGATGAATCTTAATTAAATCGATCTCGAACAATATATTTATGCATCAGATCCACGGGTATGAAAAACAGCAACAAGCAGCAACAACTCCTTTCACTTCATAAAAGAGGAGGAGCAGGGAAAGAGGGAGAGCTGCATCAGAGAGCATAACTATGTCAAGCAGCAACAACTCCTTTCACTTCATAAAAGAGGAGGAGCAGGGAAGGAGCATTAGAGAGGTGCATCAGAGAGCATAACTATGCCAAGCAGCCCTGTTCACCTTGCGCGTAATGCTATGTTACCATTTACTGTACGATTTCCAAAATCGGAATGATGACAAGAGCCGCTCGAGATGACAACCTATAAAGCTAAAGCCTGGGAAAATCGTTATGAAAGAGCGAACAGCAACAGAAAGACGTCACGCTTCGGTGCGCCCTCGTCTCATCCCCTCTCGTCGGCTGCCTTTTGTTCCACTTCTCAAGCAACAGCTCCCAAAATAATGCCGTCGCCACTTACCCTTAACCGTCCCCCAGCTCTTCCCCCCCCCCCAATGTCTTCCGACCACCCCTCTCCGTTTTCCCTGTCTGGAAAACCCTTCATCCCCGACCGGCCAGCCAGTCAAGGACGAGTTGTCACGTGACGCATGACGCCACCTCGCCAGTCACGCCACGGGGTGTGTTGGCATTCGTCTAAAACTCCAAAGCCGCCAATCGCGTTTACAATAAAAAAGTAACAAGTTTCTACTGACTTACAGCCCGTGCTAATACCGATAAGAGCGAAAGGCAGTCTATGGTTCCTTCCTCCCTCCCCTTGGAATATTATCTCCTCATCCGGCTTTTTCTGCTTTGAAATCTTCACTCCCCCTTTCCTCTTACCTCTTCGGAATCTCTTTTACTCTTGTCGTCTTGGTGTTTATGTTGGTGTGGATTCGAGATTCGTGTTATCTATGGCTGTCGCATTTATCTACAGGCAATAGATGATGTTGAATTTCAAACTAACGATGAAAGCCAAAGAAATCTTTCAATGATATGGCTAAAACGTTAAAAAAAGAATTTATTATTGTTTAATGCGTATTTTTACAAGCGTATTGTGAAGTCTTCTGAGATCAGTTTGGTGAAGATAAAGCTGACATCTTCGCTTTTAAATATGGATTATTAAATATATAGCTGACATCGTGCCATTTGATATGGGTTGGGTTGTTTTACCTCTGAGCGGCACTTTTTTGCACACCATGGGCTAAATGGCCAGGTCACAAGGACCCCGAAGGCTCAGAGAAGGTTGGGGGAGGGGACCCATTGGAACAGCTGTTGGGAGACAGATGGTAGCCTCCCATCAAGGCCATCCAGCATGTTCTTTAACGTGCACAGGGTCCACGGCTTAACGTCCCATCCGACGGACGGCGGCCTTTCCAAGCCCATCGGTGCCCCCTACTAACCGTGGGCGGGGCGGGGAATTTTGCGGAGTTAAATCTCAACGCTAATCCAGCTGGAAATCGAACCTGGGAACTACAGATTACGAGCCTGGCGCGCTACCGACTGAGCCCCCCCCCCCCCCCGCCCCCCATTTGATATGATTCATGTTGCTCTGTGACATGCAAATATCTCTCTAAGTAAAGTGTGAAATTCGTTAAAGATCGAAACAGAAACGTAAAAGTAAATCTTTGTCAAAGAAAGACTTCTGCGTTCTTTCTGAACTAAATGAAACAAAGGGTTTCTTCATCCATAGTAAATACACAGGTTACCTGTAGAAACAGACTTCAACAATACTTAAAAACATCTGAAAAAAATTTTATCGCTGACGCGGCGGGAATCGAACCCGCAACTCTCCAGATACATGTCAGAGCGCTTTTTCTTGTCCAGATTCTTTGTCACTTGAAAGTGAATTAATAAACGCAAAGTCAAGCAAAAGAAGACAGAAAAGTCTTAGAAAAAAAGTATCTTCTCTTAAAATGAAAAAATATTAAAACTAAAAGAGCGATAAAAGATAGTACATCTTGTAATAAATGTTATAACTAAATCGAAAATAGGATTAACAAACAGAGCATTTATGAGAATGATATATATATAATAATATTACAAAAAGCCAAATTTCTATGATAACGAAACCAGAGTTTTCAACTCTTTTATATTACCAGTCCTCACTTATTCATGAGAAACATAAGAGCTGTAGTTTGAACTTGCTTCTAATTGTATTACCCATAGTTATTATTCAAAACAATAGGTTGATATATATATAAATGCCTTTAAAATCACTTAATATAATAAATAAACACCGCAGAATTTACTTCTTTTTGTCCAAATGTTATAAGAATGGTTTAAAATGTATAAATATTAAGCTCAGAATCTCAATCAAGAATAGCAGCCATTGGATAAAGGATCATTAACATTGCTCCATGAAAGCAAGTTCTGTGATTTGCCCCCTTTTTTAAAGCATGCGCAGTACGAATACTGTCTTTTGCATTGAGGATATTGCAGCCTGCAACACTTTTAATAGTTAGTCATATTTAATTGGATTGGATTGTTTTGCCTCTGAGCGGCACTTTTTTGCACACCATGGGCTAAATGGCCAGGCCACAAGGACCCCGAAGGCTCAGAGAAGGTTGGGGGAGGGGACCCACTGGAACAGCTGTTGGGAGACAGATGGTAGCCTCCCGTCAAGGCCATCCAGCGTGTTCTTTAACGTGCACAGGGTATGGCTCTCCCGCACACGGGGCCACGGCTTGAAGTCCCATCCGACGGACGGTGGCCTTTCCAAGCCCATCGGTATCCCCTACTGACCGTGGGCAGGGCGGGGAATTTTGCGGAGATAAATCTCAACGCTGACCCAGCTGGGACTCGAACCTGGGAACTACAGATTACGAGCCTGGCGCGCTACCGACTGAGCCACCCCCGCCCCTAGAGTCATATTTAAAGAAACATCTTGGTTACTATTATAGATGCTTCACTAAACATATATAAATAACATGAAAAAAATCCACAAATGCCAGATGTCAGTTACGAAAACAAGTTAATAACTTATTGATATTCTGTTTGTTTGGAAAGACAAAAACGTTTAAACCATTTTCGTTATTAAATATATATTTTTGGGATTATTAAATCGTGAAATAAACTGAGACACTTTTATCAGAAATGGGAATCAATTTTTGTTTAAACTCATTCATCCAGACATTGTAGTGATCAATCCGCACGAAATAGCCTTTCCTAATTTAAAACCTTATTACTTCGTTCATGAGTTCATCAAATGCTTCGTCTTTTTTTCTGATAGTGGCTTTCACAGCATTGCACCATGAACTGCAGGGAAAGCATCATCAATCAAATTGAAGATATTCCTCTGATTAAGATACTAAAGGGATATTTCGAAACAAAACTGCATTAACAATGTATTTTATATCGAATCATGTCAGTTCTTTGAGAATGGCAACGTTTAAGTTTTTTTTTACAGCGCTTTACTTCCTTAGCGAATAAAAAATAAAATATAAATATCAGCAGCAAGAGGTTTGAAGTTTTTGATTCCAGATGTTTACTCAACATCATGGATTTTAATTAGTTGGTAAAATCTTTCAAATAGTGATGAGGACGGTCATCAAGCACCTTTAAAAGCATCTTACATAACAGGAGATGATTTAGTCGTGTCTTCCTCGTGCAGAATTAACACTGTGTTAAAAGCTCGAGGAAAAAGAACAGGCCAAGAATGATTCCGAATTCTGGTGAGGTAAAAGAATGGTTTGGCAAACGGATATCATGTTCATTCTGGCTCTGACAACGAACGTGTGTAGATCATTTTTGGGCTGACAGAAGAGAAAAAAAATTAAATTTATAATATAGAGCAGTTCTACATTATAAATTTAATTTTTTTTTTTCTCTGTGAGCCCGAAAATGATCTACACACGTTCGTTGTCAGAGCCAGAATGAATACGATACCCGTTTGCCAAACCCATTCTTTTACCTCACCAGAAGCAAATATGTCGGAATCATTTTAATTTGCATTGCCCATAACAGTTTGTAACAGAGGAAGATAAGAGAATTTGTGTGGGATGATTAGTTATGGAAGTGGAAGGCAGTGGCTGGCAAGAGGGTCTGGACAACACCTCCTATAATAGACCAATGTACCAAATTATTGATGTCACTTAAGTAATCCTGCTATATAGACAAATCTTATATTTTTTATTCTAATATTATTACTGGTGAACTCTTGTACTAATCTTTATACTAATGTTTATCTATAAATATATTTTATTTAGAAAGAAAATTATGCATATTTGTTGTCAAATATAATAATGTTAATTAATACAAATAAATTTTCTTCTAAATAAAATATATGTATAAACAAACATTAGTATATGCACAGAATCCACCAGTAATAATATTAGAATCAAAAATATAAGAAGCGTCTATATGGTAGGGCTACTTAAGCTGACATCATAAATTTGGTCCTCTGGCTTTCTGTTATAGGAGGTGTTGGTCTAGCAACGATGAGGAAATGAAGAGAGAGGGAGTGAACAGAAGAAAAGTATGCAGCAACTGCTGAGATGGAACGCATCCGGTAAAGAGTGAAGAATGTTGAATGCATGAAATTACAGAATAAATGATGGGAGTGTCTCAGTGGCGTACTCAGAAACTTCCAATGTAAGGATTGATATATTTGAATCTAATGGGATAGGTTATTCAAGTCCTCAAAGGGGGTGGATTTCAAACACCCCCTCACTTGGATATGCCATTAAAGTGTCTAGTGTGAAAAAATTCAAATTAGTAATAGGCTTTGAAGTTAACAACATCACCAGGATTGCGGTGTCAGCTTCAGTGTAACAAATCAGGTAAGTCCGTCGGAAACTTGCAGATTAAGATTTATGTCGCGCATATAGATTTCATTAGTTATTAAAATAGAAAATATTAATTATCTCTCTTTTTGTGTAAAATAATTACTTTAAAGTGTATAAAGTTATGAACGCCATACTAATTCAATCGTCATACTAATCCTCGATTGCGTCCCAACAGGACCAATGTATAATTAATATTTATTGACAAATGCTGCAGCTATTGCTCCAAGATAGTTTTTTTTTTTTTGGGGGGGGGGGTTAAGTTTGGGGAACAAAGTTACAGTCTTGTATCCTTTTAGCACCTATGACTGGCTACATGAAAATTTTATATTCGTTTATGCAAAGCTGACACAAGAGTAATATTTAAGCCACCGAGACTTCATATTCCTCCCCTTGTAACTAAATGTATTCTCATAAATGAGCAATTGCTTTTTATATACAGAAACTTGGGTCTACGCTTAATTTTTCATATTTCGGGTTCTGTATTTTTACATGGTATTACATAGTACAGTATTCGGCATCACTTAGTATTTTGATATTAAGAAGTTTCCGTATGAGTTTGGATTGTGTATTTAACAGTCTTTAATAGGAATGTTATAATTTATACAACGTCGGAAACCATTGTATGCATTAAGGGTTAGTAAGGTTGTGTTTTTCCCCCAAATTGGCGGCAAATGTTCTCCAACTCTACACCTTCCAAATCCTGCAAATTAAACCACTCCACCACTTGGAAGGACACTCACCTCTCTCGTACAAAGGAATTCTGGATGTAGATGTGTGCAATTTCTCCATTGCATCCTTTGTTTATTCATTGATCTTAAATAAAATTTTGATTCGAATAACGTCTAAGGCTGTTTGTGCGCCTTCTTGACAGAATCTTTTCTGTTGCAATTTAAGTTGAATAAACTCCACTCAGTCTTACGTGGGATGCTACAGAGAAATTTTTAAAAATGTGTTTAGGGTAGCTTTCGCTTTTACTACTGAAATATATAGGTGCTTCAGTACTAAAAATTTTAACCAAAGCACATTCACTTTTTTTTAATGGATTTCAAATTTCAGCAGATATTTCCGAGTGATTGAGTCACACTGATATTTAAATATTTTAATTAGGCGTGATTCGACAGTTAAGCGATGAGAACTTTTGAACATTTACAAAAATAATGTCAAGTTGCTCATAGAGAATGAATAAGTTGACTTTAATTATTATTAATAATTCTTTACTATTCTTTACTAAATTAATATCCCTATTTCATAACTCGATTCTTTACTAATACATCAATTCCAAGTTACGAAATTCTTTTAACGCCCACATGCGATTAGCATTGAGATTTATCTCCATAAAACAAACCCCCACCTTAGTTAGTAGCCATCCGTTGGATGGGAAGTAAAGCCTCGGCCCCGCATGTGGGAGAACCACATACCCTGTGCACGATACACTCTGGATGGTTTTAAAGGGAGGCTACCACTGTCTTCTAACAGCCTTCCAGTAGGTCCCCTCCCTCCAACATTCTCTGAGCTCTCGTGGTCCTTGTGACTTGGTCATTTACTTACCTTGTGACTTGGCCCATTGTGTGCAAAAAAAGTGCTGCTCAGAGGTAAATCATTGTAATGATTCACTGAGTTAATCTTTCGCCTGTGGAAAAAATTAACTGAATGAACCGTTAATATGTCGCTCTGTTATATTATAATCTCTTTTTTCTCCATCTTTAACTCTTTTTCTTCTCGGCCGCAAGTGGTCGGCATAATCCCTCAATTTACCACTGGATGAATTAAAGAGATAACTCGTGCAAAAGAAATTCTGCTGTTATAATTCGTATATTTTGCGATTATCAAGAGTCTGTCCCGAAGAAATCAAAAGCGCTTTAAGAAAATCGTATCACTAAAAGAGTGGAATGATGCAGTGTTTAAGATTTTGTTTTGATTCAGCAATTGGTAAACATTTAAAGAGGATTTTTTTTCGCACTGTCTCTATGCTGTAAGTGCTCCTGCAGCAGTGGCTGGGAACTCGGGCTCTTGAGCACCATGGTTCATGAACAGTTGTTTTCAGCTTGACGATGCTGGAGAACTTTAAATAAAAATCGGAAAGTTCCAGAGTGGCAAGCATAATATTAAAATCGCACGCTAATGAGGCCACATTTCGGGCTCTTGTCAATAATATTAAGTACCTATTAGTGGTAAACAGCACTCTGAAATTAATTCTACTATATATCGACGTACTTAAGCTATTCAACTTTTTCAACAAGAAAGCACTCGAAAACTAAGCACCGATCAAGATTAACAGATTCCCATCTAGGTAACTTCATACGAACACCAATGGAAAGATGGCTAAAGATACGAATGCCAAGTTTCGCATTATGTAGTTAGCTATCTTTAGTAATTAATTTCCTTTAATGACTGTAGCCTAATCCTCGTTTTTATTCATTTATTAGATAGCATTTTCTTCACATTTAACAGAATCAACTGGTCATTGTTTCAATAAATATATTTTATTCTTGAAGAGTGCTTGAAGAGGAGCTTCGAAGAGCAGAATCATTCTCACCTCCTAAAAATTCTTCCCAAAATCGACTAAAACTAACAGATTCCTTTTTATCTCCGCAAAATTCCCCGCCCTGCCCACTGTCAGTAGGGGACACCAATGGGCTTAGAAATGCCACCGTCCGTCGGATGGGACGTTAAGCCGTGGCCCCGTATGCGGGAGAGCCATACCCTGTGCACGTTAAAGAATACTTAGGATGGCGTTGACGGGATGCTACCATCTGTCTCCCAACAGCTGTTCCAGTGGGTCTCCTCCCCCAACCTTCTCTGAGCCTTCGGGGTCCTTGTGGCCTGGCCATTTAGCCCATGGTAAAACAACCCAACCCAACAGAATCTTCATATACATATATGCTTCTGATATTCTATTTATTTGAGTAAACGATTTGATGTAGCAATTATTATTCAGCGATTAAATGACGAAAAAAAATTAGATTGGCAACTTTGGCGTTGAATATTTCAGCTTCCATAACTGTTTAAACGTTATGGTTTTGTTTAGCAGTAAAATTTAAATCGATTTCATTTAAATCTTTAACTTAGCTGTAGTCCCATTTGCCCATTCTTTACATTTTAGAAGCCACAGAATTTCGAATATCCCATTCCAATAACAACACACCAAGTAAGTGGTCAAATCCTTTGGGAAACAGAGTGTGTATCTGTCATTCCAGCGACGCAAAAAACCCTTAATAGAACAGATATTCTAAAACAAAGGAAAAAAAAAAATTCTCGGAACACCTTGTGATGAAGAGAAAATTACCCAGAAAGTCTCTCTTTGTTCCATTATCGTGAAACATTCGGAGAATTTTCATCCAAAAAGGAGCTTCGTATTTCTTTCCTCCTCCTACCATTCTTCCCTTCCTGCATTCGTCACAGTCCCATTCTCCATTCATCGGTATGCACCAAAGCCCGGACGCATAAATTCCCACTGCGCCGTTCCGCCCTTCCAGCATAACCCTCATGCACCAAGTATAGCACGAACGTCCATCATTTGGGGTGTTGTTAGCATGATTCTATGAGCCAGATAGAGCTTCATAGTTTCCTCCCATATACAACCGTAACAGGGTGATGGTGGGCTCTTCACCTACTCTGATGAGCTCTTAACGCCGTTCAAAGTGTAGTCTCCAATGTGCGAATGTATGTCCGAGTGTCGGCAACGTACTTTCGACCTAAAGTAATAATGCAAGTTGCTCTACCATTATGAAATATTTCCTCGATGCAAATGGGTCTTGTGCGTGCCCAAGATAACGTGGTGATTTAGGGTTGGCGGCAACGTACGGTGCAACCGGTGCCCCCCACACATACACAAGGGATGCTCTAGCAGCGCCATCTACTGCCAACGACCTGTTGGCACGACCTTGGCCTATCTATTGATCGACGGGCACCTTCTCTCTGCTCTTCGTTCGGTCTGGCTCTTTTTTCTCTTGCGCTTTTGCGGTATGGGAAGAGAAGAAAAAAAAACAGGTTTCTAAATATGGCTCCTCTTGAACGCTGCGTTTTATGTCAACAATAGATACTCTTACTCAGAATGGGGCTTATTTTTGTGTTCTAAACCATTGTTTCCAGCTTTTGCCTAATCATAGAACGGCGCAGATGCTAGTGGTAACGAATCCTTAGTAGCCGTTTTTTAGCATTCACAGAAATTGAAAACTTTATCTTAATTCTTCGCTCGGAGCTTTCACTGAGACGCAAGTTAGCCTCTTATTTAACAATAACCAATTTACCCAGGATTCCAAACCATATATACCTTTTCAGTTTTTGTACTTTGTCTGATGATTTAGTAGATGACTTAGCAACGTATTGGTAAATAGTGTCTTATTTCACATACAACTACTTCTCATCGGGCCCTGCCCGATGAGTTGGGGGGGGGGTTGACTCAGTGGGTAGACTCAGTGGGTAGAGCTCCTCAAGGGGTTGACTCAGTGGGTAGAGCTCCAGGCTCGCAATCTACAGTTCCCAGGTTAGTCTCATCTGAGCCAGCGTCGAGATTTATCTCCGTAAAGCTCCCGCTCTCAGTTAGTAGGGGATACCAATGGGTTTTGAAAGGCTGCCGTTCATCGTACGTAAAGCCATGGCACCGTGTGCGGGAATGCCATACCCTGGCATGTTAAAGAACGCACTGGATAGCCTTGACGGGAAACTACCATCTCTCCTAACAACTGTTCAGTGGTTTCCCATTCTTACAGCCTTCTCGGGGTCCTTGTGACCTGTTCATTTCGCCCATTGTGTGCAAAAAAGTGCCACTCAGGGGTAAAGCAACCCAACAATTTACCATCGAAATCTGATAGATTCACAAAGTCAGATAAAATTTCGGGGATAAAATTTTGATAATAATGAGTCTTCAACGAAAATACAGCAAGAATATATGGGCTCTCCTGGGACTCGAGCCACGGACATAATTTCAAGAATTGTCGCCCCTTCCCTCCAAAAAAAAAATGCGTTTTAACAGTACGCTGCTCTTTACCCTCTCACTGCCACTTTAGAACCGTGGGGGGTCGAGGGGGGGGACTCAGTCGGTAGCGGGCCAGTCTTGTAATCTGCAGTTCCCAGGTGCATGTACATTAAATACGGGAGGCTTCATCTGTCTCCTAACAGTTGTCCAGTGGGTCCCCCTCCCCAACTGTCTCTGAGTCCTTGGGGTCCTTGTCACCTGGCCATTTAGCCCATTGTGTGCAAAAAGCGAGAGGGTTGTTTTACCTCTGAGCGTGCCGCTCAGAGGTAAAACAACCCTCTCGCTTTTTGTGATCTGGCAAAGTCTGAAGTGATCTGGCGCTGAAGTGATCTGGCAACCTTCGTGTCACGTGACACGAAGGTTGCCAGATCACTAATTTCTAAAAAAATCGTTGCCAGATATTTTTTCTGAATTCTGTAATCAACCATAGTGTTCGGATACATTTTTGGGCGACTGTACAACATTAATATGAGAGCTACACAGTTCGTACGTTCCAACACTCCACATGACGTCATGCAGTGCAGGGCGAGGAGAGTATCACGCGCATAGACATACTTTGTTTCTTTAGGCCACACGTTGGCAGGAGCTCCAGGCACATGAGCGGCCAATGGATCTCAGAAGCCGAGTTTCCTGGCTGTCCACGACATCAGACAGTTTGAGAAGCACTGCATTAGACTATTTAAGAGAATCAAGAAATGTATTTTATTTAAGTTGGAAATCAGTATATTTCTTATTCATGAAAAGTTAAAGTAGATCTTCTCAAATACTGTTAATCAAATAATAAGTAAGGTACAGGTGGTGCCTTTCGCTGAAGTTTAAACTTTATATTGACGGCGTTATCGCGATATTTTACCGCCAAATTTTAGTGCAATTTTACTACTGGATAAGTCGAAAAGGTTCAGGAACTGCTCTCCTAAGAAATGTGTTTTTAGACACAGAGTTGAGGGATAAGTCGCCGAGGACTGAAATATTATTCGCATTTTCGGTAGTTTTATGGATTCTAAGAATGACAGCAAATTGTTTTCGATAAAGGTACAAATTGTTTCGTTCTAGGTGACAAAATAAAAATAGAATATTTGAAATTATAGACGATATATACGTAAACAAACACTAACTAAACGTTTTGTAGAAAGAGCAGTAGGTATAACAATTTTTCTACGGTAAAGAGCAGATATTATAAAGAATATTTCCTCCAGTACAGCCTTGTTAATGCAGGTTTTAAGGCTGCTGGCAGCTTTGAAGTGTAAAGAATCTTTTGCGAATTAAATAGCATTTTAATCGTTTTATGCAAACGTAGAATTAATTATCTTGCTATGAACACTAGGACAGTGACTGTTTGACTAGATGGAAAATGTAGACGCGGACAACTGTACTTTTTAGTAACATCGGAAGAAATTAATGTACCAAAAGTTGTAACAATATCGCTTATACTATAAAAATAATTTTTTTGTATTGATGAAAATATATGTTACTTTTGTAGAAAAGGTTTTTTTTTTTTACCATAACTTAATTTCTGCGATGTAACAGGAAAACCTTCACCAATCACTATGGATTGGGTTGGGTTGTTTTACCTCTGAGCGGCACTTTTTTGCACACCATGGGCTAAATGGCCAGGTCACATGGACCCCGAAGGCTCAGAGAAGGTTGGGGGAGGGGACCCACTGGAACAGCTGTTGGGAGACAGATGGTAGTCTCCCGTCAAGGCCATCCAGCGTGTTCTTTAACGTGCACAGGGTATGGCTCTCCCGCACACGGGGCCACGGCTTAACGTCCCATCCGACGGACGGCGGCCTTTCCAAGCCCATCGGTGTCCCCTACTGACCGTGGGCAGGGGGGCGGGGAATTTTGCGGAGATAAATCTCAACGCTGACCCAGCTGGGACTCGAACCTGGGAACTACAGATTACGAGCCTGGCGCGCTACCGACTGAGCCACCCCAGCCCCATCACTATGGAAAGAAATATTTATGGTATAAAGAAGTTTTCCTTTATAAGATCTGAATGATGTCTTTTATTAAAAGTCCCAAAAACAAATCAAAAAACTATTGAGAATAGAATTTTTTATGAGTGGCGCATACGATCTATAGAATGCAAAATTGGAAATAGTTGTTTTGATCAACATAGTGAGAAACTAATCCCAAAGAGCATGTGAAATAATGATGAATATAAAAGCTAAGTTGAATAAAAGCGGGAAAAACACTGATGAAAAATAGTAATAATATGCACTATTATTCAAAATAACGTAGTACTAGACTTGATCAACTGATTCAAATAGGAAATTATCTATAGTATTCACAGTATATATTCATCAAAAAAAAAAGGGGGGGGGGCTCAGTCGGTAGCGCGCCAGGCTCCTAATCTGTAGTTCCCAGGTTCGAGTCCCAGCTGGGTCAGCGTTGAGATTTATCTCCGCAAAACTCCCCGCCCTGCCCACGGTCAGTAGGGGACACCGATGGGCTTGGAAAGGCTGCCGTCCGTAGCATGGGACGTTAAGCCGTGGCCCCGTGTGCGGGAGAGCCATACCCTGTGCACGTTAAAGAACACGCTGGATGGCCTTGACGGGAGGCTACCATCTGTCTCCCAACAGCTGTTCCAGTGGGTCCCCTCCCCCAACCTTCTCTGAGCCTTCGGGGTCCATGTGACCTGGCCATTTAGCCCATGGTGTGCAAAAAAGTGCCGTTCAGAGGTAAAACAATCCAATACAATCCAATCATCAAAAAAATTAGAGGAATATCAAAGGAATTATTTACACGTACTTTTAAAATATGTAGTTTTTTATGAATTGGTTGGGAAAAAACTCTTTTTATTTCAGCTTCAATTGACTTTAAAGGTAAATTCTTTTGTTTAGAACTGCCGTTGTTAAATGTTCAACCTTCCATAACTCTTTAAATATTGATATTTAGATAGAATTGATTGGGATCTTTAACTTGCCTTTAGTCACATTTTTCCATTAACATAACATGGGGTGTCATAATTCAATTATCAGTCAGTGTATACTGTAATGAACATATATTGTACTGAACAGTAACATGGGTGGTCATAATTCAATGATTACTCAGGATATATTGCACTGAATTTAACAACGTTTATTAAATATAAAAGAGAATACCTTTGAATTGGGTGAACACTTACAATTACCAAACAACCTTTTAATAATTACGCTATTTTAACCCACAATCATTTTAATTTTTTCCCCCGCCTGGATCAGCGTTGAGACTTATCTCCGCAAAACTCCCCGCCCTACCCACGGTCAGTAGGGGATACCGATGGAAAGACCGTCTGTCGGATGGGACATTAAGCTGTGGCCCCGTGTGCGGGAGAGCCATACCCTCTGCACGTTAAAGAACACGCTGGATGGCTTTGACGGGAGGCTACCATCTGTCTCCCAACAGCTGTTCCAGTGAGTCCCCTCCCCCAACCTTCTCTGAGCCTTCGGGGTTTCTTGTGACCTGGCCATTCAGCCCATTGTGCGCAAAAAAAATGCCGCTCAGAGATAAAACAACATAATCCACTTGAATTTTCTAAATTTCCATTTCCGTAAATTGTGGCTCGTCTTCAAAAACGAGCAAATGTTTTCAGTTTTTTGTCTCTCCGTTTGTAAATATTCAATTATTTTGTTTTATTAGATAAATCTTTTCTCTTGGATATTTATTAATGAAGCTTTATAAATTCAAATTAGCTGAATCCTCTGATAGTGTGAATTTACGCCGTTAAACGTCTTTAAATTTGGAAAATGGTAAAATTTTATATAAATACTGTAAATAATCCATGTATTTACACTAGATATTTGCAAGATTCCAGGACGTGACGATCAAGAGATTTATATCAGTATCGTCGACTTGTCGTCTTACTTTTTTGGACGGTAACTTTTTTTTTGGGAGGGTAACTTTTTTCTGGGTTGGATAGCGCATCTTATTCATGTTGATGATAATATATGTAATATATTATCATCAACATGAATAAGATGCGCTATCCAACCCATAATTTCTAATGGAAGTTATTCCATATTTTTGAATTAACCTACTCATCCCATGTGACATTACCTATAAATTGAAATAAAAATGTAAAACTGTTGGAAGAGAGAGTTGATATACTCACACATATACAGGGTGATTCAAAACTTATCGTTCAAATTTCGTGGGGAGGTAGGGAATACGTCAGGAAACCGATTTCACATAGGAAAGTATGTCCGCAAACGTCATCTACATGAACAAAATGGACAAGTAAAGTGAACACACGGAAACAGTACAGTTAAGTGGTAACGAATGTGACTTTTATTCCAACAAGGTAAAGTACAGGTTCACAGTAGGTGCTCAAAATTGCGACCATTTACACGGACACAGGATTCACAGCGCCGTTGCATTGACCGCCGAACATTTTCAAAAACGCCTGGCATATCACGGACAATGCCTGCGGCTGCCACTATTCGTGCAACAAGGTCCATTTCACTGTCGACGGGGGTCTCGTACACATGGTATTTCATGGCCCCCCACAAAAAGAAATCCATGGGCGATAAATCAGGTGACCTGGGTGGCCAAGCGATCTCTGATGACAGCGGGAGTGGTCGGGCGAGCTGTACACTGGTTGGGTACACACAGCGCCCTCTACATACGCATGCGTACATTTGCGGACATACTTTCCTATGTGAAATCGGTTTCCTGACGTATTCCCTACCTCCCCACGAAATTTGAACGATAAGTTTTGAATCACCCTGTATATATGTGAGTATATCTATGGGATATACTCACACATATATATTAATAATCGCATTTGCTGAATATCCCATATATCCCACACTGGTCTAATGCACCTTAAAATGAGACATCCGACTATAACCAATAAAAGCAGCTTCCATTAATTTATTATTTTTTATAGATATATATATTTATTATTTCATATCATAGATATGTTGATAAAATATTAATAATCGCATTTGCTGAATATCCCATTATTTTCACTTTCTACTGTTAGAAGGCGGTAAATTTGGAAAATAACAAACTTCTCCATATTACCTGGCTGATTGGACTTTCTGGTTTTCATTTGTAATCTTTACTAGATGTTTAGACAAATATATTTTGAAAACCGTTTAATTAGTTTTCCAACAGTTTTACATTTTTATTTCAATTTATAGGTAATGTCATATGGCATGAGGAGGTCAATTCAAAAATATGGAATAACTTCCATTAGAAATTAAAAAAACTTCTTTTTTTGTGTGTTACCGACACCACTAGATCGAAAAGGTCAGTTAACTGAAATATCGTCAGTGCAAATCAGGTTTATAGTTTAAAACTACTCATGATGAAACATTTTCTGACTGTTCAGTGACAGTTTTTGATCTTCCAGTTTCGATCATTCACATGATCATTCACATTCGATCATTCTCATTTGGTTATGTGAGTCATGGAAGCACGAATTCTGCATCCATGACTCACATAACCAAAGAACTTGAAGCTAGCATCTCCCAAATGGTCAAATGGCCAGCAGGTTACATTGCGGCTTCTTTGAACACTGAGTCCAGATACGATTTTATTCCAACTCAGAATCAGCTACACAAATACCTCAGCCTGTTTTTCTACTGACCGGAATCTTTGGGTGGAATAAAGTTACTCTCTTTTTTTTTCATTTTATGGCATTTCTGTTCAATGGGTTTTATACATCGCTTTAAACCAATTTCACTTTAGTCCACCCGTAGCTTTAAAAAGAGGATGCGCTACCAACTCCAGTGCAGCAAACTCACCTAGGTCAGGAAAGAGAGGAAAATAGAAAGAAAAACCACTACTAAAGTGCATTGATTTCTCAGTACCATTTCAGTGCTCTTATACTTATCAGAGTATCAACTGCAAGTATATGGAATAGAGAAAAAAAAAATCAAGATGTAACACAGAAAAGAAAACACAGCAGTCATATGCAAAGCGAAAAAAAGGTGGGAATCAAACGGAGAAAAAAAGAGAGTGAAAAATCCACTAGTCGGTCCTGGCAGCAATAAACCACCAGCAGACAGAAGTAAATATTGGCTAGACGCTTCGGTATCCCTCGCCTGATGGCGACCATTCCAGGCCGTCTGTACATCTACCGCCCTCCCCACAAGTGAGGGGGAGGGGCGAGCACCATCAATAAAGGCCCAGCGCACCTTGCAAGGAAGGAAGGGCCCCAACTGATTTTCGTTGCAGGCACACAGATCGCTTTCATAGTGAAATGTATAGGATGTTGGAAACAAATGCAAGCTCGGCAATCATTTGGCCTGCGGCATTTGAATGAGGTTCTTTTCCTCTTCCTTGATGGCCACAGGACGCTACTAAATCTTTACTTTGTTTCTTTCTGCAGTCGCTTTAGTGCCAAACGACCTAAGTAAACGCAAATTTGTATCTTGGGTTTCATCATTTATGTCTTTCTTCTGTGCTTTCTAAGAGTACAGTTAAATCCCTTTTCCGAAACACTTAATAATGTGTCTTACATATCGTATTAAGTAACATAATTCATTCAAGATTTTTGTCTTTTTTTTGTCGTGCCATTTATGTGTGTTTTAAGAGATAATCACTAACTAAAGCGCCAATAATAAAAGGTGGACGCTCTGCGGGAATCTTTGGTACTAGAGTTTTATGCACATCGTTCGGTGTGCTGTAAAACTTGCAAATGGTGACATATGGTGTAGACACTTCGCAATATTTTTCCTTAGCAAGGCTAAAATCATAAAATTTTAGTATTACTGTTTGTTTTAAAATAGGTTATTCATTAACCTCATGGGAGGTAATAGAAAACATCATGGAAGGTGGAGATTATGCGGAATCATGTACCTATCACATGTATTACAGAGCGGGGGTGGCTCAGTCGATAGCGCGCCAGGCTCGTAATCTGTAGTTCTTAGGTTCGAGTCCCAGCTGGGTCAGCGTTGAGATTTATCTCCGCAAAACTCCCCGTCCTGCCCACGGTCAGTAGGGGACACCGATGGGCTTGGAAAGGCCGCTGTCCGTCGGATGGGACGTTAAGCCGTGGTCCCGTGTGCAGGAGAGCCATACCCTGTGCACGTTAAAGAACACGCTGGATGGCCTTGACGGGAGGCTACCATCTGTCTCCCAACAACCGTGTGAGTCCCCTCCCACAACCTTCTCTGAGCCTTCGGGGTCCTTGTGATCTGGTCATTTTGCCCATTGTGTGCAAAAAAGTGCCGCTCAGAGGTAAACCAACCAACTAACATACATGTATACACTAAAGTCCCAAAAATATTGGAAAGCGAAAAAAATGGAAATTAAATTTTTCAAAAATGTCCATTTTCTCTCTAAAAAGAGAAAAGTAAAACTAAAGTATACCGATGGTGAAATCGCTCGCTGAATTCGAAGTTACTTCAAAGGAAGATAGGGCATGGGCCTTTTTTGTTGAGTAGGTCAATCGGCGCCCTATCTTCCTTCGAAGTCAATTTAGCGACCGATTTCACCATCGATATGCTTAAATTTTATTTTTTCTTTTACCTATTAGGGGGGTGAGAAAGATGGACATTCTTTTAAAATTTTTAACTTAAATTTATTCATTTGTCCTTAAAAATTATTTTTGAACGCTTCATTTCGACTCGTAAAAATCAAATTCCGATTCCCTCCCAGAATATTTTTTGTGGGGGTCCGATTTGGAATAATTCATGACATTGTAGATACGACAAGTTAAAATTTGAGATATAGCTTGTTGAGATCAACCAACATGAAATTAGGGTTTAGACTAAACCCTCTTTTTCACTCCCACCCTTTTTTTTTGACTCCGACCCTTTTTTGGGGAGAAAGAACGGTGGAGAAGTAACTCGGATCTCATTGTTGATACGAGTCTCATTGTTGACTCGTAACTCGGATCTCATTGTTAATACGAGTCTCATTGTTGATTCGTAACTCGGATCTCATTGTTGATACGAGTCTCATTGTTGACTCGTATCTCATTGTTAATACGAGTCTCATTGTTGACTCGTAACTCGGATCTCATTGTTGATACGAGTCTCATTGTTGATTCGTAACTCGGATCTCATTGTTGATACGAGTCTCATTGTTGACTCGTAACTCGGATCTCATTGTTAATACGAGTCTCATTGTTGACTCGTAACTCGGATCTCATTGTTGATTCATTATTCATATCACATTGTTGATACGAGTCTCATTGTTGATTCGTAACTCGGATCTCATTGTTGATTCATTATTCATATCTCATTGTTGTTACGAGTCCCATTGTTGATTCGTAACTCGAATCTCATTGTTGATACGAGCCTCAGTGTTGATTCGTAACTCGGATCTCATTGTTGATTCATTATTCATATCTCATTGTTGATACGAGTCTCATTGTTGATTCGTAACTCGGATCTCATTGTTGATTCATTATTCATATCTCATTGTTGATACGAGTCTCATTGTTGATTCGTAACTCGGATCTCATTGTTGATACGAGTCTCATTGTTGATTCGTAACTCGGATCTCATTGCTGATTCATTATTCATATCTCATTGTTGATACGAGTCTCATTGTTGATTCGTAACTCGGATCTCATTGTTGATTCATTATTCATATCTCATTGTTGATACGAGTCTCATTGTTGATTCGTAACTCGGATCTCATTGCTGATTCATTATTCATATCTCATTGTTGATACGAGTCTCATTGTTGATTCGTAACTCGGATCTCATTGTTGATTCATTATTCATATCTCATTGTTGATACGAGTCTCATTGTTGATTCGTAACTCGGATCTCATTGTTGATTCATTATTCATATCTCATTGTTGATACGAGTCTCATTGTTGATTCGTAACTCGGATCTCATTGTTGATTCATTATTCATATCTCATTGTTGATACGAGTCTCATTGTTGATTCGTAACTCGGATCTCATTGTTGATTCATTATTCATATCTCATTGTTGATACGAGTCTCATTGTTGATTCGTAACTCGGATCTCATTGTTGATACGAGTCTCATTGTTGATTCGTAACTCGGCTCTCATTGTTGATACGAGTCTCATTGTTGATTCGTAACTCGGCTCTCATTGTTGATACGAGTCTTCATAACTCGAGGTTTGCTCACTGTCGTGAGCAAACCTCGAGTTATGAATCAACAATGAAATCACAAGCTTTCATTTGACACCCCACTCGTAGGGGCGGGGGATGCTCAGTCGGTAGCGCGCCAAGCTGGTAATCTGCAGTTCCCTTGTTCGAGTCCCAGCTGAGTCAGCGTTAAGATTTATGCCCATCCTCTAAAATGTTAATAAGAACAAGTTAAAACGAAAGAAATAACCGTTACATAATTATTACTAAATGTATACGAAAATAATAACCAACATCAAATATATAAAGAAGAAAGTTTGTGGGTTTTACATTTTTTGTGCACCTCAGATCATAGTTAATTTTCTTCTTCTGTAAAGTTGTATATACCTTGCGAATTCTGTCCGAAGAACATTGGTGGGTACGAAATTATTTGAAAAGTTCGATTATCTGAGAGAGGAAATTCCGGTGTTTTGGTTTAGAAACTTCTAACGGGGGGAGGATAATCAGTACCTCGAACTACGTCCATTTCTTTCCCCCCCCAATTAAAGGGAGGGAGAAAACTTTAACCAGGAGGGATTGATCTAATGATATTTATGACAAATGAAAGTTTGCGAGGGGAGTGCCATCTACTCTATATTCTAAAGAGTTTCAGACCAGAGCAACACCGGGTAAATCTGCAAATACTAAATATATACGAAAACAATAACGGTATACTAACATTATACGGAAGTAATAACCGTTTACTAATACGTGCAAGACCAATTTAGCAGTTCGGGTAATAATTATGTTAATTTTCGCCAATTTTGTTTTTTTTTTTGCAGAAAGAGCTAACTTGCTAAATGTTTCCGCTTTCATAACTCTTTTAACACTGAGCGCATATTATTGGAAATCGAGATTTAAATACATTTGACTGAGATCTTTATCTCCAGTCATTTTTTAATAAAAAGCTTATTAAAAAGTTACTGAGTTACTATTGACATATCATGGGATTGTATTTACTAAAGTAGCCTCTGAGTCATGGGCGTCCGCAGAGGGGTGAAAACAGGGCACTTGCCCCCCCCCCCCCTGGAATCGAGTGAAAAATTCCACAAATTATAAAAAATAAAATAAATAAATACCCCCTCAAGCAGCTGCTTGACACAGAGGTCTGACAGGAGCCTGTCAGTTTATATGCCACAGTAG
Organism: Ryuthela nishihirai; assembly: GCA_038380435.1. NCBI lineage: Eukaryota > Metazoa > Arthropoda > Arachnida > Araneae > Heptathelidae > Ryuthela > Ryuthela nishihirai. Next base: position 24,989,787 of record JAWZYU010000009.1, on the reverse strand, counting down.
AAGGTCTGAGAGGATGGCAGGCCCTCAGCAGAAAAACGACACATACATCCATGCCTTACCCGGGGTTCGAACCCAGGTCCCTTAGATCAGTAACCAAGCGCGCTAACCACTCGACCACCCGTAAAAATTTGAACCTAAATAATTCACATACGTTATGTATGTGTTTTTGTATTGATGCAATACTGTATTCTATAATCTACTTGTGAAAAAAAAAACCCTAAAAAAATTAAATAATTAAAATAAATAATTAAATAAAAATTTATTGATGTAATTATTTGTCTCCAAGCTTTGCCCCCCTGGAAAATTTTCTGCTGACGCCTATGCTCTGAATGCATCTTAAAATGACTAAAATGCTTTTAGTGGTCTCCGTCATGGCGTTAAGTAACCTTTTCTTTCATTGAGCTATTTATTCACATATTTTTCAGACCCATGAAGCAACAATTTGGCCGCTCATTTTCTTAACTGACCCATTTTATAAAGTTAACGTTTATAGGCGGAAACAGGATTGGAGGATTTTCTACATTTAGAACCTCTTTTAAGGAATCTGAAGAATGGGTGGCTAGCTGTGAGGCACTTGTCGTTCGAAGAATGGATGCCGCGTGGGTGGAGGATCTTATTCAACGTCTGTTGAGCACTCGGCGATGGAATGGATGTTGCCACTTCCTTGTCGCAGAAACGAAGCGAAAAACAAGACGGATAATTGCAATTAACATCAAACGCTTTCACCGCTAATCCATGGCCACGTGGCTCGCTTATATCAGTTTCCACTAGTCGATGTTTCAGTTTTATCTTCTAATTCATACAATTTGTTATTTTTCAGAATTTTGTTGGTCTGTTTTACCTCTGAGCGAAATTTTTTTATTACGTACAGTACTTCACGTACCCCCTGGAAATGTGTATGTAACTGGCGTACCCCTTGTATAGATAGATAAAACTATAGTTATAGTATAACAATGGGAATAAAATAAAACATATATATCAGTGGTTCTCAACCTTTTATGCTTCACGTACCCCCTGGAAATGTGTATGTAACTGGCATACCCCTTGTATAGATAGATAAAACTATAGTTATAGTATAACAAGGGAATAAAATAAAACATATATATCAGTGGTTCTCAACCTTTTATGCTTCACGTACCCCCTGGAAATGTGTATGTAACTGGCGTAGCCCTTGTATATATAAATAAAACTATAGTTATAGTATAACAATGGGAAGTAGTGGAGCCCCATTATAGGGTAGATTGGACTTTGACCCTACGACGTCACCGGCCACGTGATATGACGTCACAGCCCCCTTATTAATATTCATAATTCATAATTAATAATTATTTAAAAATTCATTAAACCCCCTTTATTAAACAAAAACCCTTTATTAAAAATTCAGCCCCGCATACCCCAAAAAAAATTTACCATGTACCCCACTTTGAGAACCCTTGCTCTACACAAGTACAGTGAGAATGTAAAACTTACAGCATCATGGTTATGAACCAGCCTGCTCTCAACTGAACCAAATCTCACTTTCTTCGGAACTACATGCATTATTTAACATTTTGTTGTGATCACAAGCGAGTGTGATTATTTCCGAAAATTTCGAATGCATGTTTATGAACAGGGCCAGATTTAAGGGGTACAAGGAGAACCATGCCCCCACCCCTCCTTTGATGGGAATGTTAGTAAGGATAAAAGAGGCAAAAATTTATTAAAGCTCTGGATTTTTTATGCATTTTTCGAGAACCTTTTTAATGAACTCTAAAACGGGTTGGATTGGGTTGTTTTACTTTTCGGTTGAGTTGTTTGCTTTTTTGCACACCATGGGCTAAATTGCCAGGTCACAAGGACCCCGAAGGCTCAGAGAAGGTTGGGGGAGGAAGCCAGTGGGTCCCACTGGAACAGCTGTTGCCTCCCGTCAAGATCTTTCTCCTCCATCCTCACATAACAGTCATAACAATACAAATCATTTTTGCAACTTCTTGACCGTCGCATTCTACCGCAAAAATTAAAAAATTCTCCCATAAATAGATCATTTGCAATATTCGTTCCAAGTTTTCATATTTTTCGACCTTTTCCACTCCTAGGAGATGCTATTAAAACTATTGGGGGATTAGGATTGGATTGTTTTACCTCTGAGCGGTACTTTTTTTACATACCATGAGCTAAAGGATCCCGAAGGCTCAGAGCAAGCTGGGGGAGGAGACCCACTGGAACAGCTGTTGGAAGACAGATGGTAGCCTCCCGTCAAGGCCATCCAGCGTGTTCTTTAACGTGCACAGGGTATGGCTCTCCCGCACATGGGGCCACGGCGTAACGTCCCATCCGACGGACCGCGGCCTTTCCAAGCCCATCGGTGTCCCTTACTGACCGTGGGCAGGGCGGGGAGTTTTGCGGAGATAAGTCTCAACGCTGACCCAGCTGGGACTCGAACCTGGAAACTGCAGATTACGAGCCTGGCGCGCTACCAACTGAGACATCCCCGCCCAACTCTAGAACGGAGGTGGATATGTTTTACTATAATGGAAATTCAGTTTCTTAGCCCCTCTTTTAACTTTTTTACTGCTCGACTGAGTATTTTTCGATCCACCTTACTAACATTCTCATTATCCGGTTTCTATATCTGTTTAAGAATAATGAATAAAAAACTCAAGATGTTAAAAAAAGAAAAGCAGCATCCTGGCTCAAGTAATGTAAGGAAAAATAAGATGTACAGTTTTAGATAGGGCGCTATTTCTCAACGAAGTAATTTTGTAATGAATTATGAATAATCTGTGATCATAATAATTATGAATGCCAGCTTTTGTTGTTCTCCGCCCTCTAATTACAGAAGATCAATGCACGAATGTGGTGAATCTGAATGTATGGTCAGACACATTACACACGGCTGCTAACTGCAAACTTTCGTGACATCTTTGTTGATTGAATTGTCGGTTTTGCCACTCTGCTATTTTTCATCACTTGCTCTAGGTCTTCCTTCCACTTTACACTCCACGGTAGCTCGAGCCGGGGGTTTGGTAGGGGGAGGGAGCAGGGAAATTGGGTTTTGTCTTCTAGCAAGAGATTACTGCATCTCCATTTCTCCATTGATCTTACCTCCCCTCGCTTCACCTCTATACTTCTTCACTTTCTCTGTGTACGGGCGATGTGCGGCTGATGGAGAGAGCGGAAGTTGTTGCTAGGAAACCGCGTCCTTCATCACCTCTCTGATTGCTATGTTGGGAGGAAGATGTGGGGGAAGACCATTGGAAGAGCTGCCAATAACTAAATGGACCAAAGAAAGACGCAGTCCATTTTATCTGCGCACCTTGGCTTTGCGTAGCCGCTGAATCGGCGTCATTTAATTGTAAATTTCGCTTTCGTCAACGGAGACTAATTTGCCGAGTCCAAAGTCATTTCCTGGCCTCGTAACAAAAAGGTAGAGGAGGCGCGGGAACTGCATGCTAAGTTCCCGCCATTTCATCGATGTCGGGGAAATAGGGATGCGGCTCTCTCCCATGCTTTCTTCTCCTAACGCGTTTTGCATAAAAAACAGAGAGACTCCCTAGTGTAGTAGGTTGGTAAATATGGTTCCGCATCTCCCCGCCACCCCCTTCCACCCCTTCGGTTGTGAGCGCATAAGGAAATGAAGCCTGGTAAATGTTTAACGCGATCTGCAGAATTTGATGCTCAAAATGATCGACGCGCCGTCGTGTATGTGTCGATTTAAAAGACGCCAGAGAATTCTTTTAAGGTGTCATTTTGCTCGTAGTGATGAAAGGATGTTTTAAATTTATTCTGACTTCTATATGAGCATTGCTTGAAAATTAGCATACGGTGCGAAAAAGCAAGAACAAGCAGGATACTTTCTAAAAGATTTTTGCTCTGTTTCCTTAACGTGTTAGCTTTGATTCCCGATTTAAATAAATTAGATCTGTTTTAGAAAGCTTAAAAAGCTCAGAAGAACACGTTCAGTTATTTACGAGTAATGTTCGGTCGGGATGGTAAATTCGATAATGTTAATGTCTCATAGGGTAAAGTAACGAAGGAGTTTTTTGGGGTATAGGAGACGATTTCAAGATAGAATCAATCCGAAAGAGAAATGTCACATACGCGAGATGAAATGAAATTCAGTTAGTTGATAATGATCTCTGACGAAAAAAACTTTTTTAATAAGGAAAAGTGCTCTAAGCGAAGATCGTTGTATATCACCTCCAGAACTTTGAACTCCAGTAGTGACCAACTAATTACATGCAGTGTCGTCAATTTATCCATTTTCATCCATCATTTTACCTTGTTATAAAACAGAGCAGCTTGGCTCAGTTTTAGCGCGTTCAGACTCGTAAGTGTAAAGTTCGCAATTTCAAATTCCCATTACCCCTGCTTTGAGATATTTCTACCCTTCACTTCGTCTTCGGCGAAAAAGAGGACACCAATAGGCTTGAAAAAGACGTGTCCTTCGCATGGGACGTTAAGGCGTGGTTCCGTGTGCAGGAACGTCAGACCCAGTGTACGTTAAAGAACATGAAAGCTTCCCATAAAGGCCATCCATCATCTATGCCCTATCCACTGGATCCTTTCCATCTTTCTTCAACAGCTGTCCAGTGGATCCCTTCCATCTTTCTTCCAACAGCTGTCCAGTGGATCCCTTCCATCTTTCTTCCAACAGCTGTCCAATGGATCTCTTCCATCTTTCTTCATTCTAATGGATCCCTTCCATCTTTCTTCCAACAGCTGTCCGTGAATCCCTTCTATCTTTCTTCTGTCCATTGGATCCCTTCCATCTTCCAACAACTGTCCAGTGGATCCCTTCGATCTTTCTTCTGTCCATTGGATCCCTTCCATCTTTCTTCTAACAAATATCCAGTGGATCCCTTCCATTTTTCATCCAACAGTTGTCCAGTGGATCCCTTCTATCTTTCTTCTAACAGCAGTCCAGTTGATCCCTTCCATCTTTCTTCCAACAGCTGCCCAGTGGATCCCTTCTATCTTACTTCTGTCAAACGAATTCCTTCCATCCCCTTCCAACAGCTGTCCAATGGATCCCTTCCATCTTTCTTCCAACAGCTGTCCGTGAATCCCTTCTATCTTTCTTCTGTCCATTGGATCCCTCCCATCTTTCTTCTGTCCATTGGATCCCTCCCATCTTTCTTCCAACAGCTGTCCAGTAGATCCCTTCTATCTTTTTCCTGTCCATTGGATCCCTTCCATCTTTCTTCTAACAACTGTCCAGTGGATCCCTTCTATCTTTCTTCTAACAGCTGTTCAGTGGATCCCTTCCATCTTTCTTCCAACAGCTGTCCAGTGAATCCCTTCCATCTTTCTTCCAACAGCTGTCCGTGAATCCCTTCTATCTTTCTTCTGTTCATTGGATCCCTTCCATCTTTTCTCTAACAGCTGTTCAGTGGATATCTTCAATCTTTCTCCTTCCATCTTTCTTCCAACAGTCCTCCAGTGGCTCCCTTCCATCCGTATTCTAACAGCTGTCGTTTGGATCCCTTCCATCTGTCTTTAACAGCTGCACAGTGTATCCCTTCTATCTGTCTCCTAACAGCTGTCCAGTGGATCTCGTATTCCTGTCCAACTCTCAATTCTTGGGGTCTTTTCGATAACGCTATTTAGCCCACTGTGTTCACAAAAGTATTACTCAGAAGTAAAAAAAAATCCATTATTAAACTTATGCATATTAATTTCCACAGCAAATACTCCCAATTTTAGAGTATAGTCAAATTAATCCGACATTTTTATAATGCGTATGGATTGTAGGAATTTTATTAGGATATTATTTTCCCTATTTTCATTAAAGGTGACGTAGTTCATGTAATTACAGGGACATCAGTCTACTCTCTGTTCCAGGTAACGTTCTGTGTGCATTATTTTGCTTAATAGAATTCAACTTTTGATTGATTCAGAGTGAATAGTGTGGGTTCAGAGGAGGCAGCGCTGCACTGATCAAATTTTTCATTTAGACAGATTCTTGAGAATGTTTTAAAAAAAACTAATCCTCAAGAAACTGCTTGCCACAGAGGTCTGACAGGAGTTTGTCAGTGTAATATGCCATAGAGAAGATCTGTAAGGAAATTGAGAGTTCCAAAAACTTATGGTTACTTGCTTCGTAGACTTCAAAAAGGTGGAATTTTTTAGGCTTTGTTGGCCGACATAATTTGTGGTTAATCGTGAGATCCTATGGCATCCTTCAAAAGTTAGTTAATACAATGATGGCTTTCTGTAACAGCACAGTCCTGTGTGAGAACAGGTCAGTACAGCTCACAGTTTAGAATTACTGCTCAAGTTTGATAAAGTTTAATTTTGTCACCTTTTCCTTTTATTTTGGTTATCGATAATGTTATAAGGAATTCATTACTGGGGAACTACTGGGGCTCTAGATGGTGAAAAGATATGAGCACATTTCATTTTGATAACACTGACAATTTGGCCTTTGACGAATTAAATTCATCAGATGACCTCTTTTATCAAAGCTATTGATGAGAATGGTAATATATTTGGTGATAAGCTAAGAGAAAGCGAAAATGACCGTCTCGGTTGCTCAGTGGCATCGCGTTGGCCCGGGTTCCGGGTTCGATTCCCGGGCGTGGTCATTTGTTCCGTCATATATGTCCTTCAGTAAAAAAATTGTTGACTCCTAAATAAGTCATAAAAAAATTAATGTTCTCACATTGGGACATAAAGCGAACATTGACTATAAGTCCCAGCAACCAAATTAGAAAAAACAAAAACGCTGAAAATTGATTAAATGAGTGGTGCTCAGTTCTTTTTAATGACCGTGCGCTTGAGCAAGTTCCCCAGTTTATCTCGGCTTTGGTTGTTTTACCTCTGAAGGGCACTTTTTTGACCACGGTGGGCTGAATGACCAAGGCCTAAGGGCTCAGAAAAGGTTGTAAGAAGGGGATTCACTGAACAACTGCTAAAAGGCAGGTGGATGCCGCCTGCCAAGGCCATCCACTGTGAATTTCTATAAATTTCCAAAAAAATCACAAAAAGTCAAAGGAACTTAAGAGTCAGAAGAACATATACCAGTGATTATAAACTTTTACCCACACTTTCCTTTATTTCCTACTCTTTTTTTGTTGTTTTACCTCTGAGCGGCACTTTTTTGCACACCATTGGCTAAATGGCCAGGTCACATGGACCCCGAAGGCTCAGAGAAGGTTGGGGGAGGGGGCCCACTGGAACAGCTGTTGGGAAACAGATGGTAGCCTCCCGTAAAGGCCATCCAGCGTGTTCTTTAACGTGCACAGGGTATGTCTCTCCCGCACACGGGGTCACGGCTTAACGTCCCATCCGACGGACGGCAGCCTTTCCAAGCCCATCGGTGTCCCCTACTGACCGTGGGCAGGGCGGGGAATTTTGCGGAGATAAATCTCAACGCTGACCCAGCTGGGACTCGAACCTGGGAACTACAGATTACGAGCCATATTTCCTACTCTTAGATAGAGAAAGAGAACTCAATAGGTTTGACATTCCAGGGTGGGAATCTCAACAAAATGAAAGGAAGCACAGTTAAGACTCAAACTGGAAACTTTAAATTGCGAGCTGGCGCTTTTCCGACTGTCCTCTCCTCTTTAGCCTCAGTTAACTCAGTAGCTGCGTGATTAGATATATTAGTAATGTGCGACGTGAGTTAGACATTAGAATAGACATTGCTGAATGAACTTTCAAAAATGTGGAGATTGTGGGAATATACATTAGATAGCAAATTACATACATAAAAAAGTGCATGCCTCATGCAGTTTTTAAACTGATGTTTTCAATTAAAATTGTTTCTGTATGCAGATCTCACGAACGAGCCTACTCTTGTGAAACCTCAAAAATTTTTGTATGTTGTTAAACATTATCTGAAACAAAAATTATCTATCTAATGGGGCAAAAAGTTCTGCCCCATGCAGAACTCTAGATTATCGAATAGACACATGAGACACTTTGAGAAATGTCCTAGAGTGGCAAAATGCAACAGCGAAAACTCAGAATAGACGTGTAACGAGTACTAATTTGCATTATCTGGTTTGACGTTCATAGCACGTGGTTGTTTGAGAATTATGTCTGTAAGTAGAGAGATGAACGTTCAAATTGAACAAGAAATTCTCCCCGGCATGAGAATTTCTTGTCGAAACTGAACTTAACGACACTAGGTGAAGTCTTTTCGTCCGTTTGCAGCAATGGCACTAGCAACAACTTTAAAAGGTTTTAATTAAAACCGGTAGCTAAGGTCACGGGCATTATTATTCTGAGTCGCGAAGTTAAAAGTGAGATTCTTGCCCACACTGCTTTAGACAATTAGCAGCGCAGCGTCATTGTGTGCAGCGCACAAAACAAGATAATGGCGCCTATGCAAACGTACTAGACCAAGAAACAAGACGAGACACAAATGCTGCAGGAAGCAAGATAGCGAACCGAGTTTAACTCTCTATTTATTCGCTTTCAGAAAAGGAGGATGTTGGGACGAGGTGGATCGCAACTTCCAGCAGGAACTGGTAAATTCGATTTTCGCCCTTCGACGTCATTTCAAAGAGGTCGCCCCGTTTTCCCATGATGGTGATGTTGGCTGTTTGTACTTCGTCTGCAGTCGATATTTAGAAGAATTTTTCTTCGAAGAGAAGAAAGAGGCTGAGAAACTGTTTTGTAAGAAATTTCCACTGGTCTTTTCACCTCGAAGAATGCAAATAATCTGGATTGCGAAGCAAACCACAAGTATTTTAAACTGGCTACTACTAACTATTAGTTTATATACACACTGGTGGAAATTGAAAAAAGAACACCCAGAAGGAATTCCTTTAGGAACGTCATTGTATAATATATTAATAATTAAGGGCAGCAGAAACCGTGATCCAAGATTGACAGTCATTGGATGAAATAATGACGTCACTGAGGACGACAACATGGAAATGCACGCAGCGAGTATTTAAGGACTAGAACGTGAAGAAAGAAGTTATTCATTTGGTGTCGTGTTGTTCAGTGCTCTTTGAAGGGGCTACAATGCCTGGACGACGCAGGCGTGCAACATTTGTTCAGTTAGTAGAGTTTGAGGGAGATCGTATAGTGGGTCTCCGGGAAGCAGGTTGGTTTTTTCGTCAAATTGCACACTGCATTGGATGAGAGGTATCGGCAGTGGTACAATGGTGGCATCGATGGTCAGAAGAGCATTCACATACTCGCAGATATGGTTCCGGGCAACACAGAGTTACGGACGCACGAGAGAATCAACGTATCAAGAGGTGGCTACGGCATCACAAATTCGATCCTCTGCCGTACCAAAAGTGTTTACAAGAACGATACGCAATCGTCTTTTGGAAGCAGGACTACGGACACGTGTGCCGCTGGCACAGTTACCACTGTCACCTCATCACTGTCGAGCACGTTTGCAGTGGTATCAAGAACGAGTTCATTGGAGGGAAGAATGGCAGTCTGGGTGTTCAGTGATGAAAGCCGATCCTGCTTAGGAACGTCTAATGGTCGTTTACGCGTCCGAAGGCGACAAAGTGAGCAGCTTCTTCCATCGTGCATCCGCCAGCGACACACAGGGCCCACGCCGGGCATCATGGTGTGGGAAGCGATTTAGCTATCAGTCTCGTACGTGTCTGGTGTTTGTACACGGTACACTGAATAGCAATACATACATCGGCGACATCGTACAGCTGGTTATCCTGCCATATTTGAGTGTAATCCCAAATGCGATATTCCAGCAGGATAACGCCCGCCCACAATTCTCCGGGGCAACTCAACAAACTCTTCAGGTAGTGCACCAACGCCCTTGGCCAGCACGCTCTTCGGACTTATCTCCAATCGAGCATGTCTGGGACTGGATCGGACAAAGACTCTTCCGCGAACCGCGGCAGGCAACGACCATCGCTGAATAATTACGCGTCCAATTTGAAAGCGCATGGAATAGTATCCCCCAGCGTGATATCCAGCATTTGTACGACAGATTGCATGCCAGATTGGCAGCTTGTATTGCTGCTCGAGGAGGTTCAACACCTTGTTAAAATGTGCCTTCTGTAAAATGTGATACTCATTAAAAGGTAAAATAAACAATTTAACTACTTCACACGTGTGATCGCTGACCTTTCTCAACAATTTGTTTCTGCTAAATAAATCTCATGGATTACGCTTCTATTGTTAATGGTGTTCTTTTTCAATTTCCGCCAGTGTATATATGCTGTTTCGCATGAAATAATAATAAGCATATCTTCATTCACTGGAAAAGTAGGGCAGAGGTTGACTCAGGCTATAGCGCGACAGGCTCATAATCTGCAGTTCCCGGGTTCGACTCCCAACTGAGCCTGAATTGAGAATTTTCTTCAATATCCCTCACTCTATATCGATGAGAATGGGGACACCGATGAGCTTGAAAAGGCCACCATCCGTCGGATGGGATGCTAAGTAGTGGCTCCGTGTGTAAGAGAAACATGACTTGTGCACATTAAAAAACGGGCTGGATAGCCTTGACAAGGGACTTCCATCTGTTTCTTACAGCTGTCCAGTGGGTTCCCTTCCCCCAATCTTTTCTGAGTCCCTGGGTTCTTGTGTACTGAGCACTTAGCTCAACTTTTAATGCCCAAAGGTGCCACTCAGAGATCAATGTCAATTGTACATTACAGCATCCTCTGAGTGGCAATTTGCTTTTTATGTATATAAATTGCCTGGTTCATGCACGTTAGAAAAAAATGAAATTTCTCTCCTCTATGCATATTTTTTATTGTTTTTTTTCCACAGATAATTTTTTTTTCTATTCTAATATATAAAGAGCAATTATTTGTGTAATGTGGTTTTAAGAGAACAACTAAAGCGATTGATTGATTGAATAAAATATTTCCATATTAACAAAACAGGAATGTAAATTGCCCGGTTCATCAACATTCCTGTTTTGCGGATATGGAAAGATTTTATTAGATAGATAAATAAAAAAAAAAATAAATACCCCCTCAAGCAGCTGCTTGCCATAGAGGTCTGACAGGAGCCTGTCAGTTTATATGCCAAAGTAGAAATAGATAATTTTTATTTCATATAATGTTTAACAGCATACAAAAACTTTTGAGGTATCACAAGAGTAGGGCTCGTTTGTGAGATCTGCATACAGAAGCAATTTAAATTGAAAACGTCAGTCGTCACATTAAATATAACACACAAAAAAGAAAACAACTCAAAACAAAAAAATTCTACTAATCCAGAAGTGTGAAAGTCAGAAAGGAAGAAACATTCAATATCTATGCTACGTATAAACAGTTCTAGTAGTTTAATGAAAAAAAGTTTCCACATCATCCAGTTTCAAAATGTAGTTCTTGAGAACTTTATTCAATCAATCACTTTTTTTTTTCTCTTAAAACCACATTACACCAATAATTGCACTGGTATATTAGAATAGAAAATAAATTTATCTGTGGAAAAAAAAAACTATAAAAAGTATACCTAGAAGAGATGAGTTATTTTAAAATATCAATGTCAACAACCAAAGGGCACCTTAGCGGTCTAGGTTTCAGCAAGTAATAAAATTTTGGATATATGACAACGGATACGTTGATTTTATATCTTAGTAATATAGAACGTTTCGAATTTCTAGCAAATTGTATGCCATTATTAAATGTTCAATTCAAAATCATGCTTTAAATCTGTAATTTGTTCATTCTGATTCTTTTTGTGATTTTATATCAATTTCTGAAATCATTTTTATCTTGTGAAAATCTCAAATAAATTGTAATTCTGTTAAGCAGTGAAAATGCTAAATAATTTCCTTTTATTCCAGGTAAGCTGTTGAACTTTAAAGACTTTTATTGCCTGTAAGAAGAAATACTAAATCTTCTTTTCAAATATACTTTACAGCTCATGTCGCCTACATGGTAAGGTAATTCCTTTTCATAACCAGTTGCAGATGTAATATGCATGCAATACATTTATTCTTTTTTGCCAGAGTGTTTCTGAGGGTTTGATGGGGTGAGAGAAACTGGCCTCCAAGTCCTTAAATCCCACAAATAAAAAACTCTTCTTTTTTTCGGCTGTCGTTTTTTCTGCTCGTCATTCCCTCTTTCAAAATATGCCATGTTGACACCTTTTAAATATATATAGTTTAAAATTTTTAGAAAATATTAGCTCTAAAATATTGCATTCCTTCTGCTTAGTAGTTAGGTTATCAAAATTTAAAAATTCACCGTGGTTGCTTACTAAGAATTGGAAATTCAGAACAATTTATTTCAAACTTTAACCTTAAAAAGAAAAGGAAGCGGAAATTGAAGGAAAAGGTTATCTTATGAGTTAAACTTCAGACCATAAAAATAATTCATGTTAAACTGAAGAAAAAAAAAAGTACAAATAACGAGAAGGATTACAGATGTTTGTGAACTAAATCAGTATTAAACCAAACTGCATTATTTTGAAAATAAAAATTAAGAAAATTCGTTTTAGCAGATTATGTTCTTTTATAAAGCACCATTAAGTGTTTATAAGATTTGTTCTGCGATATTCTCTGAGTTCTGACAGACATACCTCAGTTCCCAGTCAACGCCTTTAGATAGAAATAGCTGATGTTTATGTAAACATGCTGTCACAAAACAGCAAGAAAATAAACATTCGTGCTAGTTAAATAAGTCTAGACGCAAGTCAACTCTCTTGGATACAAAGTCAGAGGCTGCGTAGGAGTTAAAAAAAAGATGTCAAAGACCCGGATAGGTAGTTATGGCAACCGAATCTGCGAACCTGTGATAGAAGAGGGGGTGGAGAGTAGAGAAGCCAAAAATATATCAGTCTGAGGAAGAAGGGAAAAAGAGCCTTCTTGTTTGTTTCCCTTGAAATGGGACGGAATGCGAGATGGGAACAGAGGGACGCAAGAGACAGGCGCAGCCATGCGGCCCATTAACACTGCAGCAGAGAGGGCGTTGATGTGGGAATAAGACACGCAGATATCTGATTCTGACAGGGTGCTCACACGGGGACCTGGTCCCATACCAAAATGGAAGTTGGGGCCGAGAAAGAGAGAGAAAAAAAGCTGAAACGTTGTCAAATAAATTGCACGGGGAAGAGTTGCGAAAGAAAGAAAGTAGGCATTCCTTTTCTCCTTCAGTGCCCACTCGCACATACATACTTCTTCACCTCCGACTTGACGTAAATATCCCCCGCCAGCTCAAAAGCTGAGACGTAGATTAAACTGCCAATTGCATCCTCCCACTTTCTCTCATCGTCTCCATCCCTTGTAACGTCTCCCTGCTCCTCTCTCCCTTACCTCCTCATTGCACCTCCTCCGCCTCCCCCCCCCCTCCTTCCGCCTCCTTTTCACTCCCAATCCCTGTGGCACTCTCAGTCTCCACACGTCAGTTCACAACTGCGAGCAAGGTGATGCAGTTTTCTTCTCCGCAGCCATAAGTGCATCAAACCCCCACGTGTAACGCACGGCAGCCGTGAGGAAAAACCGAACCTCTTCGTTCAGCAGCATCACTATTTTCGGCTTGAGATGCCGAGCAAGGTGGATGGATAGACGATGTCATATTTCCTTGAAGCTGCAGCGGTGAAACGGCGTTAAAATTAACTTAAACGCTCTAGCAAGGTTTTTTAATACTTCTTTTATATGATGCGATGGGGCTAGAAGGTTGGGGGAGAGAACATCTTAAATGCCAGTATCTTGAACTGGATCCATTTGCGGCAATGCACGGAGGCGTCTCCCCGCAGGACTTAAGAAAGAGCTATTCTTGTCATAGATTTATGTTTTCTTAATGTTGCAGCAAGTTTTCATATTCCATGCACTGACTCCATCCCGTTATGGGCTATTGATTCACTCATAAAGCTGTCAGTATCGTCTTTGTAAAAAGAAAACAGATGTCTTAACCTGAACGTCATTGAGAGGAAGGGAAAGACTGTGTGTCGTGAAACGCCCATCTGAACACGATTTTCCAAATGTTTGATTGCTTTCTTAATATACTTCACTCACACTTATTAAGTGATTAATCGAAACTTGTTAATATTTCCACTTAAGTTAAAAAAAAGGCTAATTATAATAAAATTTGATATGAAACATTATATTTCTATATTTAGTTTACTTTTATGACAATGGTTTGTTTGTTTTTTTGTTGCTAATGGAATATATGTAATTTATCTGGTAAATATGATGGCTTCGCTGTTGCATATGACAAATATTGATTATTGCAAATCGGATGTCATTCATTATTTACTACAATGTCTGGTAGTGACTTAAGTTTTTTTTAATACAGCCTTGTTCAGAATAAAGCCAAATGCAATGAAGAATTCACACAATAATAATAATATCAGAATTCAAAAAAGTGATAAAAAAATCTGATTCTTCAAAAGAATGTTTCATCGAACTTTTCATGATCGATATTTTTGCAAAAATTCAAACATCTTGGATATCCATCACTAGAAAATGAGAAAAATTAAAAATAAGTTAAAGGCTTTTTTCTGACACGTAGATTCGGCAGTGTTCGGTCTCTGCCGAAGTCTGAGGTTTGTAGCGGTTCTGCCGTCACTGAGGAATTTTTTGTCCTTGGTGAGAAAGGACACAGCAGCAAGCTCTTCCATCAAATGCTGATGCTCCCCTAAGAGGATAGAGCTACTTCTCTGATCCAGTTAAAGAAACTGGATTTTCTTAACGGGAGGGTGTCCCACTGATACAACAGTTGTTCGAAGGGTTTGTTTACTCCTATTTGTCTAAGAAGGGGAAGGGGATTGACTCAATCGGTAGCGCGCGAAGCTCGTTCCCAGGTTCGAGTTCGCGCTATGCCGCTCTTGATAATTCACTATATCACTATCATCATCAGTGAGAAAAACGACACCAATGGGCTTGAAAAAGGTACTTGTGCGTCGGATAGGGTGTAAACCGTGGCACGTGTGAAACAGTGTCTTACACTGGGCACGTAAACGAATACATTGGATGGTCTTGATGGGTGGCAATGCTTTATCTCCTAACAGTTCCATCTACCATACCCAGCTCTGAGCCCTTGGGGTCTTTGTAACTTGGTTATTTAGTCCATTGTGTGCGAAAGAAAAACTGCCGCTAAGCGATGAAAAGAAATCAACTCTTCTACTCTCTTGGTGTTGTAAGCTGTGTTTTCTCCACGAAATAAAATGAGGGAGAATGCCACATTTTTTTGAGAGGGTCAAATGTTTAATATGGTGCTTTCATTTTTTAAGGAAGCAAAATGCGAGGAGGGAGTAATAACTAATTTGCAAATTGAAAATACTGCATTAACTAGTTTAGAATCGTGCAGGAGTTTGAGAAAATTTAAGGCCTTCACTTTCACTAGAAAAGAGAGGGAAGGAGAGAGTTCATCATCATCATCAATCAGCCATGGGCTACGGAGGTCCAACCAGACCGTGCAATTTAGTTCTCCAAGCATACACAGTCGTATCAGAATAATATGACCATCTACCATGCATATACTATGGTAGGTGGTCATATTATTCTGATACGACTGTGTATCTGTCCTGAGCTACATCTGCTGCATCCGGCCACTGCACACTAATTCTACCAAGTCCTGTTTGGCATTGTCTGCCCACCGCATCCTAGGTCTCCCCCTCTTTCTGAGGCCTTTATGCACACTGTTCATAACCCTATTCGCCAATCTATAATTATCCATACGGGCAACATGGCCAAACCAACGGAGTCTCTCTCTGCACAATATGCTGCTTAAAGGAGGTTGCCAACTCCATTGCCTAACCTCATCATTAGTTACAAAGTTGAACCACCTAATGCCCAAAATACTGCGTAAGCATCTAGAATCAAAAGCATCAAGTTTCCTGTTATCTTGTTTACAAAGTGTCCAAGTTTCACTACCATAACTAACCCTGGAAAGAACCAAACTATTATACAGTCTAAATTTTGTCTTTAGGTGTATACGCCTATTACTTCACACTCTCCATAAATTCTTAAAAGTCCCAGCAGCAATCCCCACAAATAAATCCTGATCATTTGACCCAGTGGTCCCCAACGTTTTCGGGCTGAATACCAAGCAAATGCCTCCTTCATGAAGATTAAATTATTTTCCCCTTATAAAACTAGTTGAAAAAACATCTTCCGTGTATAGGAATTAACGAAAACTCCTTCGCAAATATCCAAAACGTCCCCCGTTGAAAAACACTGTTATAACCCATTCTGCATTAATGAAAATATCGCTCAGTGATAAAACAATCCAATCGACGTATTTCCTTTCTTTTCTATGCAACCTACAAGAATGCAATCATCTAAATTTGCTCCTCTTTAATAAACCCAAATATAGACACACCTTTTTTTCAACTAACTTATTCAAAAAAAAACAATAAATTAAATATATTAAAAGAAACTCAAAATTGGTATGAAATAAATGCAAGTAATACATTCAGATATTTAATTTCACCTAAGATTAATAAATTCAATAAGCATGGTCTAACCAAAAAAGAATATAATATTATTCTAAAAATTAAAACAAATTCAGCTATTACCAAAGCAAAATTATATAGATTAAAGAAAAATGATTCCCCGGCATGTGATGTATGCCAAGAATATGAAAATTTAGAACATCTAATTTTCAAATGTAAGAAATATGAACATGAAAGAAGGGCATACTACAACGAATTAAAGAAACTTAAAATTACCATCTTCAACTTCAAAACTATCCTTGAACCAGAAAATAAAAAAATGAAAACAAGATGTTTCAAATTTCTCTTAGCTTTCCTTAAACAAGCTAAACTATTTATGGTAGCGCGCCAGGCTCGTAATTCCCAGGTTCGAGTCCCACCTGGGTCAGCGTTGAGATTTATCTCCGCAAAATTCCCCGCCCTGCCCATGGTCAGTAGGGGACACCGATGGGCTTGAAAAGGCCGCCGTCCGTCGGATGGGACGTTAAGCCGTGGCCCCGTGTGCGGGAGAGACATACCCTGTGCACGTTAAAGAACACGCTGGATGGCCTTGACGGGAGGCTACCATCTGTCTCCCAACAGCTGTTCCAGTGGGTCCCCTCCCCCAACCTTCTCTGAGCCTTCGGGGTCCATGTGATCTGGCCATTTAGCCCATGGTGTGCAAAAAAGTGCCGCTCAGAGGTAAAACAACCCAACCCTAAACTATTTAGTCTTCTTTAAAATAAATAAATAAATAATAAAAAAGAAATAAATGAAAACAAAAATATGTAAATAAAAAAAAAATGATTATGAATGAGTTTGCTGCTAGATGAGTGTCTGAGCATCAGAAGAATCAGCAAGAAGATTCATTTGGAGAGTCCTGTTTAAGTCAAGTCCTCTTTTGTCTTACTAGAGCTGTGTGGATTGTTGTGGTGGGGATGGATTCGTGACGTCACATGTTTCTTTTCAGTGTGCAGGAATAGCCAATTATGTATCCATTCAAATGGATTATATTTTGTTTACAGATTTTATTTTATATTCTTTGTTTGTTATTTTATGTGTATTGGTTATGAAGCATCAATTGCAGATAAACAGGAAGCCAAACAATGTAAAGTAGTTTATTTGTTAATTCCTGAACTAAATTTAAGAGTGAGCGACAAAATAGTACAAATTATATTGGAAGGGGGAGGGGGGGAAATTGAATATATTTTCAATATTTACATCTTCATTGACTATTATAAAGTATATACGAAGCATATATTCGCCAGTATTATTCTCTTCGTCATTGTCTACTCTCCTTGTCACCGACTACTCTCCTTGTTACCAGATACTCTCTCTGTAACCAGCTACTCTCCTTGTGATTGGAGACTCTCTGTGGTACTATCTACCTTCTTGCCACTGGACACTCTCCTTGTCACTGGCTACTTTCTTTGACACTGGATACTCTCCTTGTCACCCGATACTCTTCTTGTCACTGGCCACTCTCTTTGTCACCGGATACTCTTCTTTCCACTAGCCACTTTGCTTGTCATCTGATACTCTTCTTGCCACTGGACACTCTCCTTGTCACTGGCTACTTTCTTTGACACTGGATACTCTCCTTGTCACTGGCTACTTTCTTTGACACTGGATACTCTCCTTGTCACTCGATACTCTTCTTGCCACTGGACACTCTCCTTGTCACCCGATACTTCCTTTGACACTGGATACTCTCCTTGTCACCCGATACTCTTCTTGCCATTGGACACTCTCCTTGTCACTGGCTACTTTCTTTGACACTAGCTACTCTCCTTGTCACCCGATACTTTCTTTGACACTGGATACTCTCCTTGTCACCCGATACTCTTCTTGCCATTGGACACTCTCCTTGTCACTGGCTACTTTCTTTGACACTAGCTACTCTCCTTGTCACCCGATACTCTTCTTGCCACTGGCCGCTCTCCTTTTCACCCAATGCTCTTCCTGCCACTGGCCACTCTCCTAGTCACCAGCTACTTTTTATGACACTGACTACTCTCCTTGTCACTGGCTTTCCTTGACACTGGCTACTCTCCTTGTCACCCGATACTCTTCTTGTCACTGCCCACCCTCCTTGTCACCGGCTACTTTCTTTGACACCGGATTCTCTCCTTGTTACTCGATACTTTTCTTGCCACTGGCCACTCTCCTTGTCACTATATTCTTCCTGCCACTGGCTACTCTCCTTGTGATTGGCTACTTTTTATGACACTGACTACTCTCCTTGTCATTGGCTACTTTCTTTGACACTGGCTACTCTCCTTGTCACCCGATACTCTTCTTGCAACTGGCCACTCTCCTTGTCACCGGATACTCTCCTTATTGCCGATATCAAACGGCAAAGTTTTTATGAGCTGTGGAATTTGTATTCCATTCTTCTAAAAACTTGTGCAAACAACTTTTCTGAGTTATCTGTAGGATGGTGCAATCATAGTTGCGAAATACTGTACTGTGTAAACGTTTAAACGCTGTATACACCCTGCATAATTATGGTGGCGAAATCGGTTAATAGAATCCACTAACCAAATGGTCATTATAACAAACGCCAGCTAATTACATATTTATGGCGTTCTAGGAACTTCAACTGGTGACTGGTCTGTAATTGCAAATGCAGAAGCGAAGGAATTCAATAGAGTTGCCACATGGAATTAAATCTAAACTAGCAACTTCGTGCAAGTTGCCACTACAGTTGCAAAGAAGTCTTAAAAATTCCTACGCATGTGTCGGTTTTTGGATACTTTCCAAACCTTGGTTAATCAAACAAACTATGGCATTCCAAAACAATTATCACAATGAAGAAAGGATTCTTTGAAAAAAGTTTTGCAACAAGTTATTTATAAGTGGTCGCGAAGTGTTGCTGGACTAGTCAGAGAGCACGAAGAGTCACATCCTCATTGAAAGCAGTTTTAGCGATTTAACGGTATAAACATTTCTAAATTTCCTGACACTGTAAAACAAAGACATTATTGAAACTGGATGTGCGCTCATAGCGGTACACGCTTCAGTTTGCTAGCAGACCACCCACCAGTTGTTGGGTAATAGCTTAAGACGCCAGAAAATGTGAAAACATTCATAACGCTGAAACTTTAAAATCGCCTTTCTGTGTGACCGTAACCATACCTCGATTACACTCATATACGCTTTTAGTATGAAAAGAAGCGGAAAAAAGAAGCACCACAAGAGAGATTAATTTAGGAGCAGCTGTTGAGTTATATTTAAGTGGGGGGTGAATATCTCTCTCTCTGCATCGTTTCTCTGCTACACGGGGGAAAAACGGCAAAGATGCCAGACGTCTGTATGTTGATAGAATGGCCCAGTTTTTCATTTTAAAAAATGCAGCTCACTTTTCCTCAGATAGAATAGGAGACATTTAAAATATATATTTATAATCTTGGGCCCCATTTGTACCTACGATACTTTTTTTAACACATCAAACACTTACGTTGCTTAAAGCTACGATGAGAAGAAGCTCTACACCTAATTCGGTGATTTAAGAGAAATTCGAACCCCCTCTTTTGGGGTAGGAGGAAGAAATATTAGATCTGGTTTTTCACCGAGGCGTAAAAGACAAAACAAATTTCGATTAGTTTAAATGTTCTGAACTTGTGAGTGAAATCTTATACTTTTGCTTTGCATTAAGGGATGCGGATTGAAAGAGGGAAAGAGCGTGATCCCGTCAATTAACCTCTTACATAGATTATATTCTCAAAGATATCTGACCAGTCAGAGCTGTGATAAACGGAAGTTTTATTTGACGAATTTTAATAACATTTTCAAGAATCTCTTCTATACTCAGTGACGAAATATCCATGGAAGCAAGAGAAGAAATCGAAAATTTTAAGTGGAAACAGTGTTTCCCTTATAATTTGACAATTTAACAAAAATATTAACCTACGATACTTTTTTTTTTAACTGAATTTCTCTCCTTCATTTTCGGGTGGAAAAATTGAAGTAGCCCGTGTCAGAAACCTTTCTTTGAGATACAACAAATTACGCTAAGTAAACATTTAAGAATTTCCCTTTTTCTGGGAGTAAAGCAAGATGGTCAGTCACGTTTGCTTAAAACTTATGATGAGAAGAAGCTATATACTTAAATCTGTGATCTTAGCTCCTCCTATTTAAGATAAATTCTTACCCGTTTTTTGGAGGGGAGAAAGAAAGATTGGAAGTGCAACTCTCATGTTTCTTTAAGTAATGATCACAGAAAGCTGTACACTGAAATCTGTGATCGTAGTTGGGTTGGGTTGTTTTACCTCTGAGCGGCACTTTTTTGCACACCATGGGTTAAATGGCCAGGTCACATTGACCCCCGAAGGCTCAGAGAAGTTGGGGGAGGGGACCCACTGGAACAGTTGTTGGGAGACAGATGGTAGCCTCCCGTCAAGACCATCCAGCGTGTTCTTTAACGGGCACAGGGTATGGCTCTCCCACACACGGGGCCACGGCTTAACGTCCCATCCGACGGACGGCGGCCTTTCCAAGCCCATCGGTTTCCCCTTCTGACCGTGGGCAGGGCGGGGAATTTTGCGGAGATAAATCTCAACGCTGACCCAGCTGGGACTCGAACCTGGGAACTACAGATTACGAGCTTGGCGCGCTACCGACTGAGCCATCCCCGCCCCTGTGATCGTAGTTCTTCCAGTTTAAGAATAATTCTTCTCTGATTTTTTTTCCCCTTGAGAACTATTTCTAAGGGAGGAAAGATTGTGGGGAACTCTTCCTTTTATTTAAGTTATGGTATGGTCAGAGGAAGCTGTATACCAAATTTTGTATTCATGTCGTTTACAGTTTAGTAGGAGCAGACAAACTCTCGTTCTTTCGCAACAGCTTGTTTCCTGTCTGCCTTGGAGTGTATTCGACTTTCCGGAGTCAAGGTCAGCCCTTGCCGCTATATCTCCTACATTATGGGGAATTTATGTCTCTATGAATTCAAATTCCATGAGATATCCTGTTGCTTTTGTCCGAAGGAAGTTTGCCCAGATGCCAATGAAGTGAATATATAATAGATGACTTAAAATCTAAACCTATTGACACAAAGGTCTCATTGTTTTCTTAACTGGTAGGTATCAGAATGCAGTCCTCTCCATTAACAGATTTGTATATAGAAATTGCTTCCCTAATCCGACAACTCAGGATATACAACTCGTTAACCCCGAGATATACCTCTGGGGTATGGGGAGAGAAAATGGATTAATAATATAACGGATTATTAACGGATGATTGCTTAATAAAAAAAAAAAAGGATTTTTGAATAAAAATAATTAATAAAAAAAAAGATTTTTGATTATGAAATAAAGAATATAACGTAATTTAACGGATGATTGCTTAATAAAAAAGGATTTTTGTTTTAAATTGAAGTTTGGTACTAAGTATACAAAATAGGTCCTAAATATATGTAGAATAGAACAACCCATAATAATTATTTAAAACTTAAAGACATTTATTGGAAAAACATGACTTATTTGTGACTCGTGTAGTGCTTTCCATTTAATCGATGTCTTTCCAGCCACCGATATTTGTGTTTCCACTGATAGCTCCTTAGTTCGTTTCTAACTCTTTAAACACTGTCACAGATATATAACTATCAGCCAACAAAACAAAAGTTTTAAGAAACAGATTATATGTCGCCATTCTTCTGGTAATAAAACCAAAACTTTGTGTTAAGGCACAAGTCTGGGTGGACGAAGAGACTTCGATTAAATCGAAAGGACTATACGAGTTATAAAAGAATTGATAATGATTTGGCAAACTAAAATCTTGTATGTAACCATATAAGGCACAATGTATTAAATTATTAACGAAAAAAAGTAAACGATACAAAATCCAAAAGAGAAATCTCATTCTTGCTTGTGTTTAACGTATTTCAGGATATTTATATGCTGAAGAATTAGAAGAAAACTTGTATCTTGAGATAGAAAACTATATATATATAGCGGTTAGTTGTCTGAAGCAGTTCATTAGTTAATTTACATCAATGACTGATATGAATTATTTCTCAGTCAATGAAAATCCAACTATTTGGCAATCCTATTATTTTTGCATCTAATTTTACAAGAGTTCCCATAAATTTACGAATTAAAATTCTTCCTAGAAATGGTAAAACGCCCTAAATTTATACGAACAATTCACATCTCCCATTTAGCCGACAGAAAATTCTTTTATGCATGCTTTTAATAGCATGAGCTTAACGTTCTTACATTAAAATTATGACTGTTATTTTTACGTCTGCCGTTATTGCTTCGCGAACAATATACACACTAGAAAAAACACTATCCTGCGTTATGATCCATTTATAATTCTTAAGCTTGCATAAAGCATGCCTCGTCCTTCGTAATATCAAACTGAAAAAATGTCTATATAAAGTAGCACTCGGAACTTAAAGGTAAATGCATCGCTCGTAAATTTCATGCTTCTGTAAACAATGAAAGTTTGCAGCTCATTAATGCAAAGCATGCAGCGCCTGCTTTAACGAATGCAAATGAAGAAACACTGCCTCCGAGCTGCGCAATCCTTTATTCTTAACTTGTCAGAAACAAAATCAATTATGTTACCACTAATGGAATACGTAGTTCGTTAAGGCTCCGGAGCCATTTATTAACTTCAAACTTTGCTGGCCCCATCGAGTATTAAAAACCGAGACCAAAAGGAATCTGCATTTTAATTTGTTGCTTTAGATTTGTCAATTCTCGCATTTTGGAGTTGTGGAGTAGGAACAAAGTCACGTTAACATCCGCATGTGGAATAATATAGAACTTGGGATTTTTATTTTCAAGGAATTCTTACCAATCAAAAAAATGTTTCAGAATCATTATTGTGAATTGTCATTATCAGAATTCTTGTAACCAGGCCATTTAGCCCTTGGTGCGTTCGGAGAGATTACAAATTAAGAGTCGGTGCCAACCCACTTTAAATGTTGAATGGATATTGTTCAAAATTCAAGATTTAGATAGAATTTATTGATTAAGGTGAAAAAAAAGCCTATTTAAGAAGTTATAGAGCTTCGCAATTAGTTACCCATTGACATAACATGTAATCGTACCCTAACGTTTGAACAGCAGCTCAAAAAAAAAGTGTACATCCTTTAAGTTCAAGGTGGTGCACCCTCGCTCTCATTGTTTAGAAAGTACATAAATTACGGGAATGACCATGGCTCCGAAAAGGTTGAGAACCACTTACCCTAGAACACGAGTAGGCAACATTTAATAGTAGAGGATTGGATGATTAGATATCGAATAAAAGACAAAGTGGTAACCGAAACAGCGTTAAGATGTGAATGTGGAAAATACAGTAAATAAGCAAACATTTTCTGGATTCATAAAAAAGGGTTGGATTGTTTTACCTCTGAACGGAACTTCTGTGCACCCAATAGGCTAAACAATAGTAGCAGGGTTATAAGGACCTCAAGGGCTCAGAGACAGAGGAAACCTTCCTATCAGGGCCATCTAGAGTGTTCTTTAACGTGCACAGGTATGGCTCTCCTCCATACGGGATCACAGATGAACGTCCCACCCGACTGACGCGGCCTTTCCAAGCCCATTGGTGTCCGATTTCTTGTCGAGAACAAAATGGGGTTTAGAGGAGATAAATCTCAAAGCTAGCACAGCTGGGACTCTAAGCTAGAAACTGCTCTAGAAACGGACGACATTATAAAAACATTCGGTCCTTCGTCTTTTGTAAACAATCTTCTATACCCAGAACATCGTTTCCCTTGGTGAACACAGAGTTGGGAAAATAATAACGCAATGGTTTTATTTATATATGGCATCCTGCTGTTCAATTCTGAAAGATCTTTATCGAAAGGAAAAGCTAAGCAATGTTTTGTGGAAACAGAGGTTTGCTTTAATGCTTCATATAATCATTTAGTGATCTCTAAACAACAGATGATAGTTTACAAAAGAGAAAAAAATCTTTGTGAATGTTTGCAGGTGAGATTTTATTTTTCTCCTGCTTTCACTACTTCGAGGGGATAAAACGAAAGAAAATAAAATCTGAATCCTGAATACCGGCTTTTAAAACCAGTTATTATCAGTTCGGCAAAACTCATTGTTTCTCGACGAACAATTCTATCTCGCCGCATCTTGCTATTGAGTTCTAAAGGATCCTTATGCAAAGGGAAGCTCGCCAAAGCCAGTTTCCTAAGAGAAAAAAAAGGGAAGCAAAAAAAGAGATGCGAAAGGAAAGAAATTAAGGATGGTAAGAGCCTGGCCAGAAGACACATTAGCGTAATTAAATTTATGCGCTAGTCAAAGCCACTAAAAGCAGATTTAATTACGTTTTGCCCGACACAAAGAAGGTAAATAAGCATTTTGTTTTTTCCTCTTCGGAACACCGCTGATGATGATCTTCCTATCCCAGAACTCGATTCTCTCTCCTTCTCGTTGTCTATGTGCGTGCGGACGTGCGTGCCCCTGCACCGCAAGGCTAACCAAGCCGTAGGTCGATCACCATGGCATTCTCTAATCAAGGCCACGGCCAGTTCACCTGAAGCCGACTTTTGACAGGAAAATGAGCTCTACCCCCAATTAGGACGTCTACTCATGCATGCATAACCCCGTGCAACTAGACGATCGGATTCAAGGCTGACTCTCAGTCAGCTCTCGACCTTACAATGTTTTGTGGTTACACACTGTGAACTAGAACGAGTCGGTCTGCCCAATTCTACCCCCCACCCCCACCCAACTCTTTCCCCACTCCCATTCCTCCAGTCTCCCCAACCCCCGACCAACTGTCCTACTAGTAACTCGGTTAATTTATGCTGCCTTTGATATAATAGCTCCTTGGTCATTCCTGGAGACTGAATGAAGAAGAGTATCATTTTGAAGAAGAGTATCATTAGAGTATCATTTTGAAAAAGAGTATCATTTTGAAGAAGAGTATCATTAGAGTATCATTTCTTACTTTATTTGCAGTTTTCTAACGGAAATAGAAAATTATGCAATGCTGTTAAATGTCTCAGTGAACAGAGAAAGTAAAACATTTGCGATCGAAGTCTAAGGATACAGTTATTCTCGTTGTCTGAGGAAAGAGCTATGCTAGGAGTATTAAGAACCAGTTGCACTCGATCTCCGAAGAAGCAATTATACTCGGAGTCTTAGGAATCAAATGTCCTCGAACCTGAAAGAAACAAAAAATAGCGAGGGACCTTTGAAAGCGGATTTCCATTCACATAACGTGGGTTGGATTTTTTACCTCTGAGAGATACTGTTTTTGGTCAAGTCAAAAGAGCCTTTGGTGTAGAGAAAGTTGGAAGGGGGACCCACTGAACAGATGTTAGGAGACAGATGGAAGCCTTCATCAAGGCCATCCAGCGTGTTCTTTAATGTGCACATCGTATGGCTCTCCTGTACACGTCATCACAGCTTAAGGTCCCATCCGACGCGCTGCTGCCTTTCCAAGTCCTTCAATGTCACCTTTCTCATTGAAGGCAGAACAGGAGCTAGCAGAGATATTTCTCAATGCAGGCACAGTTGGTACTCGTTCCTGGGAACTAAAGATTACAAACCTCGTGCGCTGCCGACTGAGATAACTTTGCTCCCAAAAAACAAAGTAGTGTTGGGTTTTTTACTTCTGAGCGGCACTTTTTTGCACACAATGGAATAAATGACCAAGTCACAAAAATCCCGAGGGCTCACATAAGGTTAGAGAGATGGGATCCGATGGACAGCTGTTCGGAGACAGATGGTAGCCTCTCGTCAAGGCCATCCAGCGTGCTCTTTAACGTGTAAAGAGTAGTGCTCTCCCGCACACAGGATCACGGCTTAACGTCGTATAGAACGGACGGCGGTCTTTCGAAGCCCATCGGTGTTTCCTGCTGACCGAGGGGAGGGCGAGGAGTTTTGCTAGGATGCTTTAAGCGTCAAATCCTTTCTTTGTCAAATTTTAATTTCCTTGTCATTTTAGAGCATTCTGAAACTAAAAAAAGTGTCATTCAATAATGAAACATCTTAATCAACGGTTTCCAAATTTTTTAAAGTCTTCCTCTTCTCCCTGATCTTAAAGATTTTGTTTCACCTCGCCTTCCTCTCAAAAGACATCAACTTCACCTTGAGGAAAATGCGTGATTTAGTCAAAGAATTTCACACAACTTTTATCTTGAAACGTCATCTATCAAAGTAATATTTCTTTGCATTATATATCTACTTGATTAGTGTTTTCTGCTGCAGGAATAAAGGAACCTGGATTCGAATTAATGATAAGGCAGAGAAGAATCCTAGAAGCTACTCTTAGCTTACACAAGCCTTCGCATACAAGAACTAAGTCAATATTGATCAATGCCTCAGTTAGAGACACACAAAGTTTTTCTGCTGGAACAACAGCTAGTTAATAACAAATCAATCCTCGTATTCGAGCCCGTCGGAGTGTTCTGTAATTCCAATGCTTGAATAGTTAGTTGAAAAAATTAATGAAAAAATAATATCAGAGCACCGGACATGTTAGCAAGAGGTTGTGGGATCCGAGCCCCCAATCTCATCATAGCATGCCCGGTGCTTTGACCATGACCATAAACTATCCCATTCAGCAATAGTTTTTTGGGGCCAACTATTGATTAGGAAGGGAAAGACTGGCTGCTAACAGAGATGATAAAATAATTGTTATGAATAAAAACTGTAATAATCGAGCACTTGATTAGTTAGCTTAAAGGTTTCATGATTGCAGGACATTTCACGTGATTCCCTAGTATTCAATCTTGCCTTTATTATAGTATTAAGATGTACCTGATCTTTCAACTCGAGGTCTTAACAAACACAAAAAGCTGTTCACATTTACACGACAATCACCCTTTCTCTTGTGTTGACGTTTAGGTGCTTTCGACAATGGAACTAATGACTTCAATTAATTTCTTACTTGTCCCAATCACATTTTTACTTGTTGTAATCAGTTTCGCAACAACAACTTCACAGTAGACTCCATCGCTTTTCTTTGTAAGTGGAATATTAACTCCGACTAGAGACCGATAGAACTGAAATGTCCGGTCCTGTCGAAAGGACAGAAAAGGATTAACCGTTAGGTGGGCAAAACATTTGTTCGAATTCACGATATTGAGCTGTAGCTATACACAGATTGTAGGAATTCACGATATTTAAACCTTAGATATTAAGACTTAGCAACGCCATAAACGGTTCATAGCTTTAAGTTTTGACAATAAAAAAAATCTCTTTTCACTATCATAAGCTTTGACAACATAAATGTTTACTATAGATTCACGACATCGAGCCTTAATACCATGAAATTCAAGATTCGTGGACATTAAATCTTAGTAGCAAAATAGTTGAACATTCATGACAATAAGCTTAAGTAACAAAAATTCGAAGTTTCGTTGCATATTAACACATTAAGCTTAAGTAACAAAAATTCGAAGTTTCGTTGCATATTAACACTTAAGCTTAAGTAACAAAATGAAGTTTTGTTGCGTATTAACCCTTAGTAATATGAATGGCTATTCAAGTCACGATAGCAACACAAAAAAAAATTCAGATTCGTGTGATTAAGTTTTATCAACTCAAAAAAAGAGATACGATAGACTAAGCCATAACAGAAATCTCACTTCAGATTCGTGACATTCAAGTTTAGAAAATACAAAAAAAAGATTCATGGTCTTAAGACCATGAATCTTTTTTTTGTAAGACTTAAGTCTTACAACACAAAACTGATTCAAATTTCAGATATTTGTCCTTTGAAAAAAAAAAATGTTCAGATTCACAAGATTTAGAGAGTAACAAAAAAGAAATCAGATTCACGACATTCAGCCCTAGAAAACAGAAAAAGCGGTTCAAATTTACGACATTAACCCTAAATAACCTAAAGAAATTATTCATTTCACATAAGCCACCATTTTTTCCCTGACAGATTTAAGGTAGTGTTGTGACCAATCTTTGCGTAGCTGGGGAATCTACACCAGTTACGTCAGAAATAGCCAGTCTAAAATGGCCAGTCTAAAATCGAGTCAGAAAATTACACAGAGTAAACTTATAGCAGCTTTGGGCGCGTACAGTACTTGGGAGGGTGACCACCTGGGAACACCGCGTGCAGTTGGCATTCTTTAGCCGTCCCGTGGCCGAGTGGTTAGCACGCTTGGCTATTGATCTAAGGGATCGGGTTCGAGCCCCGGGTAAGGCATGGATGTGTGTCGTTTTTCTGCTGAGGTCCTGCCATCCTCACAGATCTTCTACTATGGCATATAAACTGACAGGCTCCTGTCAGACCTCTGTGGCAAGCAGCTGCTTGAGGGGGTATTTATTTTTATTATTATTATAAACTTATAGTTCTTAATTTTTACGTGTTCTGTGGAGCAACCCCTCATCTGTTATAGTTAGAATGTTAATGCACATTGTTCCAGAATAGATTCATAAATTGATTCCTAGATAAAGGATTATAAACATATTTACTTCCACATTTTTTCGTGGGAATATAGAGTACACATTGAATCATTGTTTCAAGATAACGTTTTTCATGTGTTTCGTAATCCTTCAAGCGAATATTGCATGCCATCTAACAGCATTCTGCTATCAAAAAAGAATCCTTATAGTCTCTACGGCATTCTAGACACAATCTACGAATAAAACTTGGTAACGATATCTAAACAATGAAGGCGATATTAGATATAACTAAAAATAAATACATTTGTAACTTCTTTCTTGAAATCACTTTAAGATTCTATTCTGAATATTGTGCATTAGATACTAACTATATCGAACGAAACGCTACTACACAGAACATGCGAAATTAAAAAAATACAAAATTATACTATCGATAACCATTTGACTTTGATTTTAGACTATCTCCTGGTGTAGATTCCCCAGCTGTCCAAGTATTGGTCACGACGCTGTCTTAAATCTGTTTAAGGAAAAGAAATTACTTAATTTACAAAAATGTCCTAGTTTAAGTGAGAGTTATAAGATAATAAAAATAGAAAACCATAGGAAGTTTTTAACTAATTGACTTGTTAAGAAAAGTTTCCTCCAGAGGCTCTGTTAAATTTACACTACACAAACACACTTCGTCTCTGCGAGCATTTATAACCAACCTTTGAACGGGCAAAGTTTACGAAATAGCACAAGCGCCTGTTTCTTCCAAAGGAATGAAACGCCCTCTTATATTGCCCATAAAACATTTTAACGCGAGTTCAGAGCCTTTCTGTAGCACAGCTTCATTAAGAGAATCACAGTTTGCTGGAGGACAGCTCTCCAGCATCACTAGTGGAATATCCTAGTTGTGATAGAAACTTCGACGATTTAAATTTTAAAACCCGAATCACATCTCTGGTTAACTCTCAGAAGAATTTAAGAAAAGAATAAATACTTTGTTTTTTTGCATTCTCTCGAGCCGAAAGTCTTCCATCTTCTCCATCACCTGCAATCTGTGAATTGCATCTTCGATTTCTAACTCTCCTCCAACTGTGCCTTCAGCCCAGCTCTGATGACTCACACAGCTCATTTTGCAAAGCAATCTGCAATAAAAACAGCAGAACACTTTATGCTAATTTTCTGCGCCTGTCACTCGCACTTCGTCACCGCTCCTTCTTTTCCATTCTACCCTCCCCCTAAATCTCTCCCTCCCTCTGTTCTCGCCCACCAGCAAAATTCCTGTGACCAAGGCCAACATCTCTGGCAGTCACACCACTTCGACATATTACTGCAATGGGCATGGTGCACTCTTGTAAGTCTCTCTTTCACTGCATGCCAGGAGGGTCATATTTCGTCGTATCTCCTTCACACTGCTGACCCTCCCCCAACCAACTGCCCCCATGCTTCACCTCGTGTTGGTTGTTTTGCTATTTTTTATTTGCTTTTCCTCTCTTCTCCGTTCTTTCCATCTTCTTCCATCCAAGAAGCGACTATAAATTCATCTGACAAGGTTTGTTTAGCACAAGGTCATGAATACGTAATGGTCTGCTCAACTTTGTCTAGCTCAGGACGACTTTGTCGGTGCAAGAGAACACAAAGCCAGTTTTCTTCTTCGTTTTGGCTCTCGCTGTCCTGTTTTTCTTTAAGGGAGGACAGATTTACGCATCTTCTGACAGATTCTGCATCATTGTATTACCTGTTATCATTCTTAATCAGTGATGCGGGAATTTTCACTTGATAATTGGTAGTTGCAATCACTAAATGATAACTTTGGCGATGCAAGATAAAAACATAAAAGGAACTGTTCTGGTCTCGCTGCCCCAATTTTTCCTTTCACATTTTCAACACGCGGATAGATTTTTTTTTATCTTATACCAAATTCTGCATCATTGCTTCCGTCCGTCGGATGGGACGTTAAACCGTGGCCCCGTGTGCGGGAGAGCCATACCCTGTGCACGTTAAAGAACACTCTGGATGGCCTTGACGGGAGGCTACCATCTGTCTCCCAACAGCTGTTCCAGTGGGTCCCCTCCCCCAACCTTCTCTGAGCCTTCGGGGTCCATGTGACCTGGCCATTTAGCCCATGGTGTGCAAAAAAGTGTCGCTCAGTGGTAAAACAACCTAAAACAACTGCATCATTGCTTCACCTTTTACCATTTCTATATACTGATGCTTCAATGTTGTATTGGATTACTTTTAGTGCAGTCACTAAAGTGAGAAAGGTTCTACTACGCAATAAAAAACGAGTAGTTTATGAACGAACTAACTAGGAATTTTAAGTTAATGGATAAACTGACTTAAATCGGGTAGGATGTGAACCCACGATCTCTTAATAGCACGTGCCCTTTCACTTGAGTTACGAGATAGTACCATTGCCTCACTAACCAAGACGACGAATATTTCCACCGTTTTAGTAAATTTTCTTGCAACGCGTTTATATGAATATCACATTCTGCATCTCCTTGGTAATTAATATCTATTTTCGCGATGCTCTGTGTACAGGGGCGTTTCGACCAGGAGTCGTCTTAAGGATCCGTTCAAATCTTTCCCGTCAAGATTTGACAATTAACGTTTTTGAAAAACAAATACGCATAAGTTTCTTTTTCGAGCCTGCGCAAATTTGAAGTGCGATGCTCACTTCTACATTAGAGCAAGGGTGACTCAATAAGTAGCGCTCCAGACTCGTAATCTGCAGTTCCCAAGTTTGAGAACTTACGTTGAGATATATCTCCACAAAACTCCCCGTTCTGCCCTCGGTCAGTAGGGAACACCTGTGTGCTTGGAAAGGCCGTCGTTCGTCGGATGGGACGTTAAGGGTTGCCCCGTGTGCAGGAGAGAATTACCCTGTGCACGCTAAAAAAACACTCTGGATGGCCTTAACGGGAGCCTAACATCTGTCTCCTAACAGCTGTGCAGCAGATTTAAGTATGTAAGAGATCAAAATAACATTATTAAAGGCTACTGGAAGTCTGAAGGAGTAGTAACAGCAGGATTCAAGGGTTGTAGAAATCTAAAGCGATAGTAGCAGTAATATCCAAGGAGATAAAAATTTTCTCTTCTAAGAAAGAACAAAGTCGTTCCTGAACACATTTATGTCCTATATTGTACATTATGTCATAATTTGCGCAGGATCAAAAACGAAAATTATGCGCATTTTTTTTTTCAAAAATGTTAATTGTCAAATCTTGATGGAAGAGGTTTGAACGGATCATTTATACCTCCTCAAGCAGCTGCTTGTTACAGAGGTCTGACAGGAGCTTGTCAGTTAATATGCCATAGTAGAAGATCTGAGAGGATGGCAGGAGCTCAGCAGAAAAACGACACATACATCCATGCCTTATCCGGGGCTCGAACCCAGGTCCCTTAGATCAGTATCCAAGCGCGCTAACCACTCGGCAAGAATACCGGAAAGAAGAATCGCATTTAGGTTGTTTTTCAAATGCAACCGTCTGTATTTCAGTTCCTTTGTTGCTTTAAAAGCTAATGTATATTTTATGCTAAGTCCTTTGTGGGAAAAAAATATTCACACTAGTCTTCACAAACTAGTCATACCAAAAAGGTTGAATAATACAGTAATACAGCAAGTGAAGAACAACGAAGTCAAATTTTTTCCGGAGAATACTAGATGAATGTTTATCACTTTCGTGATGTCAGATTAGGCAAGTAGCATTTGATTGTGTCATCGTATTCAATGGTTTGCCTTTCTTCTCGTTTGCGTCGAAATTAGGCAGACTATATTTGTGGATATTTTTTTCCATGGCCACATAGTTTAAGAGTGAGATTGAAAACGAAAATAAATGTTTCCAATACGGCGTTAACGAAACCCAGGTTCAAGTCGTCCACTCCGAGTAGAGATGTTCTCGAGTAACCCTAACTCGTCTCTGTTAGAGGGGCGGGGGTGGCTCAGTCGGTAGCGCGCCAGGCTCGTAATCTGTAGTTCCCAGGTTCGAGTCCCAGCTGGGTCAGCGTTAAGATTTATCTCCGCAAAATTCCCCGCCCTGCCCACGGTCAGTAGGGGACACCGATGGGCTTGGAAAGGCCGCCGTTCGTCGGATGGGACGTTAAGTCGTGGCTCCGTGTGCGGGAGAGCCATACCCTGTGCACGTTAAAGAACACGCTGGATGGCCTTGACGGGAGGCTACCGTCTGTCTCCCAACAGCTGTTCCAGTGGGTCCCCTCCCCCAACCTTCTCTGAGCCTTCGGGGTCCATGTGACCTGGCCATTTAGCCCATGGTGTGCAAAAAGTGCCGCTCAGAGGTAAAACAACCCAACCCGTCTCTGTTAGAAAAGGTATAACGATGGGATTCAAAAAGCTGTCATCCTTCCAACTGAATATTAGGCCGTGGGCTGTGTGCTTGTAACCCATACCTTGTGCACATTAAAGAATAAGTTGGTTGACCTTTAAGGGAGGATTCCATCTGTCTACTAACAACTATTCAATTTCGCCACACATCAGAGTCCCTTCCCTGAACACTTCGAGTCCTTGTGACTTGACAATTTAGCATATTATGTACACAAAAGTAAACTGAGAGTAAAATAACCCAACTTAAAAACTATGTTAAAAATGGAAAAATATGTCGAAAAACTGACAACCTAAGAACAAGCGATTATTTTATTCAATCAGTGTGAGCGAACTTTAAAAATCACTTTGAAAATTAAAATACAATAAAGTGTTTTTATTTCTTTGTCTACTTTCA
Source organism: Ryuthela nishihirai (assembly GCA_038380435.1). Taxonomy (NCBI): domain Eukaryota; kingdom Metazoa; phylum Arthropoda; class Arachnida; order Araneae; family Heptathelidae; genus Ryuthela; species Ryuthela nishihirai. The sequence continues at coordinate 24,956,432 of JAWZYU010000009.1, read as the reverse complement.
TAAAGTCCACTCTTTATCCTCTAAGCATCTTTCACAAATCTTCAATCGCTGGAATTAAGTGGAATCTGACAGTTTTAATTAACAGATAAAAAAAAATAAATACCCCCTCAAGCAGCTGCTTGCCACAGAGGTCTGACAGGAGCCTGTCAGTTTATATGCCACAGTACGAGATCTGAGAGGATGGCAGGACCTCAGCAGAAAAACGACACACACATCCATGCCTAATCTGGGGCTCGAACCCAGATAAAATGTGCATTTAAGTAGAAATATGGTACCAGAACAGTTTAAGTCCTGATTACCGTGCACGAGAGACAGGTTATGTGCAGGACGCACAAGCCAACTTATTACAAATCATACGCTTTATTTTTTCATTTCTAATTCCATCTTCTTTTAAGAGTCTCGCCTCCATTACAACTTCCACAATACTCTGGCTCCAATTTATATTGCATTTATTCCAAGATTCTGAGAATGAACACTCACAAACCATAAGTCGTATTAGCACCATTTCCCCTTCCAATGCGTTATCAGTACTCTCGACAAATACTGCCCTTCACCCGTTCTCGTTGTTAATTTGTTTTTTCCTTAATATCTGCATGATTTTAATTAATTCCCAGCTAAAATGACTTCGTTGCTTTGGTTGGATGATTCTGAGATAGCTATCCCTTTGACAAAATCGTGACAGATAATTTTAAAAGCCAGTACGTTTAACTTCTTTAGCTGGAATTGGGATTCACTGTAGGTGGTTTCTGCTCCGCCTTATCTCTTCGTATTAATTAACATGAGAGCTCGGAGAATAGAAAATGGCTTTCAAAGTAATAATGTCCTCTAGGATGAATATACGAATCAGTAATTAATGAAAGCAATGGAGGTCCAATCAGAACGTAATTTTGTTTCGAAAATAAATCCATCTTTAACGATATCTCTTACATTTGCAACTCTTCTGAGAAGGACCACTTCACTGACGTCATGATCTTCTTAACACCTTTAGTTGTGTTTATCCTACATGCGAGGATGTACGGTAACGCACCTAGTTTTTTTTCTTATTTTTCGGGAAGAAATAAAGGCTGATGTTATACCATGGGAAATGTTATACTATGATGATACTCCAAGAAAAAGTCGCTTGTTTCAAAGTCAAAACGCGTGTTCTAGCGTGACCGAGCTACAGAAGTGTGTAGAAATCGGTGAAGTGAATATCGATGATGACCCTTTGATTTCACTGAATATCACCTCCAACGATAAATTAACGATGACTTTATTTATTTCTATGAACAATTCCCTTTCGACTGCTAATTACTGGCAAAATTTGAAAATGAGTTTTAAAAATTAAAAGGAATTATCTGGTCGAAATTTCTTCTCTGAACAATATGAGAGTTAAAGAAAACAATTGGGAGACAGAGTGCCGACAGGAACAGATATCTTAGGAGGGGAGGAGGTGGGTTGTAATCTCTCCCACTCTGGTAACGTATTAAAAGTAAGTCATTCCTTTCGTATACAAGATGCTGTTTTCATACGAAACCACATCATTGTTCATAAAACCGAACTGATGCCCGACACGATGCATAAGTTCGAAAAAAAAATTCCAGTTATCCTATTTTGAAAACGTTGCAATGCATTGATGTTATCCTATTTTGAAAAAGTTACAATGCACTTGAAGTAATTCAAAGATAAAAGCATTTTTAATAGGGGACCACTGCTTAATATGTCATTCGTAGGATTCGAGTATCATATCAAGAAGAGTGTGTGAAGGAATACAGGCATAACGTCGGGAAACGAGAGACAGGTTGTGTGCAGGACGCACAAGTCATATCTCAATCTGAATTTTTACGAATCATACATCATCCACTTTATTTTTTTCATTTCTAATTTCATCTTTTGTACGTTGACTCTCTTACGCTGAAATTTGTACTGTGACTTGGAGATCATAGAGATAATACTAACACGTGTGATTATTAGAATCGCCGAAAGCAAATCCACGAGCACTCTCCTTCTCCATTCGCTTAAATGTATTCTATACGTATGCAGCTGTAAAGAATGGATCAAAAAAAAAAGGGGAAAAAATCTCTGTTGTGGAATGATTGACTCTTTACATAACAAAGAGATTAAACTTATTTAACACCCAATGAGCTGAAAACTGAGAAGCGAATTCTTATTCAAATGTATAACAATTGTTACCTCTGGAACTGATTTTGAAAAATTGGACATTATCAAAAACTATATACTAAGAACAGAATAATTTTTTGATGTTCTACTCTTGCAACTATGCTTCCTCACTTCGCCCGAACTGGGGCGGGGGTGGCTCAGTTCGTAGCGCGCCAGGCTCGTAATCTGTAGTTCCCAGATTCGAGTCCCAGCTGGGTCAGCGTTGAGATTTATCTCCGCAAAATTCCCCCGCCCTGCCCACGATCAGTAGGGGACACCAATGGGCTTGGAAAGACCGCCGTCCGTCGGATGGGACGTTAAGCCGTGGCTCAGTATGCGGGAGAACCATATCCTGTGCACGTTAAAGAACACGCTGGATGGCGTTGACGGGAGGCTACCATCTGTCTCCCAACAGCTGTTCCAGTGGGTCCCCTTCCCCAATCTTCTCTGAGCCTTCGCGGTTCATGTGACCTGGCCATTTAGCCTATTGTGTGCAAAAATGTGCTGCTCAGAGGTAAAAAAATCCAACTTCGCCCTAACTTATCAACTGACCACATCACAGAAGTAGAATGTTTATGATGGCATCACTTTGACCTGACCTAAAACTTGATACCCTCCAATGAGTGTTCAGTTTCGGCCAAAAAAATATAGCAACCAGTTTTAAATCATTGTTTGCAATTAAGTGCTTTCCACACAGCTACTTTAATTTTATAATGCAAACAAGCTTCAGGGCTTGAAAATTTTGAAAAATCTCATCCGTCCTCAAAAAAATTCTCGTTCTCTTTATAAAACCAATAAATTTGCCTATCTGAAAATTGATTTTTAATGCAATACTTATTTATAGTTGAATCACAATCGAAACAACTCAAAACGCTTTGCTATTCAATCTTTTAACTGATAATATATCTTTTCACGATTTAATTTAAAGTTCTTAATTAAGAACCTCCTTATCTGCTTAACATAACATAATATCTATTAAATGCGTCTCTAAGTATTATATATTATTAGCGCCTTGGTGGTCAGTGGTATTGCGTTGGTTCAAGATGGCACTGTAACTGTCGGGGGGGGGGGGGGGTCATGTCATGCTTGTTTGTTCTGTCACAATCTGAAGATAAACCAGTAATTATAGCTGAGATGTTTGCTATTATTATAGCAATCAACTGGGCCTTAAAATATAAAAATAAAAAAAATTGTCATATTTACAGACTGTAAATCATCACTAGACATTTTTCAACATAACCCTTTCAAAAATAATTTTTCGATATTTATTAATGATATATTTACTTTAATTTACAAACACATAGATCAGAATAACATTATAACTTTACAATGGATACCATCACATGTTAATATAACATATAATGAACATGTAGACACTTTAGCAAAAAAGGCAAACGATCTAAACCACACTATAAATTCTCCTCATCATTTTGTTATACATAAAAAAATAAATAAAATAAAATTATTGGCAGAATTACAGAATTGGTACAGTCGCTCAAAAAAGTATCCGAACACTATGGTTGATTACAGAATTCAGAAAAAATATCTGGCAACGATTTTTTTAGAAATTAGTGATCTGGCAACCTTCGTGTCACGTGACACGAAGGTTGCCAGATCACTAATTTCTAAAAAATCGTTGCCAGATATATTTTCTGAATTCTGTAATCAACCATAGTGTTCGAATACTTTTTTGCACAACTGTACATGACAAAAGCTAGGAACACACATAGATTTCAAATCTCTAATGACATTGGTAAATTTAATAATTTTGGATTAAAGAAAAAAGAAATCTCTATGATTTTAAAAATAAAGTCTAATCTAGCTCTTACAAATTCCACACTATTTAAATTTAGAAAAATAAAATCACCAAATTGTTTTTTTTGCAATAACATACAAATATTAGAGCATATAATATTCAGTTGTAACAAATATGAAGAGGAGAGAAAAATTTATTTCAATTGCAAAAATATAATGTAAACACATTTAATTTTAAAAACTTATTAGAACCAACACAAAAAAATTAAAACTAACTTTTTATAAATTATTAATCAATTATCTCAAAAACATCAATCTCTTAGATAAACTATAAAAAAGATAAATTAATAATAATTAAAAATTTTTAAAAAAATGAATGAATATAAAATGAATAATAATTAAAAAAAACAAGGAACCGTAAGAAAACAGTAAGGATCCACAAAAATTATTCCTGAATGAGTCTGCATTGTTTTAATTCTTTGCAGGAATAGTCAACGTTTGATGTGTATTGATGATGATGATGATAGTAGCTTTGTGGGTCTGATCTCACATTGAACAAAATAATGTTCATCAATATGACGAGTTCCTATTCCAGTGTCAAGCCAGTGATTCATAGCTGCAATTGGGTCAAAGTTATCCAATAGTATTCCATCCCAATTTATTTCCATACTATAATAATTTCTTGTACCATGAAAGTACGGACTAACTTCAGTGGGGAAAACGAAGTCTCTCCCCTTTCTTGATAGCGAATCTGTAAGTAAAATAAATACATGGACTTTTGTTTCCCAAGAAGAGGATCGTTTATAAGACAATTTTCGGTTTCCTGGTTTGTGTTTTCATCTCCCGTTACGTAGGCGATCTTACAACATTTGCTAAAAAGAGAGTAAAGGAAAAATTACAAATAAATTCTTAAGAAAACGATGGAAACGAAGAAAGTTTGTAATGGGAAAAAATTTATCCACCCGTCCTCACGGAAGTAAATTGCGAAAATTCAGTCGTCCCAGTGTAGTCACGGTATCCAGTGTTCAGTCATCCCAGTGTAGTCACGGTATCCAGTGTTCAGTTGTCCCAGTGTAGTCACGGTATCCAGTGTTCAGTCGTCCCAGTGTAGTCACGGTATCCAGTGTTCAGTCGTCACAGTGTAGTCACGGTATCCAGTGTTCAGTCGTCACAGTGTAGTCACGGTATCCAGTGTTCAGTCGTCCCAGTGTCGTCACGGTATTCAATGTTCAGTCGTCCCAGTGTAGTCACGGTATCCAGCGTTCAGTCGTCCCAGTGTCGTCACGGTATCCAGTGTTCAGTCGTCCCAGTGTAGTCACGGTATCCAGTGTTCAGTCGTCCCAGTGTAGTCACGGTATCCAGTGTTCAGTCGTCCCAGTGTAGTCACGGTATCCAGTGTTCGGTCGTCCCAGTGTAGTCACGGTATCCAGTGCTCAGTCGTCCTAGTGTAGTCACGGTATCCAGTGCTCAGTCGTCCCAGTGTAGTCACGGTATCCAGTGTTCAATCGTCCCAGTGTCGTCACGGTATCCAGTGTTCAGTCGTCCCAGTGTCGTCACGATATCCAGTGTTCAATCGTCCCAGTGTCGTCACGGTATCCAGTGTTCAGTCGTCCCAGTGTCGTCACGATATCCAGTGTTCAATCGTCCCAGTGTCGTCACGGTATCCACTGTTCAATCGTCCCAGTGTAGTCACGGTATCCAGTGTTCAGTCGTCCCAGTGTAGTCACGGTATCCAGTGTTCAGTCGTCCGTGTAGTCACGGTATCCAGTGTTCAGTCGTCCCAGTGTCGTCCGTGTAGTCACGGTATCCAGTGTTCAGTCGTCCCAGTGTCGTCACGGTATTCAATGTTCAGTCGTCCCAGTGTAGTCACGGTATCCAGTGCTCAGTCGTCCTAGTGTAGTCACGGTATCCAGTGCTCAGTCGTCCCAGTGTAGTCACGGTATCCAGTGTTCAGTCGTCCCAGTGTAGTCACGGTATCCAGTGTTCAGTCGTCCCAGTGTAGTCACGGTATCCAGTGTTCGGTCGTCCCAGTGTAGTCACGGTATCCAGTGCTCAGTCGTCCTAGTGTAGTCACGGTATCCAGTGCTCAGTCGTCCCAGTGTAGTCACGGTATCCAGTGTTCAATCGTCCCAGTGTCGTCACGGTATCCAGTGTTCAGTCGTCCCAGTGTCGTCACGATATCCAGTGTTCAGTCGTCCCAGTGTCGTCACGATATCCAGTGTTCAGTCGTCCTCCTGTAAAATGTAGTCGCGTACGCGAAAATGGGTAATTTTTGAAGCCCTGGACAGTTGGTTACTGCACTTTCTTTTGGCAACATTTAGGAGAAAGCTGAAAGTTAAATCATTCATTGATCGGTACCGTATACAGATGATACTCTTAAATCTGTTTCCCAACCTTTTAACAATGGCGGAACCACTGAACGATATTGTCAAATACTACGGAGCCCCAACATGTGCAAGAAAATATTCTTTTTTTTGGTCATTCGCCGCCCCCTCCAAAAAATGTGTTTTTTTTTTATTTTAATTACAATTCATCGTTGCTTCTGTAATTCTAATATTTTAATTAATTATATTTATTTAATTCTAATATTTTATTTAATTAATTTTAATTATTTATTATTTTCGTAGAATTATTAGAAGTCAGTTTTAATTATTAATTACTCAGTTTGAGACCCGAGCTTTGTTTCCTTGGACAAGTCATGAATTCTTTGGCGAATTTTGAACAAAACAATTCGCAGCTCTTCGGCTGACAACGTATGATTTCTTTGTTTTTTCTTAATTATCCTTACAAATGAAAAAGCTGTTTCACATAAATATATGACTGAAAATTGAAGTAAAAGTTGGATAGCTTTTCCTGCAATTACATGATACTTTTCTTAACTCCGGAATTCAGACTTTTCGCGGAACCGCCGAAGACTGTTCACAGAACCCTCGGATTTCACGGAACTTCACTTGACAAACATGGTTTTAAGTGAAGGACAGAATAATATAATCTTATTTTTACTGCATGGAGAATTAATAATTGTTTTTTATTCAACCCGATTTCAACTCTAACCCAAAAATTTTTAAAAACTTGTTTCTCACTTCCGAAATGTCACCTTTAATCCACAAAATCTATATCCTACGTATAACTTAGCAGACACAAAAAATAATTTAACTATTTATTATCTTTTCATACTCTGATCCGAAACGCAAAAATATCAAAATTGCCACTGATAAAAACCAAGTAAATAGAGTAGTTGTGTTTCTTGTTGTTGTTCGTGTACACTTTGCAAAAGATGGCATTTTGATATCTAAACTTCATGGCAACCTATACGGCATCGTTTTCGATTACCAAATCATTTCGAATCCAAATTTTATAAGCGACTTTAGAACAGCCTTCCTCCCACTTCTCTTTCGCGACTTCCATTGCTAAAAACAGTCGTTTTCCTTCTCAGCAGCATCTCGAGTTCATTATAAAATAAATGCTTCCGTTGCCCCTCCTCGTACCGTTGATCCCTACATCCAACTAAGCATCAGGACTCACAACAGCCTCTCTGTCTCTCATCCGCGAGGGAGCCCTCAAAAACGCCTCAACAGCAACTTCTTGCGAGTCACCATTGCCAACTAGAAGATACACGGTTTCCATTGCACAGAAGCTCCAACTATAAGTTATTTTTATAGCCGTCTCCAGCGGGAAGTAACCCCGTCACTGTTCATGTATAATAGGACCGTTAGCGGGCCTTCAATGGAAGTCACGTACGCCAGTAAAAGAGTCACCGTACTTCCCCTCTTCTCGCGTGGCAGAGGCAGCAATAATGTGTATGGGCGCTCTTCTCCTCTTCCCTTGGAAGAATCGAGAATGATCGCCCCCTGTACTTCGGGCTGCTCTGCATTACGCCCGCAGAACCAAGAGGAGGGAGAGCGCTTTCTTTTCCTTCTTTCTGCGTCAAAAAGAGCGGGTTATTGTCGGAAGCTACTAAATTAGCCTTGATCTACAGGAGCTGCTTTGCTTCATTTTAAGGATGTTTGAATGATGTGATTTTTCCTTATTAGCTTCCGGGCTCAACTGCTCCTCTCTTTGTGATGCGAATTTGGAAGAAAACAGAATAGTGAACTTTTATCATCTCCTCCTCTTCTCCAATAGCGTCGCTATTTATCAAAGGTTCTCGAAATTTCTTCCTATCATCGATCGTTCACGGAGACGCAGTTTAACTGCCCATTTGTTTATTTCATCCTTACAGATAAAAATAGAATTCTCCGAAGTTCTGATTTTAGTGAAATGATAGATTAAAAAAAATTCTTATGTGTCTTTTCACCTTTCCCTTTACTTTTTCTCCCCATCCAACTTCTCTAGTGTCGTATAAATAATTTAACACCTGAACTATGTTTTTTTCTACAAAACGGAATAATTTGTCACGTCACAAAGACCCCGTTGTTAGAATAAAACTGTAAAAACGCCACCCACTCGACAGATGAAAGCAAATTGAAGAAGACTCTGTCAGGATCGTTTTAACCTAATTGCTTTATAGTGGTTGCAGATCTTTTAATATGGAAGGATTAAACAACGCTACGATCAATAACACTTAAGTATTTTGGATCCCTTCATACTCTAAAAAATTGCAAAGAGTCATCAGTATATTAAATTTATGGATAAATATTCGACATTATATGAAATGTTCCAGCTTAAATGCCTTCGCAGGGAGTAAAAAAAAATATGAGCATGTGATTAGAATATTTAGCGCGAGAGTTGCAACCTTTAGCATCGTATAGTATAGTATAATAATATTATAAGCGAACAGATAAAACATTACAACGTAATCAAGTTCAAAGAAAATAATCTTCTTCTTTAATTGCGAAAAGTTGGGTTGGATTGTTTATCAACCGAGTCCATATTTTTTTTGCCCAATTAGCTGAGTGCTATAAGGATGCCAAAGCCCAGGGAGAGAGAGAACAAAGAAATCCAAAATGTAACGAGTAATTAAGGTAGCACGAGAAAAAATGGATTGATGGTTTTGGGCAGAATTACTAAACAAAATATACTTCTCCGGTTTTGAACGTTAATTCATATAAAATATTTATACACGCTAATTGGCACTATATTTCAAAAAAAAATATTGTGGAGCTTCCACGTTATGTGATTGGAAAGCCATATTCAAAGCTACCTTCAAACACAAGCTTTCTACCGGAAAATGTCACTGGAAATGAAGCTCTCACTCAGATCTTTCTAAAGTTCTATTTTCAGCAATATTCATTTAATATTTAAACAGCTATTGATGTTGGAATATTTAACAAACAAACGCTGCCCCCATAAACGCTTTTTCTCAAAACTAACAAAAACTGAAAGAATCATTACAGAGATTTCTAAAAATCACACTTATTTTAGAATTAAATGATCTGTTGTAACGATTATTATTTACTTTAATTCTGCTGTGTTAAATTCTTATAACTGTTATCGGTTGCTATTATGTTCAGTTTCCATAACGCTTAAAATATGAAACGAAGATTTTTCAATTATCTTCTGTGATATTTTCCAATTGAGAGTGTTTTTTTTTATTTAGGAAGCGTTGAATGTGGATTACAGTCGCTCAAAAAAGTACCCGAACACTATGATTGATTACAAAATTCACAAGCAACCTTCGTGTCACGTGACACGAAGGTTGCCAGATCACTAATTTCGAAAAAAATCGTTTACCAGATATTTTTTTCTGAATTCTGTAATCAACCATAGCGTTCGGGTACTTTTTTGAGCGACTGTACCATTCGCATAACATGAATACCAATACTTTTGGTAACACAGTGTATATATATATGTTAATTCTCCATTAATATTTTATAGTTTCAAAATATTTCTTTTTCCTGGGTAAATTCTATTATGCAGTATGGAATCTGTTTGGGGAGGAGGCTATTTTGCAAATATAATGCCTGCCATTGTATTGTAAAATAAAATACTAAAAATCTACCTTTAGAATAAGAGAAAAAACTTTGTTTACTATTTATGCAATTCTCTCACTTAGAAAATCTTACATATTCAAGTCCAGACCATTTCTTTATAATAATTCTGAGTGGTTTAAATTAAAGGTACAGTCAAATTATGCTAGAGAATTGGGGACAGTTTATGCCGTCCCAAAACTGAACAAACTATTTGTCAAAAGTAAATTTTTTACCTAGCTCCAAAAATATTTAATTCATTACCAAAAGATATCAGAAACTTAAACAATCATATTACATTTAAACATAAACTAAGAAAATATTTAAATAAGAGAGATGATTTTAAAATTTTTCTTTACTAACTTGTAAGTTTTTTATTAATTCTAGATATGTTGTCTGCTTATTTGCATGTAACTTATTATTATTTAGTTTGTTAGTTGAAAGATGCCAAAATTATTTTTATATCGTTTTATTTTTATTTTCTTCTTGATATGTACAGTCGTTCAAAAAAGTATCCGAATACTATGGTTGATTACAGAATTCAGAAAAAATATCTGGCAACGATTTTTTTTTAGAAATTAGTGATCTGGCAACCTTCGTGTCACGTGTGTCGAAGGTGTCACGTGTCACGTGTGTCGAAGGTGTCACGTGTCACGTGACACGAAGGTTGCCAGATCACTAATTTCTAAAAAAAAATCGTTGCCAGATATTTTTTCTGAATTCTGTAATCAACCATAGTGTTCGGATATTTTTTTGAGCGACTGTACATTCATAATCTGGTTGTACATTTTTGATGTCATGTTTGTAGAAATAATATCATGAATATAGAAATAAGGTTATTATTTTTTTAAATTTTGCATTTAGCCTTACATACATTACTCGTACAGCTTTCGTTATCAACAGAATAACTGTGAAAAGCTAGTGACCACTCTGTTGGATGCTCTTTAACCTGTTTGAGGTCTGGATGTACAAAAAAATGAGACCACAGCAAAATCATGACCATCATGATGCAACTCCGGATTGTTTCGCTTTTCCAAGCTAAACACGGGTGAATGTTGCTTACATTTTAGAAACTCCGCATCATAATGAAATCAAAGTAACAACTTAATCTCCTAAAACAGGGAAACAGCAGTTAGCGGGACTATGGCCTGGCAATCGATGAGATTTAAAAAAATAACGGTGAATTAAACAAAATCTTTTCGCTCTTGGAATCCAAAAAAATGCTAATCATTGTGTGCACTTTCTGCTATTATCCAACATTTCTTGCGAAATACCAAACTGTTTTTGTGCTTCAAAAAAAGGGAATAAAAGCGGTTCGAAAAAAAAAATCTCATAAAATTCCCTTTTTTTTGTCTTTTTACTAATGTAACGACTATTAAATAAATACACACCAAAAGCAAAAAAAAAGCCTTTTATTCTAATCCGTATCTTTTCCATTTTTTCTTCCCTCTCATTTTCGAAGCCACAAATGAAGTTCTTTTTCGGTAAGTGTCTTTTAAGTCTTTTCTTGCCCCATGTTAGTCGGACATTAATCAACAACAGAGGCTGAGCCACGAAACAACTGCTGCGGTTTGGGATTGTGGTGTTTTTTTATCTCCATCTATGCAACTTGTTTTTATTCCGATGTGCAAATATTTCCTTCGCCTCGTAGTTGCCGCGTGCCACATAATGCGCACACACACACACCGGAGCTTTCGCAGCATTGTTCAGTCTCACAATAAAATAAAATCTTCCTCTAGCTCCAACTCAGAAATTTTATGGCATACTTATTTATATGCGAGTCGCGTTACGAATGAAAGCAGTGAACCTGCGCTCATAAAATCCTCGCCAACTTCGGCTCTTCGTTCTTCTCAAAAGATTATTTTTTTTCTCTTGGGTTGAGATCTTCCTTTTCTTTGCCGGTTAGTTAATCAAGTTTACCCAGAATGTCAGAGATCAGAATCAAATATGTTCGTTATTTGATTGGGGGCGACATCAGTAAGATCAAGGAACGGTGTCAAAATATAGTCGTTGTTAGATTGTAGTGGCATTGGTAGGTAAGTTCGAGGAATAGTTTTGAAGAATGTTCGTTATTGGATTGCTGCTACAGCTGTCGTAAGGTCGAGGAACTGTATTAAAGTACACACTTTGATAATACGTTATTTGATTATGGTGGCATTGATAAATAAACTCGAAGAACTGTTTTAAAGTATATTCTATATTTCATTACGGTGATACCTGTGGATCTAAATAATGAAATCATTAGATTTAACTATGCAGGTCTTATATTGTAGGGAAATGGGAAAAAACCGCCTAAATTTGTTTACTGTTCTAGGGGGTCGTAGTATCAATCAAGAACAAGGAACTGTATTAAAATATACTCGTTATTTGATTGTGGTGACATTGGTAAATAAACGAAGGAACGTGTATGAACCTGATATGAATTCCGGTCGCTTTTACTGTTTGCCATTGGTTCGTTTCTATCGCTTTTACCATTATTCAACTATAGATGTGAAAAAAAATAAAATGCCAACTCATTAATTTGTCATCAATTTTATCTTTGAGAGACACTTTTTTCCCCACCATAGGTTAAATGGTCAGGTCACAAAGATTCCAAAGGCTCAGAACTTAAGGGAAAGGGATCTTCTAGACATCTTCTAGACTTAAGGGAAAGGGATCTTCTAGACATCTTCTAGACTTAAGGGAAAGGGATCTTCTAGACATCTCTTAGATGTGTAACATATGGAAGCCTCGCTTCCAGACCATCCGATTTGTTCTTTAATGTGCACATGGTATTCCACGGGGAGTCATGGCTTAACGTTCCTTATGACGGACGGCAACTTTTCAGTCCATCACTAGTCATTTTTTCAGTGAGGGTTACCTGAGGAATTATCAAAGCAGACACAGTGAGGGTTGTGTTGGGTTGTTTTACCTCGTTCCATTCCACGGGCTCTGCTCTCGACTGAAACCTTTCGGTGTCTATCTTTCTCTTCAAGGACAGGGTTCAGACAACTGCAGAAAATTCCAGACATTGTTTCAAAACTACGAAACTCAGGTAACGAGTCTGACATCATTCCTACTAAGCTATCTGTGTCCGCAAGACTCAAACTTTGAGTGTGATGAATCTAATTTTGAAATGCAGACGAATAGTAAAGTAAAGGCCGCACTTTTTTCTGGGACGAGGTTTGAGCGCCAAGACTGTGATCTGAATTTTTGAGGTTCGAATCCTCATTGTGTCGTCGGATGGGACGCTAAGCCGTGGCCCTGTGTGCGGGAGAGTCTCCCGTCAAGGCCATCTAGCGTGTTCTTTAACGTGCACAGAGTATGGCTCTCCCGCACACAGGGCCACGGCTTAACGTTCCATCCGACGACACAATGAGGATTCGAACCTCTAAAATTCAGATCACAGTCTTGGCGCTCAAACCTCGTCCCAGAAAAAAGTGCGGCCTTTACTATTCGTCTGCATTTCAAAATTAGATTCATCACACTCAAAGTTTGAGTCTTGCGGACACAGATAGCTTAGTAGGAATGATGTCAGACTCGTTACCTGAGTTTCGTAGTTTCGAAACAATGTCTGGAATTTTCTGCAGTTGTCTGAACCCTGTCCTTGAAGAGAAAGATAGACACCGAAAGGTTTCAGTCGAGAGCAGAGCCCGTGGAATGGAACGCTAAGCCGAAATCACTTGTTGAGGAGAGCCTATCAGTCAAAGAACATTGATGAAACTACCTTTGTGCTCTGGCTTTTATAATAGGAAGGGGAGAAAAACATTAAAGTTTCTGTTTCTGTATTTGAAACCATACCCTTAATTACGTTTGGCAATTTCTTTGACCAGTTTGGTATAAACCAGTTAGATATAAAAGCTAGGTGGGCTGAGCATTTCAGTAATGTTCTAAACAATGTGGTGGTTCTATTCCCTTTGTTTGTAATGATGATAGATGCATTGGTGGGTTTAATGTTGGCCCTATAACACAATCTGAAGTTATTTTGGCTGTTTCTAAACTTAAACTACATAAATCCCCAGGGGTAGATGAAATTACTACGGAAATGCTTAGAGCTGAGAATGTTTCAGTTACCACTTGGATGACTGAAATTTTGAATATCTTTTATGATAAAGGCGTGGTTCCTAAGGATTTTACCAGAGCCATTGTTATCCCTATTTTCAAAAAAGGTGATCGCAGTTCTTGTGATAACTATAGGGGTATCAGCCTACTCTCTGTTCCAGGTAAAGTTCTTTCCATGATTGTGCTTAATAGAATTAAGAATCTGGTTGACAGGCAATTGCGTGATGAGCAATGTGGATTCAGAAGTGGTAGGGGATGTGTAGATCAGATATTTTCACACATCTGCAGATTCTTAAGAAATGTTTCAAGTTTCAGAAACCTTTGGTTGCTAGCTTTGTTGATTTCAAAAAGGCTTTCGACTCTGTTGATCGTCATAATTTGTGGTTGATTGTGAAATCATATGGTATACCAGTCAAGTTAGTTAACATAATGAAAGCTCTCTATAATAACACTGAGTCATGTGTGAGAGTTGGTAAGTCTTGTAGCAATTGGCTTACGTCTGGTGTTCGACAAGGGTGCATCTTGTCTCCTTTTCTCTTTAGTTTGATTGTTGATTATGTTATGCAAAATTCACTTCAAGGGAAGGATTTTGGCCTTAATTGGGCTGGAGATACGAAAATTTCTGATTTAGATTATGCTGATGATTTAGCCCTTTTGGCAAATGATGTTGATGAGATGAACTCTTTCGTTCGAGCTGTTGATGAGACTGGTAGTAGAGTAGGTTTGGTTATAAACAGAGAGAAAACTAAAGTGATGAAAATTGGTCAAGCAGGCTGTGATTCAGTTAATCTGAATGGTTGCAGTCTGGAGCAGGTGTCACAGTTTAATTATCTTGGGAGCTGTGTAACAGATAATGGTGATGTGCGGCATGAGATTAACAGACGAATAGGGATTGTTGCCGGGACTTTTAAGAATCTATGGAGAGTGTGAAGAAATAGGCGTATACACCTAAAGACTAAAATTAGACTGTATAATAGTTTGGTTCTTTCTAGGGTTAGTTATGGTAGTGAAACTTGGACACTGTGTAAACATATTAACAGGAAACTAGATGCTTTTGATTCTAGATGCTAACGTAGTATCTTGGGTATTAGGTGGTTTAACTTTGTAACTAATAATGAGGTTAGGCAAAGGAGTCTGCAACCTCCTTTAAGCAGCATATTGTGCAGAGAGAGACTCCGTTGGTTTGGCCATGTTGCCCGTATGAATAATTATAGATTGGCGAATAGGGTTATGAACAGTGTGCCTAAAGGCCTCAGAAAGAAGGGGAGACCTAGGATGCGGTGGGTAGACAATGCCAAAGAGGACCTTGTTAGAATTGGTGTGCAGTGGCCAGATGCAGCAGATGTAACTCAGAAGAGTTATGTTTGGAGAACTAAATTGTTGGTTTATGTTTGGAGAACTAAATTGTTTGGACCTTCGTGACCTATGGCTGCTTGAGGATGATGATGATGATAAAAGCAAATAATACGTCTTCGATTGTCAATGTCATCATCTATATTATATACACTTTAATTCAGAGTATTCATTTCCAATTCTAGCGGAGAGGAATGGGATAATGCCCACTTGCCTCCTACCCCACTTGGGCATTTAAAAGTTCATATGCTTTTAAAAATTAAATCCTTTCAGAAACTTCCTTTGAGGCTTTTGCGACCTGGCGCATTTAGAGGATTAAGTAGTGAGAATGAATGCGCTCTCATGGAAAATTGGGCCCAAATTGTTAGTAGTGTATAGTATTTTGCAACTTATTGTTCAATGTAAGGAGAGTATTATGAGGAACTTCCTAAGATGGCCTAAAATATGGACAAAATAAAGAATCATTTCTGAAATAATAAGCAATCAAGGCATGCACTTCTTGGTGATATGCATTGAATCGATATAGAGGAAAAATTGTCATTAGTCTTAATTGATAACCGTAAATAAATATCATCAAGACCCTGCTAACGACGATTTTCCTATATATTAATTCAATGCATATCACCAACAAGTGTATACCTCTGATTGCCTATTATTTCAACGTGAATTCTTCCTTACACTTGATTAAATGCGTGTTGCTAAAAAGAAATCCATGTCTCTTGACGATCGTGTGTACTAACCTGACTTCTAGACCAGAGTCTTTAATTATAGTCAGATACATTTCCAGTGGCAAACTCTATGGTATGATGCTTAAAACCACTAACTGGGGATGAATGTTCGGCGGCAAGTAGCTCAGTGATAATAGCACCTGACTTGTTATCAAGAGGTCGTTGGTTCGGATTCCACCCGGCTAATGGCAATTTTTCCTTTATATTATTTCAAGTATCACTACGTTTTCAGTTAAAAGGATGGGCGGTAGTCGGTAGCGCGCCAGGCTCGTAATCTGTAGTTCCCAGGTTCGAGTCCCAGCTGGATCAGCGTTGAGATTTATCTCCGCAAAATTCCCTGCCCACGGTCAGTAGGGGACACCGATGGGCTTGGAAAGGCCGCCGTCCGTCGGATGGGACGTTAAGCCGTGGCTCTCCAATGGGTCCCCTCCCCCAACCTTCTCTGAGCCTTCGGAGTCCATGTGACCTGGGCATTTAGCGCATGGTGTGCGAAAAAGTGCCGCTCAGAGGTAAAACAACCCAACCCAGTTAAAAGGAATTAGCACCTGTCTTGATAAACATCAATGCTAACAAGCAAACCAAATAAAAAAATAAATCATTGAATAATTTTATGTTCAATCCTCGTTTCCTCTTATTATAGAGTTGAACTAACACTAAAAGTGATTAATATTCCAGTTAAAGGCAAATTGTTATGTTCATCTTGTTAACTTTACAATTGCAGGTAATGAACATTTTTTTTAAATACCCCCTCAAGCAGCTGCTTGCCACAGAGGTCTGACAGGAGCCTGTCAGTTTACATGCCAGAGTAGAAGGTCTGAGAGGATGGCAGGACCTCAGCAGAAAAACAACATGAACATCCATGCCTTACCCGGGGTTCGAACCCAGGTCCCGTAGATCAGTAGCCAAGCGCGCTAACCACTCGGCCACGTTTAGTTAAAATAAAGCTTGAGCTCGAATATATGTCAATAGGAGAGCACAATGCATCAGTGGCTGTAAAACAATAAAAATGATCATCGTAAAAATCACTTTCACTGTAAAGATTTTCAAACGATGCATTTTTGAGCAAATGAACTTCCCGCTTCTCTAAAAGCGTTTACGTGATGTCAGTTGTTAAACTTCATATGCATGAGATCTTGTTACTGTTACAGCAAGAACTGTAATTGAAAATACATTTCGGTTTGATTTTTAAACTGAAGATCGTAAGACATGCTACTAACTTCAAGAACAAAGTTCATCTTTGTCATAAGGCGAAGGGTTATTCTTCTGTTAGAAAACTGACATCTGTTTCTTACGATCATGCCATTTCAGTCAGTTGTAGGCATTTATTAGAGTGATGTGTAGCTTCGCCTTCGCGAAAACCCTTTCAAAGAATAAAGGAAGGTGTTGTTTTTGAAAAGCGACGCTTGCATAACTGTGTGGTTAGTTTTTTTCCCCCTCCCTCTTTGGAGAGTTGCCACGGACTTTCTTTCGCGTGCTGTGTTGATGGTTTTGTGACAACACCGCTTTAAAGTGTCGGTTGTTCTTGCAAGGCTTTTGCATCAGAGGAAATATTTCCAGGCAGTGATGAAACATTACAGTTCAACATTACAGTTGCGTACATGAAAGGATGCCTCAGAAGTTCGGATTCGAAAGCATTTTGTATTCAATGACCGTGCAAAACGAAATCCTCTGGTTCTGTCGAACCTTTTAGCATTGCATTTGCGTTGGGTTGGGTTGTTTTACCTCTGAGCGACACTTTTTTGCACACCATGGGCTAAATGACCAGGTCACATGGACCCCGAAAGCTCAGAGAAGGTTGGGGGAGGGGACCCACTGGAACAGCTGTTGGTAGACAGATGGTAGACTCCCGTCAAAGCCATCCAGTGTGTTCTTTAACGTGCACAGAGTATGGCTCTCCCGCACACGTGGGCTACGGCTTAACGTCCCATCCGACGGACGGTGGGCTTTCCAAGCCCATCGGTGTCCCCTACTGACCGTGGGCAGGGAGTTTCGCGCAGATAAATTTCAAGCTGACCCAGCTGGGACTCGAACCTGGAAACTACAAATTACGAGCTTGGCCCGCTACAGCCCCGCCCCTCTCGATCGGCGGTCCCCTGAACTTTTTTTTTTAATTTCTCCTTTAATTAATCAATCTTCTCCTGTAATTCCGCAGATCTGTGGTTTTTATACCCGTGCTTTGATGTGCGTCAGACTTGATGTGCACCAAATGTGATGTTCTTCTCTGTCTGAAATAGCTATTAATGGCTGTGCTTTGAATGAAAAAAATAAATTTTTAATGCACTATATATATAGAACATGGGAATGCACTCAATTCTGTGGGCCTAGACTATACTCAACACTTTGTTGGAAGAAGTGACTTAATTTGATATGCTTTGAAGATTTTCTCCAATCATGCTGCTTTGCTGTGCAGGCATTCACTTAATGAGGAAGAAATCTGTACTTTCCTGTAAAGAAATCGCTTTACAGATCTCAAAACTCGGCGAGAGGATATTCAAATCACTGCCTGCATAACTTGATTCACACAGAACCGAACCCTGCTCCTTTAGGGTTTTCGAGAAGGAGCTACATCACTTTGACTCACTAAACGAACGTGACTCCTCCATTCGTAAGCCATTTTCTTTCTGCCTTGGTTATTTCTGCATCTCGTGTTTCCCTCTCTCGATGATTCGCACCCTGACCCATCCGGCTACTCGAAAAGAGTAGAACGGCGAAGGTGTAATAAAACCATTTGCTGTGCTCGCTTCCGCGAACATCTGGAAACATCACAGCTAGGCCACGAATGACGACTGATGAGCAACGTTCCACTTAACACACTTCTGAAAATACACATTTAGCAGAGATATAATTAACATACAAGAACGATATATAAGATAATAAAACAAACTAAGGTACACAACATGTTTTATAATATAAATTTGTTGTGTTAATTATGCAAATTAAAGGACAACACTGGTGCTCAAAATTAAGGATAAAATGAATTAAGGATATCGCAAAAGTGAACATAAATGAAAATGGTTTTCAGCAAATACAAACAAATGTCATATAGAAAGGATTATGACATGACTAAGCAACAGCAAGTGTGTCTAATGCAACACATGACTAGGAAACAGCAAGTGTGTCTAATGCAACACAAGACTAGGCAACAGCAAGTGTGTCTAATGCAACACATGACTAGGAAACAGCAAGTGTGTCTAACGCAACACAAGACTAGGCAACAGCAAGTGTGTCTAATGCAACACATGACTCGGCAGCAGCAAGTGATATCGTGTTGTTGTTTGGTTGCTTTATCTCTGATGACAGCACAAAAGTGCTGCAATCAGAGGTAAAGCATTCTAAAGTACTTTAGTACTTAAGTATAAACTAACATTTAAATAGATAGTAAATAATATTAATAAATAAATAAATAGTAAATAATATTAATAAATAAATAAATAGTAAATAATATTAATAAATAAATAAATAAATAAATAGTAAATAATATTAATAAATAAATAAATAGTAAATAAATAAATAAATAATATAAATAAATAGTAAATAATATTAATAAATAAATAAATAAATAAATAAATAGTAAAAAATATTAATAAATAAATAAATAGTAAATAATATTACTTACCGTATATTTCCGCAGATAAGACGACCTTCAGATAAGACGAGGTATAAATTTTCGTCAAAGTTTTATAGTTTTAGCATATATCTGTCCTATAAGACGACCCCAAACTATCAACGGCCTATGAATTTAGTTTAGATCGGCGATCAACATCTGGATAATAATACTGTATAGCGCATACGGAATTATGTCCTATTCGCAAACATTCGCACTGATTCGGGCATTCGGGTAATGACCTTGACTATTCACAAAAGCGTCTTATGGGCTATTCTGTTTTGTGGACATACCCTACTCTGTACTAGTAAATAATTACGGTTTGTCCGTTTTTTCCTCAGTAGCTCAATAAACATAACTTTTAATATTTATTTTGTTTTAGTATTGTTTTACTATTACAATGTAATGTATTATCATATAGCGTATTTAAATAATATGATAGATTTTTCGATAAGTTGTAGTAATAATGGTTTCATTTTATATAAATTTCAATCTAATTTTTTTTTGTATCTGTCCTATAAGACGACCCGGATTTTGGGGGCCTTTTTTTATGATTCAACTATCGTCTTATATGCGGAAATATACGGTAAGTACTTTACCTCTGAGCAGCACTTTTGTGCACACAATGGGCTAAAGGGCCAGGTCACGAAGACCCAAGGGCTCAGAGTTGGATAAGGAAGGGTACTTGGGCAGCTGTTAGACGGCATATGGAAGGCTACTTTCAAGACCATCCAGCGTGTTCTTTAGCGTGCACAGAGTATGGCTCTCGTACATACAAAAACCATGACTTAACGTCCCATCCGACGGACGGCAGCCTTTCCAAGCCCATGGGCTTCCCCTACCTCACCGAGGACAGGCAGAGGTTTAGCGGAGATAAATCTCAACGCTGGCACAGATGGGACTCGAACTTGAACTGCAGATTATGAGCCTGGCGCGTTGCCAACTGAGCCAACCTCCACCCCAGTATATCGCATAATATGTATCAGGGTTGAATGTGAGAGCATTAGTTCCCATAATGGAAGCGCTGGCATTAGGGAACAGGAGATATTGATATGGTATATGATCTCTTCCGACAGCCACGCAGCTAACGCAATGCGTTTCTCATATAGTTGATGGCGTTTTGCGGTAATAAAGTTTTCGCCTCCATAAGAGCAGGTTTGAACTCATGACGAGTTCTTCCCATACACACGCTCAATTGGATTCTGATCCCGGGGATTTTACTTGCCGCATCATCCAGTGAATATCTTCATTTTCAAGGGAAATTGTGGATCCCATGAGTCCAATAACGATGAACATTATCGTCTACAAAGATGAAATCTACCCCGAAAAAACCTCACATCGGATGCAAGAATCTCGCTTTTCGTATCGCTGTGTAGTCATAGTGCCTCCCTGAGAGATCTGAAGCTCTTTGTGGCTAGTCATCACGATCACACTACCGCTACTAAAATGGTCTCTTTCTCTGATGGAGAACAGCTGTGGCAAGTTCCTTCTTCTCTGCAAATAAACACTCGTGCAGAATCGGTGTTCAAACTGAATCTGGGCTCAGCTGTAAGGAGCACATTTATCCACTGTGTTTGGGTTGCAAAAGTAATGTTTTTTCCACCATATATTAAACGGGCTCTTCTGTTGAAAGGAGAGGACACAAACCATTGATCTTCGTGAATAGAGACTTCGTTCATGTAGCCTCCTATACACAATATTTCTCGAAATTGACCTCCCTGTGGCCGCTGAAAGCTCGCAAGACAGTAGCCTAACTGTTATTTCCCTATGTTATCTTTCTGTCAAACACAGACAGAGGTCTTGCTGGGCAGTTGTGGCCAGGGACGACTTTGTCTTGATTTTCGGTAACCGTATGTGGCTTGCTCTTGCTAATGTGTTCATATTTTCTTCCACATTGCCAAATTTATATGTTGTTGGGTTGTTTTACCTCTGAGCGGCACTTTTTTGCACGCCATGGGCTAAATGGCCAGGTCGCATGGACCCCGAAGGCTCAGAGAAGGTTGGGGGAGGGGACCCACTGGAACAGCTGTTGGGAGACAGATGGTAGCCTCCCGTCAAGGCCATCCAGCGTGTTCTTTAACGTGCACAGGGTATGGCTCTCCCACACACGGGGCCACGGCTTAACGTCCCATCCGACGGACGGCGGCCTTTCCAAGCCCATCGGTGTCCCCTACTGACCGTGGGCAGGGCGGGAAATTTTGCGGAGATAAATCTCAACGCTGACCCAGCTGGGACTCGAACCTGGGAACTACAGCTTACGAGCCTGGCGCGCTACCGACTGAGCCACCCCTGCCCCCAAATTTATGTGTACATATTTCATATCTCTATATATATGCTTTTTGTAATCCGATATTATCCTTTAATTTTGGCCTCCTAGTGTAAATTCCTTATGAAGAAATTATTTTTCATGTTCGAAAATGAAATTGTCAGCGTTGTTCAGAAAGATTATTTTTGGGTGCAGTTTCGTGGTAAGTTCAACAAATGTCGAACGTTTTCTGGTGAATGTATATTGGCTCAATTATATCGCAATATGCGTTTTTTTACACTTTTATTTCCGAGCCAATAACTAAATTTGAGATTTCTGAATTGTGATTAGCTAATAATATTGGCAGTCATAAGTTCTCTTCATCTTAATGTTAAGAGGAAGACCCGAATTTCTGGACTCTTTTTTCAGACAAATTTTATGTTTCAGAAAACTTTTAAGATCGGTAAACACTCTGGAAAATTTTAAATGCATAGATTACGTAGCCAATCAGAAGGGGTTGCACTTTATTAAAATAATAAGCATTATTACGCCTTTTCTGTTTTGGGACTAAGACTAGCTAAGAAGCGAAAAAGACTCTTCTTAATGTAGAATTGTGCAAAATCTCACACCTCCTCCATTTTGGCTAGAAAGCGAGAAGATAGATCACTGCTTGGTAACAGAAAGTGTGGAAGACTTCACACTTCTTCCATTTTTGGCTAAGAAGACTAAATAGAATGCGCTTCTTAGGGGAGAATTTTGTGCGACCTCATACTTCTATTTTGTCTAAGAAGACTAAATAGAATACTGCTTCTTAAGAGAGAATTTTGGAAGACACCATACTTCTTTTTTCGCTAAGAAGACTAAATAGAATACTGCTTGTTAAGAGAGATTTTTGGAGGACCTCAAACTTTTATTTTGGTTAAATAGAATATTGCTTCTTAAGAGAGAATTTTGGAAGACCTCATACTTCTGTTTTGTCTAAGAAGACTAAATAGAATACTGCTTCTTAAGAGAGAATTTTGGAAGACACCATACTTCTGTTTTGGCTAAGACTACTAAATAGAATACTGCTTGTTAAGAGAGATTTTTGGAGGACCTCATACTTTTATTTTGGTTAAATAGAATATTGCTTCTTAAGAGAGAATTTTGGAAGACCTCATACTTCTGTTTTGACCAAGAAGTTCGCAAACAGCAGACTGCTTGCTAAAAAAGAGAATTGAAAGGCCTCACATTGGTACCATTCTGGCTAAGAAGCAGCAAGCAGAGAGACTATTCTTATTAAGAGAATGTCTCTATTCTGGTATCTTACAGCAAGTAGCAATGTCGTACCTCCTAGCGCCAATGAAAATATTTTCTAGTCACTCACTAGCAAGTTCTGCAAGCCTTCGTCACAATGATCTGCCAAAATGGATATATTTGCTCTTCTTACATATAAACGCGAAATTAAATGGAACGTGGCAATATACTTTCATCATCATTGTCATCATCTTTCATTATTAACTTGCAGAACAGAAAAAAAAGTAGGCGAACGAGCAGAGTAGGGTGGGACAAAAGAGCAGACCATGTGACATGTTATTAAATGGAAAGAAAAAAAAGTTGTTTCCTCCAAACTTCACCTTCCCCCTGACACACCTCTTTCCTCCCCTCCCGCCTCCAACCTCTATCACGAGGATGCTACCTTTCCTCTCTTGCTGCGGGATGGGAGGGATCGCAACGAGAGGTGATCGGCGGAACGCAGCCAAGCCGTCTGCACGAGTGTCTAGCGCCGATGGCCGATCTATACGGTTGCTATGGCAACCGACACTGGCGTGCATTGCTCCGAGATGTCACGCGCCAGACAGGCGCTGTTGTCTGGGGCGGAGAAAGCGAACGCGCAGACAACGGAGAGGTAGATGGTGGGTCACTTGCACTCCCCCTCTTCACGTGGAGACTCAGGTAGCGGCAGGTGTCACCGGCCCGATGCTGACCTTGAGGTCACGGCAGCGGACCGACCGCGCCCACACGGCTGGCTGTTTTCCACACCGGGAGATACCTCCAACCTTGGGATGGCAACCGTTTCACTATCCAACACTGCACGGACCATGGTGCTGGAAAAGTTGCCAACAACCGTAAATAAAGATGCTTTGGAGCACGACCTTGACTTTATTGACCTCCGTGCACGTGTAGTTGCAAGATACGTGACATCATTACATTGTTTCTTTCTTCCATTTTTTCCCCTCCTCGTTTTTATTCCCGCCAGTATCAAAATATTTTCGCATAATTTTGGCAACCATTGTCTTTTTCACTAGTTTCCATGAATTAAGGAATAGCTCTATGTTAAGTCAATGGGAAGCTAACGTCAAAACTCTATAACTTCTAAAATCAGTTTTTTTTTATTTTGAGAAATTCGATTGCAGATAAAGATCTCAATCAAATAAATCAATATCTCGTTTTTCAACAATATTTCTTCAGTATTTAATGAGTTATGGAAATTTGAATATTTAATAACAGCAATGCCAGTCTTAATATTATACAAAACTGAAGAATAGTGAAAGAATTCTTTACACGAAGTTCTAAAACAGAAATTTATTTTATTGAACACTTTGATACAATACTTATTACTAAGTTTTAATTAACTTCTGAAGTCAATTTTTGCGACTGGCATTGTTATCGCTAAATATTCAGACTTCCATAACTCATTAAATACTAAACGAATATTGCTGAAAATCGAGAAATATTGATTTATTGGATTGAGATCTTTATCTGCCATCACACTTTTTCAAAGCAAAAAAACTTATTTTAGAAGTTATAGAGCTTTGACGTTAGCATCCCATTGACTTAACATAGGGATTTTCCTAAATTTATGGAAACCAGTGTATTTTAAGAATTTGAAAACTGTATTTTGTGTTTTTGGAAGCGTAATCGAGGAACAGCTTTAATGGGATGAACAGAAATAAAAACGGAAATAAGCTAATTTCTGTTATCAGTGAAAAAACGATTTAAATAAGAATGATACTTGGATGTGCTTTAACTCAGTTATACCTGTTGCATTAAATGATTCTCGTCAGTAAGATTTAAATAATGTCATTGAGCCGTCCCGTGGCCGAGTGGTTAGCGCGCTTGGCTACTGATCTACGGGACCTGGGTTCGAGCCCCGGGTAAGGCATGGCTGTTTGTGTCGTTTTTCTGCTGAGGTCCTGCCATCCTCTCAGACCTTCTACTATGGCATATAAACTGACAGGCTCCTGTCAGACCTCTGTGGCAAGCAGCTGCTTGAGGGGGTATATGTATATATTTCGTACTGTATATAACGTTGTCAACTCGCGATATTTGTATGAAAGGTACGAACAAAATCAAAAACACTTTAAAACATGAAAAAAAAATTAAATTTCGTAAATGCATGAATATTTTTGACGATCATAATGTATTTGAAAGCTTCATCAGTCAAAATTCAACTTTAACCATTAACTCATTTTTTATTCAAATGAAATAGTATTCATGCGAGTTATACGCATTATGAAGGAGTAGAATCCTCTTCTTTTCACATCTTATCAAAGAAGAGAACATCCACGACGATTTATGCATCACCCAGGGGCTCTACCCATGAAAGTGCAAAGAGAGGCTAGCTCCGTCCATGAAGATTATTCGTACATATTACTAAGGGATTCCACCCATTATAGTATTGCATATTTCCAACTCACTCCACTGAAGAAAAATTATATATTACCAAGGGATTCCATTCATGATAGTATTACGCGTTACCAAAGTACTTCATCTGTGAAAATGTTATTTATTTTCGCGGTCGATGAAAATATTATATTTCCATGGCACTCTACCCATGAACACATCATACTGTATATTGCCAATACATTCCACCCATGAAAACACACTGGTGGAAATTGAAAAAAGGACACCATTAACAATTGAAGCATAATCTATGAGATTTATTTAGTAGAAACAACTTGTTGAGAAAGGACAGTGATCACACGTGTGAAGTGATTCAATGTTTATTTTACCTTTTAACGAGTATTACATTTTACAGAAGGCACATTTTAATAAGGTGTTGAACCTCCTCGAATAGCAATGCAAGCTGCCAGTCTGGCGCGCAATCGGTCATACAAATGCTGGATATCACGCTGGGGGATACTATTCCATGCGCTTTCAAATTGGAAGCGTAATTATTCAGCGATGGTCGTTGCCTGCCGCAATCAGCGGAAGAGTCTTTGTTCGATCCAGTCCCAGACATGCTCGATTGGAGACAAGTCCAAAGAGCGTGTTGGCCAAGGGAGTTGGTGCACTGAAGAGCATGTTGAGTTGCCCAGGCGGAGTGTGGGCAGGTGTTATCCTGTTGGAATATCGCATTTAGGATTACACTCAAATATGGCAGGACAACCGGTTCTACGATGTCGCTGACGTACGTATTGCTATTCAGTGTACCCTGTACAAACACCAGACACATACTAATCGCTTCCCTACCATGATGCCTGGTGTGGGTCCTTTGTGTTGCTGACGGATGCACGATGGAAGAAACTGCTCATCTTGTCGCCTTCGGACGCGTAAACGACCATCATACGCTCCTACGCAGAATCAGCTTTTATCACTGACGACAACAGACTACCATTCTTCCCTCCAATGAACTCGTTCTTGATACCACTGCAAACGTGCTCGACAGTGACGAGGTGACAGTAGTAACCGTACCAGCAGCACGCGTGCCCGTAGTCCTGCTTCCAACAGACGATTGCATATCGTTCTTGTAGACACCCTTGGTACGACAGAAGATCGAATTTGTGATGCTGTAGCTGTCTGCTCTGCCACTACCGCCCTCCTGATCCTCTTGTGCGTCCGTAACTCTGCGTTGCCCGTAACCACGTCTGCGAGTGTGCGAATGCTCTTCTGGCCATCAACGCCACCATCGTACCACTGCTAACACCTCTCGTCCAACGTGGTGTGCAATTTGACAAAAAGACCAACCTGCTTCCCAAAGACCCACTATACGACCTCACTCAAACTCCGTTAACTGAACAAACGTTGTGTGTCTGCGTCATCCAGGCACGGTAGCTTCTTCAAAGAGCATTGAACAACACGACACAAGACGAATAACTTCTTTCTTCACGCCCTAGTCCTTAAATACGCGCTGTGTACATTTGCATGTTGTCATCCTCAGTGACGTCATTATTTCATCCAATGACTGTCAACCTTGGATCACTGTTTCTGCTGCCCTTAACTATCAACATATTATAATATGATGTTCCTAAAGGAATTCCATCTGGGTGTTCTTTTTTCAATTTCTACCAATGTATTAGGCATTTCGAAGGCACTCCTGAAAATATGTTAATACCCATAAAAATGTTATGTATTACCAAGGCACTCCACCCATGAAAATGCTATACATTGAAAGGACAATTAACTATATACACCCACTTAATAATGTGTGGATCTCCCTTTCGCTCTCACAACAGCAGCAACGCGTCATGGCATGGACACTACCAGGTGTTGGAAACGTTCACGTGGTATTGGGGCCCATGATTCCACGACAGCTGTCCGTAAAGAACCGAGAGTTGCCGGTGGTGAGTTTCAAGCTCGAATGCCTCGCTCCACTTTGCCCACAGACGCTCAATAGGGTTCAAATACAGAGAGTGAGACGGCCATTAGAAGGTTGGGTAGGAACTCACTGGAATGCTCCTGCAACCAGTCTTTCTCCAAACGGGAACGATGAGACGGGACATTATCTTGTTGAAAGAAGGTATCCTGCTGTGGATAGATGGTCGGTGAGAATGTCAGAATAGCATTGTGCAGTGATGGTGATCTCGTTAGGTCCCCAAGGTGGAACACGTGCATCTGCCACAGAACAATATACTGCTTCCAACTGGCCTGTAATGCCCCGATTTGACAGTTGGGATCCATTGCCTAGCGGTCTATGCTGCACAGACAATCAACATTCGGCGGAATTACGAAAATAATTTATTTCTGTGTGATATAACTGGGATCTTGATTCGTCTCACCAAGCTACCCATTTCTAGTCTACCACAGTCCATTGGCGATGTTCCATCACCCACTTAAGCCTCATAGTCCGGTGGTATGCTGTTAACAAGGATATGGCAATGTGGCCATCAGTTGCCATAGCCCAGTCATGCCATAATATGAAATGCACCTTCGAAGTCCAAAAATGGACTCTTTATTATAAAAAATGGAAAACGAAATTTAAAGTTCTCTTACATATTACCATTATTATTTTTTTCGTGAATGGTGTGCCGTGATGATCTAATATATATTTTAGAGAGTTGTGTCTCTGTCGGTTTTTTCGACAACTCCTCCTAGCGATCAGAGCTAGGACTACCAAATTTCGTGTATAGTTTCATCTTACCGTAAGTACACTGCAAGTTTTCAGCCCAAAAAAATTAGACCCAATCCCAAAAGTTGGGCGCGAAACGTCTGCCCATTGATAACTTTAGACATTGATAAGGTATTACTCCATTCATAACCTTCAACTCTCCATTCATTGGGCGGCGGCAGCGCCCCCAGAGATTTATCATACTTGCAGGGCTTTTAATTCTGACACCGCAACTAGGAACCCGATCTCTAAATCGCATGTTCCAAGATGCAAGTGGCACCATCACACCAAATTTGTGCACCAATTGGTCAAGTACCTACGGAGTTATGGGGAGCCCAAAACTTCCACCACCAGAAGCCACCCAGGATGTAAACGAGTGTTCGCACATCTTTTCAGAATACGCGTGGAAGATTGCTACTCGTAGTCGTTTTATTAAGGCCCGAGCAACGCCGAGAAGTTCTGTTAGCATTACACATATGCATCTTTTCAAGGCACGGTGGTATTGCGTTGACTCATGGTAAACTGCAGATGTCTAGGTCCTGTTTGTATGTTGTATGAGAAGATAGGAGAAGCCTGACAGAGCTTCTAGGTTATCTCTATTGTTATTTGAAAAAAAGAAAATTAAAAATAATTTCTAAAGAAAGGAGTTTATGGAAACATGAGACTGAAGATAAATGAAAGATCGAGATGTAATTTATCGAAATTCTTTATAAATAAAAAAAATAACCCCTCAAGTAGCTACTTGCCACAGAGGTCTAGCTGGAGACTGTCAGTTTCTACGCCAAAGTAGGAGATCTATGAGGGAGATCTATGAGGATGGCGGAACCTCAGCAGAAAACCAACACAAACATCCATGCTTTACCTGGGGCTCGAACCCAGGTCCCTTAGATCAGTAGCCAAGCGCGCGAACCACTCGGCTCTGGGATGTTCGAGTCCCAAAAATGGCCATCGATGAGTTTGGAAAGCTGGCGCCCCCTTTTGGTGTGATTTTAAGCAGTGCCTCTGTGTACATGAAAAAGCATGCTTGATGGCTTTAATGGGAGGGGGCTTCTGCCTGTTTTTTAACCCTTCCCCTATGTAGTTCTAATTCTCTGCTATATTTGTGATATGGCCATTAATCCCATTGTGTGAAAAAAAGTCCTATCAGAGATAAAACAGCACAATTCTAAGATTTAATTTATTTTTTAATAACTGTATTTTACAATCTGCCGTCCCGTGGCCGAGTGGTTAGCACGCTTGGCTACTGATCTAAGGGACCTGGGTTCGAGCCCCGGATTAGGCATGGATGTGTGTGTCGTTTTTCTGCTGAGGTCCTGCCATCCTCTCAAATCTTCTACTTTGGCATATAAACTGACAGGCTCCGGTCAGACCTCTGTGGCAAGCAGCTGTTTGAGGGGGTATTTATATTTTATTTATTTTACAATCTACCCTAACACCGAGAGAAAGGATCATGCCACAGTTTGCTTGGTTATATGAATCCTTCTTTGCTCTAAATGACGTCAGAATCTTCTGCGAACGAGAACAGCGAAAGAGCCGAAGACGTAGGATCCAGCGCCTCGTGGAATGACGTCATCGTCAGAGAGGCAGAACGAGGGTGTGGCCGCAGCCAAATTCAGCAGACACGCTGGCCGCAGCAGTCTGTATTCGGCACGTGTGTCCCTCTGCGATCCGGTCTTGGGTCATGACCTGTCTGGGCCGTGATGGCGCGGTCGTGTGGAGGGCGAACATCCCCTTCCCCCCCCCCCTCACTCGCCGGTGATGGACTGGACGAACCAACCTGTTAGATCCGGTGCGAAGTGGATGCGGCCACAAAACAGAAACAATTCTTACCTGTGATGACGGCGAAGTCTGCAGATTAATATTCTCAGACGCCAATGTCGGTAGTTGCGGCATTAGACAGAACATCGACTTCGGATTCAATCCAATTACCTGGCTCAGTTGGCGTGAATCTCTTGCTTTTTGGCGATATTCGTGCTGAGATAATAAGAGGAGGTGGCTAAGCAAATGGAGGTGGCTAAGCAAATGGCCCTGGAATCTCCAGTCTCTTTGCTCCTTTTTATCTGTCGTTGCAACAATGTGTAACACGATGTGGCCTCTTTGCGAGGGAAGATGGATCGTCGGGAAGATCGCCAAAGAATCCGAAAGGGAAAAACGTTTGAAAGAAGAAGATCGCCGTCTTATGTTTTATTCTGTAGCTTAGAGCAAGTTTTGATGCAGTCATCTGAGATGAGAAAAAACGTGGGTTTTTTTTTTTGAAGAGCAATAAATGAGCTGTTGTCGCCGTGGCCAAATGCACTAGCATGGGACATGAGTCACATGGAAATATCACTCGGTTTCAAGAAAAAATATAAAGGAATTTTATGCTTTGAATTTTCGAAACTTTTACCTAAGACAGGAAAAGTCAAAGCAGTTTGCGTTTCTTCTATCTGATGTATGATGATCACATGTGGATGTTTTCCAGAAGGGTTGCAATTTTATCCCCAATTATAGCGACGAATGTATTTCTGGGAATTTTTTCAGCATTCCGAGGGTCAAAAAGGGTTTTAATGCAGTGATAAAGATTTTTTTTTTGCTAAATATTCATCTTAACGTTTTAATTCTAAGATTTTGCTCTGGCATTAATTATTATTCGGAAAATAATTTGAATACTCTGTTCTAACAATTACATGAGAGAAAGCTTGTTCCTAAACTACTGCCAGCAAGCTTCATCCTTTCAGTGTTCTGAATACCTTGAGTGTTCAAAAAGTGGAGAAAAGAGCATGATTTACACGGCGGGGGGCATGATGTATACAAAAGGAGAGAAGAGGGCGTGGTGTACACAAAGGGAGAAGAGAGAGGGCGTGGTGTATAGAAAGGGAGAGCAGAGGACGTGGTGTATAGATAGGGAGAGGAGAAGGCGTGGTGTATACAAAGGGAAAGGAGAGGGCGTGGTGCATACAAAGGGAAAGGAGAGGGCGTGGTGTATACAAAGGGAAAGGAGAGGGCGTGGTGTATACAAAGGGAAAGGAGAGGGCGTGGTGTATACAAAGGGAAAGGAGAGGGCGTGGTGTATACAAAGGGAAAGGAGAGGGCGTGATGTATACAAAGGGAAAGGAGAGGGCGAGATTATAGAAAGGGAGAGGAGAGGGCGTGGTGTATACAAAGGGAGAGCAGAAGGCACAAAGGGGAGGAGAGGGCAATTCTGAACACGAGAATAGGGTAGAATATACAAAAGGGAAAAAGAAAGAAGACAGAATGTACATTCAGTGAGCAAAGGGCAGAGTGTGAACAAGGAAAGAAGAGATTAGAGTCCACACAAGAGGAAAGTCTCAACATTACCGCAATTGGAGTCAATCCCGCCAAAACTGAAATCATGAACCTGACCGGCTTCTGAGCAGCGGTCAGGCGTAACCCGTAACCCTTTTGGTGTTGCGATTTTTCATGATTTCATCTCGAACTGTGTCTGTTGTGAATGTACACCAGGTCAGCAATAGCTTTATTAATTAACAATTCAACAAAGCAAAACAAATAGCCAGGACTTAACTGAGTATCTATCCACTATCCAGCTGTTTTATGTAGCAGGATGAAGATGGGTGTAGTGAACAAATGGTTTTGAGCCGGGTGGGATCTGAACCCACGACCTCCCAATGACAAATCAGGTGCTCTGACCACTGAGCTACCGGTCGCTGATCAATCTCTACTGCTGATTATTCCATACACCAGATGGTATGTAGCATAACATCACTACTCAAAACATCAACATAGCATAATAGCATCACCATGGGTTCAGATCCCATCGGCTGAAGACCTTCCTCTACACCCATCTTCATCCTGCTAAATAAAACAGTTTGATAGTGGATAAATACTCAGCAAATCAATGATGAGCTGTGAATTCATTTGTCTAAAAATAACCAGGGCCCTTTAAAGATAAATGATCACAAGGAACACGTGAATTTTAGTTGCCATTCGTACCATTTGAACAAACGTTCCCAAATATTGGGCGACAAAAGGAATCTTGTACAGCTTAAAAACAAACCGCTACTTACTTTTTTTTTATCCCTCATTTAAATTGAATCTCCAATTCGCTTTTAACTGCAAATCCGAAAGAACATTTGGCAAGACGTCATTTGCAAACCTCTCTACTGAAAGATAGCTTTTACTTCGTAGAAATTGCGGTATGGGTTTTTTTCTGTGGTTTGTGGGGCGTTGAATTTTACGACTAACGAGTTTATGGTTGCGCACCGCCTACAGCACATGCCGCACGTGGGAGAGAGGAAAGCTCCCGTGGCAGATGAGAGTCGGATGGAGTGTCGGATAGGTCAAGGTTCAACGCAGCGACCCACATACAGCGAGACCAAGTTCTGACACTCCAGCAGAAGCTTTATCCATCTCTTTTACAGCGTGGTGTCACCCTCTGCTTTGGAGCGGACATGATTGTGTACAGTCGCTCAAAAAAGTATCCGAACGGTATGGTTGATTACAGAATTCAGAAAAAATATCCGGCAACGATTTTTTTAGAAATTAGTGATCTGGCAATCTTCGTGACACGAAGGTTGCCAGAACATTTGGTGACACGAAGGTTGCCAGATCACTAATTTCTAAAAAAATCGTTGCACAGTCGCAACGATTTTTTTAGAATTATTAATTAGTGAATCTGGTTAAATCTGGTGAATTAGTTTAATTAAATTTAAATCTGGTGAATTAGTTTAATTAGTGATCTGGCAACCTTCGTGTCACAATCTTCGTGACACGAAGGTTGCCAGATCACTAATTTCTAAAAAAATCGTTGCACAGTCGCTCAAAAAAAGTATCCGAACGGTTGGTTGATTGCAGAATTCAGAAAAAATATCCTGCAATGATTATTTAGAAATTATTGATCTGGCAACTTTCGTGACACGAAGGTTGCCAGATCACTAATTTCTAAAAAAATCGTTGCCGGATAATTTTTCTGAATTCTGTAATCAACCATACCGTTCGGATACTTTTTTGAGTGACTGTACTCTGTGCTTGCAAGAGTCTTCGTGTGGAATGAGAGGATGTAGAAAAAAAACTGACACTGTTGACAGAAATGTAACCGCTGTTCTCCCCTTCTGTACGTACGAAATTTTTATGGGTAAATGATAAAGAAAGCTGAGATTGGCCAAAGGCCAGTAAACGCTCCTCAGATCTGGCATCCAGTTTTGAAAGGTCGCCGCATTTAACGCGAGTCTTTGCCAACAGACCGAGCTTGGCGGCATCTTCTGTTTTTAAGATTTGTTCTGAAGAAGTCCTGTTCTTTATTCGCGGTTCTGTAGAATATGAATTCTTGCTTCTCGGCGTGAAATATTTTGACTGTGAAGTACAGTCATCTGGAACGCAAATAAGGAACACAATCTCTGGAACAGAACTTATGATGAGTAATATTCCGTCGCAGAATGCTGTTTGGAATTCGTTTTTACTTCTGAGCGAAACTTTTTATCTTGCAGCAATGGGCTAAATATCCAGGTCATAAGTTCCCAAGTACTCAGAGCTGGGTAAGGAAAGGGGGAGCCACTGTACTACCCCTTTACTAGTAAACCCCACACTACTATTAGGAAGCAAATGGAAAGCCCCTCTTAAGATAATCTATAGGCTCAGAGATATGGCTCTCCTGTCTACGAACCACGGCTTAACGCCCCATCCGACGGATGGCAGATTTTCCAAGCCCTTCGGCGTTTTCTTTACCATTTAGTCAGATCATAGCTAGGAGGAGAATATCCCTAATAGTCTCACAGTGGGGATTTGAAGCTGGGAGCATCATGATGCAATCCTGGCTGACTGCCGACGGACCAAATCTCCTCTCCGTGCTGATTGGGAGCCTTTCGTTCAGGAATTCCCGAATTGCGAAAGTGCACATGAATCTTAGACCTTTTCAATTTTCTTTTATCTGTAGCCGTCCCGTGGCCGAGTGGTTAGCGCGCTTGGCTACTGATCTACGGAACCTGGGTTCGAGCCCCAGATAAGGCATGGATGTTCGTGTTGTTTTTCTGCTGAGGTCCTGCCATCCTCTCAGACCTTCTACTCTGGCATGTAAACTGACAGGCTCCTGTCAGACCACTGTGGCAAACAGCTGCTTGAGGGGGTATTTATTTTTTTATTATTCAACATATCACCAACAGGTGCGTATCTGTGATTTTCTATTATTTCAACATTAATGCTTACGGTTGATACAAAAAATATCATGCTAGTTGACGTTTGCGTGCACTAACCTGGAAAGTGCCTTGTAGACCAGTCTTCAATTACAGTCAGATACATTTCCAAAGACTAACCCAATGGTATAAGGCTTAAAGTCACTATTGAGGATGATTGTTCGACTGCCGGTAGCTCAGCGGTCAGAGCACCTAACATGTTATCGGGAGGTCTTGGATTCAGATACCACCAGGCAAATGACAGTTTTTTTCCTATATTTATTCACCAAAAGATATGCTGCAACGTGAAATAATCAGCAATGAGAAGTGAAATACCGATTGGGCATATGAAGAGTCAATAGCGGTGCACATTTTATTCAAACCTATTTGAGGTATGTTTTTAATCAAATATTACTTTAATATATAATATATTATACATATTAATAGGGCATCTGACATAGTATTAGGATATCGTGGGTTCTTATCCATCCGAGAAAAGAATTTTTTTCCCTAACTCAAAATTCTTTTCTTCCAAGATACCTTTCGAGAATAAATGGTATTGAAGATAGTGTTCTTCAAGCATTCAAGGCGGAGGAGGTATAAGTCTTTGAGTATGCTACTGTAATAAACGACGTTTTAACGATGAAATAAACGATACTATGATAAACAATGTTTCAAAACTTTGGGCAATAATACATTTTGTGTCAATTTTTGAGAAACTTTCTTAGAGCGAGCTGTTACATATCGAAACTCTTTGACTTCTGAAGATTCTGGTCACAAGGTCTATACGACTTAGAAAAAAGGACTCCACAACTTACATATGGGACCACGGCTTAACCTCCCATCTGGAGAAAGTTAAGCTTCCCACACGCAGCACACGTATCCAATGCTGACTCCTTAAATTCCGTGGGGCGGGGGTGGGCTTAGTCGGTAGTGCGCCAGGCTCGTAATCTGTAGTTCCCAAGTTCGAGTCCCAGCTGGATCAGCGTTGAGATTTATCTCCGCAAAATTCCCGCCCACGGTCCGTAGAGGACACCGATGGGCTTGGAAAGGCCGTCGTCCATCGGATGGGACTTTAAGCCATGGCCCCGTGTGCGGGAGAGCCATACCCTGTGAACGTTAAAGAACACGCTGGATGGCCTTGACGGGAGGCTACCATCTGTCTCCCAACAGCTGTTCCAGTGAGTCCTCTCCCCAACCTTCTCTGAGCCTTTGGGGTCCATGTGACCTGGCCATTTAGCCCATGGTGGGCAAAAAAGTGCCGCTCAGAGGTAAAACAACCCAGCTCTTAAATTCCGTACAAGTGTTGCTGAAAAATCAACATTTCTTTCTTGCTAAATCGCTTCATCAACTAGGACATGGTCTTCTTTTATGCATTCATTTCGTGCACTCTGTGCGTTGGGTTGTGTTGTTTTACCTCTGAGCGGCACTATTTTGCACACCATGGGCTAAATGGCCAGGTCGCATGGACCCCGAAGGCTCAGAGAAGGTTGGGGGAGGGGACCCACTGGAACAGCTGTTGGGAGACAGATGGTAGCCTCCCGTCAAGGCCATCCAGCGTGTTCTTTAACGTGCACAGGGTATGGCTCTCCCGCACACGGGGCCACGGCTTAACGTCCCATCCGACGGACGGCGGCCTTTCCAAGCCAATCGGTGTCCCCTACTGACCGTGGGCAGGGCGGAGAATTTTGCGGACCACTCTGTGCGAATATGACGCTCACGAAATGAATAATAGTCGTTCTAGTGGTTGAGTGATCCAGCGTAGCGATGGTTACGGAGAGAAAGGCGCCTGAATTACATCCAGGATAAGACATGGATGTTGAATGTTGCCTTTCTCACCAACATCCGTGTCTTCTGTGGGATGTACATAGGCAGATGTTGAAGTATCCATCTGAGGTCTCACATATGGATATTGGCATTATGTTTTCAATGTTGAGGTCTGATACATGGATGTTGGTGTTATGATTCTACTTCTGAGGTTTCACACATGGGCGTTAGTATTGTGTTTCCATTACTAACGCCTCACCATATTAACAGATCTACTCTATTACACATGGGTTTTCAGAACAAAGTGTTTAAACTTAATCTCATAAAAAATTCTTCAAAATGCATCTTTATGAAATATTTTGAATAAATTTGTCGTTGAAAATATCTTTAACAACTGAATTTGGCAATACAATCTTTTTAAACAAATATACTTTAAAATTCTAAAAAGATAACAGTTCTGAAACAAATTGATATCAAGAAACTAAATATATTAAGTTTGAAATTAATGGGTTTAGCTTTAAGCCGTCCAATATAATACGTACAGTCGCTCAAAAAATATCCGAACATTATGGTTGATTACAGAATTCAGAAAAAAAAATCTGGCAACGATTTTTTTAGAAATTAGTGATCAGGCAACCTTTGTGTACGTCAGATCACTAATTTCTAAAAAAATCGTTGCCAGATATTTTTTCTGAATTCTGTAATCAACCATAGTGTTCGGATACTTTTTTGAGCGACTGTACATGCACTTGTCAGAAACTGACAAGAAATTTACTTGCTGGCAAAGAAAAAAAATAAGTATGCAAGTCCTATACGCTTTTTGTCTCATCACTTCGTCTCATTATATAGATGCTCTATTTGGAATTCTTTGTTAATGATTCTCACTCGGAGAATAAATGCAACTGGATCAATACAACTGTTTCTAAAATCCATCAGCTGAAACTTAATAGGTTCTTCCATAAAAATTTGAAGTGATTAATAGATGGTGGTATAAAAATAAATGTTCTTTGGACTTCGAAGGTAATGCTTTTTTTTTTTAATTTTCTCCTATTCCTAAACAAATCATTCAATCTTCGTACAAAATACGTTTATATTAGATATCTACAAACATCAACAACTGCTGAGCTTAAACATGAACTGATCAATATTCATTCTGTTCCATTCGAAGAAAGCCTAGAAGCTCTTTCAAATTCCTTTACCATAGATTCTCACACTCAGACACAAAAATACATTCAAGGAAAAAGTAGTTATTCTCCCAAATCCATTAATAAAAAAATAAATACCCCCTCAAGCAGCTGCTTGCCACAGAGGTCTGACAGGAGCCTGTCAGTTTATATGCCATAGTAGAAGGTCTGTGAGGATGGCAAAACCTCAGCAGAAAACAACACACACATCCATGCCTTACCCGGGGCTCGAACCCAGGTCCCTTAGATCACTAGCCAAATCCATTACCATTAATAATTTTTCCATTACTATCAAATACTTTCGACGAAGCACTATAACGGTCAGAATTGTTTTATTTTTGTCTTCCTATCCCAATATTCAAATTTACAAACTCAGTTATTTACTTGTCTCACTCTGACACGAGTTCAACACAATGTAGCATTCTGTTCTCCCTTCCGTTTTCACAATCACTTCTTCCGTTCTTTCATCTCCTGATTTCCGTCTTCACTTCCTTTGGCGTCATCGCTTGGCTCTCCCACGTGATGACACATTTTAGTACGCGTTTTTCACAACCTCATCCGTTTCGAGAATTAGAAGCTCTGGTTCCCGCTTCCTTCGCCTTTCAAACGATGCATTTGCTTACGAAAATATTTCACTACCAGCCATCTTTTTTATGAATAATTGCTGAACATTGGAGGACATCCAAGTACTTGCATTCCAAAGCATAATATGAAATCTCACACAAACAAATTTTTATTCACCATGTCCCGTGGCCGAGTGGTTAGCGCGCATGGCTACAAATCTAAGGGATCTGGGTTTGGTTGTTTTACCTCTGAGCGGCACTTTTTTGCACACCATAGGCTAAATGGCCAGGTCACATGGACCCCGAAGGCTCAGAGAAGGTTGGGGGAGGGGACCCACTGGAACAGCTGTTGGGAGACAGATGGTAGCCTCCCATCAAGGCCATCCAGCGTGTTCTTTAATGTGCACAGCGTATGGCTCTCCCGCACACGGAGCTACGGCTTAACATCCCATCCGACGGACGGCGGCCTTTCCAAGCCCATCGGTGTCCCCTACTGACCGTGGGCAGGGAATTTTGCGGAGATAAATCTCAACGCTGACCCAGCTGGGACTCGAACCTGGGAACTACAGATTACGATCCTGGCGCACTACCGACTGAGCCACCCCCGCCCCAAGGAACCTGGGGTTCGAGCCCGGGTAAGTCATGGATGTTTTTCTGCTGAGATCTTGTCATCCTCTCATATCTTCTACTATAGCATATAGACTGACAGGCTCCTGTCAGACCTCTGTGGCAAGCAGCTGCTTGAGGCGGCATTTATGCAACCTTACACTAAAAAGGTCAGAGGAAACCTCTAAACTTTAACCCAGGCTATTGTACCTGTACTGTCCGTATCATTTTAACAACATGCCAGAAATTCTACAAGTAGCAACTAAAAGTAGAAACTTGAAAACTGTTGACCAGTGAAAAGTTCATTTCAGTAATGTAGTTGGTTTTTGAAGGAAATTTGTGAAAGTCCAAATTATAACTGCTACCATCTGTGTCGTTTCTGATGGCAGATAGAGGCTTTTGCAAGAATCGCCAAAGATTTCAAAGTGGTCCATATGAGCTCCATAAAATAATGATGTTGTGGCCTTAGTCAAAGATTTACAAAGTGTTATATCAAAATAGGTGATATAAGTAATCAAAGATACCCGACATAATGGAAAGGAGGAGAATCACGTAGTTAACATCAAGATGTAGATGTGAAAATTCTGATATACGAAGCGTGTCAAAAACAAGAAACAAGATTGCCCGTATAGCTTACG
Source organism: Ryuthela nishihirai (assembly GCA_038380435.1). NCBI lineage: Eukaryota > Metazoa > Arthropoda > Arachnida > Araneae > Heptathelidae > Ryuthela > Ryuthela nishihirai. The sequence goes on along the minus strand of JAWZYU010000009.1, from coordinate 24,917,465 downwards.
TAATATCCCTTCACCAATGAAACGAATTCTACACCTGTTTAGGCTAGTTTTTCTGGTTTTAACAACCACTCGCATACTCGAATCAGATGAATAGTGTGTGTGTTACGCCCTTTTCTGTAAGTCGTGTGTAATTATCCTTGCCGGAAAATGTTTGATCGAATGCAAAGCGTTCATCGACGAATATGCTAATCACCAGAACGCTCCTTCTCATCCAACGTTATCAGTTGAATTATTTTTGGCCCAAAACCAAATCACAGCGATGAAACGTATGATTTCATGGAAGGGACCCATTTTGACGAACGTGCAGCACATAAAAGTAATACGACAGAACACCTGAAAAGAATTCCGAAGAGGGGAAGATGAAAATGGAGAATCTGGCAACCTTCGTGTCACGTGACACGAAGGTTGCCAGATCACTGATTTCTAAAAAATCGTTGACAGATATTTTTTTCTGAACTCTAATCAACCATAGTGTTCGGATATTTTTTTGAGCGACGGTACGTCAGGGCCAACGGGTAGCACTATAATGAGGACACAACCTTTGATTTCTGTAATTTTTCAGTAATCAATTTTTATTGGCGTGGTCTCTGTTTCTTTTTTGCCAGACCTCTTGAAGATCGTGTAGGTAATGTCAGCGCGTATGCTGCAGGTGAGAGCTAGATTAATGATATAAATAATGTCAAGGAATATGATGTACTAACATTATAAAAGATTTTAAAAATGAAAATTCTGCTGGGTATGACAATATTTCCATTATTGCTGTTAAAAAATGTTATTTTAACTTGATTCAACCCATTGGTCCACATTTACAATTTATCCTTTGAAACTGGCACTTTTCCAGATTTAATGAAGAAAGCTATTGTAATTCCAGTTTACAAAAAGGGAAATAAAAATGATTCAAGAATGAAATAAAATAAACTGTCAGACTCTCTTCTCCCTATTTTTAAAAATATTAGAAAAACTATTTAATAAAAGACAGATAAAATTTTTAGATAGTTTTAATTTTCTCTCTGAAAACCAATTTGGGTTTATGAAGGGTAAAGATACAGAAACTGCATTGTTGAATTTTACGTCAAAGGTGTTTCGTTCCATGGACACTAATCAATTTACTCTATCAGTATTTATGGACTTGGAGAAAGCCGTTGATCACGAAATTTTAATTAGCAAACTTTACAGCAAACTTAAAATTCGAAAATATTGGCATTCGTGGTGTTGTATTAAAATGGTTTAAAGACTACTTTCAGCACAGAACACAATGTGTTAGTCTTTTTAATACACTTAGTAACCCAAAACATATTTCATATGGTGTACCACAAGGTTCAGTCCTGGGACCAACCTAGTTTTTGATATTCATAAATGATCTATGTAAATTGAAAATAAATAGCTATATTAACACTTTTGCATATGATACATCATTAACTTTATGTGCTGATTCTCTGGAAAATCTCCTTTATAACATGAACACTGATGTAAAATGTTTGATGAAATGGTTGGATTTAAATGGGTTACATTTAAATACGAAAAAGACTAAGTATATTCTATTTAACCTAAAGAAGAAATCATACAATCCAAATTTGATTAAATTAAAATTGCATACTTTTTCATGCAATAATTACTCAGCTTGTTGCTGTGAAGAAATTGAACAGGTTCAAAGTCTACTCTACCTAGGCGTTTATATTGATAGCTCCCTAAGTTGGAAAATGCATATTGGAAAACTTACAAACACACTTAGACAGATGTTAATATAAATTCTATTTTTTAAAAACAAATCCTCAGTAATAAAATGTTAATAATGTTATACAAATCTTGGGTCCAGTCTGCTATACAGTATGGTATTACAAGTTAGGGAGGAACATACATTTCATCATTAAGGAGTCTAATCTCAATGCAAAATAAATTTATATTTCAAATACAGTGGGCCTTCGTTATAGCGCTGCTCGCTATACCGCGCACTCGGTTATAGCGCGGGCGATGTTCGCGATAAGTTCAAACATGTTTATACAGGTCCGTGCGGCGTTAGTGAGTATCGCATTTTATTGTTATTGCGTATTGAGTAATTGTGTATGTATTGAGTTCCTGCATGTATTTTGAATAGTGTTTAATTATTGTATACATGATGAGTAAAAGAAAAGCTTACAGTGTGAAATTTATTGTGTCGCCACCGCGCCGCTCGGTATAACGCGGTTCACCTTATAACGCGGGTGTTGTTTCCCGCCCGACATGCGCGTTATATCGGGGGTCCACTGTATTACCAAATGAATATAAAACTGTTACCATCTTTTGTAGGCATACCATTTTAGATATATTTCCACTGAGACACTTACTTGTTTATAGAACATTAAATTACTTCTTTAAAAAGAACAATGCAGTGCTGCATTATACAAATTATTCCATGCGAGATGATGGGAAAAGGTTTCTGTTGCCACTTACAAAAAAAAAATTATGCACAAACATTTTGATTATTTGACCCCTAAAATTTTTAATTCTTTACCGATTATAATTCGAAATGATACTAATGTTATGCATTTCTGATCTCTCACTGCTAATTATCTAATGAGCATTACTAATGCTGACAGCCAGTTTGCAGTGTTAAAGTAAAAAAACTAATTCGTTTTTATAAATTCTGTATTCTTTTGTATATATTTTTTCTTTATGTAAAGTTGAGTATCAATGTTACCAAAATTATGTATTTAAATAATTTATAAGTTAACCTACATGAGCTTAAATGCTCTTGGCTTAATAACAGTATTACAAATATATGCTGTTATTAACCTTACTATTATAATAAACTGATGATGATGCTATTACAGAGAGGCATGATGGGCTTGAAAAAATATCCGTTTTAGCGATGTGATGTTCAGCTGCAGTTCCATATGCAGGATACTCATAACGTAGGCATTAAAAAACACTTTGTATATTCTTAATGAGATTATACTCCTTAAGTAAATGTCTAGTGAGTCTAATCGTTCTTTCCTGAGACTTGGAAGTCATCATGATGACTTGGTCGATGTTGCTCAGCAAAGCAACGACGCTTAATGAAAAACAATGATGCTTAAGATTTACAAGGTGGTTTATACTTGAAAAAAAAGGGGGGTTAATAAACACTCATCAATGAGACATGAATTATTTATGAATCGTTACAGAAAAGGTTTATTCATAAATTACACAGCATAACTCGAAAAATTAACGTCACGCTTAAACATCACGGCATCATCAACACGCAAACTTTTTTTCGACCACGAATCACAAATAAAGATCTGAGAGGATCTCCGTTTTCCCTACGTTTGTCGCTTATGCGCTAAATGAGTTAAAGTTCTTACGACTGCTGATCTTTCGCGTTATTTAATCGTTGCAGTGGAGTAGTTAAAAAATAACCGCTTCATTAGTACGGTGCGTAAGAATGCGAATACCAGCACATGGACCCTTATGAGGTGCAGACGAAAGTGGGCTCGAATTGCACTGGGTCAGAGAAAATTATGCATTCCTAGAAGGAGCCCAGACGCGTGTTTTCCTTAATGAGATATTTCCTTCTTGTGACGCATGCGAGACAAAAAACAACACTATGAGAGAAAAAAAAAGCGAATGCTTGAACCCGGAAAAGGGCAACACTCTCTCTCGAGGAATTTTTTTCGCGCGGCGTCTTTTTTTTCCCCCTTTCGTAGCCTCTGGCTTTGTCGAGTGGGGAGGGTTGAGGAAGGGGGGGGGAGTAAGTCACGCAGAGCAGACGAGAATGTAGACCTAATTCCGGAGCGGTAGGGTAAAAGAGAACTTCCGCATTTGGGGCCCATGCAAGGGAGCGGCTGAGATAGGCCATCGAAGAGGCCTTTAATAAAGAGGAGCCTCTTTCAGTGATGGCGCCTATGTGCTGCGGCTTTTGATTTGCTTACTTCATTTTTTAATGAACTCACGATGGTTGGTTATAGAAGAGCTCGGTTGACACTGAAGCGTTAGATTTCTTTCGGCGTTTAATAGTTTTATCGCTATTTATTTCTTTTAATATGTTCTCCGATGTTTAGGAATGATAATCGGGTTTTCGGAGTGAAAGTAAGAATGCGAATCACCGAGATGTTTTTGATTGATTCAGCGACTGATTGCGTAGCTCACAGATCATTCGGCAAAGTCTGAGAACTTAAAAACATTTGCGCAAAATCTGATAGAAATTTATTACGGTACAGTCGCTCGAAAAAGTATCTGAACACTATGGTTGATTACAGAATTCAGAAAAAATATCGCGAACGGTAACTGGAGCGTGTACAGCAACTGTACACGTGCAGCTGTGCAGTTACTGCACACGCTCCAGTTTGCTGCGAACGGTAACTGCACACACTCAATATTTCCGTGAGTGAGATCCGTCACAAAGACCTGGACCGTGAGTGACCCACACGATCCAGGTCTTTGTGAGCTCACACGACCCAATGTGCTGTGAACATTAACCGCAACCGCTCCAGTTTGCTGTGAACGGTAACTGCACACGATCCATATTCATTGCATTATATATTCATACGCATTATATATATTAAAAAGTATCCGAACACTATGGTTGATTACAGAATTCAGAAAAAATATCTGGCAACGATTTTTTTTAGAAATCAGTGATCTGGCAACCTTCGTGTCACGTGACACGAAGGTTGCCAGATCACTGATTTCTAAAAAAAATCGTTGCCAGATATTTTTTCTGAATTCTGTAATCAACCATAGTGTTCGGATACCTTTTCGAGCGACTGTACCCTTCTTTCTGTAACAGTTCCAAGTTCCTAAGTCAGTGTGTTTTGGAGCCGAAGAATTAATAAAGCTGAGAGTAACTTTCTTTGAATTCGGTATGCGCACATTGCAAGAACCCGTGAATAAGATAAACCTTAGAAACAGACCTCTGAAAAAAGGGAAACTTCAGAAGAAGAGACATCAAATGTCAATGCATTCTACGGAATTCTAATTCTAGTCTTTTATTTGCAAAAATGCAATCCATTTTCATATCTAATTCTTCTCTTTACCTCACACATACGAGCAAAGTATCAAACTAACCTAGGTTACAGACGTCCAGTCGGCGCGGGGGTGGCTCAGTCGGTAGCGCGCCAGGCTCGTAATCTGTAGTTCCCAGGTTCGAGTCCCAGCTGGGTCAGCGTTGAGATTTATCTCCGCAAAATTCCCCGCCCTGCCCACGGTCAGTAGGGGACACCGATGGGCTTGGTAAAGGCCGCCGTCCGTCGGATGGGACGTTAAGCCGTGGCCCCGTGTGCGGGAGAAGCCATACCCTGTGCACGTTAAAGAACACGCTGGATGGCCTTGACGGGAGGCTACCATCTGTCTCCCTACAGCTGTTCCAGTGGGTCCCCTCCCCCAACCTTCTCTGAGCCTTCGGGGTCCATGTGACCTGGCCAATTAGCCCATGGTGTGCAAAAAAGTGCCGCTCAGAGGTAAAACAACCCAACCCAGACGTCCAGTCAGGGATGAGTTCGATTGTTTTACCTCTGAGCAGCACTTTTCTACACACGATGAGCTAAATGTGCAGGTTACAAGAACCCGAGGTCTCAGAGAAGGTTGGACACCCACTGGACAGCAGTTGGAAGACATATGGTAGTCTCTCGTCAAGTCCATCTGGCGTGTTCTTTAACGTGCACAGGGTATGGATCTCCCACACACGTGTCACTGCTTAACGTTCCATCCGACGGACCGAGGCCCTTAGAAGCCGATCATTGTCCCCTACCAACAGAGGGTAGGGTTTGGGTTTTGCGGAGATAAATTTGAACGCTGGCCAATCTGGGACTCCAACCTGAGAACAGGAGATAATGAGCTTGGTGTGCTGCTACCAAGTGAGCCAACTCCTGCACCGTCTAGCCAAACTGCTTAGTTCTCCAAACATGTCTATCAGTAACAGCAGCATTTGGCCACTGAAGGCCAATTCTAGTATGATCCTGTTCTGTATTGTCCACCCTCACAGGGTAATAATATTAGAGACCGGACTCATTCCTGAGGCATTGTCCACCATGAACATTGAGAGCAGTCCGAGCCAACTACTTAAAGAGTCGAGAATGTCCACGATGCCTTGCGATTAATAATTGGTTGATAACAAGGTGAGCATTTTTAAATAATGCATAACAAATATTGAAATAAGTTGGATATTAGATTTCTTGCCTGTAATTTCATCACAGTTATTTCAGTCCAAGAATTGAAGCATGAAGTTCAAATAATAAATGAATACTTAGTGATTTATTTTAAATGAGAAACGAGAAGCCCGAAATTGCTTTGTTCATTTAAAATTTAATGTTTTATGCGTGAAAATTTCAAAATTAAAATATGTATACTTTTAGCACATGGTTAATGTTTAAGTCAATTGCCGTTAAATTTAGAAAACAAATTACCTCAAATTCATTCAAAAAGTGAGAACATAAAATGTCTGCATTAAAATAATGTGAAAAATCGATATTTTCAGTCAACGCAAAAAAGAAAAAAATGATATGCGAATGCGGAAAATAATTTAAATTTTAAAATATTTGCTTCTAATTATATATAATTCTTTAACTCTGACTGAAAAGTGCTGAAAAGAGAAATCAACGTACGAAGGGTTAAAAAATTTCGCCTTACAATTTTCGGGCTAAATTTTAAGGAAGAAAAATGTACTCAAGATTTATAATGAAAGGAAATTTTTAGAACGAAAGAAATACCTAACAAGGAAAACAAAAATGTATGAAATAAATTAAAGATATATTGATACTTTATTGATCAACTTAGAAAATAGTACGCAATTGAAAAGGTCGTATATAACGAATAGAATTAGCCCTAACTTTAGAGATTTTTAGTAACCAAAATGAAAGTAAGAAAAAAAAAACCTTTAAAAATAACAATACACGGGAATATTACACATATTTTGCAAGAATATTTTTTTAAAAACCTACTACAACGTGGGAAAAAAAAGCATGTAATGAACTATTTGATGGGAATCATTTTGAAAGAGAGAAAAATACATGAACGAAGTTCTGATCTCTTGTGGGTCACTCCAGTCATTTTACTCCCTTTGTTTCTCACTCCCCTGAAAAGAAAAATCTATCCGGCTGTATTACTGAGACATAAATGTAAAAAACGAAGGATTATAAAAATAATTTGCCGCAAAGTCGTGTAAAAACTGTCATTTTGTAATGGGAACCCAACCCAAAAAAATTCCACAGTTTAATGACAAAATTAGTCTTTAAATCATCATTTACATATATGACTAGGACTACATTTAATGTAAGCTATTGTGCTTTAGGTCTTGGACCGATTATGAGACATATTATTGCAGAAACCTGATATTACGTTTTTTTTTATACTTGCGCATTTGATATAACGTTTGAAATTGAAAAGCATTTTTCTCACGAAGTGACCAGCCATTCACCAGTGAAATGTTAAATTGATTTGCTGCATCCATACGCAATGGAGATCGAAATATGTGATCTTCTGTTACGGCAGCGCATGTTTTTCCTTACAGACATGGTTTAACCTTTTCGTATGATCCATGGCTGACGTTGCCAGTCCAGTCTCTAATAATATTGCATTGTTAATCCCCCCCCCCAAATCCGTTTTAGGTCTTCTTCTTTTCTTTACTCCCTTAAGATGCTTTTATAACCCTATTCGTCAATATGTAGTCATAATAAATGACTATTTAGCGATACGCGAATTACTTTGTTTTTGATTTTAATGCTTTATGACGAAAATTCGCAAAAATAATTTACATACTTTTAACACATGGTTAATGCTCAAATAATTTACCTTTAAACTTACATAACAAAATACCTCGAATTCCCAATAAATAATAGATGTGATTAACATGGCCAAACCAACTCAATCCTACTTATATACCATAAGATTCTAAAGACGGTTAATTACTGCTTCAATTAGTGGCCTCGTTATTTGCATAATCGAACCGCCTCATACCCAAGATGCTGTGTAATCTTCTGTAATCAAAAGCATCAAGTTATCTGTTATCCTCATCTCGCAGAGATCAGGAAGGAGTCCAAGTATCCCTACCCATAACATACTTTAAAATGGACAAAATTATTATAAAAACTAAGTTTATCTTTTAGATGTATTCTCTTATTTTTCATATTCTCACAGCTAATTGAAAGTTCCAACAGCAATTCCGTTTTCCACGTTTACCGTAAGTTGCATCTGTACTGAAATTTTGTATCTGTAACACCAAAGTTCATTAAATTTACTCCAAAGAATATCCATTAGAGAAAAGAGGAACGAAAAAAAATCGCGTACGATATTCAACAGTTAACGAGAAAACGTTATTTAAGCAAGTAACGTTTATTAGCTATAATAAATGCCCTGTAGGTAATGCTCTATATCTCTGGCCGAGTATCGGAAAAAGACAGATACGAATTCCCTTGAGCCCCAGGTGCCCTTTCTTGTTGCTATGGTTATTGCCTTACCCTCCGTCAGATCAGCCAGCGGAGATTTTGGCGAAGTGTCACTGTCCCACATGTAGATAACTGATGGTAGACGATATTTTATCTGAAGCTGTTCTTCGGAGAGAGACCAGACCCGATAACAGTGAAGTTGTTGTTTCATAGGACGAGAACGAAAGCGTTTGAAAGACAGGACAAAAGATACCCGCTCTCAAACAACGAGAGTTTTTGTCTCGTGACGGTGAGATTTCGTGGAACTTGTTAATAACGTGTTTCCGTCCACTAACGATGTCTGTTGTTTGCGGTGCTATGAGCAAAGTGGGCGTCACCCCTGTCAGGTGATGCCCGCTCAGAGAAGATGGGCGCTCGACCTACGTCTACAGGGTTATTTCATTCTTTGTTGGTGGGAAATGCAATATGTGGCCTTTGGGTGACTTTACAGGATTTTTCATGTTAACGAAGATGGTTCAAAGATTAGGACTGAGAACTGTCAGGCTCTTTATTTATTACCTAAACATTCGATGTCTTTACGATGAGTGAGAGAACGTACTTGTGATGCTTCGATTGAATGCAAATTTCGATTCTTTAGTTCGTACTTGCCAGTTTTAGAGAAGATTAAGTTTTAAACTAATTTCTTGCTGCTGCTCAGTTTAACGTAAAAACTGCCATACGTCGCGAATCTCTTAAATCAATGGTCCTCACTAGAATAATAATGTGAGAATAATAGTGGCTATTAGAAATCATTGATGGGGCAGCAGAAAAATATATATGAGAAAAATCTTATAAATTAATCTCGTTTTATTTCTTTAAAAAATGATAATTTTTTTTACTGGGTCGGGTTGTTTTGGCTCTGAACCGCACTTTCGTACGCAAAATGGACATAATGTCCAGGTCACAAGGAACCCGAGGGCTCAGAAAAGGTTGGGGACAAGGGATCCACTGGACAGCAGATAGGAGATAATGGTATCCTACCGTCAAGGCCATCCAGCGTGTTCTTTAATATGAACTGGGTATGGCTCTCCCGTACAGGGGGTCACGGCTTAACGTCCCATCCGACGGATGGCTGCCTTAACAAGCCCATCGGTGTCCCCTACTGACAGAAGCAGCGAGAGGAGTTTTAGCGGAGATAAATCTCAAACTTGGCCCAGGTACGACTCGAACCTGACGCAGTCGGCAGACTGAGCAGTTGGTATAAGTCGGCAGACTGAGCCATATAAGAGCCGATGTGAAAATAAAGCCATTATAATCAAAACATAAGCTATAAATAATGCACGATTAATTTTACTTAGATGTTGATGGACTGAACTTGTCATATTTTTGCACTATTTTGTCAATAAAAATTTGTGGATCGTTTTCAAATTCTAAATCTAAGCAGTTGGTATACCGACCTGTAAAATTGCGACCTGTAAAATTGCGACTGTATATGCGACCTGTAAAAAATAAATAAAATTTACTTGGCAATTCATTTATAGATTTATGGGAATATTCCATACCCTTGTTATTGTAATAATCCTTCTTGCTTATATTATATGTCGTTCTGCTCTTTATTCTGAATTTAGTACACTATATTACAAAAGAAAACTGGATACTTACACATTATGTAAAAAGTATCAAATCTCCCTAACTTTGAAAAGAAACTTTTTACGGAAAAATCTCACTGAAGATAAATTGAAGAGCTCACTCATTTCTTCCTAGATCTTGGTTTTAAATATATTTTTGTTATATATTTAAAGAGTTATTGAAGCTGGAATATTTAACAATAGACGTTGCCATTATATTTATCCTAAATTTTTTCTTCAAAATTAGTAAAAGGTGTGTAGTAAAAAAAGTAAAAAATCTGGCACCCTTCGTGTCACGTGACACGAAGGGTGCCAGATCACTAATTTCTAAAAAAATCGTTGCCAGATATTTTTTCTGAATTCTGTAATCAACCATGGTGTTCGGATACTTTTTTGAGCGACTGTAGGTGGTCATATTATTTTGATACTAGATCGTGTGGGCTCACTCACGGAAATATTGAGCATGTGCAGTTACCGTTCACAGCAAACTGGAGCGTGTGCAGTAACTGCACACGCTCCAGTTTGCTGTGAACGGTAACTGGAGCGTGTACAGTTGCTGTACACGCTCCAGATATTCTTCCTGAATTCTGTAATCACGTGACACGAAGGTTGCCAGATCACTCATTTCTAAAAAAATAGTTGCCCGATATTTTTTCTGAATTCTGTAATCAACCATAGTGTTCGGATACTTTTTTGAGCGACTGTACATTTCCCGTAATTGTTTAATATTTTTGGAAGTTAGAAATAATTTTTGGATTGTAACCTTGTGTTTTTCCCATGAGAGATTTTAGAATGAAAGAATAGTTATTCATCGATTCGCGGATTCTGCGATTGGATTTACTATTGGGCTTGGAAAATAACTGACATGCGCTCTGGTGGTGGGGCGTGGAACTAGAGGAACGAGGATACATTGTGTCGGCTGCTGTGTTAAAGACAGGAAAATGGCGTCGTTTTTTACGGTGAGCTTTTTGTGGACTGCGGGGCCAGGTTCCGGGGAAAGCGCTGAACCCGCCTCGCGCCGGCCCTGCTGGACCCCATTCCGTATATGCAGGGTCGGATTAAACAATGGAAGCTCTCGTGTCAAGTTCTAAATGAGGGCTCCCCCCCCTCTCTATCTTTAAAAACGGAAATTTTGTCAGCTTCTAATTTTCAAACAACTGTATAAATATATAATTTTATGCAATGAACAATACAACAATACACAAAAGAACCAAAAATTTCAATATGATGAAAATTGCACTACATGTAAAATTGTAAAATCATCGATTAAGGTGATTAAGAAATAATATAGAGGACATTAAATAAGAAAAAAAAAATCAGTCAGGAGTTTCTAGAGGTCGGGGCTCTGTAGCCATGGCTACAACCTTTAAACGGACCGTACGTATACGGCATAACAATATTTTGGTTATCCTTAAGATTTCTGTAGCAAGTTAATAATTTGGGTTGTTTTACCCCTGAGCGGCACTTTTTTGCACACCATGGGCTAAATGGCCAGGTCACATGGACCCCGAAGGCTCAGAGAAGGTTGGAGGAGGGAACCCACTGGAACAGCTGTTGGGAGACATGTGGTAGCCTCCCGTCAAGGCTATCCATCGTGTTCTTTAACGTGCACAGGGTATGGCTCTCCCGCACACGGGTCCACGGCTTAATGTCCCATCCGACGGAAAGCGGCCTTTCCAAGCTCATCGGTGTCCCCTACTGACCGTGGGCAGGGCGGGAAATTTTGCGGAGATAAATCTCAACGCTGACCCAGCTGGGACTCGAACCTGGGAACTGCAGGTTACGAGCCTGGCGCGCTACCGACTGAGCCACCTCCTCCCCAGCAAGTTAATAAGAGATTTAATTTATTTTTTCGATTGAAACTGTTGCTTTCCATTTTAAACTATGAAGTTTTCTTTTCCTGTTTTAACCGTTTATAGCCATCGTAAAAGAATGTAGATAATATTTTTGTTCCAGTGACTTCTAAAATTTCTCCACGTAGACCAAAAGCGATAATGGCATTTTCTAGAAATGAGAGGTTTTCCTGTTACCGAGAGCTTCGCCGAAATTGCGCTCTTAACTCTTCACCTCTTAGTAATAAAATGGTACGCTTTTAGGGCACTGAATGCCATCTGGTGGTCAGAATAGCAACTCTGAGTGGCTTTTAATATTCTTATTTTTGTAACTGTGATAACAGGTTTTAATAACAAATGCGCTTTGCATCAAAATGATTCGGTTGCATTGCACCTGAGCGGTACTGTTTTTTCCACACAATGGCCTAAGTATGCCAGGTCACAAGAACCCCCTAGGGCTTAGAACTTCGTAGGAGAAGAGGACTGGACAACTAAGCTAAGAGACAGTTCACTATTAGGTTAAAGACGCCGTCTGTTGAGACGGCGTCTTTAAGCGATACTTACTACCAAGTTCAGATGTAGGGGAAAGCATTATACCCCCCTCCCCTCAGAATGTTAGCAACTGTAATGGAGACGAAAAAATATTAAACGTACGTGTATTGCGTGTATTTTACAAGAAAGCTTTGAAGACCAGAAAACCGGATTTGGGTTGGGTTGCGTTACCTCTGAGTTGCATTTTTTGCACACAATGGTCTAAATGGTCAGGTCATAAGGACCCCGAGGTCTCAGAGAAGGTTGGGGGAGGGGACCCACTGGACAGCTGTTGGGAGACAGATGATAGCCTTCAGTCAAGGCCATCCAATGTGTTCTTTGACGTGCACAGAGTATGGCTCTCCCGCACACGGGCCACTGCTTAACGTCCCACACGACGAGTGGCGGCCTTTCAAAGCCCATCGGTGTCTCCTACTGACCGTGGGAACGGTTCAGGCTGGGACTCGAATCTGGGAATTGCAAATTACGAGCCTGGCTCGCTACCGACTGAGCCCCCGACTTTAAACACTCGCCCGCCAAAAAACAGAAAAAAGAAATTATACTGGAACGGCAATCCAGTCACTTGTATCCCCTCTTACTTTTTTCTCGATCCGAGTTTGCCTGCCACAATATTTACAGCTACCAACCACACAGTTCTCAGTTGAAGAAATCGATGCTCAGTTTTTCCGTTCAAAGAGCTTTCACTTGATATCAAATTCCCATCAGGTATTAAAGAGATTTCTTTCAACGAGAGAGTTGATCATTGGCTGGGAGGTGGAAGTTCTCCAACAATTAATAGTTCTCCAACAATTAATAGTGACATAATCACATGAAACCAGCAATTGCGAAAACTTTCACATAAGCGTTATCAACACGAATTGCAGTTAAGTGTTTTGCTTAAATTTAGAGTTGAGAGATATGTAATCGTAGAATCTGTATCGATCTCCCTAACCTCATATTTACCACGATCGTTATTTCAAAGATCGCTTATAGTTATTTTTTTAGCCATAAACTTATGCAGTTTTGTTTTCGAAATCACTTTTTGTAATGATAGAAGCACGTACCTAAAAAGAAATCGTGAGCAATTTAAGTCCTCGTTTAAAAAATATGCATCATAGACCAAAACCTCCTATCTTTTTTTCTCTTTCTCTTTTCAGTTGGGTTGTTTTACCTATGAGCGGCACTTTTTTGCACACCGTTGGCTAAATGACCAGGTCTCAAGGACCCCGAAGGCTCAGAGAAGGTTAAGGGAGGAGACCCACTAGAATAGCTGTTGGGAGAAGATGGTAGGCTCCCTTCAAGACCATCCTTAACGTGCACAGGATATGGATCTCCCACACACGGGACCATGGCTTAACGTCCAATCCGACGGAAGGTGGCCTATTCCAAGCCCATCGGTGTCCCCTACTGACCGTGGGCAGGGCGAGGAATTTTGTGGAGATAAATCTCAACGCTGACCCAGCTGGAACTCGAACCTGGGAACTACAGATTATGAGCCTGACGCGCTACCGACTGAGCCACCCCAGCCCTTTTCAGTAGTCTTTCAGATAAAAATACTCTCGTGAAATATATTTTAATACTTATTATTATATTGCCAAATATGTGTTATTCGTATCATAATAATTTTTACTATCTTCGTGGAGGCGGAGTTGGCTCAGTTGGTAGTGCGTCAGGCTCGTAATCTGTATTCGCCAGGTTCGAGTCCTACCTGTGTCAGCGTTGAAATTTATCTCTTCTAAACCCCCACCTTACCCTCGATCCGAATATGGACATCGATGGGTTTCGAAAAGCTACCCTCCGTCGGATGGAACGTAAAGCCGTGGCTCCGTGTGCGAGAGAGCCATATCCTGTGCACGTTAAAGAACATGCTGGATGGGATTCCATCTGTCTCCTAACAGGTGTCCCTAAACTTTTTGAGCCCTTGGGGTCCTTGTGACCTGACCATTTAGCCCATTGCGTGCAAAAAATGCCGCTCAGTGATAAAACAATTCATCGGCTGTTCCGATTACTAAAATGCGAGGAATAGCTTTCTTTTCCGCTCAGATCCTGTTCACAATCTTATTACTTTGTTCCTTTTAGATGAAAAATTAAAAACATAATCAAGTATTTATTTGCACTTTTGTTATCAATTCAGATACTCTCTTATTAAAGCGGTGTAACATTGTAAGAAACAGTCTAATATTAATAACTAGTTCAAGCTTATTTAAAAACCACCTCTTTAATCTGAAGCCCTTATCAACATAAACTGTTTCGATAGATACTTTTCTTCTTCTTATTTCCAACGCAACAGTTGTTTCATTAACAAACTTCTAACTGACTTCTCTTCTTGTCACTCTATACAGCACTCAATGATTCACTCAGCTTAAAAGGAAACTTTTTAAAACTGTCATAATTGCAAATATAATTACTCTCTTTATACTCGAGCAGACCAAATTATACAACAAATTATAGCGATTATGCCTCGTTGTTTAATGTCTGCTAATGATAGAATAATTATTGATGGCTCGCTGCCATTTCCATCAGCCAATCATTATCAGGTCTCGGACGGGTGATTCATGATATAATTCGATTAATAATTAGCGTATTATTTAAAGTTGACTAACTGGTGTTACGGATTCGAGGCTCCATTATGGATGATAGACACGCTAATTTCTCACGACTCCAAATGGAACATCAGCAAATCACATCAGAGAGAGCGAGCAGAAAAAGAGGCAATGTCATTTCTGCAATTTATGACTGAAATGATTTTCGATTAATCACTCTAAATTATTGGCATCTGATTAGTCAATGTGCTGAAGCATCAAAGGTGATCGCCATCATCAAACAGATATAACTTGCTTTTATTTTAATCCCAGTTGTCTTCTGCCCGAGGTGACGCTCAAGATGAAAGATAATTTGATCTTCTTAATTATTTTCTTTAATGAAATCCACCATTTCACAAAGTAATTTAATAAAATGTCTATGTGATACCTAAGAAAAGTTTTCGTTAAATACAGAAAGTATATTTTACAAAATTAATGAGCTTCATTTTTTTTTAAATTAAAGAATGGATAACTAGGAAATTATACCGTTTTAACTCCGATAATTCACAATTTTCACCAGGCAGTTTGTTGTTTTAAATAGAGCATTTTACTCTCTTAAATAGAGCATTTTACTGGTTTAATTTAGGTATTACAATAGGGCATTTCACTGTTTAGGGTTCGCTAGGGTATTTTGTTCATTAAGGTGGGATGTTTTACTGCTTTAACTAGGGCACTTCACTATATTAACTAAGGCATTTTACTGTTTTACTTTACTTTTGAGGACTTTTTTTTTTCATTTAACTAGCATAATTTACGGTTTAACCTAAGGCAGTGGTTCTCAACCTTTTGTGCTTCACGTACCCCCTGGAAATGTATATTATGTAACTGGCGTACCCCTGGAATAAAACATATATATATACATTAAATTTTGTATTCATAAATTACATATATCGATAAACACAAAAAATGACAAACAATTTAACAAATTTGTAAAATTATAAACATTTTATTGGGTAATCAGTGAAATGGTTGCGCTTGTTTACGTTTGCACAGTTCATCAATGGTTGGGGTTATCTTGCAAAGGTAGAGTCGCAAGTCATCTTCAAGTTATCTTGCAAAGGTAGAGTCGCAAGTCATCGCCAACATCCAGCTTGTTCCTATATTTATTTTTTAAAGCAGTTAAAGATGAAAAACCACTAGCAGTGTTGCCAACTTAGCGACTTTGTTACTAGATCTAGCGACTTTTTGAGCTCTCACGGCATACCCCAAAAAATTTTACCACTTACCCCACGTTGAGAACCCCTAATCTAGGGCACTGCGCTCTTAGCATGTTTAAAACTATTTCACACTTCTAGATCTGTAACACACACAGAATATTGAACATAATAGAAGAAAGTACGTAAATATATATATTTTAAACTGATATTAATATGAGAGTTGTACTGATTATTTTTTTAAAATAATACTTTATTATTGCTGCTTATAATGACATGCTCTTTTCCTATTTTGAATAGAAATTGGTAGTTTCGAGAAGAATCAAACTTTTTTTAAACTCTTAGATACTTTTGACGAATAATGAAAATAATATTCATCATGACAATTAAGTAAATATTTTACACAGGGAATATTACTTCCACCAGATAAGTTTCTTTCCCCTCGGAATTTAGAAAAAGTGAAATATTTCGTATGATAAAAAAAATATAAATACTATCGGACCGTCCATTTGAAATTAAAATCTCAAAAATATCTTTCTGATTATGCTTAAAAAATTAAATCTAACAAACATTAAACCACCTTGTGAGTTGGAATCTTAAACTTGTTGCTTTTTTTTTCTAAGAAATCAATGCTCTATTTGCTAAATACTGCTCTTGTGGTAAAAAAAAACGGATTCTTCTGTATACGACACCATCTTTATATTTTCTCTGCAATCCAGGACAGGAAATCTTTATATCGCCACGTTTAGGGAAAGTTGTCATCCGTTCGATGGAACCGTGACCACATGTTCAACAGAACAATGTTCTCTTCATGTTAAATAACGTATTGGTTGGCTTTAGGGAAAAAAACGTACCTGCTCATATTATTAGGGGGGCGGGGGGCTCAGTCGGTAGCGCGCCAGGCTCGTAATCTGCAGTTCCCAGGTTCGAGTCCCAGTTGGGTCAGCGTTGAGATTTATCCCCACACTGTCCACGGTCAGTAGGGGACACCGATGGGCTTGGAAAGGCCACCGTCCGTCGGATGGGGCGTTAAGCCGTGGATCCGTGTGCGGGAGAGCCATAACCTGTGCATGTTAAAGAACCCACTAGATGGCCTTAACGGGAGGCTACCATCTGTCTCCTAACAGCTGTTCCAGTGGGTCTCCTCCCCCAACCTTCTCTGAGCCTTTGGGGTCCTCGTGACCTGGCCATTTAGCCCATGGTGTGCAAAAAAGTGTCGCTCAGAGATAAAACAACCCAACCCGAGGAGATATTTATTGACCTCTTGCCGTCTCTAAATCGGAGCGATTTCCGAATTTCATCGCGGAGCAAAAGAAAAAGAATATTAAAGAATATTATATTCGCTTCGCCTCATATTATTTTACAAAGACATTATCGGGCAATGCATCCAATCGTCTCACAGAAACAGAAAAAAATCTCGAATGAGCTGCGATGCGCGTGTATATCGTGTACACACTCAGAGCACGGCATTAACACATCGAAGCACGCGCGCCCACCCCACACACAACACTCGAGCCTTGCCGAGCAAAGTCACTCCCATAAATGGTGGTCTGGTGGAACGCAATATCTTACTTCCGCTCTATCCCTCGAGCCCTTCCGGACTGTACTCTCGTTTGACTCTTGGGCTTCCCGTTACTATGGAAACAAAGAGCCTTGGCGAATGCCATTACATTGTAACGTAAGTCTACCATCTTCTGTGAGCAGTGGTTATAATGGACACGGCACGTATCAAATGCCTTCGGAAATGTGCAGATATATACTTATGCTCTCAATCTTTACATGCTTCCCGCCTCTTGACGTGGATGACATGCGATACAGCGCATGGGATGTACAAAGGCGTGCATTTTAAACGGAGTGCCACCACGACCATGTAGCAGAGTTTAGGCTAAAAGACTGCTGCGCGGCGCAAGGACATTAACGAAATTAGCCCCGACATACAATCGAATATCAATATTTAGAGCCCGCTTATTCTATTTGGAGCAACGTCCATCATTTTATTTACACTGTTATTCCCTTACAGCGCCGTCGGTCTTGAGCTTGAATTGTAGGTTGCGAAAACACAGGAATGAGACGTAAATATTTGAAGATGGGAGTTGTCAGTTAGACACTTTATTTTCTGTGGGCTGCGTTCTAAGTGAATTTAAAGGCAAGTGCTTTGGCAAAAGAGTCATTGGCTTTAAATATTCTTTAAGAAGAAATTCTGTAGAGGCATTTTGGATGTTATTTTAATTGGAGAGTGAAAGAACGACAGCGATTCAGAAATTTGAATCTCAACTGAAGTAGCATTGGGATCTTCTTCCATTTCTCTGCCTTTGGGGGAGAAAGAGAGCATTCGTTAGGCTTTTAATGATCGCCGTCCGTCTGATGAAACACTAAACCGTGATCTTGTATGCATGAAAGCACTAGTCTTGCTCCAGTTTTGAGGACATTGCGGAAAATAATTGCAGTTTTGGATAAAATAAACCTAGGAATGTTGATCAATAATTAGAAGAATAACATATTGCCTCTGGTGAATATGGGATGCCCTCTGTCAAAGAGAATGAAGTTTTATTCTTTCGGCATGGTCTTTAGCACTTTCTAACACTGAAGATTACGAATATTTAAAAAAAAATCCCCCTCAAGCAGCTACTTGCCACAGAGGTCTGAACAGGAGCCTGTCATTTTATATGCCATAGTAGAGGGTCTGTGAAGATGGCAGGACCTCAGCAAAAAACCACACAAACGTCCATACCTTATCCGGGGCTCAAACCCAGGTCCCTTAGATTACTAGCCAAGCGCGCTAACCACTCGGCCACGGGACGGCATATTATAAGATGATAGGAAAATTGCGCAAATACTAACCACCTATACAGTAGAAAGAGAATTTTTCATATTTCTCTAGAAAAAAAGTTCATTTCTCCACCCCACTAAAAGTAAGGGAGCAAATGATTGCTGCCAACGTAAACCTTTCGACCATCGTATTTTCCTGCCAGAACATTTCATATTTTTTTAAAATAAATAGATCGTCTGCAATATTCTTTGAAAATTTTGTCATTTTCTACCTTATACACCAGGCTCGTAATCTGTAGTTCCCAGGTTCGAGTCCTAGTTGGGTCAGCGTTGAGATTTATCTCCGCAAAATTCCCCGCCCTGCCCACGGTCAGTAGGGGACACCGATGGGCTTGGAAAGGCCGCCGTCCGTCGGATGTGACGTTAAGCCGTGGCCCCGTGTGCGGGAGAGCCATAACCTGTGCACGTTAAAGAACACACTGGATGGCCTTGACGGGAGGCTACCATCTGTCTCCCAACAGCTGTTCCAGTGGGTCCCCTCCCCCAACCTTCTCTGAGCTTCAGGGTCCATGTGACCTGGCCATTTAGCCCATGGTGTGCAAAAAAGTGCCGCTCAGAGGTAAAACAACTCAACCTTTTACACCACTAGAGAATGCAAAAAAAAAAAGTTTAAGTTTTCCGTTTTCCACCTTTAGCACACTGCAATATTGAAAATTCAAACTAATGGATGATTGAAGACAAATAGTAATATTTTATTAGTGGCTGTACAACACAAAAATATTTTTTCATTTATCTCTTTAAACGAAAATGTTACGTTTTGTCGCCACCCTCCCCCCCCCCACCACGAGGTGATAAGGAGGGGAGGCATTCATTACTGCTAATGTAAGCTTCTTACCACTCAAGTTTCAAATTTGTAGCATAAATAGATCGTTTGTATTATTCATTTCGAGTTTTGTCATTTTTAAACTTTTTCCAACAATTGAGGCGTTATTAAAGCTATCGGAAGAGTCAGAAAATGCAAATAATCGTAATGTTTCATCAATACTTACACAACCCAAAACATTTTAATTTATCTTTAACAATAAATGTATACAAAAAGGAGACAAAGTGAAAACAACTCGGTGTTTGTTTTTGAAAACGAGGTAAAAAGAGAAAGAAAATGCGAATACATATTTATCAAAAACACAAGGCAAATATTACATTTGATAATATTCTACTTCCTCCTTGTCTACAGATGAGATAACGTCCTCCGCGAAATAAAGATTTTTCCCATATTTTCGTTACATGAATATGACACTTAAAAGTAGTATTCTGTAACAGTGGTTTTCCCTTCTCTGAGTCCACTATTCGACTGACCACTTTACCAAAACCCCTTTACATTTAATGCTGCTTTGTCGACGTGGGAAAAACACACACCAAAATTAACAAAAAAAAAATTCTGCTGTTTTGGTTGAAAAACAGCCGATCATAACGGATTGTTTTTGGAAAATTTATCGATCGAAAATAACCGTAGATTTGAAGAAGCTGTCAATAATAAGAATCATTTTTAAGAATTGCTCTCGATATTAAACGACAGGTTAGGAAAAACAATTATCGTAATAGATGTTTTTATGAAAATTATTAATACTAGCCAATAGTATTCAGGGGCGTTGCCATGGGGGAGGCTCTCCCCCCCCCCCCCCCCCAAAGCAACTCGGAGTTGGCAAAATTCGAAGCGACTTCGTAAAATCTAGGTGAGTTATGAAAATTTTTAATTTTTTTTTTTTGGAAAATTAAGGGGAGTTGTCAAAATTGAGGCAACTTCGCAAATCTAAGGCAGTTTGGAAAATGGAGAGTCGGCAAAATTTAGAGCAGTTGGCAAAATTCGAAGCCACTTAGTAAAATACAGGTGAGTTGGCAAAATCGGGACAACTTGGCAAAATCTTAGGGAGCAAAATTCGGAGTGACTTGGTAAAATCTTTGGGAGTTGGCAAAATCGGGACAACTTGGCAAAATCTTGAGGAGATGGCAAAATCTAGGAGAGTTGGCAAAATTCGGAGTGACTTGGCAAAATCTTGGGGAGTTGGCAAAAATTAAGGTGAGATGTAAAAATTAGGATTTTTTCTGTAAAATTATGAGGAGTTGGCAAAACGTAGGAGTTTGCAAAATTCAGGTGAAATGTGAAAATTTGGATTTTTTTTCTGTAAAATTATGGTGAGTTTGCAAAATCTAGGGGCAGTTGGCAAAAATTAAGGTGAGATGTAAAAATTAGGATTTTTTCTGTAAAATTATGGCGAGTTGGCAAAACGTAGGAGTAGGCAAAATCTAGGGACAGTTGGCAAAATTCGGAATGACTTGGCAAAATCGTGGGGAGTTTGCAAAATTCAGGTGAATTGTGAAAATTTGAATTTTTTTTCTGTAAAATTGTGGCGAGATGGCAAAATCTATGGCAGTTGGCAAAATTTGAATCCACTTGGTAAAATACGGGCGATTTGTGAAAATTGGGATTGCTTTTGTAAAATTAAGGTGAGTTGATAAAATCAAGAAAACTTTGCAAAATCTAGGGAAGTTGGCAAAACTGGAAACCATTTGGTAAAGTACAGGTGAGTTGTAAAAATTGGGATTGGTTTTGTGAAATTAAGGAGAGTTGGAAAAACCAAGAACTCTTGGCAAAATCTAAGGTAGTTGGCAAAATTGGAAGCCACTTGGTAAAATACAGGGGAGTTGCGAAAATTGTGCCTTTCTTGTGCAATTAAGGAGAGTTGATAAAATTCGAAGTGACTTGGCAAATTCAGGGAAGATGTAAAAAGTGCGATTTTTTCTGTAAAATTACGGCGAGTTGGCAAAATTCGAATGCACTTGGTAAAATATAGGCGAGTTGTGAAAATTTGGATTTGTTTTGTGAAATTAAGGAGTGTTGGACAAATCGAGGAAACTTAACAAAATGTACGGCAGTTGGCAAAATTCGAATCCACTTGGAAAATACGGGCGAGTTGTGATCATTGGGATTGGGTTTGTGAAATTCAGGATAGTTGACTGGAATTGAGAAAACTTGGCAAAATCTTGGGGAGTTTGACAGTTTGAAGTGATTTGGCAAATTTATAAGAGATGTAAAGATTGGGATTAGTTTCCTGAAAATAAGTAGAGTTGGTCAAACCGATGGAAAATTCGCACTGACTTGCTACAATTCAGACGAGATGTAAATATTGTAATTATGTCTGTGAAATAATAATGGCTAGTTGGCAGAATTGGGAGAAAAAATCAAATTACGGTTAGTTGGCAAAATTGGTAGTCAAATAATAGGAAAATGCAGGAGATTTGAGAAAATTGTCTAATATCCCCCCCACCACCACCACGGAGCGTAAATCTGGGGGTAAGTTGGAAATTTTTTTATTTCTCCCCCCCCCCCCCCGCCAGCCAACCATAGTCCTTCGCTACGCCCCTGGTGTTATGAAAATTTATTAGTATCAACCATTAGTTTAGGAATACATTTCAATAATAATCGATAGGCTTTTTGAAAAAAAATAACTGCTAGTTAATAAAAATAAATAAATATCCCCTCAGGCACCTGAGGTCTGACTGGAGCCTATCAATTTATAAACCTATAGTAGACGGTCTGTGAGGATGGCAAGAAACTCAGTAGAAGAAACAGCACAAACATCCAAACCTTACCAGGGACTCGAACCCAGGTCCTTTTGATTATTAGCCAAGCACGATAAACCACTCTGTCACGGGACGGCAAAATGTCAAAATATATATAGGATAATTAATTAGATAGATATTTGATATTAAACAAATATATTGAGAATTTTGCTTTATTCTGTACTACCTGCCTGAGATTAAATGGTTATTTTGAACTGCACGAAATTAATCTGTTACTAAAAGAATTTGCAACTTGAACACAATTTCTGGCTGAAAAGAAAGCGCCCATTACAGTTATTAATTTCTCCGAATTATGTGGCTACTATTATGATTATAAGGTCAGGGGGTACATAGACTTGCAGGCAGTCTTGATGCACCCTTCTGCCAATATATACATCAACGAATAAAAGTGTGAGTATCATTGTTCAAAGGAAAGTAACAGCAACTGGATATAATTAATCATTTTACCACTAACTGTACATAATACGTCAAGAACAAAATTCACTTCATTCTCTAGGAAACGGTTTTGGAAAAGGTTTATTTAACCATTCTGGGAAGTATGAAAACATCTAGGAAATATAACCGAAAGAAGAAGTTAGGAACACCTACTCGAATGATAATATGAAATCTGTAGGTTTTCTTTCTGTTGAGGTTTCGCCTTCTTTACGCATGTTCCTTATGGCATATTATACTGACAGATATATACGCCATAGCTTCTACTTCAGGGCACTGTCAGGCTTCTGTGACATGTCAGGGATTCTTTTTATTATTTAAAGATTACTCTTTTGAATATATTCCGTATCTAAATATATGCCAATGCACAAAACTTCTTCTCCTCTCTCTCTGCATATCATTTTCTAAAGTTACTATACCCTCTAATTCAATTATAGATAATAAAAGAAAAACCCCAAGCTATGCTCTATATAACATATCAGAAAATAATCTAAAAATTTCAGGGTAAGGTTGAATACGCGCTTAATTAAACCCAAAGGCCTATTCAAACGAAAATATGCTGGAAGAGCTGGAAAAGAAAGTGATTTATAGAAAAAGTGGGACATATTAACTATGTTTCCTTCTTCCTCGTTCGTTCTTTCCCTCCAGCAGCATCCTCTCCATCAGCACACGCAGTCCTTCTGTCTCTCCTCGTGACAGCTATAAATTGCAGTTTCAGCACCGCTCGAGAGGAGAAAAGATTCGGAGGAGAGAGCGTGACAAAACACAGGCCGACCTCTGCAACTCTTCTCTGGAATATGCTGCTCTCTTCCCAGACGGTCGATAACCGAATGGTGCCGAGAAAAGGGGAAGGTGACTGCGGGAGAGCAAGCAGAGATCTTCAGGTTCTTGTTTGTGCACTGCTCCCTCACCCCCCGGCGATTGGTGGTGAGCTTACGAAGCGTCAGAGGGAATAAATTGCGTAGTGTTTAGGTAATTGCTTTCCAATTTGGGCAATCTTATGCATGGTGGTGGTGATGATGATATACTGGATGGAATGTTTGGGAGAGAAATGTTTTTTCGTTTACTGTGACAAAGAAGGTTGAATATTTTTTAATCAATAATATGGGTATTGTCTTCATCGACTAATACAGGTTTGTAGCAGTTATGTAGAAAGTTCTAGAAATGAGGAAAAGCTACTGTGATATCTTGTGAGGTTGGTCTTTGTGTCGACTGAGTTGGCATCAGGAGAGACATCATTTTCTTTGTTGTTGTTGCTATACTTGCAACACTTACTTGCTATACACTATACTTGCTATACTCTTTGCATGCTTTAATAGCACCAAGAAGCTTCCCGATTTTGCTTATTTGTATAGAGAGGAAATCAGCGGAGATTTCAAGTGTGACCCTATGAGGCTTAAAGCACAGGTAGTTGAAACTTTTGATATTGATATGTAAAGTAAAAAAAAAAATAAAAATAAATACCTCCTCAAGCAGTTGCTTGCCACAGAGGTCTGACAGGAGCCTGTCAGTTTATATGCCACAGTAGGAGATCTGAGAGGATGGCAGGACCTCAGCAGAAAAACGACACAAACAGCCATGCCTTACCCGGGGCTCGAACCCAGGTCTCTTACTGGGCTGGAAAACGCATTTTGATGCTGGTAAGGTTCCCGTTACTGCCTTTTACCAAATTCATTGTATATTTATATACAGTACGTAAGAATGCCAAAAATAATTGATACTTATATAAAATATATCTTATATTGCACATTAGTAATTCACAGATAAATATCCTGTTACCTTATTACAATTAAACAATTGGCTTTAAAATGATGTCACGATTACCCACAAATCGTAGAATTAACTTCACAATTTTCCAATAAGTAAACTAAGACTTAGTGAGCTCAATAGGTGAAAACATCTATCTGGCATGTTTTCAGGAGGGTACAGATTCGGTTTCCTCTCCAGCCGAAAATTATTTTTTCCCCAATTCATGCTGTTATATAATAATTTTTTCTAATTATAACATTTTAATAAAGTATTAATATTTATATCAATGATTTTGATAGCCGCAGCTATTTCAGTAATTAAATTTATTCTAATTTTGATACATCCTATTTATTATTACATGTACAGCAGACACTAAATAAAAACGAATTACTCAATCACAAGTTCCGATGTTGATTCGATTTCAATTCTTTGAAACTAACCTTAAGCTTCAAACTCAGAAGAAAAATTGTCTTGAGTGGGTTGCCTAAGAATCCAAGACCTCCTGATAATTTTTTCCAACATTGAGTTTGATGTTCAAAAGTGCTTTCATCAGATTTCGAATGAATTATTCCTGAAGCAGCTGGAATAGAGGTCTGAGAGCAGTTTTCCGTATGATATGTCATCGAGGAGGTTGGTGAGGGAGGCGACACCTCAGCGTAGAAACATCACAAAAACATCCATGCTTTATCTGTGGCTTGAACTCAGATCCGTTATGACTTGCTGGTAAACAATAACCACTCAGCCACCAGAATGATCGGAAGCAGATTATTCATATCTTTAATGAATAAAACTTTGATCATCACGATGATTCCACATTCACTTTATAAAAATATTATATCGTTGTTCTCAAACTTGTGAAACCAGTTCACAACAGAAGTAAAACAAGAGAGCTTTTTAATAATCATTCTACTATCACCAGTTAATAAAGTTCGTGAAATGAATGAAATTAAACATATGGCGTTTGAATAAAAAAATATTAATTGCATTTTTTTTTCATTACTTCCACTTCCTTGCCTCTTCATTTATCTGCATGTGCTTTCTGCCCAACTGTGACGCCTCATAAATTGTACTTTCAGCAGAGCGCGGGGAGGAACAAGGACAAAGGATCCAGATGGAAGGAGCTTGACAAAATGCAGGCTCATCCCTCTCCAACTCTGGCGAGCACGTCGCGCATCCCAGACGGTCGATAATCTAACCGAGTCGGAAAGACAGGGGGAGGTGACTTCGTAGGAAATAGGAGGAAGGGATCTCCCTGACTTTTATTTGTACACTGTTCCCCTCATACTCTTCTGCGATTAGGTCTGGAAAACGTCACTGAGATCAGTTTACGTTTGTCTCGTTCTGGCTGTGTGCTCTTTGGGATTAGATGAGAAGTAATGTGCGTCTGGCATCACTAGAACCTTCCTCTAAGGAAGTCTATCTCACTTGGGCTTTTCCATATGGGAAAGAGAAAACCAAAAGCTATCATCGTTACAATATACTTAAAAAAATATCAATATTCATTTGGAATTCATTTCAAACTTAAGTTTAAGAACTTCTACAGAACATACGTTTTTATATCTTTGCGGCACTTTTTCGCACACACAATGGATTAAATAACCAGGTCACAAGGATCCCAATGGTTCAGAAATGATTGGGGAATAATATTCATTAGGCATCTGTTTGGAAACATGTGGAAGCATCTCGTCAAAGCCACCCAGCGTATTCTTTAACGTCGATAATCGAAACGAGTCGGAGAGACAAAGACTTCGTAGAAAAGAGGAGGAATAGATCTCCCAGACTTTTATTAGTACACAACTCCCTTCCCGTCGTACAGTTCTGAGACTGGGTCAGGAGAGCCATACTCTGTGTACAAATTCTGTCTCCAAATACTGGCATAATTTGTACTCGAACCTTGAACTGCAGATTATGAGCCTGGCGTTCTGCCGACTGAGCTAACCTCGGTCCCTATGTTTCGAAGATGAGCATCAAAATATGATTCAGGGGACAACTGATAAGAATATTCAGTCTCTTTCAAAGCTCGTATTTTTAATCTCGCTTAATCTTGAGAATCAGCTTTCTCCCTTTTACGTTTGAAAATAAACTTTCCTCATTTAACGAAAACTTTTTACTTACATTTCTAGTAATTTTCTCTCATTTTTACTTGACATTAAGATTTTTTTTTTCACCAATGCTTGGAAATAAATTTTCTCTAATTTACGCCTTGAAGAAAGTCTTCTGTGAAACGGCAGCATATTTAAATTATATTTTACTATTTATTACAAAATTCCATTTCTTTTCGTAAATCTTTGTCGAAATGAAAACCAAATATGTACTTTATACAATGACGTGAATTTTGTGTAAGGAGTACGCACCTCCACAAATAACCGATACGAGAATTGTTACACCAGAACTGATACTAAATGATAAGTGGGACTGCTTAGCATAACATTTTTGTGTTTGATTTTACGCTCCCTATAGAAATATATGAATGACTTCACGTAGCCACAGGGACTGCAATGTTTTTGTGAAATTCCAAGGAAAATAACATTTATTTCCTGGAAATAAATTCTAGGAGGATTTGAACCTCCGGCAACTTCTTTTAGAAATATAAAATACCCATATGCACGAATTGCAAGAAGAAGAAAAAACATTAAAAAATCACGATGGCAACTAATGCAATCTTCATTAATCCGCCCTGCCCATGGTCATAGTAGAGGACACCGATGGGATTGGAAAGGCGCCGTCCGTCGGATGGGACGTTAAGCAGTGGCCCCGTGTGCGGGAAAGCCATACCGTGTGCACGTTAAAGAATACAGTGGATGGTCTTGACGGGAGGCTACCATCTGTCTCCCAACAGCTGTTCCAGTGGGTCCCCTCCCCCAACCTTCTCTGAGCCTTCGGAGTCCTTGTGACCTGGCCATTTAGCCCATTGTGTGCAAAAAAGCGCCGCTCAGAGGTAAAAAACCCAACTTTATTAAGTACCACTCTGAATATTAATGTAGTTTTTGATTAAAAAAAAGTAGTTGCACTCACAGTTGAAATAAAAGTAAAAAATTAAAGTATAAATTCAGAGAAGGAAGTTCACCCGAAATGACTCCCATGAAATATGTCACATATTTAAATGTCGCTGTTGCTCAGAAATATTCGTACTCACAGAGTCAAATATATCATAGATCCAAAGCTGTTGTTTCACATAACTGTACTAGTTAAGTAGATCCAAATCTAAAGCTGCTTTTTGAAAATAACTGAAATGCTAAATATGTCACAGATCCAAAGATGTTGTTCCGAAATATTCGTAGAAGTGAAGATACATACACTGCCTGGTCAAAAAATGACCGAAGTGCCATGAAAGATGCCAAAGTGAAAAAAAATTTACTGACGTAAATATTCTACGTCATTACCAAGTCCTGTAAAAGCCGTAAAAAGCACAGTGAAAAGCAAAGTCTAGTGCGCATGTGTAAAAAGGGCTGATCTGACTGACTTTGAAGGATGAACCTGACCATCGTGGGGCGAGGGTGGCTCAGTCGATAGTGCACCACGCTCGTAATCTGTAGTTCCCAGGTTCGAGTCCCAGCTGGGTCAGCGTTGAGATTTATCTCTGCAAAATTCCCCGCCCTGCCCACGGTCAGTAGGGGACACAGATAGGCTTGGAAAGGCCGCCGTCCTTCGAATGGGACGTTAAGCCGTTGGTCCGTGTGCGGGAGAGCTATAGACTATGCGCGTTAAAGAACACGCTGGATGGCCTTGACGGGAGGCTACCATCTGTCTCCCAATAGCTATTCCAGTGGGTCCCCTCCCCCAACTTTCTCTGAGTCTTCGGGGTCCTTGTGACCTGGCCATTTATCCTATGGTGTGCAAAAAAGTGCCGCTCAGAGGTAAAGCAACCCAACCCAACCTGGCCATCGAAGGTGCGCGATGGGCAGGGCTCATCAGTAATAGAGGTGATAGAACTCAGCGACAAATCATAGGGCATAATATCCCAAGTATATGGAGAACGGCCACGGGCTAACTAAACGTCCTATAATTGTGGTAAATGCAAGAAGCAAAAGAGCCGATAGACTGGGATATATATTTGTTGGCACAAACTGTATGGCAGAATCGAGCTGCTAAAATTCATCAGCTGAGAGAGATAATCGCTAGCAGTATTTCAAAATCCATTTCAACGATACATATGACGAAGTATTAGGTAGGGATTCTTAATAATTTGACCTTGAAGTGTGTCACAGTTCCAAAGATTTTGTTCTTCAGAAATAATCTTAAAAGCGGATTTAAATATGTCTTGCTCAAATAGCAAACTGATTCTTAATATACTCTTGAATCAAACACGCTGGTCATGAGAAGTCATAATTGCATTCCCTAATTTCATTAATTTTAATTCCATAATTGCATTCAACACAAGGAAAACAATTTTGATAGAATATTAATTATATCTATTCTTTCCTTTCTTGTTTCTCTTGATGTTTTCTCATTCATAACATTCACGTGTATGCAAATATAAAATTAGGAAGAAAGCATTCCTTCTTTCTGACAGTGATGAATGACGATTTCAACTGAGCTTTAATAAAAAACGAAACTGGAAGAGAAAGAGTGACAGAATAGAAACCAACCTCTACAAACCTTTCTTATCAGGATGCACCTTGCAAGCAATGATGGAAACAGAAGTTAGATATGGGAAGAACATCCAGAGAAATCTTTTTTTTACCTTGGCGCATTGTCCCCATCATCCCGGATAGGTGTAGAAATGGTTTTGGAATTGGAATTTATTTCACGGATATTGCAGACGTATTTTTATCTTTCTCGTGTCCACAATTGAAGTAGAAGATATTTTTTTAATACTGCTCCAGTAAAAAATGAGTGCCAACCAGGGGAGAGCTTTGATAACGAGTTTTTTCTTCATCCTATTCCTTGTGTACTTCTCTTAGACGTTAAAGAATTAGTTTTCCTTTTTTGCACTCCTGGTTGACATGAAAACTGGACCGTGCTTTTGGAGTTCAGAGTAGACAGGACACTCTTGCAGTTCAGAGTTTACAGAACTTTAGACCCACGTTGCGCATGCAAGAATTCTAGAGGCCCAAATACAGTGTTTTGCTCATATATTTCAAAGGCATTTATTGAAACAAAGGGGCGGGGTTGGCTCAGTCGGTAGCGCGCCAGGCTCGTAATCTGTAGTTCCCAGGTTCGAGTCCCAGTTGGGTCAGCGTTGAGATTTATCTCCGCAAAATTCCCCGCCCTCCCATGGTCAGTAGGGGACACCGATGGGCTTGGAAAGGCCGCCGTCCGTCGGATGGGACGTTAAGCCGTGGCCCCGTGTGCGGGAGAGCCATACCCTGTGCACGTTAAAGAACACGCTGGATGGCCTTGACGGGAGGCTACCATCTGTCTCCCAACAGCTGTTCCAGTGGGTCCCCTCCCCCAACCTTCTCTGAGCCTTCGGGGTCCTTGTGACCTGGGCATTTAGAACATGGTGTGCAAAAAAGTGCCTATCAGTGGTAAAACAACTCAACCCAAAAATTTAAACAAACATAAGTCAAATTTTATAACTATAAATACAATGAAGTATTAAGAATTTTGTAAATCTAAGTGTAAGGGACAACGTTGGGCAATTTTTCTTTTCTTATCAACTAACACTGATTCGCACAAAATATTTAAAAAATCGTAGTTTTACATAGTTATCTTCTTTTCAAAATCAGAAAACAAGTTTATTGCTTGACACTTCAATATTTAATTTTTTTGCAAATTATTGCATGCTTTTTAGAATAAGTTTTCCTTCAGAAAGCACTGGTAGGCCTCGCTATATTCATGGGCCTTGATGCACACCTAAGAACTTTTACAGTTTTTTTTTTCTGCTACAACTATGAACATTACGTTACAATCAAAGTGTACATTTCATTATCTCTTCAGATATAAGAAAGATTTTTCTGTGCTCTAATGTTGCTCATTCTAGATAAAATAAAATGTTCTTACCTAAAGCAGAACCATTATCGATAGTGTTAGAGCGAACATCAAGAACAATTCGCTATTAGATATATTAAGATGATATTCAAGAACATTTTTCTGGGACCACTTTGACTATTCATGAATCTAGCACACTTCCAAGATTTTGTGTGATTTCAAACTTTTAACTACAGATTAGCCCTGATCGGCAAACCATTTCTTTTGTGCGATAAAACTACGTTGATCAAATAAAAGAAATGTGAGTCCTTTTTCTTAAAACACAACTTCTGAATATTTTCCCTATTTTTCTTTTTCTGCAATCTCTTGAGTAATTCATCAATTTGACCTTCCCCCTCCCCTACTCTCGAACCTCTTTCCCTCTGCCTCCTCGCTATGACTCTGCTCATGCTGTACCAGTCTGGCATTTTATTCCCTTCCTCCTCTCCCTTTTTCGCGTTGCTCGATTCCCTTTCGGAGATTCACCTCATGAATATTCCCCCTATCTCTGTTCATTGCTTGTAATGATCCTTACCAAAGATTATTGGGCTCTCTGTCCGTTATTTCAATGTAACAATGGTCCTTATTAAAGATTATTGTGCTCTCTGTCCGTTGCTGCAATGTAATAATGGTCCTTACCAAAGATTATTGTGCTCTCTGTCCGTTTCAATGTAATAATGGTCTTCACCAAAGATTATTGTGCTCTCTGTCCGTTGATGCAATGTAACAATGGTCCTCACCAAAGATTATTGTGCTCTCTGTCCGTTGCTTCAATATAACACCGGACCTAACCAAAGATTATTGTGCTCTGTGTCCGTTGATTCAATGTAACAATGGTCCTTACCAAGATTATTGCTCTCTCTGTCCGTTGCTTCAATGTAAAAATGGTCCTTACCAAAGATTATTGTGCTCTCTGTCCGTTGATTCAATGTAACAATGGTCCTCACCAAAGATTATTGTGCTCTCTGTCCGTTGCTTCAATGTAACAATGGTCCTTACCGAAGATTATTGTGCTCTCTGTCCGTTGCTTCAATGTAACAATGGTCCTTACCAAAGATTATTGTGCTCTCTGTCCGTTGCTTCACTGTAACTATGGTCCTTACCAAAGATTATTGTGGCCATCCCTATTTCCTCACTATTTTCCGTGGCCCCTGAGTGATAATTTGCGTTTTCTTAGGCCTCTATTTCGCAACACTGCAGACCGATTCTCAGTCCAACAAAGCCTGCTATGCTGTACATAATAAAAATTCTTTTGGAAGGAAATGTTGGTGCAAAAACGTTAAATACACAACGTTGAGTGCTCATGGAGAAAAGGGAAGCAATGCACATCTTATAATTCTGATATGAAACAAAAATATTAAGTATATTCGTAATGACGTAAAACATAAACCTATTGGCAAGAAAAGTGAATATATTTTCATGGCTAACAAAAACCGGAATAGCGTGGCTTTTAGAAATTTCCTCACCCTTTCGATGGATTACCAATAACAGTTTATTCATGCTAAATAGCAAATTCTGAACCTCTGAATTTTATAACCGGCAACATTATCCTTACAGACAAGTAGGCAATAAGCGTCGGATGAGAGAGCAGCGTAAATAAGCATATAGCGTCCGTCAACAACTAATAAGAACTTCGAGCAGTTTGTTTCGTACTTCGAGATGCAAACAGCTGCTCGAAGTACGAAACAAATTATGTCCACCTACACTAACGTAGAACGTACGAAGGCGTAAAGGGTTAAAATTGTCCTTTCCCTTTTGGCAATGATGCTTGTCGAAGTACACGCCTCTATATTTGGTTCCCACCGACTCTAACCTTCCGTCTTGCTGCTGCTAGATGCCTCCCGATATTTGATACCTGGCAGTGGTCTTACCTTGAGAAGGATTCGGACCAAAATATTCAGCTTAACTAGTTTCGTTTGTCATCTCAAATTGCAGAAGTGGAGTGGGTTGCACTGATGTTTTTTTTCAAGAAGATTAAATTTCCTTTCCTTTCAGGTTGTTACTGTAAACTTGAATAGGTTCTTCTGTTACAAAGACAAGCAGGTTAAAGGTTATAGACACTAAGAACTCTTTGCTAAACTCCGTATTTTGTCTACTAACTTGATAGATGGTCGGATTAAGTTGGGCTGTTTGACTTTTATCTCTGAGAGGTACAGTCGCTCAAAAAAATATCCGAACGCTATGGTTGATTACAGATTTCAGAAAAATATCTGACAATGATTTTTTTAGAAATTAGTGATCTGGCAACCTTCGTGTCACGTTATTACAGAATTCAGGAAAAATATCTGGAGCGTGTACAGCAACTGTACACGCTCCAGTTACCGTTCACAGCAAACTGGAGCGTGTGCAGTTACTGCACACGCTCCAGTTTGCTGTGAACGGTAACTGCATACGCTCAATATTTCCGTGAATGAGCCCACACGATCTAGTATCAAAATAATATGACCACCTACAGTCGCTCAAAAAAGTATCCGAACACTATGGTTGATTACAGAATTCAGAAAAAATATCTGACAACGATTTTTTTAGAAATTAGTGATCTGGCAACCTTCGTGTCACGTGAACATAATCAACCATAGTGTTCGGATACTTTTTTGAGCGACTGTACTTTTTGGCCCTCAATGGGCTAACTTTTAACCCCTCAATGGGTAACCTCAAGGTCACAAAGATCCCAAGGGCGGAGAACTGGGTAGGGGATCCACTGTTGTTAGAAGACGTACAATACAGTACATATTTTATTAACGTGCACAGGACATGGTTCTTCTTCAGCGAATTTCCTCCACTGGCCTATTAGATATTATGTCTCGTGAACCATGTCAGCGTGTGCTGGAAAATTGTGAGTTCATAGTAAAATCACAGTTCGTAAATGAAACTTTATTTCACTCCGGTCCACAGTTTTAAGTCCTTCGTTTTCTCCTTTCTGAAAGGAAGCGAAAAACAAAGAAGACATTTTAGATTCCTGAAAGATCGAATCTGCGAAATGTGAGGTTACCACCACGGTGCACAACTGACAAAATCTTGCTTCATTCATTGTTCGAAGGGTTGGGTTGGGTTGTTTTACCTCTGAGCGGCATTTTTTTGCACACCATGGGCTAAATGGCCAGGTCACATGGACCCCGAAGGCTCAGAGAAGGTTGGGGGAGGGGACCCACTGGAACAGCTGTTGGGAGACAGATGGTAGCCTCCCGTCAAGGCCATCCAGCGTGTTCTTTAACGTGCACAGAGTATGGTTCTCCCGCACACGGGGCCACGGCTTAACGTCCCATCCGACGGACGGCGGCCTTTCCAAGCCAATCGGTGTCCCCTACTGACAGTGGGCAGGGCGGGGAATTTTGCGGAGATAAATCTCAACGCTGACCCAGCTGGGACTCGAACCTGGGAACTACAGATTACGAGCCTGGCGCGCTACCGACTGAGCCACCCCCGCCCCCCTGATTATAAAGATATCTTTGTGAAGAAACCGAAGTAACTCTAATAGCCAAGAATCTCCGAAGGCATTGGCAAATGTATACAATGAATTAGGTATTTTACAAATAAGGAAATTATATGTATTTCAGGTACTGAAATACATAAGGATGAATTTTAATGTTCAAGCTTTACGGACATTTGAAAAGAATACTCGACTGTCAAAAAACCTTTTCTTACTTGATTTAAAAGCGAACAAAACTATTGTTGAAAAACATTATGTTTATTTGGCGCCAAAGTTTTTTAACTGCTTTTTGATGAGAGTACATCAAAGGAATAAGAAATGAAAACTTTTTCTATAAGGAATTAAGAAAATGGATTTTGAATGTGGTAAATATTGAGACTATGTTTTAGAAATAAAAGAGATTTAAATGTAATAAAATTTCATTTGATGCTGAGTTGCCCTTAAGGTGCTCAACTGAACCACTTACTAACGCAGAGTTCAATATAGATTTTTATATTTTTTTCTGTTTTTCTACCCAGTAAACTCTTTTTATTTATTTTATTTCATTTATTCTTAATGATAATTTTCAAACTTATAAATTAGTTAAATATTTACTTAGATTTTTTGATCAAGCTAGCAAAGTGTGAGGAAATGTGAAACTGAAGCATGTTGCCTTTTCATTTTATTACAACATAACTGTTCAATTTCTTCCACAAGCGAGTTTTTACTCTCGTGGAAGACTCAACATTTTTTCTCAGACTTGTACTGAAAAATGCAGGTAAAATTATAAAACACTAATGAAATATAAAATTAAAATTTTCCATATATATGGTATGAATAAATATATGATTTTTATTGGACAAACTATGTATAAAGAAGAATATATATTAGAAAATGTAATACTTTAAAATTGTGTATCTGAGAAATACATTATATATATTTCATTATAACTTCAGTTCTAAGGTAAAAAACATGTAAATGTAAAGTACTGCATATTCTGAGAATAAATTATCTATCTATTATCTATCTATCTATTTGATGCTTAAAAGAGTAAAATCTCTTTACGTAGAATTTTACTGAATCGTTCTTAATTCTTTTCGAAACAAATCATTCGGTCAAATTATTCGTTTCAAAATACTTCACTTGATTGTAGTAAGTGGTCATATTATTTTGATACTAGATCGTGTGGACTCACTCACGGAAATATTGAGCGTGTGCAGTTGCTGTACACGCTCCAGATATTTTTCCTGAATTCTGTAATCACGTGACACGAAGGTTGCCAGATCACTAATTTCTAAAAAAATCAATGCCAGATATTTTTTCTGAATTTTGCAATCAACCATAGTGTTCGGATACTTTTTTGAGTGACTGCACTCGTGTGAAAAAAGTTCAGTCTTCATCTGGGTCGGATATAGAAAAAAAAGTAGTGAAAGGGAGGGAGGGATTGGACTGAACGAGAACATAACACAATACTTTTCTGGGTGTTTATTTTTTTTTTCAGAAAGTATTTTCATCAAACTGTACAATATAGACTTTTTACCCCAGTTTCTAGGTGGATTGTTTTACTTCTAAGCGGAACGTTTTTTGCACACAGTGGGATAAATGAACTTTCAAGGTTGCCCAGTGTGTTCTTTAATGTGAACGGAGTATGGTTCTCCTGTACATGGCGTCACAGCTTAACGTCCCATCCGATGCACGACGGCCTTTTCAAGTGCATCGATATTCCCTTTCTCACCTAGGGCAGGGTGGGGTTAGCGGAGATAAATCTCGACGCATTATTGGGACTCGAACCTGAGAACTGCAGATTACGAACCTAGCACTCTACTGATTGAACCCCCCCCCCCACCCCCTTTTTTGTATAAGCTATAGTACACTAGCTTTAAAAATGCAAATTGTAAAAGAAATTAAAGCAAGCAGTGAAAGAAAAAAAATGCCACAAACTAAATATAGCCGATGTTAACGTGCGGCGCCGTTATCCGAAGCATTTGAGACATCAACATTTCTCGTGCATGCTCTTTCAAATGCAGAACTACTCACAGAATTTAGCCAAAGTCGTGTTTCGTAACCGAAGTTAAACCTCCATTCTCTAGCAAAGAAATGCGATTCTCGTTCGACCACCACATCAAGAGAAGAAGCCCAAATCCCTTTCCTCTCAGTGCAACCTGCATTTGCAGCTGTCACCGAAAGAAGGCCTCTCTCTTCCTTACAGACGAGCATCATTTTCCAAAGCTACCCAGCGTGTTTTATACATCTACAGAATCCACGTTATGTATGCCTCGCGTACCTAAATCCGAGCACGCACGCACGCTCATGCGAACATCCCATAAGGAGACTGTCACCACCACTACGGCCAGCAGAAAGAGGAAGGAAGAGCATGCAGTTATCCGTCTCCAACGGATTTGTACTGATAAGCTGCAGCTCCCGGATGACTGGCATCTCACAGAGGAGGTCGCACGACGGCACGTCGACGATGTCGGGATTGGCTGCAGAAGGCGCCGTGCAGCAGTCACGGTCACGGCCGGTTCCCGCGAGGCTCTCGGTCTCTTTGGCTCTTCCTTATCTGCCAAAGAAGCTCCCAGATTCTTCTGTCACTGGGCTATGCGTACTATGCACGTGCTGCTTAGGACACCCATGTACCTCTACGTGACAGTCCTTCCTGCCTCCTCATCACGCCACGTGACTAGAGAGAGACCACGGGGGATTGGATGAGGGGAATGGCTATTTTTATCTGAGCCGCTCTACTTGCTCGCAGCTTCACGAACATCACTACGCTTCTCTCCTCTCATCATCCCAGTTCACGACCTCGCGCTCTATGAGAATCTGCAGCTGGAGTCTTGACGTGGCTAATAGCCCGTGTGTAGAAAACTGCGACTTGGTTCATTCCCACACTTTTCGGTGCATTGCTGCTGAACGTTCCCTCTTATCCTCCTTAACCTTTAATCTTTCTCATTGACCTTCCTGCTTATCTCACTGTCTCTGCTTTTCTCCATTCCGACAATAATGGCAGGAGTTGCGGGAGAAGCATCAAAAACTATTTTGAGTTAGACACAAACCATATGCGTCTTGGTTTTCATTCCGTGTTAAGTGATAGCAACTTGCCAAAGAAAGATGCAGTCTCTTCCCAAAGAAATGGAAAGGTAATAAAAGTAACTGAAAATAATTTTTTCTCGAATATTGAAACACAAAGCATGTAGTAAAACATTTATTGCGTTTGTTTCTGATTATTACAAGTATCTAATTGAGAAAATATTCTTATTTAACCTTGATAGAATTACAATGATTCGTCAAATCAGATGGAAGAAGCATCATAAAAGGTTTAAAAAGAACTAGATAGCCTTTAAGTGTACCATCAAGGCCATGGTGTGTGTTTTTTAGTGGGGGGGGGGGGGGGTATGGCTCTCCAGCACACTAATCACGATCATGCTTTACACGATCATTCTTGTCACATGAATTATATATATATATGTTACCGCTAAAGTGCAGAAATCAGTTATTCTACAGATTATCTAGGTATTGTGCAGATTAACTAGGGTGATCCGTTAACTTGCGGAAAATTGTTTCATTTCTCAAATTACCTAGGTAATCTGCAAATTACCTGGATAATCTGCACATTTCCTACTAGGCACTCGTTAAAGTGAAAATAAGATCTTTGCTGGAACAACAGGAACGTTTCTGTACGCTTAAATTAACATAATGTTATTTATCTAGTGTCCGAGAGTAGAGTTGAAACCAGGGTCATCCCTCTGTCAACATGGATCAGTCGTCCGAATTATAAAAAACGCCCCCAAAATGAGCAAGTCAAGTGAGAACGAATCATTTTAGTGATTCGTTATCAAGAATGAATCACTTTACCGATTCGTTCTCACTTGGCCTCCGCTCATCCGGGGCGTTTTTTATAATGCGGACGAGTGAATCACGTGACACGAAGATTCATATTCAAGAGATTCACCACTATGAGAGAAACAAACTTTTGAACTTTAACGATACGGAAGCCGTTAATGTGCACATTACCTAGGTAAAATACGGAAAACTCTTGATTCCGCACGTTAACGGAGCAAATCAGTTAATCTGCAGATTAGCTAGGTAATGTGCACATTAACGGCTTTCGAGCTTTAGCGGTAACATATATATCCAATCTAAACTAATATCTCACCTAACAAAGAGACCTGGGTTCGAGCCCTGGGTAAGGCATGGCTGTTCGTGTCGTTTTTCTGCTTAGGTCCTGCCATCCTCACAGACCTTCTACTATGGCATATAAACTGACAGGCTCCTGTCAGACCTCTGTGGCAAGCAGCTGCTTGAGGGGGTATTTTTTTTTAACAAAGTCGAGAACCGAACTAATTTTCAGGTTGCGTTGAAACTTTCTTCCGACTGGAAACCGCATGCTCTGGGAAAAGAAAGGAGAAAACATGAAAAAGAAAAATCAAATGTCACTGTGAAGATGAAAACAAGAAAACTTGTTAATGAATGCGAAGAAAATTCAGTGTCGTTGGAAAGAGGAAAGAACAAAAATTCAATATCGTTGGGTACAGGAAAACAAAATTGTAACTTCACTGAGAAGAAGAAAACGAGGAAGCTGAACTTCATTCGGAAGAAGAAGAAAAAACTCAATGTCGCTGAAACGTAAAAAGTTTAATATTGTTGGGAAGAGAGAAACAAGAAAACGGAATGCCACTGGAAAAGGAAACTAAATAAAAGAAGGAAATGATCCTTTTTTTTTTTCTTCTCTATCTTTGGCATTCACAGTCACTTTCACATGGGCTGAAAGAAATTTGGTAGAAAAAGTTTCGAATTTGGGATATGTGTAATTCTCACACTTACGATCTGCAGTGATCAGCTCAAAGTTAGTGAAGAGCCACTACGAAAAAACTGTTTTTTTCTGAAAGAGCTGCGAGAAATATTTTCTACTAGAAAACGAAAACATACATTTCTAATGAGTGATGAATTGGGAAAAGAACTGAACTATTAAGGAATCAAGAAAATATCTTGATTAAAAACAAAAATATACATTTTAATGAGTACTTAGCCGTCCCGTGGCCGAGTGGTAAGCGCGCTTGGCTACTGATCTACGGGACCTGGGTTCGAGCCCCGGGTAAGGTATGGATGGATGGATGGATGTGTCGTTTTTCTGTTGAGATCCTGCCATCCTCTCAGACCTTCTACTCTGGCATATAAACTGACAGGCTCCTGCCAGACCTCTGTGGCAAGCAGCTGCTTGAGGGGGTATTTATTTTATTTTTTAATGTAATCTATAATGCCATCCCGTGGTCGAGTGGCTAGCGCGCTTGGTTATTGATTTCGAGCCCCGGGTAAGGCATGGATGTATGTGTCGTTTTTCTGCTGAGGTCCTGCCATCCTCTCAGACCTTCTACCCTGGCATATAAACTGACAGGCTCCTGTCAGACCTCTGTGGCAAGCAGCTGCTTGAGGGGGTATTTATTTTATTTTTTAATGTAATCTATAATGCCATCCCGTGGTCGAGTGGCTAGCGCGCTTGGTTATTGATTTCGAGCCCCGGGTAAGGCATGGATGTATGTGTCGTTTTTCTGCTGAGGTCCTGCCATCCTCTCAGACCTTCTACCCTGGCATATAAACTGACAGGCTCCTGTCAAGACCTCTGTGGCAAGCAGCTGCTTGAGGGGGTATTTATTTTATTTTTTATATGTATTGACAAAAATCATTTAGCTGTGCACCTGAAAATGTTTGGTCAACAACACTGAAAGAAACGAACTAGTTTCAGTATATTAATTATTTGTGTTATGAGTTACAAATTCTTTTGCAATGAGTAGCAGGTTGGCTTGACTTGCTTAAATACTTGACGAGTAGCAGAGTGGCAATGTGGGAAAGGAATTACATTGCAGAATCTTTACATTAAGAGCATAAATGCCTTTCCGAATCCAAACAAAAAAATTCTTAAGATTCTCACATCTTGGAAGCTGCAGCTAATTTCTTTCTTTGATATTTGTCTTTGTTAAACGTAGGAAAAATAAGACAAAAACGAAGAAAAATGCGAAAAAAAATTTAAAAGTAGAGAAAAAAAAACACACAACCGCAAAGTCTTTAACCCCTGCCACTCTCTTTTAGGAGAGGCGACGTCACACCGTACATTGCCACCATGTCTGTCATTCGCTGCTTAAATGTGAACGAATAGCAGGGATTGGCGTCCTTCGGATCGAAATCCGAATTGGCCGTCAGAAGAAACAGGTGGGGGGGAGGGGAATTCTGAAAATGGGAAAATTAGTCAAGCGGAAAGTTAGTCGTCGATTTCTTGTGCGCTTCGAACACTCAAGATTAGAGGGAGAAAAAAAACCAGAAAGGTTGGAGTTGGTGGGGGGGGGGGGGGGGGTGCGGGGGATGATAAAAATTCTTTTAAAACTTTGGAGTTGTTATAAGTATGCTGGCAAAAGCAGAATGTTGCCAGTGATAAAAAGTGGCTAATCTCAAGCCAAGGATCATTAAGTCTCTCCTGGTTATTTTACCCATCTTTTTTCTCTCATCGCTATTACTAAAAGGTGAAAGAATTCCAGAATTGATTCCAAAGAGAGTTTTCGCTTTGTATCCCATAATCCATCACGAAATTAACAAGCCTCAAATTAAGAATTTAGCAAAGAATGACGATGGAATTGGACAATGCAATGATGGTTCTTTTTTTGCTGGTGATGGTGCAGACACCATCAACCAGTTCTTGATACACATTCTGATCAGAGCTACAATGTTACGTTTATTAGAATTCGCTGTGGCGTGGGGCGGGGGTAGCTCAGTCGGTAGTGCGCCAGGCTCGTAATCTGCAGTTCCCAGGTTCGAATCCCAGCTGGGTCAGCGTCGAGATTTATCTCCGCAAAATTTCCCGCCCTACCCACGGTCAATAGGGGACACCGATGGGCTTGGAAAGACCGCCGTCCGTCGGATGGGACGTTAAACCGTGGCCCGTGTGCGGGAGAGCCATACCCTGTGCACGTTAAAGAACACTCTGGATGATCTTGACGGGAGGCTACCATCTGTCTCCTAACAGCTGTTCCAGTGGGTCTCCTCCCCCAACCTTCTCTGAGCCTTCGGGGTCCATGTGACCTGGCCATTTAGCCCATGGTGTGCAAAAAAGTGCGGCTCAGAGGTAAAAACAACCCAACTCGCTGAGGCGTTGAGGGACAACTGAAGTGAGAGTGAGACTGCACAGTTGACTCTTTGATATCTTCCACAGATCATTGGTTAATTTAAAGATTTAATTCTGCAGTAACAGCATCACTTTGCTATAAATGAGACAGGTCATTGACCTATTAGAAGAGCCGAAGCTTCAACTGCTGAAATTTATAATATCACCTAAGCCGTCCCGTGGCCGAGTGGTTAGCGCGCTTGGCTACTGATCTAAGGGACCTGGGTTTGAGCCCGGGTAAGGCATGGATGTTCGTGTTGTTTCTGCTGAGGTCCTGCCATCCTCTCAGATCTTCTAATGTGGCATATAAACTGACAGCCTCCTGTCAGACCTCTGTGGCAAGCAGCTGCTTGAGGGGGTATTTACTTTAAGTTGTTTTAGGTAAGTTTTCCGCAAACCTCAATTTTCAGACTAATAATCGGCATTCATCTAAAAATATGTATAAATATCCAATATTTTCGATAAAAAAGCATTCATGAACAATATCAGAAAAAATATTTGCTACAACTTTGTTAATGCATTATCTAATTTCGTCTTTGAATAATGAAATAAATTACCCCTTATGCAGTTGCTTTCCACAGAGATCTGATAGAAAACTGTTAATATAATACTCCATAGAGAAGTTCTGGGATGGAAGCGAAATCTCATCATGCAGACAACAGAAGAAAGGAAATATCCATGATTTTTTCTGGGGCTCAAACCCGAGTCCTTTTGGTAAGTAACCAAGCACGCTAGGTAAAAATTTGCAATTAAATTTCCTTTAGCAAAGACATAGTTTTGTTTAATTCCAACTCAGCTAAAATTCTGTAGCTTTCAATTTAATGAATACATGATTTGAAAAAAAATTAAGCATAAAAATTTATCATACTAATTTAAAAACTGTACCCCCCCCCCAAAAAAAAATATATATATATATATAATTCTTTTCACATGAATTATATATATATATTTTTTTTTGGGGGGGGGGGGTATATTATATAATGTGACCGTTAACCCAAGCGTTTCACCCAAATAATTCCTTTGTGCTAATCTACTCTCAGGGACATTTGGCCACGCTTTCCTTTAGTTAGCCGCCAGGAGGATATTTCGTTTTTCGGTGTACGTGGCAAATCTTTTTAACTTGGCAATCATAATTGATCATTTCGAGGTACAGTCGCTCAAGAAAGTATCCGAACACTATGGTTGATTACAGAATTCAGAAAAAATATCTGGCATTGATTTTTTTATAAATTAGTGATCTGGCAACCTTCGTGTCACGTGATTACAGAATTCAGGAAAAATATCTGGAGCGTGTACAGCAACTGTACACGCTCCAGTTACCGTTCACAGCAAACTGGAGCGTGTGCAGTTACTGCACACGCTCCAGTTTGCTGTGAACGGTAACTGCACACGCTCAATATTTCCGTGAGTGAGCCCACACGATCTAGTATCAAAATAATATGACCACCTACAGTCGCTCAAAAAAGTATCCGAACACCATGGTTGATTGCAAAATTCAGAAATAATATCTGGCATTAATTTTTTTAGAAATTAGTGATCTAGCAACCTTCGTGTCACGTGACACGAGGGTTGCCAGATCACTAATTTCTAAAAAAATCGTTGCCAGATATTTTTTCTGAATTCTGTAATCAACCATAGTGTTCGGATACTTTTTTGAGCGACTGTACCATAAATGCAACTTGGGAAGGTTTCACCTAGAATTCAAATATTTAAAAAGCAGAGCAATAAAATTGTAGCAAAAAACCTGAACGTTTCTGAAATTCATCAATTTTTTAAGAAGTCTGATTCCATTCGAAAATTTTACGTACACTAATTCCATGCCCTCCCCACAACTCATTCCAAACTAAATATCATTATGTATTGCCTACTTTAGAATTAATAACCCCAAGTGCAGTACCAGCATCACTTTGCTATAAATGAGACAGCTTTGTTAGCTGTATCCTAAGTCCATCATCTCTCCCCATCCCCTAAAAAGCGACTGGAATTTACATGCATCATCATCATCATCCAGAACCCTATAATGGAACTTCC
This sequence comes from Ryuthela nishihirai, assembly GCA_038380435.1. Lineage (NCBI taxonomy): Eukaryota > Metazoa > Arthropoda > Arachnida > Araneae > Heptathelidae > Ryuthela > Ryuthela nishihirai. Next base: position 24,874,328 of record JAWZYU010000009.1, on the reverse strand, counting down.
TCCTCTCCCTAGTATTCAGAATCTTCTCCTGCCTCCAACCATCCATCCGTTCATCTTCGCAGAAGGGAAACACCACGGGAGTTTCGAATTCACGCTGTTGGGGCACCACTTAATGCTTCATTAAATTAGGGAGTCGCGCGGCCACTCAGGGTGGCCCCCTAAGTGTGCATGTATTCCCTCCAAGTCGCTTCCCGCCAGCATTCTCTCCCATGGAGTTACGGACGCGAGCCTTGCTTAGTCCGCATGACGTCCTGGATGATATTCCAGTCGTCTGAGCCACGTGGAAATAAATGGACGCTAACAGAATTACTGGGATGTCGTTACCAAGGAGACGACCGGATTTAGGGGAAGGGGAGGGGATGCACCCTTGAGGAGGGCGATCGTACTGTGTATTCTTCCTCCGACAACGCCCACGGATCTAATAAATTATTGAGAAGTACACATTGTTAAAGCAGAAGCGAAGAAAATGGGATTCCAGCTAGTTACAACATCAGTATACAAGCTATGACCATCATACTTGGCTGCAGTTAGTGTAGTGTAACTCATTCGGACTCTTTATTTTTCTCCTTGCTCTTTATAAAATGATGATGCAATGACTTGAAAACTATTCAAACTTATCGTTATATCAAAGAATTTCGCTCAGTTCCCAGGCAGTTTTAGCTCGTGTTGAAAAAAACGAGCTAATGTTTTCACTTTGTCGACAGTATGTAGATATTCAACTTTTTTTTTTGTTTTTAGATATACATTAAAAATTCTTCTTGGATTGCATGCATATTGATGAAATTGATGAAATATCATGATTCCTGTTTTTAGAATCTCCCAATAGCTATTAATAGTGCCCTCTAACTGTGGAAAAAGGCCGAAAATGGCAAAATTGTACATCGGATATTGCAAATGATCTATTTATTGTAAAAATTTGAAATTTTCGTGAAAGAATGTGATGATCAAGAAGTTATATTGGCAGCAAATAATTTGACCCCCTACCCAGGGGAGGGAGGTAAAAATGTAAATTGTAAAAATGCAATTTTTTAATTTTAAAAGACAAATGAAAAATTCTTTTTTGTGTTTTATAGATATTAATAAAATGTACTATTTGCATTTTTCCAATTATCCACTAGTTGGAATTTGCATTGTTAGAAGGTGTTAAAGGCAGAAAGAAATGAACTTATTATTCTCTTTGAAAACGAGCGTCACACCATATGCGCCTCCCCTATTTAATCAGTCAATATACGTTTCGTTTTATGCTTATTTTCTGAAAGACAACATAATACATTTATCATTTGGACATTGAAAAACTGTCAACCTAGAACACGTGATGCCCGTCCTATATGTTTCGCTTCCTTCCCGAAGCACAATAGTAGTAACCTTCACGCTCATAACTTCATGTTCAGAAGTTAGAATCCCCACTTAGAATTGTGCCAGTGTACATAACCATCATTTGCAACCTTCTCTTTTAAGTAGTGCATTGGGAAATAATTTTTAGACTTTCTCCGGTAGATTTATGGCTATTAATTTTTTTATAGCCTTCCAAATCTCGTTTCCCTTTCCGTTATTTGTTCTCTGCTTAGAATCCGTTAGTAACAGCAAATGCACTTAACACTGTTTTCTTTACAATTTAAAATCCCCACACTAACATTCACAACATCTCTTGATTCATTTTCCACCTTTTTATTATCTATCTTCCTATTACGTTTCACTCGTCATTTGTCGGTTTATTTTATAATAATTTTAGATATAATCAATATAATAATATAAATTATTATTCACTTACAAATTTGAATAGAAAACTATCAACAAAAATTAATAGACTTAGAATTGGCTATCCAAATCTAAATCCTTTTCTACATAAAATAAAGAAAATTAAATCTTCAAATTGTCAACATTGTAAATTACCAGAAACTGTTAATCAGATTCTCTTAACTTGTCCACTGTATGAAACAGAAAAAATGCATTTTTGCTAATTTACAAAAACTAAATATATACACTGCTGGTAGTTAAAAGTGCAACACCAGGAAGAACTCATCAGATTGTCCCTAAATATGCAAGATGGGTAGCCCATGGGAGAATATGTAAATGATTCAAAGCGCAGCACGTATGCACATCATGTGTGACAGTAACGCCCCCTGGAAGTGGTATAAGAGATTACAAAGAGCCGGTGTAATGCACTGGAATTGTGTTTGCTGCAGTTCTTGTGCTCTAAAGCAGGCGTGTCCAACCCGCGGCCGCGGCCCCACAAAATCATAACGTTTACGTGTTTACGACATAAGCTTTCAACATGATTATGTGATTTTCAGCGAGTTTTATATATTCCACTAGTTTCATGTTGCCCTTTTTTAATTTTATAATAAAAAACATAAGAAAATAAATGAAGTTTTATTATTCATATATATTAACTATATTATGTATTTTATGTGCGGTCCAAAACAATTCATTTTCACTCAATGTTGCCCAGAGAAGTCAAATCTTCACTCAATGTGGCGTCACTTACTTAGGCGAAATCACAGGTTGGCGGAATGTTACACCCGTACTGACATATGCCTCAGACTTACTGCGCCAGGTGATGTGTAGAAATATGTCCAACAATTCAAGCACGAGAGTAGTATATGGACAACACAGTTTATTTAAATTTATATACAACTACGTGCTGGGGATGCGCTCGATTCCTTGGGCCTTCGCTGATTTGCTACTGCAAACATTCATGCAATGACGTGGAGATCTGAGATTCTCGCTTTTCCGACCTCAAACTCGGCGAGAGGATATTCAATCCTTGCCTACAACCTGGTTCACACAGAACAGTATCTTGGTTTACACAGAACCGAACCCTCTCCTTAAGGGTTTTATTTTTGAGCAAGAGTGGCCTCTCTTGACGCGTGTTCAAACGTCCTTCCAGTTTGACAGTGACGCCCACACTGTTGTTCATTACTGCCCCGCTTGTCTCCAATGCTAGCATTCGTGCCAGAGGCTAGTCATAAAAGTGCTTTCGACTTGTGAGCATGTGCAGTCAGCCAACTCAGACCCGAAAAGAACAGCTCATGAGTCACATCCTTTATCTCAGCACTTCCAAAAACACACTTAATACAGATACATATTTACAACAACAAAAATGCAATAAAAATACAATAATAACCAAAAATAAATAAATTAGAGAGACATGACCCCCTCCCCCCCCTAAAAAGGAGAATATTAAAACAACTGTCTTGCTCTATCTTCCGAACGCGAGGGCACACAATTGCGAGTTAGTGTCAAATGAAAGCTCATGTGAGGACCGTCGTAGACTATTTCGAATTTTGTTCCCACCCCTTGGGGTGGCTCAGTCGGTAGCGCGCCAGGCTCGTAATCTGTAGTTTCCAGGTTCGAGTCCCAGCTGGGTCAGCGTTGAGATTTATCTCCGCAAAATTCCCCACCCTGCCCACGGTCAGTAGGGGACACCGATGGGCTTGGAAAGGCCGCCGTCCGTCGGATGGGACGTTAAGCCGTGGCCCCGTGTGCGGGAGAGCCACACCCTGTGCACGTTAAAGAACACGCTGGATGGCCTTGACGGGAGGCTACCATCTATCTCCCAACAGCTGTTCCAGTGGGCCCCAACCTTCTCTGAGCCTTCGGGGTCTTTGTGACTTGACCATTTAGCCCATGGTATGCAAAAAAGTGCCGCTCAGAGGTAAAACAACCCAACAACCCAACAAGTCCCCACCCCCTCCACAAAAAAAAAGATCGGATTTTCGCGGAGGTGGACCTTAGCGAGTTCTATCTCAAATTAAAGCTTGTGATGTCTCTAATGTCACGGGCTATCTTAAACATGACTCCAAAAACAGGGGGTGGAGAAGTGTGGTTGATGTTTAGGAGGCATATATCAAATGAAATTTTCTGAAGGTAGATGTTTTACTGACTAAGAAAATATACAAATAAATTAAAAAAACACTATCTTTCCATATGGGTCCCAAAATGTAGAAAATAAAACTAAATCATATCGATGGTGCAATCAGTCACTGAATTCATATTCACTTCAAAGGAAGATAAGGCGCCGATTCACCTACTCAACAAGACTGCCAGCGCCCTATCTTCCTTTGAAGTGAAGACGAATTCAGCGACTGATGCACCGTCGATATGCTTCAGTTTTATTTTCTACTTTTTAGGGTGCACATGGTATTTTACATTCATAAAGGTATTTTTTAAAATTTTCAATTTATTTACATTTTTGTTTAATTTAGCGCAAGTGATGTACTTCTGGGTTGTTTTTATCTTGTATATCTACTAAGCAATTCATTTACGAGTTTGATATTTTCATAGTACAAGCTCACTAAAATAACTTCGCTTTATTCCACACAAAGTCAGGTGAAAGGTAATGACACCTTATCACAGTAGCATTAGGGTATGAAAGCAAAATAAGTGCGTTGTCTTAATTAAACTGCTAAACACTCCATAGTTGTAGTATTATTGACTTTGCATTCTAATAGACAAATTGAGATATAAAGATTACACGCCCGAAATTCAATAAACCGAAAAATTATTTAAAAAATCACTTGCTGAAATAAAATGATTCAAATCTTGATATATTCTTATCGCTTCATATTTTGTGATTGTGTTTCCCAAAATTCATTCTCGTTTGTACTTTATCGTGAAGTTTACAGTAGCAAATAGAAATGTTTGTTCTATATTCATAAATGGATTTAGACTAATTATCCATGCTCAAATTTGCTTCGATGAACTACATTCACTTTAAGTGAACTTGACATGCAAAAACTATTGAAGTGAATCGAAATATACTATCTATTTATAATTCAAAATAAAAAGGATATGGCTGCTCAAATTTCTAACTGCCTCTAACATAAGTTGGGTTGTTTTACCTCTGAGCGGCATTTTTTCGCACACAATGGGCTAAATGGACAGGTCAAGAAGACCTCGAAGGCTCAGAGAAAGTTGGCGGAGAGAAACATGGACAATTGTTTGGAGACAGATGGTAGACTCCTGTCCAGTGTGTTCTTTAACGTGCACAGGGTATGGCTTTTTTCCGTACACGGGACCACGGCTTACCTTTCCATCCTACGGACGGCGGTCTTTCCAAGCCCATCGGTGTCCCCCTACTGACCGAGGGCAGAGCGGCAGAGTTGCGGAGATAAAGATCCTTTAAAAGAAGAGAATGGTTTTGGGCAAAGATTTCATTTGCTTCGAACAGTAACTTGGTAACCACTCAGATCATCTCAGAAATGATTTTAAAAACTTCGCTCGTTTAGAAAAAAAAAACTTTATGAATTTTCATTCATTTATTTTTTTTTGGATTATAAGAATGATGCTATAATTATAATTTTTTCGTGATTTCAAAGTTATATCTATGACTTAAATGTAGGCCGAGAGTAATTAACATGTTGCCAAAGTTCTAATTAGAAATGTAGATAAGTTTCTATAGGGACTCTTTTTTTTTCTCTATTAGTCATGTTATGGTCTGTAAATAGTAGCTAGGTAGTCACTGGAAGGAGAGCTATGCACCAATCCCCTGTGATGATGCATAGAACGGGCCAGGCCTAGCACCTAACGTCCGACCCCGCCTTCTCGTGGTGCAGACCGTTAGCACCTTTCAAAAGAGATACTCTCTTGTGGAAGTGAACGGAAGGGGAGGGCTGCCAGATTAGTGTGGCCTACTGATCTGGACAACTATGGCTACTTTTCTTTTTTTTTTCTTACCCTGCTGAGGAGTGGTCAACCACACAGGGTCCTGGTGCTGACCAAATAAACCCACTGGACTGGACTGATATATGGCTCTGAGCTTGATTATGGATCCTGATTTTGCTGCACTGGTGGGCTTCTGTGGAGGGAAAATCTTCCGCTGTGTTTTCTGTTTGTTTGTGGGTTGACAGCCCCAAGTGAATAGATTCACAGGATATATTTATCAGCTGGTGGATAATCTTGAGCAGAGGTCATCGCAGGCACCTGAACTCTTTGCTTCTATTGGCATCGTGAAATTCTACATTGGAGGAAGTCTTCCAGTGTAGATGGCTTCAGCCTTTAGTGGTGGGGGAACGGGTCTTTGCCCCATGTCTGCGATTAGGAGGCTGTTTGATATTGTCGGCATTCCCTCTGTCAATAAACATAGTTTCTTTAAACATCCCACTAACCATTTTCTCTCCATAGGTAGTTGGACAGAGCTTTTTCTCTTGATGTCCTCACACAAGAATTCCACCATTATAATTTAGATATTCTCGGCTTGCAAGAGACCAGATGGACAGATAAAGGTCAGATTCTTAAAAATAATCTTAAATTTCTCTTTTCAGGGAGGGACGACAATAAGCATCACCAAGGCGTGGGTCTGCTTCTCAGCAGACACGCTAGTGATACTCTTCTAGGATATGAGTGCATTAATGAAAGGTTTCTTACAGCAAAATTTCAGACAAGCGTTAAAGACTTGAATGTTATCTGCTGTTATGCCCTCACTGAGGATGCCGATGAGGATGAGAAGGATAGGTTTTATGGACAACTTCAGGATATTTTGAATTCTGTCAAGAAAGAAGATATTACTCTTGTTCTTGGTGACTTCAATGCCAAAGTTGGTACTGACTCTGACCTTTGGGGAGGAGTAATAGGCCCTTTTGGTATTGGTAGCTGCAATGGCAATGGGCAACGTCTCCTACAGGTAAGTAAACTCAATGGATTCAGAATAACTAACACTTATTACAAACACCGCGACATACATAAGTACACATGGGTTTCACCTGATAGGCTGCGTAGGAATATGATTGATTATATATTAATTAACAGCAAATGGGCTAGTTCTGTTAGAAATAACAGGGCCTATAGGGGAGCTGAAATTGGATCTGACCACTACCTTGTTAAAAGTGTCTTGCAACTTAAACTTAAAAAGTGTTGTGCTAAATTTAAAAAATTTACCTTTAATACTGAAGCTCTGAAAGACCCAGTTATAGCTAAAGCTTATCATGATAGGTTACTTAGTCATTATGACAATCATGGTATGCTTACTACTGAAGTTGAGGAAGAATGGGATCATTTTAAACAGACCTTTTTGGACACTAACAGTACTCTTTTAGGAAAAAAGGAGCAGAAGAGACAGAATTATCTGAGTGATAAGGCACTTGAGCTTATTTCGGAAAGAAAGAACTGCAGGAATGTCCTTAATCAATACCCTACTAGTCCTAATAGAAAGCATTACAGAGAACTTAATAAACGTGTAAAGGATCAGTTAGCTGCTGATAAGAATCTTTGGCTTGATGGTTTGGCTGACAAAGCCGAGGAAGCAGTTAGACAGCACAACAGCAGAGAGCTGTACCAGATAGTTAGGTTTGTGTGGTAGAAAACGGACAGGTATACAGGGATTGAAGGATAAACAAGGTAAGGTTATAGAAGGTGAGGATTCTGTCATGGCTAGGTGGGCTGAGCATTTCAGTGATATTCTAAACAATGTGGTTAGTTCTATTCCCATTGTTTGCAATGATGATAGATGCATTGGTGGCTTTAATGTTGGCCCTATAACACAATCTGAAGTTATTTTGGCTATTTCTAAACTTAAACTACATAAATCCCCAGGGGTAGATGAAATTACTACGAAAATGCTTAGCGCTGGGAATGTTTCGGTTACCACTTGGATGACTGAAATTCTGAATATCTTTTATGATAAAGGCATGGTTCCTAAGGATTTTACCAAAGCTATTGTTATCCCTATTTTCAAAAAAGGTGATCGCAGTTCTTGTGATAACTATTGGGGTATCAGCCTACTCTCTGTTCCAGGTAAAGTTCTTTCCATGATTGTGCTTAATAGAATTAAGAATTTGGTTGACAGTCAATTGCGCGATGAGCAATGTGGATTCAGAAGTGGTAGGGGATGTGTGGATCAGATATTTTCACTTAGGCAGATTCTTGAGAAATGTTTAGAGTTTCAGAAACCTTTGGTTGCTAGCTTTGTTGATTTCAAAAAGGCTTTCGACTCTGTTGATCGTCATAATTTGTGGTTGATTGTGAGATCATATGGTATACCAGACAAGTTAGTTAACATAATGGAAGCTCTCTATAATAACACTGAGTCGTGTGTGAGAGTTGGTAAGGCTTGTAGCAATTGGTTTAGCATTACTTCTGGTGTTCGACAAGGGTGCATTTTGTCTCCTTTTCTCTTTAGCTTGGTTATTGATTATGTTATGCGAAATTCACTTCAAGGGAAAGATTTTGGCCTTAAATGGACTGGAGATATGAAAATATCTGATTTAGATTATGCTGATGATTTAGCCCTTTTGGCAAATGATGTTGATGAGATGAACTCTTTCATTCGAGCTGTTGATGAGACTAGTAAAAGAGTAGGTTTGGTTATAAACAGAGAGAAAACTAAAGTGATGAAAATTGGTCAAGCAGGCTGTGATTCAGTTAATCTGAATGGTTGCAGTCTTGAGCAGGTGTCACAGTTTAATTATCTTGGGAGCTATGTTACAGATAATGGTGATATGCGGCATGAGATTAACAGATGGATAGGGATTGCTGCCAGGACTTTTAAGAATCTATGGAGAATGTGGAGAAATAGGCGTATACACCTAAAGACTAAAATTAGGCTGTATAACAGTTTGGCTCTTTCTAGGGTTAGTTATGGTAGTGAAACTTGGACACTTTATAAACAAGATAACAGGAAACTAGATGCTTTTGATTCCAGATGCTTACGCAGTATCTTGGGCATTAGGTGGTTCAACTTTGTAACTAATGATGAGGTTAGGCAAAGGAGTTTGCAACCTTCTTTAAGCAGCATATTGTGCAGAGAGAGACTCCGTTGGTTTGGCCATGTTGCCCGTATGGATAATTATAGATTGGCGAATAGGATTATGAACAGTGTGCCTAAAGACCTCAGAAAGAGGAGGAGACCTAGGATGCGGTGGGCAGACAATGTCAAACAGGACCTTGTTAGAATTGGTGTGCAGTGGCCAGATGCAGTAGATGTAGCTCAGGATAGACTTGCTTGGAGAACTAAATTGCACGGTCTATTTGGACCTCCGTAGCCCATGGCTGCTTGAGGATGATGATGATGAGTCATGTTATTTAACTTCTACGAATTTACGTTTATTGAATTTTTTTGTCACGATTTTTGTCTCATAACTGCACTTTTTTCTCAACGAGCTTAAAATGGAAATAATAAGCATGATAGAAGAATGAAATTATTAATACTCTAAGGTAGGGGTTCTCAACCTTTTATGCTTCACGTACCCCCTGGAAATGTGTCTGTAAGTGGCGTACCCCTTGTATAGATAGTTATGGTATAACAATGGGAATAAAATAAAACATATATATAACATATATTAGCGACTTTTGAGCTCTCACGGCGTACTCCAAAAATTTTTTACCGCGTACCCCACATTGAGAACTCCTACTCTAAGGTATCTTGTTTCAATGTTCCAAAAAGCTGAAAAGGTTAAAGAAATAAAATCCACTTTTTTCTCAATATAAAAAGGAAATATTCCAAAATACGTGGCTGCTGAAAGAACATTAAATATAAAGCAAAACTTGTGTTAAAAGCAAATTCAAAAATGCCAAAAAAGTACAATTTACGTATATTTTCCAGCGTAGTGTTATTTTCAAAGACAGACACACTATTTAAACATAAAAAAACAATTATTTCAAATCATAATTACTCATTTTTTTATTAATGAACTGATCTAAGACTGAATTCTTTTCTTCTTATTCATCCTGAATTCTTTTCTTTAACCTTTTCGGAAAGGGAGCGAGATAGAGACAACTGTTTTCCCTTTATCCTCTTATTCCTCGCTTGCGTACCCTTCATATTGCTCGAGGCAAGAAAGGCAAAACATTCAGAGAAGGGGACAGCCAGAAAATGCTCTAACACGTATTCCCACGTGTTTTCTCTTTCAGTGGCTTCCAGGCCTACAGCAGAAGGGAAGAAGCACCACATCAGTGATCACCACGTCTCACATTGGAAACGGTTGTTTCATACACATATCTGCGTATATGCATTCATGTCTGATTGAACTTCTCTCCCCTGACATTTGCCCGACTAATGAAGTTGTTGTTTTTGTCTCCCCACAGGGCCGGTGTAACCGGGAGAAGCCCCCCTGCAAGTACTTCCACCCCCCGCAACATCTGAAGGACCAGCTGCTGATCAACGGCAGAAACCACTTAGCCCTGAAGAACGCCCTCATGCAGCAGTTGCCTCTACAGCCAGTGTTGCCGGCCGTGGTAAGTGGCGCCCTCGGGGGCGGTTCCGTGTAACCTAATTGACTTGTCTGGCTTCGGCGCATTGTTAGATGCTTCAAACTCGCTCCTGCCTGAAGTTGCTCAATGTTTAGGCTATGCACCACTTTTAATCTTTTATTGCTGTAATCGAATATTGTCGTTGGCGGTCGAAGGAAATGGCTTATCATATTTTATTGGCGAATGCGGCTGGAAGTTCCTGCACGAGGAACTTCCCGCCGCATTTTGCCTTTTTTTTCGTCATTGTTTCGCTTTTAATAACAGCGGCGTGAAATGAGGAACGGTGACAGTCTGGAAACGGAAAATGGCTTTGGAATGTGTGAAAGGTATTACTGTTAAGAAAAAAATTGCTTTTCTTGGAGTGTAGTTTATGTACTGAAATAAAACTGAAAGTCGATTAAAAAGCAATTTCTAAAAAGGATATTTTCGTACGGTCGATTGCTCAATAATTTCGTCACGAAGACTTCACTAGGGTCCGTCATTTGTGGCAAAAAAACGACTCAAAATCGAGATTTATAAATGGTAACAGAATTTTTTTAATTTTTGCTTACTGAGGGAAATGTTTGGAGGAGCTTTGACTAATTCGCATGATATGGAAATTAAACAGACCAAATATTATTTACAATTGTGGAATTGTAATCAAATAATTCAACATTTTAATCTAAAATAAGTTAAATTGCAATCAGTATATTTCCGGGGTTAAAACCAGGTCGGACTTTTACCTTCTGCAGTAAGCAAAGTCAAGTTTAAAAGGCCCAAAAATTTCAGACAAGGAACATATATTTATTATTCTAACTGAAGAGAAAATTAAAAATAATTGAAATGAAATTAATGTTAGGAACCCAGTAATTACATTTTATAACTACTAATTTTTTCCACTAATTCAAATTCGCAACTTTTATACAATAAAACACGAAATGCATTTTTTTTTTTTCGACTCCCCTTATATTGTGTAACCCTACACTGTAGCTTAGTTAGCTTAAACACATTTCCGGGTGTGATTATAATTAAATATTTCTGCGTTTTTGACTAACTGTAGAAAACTATATATATTGGATAGCTAGCCTTAGTTGTGGACTTATCAGAAAGTTTCAGTAAATTAGTACACTTGAAACTACTGATGAGTATACTTTTCGGAGTGCGGATCATTTTCTGAAAACCCATGTTGTCACGAAAAGTTTCTACAAAATTCGAAATATTTCCAGTTTTAGCCATCAGTGAATAATAGTTAACGCATTTCGCGTTGTATTGCAGCCATTATTTCTCAGACTAATTCAGTATCATGGAAATTTCTGTTTGGAATTACAATTTTTCCCTTTGATAATTTCGATCAGTTTGTGCATGAGAAAAAAGGATTATACTCGTCAGTTTTTTGTTAACAACGTCGTTTGCTTTCACCTTAAATTATGTATTCTAAAGAAAGGAGGTTTTATGTAATTTGTATTAAAATATTTTCATCTTTAGTCGATATTTCCAGAGTGCTGAAACAAACGTGTGCATCTTGGAAATTAGCTACAATGAATGTCAATGTAGCCAAGATAATTTTCAATAGATAAACGACCGAACTTTAGAATTTTATCTTGCAGTGAATAAACAGATATGTAGAAGTCATATTATATGCCAAATGAAAGAGTATTTCATTCTGAATACTAAAATAACTGATATTAAAATTAAAATGAAAGCTAGTTAGTTAAACCTGATTTTAATAAACTTTTAACACTCTTGGGACACTGGAAGATCACTGATTAGAGTATCTATAAGAAAAACTGAATGTTCGATGTGTTGTTTTTTTTTTCATTTTTTTATATTTTTGCCGAATATGCAAAGCCTAAAATGCACGTCTCGTAGTGAAAACATTTTATACAAAGATAAAAAGCTTCCTTTTAAAGTCTCATTATTCAAAGAAATACTCGAATATATTAGCACATTCAACAAGCGTAGTATAACGTTTCTTCAGGGAAGAAAGCAAATGAAATGTTCCTACACGTCAAAAGTTCTCGGAGGGAAAAAAGGAGAAAAAAAACCTCTTTTGCTGAGACGAGATAGAGATGTTGTTCTTGGAAAATTTATATGCGGTCCGAGGATGCGTTTTTGCGGATAGAATTATGACTGGTGAAAGACTTTACGTGTCTTTCACAAAAGACGGAAAATAGTTTGGCGTGCATTCGTCGACTTGGATGATAAAACTCAACGCTAAAACTCGCAGGAGATTGCGGCCCAAACTTTCAGATAGTTTTCCAATCCGTCTGACGATAAAACCTTCCCCATGGCAACCGTGTCTTTATAAACAAAATAAAACAGAAAACAAATCGCTAGTTTAACGCATATAGGCTTTTGAGTCAAAACTAAATAATTTCGAATAAAAAGTCTCTGATTTAATTTTTTCGAAATAAACACTGAATGCGTTATTTGGAAAGCAGTTTAAACATTAACTTCGGCATTCTGCTCATTTCGTGGGACGTATGGTCTAATCTAAAAAATCGAATGGCCGCAGAAGGATCTGTAGAGATTTCATAACACTAAAAAAACCTGCAGAAAATATTTAATTCTTTTTATTTTTATTTAAAAAGGCTTTCTACAGAAGCTTATCTTCAGATTTCGCATCAGGGCCAAGAACTGATTCATTTCATTATGCTCGTATTTCCATTTTGAATTACCTTTAACCCATATTTCGGGGCTTAAATTTTATCCTAAAAACCTTTTAGTGCACATGTTTTTAGTAAATAGCGTATGTAAGTGTTTCTGACAGTGAAAAGCAAGCGAATAAAATAAAGTCTAATAACTTCGCTTCAAAGTGCAATATTTTTATAGCAATAAATGGTACAAAGAAAGAAAAATATTCCTTTAAACTCCAAATATACGTAAAATTAGTCTCTGAAATTGTTGTCTTCAAAATGCAAGAACTTACATTTAGAAATGATTTGAAACATATAAAAATACTTGAAACCTAAGTTTTTGTTGTGATGCTTTATTTTTTGTGTTATATTTGGAGAAGGAAACTCTTTAAACTCTCCTTAGATACGCAGCTGATACTCAGGAAATGGAAAACACAAACCTCGAAACAAAATTACAAATCTAAATGTCATTTATAGAAAGAATAAGGTTGAGGACGCATTGAGCGTGATCGAGTCCTTATAAAATCATACAGTTTTCTTTTTAGCGTTCTTTTACAGAATGCAAAAATTATATGATTTAATTGCAATCCACCCTAGACTATCTGTAATATTTGTCAAATCACAAAAAGTAATTTCAATCGATTTTTTTTTTTCTAGCTAGAAATAAAATTTCTATTGAAGCGTCCTGTTGCATTTCGTCTGAAAGTCACGTGAACCATTGGTGAGCTTTTCCTTCGACTGTGAACGGTCAACCATGAATGATGTCACGTGCATCCCAGGGTATGGATGGACCATTATATTCGACATGAACTTTCTCCATCATTTCTGTTTGGCTAACTCCATTGTGGAAGTTGCCGCATTCTCCTCTCTTCTTCTTTACCACTAGATCGGAGAACGGAGCCTCCGTGTACTCTATTCTCTGATCAACTCAAAACTTTCTTCGGCACAATCATGTCCACAGCAGTAATCGCATATAATCGTACAAATCTCCTGAAATTTTAGAACTCACACAGCAATGCTATTGGATTTATGCGCGATTTCGAAAAGATTTATAGTATGACCTGCAACTTATTATTAAGGATTCGAAAATAACCAGTCTTCCAACTGAAGAAAATAAACGTCCGACCAGATTTTTACTTTCATTTGAACGATTTTTATATTGTTATATATATATATCAAATTAAAAAAGATTTATAAAATAATTTTCTCATATTTCTAAGTTTGTTATATATTAAGACATATAATGGTAAGAATTACCTTTAAATTACTTTGAAATACACTCATTCTTTTGTTAATTATTATATTTTTTTCCAGGGCACGAACGTAGTTTGTTAGGTTGTTTTTCCTCTCAACGGCACTTTTTTGCACACAATGGGTTAAATGGAGAAGTCACAAGGACCCCGAGGTCTCAAAGAAAATTGGAGGAAGGGGGCCACTGAGGACGAAGGGATGACTGTTAGGAGACATTGTACACTCACAACAAGCCATCCAGTGGGATATTTAATGGGCACAAGGCATTGCTCACCCGCCCATGGGACCACGGCTTTACAGCGCATCCGATGGACGGCTCCTTTCCAACCTCATCGGTGTCCCCTACTGACCGAGAGCAGGGCGGGGATTTTGCGGAGATAAATCTCAACGATAGCTCAGGTGGGACTCGAACCTGGGAACTGCAGATTACGAGCCTGTAATCCTACAGTCTAAGCCATCCCGCACCACAAAAGTAGGAGTAATATAAATTGGACAATGCCAAAAGAATGATTGAGTTTTTTAATTCATATATAATGCATTTTTGCTGCAAAATATGCCAAACAACCAGGCCCTAAAGATCGAACAACTAGTAAAGAATTTGATGTTTAATTTTTAAAAGCCAAAAAGCCAGTATTATCCACAGAAACACAGATTCGTGTTTTTGTTTAAAGTAAAAAAGCTAAAATGACATTTGCCTTCGTTTTTCAACCTCCATATATTTCCACTTTCATGATCGCCGTTCAAAGTGGTGCCCTTACAGAAACTCTATAAAATCTGTTAGCTGATGAGATAAGAAAATCGATTGTTTCAGAAATATATCTGCCTGTAAAAATGTCAAAGGCACAAGCAAAGCCCGTTACGGAAAGTTTACTCTTGAAATGTAAGTTTATAACAAAGAATACCTGTTCTTAGTTAAACGAAGAAACATATCGAAATAAACTTTATAACGATTCTGTTAGTAATTTACTTGTAGTGATGAAGCAATCGATCTGATATAATGATCTGATTCAAATCAGGATCTAGGGTTGGGTTGTTTTACCTCTGAGCGGCACTTTTTTGCACACCATGTGCTAAATGGCCAGGTCACATGGACCCCGAGGGCTCAGAGAAGGTTGTGGGAGGGGACCCACTGGAGCAGCTGTTGGGAGACAGATGGTAGCCTCCCGTCAAGGCCATCCAGCGTGTTCTTTAACGTGCACAAGGTATGGCTCTCCCACAGGTATGGCTCTCCCACACACGGGGCCACGGCTTAACGTCCCATCCGACGGACGGCGGCCTTTCCAAGCCCATCGGTGTCCCCTACTGACCGTAGGCAGGGTGGGGAATTTTGCGGAGATAAATATCAACGCTGACCCAGCTGGGACTGGAACCTGGGAACTACAGATTACGAGCCCGGCGCGCTACCGACTGAGCCACCCCCGCCCTTCAGGATCTAGGGAGAAGTTACCTTTTTTTTACTTTTTTTTCAGTTTCAATCGCATTACTTCCCCTCCCCCATCTTTATATTTTTCTATATCGAGGCCTGATCTGATTATAATGATGAAGCATTTAATCTGTCTCTCAACAGCTATTCCAGTGGATCCTCTCCCCCAACCTTCTCTGAGCCTTCGGGGTCCTTGTGACCTGACCATTTAACCCATGGTGTGCAAAAAAGTGCCGCTCAGAGGTTAAACAACCCAACTAACCGTTAAAAGCTAAAGATTCTAATTTAGCGTTCTGTTGCGTAGTCGTCGAGTAGAAAACTTTAGCACAATTTATGACACTATCTTATCTTGTAACGGTTATGTGTACCCTGCAAGTTAATGAATATTCATGAAGGGTTAGCAGGTTTGACGAGGCACAAACTCTCCTAGAGCTACTAACTGAGCTCATCAGTAAATATTCAAAACAGGGTCTTCTGAA
The DNA here is from genome assembly GCA_038380435.1 of Ryuthela nishihirai. Classification (NCBI taxonomy): domain Eukaryota; kingdom Metazoa; phylum Arthropoda; class Arachnida; order Araneae; family Heptathelidae; genus Ryuthela; species Ryuthela nishihirai. The sequence goes on along the minus strand of JAWZYU010000009.1, from coordinate 24,858,372 downwards.
AAGAATAAACAAACATGACTTCAAAAAATATTGCACTTCTTTAAGTCAGTGGCTTTTCAGTTATATTTTGGATGACATGGCATTTTAATTAAACACTTCTCAACATCACTTACCATTAAAAAAAAAATTCTTTTTTCTTTAGTTTCATAACTAAAGGATGTCTTCAGATTAATCCTGTCGAACGACATAGTTTCCTTGGCCCCTGTTCCGAATCCTTGATAAAGAAGAGATGATTAATGTATCTCTTTCGATAACGTTAGTTTCTCTCTTTGTAGCCTTTGGTCTTATTACATGATTAAGAACTTTAATCTCAGTATTGTTACATAAATGGATTTTTTTTTTAAACCCTTTCTTTTGTTTTTTGAATAAAAAGATTTCAAGGGCCGATTAAAATATTAATAAGGACTTAAGCGTTTAAAAATTATAACAGACTTTTTGAATTGAGTTGTTTTATCTTCGTAAATTTTTAACAGGTTAAATAACAAAGACTTTTTTTAACGATGGATTAAATAGATAAAACTTATTTATTTTTTGACATTGTTTTAAATGAAAGAGCTTTTATAATTTTCACAATAGCTAAACGCAAAAAACTTCTTTCCTAGTCAATGAAATAACATTAAACTTTATTTCTGGAAAATGAGCTAAATATTATTTGAAATTCAGCTGAATAGCAAGATTAGTATATTTGATAGCAAAGATTTGATAGCAAAGATTTGTATATTTCGGTTAGGATATTTTAGTTCTTAGGCACTTTTTTTGCACAAAGTGGGCTAAATGACCAGGTTACAAGCCTGACTGCTTAGAGAAGGTTGGGGGGGGGGAGGAAGTGACCCACTGGACAGCAGTTAGGAGAGAGATCGGAGCTTCTCGTTAAGGCCATCCAACGTGTTCTTTAATGTGCACGGGAGGGTATGACTCTCCCGCACATGGTCCACAGCTTTACTTACCACCCGACAGATGGCAGCCTCTCCAAGCCCATCGGTGTCCCCTACTGACCGAGAGCAGTTGGGTTGGGTTGTTTTACCTCTGAGCGGCACTTTTTTGCACACAATGGGCTAAATGGCCAGGTCACCTGGACCCCGAAGGCTCAGAGAAGGTTGGGGGAGGGGACCCACTGGAACAGCTGTTGGGAGACAGATGGTAGTCTCCCGTCAAGGCCATCCAGCGTGTTCTTTAACGTGCACAGGGTATGTCTCTCCCGCACACGGGGCCACGGCTTAACGTCCCATCCGACGGACGGCGGTCTTTCCAAGCCCATCGGTGTCCCCTACTGACCGTGGGCAGGGCTGGGAATTTTGCGGAGATAAATCTCAACGCTGACCCAGCTGGGACTCGAACCTGGGAACTACAGATTACGAGCCTGGCGCGCTACCGACTGAGCCACCCCCGCCCCAACCGAGAGCAGAGGCAGGGTTGTTTTACCTCTGAGCGGCACTTTTTTTGCACACCATGGGCTAAATGGCCAGGTCACATGGACCCCGAAGGCTCAGAGAAGGTTGGGGGAGGGGACCCACTGGAACAGCTGTTGGGAGACAGATGGTAGCCTCCCGTCAAGGCCATCCAGCGTGTTCTTTAACGTGCATAGGGTATGGCTCTCCCGCACACGGGGCCACGGCTTAACGTCCCATCCGACGGACGGCGGCCTTTCCAAGCCCATCGGTGTCCCCTACTGACCGTGGGCAGGGCTCAACGCTGACCCAGCTGGGACTCGAACCTGGGAACTACAGATTACGAGCCTGGCGCGCTACCGACTGAGCCACCCCCGCCCCACGCAGAGGCAGGTTGTGCGCGGATAAATCTCAACGCTGACTTCCCGAACCTGGGAACTGCAGATTACGAGCCTGGAGTGCTAATGACTGAGCCATCCCCGACCTTTTTTTATTTAGAAAATTGACTTTGTTCTGTAGGACAATAGCGGAATGGGCCGGTACACAAAACCCAAGATTCAGAACAGGGTTCGGGAAAGGAAATAGGGTCATCGATCCCAGTTATCCAATGTTTAATTTTAACGATCCATATGATGGACGGTGTCCTTTTAAAGGTCATCGTGGATTACTTTCTTACCAAAAGCAGAACACAAACAAACGGAGAAAAATCTCAATATGGGACATAAATTTGTTACCTTGAGGTGGATGACCTTGAATAAATGGGGTGAAAGATCAGCTTGTAAGGAAAGGCACTCATTTACAGCACGTTAATATGGAGCAAAATCTAATACATTTCTCATTTGAATATTCGACGCTAGAAAACAGTCAGTATCAGTATCGGATTTAAACTCTTTTGGAAACCGAAACGGAACAGACTGAACTGAACAGAAGAGGGGGAGGCGGGGGGAGGGGGTAAGCATTCGTCAGTATATTATCAGTTGCAATTAATTACTACTGAAGTGTACATAAAGCGCACAAAAAGTGACGAATATGGAGAAGTGGCCGGAAAAGAAGAGATCGGGCGGAGGGAAAAAAATTCAACTAAAACAGCGTTGTGGAATTTATAGACGATACCTCTATTTCTATCCCTCCACCAAACAACAAAATTATTTTGCCCCTTTTTATTTTTCGTTTCCACTCTTTGGATAAAATCCTACAAACAAACTTTCCCACATGGCTTAGTCGGTGTAGCCATCCCGTGGCCGAGTGGTTAGCGCGCTTAGCTACTGAGACCTGGGTTCGAGCCCCGGGTAAGGCATGGATGTTCGTGTTGTTTTCTGCTGAGGTCCTGCCATCCTCTCAGATCTTCTACTATGGCATATAAACTGACATTCCTCTGTGGCAAGCAGCTGCTTGAGGGGGTATTTATTTTAGTCGGTATAGGGCCAGGTGTTATCTGCAGTTCCAAGATTCGAGTCCCACGTTGGCAGCAGCAGTTAACGATTTCTCAGTAGATTTCTCAGAAAGATAAGAAAAAAAAACTCTATTCAGAACTCTTCTGTTCAACAATTTCACGAAATGATGCCCGTCTCTTAAATACTTCAGCTTATAACTCTTAAGCTTAAAGTTAAGAAAGGATGTCCATGCCATCCATTTTCCCTCCTCGCATGACCAGGTGTTTGCTTTAAAGCAAGACATCGTGCAACTCATTCCTCCCACAACATCCGCTTCCATCGCACAAAAGGATACTCTGTCCATCCACTCGATCCCCCTGTCTCTCCTTCCCCCGTTTATTTCACCATCCCTCTAAAATATCAGAACAAACAAGGCATATGACATATCCCACTGAGTCAAGTTGGGACTGCCATTGTCATCCAAGGACTCCTCGGAACAAATATTCGTGTGGTTTGCCTTCGCCGAACCAACATCCCATCCATATTTGGATCTGGTCTGACTGTTCATCGCTCTACCTCAAGGTCTGACGTTTGTCATGCGGGATCGATAGGGGGAGGGGGAGGGGGGAAGCGTTGCGACGAAACGAGGAAAAGTTCGTCATTTAAAATGCTGAAAAGGATGACGAAACGAATGTGGAATGATTTGCACTTCACTAGTTAAAAAAATTCAGTTAGAAAAGAAAAAGTCTTGCGCATTGATTTTTTTGGTCTCAACTTTTCTGTACCGACTGAGCTACTAAAACTCGTACTCTTGTGAACGACAGTGGAACCACTCTTTAACTGGTGTCATTGAAAAATCATTATCTCGCAGGCTGCGTAGAGAAACTTAAAGGTGTTTTTTTTTTCTTTTGTCGTCTTTAAAATACAATAAATCTTTCTGCACTGAACTTGTCACTTGATGTCTGATAGAAATCTGTCAACAAGATGAGCATCGATGCCTAGGCTGAGATTCGAACCCTTGTTCAGCAGTTATAAAATATTCTGAACAATTATAAAGCTCACCTTATGCTAACGAAAGGAATCTAGAACGTTCAGTCGCCTCAGGAGAACACTTACTTGTTCTGAATGTACTTGTCTAAAAAAAAAAACTTATCCCCCTCGTTCTGGTAGCAGCGATTTCCAACTATCAACACAAACGCCTCGACCACCACAGCCTATCATTGAAATACCAGACTCAGCATAATAGGCTGTTTACAAGCTTCAATACTAGAGAAGCACGGGAAATGTCCAATAGCTGAGCGGTGAGAACAGCGGGCATGTTATCAGGAGGTCGTGGGTTCGTATCCCACTCGAGACGAAATGCAGTTTTTCACCTACTATTCACGGCTGTTCTGACAGGCTCCTGTCAGACCTCTGTAGCAAGCAGCTGCTTGAGGGGGTATTTATTTATTTATTATTTATCATTTTCCAAATTTAGCGCTTATGGCAAATTCTGAAATTTAGGGGGGTCATGCCCTCCCCATCCTCACTTTAGATCCGGCTATGATTTGAGAATGTTAATAATCAAACTTTTGCTACGAGGTGATTTAGGGGGTGAGTTCCAACTCAATGCTATCACTTCCCACCGCTTTATTGTTTTTATACATCTCGGTCTGGTGAATAGTAATATATCTATCCAGCCAAAAACGAATAAAGAATTTTTCATATATCTCATAAAAAATGAATGTCTGCAGAAGGACAGGATAAGCGCCAAAGTGAAGAAAATAATTCGTTTTTTAAACGATCTAAAAATAAACTAATATTATAAAAAACGCTGCAATTACTTTTCCGTATTTTTTGTAAAAACCGCTGTCTCGTGCATCTCAAAAAACATTATCGTAAGTGAGGTGACATTCAAAACATTAACAAAAACTCTTAATTCCACTTTATATAACCATGAAACGAGACTTTTCCTGCCATATAAATAAATTGAAAAAGGGAAAAAAAATTGCAAGCAGCATTAGAAGAAATATTTCAAACGAAAAAAAAAAACATCGAGTCATTTCTGGTTAAAGAAAAGTGACATTAACAGCATTCGACACCAAAACGACGCTCTCAGTTTTAATGCATTTTTCGTTTGATTCTCGTAAAAATATGGAGGCGCCAAGACATTGTTAACAATCTGACAGAAAAAGTAACGGAAGTGATGCAGATATAAATTGCACCTTGAAATATCGTGATGAGGTTGTAGAACAAAATAATGAGAGAAATGCACGACACCTCGCTGCGAATTGGTTCGTTAACACGTAATCATTTGCTATGAGTCAAAACGAAGAAAAGATTTGCCCTGGAAAAGAATCAAATCGATTAATTTTCGAGTAAAGAAAGAGGAAATAAGCGAAAACGCTAATAATTACCATCTCGTGTCAGTTTCGAAGGATGCCTAATTACTCACGCTTAAATATGTCCAAAATTATTTATTACTCGAGATTTATTGTTATCTTAGAACGCACTAATTATTTTTCGATCAATGATTTTTTTTTCCCTTCTGCTTTTCCTGTCTTTGTTTTCTTTATTGGAAGAAGATATTATTTCGAGGCTTCTATCATCTTCATCTTCTGGAATAGCTTTGCTGGAAGAGTTTGAAGCGCAAAGGGGGAAAAAATGATGAGGCAAGAATTCTGGATGATGAATGAGCGGATCATCGCAGGGATACTCTGCAAATGGTGCGGAGGAGATCGTATGTTGTGCATAAAAAGTCATCCTGCATAGTTAGAAGGATTTTAAATTGGGAATGTGTTAAAGAAACACATTTTGATATTTATCAAACCTTTGAAAGAAAATAACAGCTTCCTCTTCACAATAATCTTTATTCTCTATGAAATTCTTCGAATAATAAATATCCAAAGAGTTACTTTTAGAATTTTCTTCCACATTTTGTGCATTGTTTATGTTGGGTTGTTTTACCTCTGAGCGGCACTTTTTTGCACACCATGGGCTAAATGGCCAGGTCACATGGACCCCGAAGGCTCAGAGAAGGTTGGGGGAGGGGACCCACTGGAACAGCTGTTGGGAGACAGATGGTAGCCTCCCGTCAAGGCCATCCAGTGTGTTCTTTGACGTGCACAGGGTATGGCTCTCTCCCACACACGGGACCACGGCTTAACGTCCCATCCGACGGACGGCGGCCTTTCCAAGCCCTTCGGTGTCCCCTACTGACCGTGGGCAGGGCGGGGAGTTTTTGCGGAGAAAAATCTCAACGCTGACCCAGCTGGGACTCGAACCTGGGAACTACAGATTACGAGCCTGGCGCGCTACCGACTGAGCCACCCCCGCCCCATATTGTTTATGTATTCGTATGTTTTAAACTTTTCGTTATCATCAAAGTTCCGATGTATTAAGGCCGGGTGTTGGCTCAGCAGTTAGAGCGCCAGACTTGTAATCTGAAGTTCTCACGTTCGAGTCCCAAATGTGCCAGCGTTGTGATTTATGTACAAGTCGCTCAAATAAATATCCGAACACTCTGGTTGATTACAGAATTCAGAAAAAATATCTGGCAACGATTTTTTTAGAAATTAGTGATCTGGCAACCTTCGTGTCATGTTCGGATATTTTTTTGAGCGACTGTAGGTGGTCATATTATTTTGATACTAGATCGTGTGGGCTCACTCACGGAAATATTGAGCGTGTGCAGTTACCGTTCACAGCAAACTGGAGCATGTACAGTTGCTGTACATGCTCCAGATATTTTTCCTGAATTCTGTAATCACGTGACACGAAGGTTGCCAGATCACTAATTTCTAAAAATAACGTTGCCAGATATTTTTTCTGAATTCTGCACTCAACCACAGTGTTCGGATATTTATTTGAGCGACTGTACTCTAAGGTCACTACGCGTCCTTGTTAGAAACAGGATACCGGTGGACTTGGAAATGCCGCCGTCCGTCGGATTGGACATAAAGCCGTGACTCCGTGTGCAGGAAAGATGTACCTGTGCGCTTTTAAAAACTCGCTGGACAGATTTGACGGGAAGCTTCCATCTGTCTCTTAGTAGCTGTACAATGAGTCCCCTTCCACCAACCTTCTCTAAACACTAGGGGTCCTTGTGACCTGATTTGTGTGCACAAAAGCGTCTCTCACAAGTAAAAACAACCCGATATTTTATCGCATACGTATTATAGATTTACCGTGCAGAAAGTTAAAAATCTTTTTTGGTGTCTTGTAGAAGAGCACCTCACACATCGTAAAGAGGTAGGAGGTTCGAATCTCACCCAGAGAAAGACGATTTTTTTCGCTAGTTTAAAAATCTTTAAACCAGCGAAAGTTCTTCGTGATTGCTTTTCACTTATTGATACTCATGTCTTGACTGCTTTTGGATCAACTTCCTTTGGACAAAGTCTTAAGATGTATCATGAAGTTTAAACTCACGTAACACTTTCAGAAGAGGGTTGGTTACAACAAATCCCAACAGTACAGAGGATGAAACGGACCCACAAGAACTGATCTTAATCCAAGTGGGTCGTACTCGCTCAGTAAGACTGAAGAAGTCGGTGCAGATAATGACTGAAAGCAAATTATATATTTGTCAAAGTATTTGAAATTATAGTAACAACATAAAGCATCGTATCTTAGAGATTGTTCTTAAGTTAGAAGTGATTCGATAATGGTTTTGAAAAATGAGCTCCTAACTGAAGGAAATGGGGAAAAATTAAAAAAAAGGCTATCGACAAACGTAACGAAATCACTGATATACAGAACTATGCATTTGAAGACAACAGAGCAGTATCTATAACACGATTTTATCCTGGCAGGGATAGTAAACATTAAATTGCTATTGAGTATAGAGGAAAAATTATCTTGAGCAGAATGCAATATAAACCGACTTCCCGATGATATGTCAGGTGCTTTAATCAGGAGGTCCTGTCATCAGGGGGGCGGGGGGGGGGCTCAGTCGGTAGCGCGCCAGGCTCGTAATCTGTAGTTCCCAGGTTCGAGTCCCAGCTGGGTCAGCGTTGAGATTATCTCCGCAAAATTCCCCGCCTTGCCCACGGTCAGTAGGGGACACCGCTGGGCTTGGAAAGGCCGCCGTCCGTCGGATGGAACGTTAAGCCGTGGCCCCGTGTGCGCGAGAGCCAACCCTGTGCACGTTAAAGAACACGCTGGATGGCCTTGACGGGAGGCTACCATCTGTCTCCCAACATCTGTTCTAGTGGGTCCCCTCCCCCAACCTTCTCTGAGCCTTCGGGGTCCATGTGACCTGGCCATTTAGCCCATGGTGTGCAAAAAAAGTGCCGCTCAGACGTAAAACAACCCAACCCTGTCATCAGAGTTGGGCTTTTTTACCTCTGAGCAGAATTTTTTGCACACAATGAGCTAAGTGGCCTGATCACAAGGACCTCAGAGAAGGTTGGGATAAGAGGATCACTTCAAAAAGTTCTTGACACGAATCTCTAGATTTGCACTCGTTCATCCGAAGCTAACAAGCTATGACTTGTTTCAAAGCTTGTCTAAACTTGTCATTTCGTTTTAAACACAAGTGGAGTATCATCATTTCTCTCTTCGCTGGCGGCGCATAAACTTCGGTCTGCGGAATCTGTGCAATGTTTATGCAGAACCTACTAAAGACGGGGAAAGATTTTGCATTTTCACAAGGATGCAACTTGGGGATGACATGGAAAATATACACACCGATTTATCTCAAGAATATGGGGATCATTCCTCTTCATATGGCACTGTTACGGGATGGATGCTCAAATTCAGAGAATGGCGGCAGAGCTTCGAAGATCTCCCTCGTGCAGGAAGATCGAAGAAGGCCGTGAACGAGAGAACCATTGCTGCTGTTCGTGAACTCATTAATTCTTCGAATAACAAATATCAAAGAGCTAGTTTTAGAATTTTCTTCTATGTTTTGTACACTGTTTATATATTATTCGAATGTTTGAAATTTTCTGCACTTTCACCACACCGTTCAGCTAATAAGTTTAGGTTTCAGTGTATCGATTGGGTTAGGTTGTTTTACCTCTGAGCGGCACTTTTTTGCACACCATGGGCTAAATGGCCAGGTCACATGGACCTCGAAGGCTCAGAGAAGGTTGGGGGAGGGGTCTCATCGAAACAGCTATTGGAAGACAGATGGTAGCCTCCCGTCAAGACCATCCAGAGTGTTCTTTAACGTGCAGAGTGCATGGCTATCCCGCACACGGAGCCACGGCTTAACGTCCCATCCGACGGACGGCGGCCTTTCCAAGCCCATCAGTGTCCCCTACTGACCGTGGGCAGGGCGGGGAATTGTTGCGGAGATAAATCTCAACGCTAACCCAGCTGGGACTCGAACCTGGGAACTACAGATTACGAGCCTGGCGCACTACCGACTGAGCCGCCTCCACCCCCATGTATCGATTGGCAGTGTGGAAACAATTACTCATCAACATTTGAAGTTCCAAAAGATCTATGCCAAATGGGTACTCCTCAAACTGACAGTACAGCCAAAAAAGGGCTCGAGTCGACCCGTGAAATGAGATGCTTTCAATGTTTAAATAGTGGCCCCAAACGATTAACAGGCATTGTCACATGTGATAAGATGTGGCTTTATTGCTATACAACTCCCAGAAAGATCGACAACTATTTTTGGGTTACGGTAGATGAACCACATCCCCAAATCCTCTGACAAGACTTTCGCTCAAAGAAGAAATGTCACAATTCTTTTCAATTCCCAAGGAGTGGTAGCCATGGATACCTTACCTGAAAAAAATTATCCGCAAAACTTCCCGCCCTGCCCACGGTCAGAAAGGGACACCGATGGACTTGGAAAGGCCTCCGTCTATCGGATGGGACGTTAAGCCGTGGCTCCGTGTGTGGGAGAGCCATACCCGGTGCACGCTAAAGAACACACTGGATTACCTTGACGGGAGGCTACCATGTCTCCTAACAGCTGTTCCAGTAGGTCCCCTTCCCCAACCTTCTCTGAGCCTTCGGGGTCCTTGTGACCTGGCCATTTAGCCCATGGTGTGCAAAAAAGTGCCGCTCAGAGGTAAAACAACCAAACTCTCATTGAAAAAACATGCATCCACTGTTATTTTCTGAACTCTTGGGAAACCTGCTGACTTCATCTTTTATCTCGTTGTGCGCAAAAAATAGTGCCGCTCAGAGATAAAATACCCAAAACCTTTTAATTCTTGAGATGCCATTTCTCAGACTCATTCACATCGACAGAGAGAGAACCGAAACCAGGATAAACAACGTCTGAAATCACGTTGTTGTGCACACATATTGTGACAGAGAATCATCTGGCATTAGCTGGTTTGAAGAGACTAATCGTTTCGGCCCACCTGCCATATTCTATTATATTAGTTGAGGTAAAGTCCTTTGGAATTCCTAAAGTTCACCTAAACCATCCATCTCTTTGATAGGAGCTGTCTGCTTCACCTCTCCAATCAGATTCGACAACTCCTTTTCTGCGAAATACCGCCCCAGCAAATGCCCCGTGTTGCATCTTGTTCTGTGCGTCCAAGCTCATGAAATTAGGTTATACCTACGACACCTTTGTCGGCTGCACGGTCTAGCTTTCCCCCCCAACTATAATCATCCACCCCCTCTTTTCTCGTGATGGCGTCTACCCAACCAATGAGCGAGCGACTGCTGTTCCATCTAGATCCCCTAATTACCTGCCGTTCACGGCAGACGACCCCGTAGCTCGCCACTTCATTACGTCTGGCGTCGGCCTGGCTGACCCATTACGGCCACGTGACCTGGCGTCGACGTTGCTGGCCGGAGATGTCAAGCGAGGCTGTGCAGGGAAGCCAACTTACACTCCTCGCACCATACGGTCGTAAAGGGCCGCCCTGACGTTGCCGGCGCCATAGTGGCGCTCGCAGACACACGAGCCGGCTTTAGAATCTTATTAACTCTCTTGTCGCACTTCAGTTGGGGAAGAAAGGCTTCAAGACTCTGTTGCTACTCCCTGTTATTATATAACAGATGGTCCTAGCAGGTGATGACAGGATAAGGCTGACTGGCCAAATGTGTCAAGTAGCCGACTAATCCATTTATCAAAGATTTTTTTCTCTATATCGCACATTGTACTCGGTAGGGATGAATTGTTTTTATCTCTGAGCGACAATTTTTTGCGCACAATGCCCTAAATGGTCAGCTTACAACGTACTCAAAGGCTCAGAGTTGGGTTTGGTTGTTTTACCTGTGAGCGACACTTTTTTGCACACCATGGGCTAAATGGCCAGGTCACCATGGACCCCGAAGGCTCAGAGAAGGTTGGGGGAGGGAACCCACTGGAACAGCTGTTGGGAGACAGATAGTAGCCTCTCGTCAAGACTTACACTGTGTTCTTTAACGTGCACAGGATATGGCTCTCCCGCACACGTCCCATCCGATGGACGGCGGGCTTTCCAAGCCCATCGGTGTCCCCTACTGACCATGGGCAGGGCGGGGAATTTTGCGGAGATAAACCTCAACGCTGACCCAGCTGGGACTCGAACCTGGGAACTACAGATTACAAGCCAGGCGCGCTACCGACTGAGCCACTCCTGCCCCTCATTGGGAAAGGGAACATTGGTGACGTTGTCAAGGTTGTTACTTCCATACTCTACAAAACTTACAAAGCACATAGGAAGTAATCTTAATGAAAGGCTTCCGACTACCTTTAAAAGCTGTTCAAGGAATTTCCTCTAAATCTATATTAAACTTTGGAATTCTTGTGAACAGCTGCTTGTGACAAAGTTTTACTTGCTTGTGACCCATTTGAACATCATGTTCCCAGGTGATAAGTTTCCCTATGCTTTCATTTCCGATTTCCTCTGGTAATCCTTCCTCTGCCCTGGATGAGAAAGAAGACACAAATGGACTTAGAAATGCCGCCATCCATCGAATGGGACGTTAAGCCGTGGCCCCGTGTGCTGGAGAGACATACTCTGTGCACGTTAAAGAGCACACTGGATGGCCTTGACGGGAGGCTACCATCTGTCTCCCAACAGCTGTTCCAGTGGGTCCCCTCCCCCAACCTTCTCTGAGCCTTCGGGGTCCTTGTGGCCTGGCCATTTAGCCCATGGTGTGCAAAAAAGTGCCGCTCAGAGGTAAAACAACCCAACGCAACTTTATCATCTTATTTCCTCAAGTAGCAGAGTGATTATAGAAAATCCTTCATGTCATTCAGAACCACTAAAACATTCATGCCACCAATGGAATTTGAACTGGGCGATCTGTTTAACCATAGCTAGCTCCCTTGGCTAGCTGTGGAAGCAGCTACTTGGAAGTAGAGTCAGCATAATCTATTGTTTTATTTTAAAAGTAAGGCATTAAAAGCCGAAGGTTTTAATGGTTGGATTTAGGTTGTTTTACCTCTGAACGGCACTTTTTTGCACACTATGTGCTAAATGGCCAGGTCACAAGGACCCCGAAGGCTCAGAGAAGGTTGAGAGAGGGGACCCACTGGAACAGCTGTTGGGAGACAATGGTAGCCTCCCGTCAAAGCCATCCAGCGTGTTCTTAAACGTGGCTCTCCCGCACACGGGGCCACGGCTTAACGTCCCATCCGACGGACGGCGGCCTTTCCAATCCCATCGGTTAATGGTTGGAAGAGAGACCAAGAAAAAGCTAATGTTTCGGTGTGGTTACAAAGGATCGAAGGTTCGTCCAGATGTCGAATTTCGAACATTTAGCCATGTAGCAAAAGGAGCAACCACACTGATATTAACTGACGTAAATTGACCACTCCTGATTTGCAAAGAGAAGAGAAATTGATTTGACGATCAATTCATAAAGTTCAACTGCAAAAAAAATAGTTAGTCATTTATTTCCCTTTTCTGTTCGTATCAGAAAAGAATCATTTCAAGCTTCATTTCCTTAAAATCCATTCTCTATTAAATTCATAATAAAATCTCAGCAATTGGCTACCACAGAATGAACTTTTTCTTCTTCTTTAGAACACCAATTAGGGTGAAGCAAGTGGAGTTAGCGATATCCAACATTTGCGTTTCAAATAATAATTTCCTACCACTTCGCATTCAGAATTCCCTTTCAGAATCATCTGAAGCATCTTAATCCCTTCGTCTTTTAACATTCCTAACGCCATTTACGAATTCATTTGGGAGCTCCTGAAAATCGCGATGTAAGGAAGAAAAAAAATGCCATTTCGTCAGCTTTCGTCGACGATATCTTCAGATATTTTGGTAGTTAAGGTCATAAAAGTCTTGATAGCCGTAAAACGCGTTAGCTCACTTGGAGGAATCTTTCAGGAACCGAAGATCCTAGTTAATTTATTTTATATGTTTCTTGAGTTTCTTTCTCCACACTATACGAGGTCGAAGCAATTTTCCGTGTTATACTCTCTCAAGTCAGGCATATGATGTGCGTCTATAAACTGATATTTGCCAAATATTTCAATGTGAATTACATTTTTTTATGGAAAATGGTGGCTTAACTCTTTAATAAACTGATAAGACAATGATCGCTCTGCCAATCCCTTTCGTAAAGTAAATCTCAACTTGTTTTTAAATTTAACGCACTATGTTAACGTTTCTGATGACTATGCAACATTAGGCTTAAAATAAAGTATGTCTATGAATAGAGCAGTTCTAAACCTCATCAAGATTTTACTATCAATTTGTCATTATGATCTTACTAGCAATTTGACATCAGGATCTTAATATTAATTTGACGTCAGTATCTTACTATAAGTTTGTCATCATGATCTTACTGTCAGTTTGTCATCATGATCTTACAACTAATTTGTCATCATGATCTTACTACTAATTTGTCATTAGGGTCTTACTTTCAGTTTGTCATCACGCTCTTACTATCAGTTTGTCATGATCTTACTATTAGGTTATCATCATGATCTTACTGTCAATTGGCAATTTTCTAGGATCTTTCTCTACTTTATATACAGGGTGAATCTGAAAAAGTGGGCAAAACTTTACGGGGTGGTAGAACGCAGCTATACGAGCAATACTCGTCATAGAAAGTATGGGCGGAACGCAAACGGCGAGCCGCTAGGTGGCGTTGGAAGTGGTATAAAAGGGTCGGTCCTCGCACCCAACGGCATTTCTACCGTGGATTGCCGAGAGGATGGCTGGTTATAAGCCTGCATTACAGCTGGCGGCAGCTCTTTTGAGCAATTTCTTTGAGCATGTACCTCAATTACATTCCTGTTAATAAAATGTTTTCTGAAGTATCTCCTCTCCTTCTTGTGTTCATTCTTTAAATGTGACAGTGGAAAACTACCTTTTAACTTCTCACCGCTTGCGTTCCGACCATACAATCTATGACGAATATTGCTCGTATAGCTGCGTTCTACCACCCCGAAAGTTTTGCCCACTTTTTCAGATTCACCCTGTATAGCAAAGTCAATCAACCAACTTTTCTTTCAGCAACAAACTCATCTCCAACTGAAGTTTTACCTAGCGTAAATATTTACCTTAGCATTTTAACGTTAAAACTTGTCCCTTATTTGAGCACAGCTTTATATCTAGAGTACTTTCGAAACGTATTTTTGGTGCAGCACGAGCACATAAAAATAGAACAATAAAGTTTCCACCAAAAGAGTAAGAGGTTTTTTTTTTAATTGTAACTGACCACTTAACTGTAACATCATCCGAAAGATCGGTGCGTTTATCTGATAGATTTGCGAAGCGAAGAGAACCTGGGTTCGAATCCCCGATAAGACATGTTGTTTTCCTCTCTGATTTGCAGTTGTCTTTTTACTGAGGTCTCTACTTTCTCACAAGTCTTCTCAATGCAGGGTCACAACTAGGGCGGGGACGGGGGCGGTGTTAAGGGTTGGAAGAAACTGTCACTCCGGTATAAACGAACCGGAAAGGCCGTTACCGGTTAAATTTCTTTCCTTGGACGGAAAATTTTATACTGGAAATGTGGTTCCTTCATTTCCGCTGAATCCTGACCCCTTCTCTTTTTTTAAATTCTTTTCTAGATTCGTGCTTATCTCTTTGACTTAATATTATATGAGATCTCCATTTTAATTAACTTGCATATTATTAAGTTTTGAATTTGAATTTAATGTGATGGTAAAAATTTTGATAGATATACAAATATTATATTACACAATATAATATAAAAATGTGAAGTAATTTGCCTTTGTTTCTTTTAATCCGTAAAAGTTATATGAAATTCTAATATTTGTGCATAAAATATACAATTTTTTTTTTCAACTTTTTTTTTGCGATCTGGTTTTCTTCTATTAATATACTATTAATACTAAATTCTATTATTTCTTGCTCTAATAATAAATAGTTAGAAACAATTTAGTTATTCAGCCCTGAATAAATTAAATCTTTGCCAAAAACTAACATATAGCTTTATGCAATACAAACTGTACAAAACCAAAGTTTACAAATATTTTATGTATCTTTTAAATGTCACTGTGTAAATACACATTCGTATCAGAATAATATGACCACCTACCATACATATACTATGGTAGGTGGTCATATCAATTAGTGTTCTGGCAACCTTCGTGTACTACGTACACGAAAGTTGCCAGATATTTTTTCTGAATTCTGTAATCAACCATAGTGTTCGGATACTTTTTTGAGCGACTGTAGGTGGTCATATTATTTTGATACTAGATCGTGTGGACTCACTCACGGAAATATTGAGCGTGTGCAGTTACCGTTCACAGCAAACTGGAGCGTGTGCAGTAACTGCACACGCTCCAGTTTTGCTCCAACGGTAACTGGAGCGTGTACAGTTGCTGTACACGCTCCAGATATTTTTTCTGAATTCTGTAATCAACCATAGTGTTCGGATAGTTTTTTGAGCGACTGTACCTTTGTTCTTCTTAAAAGAAAAGGTGAAGAAATTATCTTTATAGTAACTAGTTAAATAGATATTTGTTTCTTAATATTACCGTCAAGGATGGCAATTTCATCGGAAATTAGATAAACCCTTCTCATCTAGTAATCGACGTCATTTCAATTACGTAGTCGTATTAACATAAATTCTACAAACAAAAACTCACATCATACGCTTCACTTGGTAGACTAGCAATTTTTTAAGCTCAATCGACTTAAAGAGATAATTAGAACTCTAATAAATTCGATAATCACGTTTAATCTTTTCCGATTACTTTTACACTTCATCGTACAAAAATAGATGAAAAAACATAAGCAAATAAACTCTGAAGCATCCGCTTATCACTAGTTGCAGGGTTTACTCCCAAACCTATGTGGAAGAAGAGCAGCTCGACAACATCTTCTGTCTGGACCAGCTGATGGACGCACGCGCCTTGTTTCCACAACTTTCCACAAATTGGCACGCGCTCGTGCGCCATTATGTGCAGGTAGCGCGTGCCGGAGTCCGTGGAGGGAGTCTGCAGGGAGGGGAGTCGTTTTCTCTCCTCCCATTCTGCTATAAACTGAGCTATAAAGGTGGATGTCTCCTCCAGACTTCAACCATTAGAGACAGCAACCTGGCGCTAGACGGAGCTATAAATCTCCTCCCCTGTGGTCAGTCAAGCCTTTGAGTACAAGACTCTCTCGTTCGTGGTGGGCGCCAGACTGGCCAAATGATATTAATTTCTTATTCTCGTTTTCCTCTGGCTTCATCCAACTCCGGAAATCAGTCTACGCCAGTTATAATGCGTCTTGTCCCTAATGGATAGAGACAGGATCTCGTCACTGGGGCTCTTCTCTTCCTGTCTGTCTCTGGCACTCCTTCTTCTACTGCTTGTGGCTTGCCTCTTCCCTCTTGCTTTTTTTGCTTCTTCTTACGCTGCAGTTAGAATCCATCGAGTGAATTATAGATGCTTCGACGTAGGAAGTCTTGAGTCCTTACTTCGCGAATGGCACTCAAAAAGACGATGCGAACAGAAACCAATAAAATGGATACTGTCACAAGAGGGTTTCGTATGATTTTGTTTTTGCGTTGGGGAGTTTTTTGCTTGTTTTTTGTTTAAATTACTTTATCAGAAATATAATTTGTTTTGTTTGTGCACATTGGAAATAAACTGAAAGTGTGGCTTTGTTTTTAGATTAAAGTGAAGCATCATTCAAGCATTGATGGTTATTCTACTTCAGCATGGTTCTTTCTACTTCAGCATGGTTCTTTCTTGATGCATAGTATGCCACAACGCAAGGATCTCAAAACTTAGATTAGGTTTGGGAAGGATACTCACTAGATAGATTTTAGGGTGTGAAGGAATCCTTCCCTCAAGACAACCCAGCATGTTCTTTACTGGGCACAAAGGTCAACTCTCCTCTCTCTCCTACAAATGGACAAGACTCAACAGCTCATCAAACGGTTTTGAATTAAATAGAATCTATTTTTATCATTTCGAGCATTTTCATTAATTATTTAGGCCCAACTTGATTGAATAGTTTTTACCTTTGAGGCAGCCTTTTTGTGTACACAATGAGCTAAATGGTCAAATCACAAGGATCCCAAAAGTTCAGAAAACATTGGGAAAGGAGATCCACTGGATAGCTATTAGATGGCAGGTAAAAGCCTCCCATGAAGGCTATCCAATGTTTTTTTTAACTTTCATGACTATTAGTAGACAGATGAAAGCCTTCTACAATAGCATACAATGTTTCCTACAACGTGTTTAAGGTACGGCTATCCTGCACATGTTACCATGGTTGAACGTTCCATCAGACCATCGATGTTCCCTTTCTCATCAAGGACAGGGTGGGGATTAGCGGAGAGAATCTCAGCACAGGAATAGTTGATACTTAAACCTGAGAACATCAGTTTACGAGCCTTGGAGCTACTGAATGAGGCAATCCCCCTTCCTCCTAAAGTCACTTTTCTGCACATAATAAGCTGAATCATTAAATCACACAGTCCCCAAAGGATTAGAGTTGGGAAGCGGATTCACTAAGCGGCTGTCAGGAGATAAAGGAAACCTCCCTACCAGGCCATCTGACGTGTTGTTTAACCTACACTATCCTTATATGAAACCATGGTTTAGCGTTCCTTCTGGCGGATGGCACCCTTTTCAAATCCATCGGTGTTTCGTTCCCTCCAAGAGCAGATGGAGATTTATAGGTGAAAATCTCAGCTTTGGCATATCGAGGACTGAAAATTTTGAACATAAATTATGAATTTGTCACGCTTTCCGGCTGAGTCAAATGTCGTCCCTATTGACAGAAATCACGCTTAATTTCCTTTCATAAACTCGGGTGAAATCAGATAATATATATTCACAAAATAATCGATCACAAGCTTTTGCACTTAGAAAATGGGGAGATTTAGAAAAAAATAAGCAGTTGACAGCAGGGAGGGGGGGGAGCAAGCGACGCAATGAGCCACAAAAAGATAAAAAGAGTGGGAGGCAAAAAGACTGAATTTCTATTGCAATGTAACATTTTCGACCTCGTGAATTGAAAAATGCTTGAAATCTGTACAAGTTTGATCATTTTTGGTCCCTATTACACTTACTAGCTTTCTCAAAGAAGAGCTTTTTTTTTATAGGGGAAGTAGGGCCTCCTTGCTCCCCCCTACACCCCGCTATATCCGACCCTGGTTGACAGTGAAATTCTGAATTTTCAAAAACGAAACTGATCGGCGAAAACACTTCTGCCTAACGTTTCAGAAGAAATTGCATTCTGATACTTAGATATGATTTTTCTCGGCAGCTACTTATATTTTTTTTAAAAATTGGATCTTTATTCTTCTGATCATAACGTCACAAAACGATTTTCAGTTGTCTCACAAAGCTACATAGTTTGTCTGCAGGAAATATATTAAAACAGTTTCAATATTTATTTCAATCTATTAATTCTTAAAAACATAAACGTTACAAGAAACCCAATCTCAAGATGCAAAACTAATTAGCCCCAAAGTTTTATAAAAAAAAAATTACCCCTTCAAGCAACTGCTTGCCACAGAGGTCTGCAGAAGCATGCCAGTTTATATGCCACAGTAGAAGGTCAGAGAGGATGGCAGGACCTCAGCAGAAAAACGACACATACATCCATGCCTTACCCGGGGCTCGAACCCAGGTCCCTTAGATCAGTAGCCAAGCGTGCTAACCACTCGACATTGTGATTCAAGTGCTGAAGTGTGCGTTGTTTGGGTTGGGTTGTTTTACCTCTGAGCGGCACTTTTTTGCACACCATGGGCTAAATGGCCAGGTCACATGGACCCCGAAGGCTCAGAGAAGGTTGGGGGAGGGGACCCACTGGAGCAGCTGTTGGGAGACAGATGATAGCCTCCCGTCAAGGCCATCCAGCGTGTTCTTTAACGTGCACAGGGTATGGCTCTCCCGCACACGGGGCCACTTCTTAACGTACCATCCGACGGACGGCGGTCTTTCCAAGCCCATCGGTGTCCCCTACTGACCGTGGGGAGGGCGGGGAATTTTGCGCAGATAAGTCTCAACGCTGACCCAGCTGGGACTCGAACTGGGAACTACAGATTACGAGCCTGGCGCGCTACCGACTAAGCCACCCCCGACCCGCTGAAGTGTGCATAAAGTAATTTAGGCAAAGAGGACGTCCAACTGAAGCATCAAAATGGTCTTCTCATTTATTAGTCAAAAATTCCCCGCCCTGCCCACGGTCAGTAGGGGACACCGATGGGCTTGGAAAGGCCGCCGTCCGTCGGATGGGACGTTAAGACGTGGCCCCGTGTGCGGGAGAGGCATACGCTGTGCACGTTAAAGAACACGCTGGATGGCCTTGACGGGAGGCTACCATCTGTCTCCCAACAGCTGTTCCAGTGGGTCCCCTCCCCCAACCTTCTCTGAGCCTTCGGGGTCCATGTGACCTGGCCATTTAGCCCATGGTGTGCAAAAAAGTGCCGCTCAGAGGTAAAACAACCCAACCCATTTATTAGTTGATTGCGTTCAAATTTCTCGTTTAATGTGCATTATAGATACGGGCAGACGATGAACCTATGTGCGAGTTCTGCGACATCATTTACACTATCAAAAATATTTTAATCTAATGTCCAACTTTGAATTGTGAAGGCCGAATTTCTTTTAGTTGTCTTCACTTGCAGTCCGAATCTCTTACACTCAGACACCTTTTATCGGATAAATCTTTTTTTGCAGCCTGCTTTCGAATTTTTAGGTTATACTGGTAATTTTAATCGAATCTGATTTTATGCATTTCATGATTCTTGTTTATACATGGGTGGTTTACACTCATTGTTGGTTTTTATCCGATGGGTTGTGTGGGTTGTTTTACCTCTGAGCGGCACTTTTTTGCACACCATGGGCTAAATGGCCAAGTCACATGGACCTCGAAGGCTCAGAGAAGGTTGGGGGAGGGGACCCACTGGAAGAGCTGTTGGGAGACAGATGGTAGCCTCCCGTCAAGGCCATCCAGCGTGTTCTTTAACGTGCACAGGGTATGACTCTCCCGCACACGGGGCCACGGCTTAACGTCCCATCCGACGGACGGCGGCCTTTCCAAGCTCATCGGTGTCCCCTACTGACAGTGGGCAGGGCGGGGAATTTTTGCGGAGATAAATCTCAACGCTGACCCAGCTGGGACTCGAACCTGTGAACTACAGATTACGAGCCTGGCGCGCTACCGACTGAGCCATCCCCGCCCTTTTATCCGATGACTTTTTAATTTCTTTTATTCAACCTTTGGCACACTATAACCTTAATAGCTGCTGCGCTCTAAAACATCAAACAATCAACCAAATCATCTCATAGATGAAAGATCATTGGTTGATTACGAAGTGACTGAAAGTGAGTAAAAATAAAAATAATAAAATAAATACCTCCTCAAGCAGCTGCTTGCCACAGAGGTCTGACAGGAGCCTGTCAGTTTATATGCCATAGCAGAAGGTCTGAGAGGATGGCAGGACCTCAGCAGAAAAACGACACAAACATCCATGCCTTACCCGGGGCTCGAACCCAGGTCCCTTAGATCAGTAGCCAAGCGCGCTAACCACTCGGCCATGGGACGGCGAAAGTGAGTAGTAGTCGCATTTTGTCTCTTATACTTCCATGCACGCTTCGACAGTTTTCTGATGTATTAATCGTTTTCGGGTTTTATCAGAGTAAGGCTGAAAAATGCGATGGAGAGGGAGGGGGAGGCAGTGTAAAATATTTATTTTGTTTTATTTTTGAAATGTGTTTTAGGGATTCGGAATTTAGAACTTCTTTCAAAAATCAGATGCCTATATCATTTGCTTGAAACTCTAGACTTATTATCAAAGATCTATTAAAAACACCTTTTTTAAAGTCAGAAAGGTATTATTATTTCTCGAGTATTTAGTGTTTACTTGACATATTTGTTTCTTTCAAAGCTGTCCAAAAATGGTTTCTAAGGGGTTTTGCATCTGAACAAATCGTTTGATTTATTGAGAAGTTTCATTAGTGGATCAACATATACTGTATATTGAGTTTTCGTATTATTGACTAACATAATCCGTTCTGTATGCTAAACGATTAAGCGATTATATTTTCCGAAACTTTTATAAATATTATTTTTGTAAATAAATGCTTTTTTATTAATTAAAAATATTTATTTCACTTGAATACTTTAAAACGCGCGTCTTACAGAAACATATTTATGAAATACCCAAATTATAGTATCAATAAATATGGTGATTTAAATGCTAATTTTATTCACTAATATAAGAAAATATTTAAGAGTATTCACGTTCTCAAATTCAGATTCATTAAAAGGAATTTTAATATAAGTAAACTCTTTCAACATCGCCTTGAGAAATTCAAATCAATATATATATTCATCTCATTTATAAGTTGATATGATTTAATTGTAAAATTTATATATTTATTATTTATCCAATCTCAAAGTGAATATATATATTTATAAATATATATATTCATCTCATTTATAAGTTGATATGATTTAATTGTAAAATTTCTCAAGGCGATGTTGAAAGATTTTACTTATATTAAAATTCCTTTTAATGAATCTGAATTTGAGAACGTGAATACTCTTAAATATTTTCTTATATTAGTGAATAAAATTAGCATTTAAATCACCATATTTATTGATACTATAATTTGGGTATTTCATAAATATGTTTCTGTAAGACGCGCGTTTTAAAGTATTCAAGTGAAATAAATATTTTTAATTAATAAAAAAGCATTTATTTACAAAAATAATATTTATAAAAGTTTCGGAAAATATAATCGCTTAATCGTTTAGCATACAGAACGGATTATGTTAGTCAATAATACGAAAACTCAATATACAGTATATATATTCATCTTATTTATAAGTTGATATGATTTAATTGTAAATAATCCAATGTATAAGAATCACTAATTGTGCAGAATTAATAACCTGTAAACTTATTTAATGTGATTAGTTATCTTATATGCTTATTCCTATAAAGCTATGAATAGCTTAACATAAAATTATTTACAGCTCAGTTAAGTCAACTCTTAAATGAGATAATCTATATGGTCATTTTAAAGTTTTAAGTGTGGAAAAACCACTCCTCAATATATTCACCTGAATTATTTCAATGATAAAAATATTCCACAATAGTGATAAATTGCATTTCTGTTTCTGCTTCTGCTGTTGCTTGGTTGCATGTTTGCAACACATTAACTGGCGCTTCACACTGAATGTGTATACACTACCATCCAAAATGTATTGGGACATTTCCATGCTCTATAAATAAAAAGCCCAATTCAAAGTTTCCTAACTTCGAAAGAAAACTTTTTACGCAATAAAGTCGCTGCAAATGAACTAAAGATCTCGCTTATATCTCTTTAGTTTCGATTTCCAACAATAATCGTTTAATGTTTTAGTTTTCATAACTCATTAAATGCAACTCACGGCAACTGAGGCTTTTACTAAAGCTCGTCCAAATTAATCTTTTTTTAAAGTTAAATACTGAAAAAATCTTTATATATATATATTCTAAAATTATATTTATTTTATTAAACGATTTGTTTTAACTGTTATTATATGAGTTTTAATCAACTTTTGAGGTGGATTTTTGTGACTAGCAACTCTACTGTTAAATGTTTCAGCGTTCCACAGTCTGATTAATATTAAACCAAACTATTAAATATTAAATACTGTCAAAAATCGATATTTAAATAAATTTGCTTTAGAGCTCCAATTTAATTTCAGCGATATTTTTCCTTAAAAAGTTTATTTCAAAGTTAGGGAGCTTTTAATGAGCATTTACATAACATGCACTTCTCCCAATATATGTTGGAAGATAGGGATCATTATATCCCTAATTATTTCACTATTCAGTAATAATGGCTGGCTTGTTTGCTAAATTTCTTCAGTGATCTAATCTGTGATATAAAATTGTCATTCTAAAGACTTCCTCCAATTTACCCACAAAAGGTATGCTTTTCCCAGGCCACCACCAATCCTTACATGACCAACCTGCCAACGATGGCTACAGCCTCATCGTTCAGCCCATACCTGAGTCCCAGCCCAATGATACCAGGGATGATGACAGCTGATCCTATGGCAACGCCTCTAAGTGTCGTCTCCACTCCTTTAGTGACGCAGAAGGTGCCTCGAACAGACAGACTGGAGGTAAGGTCCCACTTCTTATTCATTCTCCATTTGTCGGATTAATAAGTAGTTTAGTAATGCATGCTTTCATGTTATATCTCTTGCTTATTACGATTATAGTTTTAGTTATTTCTGATCTATTTTTGTGGCGTTTAGAGACAAACTCACTTACGTTTCGGAACTAGAGACTTAAAATGCCGTTAATAAAACTTTTTCCATTTACATACATACATACATACATACAACATTTGAAAGTTTCGCAAAATGAAATTACATCCTGTAGAGACAGCTGCGCTCGCTTATGCTTAAAGCAAGTACTCATCTCTTGCAAAATAAATAAGTTTTAAACAATTTTTTAAATTGTTAATTTTTAACTATATTTAAAATAATGTCCGAAACGTTTGAAAAACTTTAAAATTATGTAGCGAAGAATAATTTTAATTTAAATCAGGAAGTGAGAATAATTATGAAAAATAAATTAATAATGTTCTCTAAGAACACAAAATTAACGTTTAAAATTTTCAGATTAATTTGAAAAATACATATCAATTTAGGCTTCAAAAGTAATCGAATGTAAATTCTTTTAGAAGTAGCTTTATTGAAGATACTGCAAATTTTCTTGTAATTTCTATTTTCATGGGAATGAATATGCTTCGTTATTAAATTATTAACAAAATAATTCTGATGTGGAATTTGCTTAGCTGATTCATACATTAAAAAATATTGTAGCACTGCCGTAATGGTGTTTAACAAATTGTATCCAGTAGTCTACTATGGTCTGTCGTCGATAAGTATCTGTCTCAGGAATGTTTGAGACAGTTCAGAACAATTTTATTGAGCTTAATTGTATCCAGTAGTCTACTATGGTCTGTCGTCAATAAGTATCTGTCTCAGGAATGTTTGAGACAGTTCAGAACAATTTTATTGAGCTTAAAATTGAACTGTAGATATTTTGAAACTGCTAATTGTTTAAAAGTGAATTTTAATACAAGCTGAATAAACTTATTTTCGAACGTGTTATTGAGAAGGGAGATATTATACTCTCGTTGCACAATTAGATCCATTAATTATATATATTATATGTTTAAATCTCATTATACCTCTTAAGAATGAATTTTTCTGCTTTATCCGGAAAGGAATATTGGTTTTCATAATATATTATAGAGAACTTACACTACATTGTTTCACTTTTAGTATGACTATATATAGTACACACTTCTTTTTACACTACATTAAATAAATTATCACTGCATTGCTATTTAATGTACTGTAGACATTTTTAATGAATCATATTGCCTCGCCGATGCGTTGCTCTAAAAATACTCAGATATTATTTTCGTTTTAGTGTTTCCAGAAATATTTGTTCAACTTACTATTCTACATCATTAAATGTTTTTGATAAAGTATCTTAAATCATCAAATTTAAACATTTATTCACACTTAAATCATCAATAATATATTATTTATAGCAAAAAGGTTTTTTTTTTATTCCTTTACCTACAAACAGGTAAAAATTTAAAACGCAGGGTCAGCCAGGATCAGTCTTAGGTACTGTAGCGTGATTGGGGAAAATAATTTCACCGTCGAATTCAATGTTCAGTTTATTCTTATGCTTAGTTCGTTGGCGAATGAATACGCAATAATGATAAAAATACAGTGAAAGAACCACCAGAAATTATGATTAATATTGAAATAAAACATTTTAAAAGTTTTGCGTTGTCATTAATTGATGTTTTGGCCAGACAACGTGACTTCTCTCCTAGTGAGTGTCCTTGCACGAGAAACCTGAAATAAAACAGAAATGATTTATTTCAATGTGGATCAAATGGCTTACAGATATACACTCTATTAAACGATTCGATCTTAAAATAAGAAGAGTTGTTTGGCTTTCAGATAAAATTGGCATTTGCATAATAAGAATCATAAATGCAATGCAAAGTTCCAAATCTGACATACTCGGTACTTTGAGGAAGTCAGTGCATGGAGAGTTTTTCTTTCGGATTTTGGACAATACATATATACGTAAACTGTAATTTATTTGCAATAAAAAGTTAATGCCTTAAAGCCTAAAACATCGGAAATATTAATTTAAAAATATGCAATGAAGTAGTTTTATTTAGGTGCTAAAACTAAACCTGCGAACCACATAAGCTCCTCACACTCATTGTAACACGTTTGTGATATGCGTTCTCATTCAAGACTCCCTGAAAAACCCGAAACGGAATTTCTGCCCTCGGCACTTGCCTGCACCTACGCTTTTAAGCGTTTATTAGTTTCATTGATTTTTAATTATGGAGCCAAGATTCCGGGTTTAATGATATTCATCGTTCCAAAACGTTAGAAGACAATAACATTTTTTCATACGTCTATTTGGTTTTGGGAGTCTTTTTTTTAAATTAGGAATGAAGATTTCATATTTAGCAAAATCCGTTGATTTAACGTGTCTTATTGTGGTAGATGCTTTTGTATATTAGTTTAAGAAGTTGTAATTAAAATTTAAAAAAAAAATAAAATTGTATATTAGTGTAGGAAACTAAACAAATGTCTTCACATTGGTGAAAAAGTTTTAGTATTAGCTAAAGTTTCTTTTAAGCTTTTCAACTTTCTATACATCCTTAAATACTAACAATAAAAAAGTTAAAAGTTAAGTTCTAGAAAGGTCTGATTTGAATTTTTAACTAACAGAAACATTTCTGAAAGATTAAGAGGCTTTCTTGGCGGCTTACATACTTGTGAAAGGGAAATATTGTTAATAGGATGTATTAGTAAAAATTTAATAAAAAAATTCTAAAAGAAATCATCTTTATTTTGGAACTAATAATAGAATATGTTTTTTCTTTAGAAATATTTTTGAAGTTTCTTTTTACATTTGGGACTTTGTACTTTCAGAAATATTTTCGATATTTAAATTACATACAGAAGTTGGAATACTAAAGAGCTGCAATGTTAAAAATTTATTTAATTAATTTAAAGAATTTATTTCTTAAAAAATTGAAAAATATTTAAGAATCGTTACAAAAACTTTTCTGAAGAGCCGCATTTCTGTTTGATAAAACACTTTATTACAAACATTGATAAAAAAAATTTTAGTATTAGCTAAAGTTTCTTTTAAACCTTTCAACTTTCTATACATCTTTAAATACTAAACAATAAAAAAAGTTGAAAATTAAGTTCTAGAAAGGTCTGATTTGAATTTTTAACTTTTCTACTCTAACAGTTTTCCTTTATTAACGTTCTGAAAGTTATTCAGCCTGAAATTTTTTCCATCTGACATGATATGAGACTTTCCATTTCATTATCAAGCTTTGACATTAAAGTTAGCAGACAATAACATTTTTTCATACTATTCAAAATCTAAAAAGATGCTCGCGTCTTCCAAATACCTCTAGGGGAGGTAAACGTCATTCAGCGAAAGCGCCAAATTAACTTCCAACGCAAAAAAAAACGAAACATGCAACAAAAGACATACTATAAATTCATTTGGCGGATAAAATCATCGTCTAGGCTACTTCTTCTAAGGTAGGGAGTACAGCGGGAAGTTGTCTGTCGACATAATTCGTTGTCAATAAGGTTAGCTTCGGTGTCCTTTAGTCAGGTATTGCTGAAGCTGCATCTTCCGAGTAATTTGAAGTGCGCAGTTGAGAGATGATTTTGACCTCGGGCCACACTGCTTCAATTACAGCAATCGTAAATTACTAATCAAGTAGAGAATAACAAAAGAGATTGGGGCGAATGCAGATGCTGTAATAAAGTCCCAAACACGGAACAGAATCACTCCTGCAGTCACGGTCGTCATGGCAACCGAACGAAGACTTGAACGTTCTGTCATCCCAATATCCCACGTGCTTCATTGCCGCAGCCGAAGGTTAAAAGCACGTTATAATGAATTTAAACTAATATAATTACATATTTTTCATAAGTTTATTTATGACTGTATGCCCTTGTTTCTGAACTTTTGGGACTGAAAGTGACTACAGTGGATTAACATTTAGTTATCTAAAACTAAATTAACCAGGTAGCGAGCTTTATGTCCAGAATAATTCTCCATTTCCTTTAACGAATTTAGTTTCCTTGGAAAACCGAAGCAACGCGTAATGAATGACTTACAATGTTACTTAAAGGCATAAAAAATTATTGAAAATTTTAATGGCAATAGTGAAAAAATTAAACTTGTAAGGATTGACCTCAAAGCTATTCACTCCATTTCAAGTAGGCCAGATTTTTTCCTTTCTTTTGTTATTTCCCGGTCTTTTGCGGGCTGAAGGTGAAAATAAAAAGTTTACACTAGAAAGAAATTGTTCTTTCATATTTAATTTGGGGAAAACAAATTACGTCTATTATTTTTGTTTTCATGTTCGTATTTTTTCAGATTATTCGCTGTTTGTAAAATTTCTTTCCCAATCATTTTAGTAAGGTCTTATCAGTGTCCCTATATTTTTTCTTTTTCATTCAGCTTTATAAAGTAAAACTTTATCCGCATAATTCATCCGTAATTTCCTCTTATGTATAATTTATCCTTATAAAAAATTATATTTAATTTAAAAAAATTAAATGAAAATACATTTAATTTATTTTATTCATTGAATAAATTAAGCGCAGGATTTAGCTCACTTAAATTATCCGTTATTAAATCGGAACACAGTTTGTTAATAACTCTCAAACTCCAAGTGTTAGCACCATGTTCAGTATGATCAGAATGTGGTTATCATGTCTCGACGGTATAGTATTTCACAAGTCCGATCAGTTAGCAATTTTGACCATTGCGGTCAGCTCCAATAAGGCCAAAGTGTTATTAATGGATAAATTCCAGCGAGTATGTAGTGGTGTAGACTAGGTACGTCAAACTCAATCTCTTAATGTGCTCCACTTTCCAACTCATCAACTCGAGTTCTAGCCACAGCGTGGAAAACATTATCTGCACCTAGTGTCCACAGTTTGTGCTTGAAGGCTGAAACACCTGACACCACATTCAGTGCAGAAGCTCGTACTTAGTCCTGAACGAGAGGATCTACAGAAGGCATCAGCAGCCAGTCAGCTATGCAGAGCGTTTCTGTACTGCATACATCATGATGATGATGTTGCGCAGAGAGATATGGGCGTAATAGGCGATGTCTCCTGATAGGCTCTTAGAATTATGTACGACCAGGCAGAAGTATCCGAATCTTTAGAATATAAATTTTAGAATAAAAAAATGTTTTCACGTTATTATTAATGTAAGACAAAGTTCGAAGCTCAGTAACTTTAAATCCAGTCAACCTTAAGAACCAACTCATCGTCAATTTGTATCCATCATCATCCCATAAGTATTTAACTTATATTTCTTTGTGTTTTATGCTACAAGATCTTTAGATATTCTTAATCAATTAATCAATTAACATTTCTTTAATTTAATCGTATGCATTTCTTTAATTTAATCGTATGCTAATCACCAACTTGCATCTTTCGACAAGAATGAATCTAGCATATTCACTCTTTATTTCTCTCTCTATATATTTTTTTTCACCTCTCTATTCGAATCCTTTCCTTCTTTCCTAGTCTTTCCTTTCTCATTTTCATCTTTTATATTGTTGGTGAGTTTCTGCTAATATGCTACTAAATTTCTCCTCTCTGATTAGTTACCGTTTTCTTCTCAGACATTTTGTCTTAGAGGATCTTCTAATCATTACTTTTTTTTATCATTTTTCACTTTAAATCTTACGGTGACCTACTCTCTTAAGGTCTACTTCCCATTCTCTCTTTTCAACTAACTAAATCAATCAACTTCTAAAAATAATCTAATTAATCAAAAATATAACAGCAATTAGTAAGACATTTAGATTAAGTCTATATAAAATCTTTCAACAGATTCACTTAGTATTTCAGTTAATTGCGGAAACTTCAACGTCTAACAGCTGCCTTACCGATCCTAAAAGTTTCACTTTAAATTTATCCCATTCAGTCACGTTAGCAATGTTTTTGTGTCTTACTCTCTGTACCTCAGGTTATACGACAGATAATACTTATTGATGGATTAATGGAAGCGGGACGACACAATATTTAAGACTAGAAGAGGCACTTATTTAATGTCGGATTTTTTTAATAAGAAAATTAAACATTTCGACCTATGAATTCAACCTATTAACCGCCCGATTCTTCGGAAATAATTAAAGTTTACTTCAGTGTAGTAATAATAGTCATAATATCATTAAGAACATAAAGATATTGTTTATTCAGAAATGTCTGTTATTGCAGTGCATGAACAATAACACTTGTAGGGCGCAACGCTGGACCTCAGGTTCATTTAATATGTCCCTGATGACTTTAAAAAATCTTGTCCATATTTGTTACTACTTATTAGCTGTGCATTAGTGCTATTTCTACTGACCAATTTATGGAAACACAATGATCAAAGTAGTTTTCGAAATGGATCCTAGCATATATTCACTCTAGTTCTTTATAAAAGTTAATATTTAGACAGATTTTCTTCTTTTAATGTCGCTTTCCCTAAAAGCTTAATATAAGAACTTGATGTTCTGAACCATTTTTCCTGCTATAAAATCAGCAAATGCATGAATTGGGATAGATGTACAGCACAACAATTTGCTTCCACTTTACATACCAGTTGAAGGAGTTAGATTGACATCTTACCAACACTGAAATTTATTTAAGCCTTTCGCATAAAAATTATTTTGCAGATTATAAAAGAGAACAATTCTAACACCATCAGTTTGCCTGTACAGGAATAGATGAAAAGAAATATGGCATAAATTCATCTTCAATTTGCAATTTCAGATCATTTTGAATTTGTTAAACTTGTAGTTCCGACATGAAGCCCTAATGTAACGTCATAGCTTGGTGGTTCTTGGGCACTTCGACTTTATCGCCTGCCTTAAATGACTCAAATATCGTTGCGATTTGATGATTCTACTACGGTTCAAAAACTCAATCAAGGGGCTGACTCTTGACAGTCAGCATGCCGCACGTTTTGCAACTTTGGATGTTTCCATGCAGGGTTTGTCTGATGTTTCCATCAGAGTTGTCACATCTGTCACGTTCTAATCAATACTTTAACTGATTCTAGTCTTGATTAATTCCTTCTATGTATAGTCATTACTTTGAGTGAAGATGCTACAATCACTCGGTCCATTACCCAGATAGTATAATTGTCCATTTTTCATCTTAATGAACCTCATACAAGGTTAGCTAAAAAGCTTAGAGACTAAGTAGAAAACAAACGAGGTATAACAACGAGCCTCAAAGTTTTTTCCACATATGCCTCTGGACTTCACAACACTTAGTCCAATGTCCGTCAGAAAGGAAGAAATTTCCTGACCACAACACTACTCAACAGCCACTGTCAAGATCTCATCACATGACCTTAGCCTCTGTATCTTTTAGCTTACCTTTGGAGACCATCATGGAGTAGAGTTCGGTGATGTCTTTATTTCTCCAAACATCGTGGCATATTCATTAAACTCTATATTTAATCTACATTATTAATAACTGGCAAATGGAAAGATATCTCTCTAACGTAAGAAACTTTTACAGCGCGTTGCCGAAAAAAACTCTAAAATGTTTTTTCATTCTTCTGGACTCATAGATCAGTCTTCAAGACAATATCTTTGAGCAAACGCAGAAAATTCTACAAGCCCTTCATGTACTCGGCGTTCACTTTGTATTCATTCATGTGAGACGCTGTTGTTAATCACTAACACATTAACGTCCACGTTAATGCAGTTTCCCAGTCCCAACACCACTTGTTATCATTATCACCTACGGCTTTCCTCCGACACAGTCAATTGATTCTTTACGCTCATTTGTATTGCTTGTCCTCCCGTTCTGTGATCCTTCTGCGTGGACAACGATGTCTTACGGCAAATTAATGATAGCGCTCCAAATCTAAACTAGTGCCTGCATGGATCTGCTGTATCTATTCAAAACACAATTCCTCCTCTTCCATGCCTCGCTACCTTCGGGGAAATTGATGCTGTTATGAGCCTTCTTATATTGGATGAAGCAAATTTGAATATAAATATCATTTTATCTGTAACAATATTTTAAAAAAATTTTGCCTTTTAGACAGTTGTTTATATTTCTCAAGAAACATTTTTATAAATAAAGAAATAATTTAACATTTTCTTTTTCCTTTTTTAAGTTTTTTTTATTATTTGTATCTGTACTCTTTTTTTTAAAAATAGGCTCTTTCAGAAAGTCAGATTGTTTTCTAAGTAAAGCTCTCCTTTTTAGAACTACCAGTTTATATTTCTTAAAAAAATTTTGTAAGAAATTTTGTTTACTTACAAAAAGTAAACAAAAAAATTGTAAGAATATTTCTTTACTTACAAAATTTCTTAAAGAAATTTTGTAAGTAAAGAAATATTTTAGCATTTTTTTCCTTTTTTAAGGTTTTTTATTATTGTTATTTATTATTATCGTTGCTTTTTGAAAATAAGACTCTTTCAGAAAGTCAGATCGTTTTGGAAGTAAAGCACTTTCTTTGGTTTAGAAGTAAGGTTACCAGTTTTAGAAAGGTAAGAGTGTTTCGAAAACTCTATCTCTTTTGGAAATGTAAGAGAGTCTCTGAAGTAAGACCCTATCTCTTTTGGAAATGTAAGATAGTCTCAGAAGTAAGACTATCTCTTTTGGAAATGTAAGAGAGTCTCAGAAGTAAGGCTATCTCTTTTGGAAATGTAAGATAGTCTCAGAAGTAAGACTATCTCTTTTGAAAATGTAAGAGAGTCTCAGAAGTAAGGCTATCTCTTTTGGAAATGTAAGATAGCCTCAGAAGTAAGACTATCTCTTTTGGAAATGTCACAGTATTTTGAAACTTTTCGTCTTCCAGAAACGTCAGAGATAGTTGAAAGTTAAAATCTCTCTCTTTTTCCAAAAATGTCATAATGTTGTGACAAATAGGAATCTATAATTATAGATCATAAATAGATCCTTAGTTATATGTAAAGCAATTCAATACATAAAAATGTGATTTTTCTTTTTATACATATTCCGTTGTTTTAGCCATTCTTACATTCAGTTTCAGCCCAGGATGTGAGGGAATGTAAATGGGGGAGGCCAAGAGACTGGATTTCCAATGCAATATAACATTTCCCCTTCCGTTTTGCATATCTTTAAAAAGTGTCTTAAAAAATGCATGAAATATAAAAAAGTTTAATAATTTTGGTCACTGTTCTATCCTTGGAAGCATGTATTAATTAATAACACTCGTACTGTTCTTACTTTTACAGATCATTCTCTATTATGTTCCCAAAGCTAAGAAAAAAAATTTAAAAGGCGTAACCACATATTATTTTCATTACGTGTCATACCTAATAATACTAATGATATTAGAAATGTAAAAAAAAATGAATTAAGCATTTATTTTTATTTGAAAAATGTATACTTTTGTATATTAGAATGCATTTTTCCTTAATTCACGTAGATCTGAAATAAAAATGCAAAACTGCTGCCAGACTATTGGAGCTTACAAATCTATTTTCTCTCCCATTTTTATCCGTTAAAACAAGGTTTCGCTTATTTCGACGCTTTCTAGAAATTCATCCTTTACGTAACCCAAGGAAGACTGAGTATTATGTCTAGCAGTTTTACACAGAATTACACTGGTTGACAAAATTAAGGTAACATAGGAAGTAACATATTTTAATTTTGACATCCTCGAATGTAAAAACACATTATTATAGGAAACAGAACATGCAAATTTCGAATATCCAATCGAAACTGATCTACGACCCCTACATTCCTTGCAACATGGCTTGTTGCTAATGTTACTAATGCCTATAAAAACACGACTGCTGCCAGATCACTCTATTTCAAAACTATTACTTGCAAGGAGGGTTAACCTCATTATTTCCATTGAAGATGGCAAGCCATTATCGTTTAGATGATTCCTTGCGACTGTGGACTGTTCGATGACTTGAAGCAGGACAGTCGCAGGCAGAGGCAGCAAGATGGTTCGATGACTTGAAGCAGGACAATCGCAGGCAGAGGCAGCAAGATGGTTCGATGTGTCGAGAAAGGTGGGATCAGCACTTTAGAAACTGTTCCAGAAGAGCCTTACCAGAAGAGTAGGCCAAGGTCGCCCGTGAATTACTTACACCCGATTTGACTGTTTTCTTGCTGTAATGGAAAAACGGAACAGTACGATGCATTCTGGCATTAACTGTCTCTCGAGGTTTCTGCGGCCATCGGTGATGGGATTTGTAGCAGCTTGTGTTCTGTTAACCAACCAAACATATCACTTGGAGACCTAAACGTTGAGCTAATGTTCTGTTTTCGGACTAGTCTCGATTTAGCCTACATTCAGATTCTAGATGTTGTTTGATCTGGAGAGAATGAGGACTACTATACCACCCCTTCAGTAGCAGAAAAAGGGATACTTAGGGTGGAGGTGGTGTGTTGGTCTTGAGTGGCATAAGCATCAACTGTCGAACTCCCCTTCGTGTTCAGTGGAGGCTCCTGGTGCAAAAATACTTAGAAACGGAAGACATTCAACGAATGACTTGGCCAACAAAGTCGCCAGACCAAAATCACATCGTATACATATGGGATGCCCTAAGGAAAGGCATTGCATACCGTCAGCCACCTGCTCTGTCACTCCGCGAGGTAAAGTTAGCTCTTGTGGAAGAATGGGATTTGTTGCTTCAGGACCTTCTGAACAACCTTATATTGAGCATGGATCGACGCTGCCAGGCCTATTTGGCCGCCAGAAGGGATCGTACTCCATATTGACGTCATATGTGCATATTTTAGAGCATCTAAAAACTTCTATGATGCACAATATTTTCTTCTTTTAATGACGTCATTACAATATGCTCATATCCGATCTCAGGATTCTCGTTTTCTACACATTTACTAGTTATTTTAATATAACTAGATATTTATTACTGTAGTATAACTATGTGTAGAATTAATAATATATTTGTATTATTTTAATATAACTGGTAGTTGCCAAACCCGTAGAATCAGTGTAAAAAAGTTGAATACCACATCCTTAACCGATTTTAGTTAAACTTATAAAATAAAAATAAATACCCCCTCAAGCAGCTGCTTGCCACAGAGGTCTGGCAGGAGCCTGTCAGTTGATATGCCACATTAGAAGGTCTGTGAGAATGGCAGGACTTCAGCAGGAAAGCAACACATGCATCCATGCCTTACCCGGGGCTCGAACCCAAATCCCTTAAAATCAGTATTAATAATCAAAATCCAAAAAAAGTCCCTTAAGATCAGTAATTATATCTGAATGCTATAACTTCAAGACATCCCATGGCCGAGCGGTGCTAACCACTCGGCCATGGGATGACTTGAACTTGTAGCATTCAGATATAATTTTATTCTTAACTTCGTCAGCAACTGAGAGATTCGAGATGCTAAATATGAAAACTAACTTCATCCCCTCGTCTACAAATGGACTTAAGAAAGGGCCACGAAGAGATTAAATTCCCCCTCCCCCTCATTTAATAGTGACTTTAAAGCTTCCTTTTTGAAGAAAAATGATCGAAAAACATCAAAACCAGAGGGAAAAAAAACGATATTTTATCAAAATGAAATCTCGGCGACATGTTTCGACATTATGTTCTATAGAACGAATTATGTTTACTACAAACGCCATATCTGTTTTCGAAAGTCGTAACCCCCCCCCCCCCCATACACTCCATAACTTATATTTGCTATTTCGTGATATTTCTCTGGTTCGAGTCCCAGCTGGGTCAGCGTTGAGATTTATCTCCTCAAAACTCCCCGCCCTGCCCACGGTGAGTAGGAAACACCGATGGGTTTGGAAAGGCTGCCCTCCATTGGGTGGGACATTAAGCCGTGGCTCCGTGTGCGGGAGAGCCATACCCTGTGCACGTTATAGAGCACGCTGGATGGCCTTGACGGGAGGCTACCATCTGTCTCCCAACAGCTGTTCCAGTGGGTCCCCTCCCCCAACCTTCTCTGAGCTTTCGGGGCCCTTGTGACCTGGTCATTTAGCCCATTGTGTGCACAAAAGTGCCGCTCAGAGGTAAAACAACCCAACCCATTTCATGATACCACGGAAAAGACCAAATAATAATTAATAAAGCACAACAACGAAATCAAATTGGAAAATAATTTATGTTGCTTCACTCACACCGCTGCACAAGAATAAGTTGCTGACATCACACTCGTTTTTAAATACATGTTTTTGAGATATTACGAAATGACAGATGTCTCTTGAGGACTCTCCTTCGTCTGCAAGGTCCTGTTCATCCTGCAATTACAGTACTATCACGTGCAATATATAAATGCAGGTTTTAAAATACCTTTATAAACCTCTCTCTCTCTATTTAATCCCTTTGGTGTCGCTGTGATATACCTCTTGTTTTCCAGCGAGATACCTTAAAATGCAGACATTTTCACTTCTTTGTTTCCTTCACGTCTGATAAATATGTCTTCAGAATGAAGAAAAAAATTCGATAGGATAAAAAAAACAACCGAAAGGAAAAAGAAAAAAGTCTTTCATGGTACACCGCGTGCGATCTAAACAAAGAAATTAACGAGTTTTACTGAGGAAGTGAAATAAATGCGAAGGGATGCAAAATGAGAAGACGAAGAGCGAAAGAGAGAAAAAAAGGCTTAACCGAAACATAACAAAGAGCATGAGAGCAAAGTTGGTGCGATCGGTGATGCAAGAACGTTTTCATCCGAGTCAAGATTCCCTTCTCCATCAGTTGCCCGATAACGGGTAGGCAATGAAGAGAAAGTCAATAGGAATGAAGGAAGAAGATGCTCCTCCTCCTCTTCCTGAAGAGGACGCCTTCTCCTGCTTTGCAGAGATTAGACGCACTGGAGATTCTGCAGCTTGGCAACTGTATGTGCACGGTTTGAACATTTGCTTCCTTTTTTTTCAGTTTTAAGGCAAAAAAATTAAAGGTTTAAATAGTTTTGGAAGTTAAGGAAACGAACGAACGATCCTTTCCCTTTAGATGTTTCGCTTCTTTTCTTTCTCTCTACTTCTATATTATACTCCTTCGCATCATTCCTGGAAAAAAGAATTCAAAACAGAATTCTGCAGAATGCTCCAGCAGCTAAAGAATGCCTTTTTTTATTCTCTGCACCTGATATCTGTGGCTCTTATGATAAAGAGAAGGAAAAAAAAAATCACTACTCTTAGATGCTCTCTATAATTTAATTATTTAGTTATTTGAAGTTTGACCCCGATATCGACTGCAGGCCTTTCTTTTTTGATGGATTTGCTCCTTGAAGCTCTCCCTGATATTGATACCCGGTCACGTGACACGAAGGTTGCCAGATCACTAATTTCTAAAAAAAATCGTTGCCAGATATTTTTTCTGAATTCTGTAATCAACCGTAGTGTTCGGATACTTTTTTGAGCGACTGTACTCGATGCGCTGATACCCGGTGATACTCGATGCGCATTATTAACCTTTGATGTTTTTGAGCAGCTACTATAGAAATGAAACGATTATTGTTACCATTACCGCTGACTGAAATCTACATAATACGGTGCTTTCTTTTTTGAAACGTAATTTGTCTAACAAAGCACATTAACCTTTGTCGAAGATCAACTGTTTTTGTTAGAATTTTCTATTTCCATCAAAACGTCAAATCCAAAAGTGACTTGACCAGGAGAAGTGCAATAAAATATACGAGTTATATAAGCAAGAATGGAAAACAGTAGCCGTGCATCGAAAACCCGCTGTGTTCTAGTTTTTCCGTTAAAATATTTCGTTTTTTACCATATGACTTCAGGGGTCGCCGACATCTCAATGGGAAAGAGCTTCAGGGATTGCACATTGAGATCATTCACTCATTATTTAATAACCTACTCCTGTTCCAGTACATAAAAGCCGAGGGGAAAGGAAAGCCTCTTATAAGTGATGAAACTAGGTGGAAATAGTGCATAAAAGAACAAACTGATCCTCGTAGATAGATTCACAGTAGAATTAGGACAATGAACGGTAGAGTGATGCAAAAGATTGTCAACTAACATACTTCTAATATAGGTTGGGTTGTTTTTCCTCTGAGCGGTACTTTTTTGCACACCATGGGCTAAATGACCAGGTCACATGGACCCCGAAGGGTCGGAGAAGGTTGGGGGAGGGGACCCATTGGAACAGCTGTTGGGAGACAGATGGTGGCTTCCGACAAGGCCATCCAGCGTGCTCTTTAACGTGCACAGGATATGGCTCTCCCGCACACGGGTCCACGGCTTAACGTCCCATGCTACGGACGGCAGCCTTTCCAAGCCCATCGGTGTCCCCTACTGACCGTGGGCAGGGCGGGGAGTTTTGCGGAGATAAATCTCAACGCTGACCCAGCTGGGACTCGAACCTGGGAACTACAGATTACGAGCCTGGCGCGCTACCGACTGAGCCACCCCCGCCCCTACTTCTAATATAAGTATAATTTTATTGGCAGAGATAAAATAAACGTAGTTCATAGATGAAACTTTATACATTAGTGTTATGTGTGTGGAATTACGTTCAGGATATTTTTCAGTTCTGGATTCGATTATTTTCCTCATACAGATTGGCCGACCCCACTTTTATTAAACATTCAAGAAAAAATTATTTTTAACGACAATTTTCATTTTTTACATAAACGTCACATTGAATTTACAGTAAGAATAATAGGAAAATAGTTTGGTTTTATTTTGTAAGAAACAAAGTTGAAAAACGTAGTTGGACTGCAGTGAAAATAGGTACAGTCGCTGAAAACAATATCCGAACACTATAGTTGATTACAGAATTCAGAAAAAATATCTGGCAACAATTTTTTTAGAAATTAGTGATCTGGCATCCTTCGTATCACGAAGGTTGCCAGATCACTAATTTCTAAAAAATCGTTGCCAGATATTTTTTCTGAATTTTGTAATCAACCGTAGTGTTCGGATACTTTTTTGAGCGATAGTACAAACAATCCTCATCACCCACTAATGATACACGAAAGCGCCGTTTTCGCCCCTAGAGTGAGTCGAATATGGCTTTTGTCAATTTTAAACTCTTTATTTCCTTTAAAAAGAAATAAGATTATAAACGATAGCGTTGCTAGAGCAAAAAAAAACATGTACAAATTAAAAAATTAAAGAAAATTAAAACCATAAATTATCGAATTTTTGTTCAAATGTTCCCTAAAGATCAGTGCCAAACCTTAAAGTTCCACGAAACCCAGTTTCAGAAACACTACTGCGTGTAATAGTCTTTTTTCAAGTAATACACCGTCTCTCCTGGGCTTTTAACCTCTGCTCTCAACACTTACTCTTTTCTTTCGTGCCTTGTCGGTTTCCGAACGCCGTCCGATCGTTCTCCATGCATCCTTCATCGGTCTTAGCCTGTCTTACAGCATAGAAGGATCGGCAGGCGTTTCTGGCAACGTCTGCCCTGTCAACAATCTGCCATTGCCTCCATCACAAGAACTGGAGAGGGGCGTGGCGCTCTTTGTTTGTCTGGCTGTCTGCGCGTCTTCACAGCAGGAACGGAGGCAAGGACAAAGCTGACATCCGTATTCCCGGAATGATGCTCGTGATGCAGCCCAGCTTAGGAACAAAGAGAGGAGACAATCCCCGACCTTCAGAATTAAGGGACAATAGCTTAGAGTGCTGTGGAGCTTGGATCTCTTCGTTCGCAGTGCTGTGGAGCTTGGATCTCTTCGTTCGCGTTGTACATGTTGCAACTTCTTCTTTGCTGCTGTTCCACGGATACTACTTTTCACAGTCCAAAATCCATCTGCTTCTTTCGATTGGGTTCGAAACTAAGTGTTATTAGGTAGGTCAATGAGTCAGAGAAGATATTCGGTTGTTATTTGAAGATATCTCATTTTTTCAAAGCAATGATTTCCACCCTTTTCCAGCTCTAGATCCCAATAAGTTGGGTTGGGTTGTTTTACCTCTGAGCGGCACTTTTTTGCACACCATGGGCTAATGGCCAGGTCACATGGACCCCGAAGGCTCAGAGAAGGTTGGGGGAGGGGACCCACTGGAACAGCTGTTGGGAGACAGATGGTAGCCTCCCGTCAAGGCCATCCAGCGTGTTCTTTAACGTGCACAGGTATGGCTCTTCCGCACACGGGGCCACGGCTTAACGTCCCATCCGACGGACGGCGGCCTTTCTAAGCCCATTGGTGTTCCCTACTGACCGTGGGCAGGGCAGGGAATTTTGAGGAGATAAATCTCAACGCTGACCCAGCTGGGACTCGAACCTGGGAACTACAGATTACGAGCCTGGCGCGCTACCGGGGGCGGGGGTGGCTCAGTCGGTAGCGCGCCTGGCTCATAATCTGTAGTTCCCAGGTTCGAGTCCCAGTTGGGTCAGCGTTGAGATTTATCTCCGCAAAAATTCCCCGCCCTGCCCACGGTCAGTAGGGGACACCGATGGGCTTGGAAAGACCGCCGTCCGTCGGATGGGACGGGGACGTTAAGCCGTGGCCCCGTGTGCAGGAGAGACATACCCTGTGCACGCTAAAGAACACACTGGATGGCCTTGACGGGAGACTACCATCTGTCTCCCAACAGCTGTTCCAGTGGGTCCCCTCCCTCAACCTTCTCTGAGCCTTCGGGGTCCGTGTGACCTGGCCATTTAGCCCATGGTGTGCAAAAAAATGCCGCTCAGAGGTAAAACAACCCAAACAACAACTGGCGCGCTACCGACTGAGCCACCCCCGCCCCCATCCCAATAAGTGTTTCTAAAACCGTTGCACTCTTCCTCTCCCCTATCTTTTATAATTTAGAAATTTTGATAAATTCCTTTCATCGTGAAAGTCTTCATTCTTTTGTTTAGCTTTCAACATTTCCATCCTGAGCAAATATTAATCAACTTTAGTAGTTTCAGGCACTCAGACACGAAAGCTTAAATTATCTCTTGTCGTCCTATTCATGGACTGGGAACTGTGTAATTGCTATATAACTAGATTTTATGAATATACTGATCTAAGGGACCTGGGTTCGAGCCCCGGGTAAGGCATGGATGTACGTGTCGTTTTTCTGCTGAGGTCCTGCCATCCTCTCAGACCTTCTATTATGGCATATAAACTGACAGGCTCCTGTCAGACCTCTGTGGCAAGCAGCTGCTTGAGGGGGTATTTATTTATTTATTTATATTAAAGAATATCTACTGTTTTATGGCGAACGTAGAATTTTATTTCAACTACGACAGGCCTGGATAAACTTTTTATCCGAAGGGCCGCATAGCAAACTGAAACAAGAGGGCGGGCAGCCAAAGAAAACTGAAATGGGAGGGCGGGCAGCCAAAGAAAACTGAAATGGGAGGGCGGGTCACCAGAGACAACTGAAATGGGAGGGAGGGACAATTGAAATGGGAGGGAGGGCCGCCAGAGACAA
The DNA here is from genome assembly GCA_038380435.1 of Ryuthela nishihirai. Classification (NCBI taxonomy): domain Eukaryota; kingdom Metazoa; phylum Arthropoda; class Arachnida; order Araneae; family Heptathelidae; genus Ryuthela; species Ryuthela nishihirai. The sequence continues at coordinate 24,817,874 of JAWZYU010000009.1, read as the reverse complement.
CTGAAATGGAAGTGTGGGCCGCCAAAGAAATATAATCAGTGATGTATGTATAAAAAATGTTGTTTCCCTTTTTCACAAATTTAATTGTCATTAGTAGCTCAAGGTCTGCACTAAGAGAGGTGGCGAACCACATGCGGTCCGCTGGCCGTAGTTTGTCCAGGCCTGAACCAGGAGCTTCACCAAGTCGCTGAAAGTATTTAAGTTATCAGAATCACGCTGAGACGACAAGGTCATAAACCAATGATTTAAGATATCAAAAAGCAGTCCTGCAAGCATTACTCATTCAATAATAAATACACAGATTACCCGTAGAGATAGAATTCAAGAAATAATTTAGCTGAAAAAATGAGTTTCTCCGTGAATGGGACTCACGCTGCTAGCAAAAATGGATAAAAATTACTTTTTTATCTAAAGAACCACAAAAGGACTTATTCACAAGTACCATGAAATGCGTTATACATCAGTTTTATTTTCTACTAGAGGCTCTGCAGCCTAGATCGCCTACCCGGCCAAAGAGCCCCGCCCATCCACCACCTACATCCACTTTTAGCTCACTTCGCTCTCTCCTTCCAGAGAAATGACTCATCAAACAGAACCATATCAAAATTTGCATTTATGAATCAGTTGACCAAGATACTTTTGTAGCCAGCCAATAGGATACATGCCCTGATTCACAAACATATAAAAACTGCATAGACAGGTTCTAGATTGCATACGGGTTTACTGTATCGTATAATAATCAATCAATCAATCTCCCACAGGGTATGGCTCTTCGGGGCCACGGCTTAACGTCCCATCCGACGGACGGCGGCCTTTCCAAGCCCATCGGTGTCCCCTACTGACCGTGGGCAGGGATAAATGCGGAGATAATCTCAACGCTGACCCAGCTGGGACTCGAACCTGTGAACTACAGATTACGAGCCTGGCGCGCTACCGACTGAGCCACCCCCGCCCCCAATTGACCAAGATACTTTTGTAGCCAGCCAATAGGATACATGCCCTGATTCACAAATATATAAAAACTGCATAGACAGGTTCTAGATTGCATACGTGTTTGCTGTATCGTCTAATAATCAATCAATCAATCAATTTTATTTCATCATCATACACAATTTATAACATAGAAAATATGAGTGAACCAAAAAACCACATGGTTTGTCTGGGCCACTAAAGGAAATTAATACAAAAATCAATAACAACTTACTCATACAAAGATTACAAACAATATGTGTGGGGGGGGAGTGGCTCAGTGGCTCAATCGGTAGCGCGCCAGGCTCGTAATCTGTAGTTCCCAGGTTCGAGTCCCAGCTGGGTCAGCGTTGAGATTTATCTCCGCAAAATTCCCCGCCCTGCCCACGGTCAGTAGGGGACACCGATGGGCTTGGAAAGGCCGCCGTCCGTCGGATGGGACGTTAAGCCGTGGCCCCGTGTGTGGGAGAGCCATACCCTGTGCACGTTAAAGAACACGCTGGATGGCCTTGACGGGAGGCTACCATCTGTCTCCCAACAGTTGTTCCAGTGGGTCCCCTCCCCCAACCTTCTCTGAGCCTTCGGGGTCAATGTGACCTGGCCATTTAGCCCATGGTGTGCAAAAAAGTGCCTCTCAGAGGTAAAACAACCCAACGTTAAAGAACACGCTGGATGGCCTTGACGGGAGGCTACCATCTGTCTCCCAACAGCTGTTCCAGTGGTCCCCTCCCCCAACCTTCTCTGAGCCTTCGGGGTCAATGTGACCTGGCCATTTAGCCCATGGTGTGCAAAAAAGTGCCGCTCAGAGGTAAAACAACCCAAACAATATGTGTCATTTTTCCGATATATATATATACAATGAATTTTTACTTTATACTTGATTATCGACTCTTAAACTTAAATCTTTCTGGGATATAAACATTTAAAGCACTACACTCGATTAGAACCATTAGAACGTAGCATAAGAACTGTTTACTGTGGTGGTGCAGTCGAATTTACCCATTCAATGAAAGTTAATCATCTGATAATTTAGTAAAATGCATACGCGATCTCCTCTGGTAACGGGGCTCCATTACACGGTGACAGAGCCTTATTATATAGCATTTCAAACTTTTTTTTTTTCTATTTAAAAAAAGTAAAAAATTAACATTTAATTTTGAACTTGAATGTGACTTTTATTTTTTATAATGCAGTAGTATAAGATAAAAGCGATACCACTGGGGCGCCTGAGCGGCTCATGTGTAACGCGCTGATTCGAGGTATCGCTCGAGTCCCGGGCTTGGGGGCCGGCAGAAAAATTTCTAGGGGAGGGGGGAAACAAATTTGTTTCAGGAAGAGGCAAATATTTGCAGAGGGAGGCAGAAAACAAGTCAGTATTTCAAGATAGAAAAATTTTTGTCGCGCCGTTCATTAGTGAGTGAAATTGCAAATAAGGAATTATACCATAATACAGCTAAAGATGCCTGAAAGCAAAAAAAGAAAGGAAATTATTATTGGAAATAGAAGTAAAAAATGGTTTTTCGTAATAATAAATGAAATATTTCGGTAAAAAAAAATGCTACATTTCTCTTTAAAAAAAAAACATTAATTTCTGGCACATCTGATATTATTTAACATAAATTAATTTTTCGATCAATTTTCGCAAGGGAGGGAGGAGCTGCTCCCTACCGGGAATCATTCTTTCGGGATCAGGGTTCGAGTCCCAGCGATGGTGTAGTTGTTTCATGTGTTTGTATGTTTCATGAGAAAACAGGAATAAACCTTATAGAGCTTCTACGTCCTTTTTTTTTCAAAGAAAAAGAACAACACATATAGCTCTTTATCCCATTATTTAAACTGCATGAGGATAGAACTTACCATGTATTTGACTGCATGAGAATAGAGCTTATCATGTATTTGACTGCATGAGGAGAGAGCTTATCATGTATTTGACTGCATGAGAATAGAGCTTATCATGTATTTGACTGCATGAGGATAGAACTTACCATGTATTTGACTGCATGAGAATAGAGCTTATCATGTATTTGACTGCATGAGGATAGAACTTACCATGTATTTGACTGCATGAGGATAGAACTTATCGTGTATTTGACTGCATGAGAATAGAGCTTATCGTGTATTTGACTGCATGAGGATAGAGCTTATCATGTATTTGACTGCATGAGGATAGAGCTTATCATGTATTTGACTGCATGAGAATAGAGCTTATCATGTATTTGACTGCATGAGAATAGAGCTTATCATGTATTTGACTGCATGAGGATAGAGCTTATCATGTATTTGACTGCATGAGAATAGAGCTTATCATGTATTTGACTGCATGAGGATTAGGTTTATGATGTATTTGACCACACCGACAATGACCATTCAGTTAGATGTTTGTTTTGTAGTGATGAATGTCCTGGTAGGGTGTTGGATAATTCTGAACTATTTCTCGTCCGACTTCACCTACAGAATGTAAGATCTTTCATTCGCCATCGATTTTTTGGTTTGCTCACAGAAACATGTAGAGTCTAAGTGAATGTTACCAAAAAGTAATTCGTTCGCAGGATTCTTATCCTGTATGTACCGTTATTAGCATCATCTATTCACCAATGTTATGGAGATAAAATTACTTCATTTTCCGTCTTTCTAGCTTATATTTTTCGCCTCTTTCTTCCTGCCTTTGCCTCAAAATTAATTTTCTTTCCTTCAGTCTAATTCTTCTGATCCTAAGAACGTTTTCCAGATTCTCCTCCAGAAGTTTTTCGAAGTTGTCTCCAGCTCAAAATATTTTAGACCGACATTCGATTTCCTAATAAAGAATGGATATTTATAGTTTCTGCTGAAAGTTTAGCTTGTTTTTATCTTCACCATAATGTAACTAAACTGACACTCCTGTTAGATTCCCGTGGTCAATTATTTGGAGAGAAATTTATTATTTTTAATTCTAAATGAGAACTTAGCGATACGAAACATAGAATTAGTTCTCACCAGTATTAAAGCGAACTCCAAAACGCGTTATTCGCCATGTTTACCAGTTATTCGTTTCAAGTTCTCATTTGATTTTGTGCAGTTCGAATTAGTACTGACTCCAAAAAAGCAAAAGGGAAAAAATTCTCCTATCGTCGCTGAGTGAAAGAGAAATAGGAGATGGCATACCTCGAGTCCTGGTGTTGGCAAAGACTGAATGACAAATAGACACAGTGTTTGCATTTAGCACAAAACTGTCTCTTGTGCAGAGGCAGTCAACTGAAGCTTTTAGTCTGACAACTTGTCAGCACCATCACTACCACGTGAGAACGGGAAGAGAAAGAGGAGAACGTGGAGACTGCGAACTTTCTTCTCAGCTCCAGAATGGGAGGCTGAGGATATTTTCGGAACTGTGTATCTCTCTGAACTGCTTTGTAGGTCGATATATGCTACTATAGATAAAATTTATGAGATTCGGCCTGGCGAATGTTTATGCGAATCGATCTTCCAGCTAGTGTAATGGTCAAGAAATCGAACTAGGCTTTCAGAATAAAATGCTAGCTGCGCTTTTTCGGCAGCGAAAGCGTTGCAACTGTGAATGTTGATATTCTATGAATAAAAACTTCGAGTAGAGGATTCGGCGCATTACCATATTACAACCCAATTTTAAAACCTTTTTAGCTGCTTTTAATATGTGCGTCTGCCATCACCGAGTTTCTTGGATGATACTTTGTGCAGTTTTTAGAGGATTGAATTTGCGTTTCATTAAATACGCTTCACAAATCATATTTGAAGAAACGCTCATAGATTTTGTGGGAGGAGTTATCCTTAGGCCTCCCCCAGAGCAGGATCTTCATATAGCTTTTTTTTAAATCAACCAAAATATTGATCACTGCTGAAGAAAAATGCTTCTTTATGCAAATAAAAATTAATTGATATCAATCAGCCATTGGAAACATACGTACAGTCTCTCAAAAAAATATCCGAACACTTTTTTTTTTGAGCGACTGTACACAGAATTCCTCAATCTTCTGGTGGTCCATGCGTCTTTAGTCAAAACTATTACTTATCACCACATTTCGATTTATGATGACCAGACTAATAAACGGAATTTATGATTAGCTTAATAAGCTAAATTTATTATGATTAGCCTAATAAACTAAATTTGTGATCTGTCTAATAGGACAACTTGCAGAAAACTATTAAACAAACAATATAAACAGATTTTTCTGGTTCCTAAACCTAAACATAAGTAATACTTGAAGTACTTAGCTAAAAAAAATTGGTTTTCGCTTTGAATGGGATTCGAATTCACGTCTCCCAGTTGTTTTGGGTTGTTTTACCTCAGAGCGGCACTTTTTTGCACACCATGGGCTAAATGGCCAGGTCACATGGACCCCGAAGGCTCAGAGAAGGTTGGGGCAGGGGACCCATTGGAACAGCTGTTGGGAGACAGATGGTAGCCTCCCGTCAAGGCCATCCAGCGTGTTCTTTAACGTGCACAGGGTATGGCTCTCCCGCACACGGGGCCACGGCTTAACGTCCCATCCGACGGACAGCGGCCTTTCCAAGCCCAACGGTGTCCCCTACTGACCGTGGGCAGGGCGGGGAATTTTTGCGGAGATAAATCTCAACGCTGACCCAGGTGGGACTCGAACCTGGGAACTACAGATTACGAGCCTGGCGCGCTACCGACTGAGCCACCCCCGCCCCACGTCTCCCAGAAACATGCCTCTGACGGTGTAATATGGTTATCATACCTGGCATGTTTATGGGACAAGTGGATCCGAATTCCACTCAGGGCGAAACCAAATATTTTTCAGCTAATTACATCAAGTGTTTCTTGTCTACGGGACATTTTCCTGTGATATTTTATTACTGAACTAAACATAAGAGTTTGTCTCAAAACTTATTTATATTCATTTAATTTTTTGCATGTAAATTTCTGTTCACTTTTATCGAAAATTGCTGATATACTTTACATTACTCTAAGCATATATATATAGGCTTAACTATAATTATACGCATAGCACTGTTTTAAATTTGTGTGTAACTTAAAGATAGCTGATTAAATAATTTCTTGAAGTTATCATAATGTATCATAGTTACAAATCATGTGTAATTAAGCATATAGGAAAAGCTAGTCGAAAAATATTCGAAGACTAAGTAATATCTCACTGACATAAAAATATTTCAAATGAATATCCAATAATTCCTATATATTCTTATGGAAATATCATTTCTCTCCAGAAAAGTCACATATATATGTTACAAAAATATCAGCGAAAAATCATCGAGCTAATAAGCAATAAAGTGGCATCAAGGATTTAAAACAAAAGGGTTTAAGTTTGATTCATTAATTAAAATGTGCAGTGTATATGGTAAGCTATAGATTTATGTCTGAGATTAATACCTGTTGTTTTGGTTCTAGATGATGCACTATTACAAAACGTAACTGGACACTTCAATGCTATGGGAATAGAAAACAATATTGAATCTCTCTAACTTTCAAATTAAGTTTTTTTTTATAAACAAATTGAAGATCTCATTCATATCTCACTAAATATCTATTTTCCGCAATATTCGTTTAATATTTAAAGAATTATGGAAGCTGAAATTTTTGCTATTCACGAAAATTTACTTGAAAGATAAAAACACAAAAATGCAATATTTTAAGTTTGTGTAACGATTTTTTTAAGTTTTCATATATTTATGTGGGGGGAAATGTTTCAGAAGAATGTGGCATCGGCGTCTGCTGTCAAATGTTTCAGCTTCAGTAACTCTTTAAATATTAAACGAATATATGTTAAACATAGAGATTTGGAAAGATTCGAGTGAGATCTTCATTTTATCGCATGGAACATTTTTCCATTAAAAGCTTATTTTCAAAGTTAGTGAGCTTGATTGTGGCTCTCAATTTACATAACATGGAAATGTCCGGTAACCCTTGGTAATATATTGTATTTTAGATTATTATATTTGAAATGCTATTAAATACATAAAATAACAGTAAGATAACACAGTTTATGTTGTTTATATATATTATAATTTAGGAAATTTTGTAAGATTTTATTGCATTTATAGTCAGAAGTTCCGAGGGGTGGTGGTGAACAAGGATATCATAGCCATAATAAACAAAGAGACAAAATAAAACTAACATAATTATTTATTATAAATCTCTTCTGCATACAAAACGAAACAAGTTTCTTGTCGAAAGAATTGACCCAAACCCCATCCATCGCCCAACACCCTGCACTTGGGGCAGTGTACCCTCTTTAAGCTTCTACGACTATCATTCTGCTTGCTATTGTACGTATATTTCTATACACGAATTGTTATTTTCCCCCCTCACTGTGCACCGGCCAGAGGCCGTCAACCCTTTCTGTCCACCACACCCTTTTTGCACACTATTCTGTTCCCTGTGCCCCACCACCCTCTCTCCTTTGTGTGGCTGCAGCCCCTTAATGCCGCTTTTTGCTTTTGCTCTCGTGCAGGTTTGCCGTGAATACCAACGCGGCAACTGCAAACGTGCTGAAACCGAGTGCCGCTTCGCCCACCCCCCTGAGCACGTGACTGTGGACAGTGCTGAGGGCATGGTGACCGTGTGCATGGATTTCGTGAAGGGGAGGTGTACAAGGGAGCTGTGCCGGTACTTTCACCCCACGCCTCACCTGCAAGCCCAACTAAAGGCAGCTCAAAGTAGAGCTAATGCTGCTGCTATGGTAGGCAATGTTCAGCTTCTACTTGTCTTTCTCTTCATTCTCTCTTCTCTCTCTGTCTCTCTTTCTGTCCGTATGTCTGTCATGTCTGTATGTCAGTTTTTTTTCATCTCTTTTTTTTTGTTTGCTAAAGTGCATGCTATGTTGTTTGGTTGTGGGGTGTTGGGAGTACTCTTAGGTTAGGCATTTATTCTGTTTGTGTTTAAGCCAAAAAAAGAATTTAAAATAAAATTTGAATATGACTTGGTATATCATTTTAGAAGCGCAACTTCATTAGAAAGACCACCTTCTTAGTTAGTTCATTAACGTTGGTTAGAGAAGTCTCTGACATATTAATAATAGCAGATAAGGGAACACCAAGATTGAACCACATAAAACGTGCTTTGAAATGAATAAAAAATCTCAAAAGTAACATGAAAAGGAATGAATGTTAAAAAGAATCGTAAAACATCTACTATTTTTGTCTTAATACATAAAAGAAATGATAGTTTGGTTTATACTATTTTAAGACATACTGCAGACAACAGGATTCAGAATATAAAAACATACACATAAGAATATCTAACTGAAAACAGAATAAAAGAATTGTCTTAATTGCAGCATCTGTTGAAGTAACTTGATTGTCAGAAAATGAAACTATCCCAAGCAAAATAGATATTTTAACAAAGTATTAAGCTTAATAAACACGAAACAATCTGTTAATTGGCAGGTAAGAAACATCGATATAAATCATCCTCATAAAAATCCATATTTTTCGAATACGGAATTGAAGCATTAGATCCATAAACTTCTTCAGATAACTGTGTTTACGATGAGATAAGAAAATATTAATAATTGAACTATTTGCAGCTGTACTTATGTAACTTAAATTGCTTAAATTTTCTCGCAAAGGACTGCTCAGAACAGAATAACTCAAATTTTTGCTTTATAAAATGTTCTGTACAGACATAAGGAACTTTATTACGGTGCAAAGGAATTTTGATAATCTTGAAGAATCTTTCTTTGAAGCATCTTTCTAGAACGAGAACAGATAAATTTATCTCTTTTTGTATTTGTAATATTATACTCCAAGATATGACGATTAAAGTAGTCCACATCTTAAATTCATCATAATAAAATAATAATAATAAATACCCCCTCAAGCAGCTGCTTGCCACAGAGGTCTGACAGGAGCCTGTCAGTTTATATGCCATAGTAGAAGGTCTGATCATTGTAAAAAATATGCAGTGCCATATCAAGAGTGGATTACACGATTTGGTAAAAGCTAGCTTTTCCGACATCATGATATCTCTGAAAATTACCTTTACAATGGTAAATTCATTTCTGATTTTGCTACCTTAAACTTTACTTGCCAGTATGTAGAATTCAAGCCGTTGTGTTATATTCTATTGGATTAATATAACACATGCGTATCCTCAGCATAATATCACTAATAGATAGGAATGACAATACACATCACTAATAGATCTATATCTCTAGAGGAGCCACATATTTTAATCATATACACAGAGTTTATAGTCTTATTAGTACTTTCCAAACGCATGGCAGATTCATGATGATATTACACTGCTTTTAGCAATTTAGTGCGTAAATATATATACAGCATATTTCAGTCAAATACATGTTCAAGAAGGAAAAAAAAGGTTTAATTTATAGAACATCGTGGATATGTCACTATCTTTCAGCAATCGATACGTACACAGAACAGCCAAATATTGAAGCGAAATTGGTTCATTAAATTCACAAATGTGAGCCTATCTTGAACAGTCAGAATACACTATTTGCAAATTATTTACTTTAAATTATTGTTGCACTATTGTCACTGGAACAAAATCTCATCAGTTTGTAGTGATGGTGGGTTTGGAAAAACCACCGTCCCTCGAAGGGGAAAGCGGGGACCGTTTTTAAGAGAACCATACCCTACACAAGTTAAAGAATATGATGTATCTCCTACCATGCAATGAATCCTTGGGTTTCTTATCACCTGGACATTTAGCCCTTTGTGTGATGAAAATAGTGATATCCAAAGGTAATAAAACCCAATCTTGAACTTAAATTTAATATTTTTAAGCTATATTAAAAAAGCTAATAAAAACCGTATTGCTTTTACTTAATCTCTTATCCAACGTTGGTAGTGCTAGCTATTAACACTCAAACATTAGAAAATCTTTCTCATTTTTAGGGCTTTTTGTAAACTTTTGAATCCTTGCATGTACCCACAGCTATAATTTATTCAATTACAAGAGAGGAAGTTATCAAATTACGAAAGAGTAGGTGTTTTCCTGCTTTAAAACTGAATATCGCCGTTAGTTTATTAAAAAGCTTAGCAGTTCCACAAATTATGGATTCATCGCTGCAACTGTTGTGCCAAGAGTAAATCGGGAGAAAAAAATGACCCGAAAGATTGTCAAATATCGTATCATGGAAGAGCAGGCCGGAAAATGGAAATAGTTGAGTAATGATACTTAAATTGCAAACATAAATTACAAGAGACAGAATAACTTTGAGAATGGATTGTTACAGAGCCCATTAACATCAGCAGGATTTTTTTCTCCATTCCATTTGTAACAACACGACTTTGTCTTTATTAGCCGGTTTAAAATGATTCATTGTCCGAAGCAAACTGCACCGACACACTTCCAGGAATACCTTTTGCCTGAGGGCAATGAATCACGGGAACTCCGACCTTTTCGTGACAAATTACTGTTGTTCTCACCGCTCGTGATGTTTCCTCGATTCGTTTGTCACAGAGGAGGGCTTCTTTTCCTTTTATACACTTGTTTGCCTCACTCCTTTTAGTGCTATAAAAGGAATAGGAGTCGAAAAAGCTCAAAAGCAAATTATGCTCCGATACAGAGAATCATATGTGCTATTAGAACATGTGCCATTTGATTTTCGAAATACTTAAAATATACTTTATCTACTCCTCGTATTTAATGTTTGTTTCGTTATTAAGAATATTTTTCTTTATTTCATAACCCTTTTCAACATAAGAGCATCTATCTCTAAAGGGGCCACCTATTTTAATCATATACACAGAGTTTATATTCTTATTAATACTTTCCAAAAGCACAACAGATTCATTTAAATGGGTAAGAAACATATAACTCTATTACCTATAGGTAACGCACCCTTAAAAAATTTTTCCTTTTTATTTAAATTAGCATTTTTGGTAACAACTGAATTATCTCCTGTATAAAAACATAATAAAAAATAAATAAAAAATAAATACCCCCCTGAAGCAGCTGCTTGCCACAGAGGTCTGACAGGAGCTGTCAGTTTATATGCCATAGTAGAAGGTCTGAGAGGGTGGCAGGACCTCAGCAGAAAAACAACACGAACATCCATGCCTTACCCGGGGCTCGAACCCAGGTCCCGTAGATCAGTAGCCAAGCGCGCTAACCACTCGGCCACGGGACGGCATAAAAACATAACAGGAACATAATTGCCCACATTTTTTGACGAACCCATGAGTTTAGTTAAATCTGCACTACTCAACCAGAGGCCACTGGTTCGGTTGTTTTTCCTCTGAGCGGCACTTTTTTGCACACCATGGGCTAAATGGCCAGGTCACATGGACCCCGAAGGCTCAGAGAAGGTTGGAGGAGGGGACTTACTGGGACAGCTGTTGGGAGACAGATGGTAGCCTCCCGTCAAGGCTATCCAGCGTGTTCTTTAACGTGCCCAGGGTATGGCTCTCCCGCACACGGGGCCACGGCTTAACGTCCCATCCGACGGACGGCAGTCTTTCCAAGCCCATTGGTGTCTCCTATTGATCGTGGGCAGGGCGGAGAGTTTTGCGGTGATAAATCTCAACGTTGACCCAGCTGGAACTCGAACCTGAGAACTACAGATTACGAGCCTGGCGCGCTACCGACTGAGCCACCCTCGCCTCAGGCCGCTGGTCCCGCTTGTTAAACTTTGAATGTATAATCGTTATTTCGTGTGCTTAATGTAAGTTTGATCACATGCCAGAAAACTAAAATGATATCTGGCACAATGCAATGCATTTAGTAATAATCTCTATACTTGACATTCATTTAAGGGCCTATATACACTAATGAAATATTCGTTAGTTGCATACTATTCGTATTTTTTACGTTTTCTTTTTCCGAAGCAATATGCTTTTCCTGATTCGTCATCTTTTCCTCGCTCTATAGCTAGCCAAGGGAACCACACTGCCTCCATGATCAAGTGATGAGGATCCTTAGCAATAGTCAGCGCCTCTGTAATGATTGTTGGTAGGTCGAAACTAGTCTTGTGTATTGTTGCAGCCAACGAGGAGGAGCAAATGATCGTAATTTCAATTATACATTTTGGAGGAATAAAAATAATTTTTTATTGTTCACATTAATACAGTATTTTCTTCTTACATCATATTTATTTTTCCCTGAAAAAAAAACATCTGTTAATGGCTGGATATTTCATATAACCCCTCTCCGACCAAGTCTATGGAGAAACTACAAGTTAAATCACTCACTCAAATTATTCCTTTTTTTTTTCGAAATTGTATGCAAAACAAAGTGCCTCTTAGATGTAAAACTACTCAGCCCATCATTTTCACATTTTAGCAAACTAAGCTCCATACATACTTAATTAAAAATAAATACCACCTCAAGCAGCTGCTTGCCACAGAGGTCTGACAGGAGCCTGTCAGTTTATATGCCAGAGTAGAAGATCTGAGAGGATGGCAGGACCTCGGCAGAAAAACAACACATATAACCATGCCTTATCCAGGGCTCGAACCCAGGTCCCTTAGATCAGTAGCCAAGCGCGCTAACCACTCGGCCATGGGACGGCTCATACTTAATACTATATATTAAACGGTTGCTTACATAGCCTTTAAATCTCTAAACCATAAATTACGCAAAACTGTATTAAAAATATTGACAAATCTTACTCGTTTTTATATACACTTCAACTCACTCCCCAATCAAAGAAAACAAGCAATGCACTTTTCGAATTGAATCTCTGAATCAATCTCTTTACCATTCGTTGTGTAAACTATTGCTACTGTAAATTGATGTTTTCGATTCGCCAATATTTGAAACAAAATGATATATAGAGTACAAACAGAAAAATAGCCTGCCATATTATTTCCTAAAAGTCCTAATTAACCAATTCATATTCTCCTTTATAAAATTGGTGATAAATTCCATAGAACACATGTGAGTCTAGCAACAATCTCAGCAGAATAAATTATGTTCACTGCGAACGATTTCACAGAAATTTAAAAGAACACATTATGAAGTAGAAATTAATCTCACAGGCCTAGCCTCTTGAACGACAAGTGTTTTCCTTATTACTAAGAATATGACAAATGAAAGATGAATATGATATATTTTGATGATGAAAGCATTAAACTTAACGGAAATAAATACTCAAAATGATGTCAACTCAACTCAGAGTTTCAGTCGCAAGCATTTGGAGTTTTGTTGAAAACACGGAGACTTATTTCTAAAGAATACTCAGGCAGAAAACGTGCACTTACTTATGCAATCATTTATGTAAATCTGGATATTTAGAAGGAATTCTGTAAACTCAAATTATAATTCAAGAATATCAGATTCTCATTACGGAGGTGACTGTGAGATTGGTTCAATTCGAGTAACTCATTACAGAATTTAAAAATGAGACTCAGTTTGTTACCTCATTAATTATTCAAGAATTAAAGTTGTACAAGAAAGTTGAGACCTCCTATTTACACACACACATGCACTCTTAAATCTAACGAATTCCTTTTTATTGGCCTCCAAAATAACACAACCCATAATCCTAATTACCTTCCTATAGCATGTCACTAAATCGCAAGCAGGCTAGAGAAACAAAGATACTTTTTACTTCTGAAGTTCACATTACACCCTAAACAAATAAAGAGGAGTAAGAGTCAACGGTAAGGATGAATTCACTTTAACCTGATGTAGAATTTTAATGACCTCATTGTATGCGAAAGTTTATTCGAAATCGTTCTTTCCAAAGAGCAGTAGAATATGTTCGCGTGGCAGAAACACCTGATAGCAAAACATTTTGGCTCCAAACGTTTATATTCAAGTGTCAGGTTCTCTTACTTCAGAACGGCATTTTTTTGCACATAATAGCTAAATATCCATATCAAAAAACCCTAAGGGATCAGAGAAGGTTGTATGAAGGGGGCCCACTGAACAACTGGAAGGAGACATGATAGTCTCCCGTCAAGGCCATCCACACACTTACCCACATACGGGGGCCACTGCTTAACGTCGCATCCGATGGATGGTTTGCTTTCCAAATCCATCAGTGTCCCATTTCTGACCGAGGGCAGGGTGGGGTTTTGAGGAGATAAATCTCGTCACAAATGGGATTCGAACTTGGGAACTACAGATACGAGCCTGGCGCATTACCGACTGAGCCAACCCCCGACCCTTTATATTCAAAACCAGCTAATAAAAGTCTGTTGTTTAAAACTAGAGCAAATTCTTTTTCTCTTTTTCAGAACACAACCAATTTCAGAGCATAATTTTAAAATACTGTTTAGACAAGTGTAAAGGTAACTATCTATTTAAAGAATAAAATACTTTCCTCCGTTTATACGCTGTCCATCCCTGATTTAAAGTTACTAATAAAGTTTTCCGTTTTCCTACATATGTAAACAATAGAAGGTTATGTGAGATTTGTTGACCACAATAGCTAGAAGAAAGCTTGGCAAGAAACCTTTTCCTATGTACAATAAATTTCGAAACACGTAGACTGAAATGTAACACTTGAAGCTTTCTGTTTAAGTGTCTGCAGTTCCTCTATTACATATTTACATCAATTTAAAACACAAGATAAATGCTATTAACTTGATTTCTACGAACATCTTTAAATCAACATAATGTTGTTGCTAAGTGCACGGGTCTATTCTTTAACATTTTATTCGTGTTTATAATGATGCCTATAAATATAGCACTATTTCAGTATTTAAGCAGACGTTAACATATAAAGTAGAGTGAGCTGAAGTGCAACGACGCCACAGAGCAAGCTTAAAAGCGTGCATGGGGCGACAGCAAGTCTCCATACTTTATCAAGTAGTCAAGCCAAAAGCGACATAGCCATCAAATTAAATCCACTCACGTAATGCAGTCGTTGGATTTTGCACCAGTATAAGCAGTTAAGCTGTTGGCAACAGGCACACCTGCTATTCAACTCGCGCCGTCTAGACGGGTGCTACCCTCGTGCCGTCTGGACCTGGATTAGATTACGCGTCGCGATTGGCTAAGAATGTGGTGTGGTCAGTGCGTGGAGTGACGTCGGATCATTACGTGGTAGCCAGCAGAATGGGGCTACTGAACATGCGCTGTAACTCAGTTTTGCAAATAAGAACGATGAATTTTTTAAATTGTTCCGTGATCTGGTCACCTTTAACACTTTTTCTGAAATATTCAAAATTGATTGGGGAGAAAAATATAAGTTATTCCATTAACTCCCTTGGCTGCATATTTCCTCGAGTGAATAATGTGTTTTGGTAACGAAGTTGCTGAAATGTTTCAAACAGTTACAAGAAACTTGTAACAATTGCTTTTGTAGGTGTTCGTTTGGAACGCAATATTAGCTTTCGTGACTTACGGGATGAAAAGTAAATGGTTCTTTTTATCATATTCAGATAGAGAAAAATAAATTTTAAATGATTGGTTTAGAATGGTGATATAAATCAACTTTCATTGATATGCGGCCAGTATTATTTTCAAACAAGGCCCATGGGTTGGACTAGTTGAGATCTGTTTGAAACTAAAGAGACAATAGGTTTATGAACTAGAGCAGTGATTCTCAAACTTTTATGCTTCACGTACCCCCTGGAAATGTGTATGTAACTGGCGTACCCCTTATATAGAGAGATAAAACTATAGTTTAGTGTAATAATGCCAACTTAGCGACTTTGTTACTAGATCTAGCGACTTTTGAGCTCTCACGGCGTACCCCAAAAAATTTTACCACGTACCCCACGTTGAGAACCCCTGAACTAAGGCATGGAGGGAGGGAATACTTTTAATTGCTCTTTACTCCCAGCCTGTTACGTGAGGGATTCTATCACCGGATACACTATATTATCCAAAGTGTTCTGACATATAATATGATTTGAACAGAAATCTACATTTAAAGCTCCGAACTTTGAAAAAAGCATGTAACAGAAAAATGTCACTAAAGATAAACTGAAGATCTCACGGAAATCTTTCTAAATCTTAATTTTTAACAATATTCGTTTAATATTTAAAATGTTATTGAAGTTAGAAACATTAAACAGCAGACAACAAACCTAAAAAGGGCGGGGGTGGCTCAATCGGTAGCGCGCCAGGCTCGTAATCTGTAGTTCCCAGGTTCGAGTCCCAGCTGGGTCAGCGTTGAGATTTATCTCCGCAAAATTTCCCCGCCCTGCCCACGGTCAGTAGGGGACACCGATGGGCTTGAAAAGGCTGCCGTCCGTCGGATGGGACGTTAAGCCGTGGCCCCGTGTGCGGGAGAGCCATACCCTGTGCACGTTAAAGAACACGCTGGATGGCCTTGACGGGAGGCTACCATCTGTCTCCCAACAGCTGTTCCAGTGGGTCCCCTCCCCCAACCTTCTCTGAGCCTTCGGGGTCCTTGTGGCCTGACCATTTAGCCCATGGTGTGCAAAAAAGTGCCGCTCAGAGGTAAAACAATCCAATACAAACCTAAAGTGGGCTACCAATCAATGAGATGAAAAATGGGCATACGAATTTCAAAGCATATGCTTATTTCTCACTCTGAAAAGTCATAAAGAAATTACTTAAAGAACTTAACAGTCAAGACACAGAAGCAGCTACTGCAGGGAAATGGAAGAATTCCCAACCCGATGTATAATTAAACATAAATCATTGATCATTTTTTATCCTTCTAGTTAGTTCTTTTCAATCGCAACCTAAAACCAAAGCAAAAATGAAACATAATCATTAAATAAAGAAAAGTGAATTATTAAAAAATGCAGATATAACGAATTGAAGATGCAGTTTTAAATAAAATTAATCCTGAGTGTTCAACAAATCATGACACATCATCTCATATCCATGATCGATGCTAGTCGGGTTATTTCACCTCTGAATGCCATTTTCTCTTTGCACACAATATGCTAATTGGCCAGGTTAAGAGAACTCAAGAGCTGGAGAAAAATATCCATTGGAGAGATGTTAGGAGACAGATGGTAGCCTTCTGTTAAGGCCATCATTAAATTAATTAAATTTCTTTACACAGATCTCTTACTACGTTAATGACTTTGCTGTATGAAGCCTTTCATCTTGCTCGAAACATAATTAAAAATTTTGATTAAATGATGATTGATTAAATGATAATGATTTTTGATTAAATTTTTTATTAAAATCTAAGGCTTCGCTTCCGGAGGGTGCCGAAAGACCCGCTCCCCCCTGGGGAAATTCTCGTGCTCCATTTTGAGAACACTACACGAAAATTATAAATGATGACAAAACCCAGATGCTCCGCAATACAAGGACTGCACTATATCTATAGGGATAATGCCATAATCTCCACTACCTACGTCGAGGGCAAGACAACCCCATATAGATGCAGCTCACCCCAAGTATACCTATGGCGAACAGTTCCATAGAAGAAAAGTTCATCCATCGGTCAAAACCTAAATTTAATCTGCGCCCCGGTTAGCCACAAACAAAGATATATAGATCTAAGTTGTCTCGGCTCCCGTGGTGGGAACTCTTAGTCGGCCTTACCAAGCCCCTCCGCCGGGGCCCCTCCAACCTAGATGCCACCAACACCAGTCAACGGGGCCCTCAACTTCATCGAGACCCAGCCGTTCCGTCGGATCCCCGTCCGACCAGACACTCCCCAATAGCAGTCAGCGGGGCCCTCAACTTCACACAGGCCTTCAACCACGACAAGGTGGTTTCCTCTCGGGGGGGGGGGGGGACACTACACGAAAAATAAATCTCGACTCTGGCAAGATGGGACTCGAACCTAGGAACTGCAGATTACAACCCTGGCACACTATCGATGGAGCCAACCCCCGCCCCAACGTGTTAGCCGGAGAATGCATCCCATTCATCACCAGGCCCTGTACTTCGTTGTTCAAGTAGTGAATAATTTAACGACATAAAAGCAACAAGTCAACCAGTTCTTACTGATTACATTCACTAAAAATTTCGCCACAACCTTGCAAATGCTCTTAAGTGTACACCTTTACCTAAAGTTTTTCCCGACTTATTTAATTAACACAATGAAGTTGGTGTTTTCATTCATTGGTTTGTTTCATTTAGGCAAAGAATCAATGGCAATTTAAAGAAATGTTTTTTTAATCATTCACAAGTTCGATGAAGCAATTGATACCATTAAAATTAAAAAGAATGAATACTCCCTCAAGCAACTGCTTGCCAGAGAGGTCTGACAGAAGCCTGTCAGTTTATATGCAATAGTAGAAGATCTGTGAGGATGGCAGGACCTCAGCAGAAAAACCATACACATATCCATGCCTTAACCTGGGGCTCGAACCCAGGTCCCTTAAATCAGTAACCAAGCGTGCTAACCACTCGGTCAAGGGGCAGTTTCTTGATACATTGAATGGAACAAAATATCGAAAGCAGGCTTCTCATTTGCAAACAGTTATCGATGGCCGAGTGGTTAGCACGCTTGGCTACTGATTTAAGGGACCTGGGTTCGAGCCCCGGGTAAGGCATGGATGTAAGTATTGTTTTTCTGCTGAGGTCCTGCCATCCTCTCAGACCTACTCTGGCATATAAACTGACAGGCTCCTGTCAGACCTCTGTGGCAAGCAGCTGCTTGAGGGGGTATTTATTTTATTTTATATCGATCTTAATACACCCTTCTGCCAACCATGCTCATAGTGTAATTGATATGCCGAATTTTTGGCAGCTTACCTTATGAAAATTGAAGGCTACAAAAGAGATTTGTGTTTTTGTTATCTGCTTGTACAGAGGTGGAGAAAGAACAGAACCTCACTTTAATTGCAGGATTTCGTGCTTCCCACGACCTCGTTTTAAATCACCTTGGTACTTACTAGTATCCTGATGGTCTCCCTTCCAGAGGGGCGGGGGTGGCTCAGTCGGTAGCGCGCCAGGCTCGTAATCTGTAGTTCCCAGGTTCGAGTCCCAGCTGGGTCAGCGTTGAGATTTATCTCCGCAAAATTCCCCGCCCTGCCCACGGTCAGTAGGGGACACCGATGGGCTTGGAAAGGCCGCCGTCCGTCGGATGGGACGTTAAGCCGTGGCCCCGTGTGCGGGAGAGCCATACCCTGTGCACGTTAAAGAACACGCTGGATGGCCTTGACGGGAGATTGCCATCTGTCTCCCAACAGCTGTTCCAGTGGGTCTCCTCCCCCAACCCTCTCTGAGCCTTCGGGGTCCATGTGACCTGGCCATTTAGCCCATGGTGTGCAAAAAAGTGCCGCTCAGAGGTAAAACAACCTAACCCAACAATTCCCTTCCTGAAATTTCACTCACATTCTTAAGACACCAAAACAAGTATTGATTGTTGTCGCAGAAATATTTTCTTCTTTTCAGTCTTGAATATTTCTTATCCAAATATAAACACATTTAGAATTAACAGTAACGTTCAACGGAATAACATAATAATAATAAATACCCCCTCAAGCAGCTGCTTGCCACAGAGGTCTGACAGGAGCCTGTCAGTTTATATGCCAGAGTAGAAGGTCTGAGAGGATGGCAGGGCCTCAGCAGAAAAACGACACATACACCCATGCCTTACCCGGGGCTCGAACCCAGGTCCCTTAGATCAGTAGCACTAACCACTTGGCCACGGGACGGCCAGTTCAACGGAATGAATTTCGAAATATTCGGTAAGAATCGTGACACAATAAAGAATTTTTTATAGTTGATTGCACTTACTCTTCGAAGAGAACAGAATGCTCCTGGAGCCTTTTTTATTCCCCTTTATTTCCGATTAAAACTGAAGTTACAACTTTTTTTTTGAGCGACTATATTCAGAATATTTATTTATTTATTTTGTTAATGTATAATTGTAATAATTTTTTATGCCATAGTAGAAGGTCTGAGAGGATGGCAGGACCTCAGCAGAAAAACAACACACACATCCATGCCTTACCCGGGACTCGAACCCAGGTCCCTTAGATCAGTAGCCAGGGACATAAAAACTATTTCTCCCTTGCCTTGCTAATGTCTGATGCGTAATTGTGTAAAATTAAAGTTATTTTTGTACAATGTTAAGGCACTTTCTGACTTGTATTATTATTTAAACCTAATCCATTTTTAGATAGAACCTAAAATTATCTCCCAAGTGCGCCAATTGCCGTATGTTTGAGAGTCGACCAAGATGGCTGAAGATGGCTGTCTCCCAAGCTTTTTCAGCTTTACTTGGGTTGGGTTGTTTTACCTGTGAGCGGCACTTTTTTGCACACCATGGGCTAAATGACCAGGTCACATGGACCCCGAAGGCTCAGAGAGGGTTGGGGGAGGGGACCCACTGGAACAGCTGTTGGGAGACAGATGGTAGCCTCCCGTCAAGGCCATCCAGCGTGTTCTTTAACGTGCACAGGGTATGGCTCTCCCGCACACGGAGCCACGGCTTAACGTCCCATCCGACGGACGGCGTCCTTTCCAAGCCCATCGGTGTCCCCTACTGACCGTGGGCAGGGCGGGGAATTTTTGCGGAGATAAATCTCAACGCTGACCCAGCTGGGACTCGAACCTGGGAACTACAGATTACGAGCCTGGCGCGCTACCGACTGAGCCACCCCCGCCCCATTTCAGCTTTACTTAAACATCACCAAGAGGAGTCTCCTATGAATACTTCTGCGTGGTTTAAAAAAGCTCCACTTTTGAAGCCTAAAGCTTAGCTTCTAAGTCATTAATAGAAGCAGAGACAACTTTCCGTTAATTTTTATCCATCTTTGAACTGAAGTTAATTCTGGCCCAATGGCACAATAATGGCAAGTAAAGATTGGGCTGTTTAATCAGTCTGCTTTTTAATTACAACCATTTAATCAAAAATTTTAATTATGTTTCGAGCAAGATGAAACGTTTCATACAACAAAGTCATTAACGTGGTAAGAGATCTGTGTAAAGAAATTTAATTAATTTATAGGCTGTATTCGTCGCACAAATCAATATCCCTTTAAGTATCTGTGATAGACTAAATTAATATCATAGAACATGCGGTGAGTGCAAAAATATAATTTTTTTTTCAGTTTTGGAAAGATTAATTGTCAGAATAAAAATGCATTTTGGAATAACAAAGATTTAATAAAGTATAATATTATTTGCCTCGCTATCTGGGACGTTAAGCCGTGGCCCCGTGTGCGGGAGAGCCATACCCTGTGCATACCCTGTGCACGTTAAAGAACACGCTGGATGGCCTTGACGGGAGGCTACCATCCGTCTCCCAACAGCTGTTCCAGTGGGTCCCCTCCACCAAACTTCTCTGAGCCTACGGGGTCCTTGTGACCTGGCCATTTAGCCTATTGTGTGCAAAGAAAAGTGCCGCTCAGAGGTAAAACAACCCAACCCAAAGCCTCGCTATCTCGTACATAATTTGCTTGATGAATTTACACCATTTAATCAATTCTTTTCCTGTATATTTCTTACTTTGCTTCTATTGTTTTATTCGACTTAAGCATTATTCAGGGGCGGGGGTGGCTCAGTCGATAGCGCGCTAGGTTCGTAATCTGTAGTTCCCAGGTTCGAGTTCCAGCTGAGTCAGCGTTGAGATTTATCTCCGCAAAATTCCCCGCCCTGGTCACGGTCAGTACAGGACACTGATGGCCTTGGAAAGGACGCCGTCCGTCGAATGATACGTTAAGCCGTGGCCCCTTGTGCGGGAGAGCCATACCCTGTGCACGTTAAAGAACACGTTGGATGGCCTTAACTGGAGGCTACCATCTGTCTCCTAACAACTGTTCCAGTGGATTCCATCCCCCAACCTTCTCTGAGACTTCGGAGTCCATGTGACCTGGCCATTTAACCCATAGTGTGCAAAAAAGTGCCGCTCAGAGGTAAAACAACCCAACCTAAGCATTATTCAATTCTACATACATTAATGAGCGATTTTAAATCAGACGAACGTTATTAAAACCATCTTTTTAGAACTGAAATTTTATGCGCACGTTCAGCATATTTGAAAACAAAGCACAAAACATTATCCAATTAAATAATTATACCTTTATCCAACTAGAATAAAGTACAAAAAATAGACAAAAGCAAACACCAAATAAAATAAGTTATCGTCTCAACAATTGGAATCAAAGGAGTTACCAGACCGTCCAGGTTTCATGTAAACATAATTTGGCATCCTCGTAGCATTAAATCAATAAGTTGCGTGCCATTAACATGCATGTATTCAAATGGAAATTTTATAATTACATCTTCATTACATCTTCATTGAAAATCCAAAAATAAGAACTACTCTTAGTTTAGAATTAATATTTTTCTTAATAAAATTAAATTAGTTAAAATGCAGAAAAATGGCAGAAAGTAAATTTAGTTTCTTTTTTAGTCAAATCTAAGGTACCTTTTTTTTCCCTTCCAGATTTTACGCACTGGAAGTTATACGACGCATTTTAACGTTAGGATTCTAAACAGTCTTAATTTTAAATTTAAAAAGAAGCTCTATTAAAGCATGTATTATTCATAACTTATTGGAATGACTTCTCTGCCGATGTTCTGATATCTGAAGAAATGCTAATAATACAATGAAGAAAATGCATTAAAGCTAAGAAATGGTGTTTAACAGATCCATAATAATGCTGATTTGGGCATTTAATGTGTACTACAACTATATTAATATTTTAATTGCCGACGTTATTGAATTTTGCAAAGAAAGAACTCTTCAAAGACGCCCGTCGTTCCAACCGATGATTAAATTACAGAACGGCGTTTGTAAGTTCGTTGCTTGTTTGTGCCTGAGAGAGAATGCTTATTAATTCACCTCACCTCCTGAGAGCAACGAGTCTTGTTTCATACCAGGGGTTTAGTTATTCATCAGATTTTTGCCGTGAGCCATGAGCTTTGAGGAAACCGAAGTCCTTCTTCATCGCTTCTCCAGTGTCAATAACAGATATAGTCAACAGAGACTTTTAACAGCAAACGCATGTGTAATGATCAAATTTTCTTGGTGGAAACGTTTACTCCCGAAAGTATAACAGATCACTAAATAGAGTATGCCAAAAGCAATGATGTATTTCAATTGGAGACTCGATGTTAGCTAGACGCTATGGGGCTCAGAAAAAAAGTCAAAAATTTGTATGACTACGGAAAAGAAAAAGTGCGCAGAGGATTTTCAAAAACTGTTGACTAATAATAACTGTCCTGTTTAATTAATACACTAAATATCTTCTTGTCATAAAAGTGCTTATTCCTTGAATTCGTAAATTTTAAATTCTAGTTAAAACGCAAAAAAGTTTGAAATGGTGTATGAATTCACCCTTTTCATTAACGTGAATCTGCGGAAACTTCGGAAATTTTTGAAGCAACTATGGCGTCACTTTCTAGATGAATAATGTTGAAAAATAAAAGCGCTACTAAAAATATTGTTATATTGTTAATTAAAAATGTTTTATCGAATCATTAATGGTCGGCCACAGCAACACATCTAACATTTATATATTCTCACGGGACGTCCTAAATATGAAATAAATAAATAAATACCCCCTCAAGCAGCTGCTTGCCACAGAGGTCTGACAGGAGCCTGTCAGTTTATATGCCATAGTAGAAGGTCTGTGAGGATGGCAGGACCTCAGCAGAAAAACAACACACACATCCATGCCTTACCCGGGGCTCGAACCCAGGTCCCTTAGATCAGTAGCCAAGCGTGCTAACCACTCGGCCAGCGGCAGAATTGCAGTGTACGGCACTTCTGCCGCCTCCTCACTTAGCCACCATTTTGCTTTCTGTTTTCACCGCGGACTCTGTGCAATAGCATAGAGACGAAACAAAATCCTAGCAGTAAAGTAATCCCTTCCGTTTACACCTTGAGGCATGTTCAGAGTTACATATCACTAAATATAAAACTTTGTTTCTGCATTTAAAAAAACACCTTGTTCTTTATTTCTGCATTAAAAACACTAAACACACTTATTAACGTTTCTTTCGCAACACTGCATGTAGCTAAAAACGAAACCTTGTTTCCACACAAAAACAGCACCAAAACTAAATAATCTCAATAAAAAAATTAAATACCCCCTCAAGCAGCTGCTTGGCACAGAGATCTGACAGGAGCCTGTCAGTTTATATGCCATATAGAAGGTCTGAGAGAATGGCAGGCCCTCAGCTGAAAAACGACACAAACAGCCATGCCTTAACCCGGGGCTCGAACCCAGGTCCCTTAGATCAGTAACCAAGCGTAGTAACCACTCGGTCATGGGACGGCTAATCTCAATAAAGACAATATTTCAATAGCAACATATAGCTAAACAACAAACTTTCGTTCCACACTTAAAAAATAAACCAGAACAATATAATCTCATTGGAGATCGTTCCTGCTCGAGCTTGCCCCCTCCTTTTTCACTCGATTCACTTGACCCCACCCCCTACTTCCCCCTTTTATTCTTGTAGATCCGGTCTGCCAACTAGGTACGGAGGAATAACCCATACGAATATCATATTGCAACACTACAGCCCTTCTGGTTATGCAAGCCCTAAATTCAAGATGGCGACTGCGAGACATACACTGCACTGTAGCCAAAGTAATTAAATGCGAAATTCAAATTCTACTAATGCATTTATTGATGTTTATAGAGACATAAATTCAATACCTTCGCTAATTGACAATTCCATAAATTGTGCTCGGTATTCCATAAATTTGGAAATGGAAATCAAGGTAAGACTCGGTTGAAATACTGCTACATTTATTATAAGTACAACACAATATTAAAACATTCAAATCTCGTATCAAAGATTATACTCAAAACTAGATAAAAAAAAATAGGCGAGAAGGAAACTAAAATGCGAAATTCACCAGTTAAACGCAGATGCACAGTTTATAGACCTGATATCAAAATAAATATAACATTTTGCAAAACATGATTAACTTGGACACTTTTTAAAAAATTTTCACTTACAAATAAATGTTCATTTTATTATTATCAATAAAACAAATGGTTTATAGTTATTTAAGTTGCAGAGTACTAACCCTATTGGCGCCAGTAGCTTGCTTAGCACTGTGTATGAATGGTATTTAGCCTTGATGTTGCTAAGCTAAATATGCATGCTCGACTAGGTATAGAGTAAATGATGCTTTGTGTGTATGAATGGAGCAAAATAGCATTGCCTGGGATTTCTTTGTTCTACTCTGACCTAATGAGATTATTTACTTTAAAAATACTACAAAATATTCGCATGCAGCTGATGGCAGAACACCGCCAGAAATCATCTTAATACGTGAAGGAGCAGGCTATTATTGGGTTTAGATTTGTTACTAATACCTAGATTTAAATCTAAACATAGTAGCTTCTAACCTTATCATGCGTATATTTGTTTAGTAAAAATGTCACGGAATTTACAAAAATGTAAACGCATCATTTTTGCAAACCTGTACAAAATGCCCAACTTAATACATTTAATAGATTTGCTTCTTCTTATAACAATTAAAAAATGCTGATGATCTTTTCCTATACTAATTTTCTATGCTTATAGTTTGCATTCCCATTACAATTCGTTTCCCACTAACAACTTGTAATATTATCTGCAAAGCGCTGATTAGATGTTTAGAGTGACACACGATATCAAACAATCGGTGTGTTTTAAGTCTCAATAACTTCAAGCAAACTAAGCCATATTACTTACCTCTCAAAAAGTTAAACGATTACGGTTTCAAATGTTAACTATCAACCAAGCTGATAGGAATAAGAATTCAATTTCCCAGGCTTTGTTATTGTGCCGACTGTCCCGTCTCTAATTGTGTAATCTATCTGATTATTAAAAAGTCAAGCCTTTCTTGCATGCCCTGTTGCTCAGCTCACAAAATGTAATCGATGCTCTTTTGTTTTTCCGTTTCTTTCAATGCCTTCCTGCTTGCTGTGTCATGTGCTGCCATCTATGCCCACCCCTGCCAATGAACACCACCTGTTCTGCATACTAATTAGCCAGTACTGGATGCCAAGAAGCGGGTCCGTGAGCAGCCGACAGACGACCTTGTTCTGGTACTGGCTCTTGATGCTACTGCATGGAATAGCTTTTCTTACACCTGTCTCGTGCGGCAAAGTGCTCGTTTCATTTAACTGGGACAGTGTCTTTACTGTTGATTGGGTCTGGAGAACGCCAGACTTCAAAACGTAAAACGCGATTGATTTCCCCATTGATTTCTGGAGAATGGAGTTCTCAAAAATGCAGATTTCGAATGAAACAAATATTTTGTCTTTTAAATATACTATAAGACAGGATTTATGAATTTGAAAGCTCAGTTACGCTTAAAAAGTGAAGAATCAAATATAAAGATTCTGTTAAAACCGCAAAGACACTTATAATCACTAAATAAATTCGTTTATTATCATCTTTTTACTGTCTCAAGTTCCCAAGAATCACCAAAATTTATGAGCATATCGCTTAACAAGACTCGGGAAAGTTATCTATTGGTGTTGGATATGCTCTTAAGCATCACACGTGACTCAATCAAATCTGATATAATCTGTAATGGAGGTGAAAACTAAACATTTTTCTTGCGGTTCCATTTTATAAACACTAGGTTAAATCAAAAAGTAAACTGCCAGTTTGTTCCCACCCAAACTAACAAACGTTCTGTGCCACCACTAAATGTCAGTACCACATAGTATCTCAAAGTGGCAGTAGTCATCATTGTTACACACCCGTGCTGTAAGGCGCGTAGAGTCCGAGCGAACATGGCAAAGGTCCTGCACGTGTATACGAAGCTGGAGATCCGAGCAGCTGGTGGAAATCCATCGACAGTTTGAGTCTGTGTATGGTTCGGATGTCCTGTGAATGCAATATATGGAGGAAATGGTACCGTGAGTTCAAAAAAGGTCATGTGATTAGATGAGGATCTTCGCCACCTGGTGATGAACAATTTTTCACCATCCACCATATAATCCTGATCACGCACCATCGGAGTTTAATTTGTTTGGGAAGCTGAAGAATCATTTCTGAGGACGACGCTTTTCATTGGATGACATTGTCAGAGAGGAAGTCACAAAATATCTTCAGGAGTAGTATATGTCCTTCTATCGGCAGGGCTTCAATAAGCCGATCGACGCTTACAAATATCCTAACATGTCTGGCGACTACGCAAAAGTAAATACAACTATGTAGTTTTCCTGTGTATCGACTTCAATGAAATTACCTGTACTAAAATAATTACTCTGCAAAAGTTAAAGAGCGAACCTTACTTTTTGACTTACCCTCTTAGTAAAGTCCATTCTATTAATGAAAATAATTAACCTAAAGCAGAGTATAATTTATAACAAAATTAGAGTCATAAATGATTTACGTCACCAATTTTATTTACGTGTCAACAGATGAAAATAATATTAGAGGTTACGATTTTAAATCTTCAGTACCCTCTACTTTCATTAATAAGCCCGTCGCACCACGCAATAAAATGCATCCTATTAATTTTTTATAATATGGAATATATCGTTAGGAAATGCGAAGTGTCCAAAATGTTATATTATAGGTAAAAATGGGCTTTGTCTGTTTTAAAGAAAGGGCCAGAAACTCAAAAAGTTGCAATTGGGGGGGGGGGGGGTTGAAATCTTGATGTCATGGGTATCTGATGAAATGTATTATCGAGATCTTTATAAGTGGAGTTGTTACTCAATAGCTTTCCTTTTACAAACGACACTAAAACGGATCTTTTCCATCGAATTTGGAAACCCTACGATTAAGTTTCTCTTGGAAGTGTGTGATTCTTGAGCTCTTTAAATAGAAGTTTCTCTTGAAGTGTGTGATTCTTGAGCTCTTTAAATAGAAGTTTCTCTTGAAGTGTGTGATTCTTGAGCTCTTTTAATAGAAGTTTCTCTTGAAGTGTGTGATTCTCGAGCTCTTTTAATGGAAGTTTGTTGCTTCGTAAACTTACACTTTATATTTTTTGTACGCGGCGCATGATTAGAAATAATCTGGCTGAATGTTTTACAAATGAGTAACAGCATTACTATTCAAAACAAAAAATATTAGTTAAATATTTTTTATTAACTTTAAATGAGAAGGTTGGTTCTATTATCCTTCATCGAAATTTGAAGAGATGACATGAAAAAAAAAAGGCCAGATCATAAAGACTATAAGTAGAATTATACGGAATAATAGAGGTCTTGCTACGATATAGTGTTTCTGCTTCTCCATTCATAAGCAATTATTAACCCCCACTAGCTTTGCTACACAATAATATCATTTTTTACGCTCTACTTACATATATTTTAATTTTCGTGCATAATCGTCATAATTCCTGGACTGATTCGAAAGACCTTAATATTATAGTTCACCATGAATTCTCCCAATTTCCTGCCTGACAGGAAAAGGGAAATCTTTTGGCAACTGGTTGGAGCGTCCTTCAAAGTCATCTAGTGTATGTTAGAACTCTCATGTTTAACGTCTCATCCAAAAGAAGGTGTCCTTTCCAAGGCTAGTTTTATTTCCATTCACAATGAGGGTATGGAAAGTTGATAAGTGAAACTAGAGATTTAGTTCCAAGCACATTTTTAGTTCCATTCACACTGAGATATGGAGAGTTGATAGGTGAAACTAGAGATTTAGTTCCAAGCACATTTTTAGTTCCATTCACACTGAGATATGGAGAGTTGATAGGTGAAACTAGAGATTTAGTTCCAAGCACATTTTTAGTTCCATTCACACTGAGATATGGAGAGTTGATAGGTGAAACTAGAGATTTAGTTCCAAGCACATTTTTAGTTCCAAGCACATTTTTAGTTCCATTCACACTGAGGATATGGAGAGTTGATAGGTGAAACTAGAGATTTAGTTCCAAGCACATTTTTAGTTCCATTCACACTGAGGATATGGAGAGTTGATAGGTGCAACTAGAGATTTAGTTCCAAGCACATTTTTAGTTCCATTCACACTGAGGATATGGAGAGTTGATAGGTGAAACTAGAGATTTAATTCCAAGCGCATTTTTAGTTCCATTCACACTGAGATATGGAGAGTTGATAGGTGCAACTAGAGATTTAGTTCCAAGCACATTTTTAGTTCCATTCACACTGAGATATGGAGAGTTGATAGGTGCAACTAGAGATTTAGTTCCAAGCACATTTTTAGTTCCATTCACACTGAGGATATGGAGAGTTGATAGGTGCAACTAGAGATTTAGTTCCAAGCACATTTTTAGTTCCATTCACACTGAGGATATGGAGAGTTGATAGGTGCAACTAGAGATTTAGTTCCAAGCACATTTTTAGTTCCATTCACACTGAGGATATGGAGAGTTGATAGGTGAAACTAGAGATTTAATTCCAAGCGCATTTTTAGTTCCATTCACACTGAGATATGGAGAGTTGATAGGTGCAACTAGAGATTTAGTTCCAAGCACATTTTTAGTTCCATTCACACTGAGGATATGGAGAATTGATAGGTGCAACTAGAGATTTAGTTCCAAGCACATTTTTAGTTCCATTCACACTGAGGATATGGAGAGTTGATAGGTGCAACTAGAGATTTAGTTCCAAGCACATTTTTAGTTCCATTCACACTGAGGATATGGAGAGTTGATAGGTGCAACTAGAGATTTAGTTCCAAGCACATTTTTAGTTCCATTCACACTGAGATATGGAGAGTTGATAGGTGCAACTAGAGATTTAGTTCCAAGCACATTTTTAGTTCCATTCACACTGAGGATATGGAGAGTTGATAGGTGCAACTAGAGATTTAGTTCCAAGCACATTTTTAGTTCCATTCACACTGAGATATGGAGAGTTGATAGGTGCAACTAGAGATTTAGTTCCAAGCACATTTTTAGTTCCATTCACACTGAGGATATGGAGAGTTGATAGGTGCAACTAGAGATTTAGTTCCAAGCACATTTTTAGTTCCATTCACACTGAGGATATGGAGAGTTGATAGGTGCAACTAGAGATTTAGTTCCAAGCACATTTTTAGTTCCATTCACACTGAGGATATGGAGAATTGATAGGTGCAACTAGAGATTTAGTTCCAAGCACATTTTTAGTTCCATTCACACTGAGGATATGGAGAGTATTAACTAGATATTTAGTTCCAAGCACATTGGCGTCTCCACCATTCTGCAGTCGTCTACAGATTTATTATACATATCATCTTTCATTAAATGTTGATTAGATTATCAGACTTAGTAGTTTATCCGATTTCTCCAGTATATAAGCTTCCATAGAGCTCTTTCTTAAACAACCGCTAAAAGTGGACATCTCTAGCATCGCATAAATCTAAATAAATCTAAAATAGCATCGGATTTGGGATATTTTTAATAGAAGGATGCAACTTTCTTATATGAGCTGAGATATATCATAATTTTCTCGGAGTCAAAATACATCTTCATATTCACAACTGGATTATCAAAATACCATAATTGCCTGGCATCTTTTAAATAATAAATTTTAATTTAACCGTTTCGAGTCCAAATATATTTAATATAGGCCTCAGATGGGAATTGGGTTCCCAATTACTAAAATATTAGTATTGTACATAAAATATGGGCTGATATGGACATAAAAGATATATTTATGAATTCAAGTTTTATGAATTCAAGTCAGGAATGGGTTCCCAATTACTAAAATATTAGTATTGTACATAAAATATGGGCTGATATGGACCGGGTATATTTCTGTCTTAGAAAGTAGCGGATTTCGTCAAAAAAGATCGACGGTAAATCAAGTGAAAATTAAACTAAATTTGTCATTTTAGGAAGAATTTATTTACCAGTGTCTGTGGTCATTTTCATGCTACTGCAGTCGTTTACAGATTTATTACACATATCTTCAGCAAAATGTTGATTAGATTATCAGAATACTAAACTAATTAAGTCATGAAAGCCTGAAATAGCAATAAAGAGCCTATTACTTACGCCGTTATTTGTGTTCGATGTTATTCCTTTGAAGCATCCTTTTACCTTTGATGTCCATAATCCAAGAAATTTTCTTCACAGTTGGCTTCGCGCTCACCTTTATAGTAATCCTTAGCAACCACCTCTTCTGATACAGATACGTTCCATTTGTAGCATATACCAAACTAGAAGCATTGCTTTAGTAAGTTTGCAAGTAATGCAAAATGGACTTCAGATTTCAGTTAGTTTTAAGTAATAAAGGTGCTATGTCTACCATGATTTCTCTTGTGAATTTGTAACTCCTAATATTGATACATTGCATAAGAGTTTCCAGGTCTTAGCATTCGGTTGATATGCTACTTTTACCAAAAGACAAATGTCAATGTGGTGAATTGGATTTAGCGTGCGATAAAGAGAAGAATAAATATTTATTTATCCATTTGTCCATAGAAAGTCTGATGACTTCTTAAGATAAATTAATTCACTAGGTTTCTCTTATTTTGTATAAAGAAGATATGCGTACTATGTACACTGCTCGTCGAAAGTTTAGCACGAATCAATAAAATGCGCATATTTCTAAATACATTTGGACAAATGCAAAGTTCACAAGAAGTTGCAAAGGTAATATTGTGGTATGTCGTGAAAATTTGGACCAAAAAGATTTACCTCTACTATAAAAGCATGAATAAAATAGCACGTGAAAAGGAGGAATGATTTTTCAATACAAAATGTACTCAATAGAGGATGTGGTCCATTCTAGCACTAAAGCAGATTTAACAACGTCGAATCATGTCCTAAATATATAAGAAAGAATATGTAAGTAATGGGAGAAAATCAAAGGGAAAATCTAGAGTAATGGAGGAGGAATAAAGTATACTGAGCAATCCACCAAACTCTGAGTCCAAACAAAGTCCACCATACCTGAGGTCCTGGAGGGTTTATACAGGGAGTTGAAGGACGGCAATACGTCTTCCCAGATAATCGTATTGATGTTCTATCTAGTTCATATCCGAAGAGTATACAAGCCACTCCATTCATTAAATACTTCCTTCCTCAAGATATTGGTTGGTCAGTCTTGCTCTGTGAGGACGTCGTTATTGTCCATTAAGAGGAATTCGCCACTTACTATACCAGCATAGAGCTTGACATATGGATCAAGAATCACATCACGATATCTCAGAGCATTCACAGAACCTCGATCAAACACGCTGAAATCATTACGGCAGCCACCAAATGAAAATCCCACAGTCAAATCTCCACCACGAAATGTATTTCTTTCAACAGAGTTATGGCACTGGTTGTGAATTCCCATCTCTCTAGATCAGTCTGCTGTCCGATTGAAGAAAAAATCTCAACTCGTCCGTGAACAGGACGTAACTCCATTATTCTCTCCGGTCTATTCTAGTGAACCTGATACTATTTCAAGCGAACCTATCTGTGCCGTGAGGTTAAAGGGACACACCCGATGGGTAGATGGGCATAGAGTCATTGCTTAGGAAACCTTCTGGTCACAATTGAGAAAGATACCTGCTTTCCTGTGGCTGCAATGAAATGAAAGATGATGCTCGTGCTTTCATGTTTTGTTGAGACAATAATAATAATTGAGTGGCGACACCTAATGCTCCACTATTCAAGTTTCGTTGGAGCAGCAATATAGAAATTATCAATGTAACCTTAGGACTCTCTTCAGTAGACCTTCTGATAACTTTTTAGGTTGTTTGGAATTGTTACCATAGTATTGAGAAAACGGAATAGTGTACAGCAATAAATGAATATGGCCGTGACTGTCCTGTCGACGGAGAGCCGTTGGAAGCTTCCAGCCTTCCAACGGCTCTCCGTCGTTTTGAGTCATCGTGAAACAATCAGTTATTTCAGACTGACAATGTAGCATTTAAATTCAAAATAATCGAGTGTCTGGGAAATTGCTTCTTTTATATGGCTTTCCTTAAGTTATACAAGATTTATATTTTGATTTTTCCAAACTACACATTATATTACCTAGGTACGTTAAAAACCCTTTAATTACTATCTTCAACGACTTTTTTTAATTTACATTTTGGTGATCCTTGCTGAACTTTTGACGATCAGCACATATTTGATGCCAAATACCGCACAAGTTGCTCTTGGCACGGGTGAAATATTATGAGTTATCCATTTCAAGGGAATATTTTTAAAGCAATCGACTTTTTTAATTAACAGTTTTCAACATTAGTTTTTATGACGACTTAATTGATATTACCAAAGGACCTTCGCACTTCTAGAGGTATTATTATCGAATAATCAGTGCAGTTAAATGGGAAAGAAAAGATTAATGTCTGAAGAACCCAATTCAATAAAGTTATTAATGGCAAGAAAATATGATCCAGTTGAGAGAAGCGTGTAAGGAGGAACAAAAACAGTCAGAATATAGTCGTTAGGAAAGAATAAACATACAACAACTTACTTTTTGATGTATGTATATCAAATGAATTCAGTTCCTAACAGTGTTTCTATCTAGTACACAGCAAACTAATGCATTGTTTTAGTTTTAATGATGTCTTCATGTGAAAAAATTTGATTACATTTCTCATCTATTAATTGTAACTTCTATTAATGCTAGTTTGAATTAACTAATCACGAAACAATTTCAAATAACTACTAAAACAAACAAAAAAATCATGTTTATTTTGTGAACTTCCAATTCAAAGTAATCAGTTATTCACATGAATAAAACAATAATGCTAATAATGTTAATAATAAAAATAATAAACAATAATAAACAAACTCTGTGAATCAAAAACATAAATTAAGAAGTAAATATTTTTATCCATTATTTTGCTTAATTCTACCATTCTTCGAACAAAGAATTGTTTAACAATCTAAATACCGCGAAGTATTCATTTTCTATCAATCGTTTTAAGTCCACCACGAGCACTTTGCCGTCCTCTAATGATCATTTTTGATCAGTAACTTTATTTCCTGTCTCCTCTGCTCTCTTCGCTTGTTACACTTTTTAAGTCTTAGCTAGCTTAGACTTCTGTTATTTCATGTATATTTGTGTCATATGCAATGTTAATATAAATAGAAATTACTATTTTTATAAGCTAATCTAAACAAAAGAGGAATGCAGGGGATTGTCATAAAACACAAGAAAGCCCGTTCCTGTTTCTGTTCGAAAAACCGCCTTTGGGATTAAGATAAAATTTTCAAAAGAAGGGATAATCTCTACAAGAATACAATTCGAAATAATCACTACTGGAGTCAACCACTACCTTATTTTCCCTGTATTTATTTAATGCTTGTTTCAGAACCCATTTATTGCAAAGCAGATTTGTTGTATGGTAGTATTTATAATATATAATAATAAATAATAATAAAATTAAATACCCCCTCAAGCAGCTACTTGCCACAGAGGTCTGACAGGAGCCTGTCAGTTTATATGCCATAGTAGAAAGTCTGTGAGGATGGCAGGACCTCAGCAGAAAACAACACACACATCCATGCCTTACCCGAGGCTCGAACCCAGGTCCCTTAGATCAGTAGCCAAGCACGCTAACCACTCGGCCATGGGACGGCGTGGTAGTATTTGCATAAAATAAAAGGTTAGACCAATATCTGAATCATAAAACTAATTAGAAAGAATGTAACTATTCATCTCTGCCGGAATCTATAATCAAAATCAGTACTTCGCAAATGATTCTAACACTAATGAAAATTATTTCATATGATAGTTTTTAAACTATCAATTGATAGTAAGTGCACATTTCTATAATGAATCAAACGCTAAAACAATAGCTTTTTTAAATAGTACTAAAAAGACAGAAAACAAATCCACGGTACTTTCCGTACAATTTGAAAACCTCTCACATTACAATTCTGCGAAGCTTTTTACGCAGATTTTACAATCTCATACGAAATACGGAAAAAGTATTTTGATCGTAAAATATATCCATCTCGAGATTTTGGATTAGAAGCATGTTTCAAATTTTTGAACTAAAAAACGTTTTTGCGATACCGTCTGTTTTGTCGATCTGCGTGCGCCT
This sequence comes from Ryuthela nishihirai, assembly GCA_038380435.1. Lineage (NCBI taxonomy): Eukaryota > Metazoa > Arthropoda > Arachnida > Araneae > Heptathelidae > Ryuthela > Ryuthela nishihirai. The sequence continues at coordinate 24,783,241 of JAWZYU010000009.1, read as the reverse complement.
AAAGCGCTTCAATGATTTTAGTCCTTGAATTGAAATTTCGTACTTAAAGGAAAATTTTCGTTTCGAACCAGTGACCTTAAGAATATTTAATCTCCTAACTCAATAATTCGGGGTATTCTCATATAATGATTTTATAAAACAACGATTAAATAACGATTAAAACAACGATGCAACGATTTGATGTTTCCAGGCTCAAATCTCAACTGTGCCTGAGTTCAGAATTTTCTCCGCTGACTCTCTATCCCGTGGAAAACACTGCCTCTGTGAGAAAGCAGACACCTATGAGCTTGGAAAGGCATGGGATTGTTAAGCAGTTGCTGCTAGTAGTAATCATCAACAAATAGCAATAACATTAACGACACATCAATTCACATTTATGACTCCCTCATTAGATCGCACATAAAAATGGTATTTTTATCCGCAACCCCCCCCCCACCACCACCACCACCAATTCTGTAAACTTTAACAAAATAATTATCTTTTTGCCAAACTCTTTTCCTTAAATTCTCCTACCGGTATCAGTCTCACATTCTTTGTAAAATTTGACCATGAGAAGTTTAAGAACCTTATCCTGACAAAAAGTGTATGAATGAGCGAAAATGTTTACGAAACCTCGAAATTTCTGAGCTTTCCATTTAGTTACGATTATTTAATTTACTATTGATTCAGAACCAAAAAAAAAGATCTGACTCCAATATTAAAATATGCTCGTGTTTTTTTTTTAAATAACATCCCTCGTTGTATCATATGTATGCTATATTCTTTCAGTTTTTCAATATCAGTTCAACTCATATTTCAATATGCATTGAAGGGCTTTCTTGTGTACTAGAATAATTTTAAATGCTTTTGTATTATATCTAACTTTAAGATTAAGCTTTTTGAAAAAAAAACATTTTTGAATAGTTTTTATTATTAATATTATTGCACTTACAGATGAATAACCTTTAATGTTTGCAATATCCATTAGTAAAATCTTACATTGTACTACCAAATAATGTATTTTTCAGATTAATTCACATTTCGTAAAACCACACACCGAATACCGTTTACTAAATAATAATCTAAAGACCATGACACAGATTATGTTTCCATTAAGGAGTATGTATTGATAAGTTAAACTACACTGAATCTCAAATTAGACGAGTCCTTTCACCCGACATCGTCTCAGAGCAGCATCTAAACATCGGCATTAAATCCTGATGAGTAATGTTTATATTTGTAGAGACTACAAACGGGGACGACGAGGTGAACGCTTTTCGAACGTTGGTGGGCTTTCCAATATGAAGCGCATCATTTAACTTGATAGGAAGAGAATCAGTGAATAAGAGATGCAATCTGTTTATTTTGTTTATTTAAAAGAAGATAATCTAGGTTCGGTAGTGCGCCAGGCTCGTAATCTGCAGTTCCCAGTTTCGAGTCCCCACTGGGCAAGCGTTGAGATTTATCTCCGCAAAACTCCCCGCCCTGCTCTCGGTCAGTAGGGGACACCGATGCCCTTGGAAAGACCGCCGTCCGTCGGATGGGACGTTAAGATGTAGCCCCGTATGCAGGAGAACCATCATACCCTGTGCACGTTAAAGAACACACTGGATGTCATTGACGGGAGGCTACCATCTGTCTCCCAACAGCTGTTCCAGTGGGTCCACTCCCCCAACCTTCTCTGAGGTGTCCTTGTGACCCGGCCATTAGCCCATTGTGTGCAAAAAGTGTCGCTCAGGGGTAAAACAACCCAATCCAATCCAGGTTCGAAGAGGGTCCAAATAATTTTAGTTGGGGTGTTCATTCGCCACCTCACTCTCTTGCCCATAATTGTAGAAACTCGTGGTGCAAAAATATCCCTTTCAAAGGATGACGTGAAGCAGTCAATTGAAATCATATTCTTAGAAAACTTCAAAGGAAAATATCTGATTATTTTGAAATGTTATATCTGACTGCTTTCAAAATATTAAAAAAATTAAACGTGATTTATAATTAACTAAATAAAATACTAGAATATAAGATACAACCCTATTTTTTCCTCCATCATCTGTTAAGCAGTTCCAGTTCAAAGAAATGAAGAAATCCCAAGATTCCCGATGTATGAGACCCATCCCGAAGATTCCCGAGATTAAGATATCCCAAGATTCCCGATGTATGAGACCACAAAGAGCTTAAGACGGTGACACACATAAAGTCTCAAATAACAAAATTCTAAGTTTTAAATGCGCTAGCGTTGAGATTTTTCCTTTTGCTAAATCTCTGCCCTCAATGAGAAAGAAAATAGCGTCGCAATCCGTCAAATGGGTCGTTAAGTCATAGTTTCCTGAACAGCAGGGCTATATCCTATGGAAATCGAAGTGCTGAATGGCCTTAATTGAAGGATATTTACGGAATTTGAGATTTCACTGCATATTACAATTCTTTTTAATTCACAACAGAATGTACAATAGTTATTTTAAAAATACAGAATGTAATGAGCGGTTAACTGAGGGAGTATCCATCTGAAATATGAACAATTAAACTGAATTTAAATAATTCTTATAGTGTGTTTGATATCTTTAATAAACATAATTTGCAGCAAATAAAACTACAAACCATGACAAATACACATATAATACTAATAATAAAGAACAATTTATAATTCATTAAAATTTTAAGTCTTCATTAAAAGCTCTTTAGTTCAACATCTTATTTTGTTACATTTTTCCTAAATTAATAATAGCTGAAGATTTGGTTTTGTACAAAACATAGGTATTCGATGCAAATCGTGGTAAATACTCTGAGCGTGTGTTATTTCTAGGCTTTTCCTGGCGTGTCTCCTTACAGCAAGCGGCCTGCCCTGGATAAAAGTGGCCTGCCAGTCTACCAGCCCAGCACTGCTGCCTACCAGCAAGCTCTGACCATGCAAGTCCAACAGCCGTTCGTGCCCGTTTCTTGTAAGTGAATGTTACACATTGGATTGTTGTCTGAGAACCTTGTGTCATTATTCTATCAAGTAATTTAGTGGTCTCTTTTTCTTATACTAATGACTGATGATGAATTTTAATTTATGCTATTGCTGTGCAGAATACAGTAATGTAGTAACTAGCATAGTAGATGAGTTCCATTAATCTGTAAAAATGTGTTTTTTTATTGTTATATGATTTCAAGAAAGGTAACATGACATCGATAAGTTTTTTCTCTGTTCATATTATGCGTTCGTTGGCCTGCGATGTTATCAGACATCCAGTTTGAAATAAGGTCACGACCTGGAATAAGATAGTTTGACCACTTCTCTCCAAAACTTAAATAGTTTGGAGAGAATAGTTAAATACGTTATTGATTGCAAAATCACGGTAGTGTTTGTACACTAGAAATTTGGATTGAAATAGCAACCATTTGCATCAAAGCAATATTCAAAACGGATACACAATTTATGTGATTTAAAATTACACTGTGATATCTTACTAATTATTATGCGTGAGTATCTGTGCAATTGCAAAACCATTGCAAACAGACATAATAGAAATAAGTTAAGTGTATTTAATGTCACTTTTCTGTTGGGCTACATGGCAGGTCCGAAAATCCCGAAGACTAAATGGACATTAAAGAAACCCATTGGGAAATTTGAAACGACATTCTGAACCAGAATTCAACATAAGCTGTTATATATTATTTAAATTTCTTCCTGTGTTTTTTAAAGCATTTCTTAAGTATGGTTCCTATCAAACTTTTCCCTGTTTGTACTTCATTGGTACAATATATTACCAAACGTCTTGGAACACTTTCATGGGATGTAAATGAAAAGTTACATTAATAATTTCGCGGTTTTGAAAATAAGCTTTCTGTGGAAAATGTTATTACAAATAAATTGAAGATCTCGCTCAAATATCTCTAAATCTCGATTTGTATCAATATTCGTTTAATATTTAAGGAGTTATTTAAGCTGGAACCTTTACAACAAGCACTGCTATTAACTCAACATAAAAACTTTCCTTTTTTTTCTAAGTTTAAAAAAAATAAAAAAAATTATTACACAAACTTCAAAAATTATATTTGTTTTAGTCAAAGATTTGTTATAACAGGTATTATTTTTATTTTGATGAACGTTTGAGATAAATTCTTATGACTAATAATATTGCTGTTAAATGTTCTAGCTGTAATAGCCTTTTCTATATATTAAACAAATACACAGTTGTATCAGAATAATATGACCACCCACGGAATCACAGTGTACCACCCAGGCACGTAACAGAGTATACATGACAAGGTCGCCCACATGGAGATATAAGTGGCCGGCCACAACAGATGAGCCATAGTGTGTAACGTGAGCACAATGGGCAGAGGTATTGATTTGACGACATTCAAAAAGGAATGATCATCGGCTACCACACCAAGGGTGGAAGCATCTCGGAAACAGCAGACTTCATAGGCTGTTCACGAGGTGCTGCAGTAAGGGTGTACCAAGAATGGACTGCTGGCACACCGAGTACCTCCAGACGTCATAACTGTGGATCCCCAAGAGCCATTAACCCCACCAGAGGAGAACGTCGCCTCTGTCGACTGGTAAAGGGCAATCAACGCGCAACAGTGCAGCAATTGACCACTCAAATGAACACTGGGGCACCCAGGTAGGTGTCCTGATAACAGCAGAGCGAACCCTATTACGCATGGGTCTTCAGAGTCGATGCTGCATAAAGGCGCCTTGTTAACCAAGGTCCATCAGCAACGACGCCTGCAGTTCACATGGGACTACCATCACTGGACAGTGGAAAAAGGTTACCTTCTCCGATGAATCGAGGTTTCTACTCCACAGAAGTGATGGGCGGTGGCGGATACAGCATCAGACTAGCGAGAACCAACACCCGGACATGCTTGTCGGTCCAGTATAGGCCTGTGGTGGTAGTGTGCATCTCTGGGGGATGTTTTCCTGGTATGACCTGGGATTGCTGGTATCACTGGATGGGTCCCTAAACGCTAATGGCTACCTGTCTATCCTTAGTGACCACATGCATCCCTTCATGTTGGACGTTTACCCTGGTGGTGATGGTGTATACCAACAGGACAATGTGCCCTACCATGTCGCTAGGGTGGTGCGTGACTGGTTAGAGGAACACGACAGTGATGTCTCCATTCTCCCTCGGCTGGCGAAATCGCCTAACCTCAAACCCATAGTGCACTTGTGGGACCATTTGGATCGACAGGTTTGGCATGTGGACCCACAACCACATCATCTCCGGAATCTCCATGCTCTGCTGGAGTCTGAAGGGGCACGTGTGCCTCTGACAACCTTCCAGGGCCTCATTGCGTCCATGCCACGCCATCTCGCCACTGTCGTCAGAGCCAAGAGTGGTTATTCCCATTATTAGGTAGGTGGTCATATTATTCTGATACGACTGTGTATATTTGAAGAACGAGATTTAGAGATATTTGAGAAAGATTTTAAAATTATCCCTAGTAATATTTTTTCATTAAAAAAACACATTTTCATAATTAGGAGTTTGAACGTAGCTTTCCTTCACATAACATAGAAATGTCCGGCTGCTTTTAATCAAATAGCATATGAACATTGAATTTGAAGCATTTCGATGCATTTCACAATTGAAAAGTCAAAAGTCGAAGAGTTTGAAACTCGACTTGAGCCATTAATAATAACGCGAGTTTTAAGCCTTAAAATACTATTTTAGTTTTAGGTGCCAGTTATTAGCATTACAGTAAAGAAATTAATCCTCCTTTTCGTACAAAAGATAAATAAATTTCCTGTACAGGCGATGCCTTTTAAAAGACTTTTTTTTGTAGTCAGCATTGCAAAATAAGGGTTAAGATACTTAGTCTTTGTCCAGGCTCTTTAGTAGTGAAAAAAACCCCTTAACTGGCGCTTTGGCACAGAAATCAGCTAAGTGATCAGATCATAGAATACTAACGATTCTTAGATGGTTGGAAAAGTGGATCCACCGGACAGCTGTCGAGATAATTCAAAATTTGAACGTGTATTATGACTCTTGTAACTTCCTAGAGATCAGTCCAGAGGAAGAATAGAAACCTTTGGAAGAATAGCAACCTTTCGTAGCCCAACGGTTGTCCTAGTGGTATATAGAAATGGAAGGTAAAGCAATAGAGTCTTGAAAATAAAATGCTGTTTTAGACGATGGATAGAAACGCATCTAAAAGTAATATAGGCTTTCGCTGACGATTGAACCTACGGAACATTATTGATTAGTTCTCCCAACCACTGAAAATTAAATGATTCTAATTAATTTTTTCGTCTTTCAACTTAAAATAACAGTATATATTAAATAATTTGAAACTATAAGAAATACATAAAAAAACATGGACAAATACACTGTATGACATGAGTATTCTACACATACAATAAAGAACCAAAACATTATGACCAGCGCATCTTTATGCAAATAGAAGCAACAGCAGGTAAAAAACAATAGCGCGTGTGAAGGTCATGAAACGGTATAAACAACACCTGATACTGAGTTCTGTTAATCAGTGTTATTCTTGTTCTTCAGATGTTTAGATGTTCTTCAGATGGGAAAGGCAGCGGACCTAAGTGAGTTTGAGAAAGGTCAAATTGTAATGGCCAGACGACTGGGTCAGAACATTTCCGAGATGGCAAGGCTTGTGGGATGTTCACATTCAGCAGTGGTATAGTACCTTTAAAAAGTGGTCTGAGGTGGGAAAAATCATGAACTGCCAGCAAGGTGTGGGTCGACCACGGCTCATCAATGATAGAGGTGAGCGAAGCTTATCCCATATGGTACGAGCCAACAGAAGGGATACTGTGGCGCAACTCGCCCGTAATTTGAATGCTGATGACAGGAGTAATGTGTCACAACACACAGTATATCGAACCCTGCTGAAAATCGGGCTGCGTAGCCACAGGCCACTCCGAGTGTCCATGCTAACTTCGGTTTACCGTCTGAAGCACCTGCAATGGGCATGTGAGCATCAAAACTGGACCTTGAATGATTGGAAGAAGGTCGTCTGGTCCAATGAATCTTGTTTCTTGTTGTATCATGTGGACGACCGGGTAGGTGTGCGTTGTTTACCTGGGGAAGTATTTGCACCAGGATGCACGATGAGATGAAAACAAGCTGGTGAAGGAAGTGTAATACTTTGGGCAATGTTTTTCTAAGAAACCTTGGGTCCAGTCATTCATGTGAAGGAAACTATGACGTCTACCACCTACCTAAACATCATTGTGGACCCAGTACATCCTTTTATGGCAACGGTATGCGTGTCGACACTGCCCGGATTGTTGGAAAATGGTTCGCGGAACATGAGGAAGACTTCCAGGTATTGCCCTAGCCTCCAAATTCCTCAGAAATCAATCCAATCGAGCATATGTAGATTGTGTTGGAACAGCATATCCGATGTGCAGCGGCTGAACCACGTAAATTACAATAGTTAAAGGATCTGTTGGTAACGTGTTGATACCAGATACTACAAGACATCTTTAGAAATCTTGTAACGTTGATTTGGGTAAGAACGTCCTCATTGGGTAAGAATTATTTTGGCGGCACATGGTGGTTCAACATCATATTAGGCAGGTGGTCATAATGTTTTGGCTCTTCGGTGTAAGTGCACAGGAGAATAATTTTATTTCTTCTTCGTACAGTCCAATGCCGATAATTCTTGAACCAATTTTCGAAATTATCATGATATAAAAATATTAACTTCCTGATATCACTTTTTATGTACTTCAGTAAAAGTTTAAATAGCTGTTAACCAACATAAGAAAAGTGTTCAGTTACTTCAGAAGTTGACAGAAAATTTTCTTTCAATTTCATTCAATATAATCGTAATCACAGTGGGTAAGAAAATCCCAGTACAAAATCTCATTATAGAGAGGCTCGATTTTTCTTTAAATTTCTCCTAAATCATTTTCATTCTTTTCGTGAAAGTAAGAAATTCTGCTAAACAGGGATGTTAGAACTGGGGAGCAAAGCGGAATAATTAGCTCCCCTAAAAATTTAAGCAAAGGAGCAAAATATTTTTCTCCCTTCCATAGAGTTATCCCCGCACTCAGGGAAAGAAATTAAAAAAAGGAGAGAAAATTTTGTTGCGTAGAAGATAAAAAGTTCTGATGTCGCTGCTAGAAATAAACTTTATACTTTTATAGAATTTTATTTTTTTATAGAATTTTTTTATAGAATTTTTTAGAATTTCGAAGTCTTAGCTACTACGAAAAAAAAAAAGACCATAGTCTTCAAGATTATTGAAATAGAGTAGTACTTTCTTCCATTATTTGTACTTTTAAGTTCTTGTTCAGGTAGCGTCTAGCTTCACAACAACGCTCTGTTTAAAACTAGCCACAGTTTACATACCGTTTGGGTTTCTGGAGTCCAAGCGACTGGTTTGTTTTACCGATTGTTATTCATTTTGATTTGTTTCCATCGACAGTTAATGACTTTAATGGAATCCTCACCCTTTTAAGAGTAAATCATCCACATAGAAGAATCCCAAGGACTTTCCATTTCTAATTTTGATGTACTGAATGAAGCGAAGTCAAATCATTCACTGCATCCACCCCATACATATGAAATTTTATTTCTTAAAGATCAAAAGGCTTTTCATTCATGAATTAGCTGCCTTTGATGATTCGATAATCTTTAGGTCACACATCGATCTACGAACAATGTAAATCGGAAGTTCCGTTAAGAAAAGCTTTCTGCAAAAAATCTGCACTAATTTCTTTAATCCCGTCTAACCTTCACTTATGGAAATATGTGGAAATATATGAAAGGATTTTTTACAGCATATTAAAAGTTCCAAAATCTGAATTTAAACACCGATCTCCAAACAGCGGACCATATGGAGAAGATTGGAATACGCCAGTACAGATGAAAAATAATCAATTAACAGCTGTTTCAAGGGGCGGGGGTGGCTCAGTCGGTAGCGCGCCAGGCTCGTAATCTGTAGTTCCCAGGTTCGAGTCCCAGCTGGGTCAGCGTTGAGATTTATCTCCGCAAAATTCCCCGCCCTGCCCACGGTCAGTAGGGGACACCGATGGGCTTGGAAAGGCCGCCGTCCGTCGGATGGGACGTTAAGCCGTGGCCCCGTTTGCGGGAGAGACATACCCTGTGCACGTTAAAGAACACGCTGGATGGCCTTGACGGGAGGCTACCATCTGTCTCCCAACAGCTGTTCCAGTGGGTCCCCTCCCCCAACCTTCTCTGAGCCTTCGGGGTCCTTGTGACCTGGCCATTTAGCCCATGGTGTGCAAAAAAGTGCCGCTCAGAGGTAAAACAACCCAACCCAGCTGTTTCAAAGGAGATCTGCTATTTGCAAGCACATGATTGTTTTGATAGTATAAGGTGACTGACTGTCTTTAGGTCGCCTGTTAGATACATCGATAGGGTTTGATGTTCTTATGCGATTTCAAGAATATTTCTGACAGGTGACTGCATAGTTCACCTTACAGAATAGTGTCAAGATACTTCTCTAGCCTTCAAATGTCAGCAGACTCGATGGGGGGGGGGGTTTCTGTTAAAAATTCTCAAGATTTTATCAATATGAGAACTGAACGAATGAAAAATCTGCGGTGAAGAATTCTCAAGATACTCAAAACGAAACCCATGTGGAGAAATCTCCGGTTTCCCGTTTATTGTTATTAATAATTATTATTTCCTGTTATAATAATTATAGACAGGTTTTTTTTATCTATTAGTTTACAACGTTTCATTGTCTTGATTTCGTAGTTCTTTATATTTCATCGCTTTCCGGAATAAAATGTCAATTCACGGTTCAGATTTGGTGGGCATTGGCAGTGGGCGAAACTACACCAAGGCTGTAGGGGTAGTGTCCCAGGCCTATAGGATCCCGGTGAGAGGGACCTAACTGGGTTTCGAGAAACATTTTACTTAACTGAAATTGTTAGGTAAATGTAAGTCAAAATAAACTGAAAGTTATTAAAGACAAGAAAACAAGGAAAGTATATACACTGAAGTGCCATTGAATTAGGGATAGAAGACGTTATCCAAATTCAGTACTGCAAGTCGTGCATTTGCGCGCATCCGTGGCTGAAACTCTGGTCATATATAAATAGTTGTCAGGTTTGGCTTCCTCAAGCATTTGTCATGAGAAGCGTAATGAAAAAGGCGCGGGATTTAGACGCATTTGACAGAGAGCAGATCATAGGTGCCCGACGGATGGGGCACACGATCTCCGAAATTGTCAACGAATTTGGATTTTCTCGTACGGCAGTTTCAAGAGTATTCCGGGAATATGAAAATCTCAGCAAAAAATCAAGCACCCGGACAAACTGCAAAGGACAACCAGCCTTGAATGATCGTGGGTTTTGCCGTCTGACCCACATTGTACGGACTGATAGAGGGACCAGACATTATCTGAAATCACCTCCTATCTGAACGCGGGTTCCAGCCGGGAAGTCAGTGCACGGACCGTGCAATGTTCACTTCATCGTCTCAGCTTCGGGAGCCGCCAACTATGAGAGTCCCACATCTAATGGCACAACACTGGGCTCAATGCCTTGCCTGAGCTAAAGAACATCGAAACTAGACCATTGAAAATTGGCAACGGATAGCCTGGAGTGATGAATCCCGATTTAAACTTCATCGCGCCGATGGGAGACTGAAGGTATGGCGCCAACCCCATGAAGCCATGGATCCTACATGTCAGGTCGGAACAGTACAAACTGGTGGTGGCTCAATGATGGCCTGGGATGTCTTCAGTTGGACGTCTGTGGGACCTATGGTACGTGTACCGACTCTCAATGCATCCAGGTACGAAGAACTCATGGCTGACCATTTACACCAATTTATGGCCATCATGCATCCCAATGGAGGTGGCTTCTACCAACAAGACAACTATTCATCTCACAGGTCCAGGTTGGCATGGTTACAGGAGCATTCTGCTGACTTTGAAATAATGAATTGGCCACCTAGAAGCCCAGATTTAAATCCCATCGAAAATCTTTGGGATATCGTCGAGCAGACTGTTCGGGCCCGTGTCACATCAGCGACGACCTTGAGAGAATTGTGGACAACTCTGGAGGATGCATGGGTCGCCATACCTGTTGAACATTTACGCAAGCTTGTAGAGTCCTTGCCTCGTCGTGTGGCGGCCGATATAAGGGCCAGAGGGGGTCCAACACGTTACTAGGTTGCTATCCCTAATTCAATGGCACTTCAGTGTATTCCCAGTGTTTATTCTTCAACCCCTTAGTTATGATTTCTGGAGTCGTCACCTCTATTCCTCGTATTCTTCGTTCTTCTGAAAGTATTCTTTTACATCTAAATGGTAGACAATGTCATTGTTCATTTTTTGCATTGTTTATCTGCCTATATTTTCGATTATCTGAAGGTATTTCCGATTTTTAGGGTCATACAAAGAAAGTTGGTGACAAAACAACACTAAAGTGTTATTGTGGACTTTAACATTCAGTTAACTCTAAAAATATAATATATTTTCCTCCATTAAATCCTTAAAATCATATATTTATGACACCTAATTTCCAGTTGCGTCATATTCTGAGTATAATTTTTTTCACTCTCAGTCTTAAATAATTGCATCTAGACTGAAGTGATTTTTCTAAATAATAAGTATTTACCTGTAGTTAAATCAACATTGGCTTTAGACTAATGAAATTATATTATTCGAAAAAAGGACTATAATATAATTGACAACTTAGCGGTATACAAATTTACTTGATTTTGATATTGAAATATTTGGAGGGCCGAAAAAGTGTCCTGACCCGGAGCCTACTGGTCCCCCTCCCCCCACTACGACATCAGCTAGTTGCGCATCCTTACATTTTGTAAACGAAAAACGGTTTGAGCACTCTAAGATATAACGTTTCAGTTACAACAATTTTAAAAATTCCACTTGAAATCATTTTATATTTCTTCTACAAATATGCCTAAAACATTTTTGATTAATTATGTGCATAGGTTTGTGTCTTATTAAATATGTGTCATCATCATTATTACATTATTATGTATTGTACCTGTTTTTAACAATAATGATCCAAACTTTAATCAAATTTCTTTTCAAGTACAATACAAAGTTAGTATTTGAAGATAACTGTTGGTAGTGTTTTTTGGTTAAAATAAAAACGACTGAGTTCTAAAAGTATCACTTTTCAATGTACATCGATTTTAATAAATTGCTAAAATTATTTACATAAGCTGCTCCATCGGGTAATTCTTCACTTACTTGATAGCGTATTTCTTGGCTCCGTCAGTGCTTTGGCCAGAGTGGTGACCAGGTCAACGCGTGCAGCAGGCGGCGGCTGAAGAGGTCACCGAATGGCACAGTTATCAAGTAAGTATAAGGCAAACGATGGCGCAGCTAATAGTAGAGATTTTTAGCATTCGCTTTTATTAAAATTGCTTACAGTGAACAGAAAATGCTTTTAAGCTCGTAAACATTTAGTTAATGCTTTTTGTTTTTATTCTTCTCTGTTCTATGTTGTGACTGAGTGTCTATCTGACCCTTGTTGGAATTACTGGAAAATGTTAATTTTAGCTTTCACTGTTGTAAACTAAACGTACTGCTTTCAAATGCTTTTCTTTTTTGTAAAAACTCTGCATCAATTTCTAGTTATTTATATTTGTTAAAATAATTGTGAGGAAAGTTCATTTCTTGCATTGTTTACATAAAACCTGTTTTTTCTCACACTGAATATTGTTTAATGAAAGTTGAAAAATGTGAAGATACTTTTCAAAATAATTCTTGGTTCAGTCATATATATTTATACACATTCCATCATACCACACAGAAGTTTTAAAACAAGCTATCAATATTGAAGATTATCTGATTGCCTAAGTAAAAGTTTCTATGTTAGCTCAGGGTTTAACACCTTTGTAGTAGAAAATAAATACCCCCTCAAGCAGCTGCTTGCCACAGAGGTCTGACAGGAGCCTGTCAGTTTTTATGCCACAGTAGAAGGTCTGAGAGGATGGCAGGACCTCAGCAGAAAAACGACACATACAGCCATGCCTTACCCAAGACTCGATCCAGGTCCCTTAGATCAGTAACCAAGCGTGCGAACCACTCGGCCACGGGACGGTATAGTAGAAAGGGTATCTTCATTTACTAGTGGTGCCAAACCTGATAATGACTCTATTAAAAGAAAAGTCCCAGTGTTCGTCGCACTTATTGAGGAAACGAATACAGAGTGACTTGAAATGCTTCGACTCACAAGCTATATAAATTTCCTACGATGAATTCTTATCATTTAGTGATTGGACCGGTTTATACAATGAGCATTATTTCAGCTCTTCCTTTCTATTAGAAGTTGTAATCCACATACCAGTTTCAATCCAAAATTAATTTCTATTAAAGTATTAGACAAATATAAGGGCAAAAATACAAATAACATAAATACTAATAGGTAGTGTCCTTTTTCTAGATGTTACACATATACTCTCACTAATGCAACTGCGATAATTCTGCCATTAACTATGCAAATTGTTTCTTTTTTTAATCTATTCTGTTAAGATGCGATAAATTCCACGTTATCGTTATTAATGTTCAATTTTTAACCTCAACCCAGTAGCGAAGTGTGAGTGGCAATTGAGGAAGCAATAGAGACTATGAAACTGTGTAGTAGACGCTTCGACAATTCTAACAGATCACAAATCAATGTGTTATTAATTACCTGTCAATCAATCAATGATCTGTCAAAGAGTCAAGTGCGCAATCTCATAGTCTCCCACTGCCATCCCCATGTACCACTCACGCTTTGCTACTGTTTCAATCCTTAAAAATATTTTTCAAAACATCTCAAAAACTGCAAAGCTTCCCAAAAAGAAATTCATTCAGGTTTTTAAGATCACTTGATATTGTCTCCCAAGAAGAATATAATATGCATTTCTGTGACTGTGTCAAACACAAACCGAACATAGTATGTTATAATCGCCATAGTTCTCGGCACATCATAATTACTGAACGGAGAGAGGCTTGGAAATCATAAAACCAAAATGTATACCTAAATATTTAATGTCTCTTTTACACAATCAAATTTAAATTATAACGCTGAGCTTATAATAAACAATATATATCATTGCTGATTTCAGTATAACCCTAATGAGCTCTAAGTAAATATTTAAACTGTGGACTTTATGCTTAGCGAAAAAACATGTTCTGAAAAGCAAATTTACTCTAACTTAGCTCGTAAAGAACCTTTTTCGAGAGAGAAAAAGAGTAAGAGAAAAAGTTCTCCTTTGAGTAAAGAGTAAAAGGAATATTTCCGCTCTATTAAGGAAACCAGCATCTTCAAAGTCTACTGGTAGTAACATAAAAGTTGCAACGTCACTCTACTAGTCGTTAGATCGTTTTCTCTTCTGTTGTGTACACAATCGGTCTGGGAGGAAGGCTATGCGCCATTCATCAAAGTCGAAATGATTGCTTCAGTTAAACAGGAAAGAAAGTGGCTTGCTTTTTGTTCGTTTAGCTTTTTACATTTGCTTCATGGGCTTTCGTCACATGTACTTAACTACCTTATACAAGAATACGCCTAGTTTCAAACAAATGAAGCATTGAATTTCTTTTTTTCTGAAGCCTCGAAACATTGCTTAAAAAAATCTCTCAATACAGTGAAATAAAGGGAAGCAAAAATTATGTATTTCGTGAAGATTCCAGAGAGAGAGTGCTAAAGAAATTTTTTTTTTATAGTGGAGGGGAGTTTGGCTTTGTCGGCGGAGCGCCAGGCTTGTAGTCAGCAGTTCCCATGTTCGAATCTTAGCTTGGGTTCAGAAATTTCTCTGCTAACTCCTGTTCTATCCTTGATGATAAAGGGGATAGTGATGGACTTAGAAAGATTGCTGTCGGTTGGATTAATTGTTAAGCCTTACCCTGTGCACTTTAAAGAACACATTGGATGGCCTTGATGGTAGACTCCCTATGTCTTTTAACAGCTGTCCAGTGAGTACGCTTCTTCGACTTTCTCTGAATATTTGAGGTCCTTGTGACTTGGCCATTTAGCTCATTGTCTATACAAGTGACCAGCTCAGAGATAAAAACAGACTAAGCTTAATTTCTTAATGTTATTGTTCTTGAATAATTTAGTGCATTTGAAGTATTTTTAATTACATTATGTACAAAGAGATATTAACTTACGTGCGATTAATTCATTGTCACCATTCAGAGGAGGATAAGCAAGATTATCTTGATTTAGTTCAATTTCGGTTAAAATGATGTATATGAAACACTGATTTCCAAGCTGTGGAGAGCAATTTACTGTCAGAGGGTCAGGCCGTCCGTGTATTACCTGCTGCTCTTGGATCAAAAATATAATACCTCCGTTTATTTTACCGATTCCTTATGTATACTTCCAGCAAGTTCTTCATCGAGCTCCGGATACAACGGAAAAAATTTTGGTCCGAACAGATTTAAACAAATTATTTCAGATCAAACCTGTTGTCAACCTGTGTTTGTGGTACTCTTCGCAGAAAGCTCAAGGGGGAAGTTTCACTTGCTCTGCTCCGCATAAGTCATGGATTTTTAATGCATTCTTTTGTTCTTCGAGTGGACCAACCTATATTCGAGTTTTGTTACATTATTTTAACCATTCATCATATTTTAAATGATTGTCCTTGTTTGAATACACAACGACAAATCTATTTTAGATCTTAAATTGTTGTAGTAAATCCTATTTTGTATCACCTACAGATGTCGGCCTCAAAAGATTAATGTCTCCGATAATTCCATTTGTTTTTAGATTAATTTACTTATAGAGAGCACTTTTGTGCACACGATAGTCTGAATGGCCAGATAAAAGAACACCAAGGGTTTAAAGCTGGGAATGTGCAAGGATCCACTAGACTGATGGCAGCAGACCAATAAAAACTTCCCCATTAAAGCCTCCATCCCCCCCCCCCCCGATAGGGAACCACCTTGATGTTGTGGGGGGGCTAGAGGGCCTTTGCGAAGTTGAGGGCTCCGCTAACTGGAGCTGCAGGCAACTCCGAACGGACTGGGCCCCGATGGAACAACTGGGCCTTGGTGATTCGCTGACTGGAGCCGTGGGCAACTCCGGACGGACGGAGCCCCGATGGAGAGGCCTGGGAAGGCCGGACTAAGAGTTCCCACCACGGGAGCCGAGGCAACTTGGATTGTATATCCTTGTTTGTGGCTAACCGGGGCACAGATTAAATTTAGGTTTTGACCGATGGATGAGCTTTACTTCTATAGTACTGTTCGCCATAGGTAGTCGTGGGGTGA
This sequence comes from Ryuthela nishihirai, assembly GCA_038380435.1. NCBI lineage: Eukaryota > Metazoa > Arthropoda > Arachnida > Araneae > Heptathelidae > Ryuthela > Ryuthela nishihirai. Next base: position 24,767,083 of record JAWZYU010000009.1, on the reverse strand, counting down.
ACTGCATCTATATAGTGTTGTCTTGCCCTTGACGTAGGTAGTGGAAATTTGGCATTATCCCTATAGATGTAGTGCAGTCTATGTATAGCGGAGCATCTGGGTTTTGTCATCATTATAAATTAAAGCCTCCAGATGTTCTTTAAAATGCACAGATCTTTAAACGACATCCGATCCTATGAACGATTGACTTTTCAAGTTCATTGGTGTCCCTTCGCGCAGAGAAGAGTTAAAGAAAAAGCTTTCTATTCAAGCATAGTGGTTGCTTTACCTCTGAGCGGCACTTTTTTGCACACCATGTGCTAAACGGCCAGGTCACAAGGACCCTGAAGTCTCAGAGAAGATTGGGGGAGGGGACTCACTGGAACAGCTGTTGGGTGACAGAGAGTAGCCTCCCGTCAAGGCCATCCAGTGTGTTCTTTATCGCGCATGCGGAGCCACGGCTTAATGTCACCTCCGACAGATTTTGGTCTTTCCGAGCCCATTGGTGTCTTCTACTGACCGTGGGTAGGGCGGGAAGTTTTGCGGAGATAAATCTTAACGCTGACCAAGGCCTGGATTCGATCCTGGGAACTGCAGATTACGAGCCTGGAGCGCTACCTCAACCATAGTGGGGACTCGAACTTGGGAACAATAGGATACGAGCCAGTCATGCTGCCTGCTGAGCAAACCCCATACTGCTCTATTAATTTAGAAAAATACTTTATATTTACGTGGCCTTTTTCAAAAAATTTCCTTTAAAGCGATATGTTATATTTACTATTTTTCATCTGCGTTCCGGTTATTAAAATTCTCATTGTGGGAACATGGCTCCTCTCTCTGCTCGATACGGCTTGTGTACAGGTATTCCTTCATTTACATAAGTTTATTTTTAAGGAAAACTTTTATATACACTGGCGGAAATTGAAAAAAAGAACATTAACAATTGAAGCGTAATCTATGAGATTTATTTAATAGAAACAACTTGTTGAGAAAGGACAGTGATCACACGTGTGAAGTGATTCAATATTTATTTTACCTTTTAACGAGTATTACATTTTACAGAAGGCACATTTTAATAAGGTGTTGAACCTCCTCGAACAGCAATACAAGCTGCCAATCTGGCACGTAAGCGATCATACAAATGCTGGATATCACGCTGGGGGATACTATTCCATGCGCTTTCAAATTGGAAGCGTAATTATTCAGCGATGGTCGTTGCCTGCCGCAGTCAGCGGAACAGTCTTTGTTCGATCCAGTCCCAGACATGCTCGATTGGAGACAAGTCCGAAGAGCGTGTTGGCCAAGGGAGTTGGTGCACTGAAGAGCATGTTGAGTTGCCCAGGCGGAGTGTGGGCAGGTGTTATCCTGTTGGAATATCGCATTTGGGATTACACTCAAATATGGCAGGACAACCGGTTCTACGATGTCGCTGACTTACGTATTGCTATTCAGTGTACCTGTACAAACACCAGACACATACTAATCGCTCCCCTACCATGATGCCTGGCGTGGGTCCTTTGTGTTGCTGACGGATGCACGATGGAAGAAGCTGCTCATCTTGTCGCCTTCGGATGCGTAAACGACAATCATACGCTCCTAAGCAGAATCAGCTTTTATCACTGACGACAACAGACTACCATTCTTCCCTCCAATGAACTCGTTCTTGATACCACTGCAAACGTGCTCGACAGTGACGAGGTGACGGTGTTAATCGTGCGAGCAGCACGAGTGCCCGTAGTCCTGCTTCCAAAGACGATTGCGTATCGTTCTTGTAGACACCCTTGGTACGAAAGAGGATCGAATTTGTGACGCCGTAGCAGTCCGCTCTGCCACCGCCGCCCTCTTGACACGCCGATCCCCTCGTTCGTCCGTAACCCTGTGTTGCCTGGAACCATGTCTGCGAGTGTGCGAATGTCATTCTGACCATCGACGAAATCATCCTACCACTGCCAATACCTCTCGTCGAACGCGGTGTACAGTTTGACGAAAAGACAGCCTGCTTCCCGAAGACCCACTATAAGACCTCGCTCAAACTCCACTAACTGAACAAACATTTTGCGCCTGCGTCTCAAAGACTCTCAAGCGCCTGCTTCTTCAAAGAGAACTGAACAACACGACACAAGACGAATAACTTCTTTCTTCACGCCCTAGTCCTTAAATACGCGCTGCGTACATTTCCATGTTGTCGTCCTCGGTGACGTCATTATTTCACCCAATGACTTTCAATCTTGGATCACGGTTTCTGTTGCCCTTAACTATTAACATATTATAATATGGCGTTCCTAAAGGAATTCCTTCTGGGTGTTTTTTTTTTAATTTCCGCCAGTGCACATGCGATATATTTATGAACAATTTTCTATCAAACAGGAAAAATATCAGTCGTAGAAGAAAACTTATTTCTGAAGAACTTAGTAAGTTTTACTATCTATGTTAAAAGAGAATTTTTATTTAAAACCAAAAGAATTTATCGTATTAAATTGCCAGTAAATCCAGCAGCGGTTGATATAGTGTTGTCAAAATTTCTAATATTCATACTTTTCCTGTCTTCTTTTCCCTACCATGGCTTTCTTCTGTTTCCGACACTGCTGCTTCTGCACCCCTTTCTGCCTTCCTCACTAACTGCTCCTCTCACGCACTGCTCTCCCCAGTACCCATGATGCACTCCGCTGCCATGGCAACCACAGCCACCAGCACTGCCGTCTCTAATGCAACTAGTGTCACATACTGTGATGACAAGGGCCAGGTACCGCACTGCCTCTACTTCCTTTTGCAAGCCATTTCTTCGTCGTTCTAAATCAAGTGCGACTGAGGCGCTGTAACAACAAAAGAGGAGTATAATCTAAAGTAAAAAAATATAGTCTCTGATAAATTTAATAAGAGAAAGCAGGAAAATTTCATGTTAAACATCGTTCATAAACTTCTAAAGTCAACATGAAATGATGTACACGTAGAGAAAGCTTATGTCCAAAACTTTACAGAAAATTCGACGAGTTTCAAATTTTAGTGTAGAGCTTCGTGCTGCCATCTATTGAGTGATATGGCCAAATTGCCTTCGTAATGGCGAGTGATTTCGTGGGCAAGCAAAGCACGTTCGCATCATTATTAAAGTACGTGCTCAAATATCATATTGGTAGGATGGGCAGGGAAAAAGCAGGTGTACTTTGAAGTTTCCACGTTCTTACTGCAAAATCTTACTGTACAAGTGGAACTTGTTTAGAATTGCAAATACGATGAAATAATTATGAAATGCATTGATGGGAGAGCACAAAATTATATGATTCTACGCGACTTTTGCTCAGTTGCTACCATTTAACCTCGAAAAACATCCTGAAGGCATAAATCAAGTTGATCACAGATGAGCCAGCTTTTTCGACTTTGGCACTGCTGGTTCTTTAATAGCTCTGGGTGAAGTACTGCAAAACAAGCAGTTTGAATTACTTCCAAATTCAAAAATGGGTGCTTTCATTTCCAATTTTGGAAATGAAAAAAAGTTCAATTTCCAGTTTTAAGCCTTAAAGTAGGCCTCAGCACTTAATATTTTGCCCCAGTTATCCTTCATTCAGGGTGATCTTCCTCGGTCATTGCATTGCATAGGAAGTTACCCTATCAAACATATAATGCAATTACATTTCATTTGTCAACCTTTCGCACTTGTAAACTTCGTTATTTTGACTACACCCTAAGATGTCGCTGACCTAAGACCCTAAGATGTCTCCTAAGTGCGACTTAGGAGACAGTCTGTATATTGTTTTAAATCAAGGGTCTGCTTATTATTATATTATGTCCCATTAATCAAGGGTCGGCTTACTTAATGATGTCCCACTTAATGTGACTTCCAACCAAAAGAGGACGACAAAATTTAATATGGAACTCATTAACTATAATATCCAAATGAGCTTTTAAATACCTCGATTTCGACAACTTTCTCTCTTGAAAAACAGAAATGCTTTTAAGACTTTAAACACACCCTGCCAATTCCTGCATATGCCAATTATTAATTGAATAGGAAGCAGAGCATAATTCCTTTCTCCACCCAAGGTGAAAGGGAACTAGCTCTCTATTACATCCCAAGCTGCTAAATATAACCCAAATTGTAATGATAGTAGAATTTAATGCAATTTTAAAAGCCGGAATTTTTTATGCCTCTTTGAGTATATACAGGCTTGCACTGCGAAATTGTAAAGTATAAATAGAATACGCATTCTCTTATTAATAAATTGCAACTAAATCACTATATTTTATTCCTTATCAAAGCACTTCATGACCGGACAAGTTTTCTAAGGAGGTATAAAACTGCATGATATCAAACAGAAAATTACAAAGAAAATTGGCTTAAAGTTCAACTTTATACAATTTCATCATCTACTAATGTCAGTTTACAACAGGACTAGGTCGTTAAACAAAATTTTCAGAAAACAGAATCTTCGTGATCTCAATTTTTCTCCAAAAAAAAAATGCTTTACTTATTTTGAAGTTTACTGGGGGGTTTTTTTCTGTCTCTCATACAATATATGCCTCTCGTTTCAGTTTCATTAATGAACTGCTCATTTGACCCTATAAGACTTCATGCAAAAAAAAGAGCCATACATTGTTACAGCGCCCATCGCACATTTTTGTTTACTTTACATCCTTCCCTGGCTGCCTTCCTGTTGTCGTTCGATGTCAAATAGATAGTAGAGAGCTATGGCATATAGATCGCCTGTGTACAGTCGCTCAAAAAAGTATCCGAACACTGTGGTTGATTACAGAATTCAGAAAAAATATCTGGCAACGATTTTTTTAGACACTAGTCACGTGACACGTTTAGAAACTAGTCACGTGACACGAAGGTTGCCAGATCACTAGTTTCTAAAAAAATCGTTGCCAGATATTTTTTCTGAATTCTGTAATCAACCACAGTGTTCGGATACTTTTTTGAGCGACTGTACACTCCATTCCACCCAACTCTTAAAGCCAATGAAATCAATTATACGAAACTAAAGGTAGTGATAGGAAAAACAAATGACGCTCTATATGCCACAAGCTTGCTTTCGTGATGTGTTTTTACTGTTTTCTGCATGATTATCGCAAATATTTTATGTATTGCACCTTTTTCAATTTTTGCTTTTTAAACTGTGTATATTTAACAACCTTTAAGATTTTAAGATAAAGATTGGATTTTAATTTGCTTGTCTTGAAGCAGTATAAAGCAATTATAAACCATAAATTAAGTTTATGATATGAATGTTGTGAAAATCAACGGCTTCATTACTTTACAACAGAAAACATATGTTTTTGATGATTCTAACACGAAGTGCATTACTACACACGTTTATCCATTTTTGTTGTCAATGTACAATTTTCTAAACGTAGAGAATTCGTATACTTACAGAAAACAATCTGTTTTTTAAACTAAAATTCAGGTTGGTCGGAGCTAAACTATCAGAAGGCCTAGGATATTTTCTTCAAAATGAAATTTCTAAGTGCTACATTGTGGTTGATGCTCATAAGGAATTTGATAATTGGTATCATCGTAAACATTGGGAAATATTAAATCAATTAATAAATTAATTCATTAAGTCACGGATCCAAATTCAGGAAACTTGCGTTGTTTGAGGAACACAATGGATCCTTTGACTTGATTGAGAAACATAATGGATCGTCGAAAAACTGGTGTCACATAGATGTTTTGAAACTAATGGCAACAAGATGAATACCGCCTTTTCAAATAAAGAAATTTTGCTCTATGTAAAATGCAAAAATTTCAAGTGTTAAAGCAGCTCTAAGTGCCGAAATTAATTCTGTCAATTTGTTGGCTACTAAAAAGGCCGAGAAATTGAAGCTAAAAGTGTACACTGCAAGCTAAATTCCTGTAAGAAAATTATGATTAGAAATTCTTGAAAATTATGATAAGAAATTCTTGAAAATTATGATTAGGATCCTTTGAAAGAAGACTCCTATCTACACCGTTAACAACATTCTGGTTGGTTAACCTGCCTAACCTTATTTTAAGGCTTTCGAGTTCTTGCGATTCTTCAGACCGGTGGTTTACAACCTTTTTTTGAGCGCTTAAGGACTTTTACCCAACATGAACTGTTTTCTTTTATTTATTAAATTAAAAAGGTTGGATTGTATTGACTCAAATGACTACTTTATAAATTATGCATTGAGAAAGATAAATATATTTATCATATTTTTAACCTGAACATTACTGTTGAACTTCGCTTACCAATTTCATGGCGAAATTATATTAGAAAGTGTCAATTGAATGAACGATGTAAGTTGAAAGCAATTTCTTGGGTTGAATTTTGTAACTTCATTGAAAAAACTGGTGTTACATAGATGTTTTGAAACTAATGGCAACAAGATGAATACCGCCTTTTCAAATAGAGAAATTTTGCTCTGTGTAAAATACAAAAATTTCAAGTGTTTGGTTTCAAAAGCAGCTTTAAGTGCCGAAATTAATTCTGTCAATTTGTTGGCTACTAAAAAGGCCGAGAAATTGAAGCTAAAAGTGTGCACTGCAAGCTAAATTCCTGTAAGAGAATTATGATTAGAAATTCTTCTGAATATAATTTTACTCAACAGGTAGAACTAGAAAGATTGAACATTGCGTGTGGGTTTCAGTGATAATATATCTACTTAATGACTCTAAACTTCCTTTAAAAATAAAGTAGAATTAAATTTTTCTCTCGGGTAATCGATTGCGAAATATTTCTACAGACCATTGTGCAAAGAAAAAGCAGTGATTAAGGGCAAAACAACTCAGCCAATTTCAAAACGTAATTCACTGCTATTGTGTTTCGGCATTCTAATTTTCGTTTCTGTAGAGAAACTTCTGAGAAAAAAGGAGCAACAAATGTTAAAAATTAAAAAAATTAAAATTTTCTGGTGTATGACCTTATTTTTTCACCGACACGTGAGACACTCGCAACATACAGTTACACTGTATGATCAAAAGCATCCGGACACTCGCTCATCCACAATCTTCTGGTAATAGGAAAGGAATTAATGTCGCGTTGGTTCACCCTTTGCTGCTATCACAGCCTCCACTCTGCGGGGAAGGATTTCCTCTAGATTTTGGTACTTTTGCTGCAGCCTTATTAAGGACGGTCACTGATGTCGGGCGGTTCGGCCTGGCTCGCAGTCGGCGATCATCCCAAAAGTGTTCAAAGGGTTGAGATCAGGGCTCTGTGCAGTCCAGTCAAGTTCTTCTATACCCATCTCATCAAACCATTCCTGCACAGTCCTCGCTTTGGGACTGGGGCATTGTCATGTTGGTACAGGAAAGGGTCTTCACCGAAATGTTGCTATAAAGTTGGAGGCACAGAATTGTCGGGGCGGGAATGTCATTATAAACCGCGGCATTCAGTCCAGGTTCGCTGGAACTAGGGGGCCCAATCCGAACCATGAAAACAGTCACAGAGCATGATGCCTCCTCCACCAAACTTCACAGTTGGAATAACATAGTCAGGCAGGTAGCGTTCACCTGGCATCCTTAACACCCAAACTCGTCTGTCGGAATGCCAGATGGTGAAGTGTGATTCATCACTCCAGAGAACACGGATCCACTATTAAAGAGTCCACTGGCGCCGTCCTTTACACCACTCCAACCGACGTTTGGCGTTGATCTTGTTGATGTTAGGCTTGTGTGCTGCTGCTTGGCCATGGAAACCCATTTCCTGAAGCTCACAACGAACTGTTATGGTGCTGGCGTTGCTTCCAGAGTCAGTTTGGAACTCGGAGGTGAGTGCTACAACCGAGGACAGGCGATTTTGTCGCACTACCCACTTCAGCATTCGGCGGTCCCACTCTGTCAATTTATGTAGCCTACCGAATCGCGATTGCGCTGTTGTTGCTCCTACGCATACCCACTTCACAATAACATCACTTACAGTTGATTGGGACAGCTGCAGGGCCAAAATGTTCCGAACTGACTTGGTGCTAAGGTGGCATCCGATGACCTTGAAAGTCACTGAGCTCTGCGTGTGTTCCATTCTCCTGTTCATGGGTGTCTATGGGGTTTACCAGGCCATGTGTGTCCTTTCATATCTGTGGCGTATATGAGCGAATCCACTACTCAGAACAGGTGTCCAGATACTTTTCATCAGATAGTGTATATGCACATATAATAATTCTCAACGTACAATCTTCCCTCTTATATATTAAAGAACTTCTAAGGACTCGATGAATATTTCTTCGATCCTTCGCTACCGAACATGCAAATTAACAATTTCCGTCCTTCTCAAGGACATTGTTTAATTATGTTTATTATATGCTTATGCTATATATTGTTGAAAACGCTAACTCTTGTGCAGTAATTAAAAGAGATTAAATACTAGAAAAAGTACGTGACTAAGACTGCAATATACAATTATATAAGTATTAGATTTTATTTGCTTGCATTGCTTGGTAGAAATGGACCTCTTGGGTTCAAAAAAGAAATATAGTTCATGAAGCAAACCTTATAAATGCAAAAAGCCTAAAGCCATTTCTCGGCATTTTTCGTAGCTAGCCATTCACTATTTTATTTGTATGCAAAGACAATTTCAACAAAATACACTCTTCAAATATTCGTTGAAAAAAACTCTCTACAATAGAGAACATTAAACCAAAACCCAATACTCCTCGAAAACAATAAAATTATTTCTTTTTCTTCATGCACATAAATGCAGAATACAATGCAATTCATCAGATGAGATTACTGGTAATTGAAATTTCATGTTACCGTTTATTTAATGGCATTTAAACGGCCTTGTATTGATAAAATAACAACTCTCTGCAGTAACTGTCATTTATTATTTTCACCACGACCAGACTTCTTGTGAGTCTCGCGTTCTCAAAATTTAATTAAGAGAGAAAAGAGGAAAATGTTCCTTTTTATTTCATTTCAGATATTGAGAGCTTTATGAAAGTTACCAATAAATTATTGTAATTTAAGATGTCTTTATCTTTTTTATATTTTTATATATTTTAATATATATAATAAAAGTAAAAAATAGTTTCCAGTGAACCTTTCATATAGCATTAGTGTGAATGGACCAGAAACAAAGTCACATAGATTCAAATCTAGCAAAATATATTTCGATATATTGTGAAATATCTGAAGTGAAATAAAAATGAACATTTTTTCCCTCCTCCACTTTATTAAATTTAGGGAACGTGATACTCACAGGAAGTCTGGCCATAAAAAAATAATAAATCCCCCCTCAAGCAGCTGCTTGCCACAAATGGTCTGACAGGAGCCTGTCAGTTTATATGCCAAAGTAGGTCTGAGAGGACGGTAGAACCTCAGCAGAAAAACAACACCCTCACATCCATGCCTTACCCGGGGCTCGAACCGGTGAAAATAAATGACAAAAACTGCAAAGAGTTTTGTTTCTGGTTAAGTCTCTTTTTCTTACAGATTTTCTCAGCTGCGCTTTATTACAAAAATAAAAGCTTTTATAAGAGTGTTGTTTCAAATGGACCCTTTTCCTCCAATGAAAGTAAAAATTAGAAATGAAAATATTAAACCGGATCTGAAATCCTTCTAAACAACCAATATTATTTCTCATCGGAAAATAATTAAATTTCTGATCAATCCCGGAAAATCATAGATAATTAGAACCGTACCGATCCTATAACTAGGATTTTAAAAATTATAGGATAACAGAAATTTTAAATTTCCTGTCCTCATAGCTTTCATAGAATCTAAATATATAATAGTGTGTAGAAGCATTTCCCATTTGTGTATTGTGAGGTGACATGTGATGTAGCGCAATATCTATCCAAAAATAACTAGATTTGCCAATATGTCTAAAATATATACAGGATTAAAAAGATAGGTCTGAAATCCTCTACTTAGTGTTCTTCTACTTAGTCCACTCATAGCTACTATGAAGAGGAGGAGGATGCTAAACGATCGGTATTGAATTTCGATTCCTCTGAAATGCGATATTTCTGTTTGGCATCTCACAACAACAAACATTTCTAACAAACCTCTCTAACAAAAAACAGCTCTAACAAACCTGCTGCAGTTTCTACCATGTGAAATAGGAATTTTATGCCATGGCAAAACATATAAAGACGCGTACGACTGAAAAATACTAGTGGAGAATAAATTTCATTTCCCCAATACGAGCTATATGTGTAAAGTAACCTTCAAACACTTATTGTTTTACTTTCTGTGGCGGTAATTAACATAAACACAATGTACTACGTTAATTGTATAAAATTTAATCTTAGCATGGTACAAAAATGTATAACAGCCATTATTAAAATACACACAATAAATTACAGTGGCCAAACACAACAACATTTTCAACTGGCTCACGGGCATATAGAAAACAAGGGAACGTCACATAATTGTGGAAAATGAATTTAATGTCGCCATAAATAAGATTTAGAATCATTGGTCTATAGAGGGGGTCACCCTCAAATTAAATTATTTTGAAAGAAATTTACCCTTTTGTATGAACCAATATGTACATATTAAGTTCATTTTTGATCCTTAAATATAAAGTACTAAACTATGCTTTTCTTAGTTTTAAATACTTTTGAAAAGAGACATTTCAGCTTTTCATAGCATCTTACAACTTGTCTTGTAAAGCAATTACTAGTACATAAGAAACCCAAATTGTCATGAAAACATTTAGCATCAAAATGTTTTGAAGATAATTTCATATTAAAACATGTTAACGTGAGAAAAATTTCACCGATAGCATTTTACGTTTTAATAGTTAAGGACTTCTGCTTTATACTGCTTTCATTGCCTGTGTGTGTTCTTTTTTAGCATGTAGAAAATCTGTATTGAATATTTATCATTAAGTTACTGAAATTTTAAATGAAAAAGCTTGTATCCTTTGTTTTTGAGTGTGAAGGTGTTGATTTGTTATTAGATATGTATCCAACATAGTTCTTTGCATCTTTATTGAACCAGATACGTGTCTCCCTTCTGCAGTTACTGGACACCCTACCGCTGTGCCGAGATTTTAAGTCTGGCCAATGTAAGAGGCCTCACTGTCGCTATGTACACCTCACTGAAGGTAAGACAGCAGGTTACGAGTTACATCTTACCTTAGTAACTTGTAACCAAGCATTCAGTGGCTCAGAAGAGTCAAAATATCTTTCAGACTTTGGAAAATGGAAAGAAATTTTAATGGAATTAACTTGAGATAGCCAATACAATTAGAAACTAATGAAATCACAAATTAACTTATAAACTAAACAAAATTTAGGAAGAAATTAATTTCCTCCATTCTTTGAATTCTGGAAAATATTATTTTCACTGCAGTCGACTTCTTTAATTTGCGATATCACTTTGCATATATAAAAAGAAATCTTTTTCCCATCTTTAAAATATTGAATTTTTTTACTTTTTACGATTTCTTTATTATCGTGAAATATATGATTGTATAAAATTTGTTAGTGCTTTAAGCAAATATCAGTTTATTATAATTTAATTTTAACTCGGATTAGAAATAAGCAAAATTTGTTTTTAATCTTCAGAGTTATTTTATTACATTGTAAATATATTATATATGTTGAAGTAAAAATTATGAAAAAGAAGTATATGGCCAAATAGCAATAAATATTATGGAATAACGTATAATACATATTATTTATATTCAAAATTTTTAGATGTTTAGTTTTAATTTCTTAATTAGAAATCTCGGGTATGAACCCTACTGAGAAGTTTATAATACTAAGGCACTGCTATACATATGCTGTAATAAAATAGAATAATAGTAAATTGTAAATGATCAATTATCAAGATATCGCGGTAAAGCCATTTTCTTTGAAGATACCCAACATAACATACTTAGCAATATTATATTAAATGACAATTTGCTATGATGAATTTTATTTGCAACCGCTTTTAATTTAAATATGGTCATTACAGAGGTAGAACCACCTAATGCTACCCCAAATGCGTCTATTTCGAGAAACATAGATGTCGAAGACTACTTGCTGAACTGACTACAGTAATATTCTGCTTGACATTTCCAGTCCAGTTCGTTCTCATTCCTTAAGAACTTCGTAGTGTATGAGCCAACGCTTCATAATACTATTTACCAATCCGTCGTCTTGCAACATGGCCAAATCAAAGCAACCTCCTTCTACAATCTATTATTTAAAGGAGGTCGGTGACTCCTACTTCTGACCTAACCATCAGTCACGAAGTCAAAGCACCTAATACCTAAGGTACTGCATATCTGGAGTCGAAGGTATCAAATCTCCTGCTTCGCAAAGTTCAAGTTTCACCATCATACGAAAAATTAGAATGGATCAAATTAATTATGAAGATAAAATTTAGTATTAGGTACAGGGCGGCGCCCCCCCCCCCCAAAAAAAAAGGCTCAAATGAAAAAAAAATACCGTATTTTATGGCATATAAGATGCACCCCCACGGAATATTTAAGAAAAACTTTTTAATATATTTAAGCATTTAATGTTTAGTTTTGGGTGACATATTTTTGAAAAACTTAGGCGCTCGGAACCAAAACGTGCTGAGTGTGCACCTGTTAATTGCGTTGCATCACATCTTTCGTTCATACTCTCTACAATTTTTTAAAAGTTTCATTAAAAATTACGATTTTCTTTTTTACCTTAAGTTGAAAATTAGTATCGGTCTCACATTTGCTGAGATAATGGAATTGAGAGACTTCTACAAATCAGCCATTTTAATCTACACTAAGGAAATAAAATATGCAACACTTGCAAGAAGTTATGCAAATGTGTCGAAATTTAGGGAGGTTGTAGTATATGGAAATGCATGGAAATGATTAGGTTTGCAGGACGATCGAAACGATTGGACAGGCGCGAGCTGACGTCACAGGTGCGGAGCAGTCAAACAAATAGCTCCCTGGTTGACAAAACTTTGTGGAAATTGTTCTACACCGCTAGATGCCCTTATGCAAACGTCGACAGCCGTTCCAACAGACTTGGAGCGTGGAAGAATCATCGCCCTTAGAGAAGCTGGTTTGTCGTACAAAGATGTGGCTAACCATGTTGGCCTCAATCCCAGCACCATCATACACATATAGTACCAGTTTGTTCAAGAAGGATCCAGTATACGCCGACAAGTATCAGGAAGACCACGTATGACCACAGAGTGACAAGACCTCCATTTGCGATGCATGGCATTGCGTGACAGATTCGCGATTACAATGCAACTGCAAAAGGACTGGCAACAGGTAAGCACATCGAATACCTACTAGGCGGATGGTAAAGTGAGCTCTCTGCACCTCATAATCTATTATACCAGGGTGGGCAAATAGCGGCCCGCGGGCCACATTCGGCCCGCTAAGAGTTTTTTGTGGCACGCCAAGACAGTCAGAAAAATCCGCTTTGAACCGAGATTTCCTTCCCGTGCGCGACCGAAGATTCGTCTCGTATTTTCCACTAGGACGGCCACGTCAATACGCATGCGCAGTGTAGATACGAAAACAATTGCCCACCCCTGTATTATACTATGAGCCAGTATGATAGTATTCTGGCCTGGCATCATTGTATTTCATGGGCTGTTATAAATGTATCCACCTCTGATCACTAAGCCAACGCGATTAAAATCCTCACCTGTAGTAATAATGAAAATGATGAACTCTTGATCATCGTTTGCCAAGATGCAAGATCACCAAATCTCTAAAAACGTCCCAACCAGCTTTTCTTGAGTGCTCTGGGAATCTGTATTACATATTTTGACGAAGTGTTCAAACAGTATTTAAAAGTTTAAATCGATACTAACAATTATAGCAAATTAATAAAAATACGCAGATTACAAACTGGTGCTTTATGATATTACTTATAAGATTTTGTTAGTTACAATATGTATTATATAAATGTGCTATTAGAAATTTTCGAATATTAGGATATTTTCTCATCTTTAACATAAATAGTTTTCTATTAATAAAATATTGTTTATACTTTTAAGCATATTTTTGAAAAGGCATATTTTTCTTAAAAATCTGCTAAGTTCAAAACATTCACAGACACTTATTCGCCTTAAACTTCACTCCTTCTGAAGATTAACAAATTAATGAAATGAAATAAAAAAAATTTTAAATTTCTTTTGTTATTGTATTATAATAATTTTATATCTTTACAATGCAATAAAATGGCTGAATTTTTCAATCTCATTCCACTTTTTGTACTTATTTAAGTTTGAAACAAATGTATCCTTTCTTTATTTTCAACTGGAACAATTTCTTCTTTCATTAAATGCAAACTATTTAAAGAAAATAGACATTACTTAACTATATAAAGACATAGATAAATAATTGTCATTGGAAACCAATGTCTATGTATAATTTGTGATTCTGTAGTTTTGTGTTAAATGAACGGGGTTTTTTTCTGTTGTACATTTCTCATAGTTACTTTTACATCATTATCTTATCATAGAATGAACTTGCGATAAACAAAGTTGTGTACTTCTTCACTCGATATGCATTTCTGTAGTATTATGTGTGTGCTATAGCAGTGATCCCACTTGATGTTTATGTTTTGAAACGTTTTGAAGTAACCCAATCAATCTGTGTCTCTTTCAGAGTATGTGGAGGTGGTGGATGGTAAGGTGACGGTGTGTCGAGATGCCACCAAGGGAAAGTGTAGCCGGCCCCTCTGCAAATATTACCACGTGCCGTTGCCCTTCCTCAGCCCCCTGTTCTGACACTGGGGGTTGGACACTTTCCATCTCCAGGGCTGGTGTGCGAGGAACAACCAAGTGCCCACAGATGGTCGCCATCTCACCTCAGACAGTCTGTGATAAGACAGTGCTGCATGCTCTGAGGAGGAGGCATTCCCTTGCTTGTGATGGGCATCTAGTCAGGTGGCAGTGTGGTCGGAACTAGGGAAGCCTGTCTCACACCCGAGCCCCCAACCCCCCTACCCCCTGGAGATAGAAATGTCACACACACATACACAAGACTCTTCGTTCTGACAACACTCTTCATTTTCGTCTTCAGTTGTTTCACGTCACCATATTTCTTTCATGACGACCATTTATTTCGTATAGTCTATGCAATGGAACGTCGTAGATATATACTTGAAAGAGAGTTAATTCTTAATTTGTTAACTAGCCGTGTGGTTTGTTGACTTCTTTAACGACCTCTAGTGGTGTACAGAGTTGTATGGCGCGCGAAGTCTTGTTGTAGGTGCTTAGGATTGAAGAATGGTGGTTATGGTTTCTTGAAAGAGGATATTTTTAATAACATTGTTTTGTATGTCATGTTGTTTTATTACTTGAATATCTTTGTATGTCCTAGTAGAGTACTGTAAAATTGTTACCAGTTTTGTCACACATTGCTAATGAGGCCCTGAGGATGACAAGTTTTATAAACAGAATGTTAAATGATGTATTCAATTGTGAGTGACCACACTCCTTTCCGGTGATACAGTTTGCAATGAATTAAGTTTAATAAATAATTTGTGAAGCAAAGAGCTTCCGGAACTTTTGTCTCAGGCTCTTGAGAAATGCAAAGTACTTTGTGAAATAACTGTGTTACCTTTTTTATTGGTGGTACTCAAATACCGAGCAGATAGAGTTTGTAACAGTAAACACTTGTCAGTTGTGTCCTTTGTAGCAAGTAATTTTTAAGTATGGTTATGTACATCGTCGCTTTCACTAAGGTGTACATGTCCTGACATAAAATGTTAAAGTTTAGACGTCTCGTGATAAAGTAGGCCAGAATTTATGCTGAATTTATCCTCCATCTTTAAAACCCTCCACCTACACCATTGATGAAATGTTGTCTTTGATATATACATCGATTTTGTTATTGATTATCCCTCCACCTTGGTCCACATAGAAATCAAATGTAATAGTTTTATATGTGCTGACTGAAAGCTGAATCCGTCACTGTTTAGTAAACATTAGTTTCCTTCAGTCTCACTGTGATTTCATTCAGGATGTTTAAAGGGAGTTGTGATGATTCAAATGTGAACTGCGTTAACTCTGTGCTGAACACACATTAGCTTAAAGTTAGCAGAAATTAAATGAAATTAAATATCGCATATTTCAAAGAATGCCATTTTGCAGCTCTGCTTTGCAATTTTTAAACAATATATATTTTTCCGTCTTGATTAAAAAAATTCTTATTGTTACAAATGTTTAAAACTGTAATAGAGCAATTTCTGCAATTTTCAGTTTTACCAGTCTTTAAAAACCAGAATAGTTTGCAGTGCAACACAGTTTGAAGTAAAACGTTTGTAGTAAAAAAAAAGTTGGAATAGTTTGCAGTAAAACGTTTGTTCACGAATTGTTTGCATGCAATAATAAATCAAATGTGCTATATACCAAAACACAAAAACGTTTAATTTTAAGAAATTTACAGTTTGAAGTTAAGAATGCATATTTAATATTCATATGGTTTCAGTCTCATTAGTTTACAGGGTAGTTTACATTTTAATTGAAATATTCCCTTTACAACAGAAACTAATTTTTATATTATTATACAATTGATGGGGCATTCACTCTGACTTCTATATACTTACAGTACCCAAACAAAAGATTTTCATTAAAAAATTAAACCGTGTCACAAATTTGTAAAGTAGCCTTGTCACGAAATAATTTTGTGGAAAAAATGATTTACCGATGAGTAGGATATGGTCGGCTAATCATTTTTTTTTTCACAAAATTTTTCTTAAATTATATGTTAACAGACAATCTGTGTATTTATTATTGATTAGCCTTGTCACATTTCAGTTGCAGTACAAGTTTCAATTAATAGCTATTCCCATTAGCTGATAGCCATTCTTTTCGTTAAAGGTTGTAGAACCTACTATACCAGATTTCAATTTAAATCATTTCTGAAATCTGCAGCTATTACTGTAGCATACTTTGTTTATTGGAAATTCCAAAAATAAAATCTTTTTTAGTATGAGGGTTATTATCATTAATCACTGCAACTAATCTGTAACAAATGTTGCTCTCCAGAAAATTATTTTCCAAACATGGCAAAAATATAATTACATCTAGCATTGATTAGTAACAAAATTATTTTTATATTCCATGGATTATATAAAACAATACACATGGCATTAGAGGCTTGAAAGCACAATTGTATATTTCTTTAACTTCAGTTGGTATGTTTAAATTCCAATGAAACGCGACTGATATCAATTATAAATTTAAATATTAAAATTGCTTATGCTAAACATGCACATTTTACTCTTTTTGAAAGAATTTATAAGTAAATTAACACTTCTAAATCAATTTTTATCATTTCAAATTCAAAAATTCTAAAATCGTTTTTTGTCATTACTAAGATTTTAACATGCAAAAGATTACGAAAAGTCTCAACCAGAAACAATCACAATAGTATTTATGAAATAAATAAAAAAAAATTGTTTTCTTTACTCTTCTCCTGGTAATACATTTAACTGAATATGCAAAAATACTGTACATAAGTTCATGCAGCAAGAAATATACCTTAACAAGAGTATGTAATTTTTAATTCATGACATAAAAATTATGTGATATACAAATTACATGAACTAAAGTAAACCAAAATAAAAGGAAAAGTGTTGTCTAAATGCACCCACAAACATAAACTCAACTATTTTTTAATCGTATTTACAGTAGTACACGAAACTGTGCGTTATCAAGTTTCGGAACTGCTATAAACTTGTTACAGGATGGAGACAAATGCAGCTTGAACTGGCCTACCCAAGATTATTCAGGACATATACTAATAACTAGTATATATAGCAAAGTAGTGCATTAAGAAATTAGAAATGCTCTTTAAAGTATCAATACTCAACAAAATGCGATAAACATACACAAAGGCAACAGTTGGAAGTGTCTCAGTAAATACTTTGTTATCGGTATAGGGTATTCTTAGAATGTTTACTTTGATATTTCAAAGTTACACAACTCGCAAAGTACCATCATCTTTCATGTGCTGGTTGAGAATGCTGAGGAAAAAAGGTTTATTACTTTGAACTTTGTTACTGTTTTATGGTTTTGTTCCAGTATATGCTGCAAAATAAACTGTTAATTTAGATATCTCTAAACTCTGATTGGTTTGTTAAGCATGTTAGTCTAAGGGTTTGTATACCGTAGAAAGATACAGCACCAGTAGAGGATTAACATTCCCTACAGCCTAATGGCCTAATATTATAATTAGGCAGGCTGCCGGATTACTATGCATTTAAACTCTGAGATGTAAACATAAGCAAAGCATCTGTTAACATCCATTTAACTTACAGAAGTGATATATTCTTTCTTATCTCTCACTATAGTGATAATACGTGCAAGCCTTTCTTTGAAAGAATAACTGTGATTATTGCATTTTTCTTGGAGAATTGAAAAAAAAAGTTGCAGAAAAAAGCAAACAGAATAATTGTACATATTAAAGATATTTTTAACTTATGTATGAATAATAATATTTGTTTGACATCTATATTTGGATTTGTCAGTTAAGAAATAGTTATAATTTGGAGCATGTTGGGGAGGTCTGACAATTAACTAAAAGGAATCTATATATAATCAGAAATTATTTTTTCTAAACATTACATGCAAACAAATACGCAATCTTTTGGATAATTTAAATAATCAAAATTATGACACGCTATCGAAGTCATATTTAATTATATCATTTTGAGTTCATCCCAAGAATTTAAATGTAACGATTTCCAAAACTAAAAGTACATCGGGTTTTCTTTACAATTCTGTTAAATCAATAGCTCGTATAACAGTTTATACCAGAAATTTAAAATCACCCCATTATACCCAGGTTTTTTTCTGTTCAACGAAATTAAATTTACTTTAATAATATAAAACATTAACTGTCTCAGTCTATTGTGATCAGGTTAAATTTTAAGCTTACAGATATACAGATTACCCACTTTGATGGTTTTCAAAGACAAAATATTTCGTGAAATTGTTTAGAATGAGAATTAAATTATACACCTTTTAGGCGTTAAAATATTCATGCAAGAAACAAACTTAAACATCTCTGACAATTAATAATAATATAATAATAATCTTTATTCATATTCATGTTAGTTATACAAAAGTTTAAACAAATGACCCACAAAGCATCTGCAGGAGAGAAGAATAATAATGTTACATGAAAATACATAGGATATAGTTTAAAACAATGTCATCGAATTATGTGAATTTCAGTGGAAGCTCCATTGTGGTGGTTCAAATTTTTATTTAAAATTTAGTGCCTAGAAGAAAATTTTTAGTCATTTTTGATTTCTTTAAAATTGTTTAATAAAATAATTTCTCTTGGCAGTTGATTGAAATCAAAGTGATTAAGATATTGTATATGCCCTTGTACATTTCCCGTAATTGTTTAATATTTTTGAAAGTTGGAAATAATTTGTCTTAAACATTGTCTTATGAATATAATACTAAAACGTATTAAATATTTCTGTTATAACTAAAAGCGTTTTTATGAGATAAAATTTAACAGTTCGATACTGATGTTTCTGAAGGACAATTTCCCTAATAAACCTTCATGAAACATCTAGTAAAAAAATGCAATAATTCATTTAGTTTTTCAAAGACTAGAATCGTTGATTTCTCTTTAAAAGTGGGATAGAGTTTAATTTTGACTATTTGTTACTAAACAGCATTATTACAACAGGAGTGTAAATATTTTAAGATTCAAAGGAAACTAATACTTCGATATTATTTAACTTCTGTTTTAATATGACGAATATAAATAAGCTTGACATAAAACTTTTACGACGTGAATTTCTGTATTTTCTAATAATATATACTGCAAGCGAAAGAACATCACTTTTAATTAAATTGTTAATTTAAAATGAATAACGGCAGAAAGAATCAGTGAGAAAAAGAGTTCTACAGAGGTTTCATAGTCATGGTAATTTCAGAAAACTCTTACATGCATAACGTTAACAAAATTAGCATTACTCTATATGAATAAGTTAGCAATAACTACATACCCACTTATTCTAAATATATTAATTTTTGAGCAATGTGTAGAGAATGTTATTAGAATTTATTAATTCTAATAACATTCTCTACACATTTTATTTTAAATGTTTTAATTAACGTAATAACAAATAGCCGAAATGTTTTCCAAAACTGTTCTGTACATATGACCAAGGTTCAACAAATTGTCTGTGCTTGGCCGTCTAACTCTGTATATTTTACATATATACAAAGACATAAAATTTTGGTCTGCAGATTTAATATCACCACTGAAAACCAAATGACAGTATTTGTGGAACCCTGTCTACAGTACACTTAAATAATCTTTCTACTGCATTTTTTTTTTTCATTTTTAGGTTAGTTAATGTGTAACTATGTTTCTTTACTTAACTGAAAGAGAATCAGCATATTGATGTATATATTAGATTATTCACGAAACCTTAAATTGAGCACATGTTTTAATAATTATTAACAAGCATATGCAAAGTCAAGGCAAAACATTATTTAAATAGTTATCAAGCAACTGGTATTTCTGATTACATCGAGTCCAGATCATCCATCCAAGAACAGGACATTTCCAGCCATTGGAGATTTGAATTATAATGGAGAAAAAAATGCAATATGTGGTAGTGTACGGCTTATCTAAATTATTTAACTGATCCAATTTTTCAATATATGTAATCATCCTGTTAACTCAATCTGAAGGATCACTATTGCGTTTAGTAAAATTTTGAATATTAACTTATCAGACTTTATTAATACAAGTATTTTCGCTATGACATTTCAGAATTTTGAGATTCAGTAGATTTATTTTCTTAAAGCATTGCTTTAAGTAACTCCTGAATAATAATGCTGCAAAATAATAAAAAATAATAATGATTTCCGCTTTTTTAAAGAGAAATTCGGAATGGAAAAAATGTGAACATTAGTTTTATACATAAATATTTACATCAGCTAATTAAGACTATATTTATTCGAGAAACACTAACTAGTTTTAGCACTTGGTACACTGAGATAATTTGTTTCATAAATGAGGTATAATATTGTTAGACGAAGGATGTTGCAATAACTGCGTTGAAGTTGCATGCCTGTTTTTAACGTCTTTGTACACATGTAAAAAAATAGAAGCACTAACTTTACCTGTTAGAAATATATTTGTTCATTTTTATTACATTTTTGCTATCACAGATTAAAAACAAATTAACTCTATGGGGATCAACTTCTATTTAGTGCTTTATTGAAAAAAGCACATAATAATTGATAAACAAAGTAGCTAAAGTCATTCATTCTAGCTTGAAACTACCGTCAAGGAGCAAGAGAAACATTTATGTGTCTGTAACTGAGTGTAACTAATATGAATGTGGTTAAATATCTCTATTTTATTCTTCACCAAAGTTGTTCATCCACTATAGCAATAGGTGAGCATTTCAACATGGATCCTCATTTTGTATTTTCCAGATCGCTGCTTCAATTCCTAAAGCAGTAAAGAGTTTAAAAAATGTACTAACTGGTCTGTAGAATAGTAGTTTCCTGTAGTAGTGCATGACTTTTTCTAGTAGAATCACAGCACCTTGGTGACTTCATAAAGCACAGACGATTATGATGTTTGTATTATTCACAGTACATTTGAATCTGACCCTGGAGGGAGTCAAAGAGCTTAATGCTTCGGACAGACCAAAGTGGTTGCCACTTATTAGATGAGTTAGGAGCTTAGCAGGCACAGTGAGTCGGTATCAAACTCTAGTTGTTATTATCTCTTAGCTCCTGTTATTGAGGTTCCACAGTAAGACTAATATAAGGAACTCGTTTTGTCTTTCTTTTCAATTCATATTCTATCTTTCTGGATATATTTTCTAATCCTAAAAAAGAAACTCATTTGATGCCAAACGTGAATGGTATAGTTTTCGTACAACTCTTATTTATTTCTTGATAGGAGAGAAATATTGCATAGGAGATGTAAATGCCATTTAAAACACTGTTGTTAACAGTGACGATGATGGTGCTAGCTGGCTTTGGAGAGTAGAAAGTCAAGAAGATTGTCTTGAAAGTATTGAAATTCCTAACAACTAGATAATGCATTGAGGTCACACACAGGAAATATAGGGGGAAAAAAATGGGTGTATGTTTTCAAGGAGAACAGCACAAGCTGGAGGTCACGGAGTACATGTGACCCACGGTGGTACTTTCAAAGGTGTATCTTCAAATATAATTGCAGTCTGTGATGAACAAAGTTCCTTCTAGTTTGCCATCGATATCCGTCTTCTGTGTCTTGCAAACAATTCACTGTAGGGTGTGTAAATTAATACGAAATGTTCTTGCCTGTTAATCTCCTATCAGGCTTATTGTACGGTTTTACTTGTTTGTATTTCTTTTTATTCATATTTTATGCTGCATATTTCATAATTTGTCTTCTGTTTTTCCATTACTTATTGTTACTAGTAGTAATTAGGTTAAAACATCAGTCGTATTGATTGCATTTTAATATGTTTCTGAAAGATATAAATTTGTGTGTATTACTAATTTCATTATCTATGTTATTGATGTTATATATTGGCCACAACTTACATGTTTCTGCACATTTTATATAAAGCATTAAGTGTATTTACAAAGCATCAAAGTTACTTGGTCTTTGAAACAATTAAATGACAGTTGTATAAAAGAGTCTCTGGTTCTTGAAGTTTTTTTACAGTCCAGTTAAAATGGAATTTTGCCATATGACATGAGGACAAAGAAAAAATAACAAAAGTGCATTTCATTTAAAACTGTAGCTTTGTTAAGTGAAAAGAAAAAGAGACTGCTTCTGATTCGTTGTTTCCTTCCAAGCTATAACAAAGATCTAAAAATGTGTGTCTAGTGCATTTGATAGTGAAACTTAGTTTGAAGGCATGTATTAGTAGTAGATATTAATTAAGGGTGTCAACAACACTTAACAAATACCCCATTTATACTGTTACCATATACATATATATAATTATATATATTATATATTTAAAATGTGCCAGTCATATAGGTTACACTGTGTGATAAGAACTTTCGTTTTTTGTCAACCAAGTATGGTGGCCAGGAAGATTAGTGTCCAGCCCAAAAAAGTAATGGACTGGGATTATTTTGTGCCTCACAGACATGCTGAACACGGAGGAGGAGCGGTGTTATGCAGGGGACTTTTCTGAAACCCCAAGGGTTTCCAAAACCCCTTTAGTTTTAGTTTTATTTTTTCTCTGCATGACACATAAATTGCTCAAAGGTGCAAAAAAAAAAGTCAAGATTGGACATTACTTTGTCCTACGAGTGGTGTTGTTATAATATGTGAATTTCAAATATTTTTTCTTCCCCTTAAAAAGGGTCAAATATGGTTATGAATTTTTGTCAACTGTGAAAGGTTTGTATACTTTTGTACCAACAACACCAGTGTTTAACAGTGCTTGAAGTCCCCTTGTAAGCTGGGTGCCAGCGCCGAGCAAGGAATATTGTGCAGGCTTGCCACTGCTGCTTACTCCAAGGACACTACTACGACAACCATGCACTACCCAGAAAGCTCTTAACTTCAGCATAGACAGAGACCTGCAGCTGTTCTGTAGACAATAGGGGCATAAAGGCAAGGAATCTGGCCACACTAGTTTTTCCCTCATTATAGTGTTTGGTGGCATGGCTTTGTACCGCTGTATGCTCTACTCACAAGGCTCCATTGCTGTACTCCCGCATTGCTGTACTACTACGCATCAGTGTACTGACAAAATAAAGTTACCTTTGTACCTGATTTGTACTGAGTTCTTTGGCTTCTGTGCAATAACTTAAACTTTTTAATTTTAAAATGCATCTTTAAAACTTTCTTATTACATCTATATACTGCAAAACGTTTGAAATAAGGTGTGAATTCTGTGGCATTGCAATGCATTAAGATTTTCATATTCTGTTGCAATTGTGCCAAAATATTATTTCTGCACTCTTTTTATTACATATAATGTTGCATTGCCGCCAGAAGTTTGCACATATAATTGTAAGAATTTCTAAAAACTCACAAAGGAAAAGTTTTAAAGAAAACGTGATGACAGAAAATTATTTATGTTTAAAGCATGGCAAAGCTGGTGCGCTTTTGAGTCCACTTTTGATTGCATTCTTGTTCTAATCCTGTGCGTTTTGCATATTATAGAATGCTTCTAGGGGGCACCGACATACACCACTGATACTTAATCTAATTCAGTTTATAAAAACAAGGAAAACGGCAGTGTTCTTTAAATTAAACAAAATTTAACCACATGTTATAGCAATGTTTGAAACCAGTTAGTAGAAAAAGTATGTTCATCTTTATCGAATTATTTTAATAAAAAATCCTCAAAACCCCCACGAGCCTCGGATTTCATGCAGTTACGAAGCGTGTATATCGACTTTGGAAGCAATTGAGATATATTGACGCAATCAACAGTTCTCATAGATCATGGTTGATTGATTTATCAATTGGCAATCAACCAATGATAGCACAAATCAATGAATATGAGAATTGTCGATGTGTTAATTGCTCAGTTTCATTGTCTCGGTTGCTTCCAAAGTAGTCATTGGGAAGCAGAGTTTAAAATATTCCGTGATATTTAGATATAATTCTAGAACGATTTAAAAGTTTCACAACCAGTATTCCGCCACAAAATTCCCGATGTTGCGCAATACCGAAATATTTAGAAAAAAACTTCCATCGACTGCACAAAAAAATTAAATTTTACTGTGGTCTGTAGGATCTAAAAGCCTTTTCAGAATACAAAAAGTCACCCTATTTTACATGGCGATAAATATAAATTATTGGTATTGTTGTTAGATCCCATTAACGTACCAAATGAAATTTAGGTATGCTGAGAGCGTTGAGCAAACTCGAAACGATGGCGAAATAATAAGTTTAAAACTCCGACTTAGAAAGTTACAACGTGTATGTTAATTGTACAAAAAACCATTCTGTCAAATGTTTTCATGGAAAACATATTGACTCCTTTCATAGAAGACATATGACTGTCGAGCAATGGTGAAAACAAGGGGTATTTGACTAATGATCCTCAAAACGAATACACATGCTTACAAAAACTTTGATTAAATAAATTTATACAAAATAAAAATGATCTGCTACGAAGATTACTCTTTCAGAAACAGTTGTGCACAAAGCCTCGAAAAGCAGCCAATCAGAAATAGTTTTTGGTTGCGAAAAAGGTAGTTTTGTTTGCGATTATGACTTTAATACATTGATTACGGAATTTGCATTTGTATGCTTGGTTAAAAAAATGAGTGCAGTGAAAGCTCTAGACAAAAGAGAACTTTCAAAGAATATTTTATATACTCGTGTTTCACATAAAGAATGGAGCGGGAAGTCTCACTCGAAGAGTTTTTTTATTCAATTGTGGCTTATTAAACTTAATCACGAAAGCCAATGAAAAGCAAGATTCTACGCCTGAAAATGTATCAATCCTCAACTCATTGGGGAGCTTCTATAACAAGTGACAAGTTTTACATCTATAATAATAAAGGAGATACCCATGGTCCCCAAAATTCTTCACATAAAGGGGCTAGGAACTTTGAATTTTGGCAGAAGATTAAGAGTAGCATGAGAATGTACAGTGCAAAATATAAACTGGATAAGTAGAATAAGTGGTTAGAAATCGCTATGGATAAAACGTCTTTCTACTCCGTTCTCCATTAGTAGCTTCTCTCATTCACAAATTCAATCGTGAAAGTGAAAGCCACCAATCGTTGCCAAATCCCTCACATTCCTAAAGATATATTAACGCGTCCCATTGCAAGCAGGAATCTGATTTTCTCTCTCAACATGGGGTCACAAAGGAGGAATCCGCATATAAAATTTGGGACCATTTGATCAAGTATCTCTAGAATTAAAGGGGACCAAAATCTGTCGAAACGGAAATGGCACTTTCGATCATTTGCGTAGAGACGAAGCCAGACTGATACCAGTAGCGACTTGAGAATACCGTGCAATTTTTCAAGTCGTTACTATACCAGTGTAAAGGAAATTATGCTTCATTGTGTACTTTACAATATTCCGATATTTAAAACAGCATTTTTAATTGCTCACTTCCATAAAGTATATATTAACAATGTACGAGTACATTAAAAAAAAGTACTTATTTCCCGCATAAGGTGTGGAACTATTTGCTGTTGCGGAAATATCATTCTTTATCTGATTCATATCCAGAGCATAACCAGAAACGTTTCAGGAGGCGAGTCAGGGAGCACAATTCATAAAAAATTTAAATCTCTTTTAAAATCTAACGTTTAGAAAATTGAAGGCATCTTTACAGTTAATAAACATTAATAATCAACTCACCTATAAACTATTGTTTACCGTTATTTAAAATGAAATTACGAACAAACAGTAGCGAGCGAGATCTTGCTCCCAATAGTTCATGTTACAATAGTCACAAAATTAAAATAGAATAAAAATTCAAATATGAATCAAAAGTAACGATTTTAAGGACTTCGTGGACAGGATATTTTGGTTTCAAGGTCAAGTGAAATCCCACATTCGATTAAAAAGGCTAGGACTATTCTTGGATTCATTAGAATTAACAGCACTGAAGCTAAGCGAGTTTTCAATGTAAAAAAACATGTTTGACGGTCAAACATATTGCAGGTTTAATGATAATCTGAATGATAAACCGTTGGCTCAATTTGATCCTGATTCTTATTATTAAATTAATTATTAAAATTAACACTCTTAATTATTTAAATTAACACTCTTTGTTTTTCATACGAAAATACATTTAAAAAAAGCGAAAAAGAAATTTTGCAAAAGGAGAGAGAGCCCATTTTTCAAATATTCACAGCTCACCACTACGAACAAATGTTTCTACAATGGTTCACTTGGATAAATATTGTTTTGCTAAAAGACTTGAAAATAACCCTTTTAATTACCAAAATTAAGAAATTCTAATTTTGATTTAGAAAAATATTCTGTTAATATAAGATAACAAATTAAGCATATACTATAGCAATGTATAAATTATAATCTCAAGGCACGTTTCGATACACTTTAGGGATCCAGTAATAAAGTATCACAGGAAATTGTCCTATAGACAAAAAACACGAAATAAAATAATTAGCTGAAAATATTTGGTTTTGCCCTGAGTAGGATTCGAACCCACGTCTCCCAGACGCATGCTGGGTAGGACAACCTAACCAACCACATCAGGAGCTAATCATTTTTTCACCAATGTAACATATAGGCATTCCTGCATGGGAATTGCACAATCTCACATTGTTAAATATTTTTCTGTTTAATTTTTCTGCATATACGAGAATGTCTATATTTCAACAATGTCACATTGCTGAAATTATTATCTCCGCCACAATAATCCAATACCACTATAGAGCCCTGGGCGTATGCGGATATCCGCATTTAAATTATCTTGGCAGATAAAAGTTTAATGTTAACTTTAGCCGATAAAATCTCGATTTTGATAAGATGTACAGTAACAATGCGCAAACATTTTGTGCATTATTGATAGCTGACATGACTGAAAAAACTACTTTAGATAATGGAAAAAGAAACCGGACTGAAAATTCAGTAATATTCACTTTAAAAAGGAAAAAATATGCACTGGAATAAAGCCACAAATTGAAGCGAAACTTTTGGTAGTGGGGATAACAAAGTTTGCATAATGATACGCAGAGAGGAGTTACTGGGTAATAAAAAGGAATATCTTCCCGTAATCGCCGATACCTGCATTTAAAACAGCAAAATTAGATTTAAGTACATTTTTGTCAATATTTATGAACCAAATCTTCCCCTGCAGCCTAGGCCGCAAACCTCGCAGCAACCTCGCCAAGGAGGTTCCGCCAAAGGCTTGGCTTTCTCCTTCCAGAGAAGTGACTCGTCAGCCCTATAAAAGAAAAGCAATGCTTAAAATTTCGAATGTTGCATAAAATATTATGAAAAGTTAATCTTTTGCCCATCACAGGGAACAGACTTTAAATTTTAACACAAAACAATTTTAAAATGCAACGATTCCGGAAAATATTTTATAGCACACTATTATAATTTACTCGATTAGAACGTAACATACGAACAGAAATGTTTGACGACTGCTCGATTCCGAAGCACTGTGCATGCGTGTAGTGAGGGTTTTTACCTGGCTAAATTTCTTAGCGAAAATTTTATTTAAGAAATGTTAAAGAAATGTACATTTTGTTCTTACTCTTAAGTAACCGCTGTGCTTGCAGCAGATTTTTATTCTCTTTTGCCGTATAAAAAACATGACACCGGTAAATCATGTAAGCTTGGGATTGTTTTGATTGTTTGGAGTTTAATGGCGCATTAGCGACTAAGGTTATAATGTGCCAAACGAGATAGCATGTAAACAATTAAGATTATTTAGAACTTGCAGTTTTTACATTAAAAAATTTATTCCACCTACGGAATCACATGAAACAAAATGAGAAATCTTCACTGTAGGATTCCACACTTTACTGATGTCATCCTTGAGTAAACGGTGCACATTTCTACATCGGTATCGCTGGAAAATTAACGATCGATGAAAGTGGCCAACGTCATTAACCAGTGGGAGAAAGCAGAATAGATTTATGATAATAAGTTTATATTAAAATGGTATAATTGTTTTATGTTAAATATTTAATCATACAGTTCATTTCAATTATACATTTCATTATAGCATGCTTTCGGAAATCCCTAAGAAAAATGATTTCCTAGTTCATCGACTATATTTAGCAGAGATTTCTGCGCATGAACAGTGCTTCGGTATGGAGTGCCTACAGACGTTTATTATACCTTGCTTAACAAATGATAGACTACAGGTCTGCTCAAATCATAGATTCATAGGTCTGCTTCCGCCCATGGATAGATGGAGATATGAAAGAGCAGATTTTTTGCCAAAGACAGCGGAGGAATAAAGCACTTTTAGTTTATAAGCGCCTTCTAATACAAGCGCATGTCCTACCAAGACCGAAACCACTGCTGACCACTACCTCAAGTCAGAATTCATAGAAACAGAAAGTTTGCCTTCTGCAACAGCAGATAGTTACATATCATTATGCCACTTAATGCAAAGTAACTCTTGATTACTTATCAAGTATGAATATAAATCGGCACATATTTTAAAGTATATTTAATAAGTATTATCTTTTTCTGACTCAACTGTTAGTCGACACTTGGCATAAAACTTAGTAGGAAAAAACTTTATTTCACAAATTGAAAGCATATCCTCCTTGTCCTCCATTATTTCTTTATTGTCCTACTTTTAGGACATTGGCATCTGGAAACCTTAACCTTAAAAAAATAAAATACCCTCTCAAGCAGCTGCTTGCCAGAGAGGTCTGACAGGAGACTGTCAGTTTATATGCCACAGTAGGTCTGTGAGGATGGCAGGACCTTTGCAGAGAAACAACACAAACGTCTATGCCTTATCTGCGGCTCGAACCCAGGTCCCTTAAATCAGTAGCCAATTGCGCTAACCACTCGGCCATTTAGGCTGTTCCATTTCCAACTCCATGGACGTAAAATGTAAAGCAATGGAATCGCAACGGCTTTGCAATTTCATTTTACAAGATAAATGTTTTCCATCCTCAAGTTCTTCTGTAAAATAACTTGGTAAGTTATGCCACATCAAATAATTGCATATATTTAACCGTTAAAGGGAAAGAAAAATAAGTAAAAGCAAAGTTGAGGGGAGGGGAATCGCGTACTCACACTGGAGATCAAAATACCGGGAAACTTTACCTTAGAAGTCGAAAGACACACCACTACGCTATCAATTGCTTGTTGATCTACGTATTAAAATGAAATCATCATCATCATCATCATCATCAAGCAGCCATGGGCTACGGAGGTCCAACCAGACCACGCAGTTTAATTCTCCAAGCATATCTGTCCTGAGCTACATCTGCTGCATCTGGCCACTGCACACCAATTCTAACAAGGTCCTGTTTGACATTGTCTGCCCACCGCATCCTAGGCCTCCCCCTCCTTCTGAGGCCTCTAGGCACACTGTTCATAACCCTATTCGTCAATCTATAATTATCCATACGGGCAACATGGCCAAACCAGCGGAGTCTCTCTCTGCACAATATGCTGCTTAAAGGAGGTTGCAGACTCCTTTGCCTAACCTCATCATTAGTTACAAAGTTAAACCACCTAATACCCAAGATACTGCGTAAGCATCTAGAATCAAAAGCATCTAGTTTCCTGTTATCTTGTTTACACAGCGTCCAAGTTTCACTACCATGACTAACCCTAGAAAGAACCAAACTATTATACAGTCTAATTTTAGTCTTTAGGTGTATACGCCTATTTCTCCACAATCTCCATAGATTCTTAAAAGTCCCGGCAGCAATACCTATTCGTCTGTTAATCTCATGCTGCACATCACCAATATCAGTTACATAGCTCCCAAGATAATTAAACTGTGACACCTGCTCAAGACTGCAACCATTCAGATTAACTGAATCACAACCTGCCTGACCAATTTTCATCACTTTAGTTTTCTCTCTGTTTACAACCAAACCTACTCTACTACCAGTCTCATCAACAGCTCGAATGAAAGAGTTCATCTCATCAACATCATTTGCCAAAAGGGCTAAATCATCAGCATAATCTAAATCAGAAATTTTCCTATCTCCAGCCCATTTAAGGCCAAATACTAAGATTTTATTATAGGACAAATGTTCAATGCGAATATTCTCATATTGTGTTTTATAATGTAATCAGATTGATTATGCATGTAAACTGAAAAGCTTTATAAAGCAAATAATTGATAGTATTATTTCGTTTCTTGCTATTTCAGCACTTCACGGCAACTAACACATATCATAGTTAGGCTTAATGCCGCTATGAGGAAGTCTTACCGTGACAAAACAATAAGAAAAAAAAGTCATCGTGAATTAAATCAGTTTCAAACTACCACACGCTGATGAGAGGTTTATCTCCTTTTTCACCTGCGAACTTATGATATTGGTCCTCCACGTACCGCCTAAACAGCTCTTACCTGGTGAGGCATGGACACCACAAAATTTCTAAAGGTGTCTTGTGGTATCTGGTACCAACACGTTACCAGCAGATCCTTTAACTCTTCTCAGTTATGTGGTTGAGCCGCCGCAGATCGGATGTGCTGTTCCAACACAAACCACAGATGCTCGATTGGATTGATTGCTGGGAAATTTGGGGGCCAGGGCAATACCTGGAAGTCATCTTCGTGTTCTGCGAATCATTCTCGAACAATCTGGGCAGTGTAGCATGGCGCATTATCCTGCTGAAAGAAGGCACTACTACTACTAGAGGGAAATACCGTTGCCATGAAAGGATGTGCCTGGTCTACAATGATGTTTAAATAGGTGGTAAACATCTTAATTTCCTTCACATGAATGACTGAACCCAGGGTTTTCCAGCAGAACACTGCCCAAAGCATTACACTTTCCCCACCAGCTTGTTTTTGTTCCATGCTGCATCCTAGTGTCAACACTTCCCCAGGTAGTCACACACGGTGCAACAGAAAACGAGATTCATCGGTTTTTTGTTGCACCGTGTTCATCCAGTTTTGATGCTTGCATGCCCATTCGTAGGTGCTTTTGTCAGTGAACCAAGGTTAGCATGGGCACTCGGAGAGACCTGCGGTTACACAGCTCCATTTTCAGCAGGGTTTGATGTACTGTGTATTGTGACACATTACTCCCGTCACCAGCATTCAAATTATGGGAGAGTTGCACCACAGTATCCCTTCTATTGGCTCGTACCATACGGAATAGCTTTTACTCACTTCTAGCATCGATGAGTTGTAGTCGGCCCACACCTTGCTGGAAGTTCATGGTTTTTCCCTTCTCAGGCCACTTTTTGAAGGTTCTAACTGCAGTTGACCAAAAGCACCCCACAAGTCTTGCCGTCTCAGAAATGCTCTGACCCAATCGTCTGGCCATTATAATTTGGCCTTCAAACTCACTTAAGTCCGCTGCCTTTACCTTCTGAAGAACATGAATAACACTGTTTAACAGAGCTCAGTATCAGGTGTTATTTATACTGTTTCAAGACCTTCACACGCACCGTCGTTTACCTGCAGTTGCTTCAATTTGCATAGACTCATTGGTCGTAACGTTTTGGCACTTCGGTGTATATGGAAGAGATCTTGAAAAAATAAATAAATAAATAAATACCTCCTCAAGCAGCTGCTTGCCACAGAGGTCTGACAGGAGCCTGCCAGTTTATATGCCATTAGTAGAAGGTCTGAGAGGATGGCAGGACCTCAGCAGAAAAACAACACATACATCCATGCCTTATCCGTGGGGTTGTATAATAATAAATAAATACCCCCTCAAGCAGCTGCTTGCCACAGAGGTCTGACAGGAGTCTGTCAGTTTATATGCCAAAGTAGAAGATCTGAGAGGATGGCAGGACCTCAGCAGAAAAACAACACATACAACCATGACAATTACTAAAATTACATTCACATGTAGAGTGGCAAAAATAATCCACTATAAAAAAAATATTGAATGAAAGTGGAATACAAACTTTTGGACGAAAATTATACACCTTTATGAGCATAGTACAGGTATTAACATACCAAAACATTTGCAGCTAAACAAAAACGAAACTAGTTAGACAAACAGCAACTTACAAAAACAAATGTTTATTTCGTTACACACTGCTTATCATTGAAACTGCTCCACTTAGTGAGAATGGACGGATTGACCAGATGATTTGCATGCTGAGTTGACATATATGGACATAAACGATTTGCATGTTAGGCCAAATCAGCGCAACAGAATGTCCAATATGTTCAGTACCATGCTGACGTAGCAATGTGAAGGGGCTATAAAAATATGAGATTTAATAAACTAAGAAGGTGCTTTACCACGTCTAAGGCAACACTACACATAGCTGATGGAATTTGAAAAAGGTGGGATCGTGGGTTCTCAGAAGCTGGATGGTCAACACACCAAACTGTCATTTGTGTGGGTCGTGATGCCAGAATGGTTGAACACAATTGATAAAAATTAGTACAGGTGGATATTTTGAAT
The DNA here is from genome assembly GCA_038380435.1 of Ryuthela nishihirai. Lineage (NCBI taxonomy): Eukaryota > Metazoa > Arthropoda > Arachnida > Araneae > Heptathelidae > Ryuthela > Ryuthela nishihirai. The sequence continues at coordinate 24,734,223 of JAWZYU010000009.1, read as the reverse complement.
TCTGTCAAAAAAGGGGATATTATCCTTGTTCTAGGTGACTTCAATGCCAAAGTTGGTACTGACTCTGACCTTTGGGTTGCAGTGATAGGCCCTTTTGGTATTGATAGCTGCAATGGCAATGGGCAACGTCTCCTACAGGTAAGTAAACTTAATGATTTCAAAATAACTAACACTTATTACAAACACCGCAACATACATAAGTGCATATGGGTTTCACCAGATGGGCTGCATAAGAGTATGATAGATTATACATTAACAGCAAATCGGCTACTTCTGTTAGGAATACCAGGTCGTATAGGGGAGCTGAAATTGGATCTGACCATTACCTTGTTAAGTGTCTTTCAACTTAAACTTAAGAAGTATTGTGCTAAGGTTAAAAAATTCACTTTTCATTCTGAATTCTAAACAATGCAGTTAGTTCTACTCTCATTGTTTGTAATGATGATAGGTGCATTACTGGCTATAATGTTGGCCCTATAACACATTCTGAAGTTAGTTTGGCTATTTCTAAACTTAAACTTCATAAATCCCCAGGGGTAGATGAAATTACTACTGAAATGCTTAGAGCTAAGAATGTTTCGGTTACCACGTGGATGACTGACATTTTGAATATCTTTTATGATAAAGACACGATTCCTATGGATTTTACCAAAGCTATTATCCCTATTTTTAAAAAACGTGATTGCAGTTCTTGTGATAACTATAGGGGTATCGGCCTACTTTCTGTTTCAGGTAAAGTTCTTTCCATGATTGTGCTTAATAGAATTAAGAATCTGGTTGACAGTCAATTCCGTGATGAGCAATGTGGATTCAGAAGTGGTAGGGGATGTGTAGATCAGATATTTTCACACATCTGCAGATTCTTGAGAAATGTTTCAAGTTTCAGAAACCTGTGATTGCTAGCTTTGTTAATTTCAAAAAGGCTTTCGACTCTGTTGATCGTCATAATTTGTGGTTGATTGTGAGATCGTATATGGCATACAACAGCAGTTAGTTAACATAATGAAAGCTCTCTATAATAACACTGAGTCGTGTGTGAGAGTTGGTAAGACTTGCAGCATTTGGTTTAGCATTGCTTCTTGGGTTCGATAAGGATGCATTTTGTCTCCTTTTCTCTTTAGTTTGGTTATTGATTATGTTATGCGAAATTCACTGCAAGGGAAAGATTTTGGTCTTAAATGGTCTGGAGATACGAAAATTTCTGATTTAGATTATGCTGATGATTTAGCCCTTTTGGAAAATGTTGATGAGATGAACTCTTTCATTCGAGCTGTTGATGAAACTGGTACTAGAGTAGGTTTGGTTATAAACAGAGAGAAAACTAAAGTGATGAAAATTAGTCAGGCAGGCTGTGATTCAGTTCATCTGAATGGTTGCAGTCTTGAGCAGGTGTCAGTTTAATTACCTTGGGAGCTATGTAAAAGATAATGGTGATGTGCGACATGAGATTAACAGACTAATAGGGATTGCTGAAGGAACTTTTAAGAATCTATGGAGATTGTGGAGAAATAGGCGTATACACCTAAAGACTAAAATTAAACTGTATAATAGTTTGGTTCTTTCTAGGGTTAGTTATGGTAATGAAACTTGGACGCTGTGTAAACAAGATAACAGGAAACTAGATGCTTTTGATTCTAGATGCTTACGTAATATCTTGGGTATTAGGTGGTTTAACTTTGTAACTAATGATGAGGTTAAGCAAAGGAGTCGGCAACCTCCTTTAAGCTGCATATTGTGCAGAGAGAGACTCCGCTGGTTTGGCCATGTTGCCCGTATGGATAATTATAGATTGGAGAATAGGGTTATGAACAGTGTGCCTAGAGGCCTCAGAAAGAGGGGGAGACCTAGGATGTGGTGGGCAAACAATGTCAAACAGAACCTTGTTAGAATTGCTGTGCAGTGGAGAGATGCAGCAGATATAGCTCAGGACAGGTATGCTTGAAGAACTAAATTGCGCAGTCTGGTTGGACCTCCATAGCCCATGGCTGCTTGAGGATGATGAAGTACCTGGTACATCATCAAGACTCTGATAGGACCAAAAGAATGTCCAAAGGGAGGAGCGACGGATTTTCCAACTATCAATAGGAGATGGATCTGTCAAATCTAGATTTCTAACATCATAACACCATCCCTGTCTGCTCGTGTCAAGGAACATTATTAGATGACTGCAAGAATCAGAGCTGCATTTGTATCATCCCATTGTCACTTACAGTGGTGCAAGGAGACAGCTGCTTGGGGACAAGACTGGTATCGTGACCGTTCACTAAAGATGACACTCATTTCTGTTGTTTGGGATCCAGTGATGGCTATATATACTTCCAGATACATGGATGTAGCATTACACTTATAGAGGTAATCCAGCCTGCATCAGGGAGTGTCAAGTCAGATCAACATCTAGAATCATGGTAAGGGGAACCAATAGCCATTCATGTTTGGTCATTATTGATGGAAAGACATTATGTTGAAATCATTCTGGGGCAACTGCCTTTGTCATTTCTATGCTCCACCCCAAACTCTATTTGTCAGTAGGACAATGCTCACCCACATATAGCTCTCATATGTTGACAATGCCTACATAATGTGTAAAAGCTTCTTTGACTTGCACATTACCCAGTTCTGTTGCCCAATGAACATGTTTGGAATATGATACAACATTAATTGACCACCACCTTCCTGCCCCTACTGTTGCCCAGCTCACAGCACAAGTGTATGAAGCAAGGTGCACTGTTCACCAGAATGATATGCCACCTCTTCCACTCAATACCATGATGTTTGGCAGTTTTTAACACTGTTCATGGAGGCCATACTTCTTATTGCTTATTTTGTATCTTTCTGTATTCTTACTGTATACAAAGAAAAAAAAATTAACACAGAACGTTTCTTATTCAATGCAAAAATATAAGGGTAATTTCCCCTGTATAGTAGTAAAGTTTGTTAACTGGTATATGAGTCAAGACAGTTTTTATATTTGATATTTAAAAAAAAAACCAGAATTATTTTAAAAGCAAATCTTTTATTGACTATTTTTTCCTTGCAGAATATACATGAGAAGGTAACAGTAGATATAATTAATAACAACATAAATGATAAATTTAGTGATAATGGGAATTGAAAAAGATAAATTTTAATTGTCAGTATAGCCTACTAGCAATAATATAAAGTCTATAGTTAAAATGTAATTCCTATAAGCTATTTAAAACAGCTGTTCATAAAATAGCAGAAAAAATTAATGACAAAAAATAAGCATATTAAAATTAAGGCTTAAAATCAAATTACAGTTTGAAAATTTTTGAAATGTCTTAAATGCCAGAAGCAAAATATAATTTGAAAAGAGTTAAAAGAGTTATAACTTATTTATCCAATTTTAATGTGCCATGGAAAGTGTAAATGGCAAAAATATAAAATTACAATCCTTCTTAGATAAATTCAAAGCATTCCAAATATTCTTGATTTCCATTTTATAAATGCATTAATGCTTAAGAAAACAACAGATTGCTGACTCTCAAATGCCTTATATTAATAAAATGCAAGTAATAATTACATACTACCTTAGATTTATATTAAAAATTATATGTTACTTACATAAATATAATCATATATTGAAAATTTTATGTTACTTACCTAAGTATAATCATATATCGAAAATTAAGCTAAATATTGATTTTCTAAAGTCTTCTTTTTATCACAGTTCAGATTTATTGGTACTAAAAAAAGTTGAAAACTGAACTGTTCAATCTAATATTGCTATATGTTCAGATAGATAATTATCAATGGTATATATATTTAATTACTTTTTGCCAATATCTTTAGTATTCTCTTTCCTTAAATTTTACTAAAATTTGCTATGAAGCAACCTACCTTTCAATAAGATTGCATTCCAACATAATTTGTGTCAATGAATAAAAATCTTATTCCTTTCATCTCACATTTTAATTTTACAACTTCTTCAGTATTTCCTCATGTTCTCTTTCCATTAAATATATTTTTCCAAAATTTTTATGGGGGATCTTATGTATGTGTAGTTTTACTCATTTTTCCGTTTCCAAATCAGGCACTTATTATCTTTGCTTCCTAAAATAAATAAATGCTTTTTAAAGATATTATACATTTAACTTAAAACAATCCACTAAGCAGTTAATAATAACACTAAATATTAATAACACAGCAATTAATATTTAGAATTAAATACTTTGAGTCAGTTATAGTTTGAGATTACAGTTCCCAATACTATCGATGCATCAAATAGTTGCTTGTTGCAATTGAGATTTGTTACTATCCAGTAAAAAAAATCAACACATATAGCACAATTAATGCAATCTAGATTTATAACCTGAGGTTCATATAATGGATTCCCCAATACCAGCAATGAGATTTTTTTTCCTATTTGTTTGTTAGCTACTCTCATTAACCATTAACACACTAATTATTTTTCTCTTGGAGATTGTTGTTAATTTTTTATATATTTGGATCTTAGGCATTGTAAATTTTTGTAAATATAGCTATGAATAAAAATTATCAGAAGCAGTTAACAGGTAAGTCTAATATGTAGTTCAATCCAAAATTAGGGGCTGTTTTTTCTGTCATGAATGCAAAACTCAAAATATCAACTGTCCTATAAATATGACACTGGGTAGGTTAATGGTTAATAAAAAGAGGAGCTAAATTAATAAAAGGCTAATGAAGAAAAATTATGAGTTGAAGAGCCATGATTTATCTATGTTAAAACATTCTTGACAGCTTTAACAGAACGATTCCTCAGTACTTAAAAGTTATTCAATGGGAATTCTCCCACTTTCTCTTTCTTTTAATTAGTTTTAGAGTCCTCGTGGTTTCGATATTTTGCTCATTCTAAAAAAAAAGTTTAAGAATAAAATGAGCTAAAAATCTACTTATTTTCATTAAAAAAAACTTGGTACAATTGTTATTTGTTTCTTAATTAACTTTTGAGATAAAATTACTATTTTTTTAAAATACTGAATCCCTTATGGATATAAGGCACTGAATTAGTTGCAATTTACACTTAGCATAATCACCTTATTTTACTTAATATGTTTGTAAATGTACTGTAAACTTTCAATTATTATTTCATATCTAAAAAAACCTTCAATTCTTATTCATTCTACTTATATAGTTTAATCTTATAATATATATAGTAATTTTATAACCTAATAATAATATTGTAATGTTGATTGATACTACTTGGAGTTAACATATTTAGAAACCTGGACAGACCTTTTGATCCCCTAGTTCCAGTTATATATATATATACCATGATTTTATACATCATTTATTACTCAATTTCTGTTATGCTTTGATTTACTTATATTTTATTAAATTGAATAAAGATTTAGATTCACAAGACTGATAATGCTGCTGTTAAGTATTCCACTTCCATAACTATTCAAATATTAAATGAACTGTTCTTTCATAGCTTTCAAGAGAGTTTATTTAAAATATCAACTTATTTCCAATTTTCCCATAATAAGCTTAATTTCAGAAATTATGGTGCTCAGAATTCGAATTTACACTGATTTAACTTGAGAGGGAGGGTCCAAATACTTTTAATTAGATAAAGTATAACAACATGTTATGAAAATTATCAATTAGATTAACTTTTATTTTTTCATTATTGCTAATTCCAAATATTATGGCAAAGAAATAGCAAAATAAGCATACCTTATTACATAAATTAATGTTAAATATATTTCATTTTAAATGACACTTGATAAATTAATGTAAAATTCTATCTGCAAAATAAATTGCAGTTTTTCTGTTAAAATGTTCTGAACAAAAATAACTTTAATAATTATTGCTTGCACACAGATTTTACAATTTTAACAAAATTTTACGTTTTCTTTAGTGGCCATCAAGATCTAGTTAAAATGTGCTTCACCATTATAACCGTTTCATGCTGTATAACATGAAGATATATGCTCTACAAATAAAGTAATTAATGCACTGAATACCAGATATTTAGCCAGGGCACCACTTTTTGAATCGATACCAGCTGCACAATATATTTAACAATTTATCAACAGATAAAGAAATAAGCATAAACAACATATACAAAAAAAAAATAGATGTACATCACCCAAATTCTATAGTTGAAATTGAAAAAAATTCACGCAAAAGTGAATGACCTGATGTCATCTGTTAAGAATATAAAACATGCTCAAGCAAACGAACTTACCTGTGATAATTTTATCTCCATAATAATTAAAAGAACAACTGAATATTTCATTAGTGTGCCCAAGTAATATCTGATTGCAGCTCCCTGTAAATGAATCCCAAATTCGTGCAGTTCCATCAGCACTGCAAGTAAGAACTTTAGTCCCTTGGGGATTAAATACTGCCTGAAACAAACATAAATTTAACTATATTAAATAAAAATTAAACAACCGAAATTTTTAGAACATGATATCAAATAATGATATCAAAAATACTAATTTTTAGAACATGATATCAAAATATACTGAAACATACTGTGATGCATGCATTACATATTGTATATTACTCAATGTATGCAATGTACACACATACATACATAATCCTCATGCAGCCATGGGTTATGGAGGTCCTACCAGACTGTGTAATTTTCCTCTCCAGATATGTCTATCCTCAGTAACAGCTGCTGCATTTGGCCACTGTATGCCAATTCTAGCATGGTCCTGTTTGACCTTGTCTATCCATCATATCCTAGGTCTCCCCTTCTTTCTGAAGCCTTTAGGCACACTGTTCATAATCCTATTCACTAATCTATAATTATGCATATGGGCAAAATGGCCAAACCAATAGTCTCTCTGCAAAATATGCTACTCAAGGGAAGTTGCTGACTCCTTTGCCTAACCTCATCATTATATACAAAGTTAAACCACCTAATGCCCAAGATACCCCATAAGCGTATAGAATCATGATGAAATCACTCAATGTATAGTGCTTCCATCAGAACCTGACAGTCGAAGAAAATGGACTTTCCCAGTTTTAGTGGTGGAAGGCTCACATACGTGGTGTCTGACCATGGGCTACCCACAGGCCAGTCATGAAGACAGCAGCCTTAATGTTTTATGGCATGCCACTGTGAAATCTGTGTGGGGTGTTGGGTGTGTATTTGGGGAAGGGGGGGGGGGGGTAAAGGGGCTGAAAGATGATAACAGAAGAGTTAGTTTGAATAGAGTAAAATGCAATCACAGCTTGTTTCCCAGACGATCAAGGGACTGTTTGATTCCTTTCACAATTTACTATTTGTATAAGCCAGGGATAAGGAACTGACAACTCTGAGCACTAAAAAAAAAGTGGCTTTTTTTTGTTAAGTCTCCAACCTTGGAATGCCAGGCCTATTGAGCCCCCTATCCAGACACTTTTTAGTGCAACATTCAACTCTGAAATTGTTTTAATAATTTTCATTAGAAACAAACACCAGAGCAGATTGGAAGATGATAGTTTGAAAGCACTGATGACTTCAAATGCTCAATACACTCCAAATTTGAATAAGTTGGATGAGAAGATTCAAATTCAAATATCACACTGATGAATGGCAGATTCTTTTAATAATTATTTTCAAACATATATTTGTATACTCTTCAATATAACTATTTTAAAATTATACGTTTTTTATTTTTGTTAATAAAATAATTACGTTCTTTTGCCTTTTCTGCCAAATTATTTTTTGTATTCTATGTCCACAGGTAATTTGTGTTTTTATATTGAATGATGTTTCCTTACTATATGCCATGACTATACATTTCAGCTTTATCACCATCAGTAGAAACAAATCCGGGCTGCACAGAGTTATAATTTAAATTAAAACTTTTTTTACATAATTGTGAATAAAAAATAAGTGAAATGTAAAATTAAATTGTCCCTTTTATTCAAAGTTATAATCAAAGGAAACAATTTTTTTTTTATTCATAATTACAAGAAATAGCAGAAATTTAAACTATGATTTAATGACCTTTATTAATCTTCAGTAATTAAAATCAGCGCCCTCTGCCTTTTCTCTCTCGCTCTCTCTCTTTCATTAATGAATCACTTTTAGCATGCATAATGATGTTACTCAAAATAATTCATGTTTCTAAGAATTATTTCTAGTGTTTTTCATTCCAAATAACAATAAGATTTTAATTTAATTTAAAATAATTATAACTCTTTTAAGTGTGTGCAATAAGCAATAATAGAGCAAATTATAAAATAGTTTAGCAGCAAGCATTTCTGTGTATATATTTTACCATATATTAAGGGTTTTTTTTCCTTCTTTCAAACTGAGTCTCAGTCAGTAGAGAACTATGCTCATAATCTGCATTTCCCAGGCGTTTGTGTCCCCAGGCCTGTAAATGGTAGCTAGGCATAAACTGGAAGGAGAGCTGTGTACCAATCCCTAGTGATGATGCACAGAACCGGCCAGGTCTAGCACCTAATGTCCGACCCTGCCTTCTCGTGGTGCAGGCCGTTAGTACCCTTCAAAAGAGATATTCTCTTTTGAAAGGGAACGGAAGGGGAGGGCTGCCAGTTCAGTATGGCCCACTGATCTGGTCATCTATGTCCACTTTTTTCTTTTTTTTCAACCCTGCTGAGGAATGACTGAGGTATTTATTTTAAATATCCTACTACCCGACTGAGGAGTGGTCAGCTTCAAAGGGTCCTGGTGCTGGCCATTTATACCTAGTAGACTGGACTTGTTTATGGATTTGAGTTTGATTATGGATCCTGGACTTGCTGCATTGGTGGGCCTCTGTTGAGGGAGAATTTGCGACTGTGTTTTCTGTTTGCTTCTGAGTTGCCAGCCCTAAGTGAACAGAGGCATGGGATACCTTATATCAGCTGGTGGATAATCCTAATCAGAGGCCATCGCAGGTACCTGAACCTTACTTAGCTAGTTGGGCATCGTCAACCTAAACTGGAGTAATGTGTCTCATGCAGGCCATATGGCTCTTGAAAAAGTCCACTTGAAAAGGTGGTGCCTGAAGTTCCTACCAGCATCGGTGATTTCAGCCTTTAGCGGAGGAGGAACAGTTCTTTGCCCCGTGCCTGCGATTAGGGGGCTGTTTGATATTGTTGGCCCTACCAATCTCAATAAACCTAATTTCTTTAAAAATCCTACTAATCATTTTCTCTCTGCAGGAATGTGGAACGTGAGGACATTACATAGAGATTATTCTCTTGATGTCCTCACACAGGAATTCCAGTGCTATAACCTAGATATTCTAGGCTTGCAAGAGACCAGATGGACAAGTAAAGGTGAGATACTTAAAAATAACTTTAAATTTCTCTTTACAGGGAGGGAGGATGGAAAGCATCACCAAGGCGTGGGTCTGCTGCTCAGCAGACATGCTAGTGATGCTCTTCTAGGATATGAGTGCATTAATGAAAGATTTCTTACAGCAAAATTTCAGACAAGCATTAAAAACTTGAATGTTATCTGCTGTTATGCCCCCACTGAGGATGCCGATGAGGATGAGAAGGATAGGTTTTACGAACAACTTCAGGATTTTTGAATTCTGTCAAGAAAGGAGATATTACCCTGGTTCTAGGTGACTTCAGTGCCAAAGTTGGTACTGACCCTGACCTTTGGGGAGGGGTGTTAGGCCCTTTTGGTATTGGTAGCTGCAATGGCAATGGGCAACATCTCCTACAGGTAAGTAAACTTAATGGTTTCAAAATAACTAACACTTATTACAAACACCGTGACATACATAAGTGCATATGGGTTTCACCAGATGGGCTGCGTAAGAGTATGATAGATTATACATTAACAGCAAATCGGCTACTTCTGTTAGGAATACCAGGTCATATAGGGGAGCTGAAATTACCTGACCATTACCTTGTTAAAAGTGTCTTGCAACTTAAACTTAAAAAGTGTTGTGCTAAAGTTCAAAAATTTATCTTTAATACTGAAGCTCTGAAAGACCCAGTTATAGCTAAAGCTTGCCATGATAGGTTACTTAGTCATTATGACAGTCATGGTTTGCTTACTACTGAAGTTTTACTACTGAAGGAAGAATGGGACCATTTTATACAGGCCTTTTTGGTAACTAACAGTACTCTTTTAGGAAAAAAGGAGCAGAGGAGGCAGAATTATTTAAGTGATAAGGCACTTGAGCTTATTTCAGAAAGAAGGAACTGCAGGAATGTCCTTAATCAGTACCCTACTAGTCCTAATAGAAAGGATTACAGAGAGCTTAATAAATGTGTAAAGAATCAGTTAGCTACTGATAAAAATCTTTGGTTTGATGGCTTGGCTGACAAAGCCGAGGAAGCAGTTACACAGCACAACAGCAGAGATCTGTACCAGATAGTTAATGTTTTGTGTGGTAGAAAATGGACAGGCATACAAGGATTGAAGGATAAACAAGGTAAGGTTATAGAAGGTGAGGATTCTGTCATGGTTAGGTGGGCTGAGCATTTCAGTGATTTTCTAAACAATGCGGTTAGTTCTATTCCCATTGTTTGCAATGATGATAGATGCATTGGCGGCTTTAATGTTGGCCCTATAACACAATCTGAAGTTATTTTGGCTATTTCTAAAGTTAAACTTCATAAATCCCCGGGGGTAGATGAAATTATTACAGAAATGCTCAGAGCTGGGAATGTTTCGGTTACCACTTGGATGACTGAAATTTTGAATAACTTTTATGATAAAGGCATGGTTCCTAAGGTTTTTAGCAGAGCTATTATTATCCCTAATTTTCAAAAAAGGTGATCACAGTTCTTGTGATAACTACAAGGGTATCAGCCTACTCTCTGTTCCAGGTAAAGTTCTTTGAATGATTGTGCTTAATAATAGAATTAAGAATTTGGTTGACAGTCAATTGCGTGATGAGCAATGTGGATTCAGAAGTGGTAGGGGATGTGTGGATCAGATATTTTCACACATCTGCAGATTCTTGAGAAATGTTTCAAGTTTCAGAATCCTGTGATTGCTAGCTTTGTTGATTTCAAAAAGGCTTTCGACTGTTGATTGTCATAATTTGTGATTAATTGTGAGATCGTATATGGCATATCACAGCAGTTAGTTAACATAATGAAAGCTCTGTATAATAACACTGAGTCATGTGTGAGAGTTGGTAAGTTTCGTAGCAATTGGTTTAGCATTACTTCTGGTGTTCAACAAGGGTGCATTTTGTCTCTTTTCTCTTTAGTTTGGTTATTGATTATGTTATGCGAAATTCACTTCAAGGGAAAGATTTTGGCCTTAAATGGGCTGGAGATGCGAAAATTTCTGAATTAAATTATACTGATGATTTAGCCCTTTTGGCAAATGATGTTGATGAGATGAACTCTTTCATTCGAACTGTTGATGAGACTGCTAATAGAGTAGGTTTGGTTATAAACAGAGAGAAAAGTGATGAAAATTGGTCAGGCAGGCTGTGATTCAGTTAACCTGAATGGTTGCAGTCTTGAGCAAGTATCAGTTTAATTATCTTGGGTGCTATGTAACAGATACTGATGTTATGCAGCATGAGATTAACATACAAATAGGGATTGCCTTTTGGGGACTTTTTGGAATCTATAGAGAGTGTGGAGAAATAGGTGTATACACCTAAAGACTAAAATTAGACTGTATAATAATTTGGTTCTTTCTAGGGTTAGTTATGGTAGTGAAACTTGGACACTTTGTAAACAAGATAACAGGAAGCTAGATGCTTGTGATTCCAGATGCTTACGCAGTATCTTGGGCATTAAGTGGTTCAACTTTGTAACTAATGATGAGGTTAGGAAAAGGAGTCTGCAACCTCCTTTAAGCAGCATATTGTGCAGAGAGAGACTCCGTTGGTTTGGCCATGTTGTCTGTATGGATAATTATAGATTGGCGAATAGGGTTATGAACAGTGTGCCTAGAGGCCTCAGAAGGAGGTGGAGACCTAGGATGCGGTGGGCAGACAATGTCAAACAGGACCTTGTTAGAATTGGTGTGCAGTGGCCGAATGCAGCAGATGTTGCTCAGGACAGATATGCTTGGAGAATTAAACTGCATGGTTTGGTTGGACCTCCGTAGCTCATGGCTGCTTGAGGATGATGATGATGATGTGTCCCCAACTGTGCCAGCTTTCAAATTTATCTCCGCTAAACCCCCAACCTGCACTTGGGTCAGAAAGGTGAAAAGGAGGTCTTCTGTTCAGAGAAATAATCTTTTTAAGTTAGATAAATACTAAAGAAATAATAGGATTGGCATTTTCTGAATCACACATTTCTTTGAATATCCACCATTAGGGGATAGAGAGAAAATGACAATTACATTTTCTAGGAAAACCAACTTTCCATATTTGACAAAGGCAATATTTATATAGTTATTCTTTATAAATATAATATTCTTTATAATTTAGTTTTGTATTTTTTATTTATTTATTTTTTTTTGTAATTGATTCATTGTCTGTAATTGGCAACATTCAATTTCTCTAATTATTTATTTAGTGAAAAACAAGTGTCTTTATATGACTTCAGTTGTGTTGGATTGTTTTACCTCTGAGTGGCACTTTTTGGCAAACAATAGGCTACAATGATAGGTCACAAGGACTCTGAAGGCTCAGAGATTGGGGGAGGGGACCCACTGGAACAGTTGTTAGGAGACAAATGGTAGCCTCCTGTCAAGGCCATCCAGTGTGTTCTTTAATGTGCACAGGGTATGGTTCTCCCACTCATGGGGCCACAACGTAACATCCCATCCGATGGATAGCGGCCTTTCCAAGCCCATCGTTATCCCCTGCTGAATGTAAGCAGGGCAGGAGTTTTGTGGAAATAAATCTTGCTGACCCAGCTGGGACTCAAACCTGGGAATTGCAGAGTATGCGCCTGGCGCACTACAATACCTCTGAATACAATTAAAAATTTCGTTTTACTTTAAAAAATGTTTTTCATGGGAAAGTAAATGAATGTATTTTTCTTCAGTGCGATTTTAATGAGGTTCATATGATTTTAATGAGGCAAACGTGATAGTTCCCTCCTTAAGAAGGTTAATAATACACTGGTTTCCATAAATTAAGGGAAAATAAGAAAAATCGCAATAATTCGCCAAAAAATTGTGTGATCCTCACCAAACTTTTTCATGTAACCAGTAATGCCAAATGAGCATATTGTATGCAAATTAGTCTAGGTTACATCAATTTGCATAATCGGATAGCAGCATAAAAATGGGTGTTTTGGAGTGGATTGTTATTTTATGTTGTAAATGTGAGAAATAAATTCGAAATAGCCATTTTGTAGGAATGATCTCAAGATATCATATGTCAAATGAACTGCAGTGGAGAGCTATTGCCAGCTAGAAGCAAGCCAAAGTCAGTCAGACATGGACGATGACTGAATTGAATATGAGTCCTTCTGTGGTCCATTGACTGTAGAATCAATTTCTTAGCACAGATTCTGCATCTTGGAGTTTAGCCGAGGTACAAGATCGATATCTGCAATTAACAGCAAGAAGGAGCAGGACATCTACTCCCTCTCAGCTATGATCCTCTCTTGCAGCAGCCACTAGGAGGTTGTATCAGCTTCTACTGTGCATAGAAGGCTTCATGAGGAAGGTCTGTATGCTAGAAGGCCAGTAATTTGTATACTCCTCATGTCATGTCACAAGAGAGAGCGGTTGAATTGGGCACACAAACATGTTAACTGGACAGAACAGCAATGGAGGTCCGTACTCTTCACAGATGAGTCCAGATATTGCTTGCAGAGTGATTTCGGACCTAAATCTGATTGAGCATGTGGGGGATGCTCTAGGGAGACATGTTGCTGCCCTCAACCTGCCACCTGAAATAAAGGGGGAGCTTACTACTGCTTTAAAGGAACAATGGTCGTTACTCCTTACTGAGCTAATTCACAACATCACAAACAGCATGGAACATCACTGTGGTGTCCTCATTGCTGTAAGGGGTGACCACACTCCTTATTAAAGAACTTTGTCCATTGCATTCTGACACCTCATTTTTGGACAAGTTCCTGTAAGTGTTATTTTTTCACGAAAAAATTTTTCTAGTGTAAAATATTTTATGCCATTCTGAAACATTTAATTCATGTTTCCATCAAATTTCATTAAAATCATTCATATAGTTTTTGTTTATCATAATTTTTCTGAGTTTTCCTTAATTTATAGAAACCAGTGTATAAGATTTTTTAAGATATAGATATATATACAGTATATCTTATCCATAAACTTTTGATAGAGTAATAAAATAGAAGATAATAAGTCCAGAATTTATATATTGGAATGACATTATGTTTCATCACTTTCCAAAATGCTTTTATTTATATAGTATTTTTTTATAGCATGGTATCAATATTAACAAAAAAAAATTGCGTAGAACAAATGTAGTTTTGGAAAATATTCCAGTTTTAAATTTCAGACATAATTCCTCTTCTTTAAGGCTTTGACTATAGCTGATAAAAATAGTGAAGTCTGAAAAGAAATAAACAGAGAAAGTTTGTGTGGAACAAGCAGTGATTGCATTTTACTCTGCCTAAACTATACTTTGGTTTCTCTTCTGTGTGGGTAGTGGATGTGGGGAATGAGCTATCCTCTTCATTTCCCACATCCACTCCCCCATAGGATAACCCAATAATAGTTAATAACAAGGCGATTAACGCTCCCCCTACAGCCCTACAGGAAGCCCACCAATCCCACTCATGCTTAAGCCTGCCTATCCTAAAACTGGGAAAGTCCATTTTTCCCAACAGGATCTGATGGAAGTCAGGATCCGATGGAAGGACTATAGTTTGACTCTTTTTTTTCCAGTCAATGAAGTATATCACCAAACCTATATTACTTGCCATATTTTTGGGAGGCTATACCTTAAAATCATATTGTTAATCAAAGGCTAATTTACACCATTAGACTTTCATCTGACAATAATTATATATTAAATAATAATTTCCAAGATATTTTTCTTTTCTGGTGAATATCCAATTTCTTAAAGCAATATAAAAAAAGTATTGTGATCCAGGTTACAATAACTAGTTAAGACTTGTTAAAACTGACTACACAATCACTAGTTACATGGAAAAGGATAGAGAGAAATTCCCATTATATCTTATTTTGTCTATCAATGCCACTGGTCCTTGTTTCAACATATTTATGTCAACTACATATTTTATATACAAAAAACACCACTTTAAAATGAAAGGTTTCTTGCAAAATCTCTATTTGTTACCATTTTCATATATTTAAACTTACAAAACTGAGATGTTAAGATCTTAATTTTTGTCATGTTACCCTATAAAATTTTCAGTAAATATCACATTTGTGTAGTTGGATGATTATTTAAAATTCAAAGGTTCTGTAAAACTCCCATTACCAGCAAGTAATCTGTAATAAGAGGCAGAGCAACAGTCATGGGCATCCACAGAAAATTTTCGGGGGGGGGGGGGGGGGGCAAAGCTTGGAGACAAATACATCAATAAATTTTTATTCAATTATTTAATATTTTAGGGTTTTTTTTTTCACAATTAGATTATAGAATACAGTATTACATCAATACAAAAATACATACATAATGTATATAAATTAATTACGTTTAAATTGTTATGATTATAATTTGTGGAATTTTTTACTCGATCCCAGGGGGGGGAGTGCCCCATTTGTCCCCCTCTGCAGACGCCCATGGCAATAGTACATCAAATCAGGAAACTACAGCAGCAAAACAGTTTTAGTTAATAAAAGCAATAAAAAATAAACATTTGATAAAAAGCATATTTTTCACAGAAAACAGTTTGGCTTTGAGATTTTAAAGTTTTTTAAACTGCTTTGGGAGTACAAAAAAAAAACTCTTCAGCTGCCACTATATATCTATGCCCATAAATGATTATGTGCTTCTATTGTAATTTTTTTTCCTCACCAAATAATGCTCAAATATTAATATTATTTTTAGACTCATTTTCTTTCAAAGACCATTATCATCATCTTTATTAAAAATTAATTTTTAACATGAAACCACTTAAGTAATTTATAATCAACAAATGTGACTTCTTACTATTGATATTATTTTTCAATATGTCTGTATAATTTTCAAATTCAAATAACATTTTGATGCTTCAAACTATAACTACACATTATGATTTCTTGTATTTTCTATTCTTAAAAGTGTTTAAAAACTTCCATATTCATATAATTTGTTTCACTCACTTTTGCAATTTCTCCAGCATGACCCACTAGACTGGTAATGCATGAAAGTTTATCAGAATCAAATACACGTGCAATGCTATCTGAGCATCCCGTTACAAGACTTTTCCCAGTCATGTTAAAGTTTACATCTAGAACTTCATCAGTATGGCCCATTAGTAAACCAATACACTTCCCTAAAAGTAGAACAGAAATAAAACAACTAAATAATATATATAATATCACTCCCAGTGTAAATTCTCATCTTTCATGTTTAATTAAAAAATATACCACATCTCAAAAAAATTATTCATCTATTATTGAACTTGTAAAGCATGCATATATGAATCCTTTGTTCTGACATTTACCTTACAGTTACATATGTTCAAAATCCATCCAATCAGCAATAACTGTAACAATAATTTTCAATAAACAGAGACACACTTAGGCTAGTGGAAACATGTAAAAATACAGATAGAAGAAGTATGAAACATCCACTTACAATTTTTATTAATAGTTTGTTAATGCAAATTAATGAACTAATGATTTCTTACAAATGCAATTTCACACTTACAATTCTATATTTACATTTCTAAATTAATCCTCTTTCACAAGGGTTGAGGTGCTTTCCTGACCTAAAAACACTAGACATCTTCTAAAATACTTTAAAGAAGGAGTTTGCAAACTTTCTGAGCCACAGAACCCTTACAATTAATTTCCACTCCCTATTAAGAATTCTTGCACTCTCCTTTAACCTCACCTTTCTTGAAATCCTTACATTTAATCCCTCCTCCTTCCTTAGTACCTTTATATTATTTTTTTTCCTTAAATCCTAATCTAGAGGTGATAAGTCAAATGGCAATAGACAAAACTTATACTTCTTGTATAATTAGCAATTCTCTAGTAAGGGCAAGGGTGGCCCAATTAGTGTGTCAGGCTCATAATCTGCAGTTCCCATGTTCAAGTCCCCACCAGTATTAAGATTTATCCCTGCAAAAACCCCACCCTGCAGTGTGGAATACCAATAGGCTTGGAAAGGCTGTCGTCCATTGCATGGGATGTTAAGCCATGGCCCTATGTACAAGAGAGCCATACCCTGTGCATGTTAAAGCACATTGGATGGTAAAATGGGAAGCTCCCATCTGTCTTCTAACAGCTGTCCAATGGTCCCCTTCCCCAACCTTCTCTGGGCCCTTGTGATGTGGCCACTTAGCCCATTGTGATCAAAATAAAAAGTGCTACTCAAATATAAAACAACTGAACCCTCTATCCCCACCCCCAAAATCTAAAATAGGTTTTCAAATAGTTGTTTCTTTTAATGGTAATGGAAACACATTTCCAGATGCAACCAAGAATCATGGAGCCAATCTAATATTTCTCTTGGAAGTAGGTAATATTCCTTAACCAATGTATATAAGTCAGCCAAGTGTTGAATCAGAGTTCAACTCAGTCTTTTTGCAAGAACCCCAGCAAGCTTTCATGGAATACATTTTGAAAACCCCTGCTAGGAGTGATTGAGGAACAGAGGAAATTAGCAAACACTGCTAGAGGAAAGTACCTTAGCCATCTGAGCTAAAGGGCAAGCCCATTAGGACAGTATTTGATTAAGTGCATATGCATTCTCCATTGTGTATTCATATGGACACTACACTGTACATATTTTGTCTTGAATATAAGTCAGCCTTGTACATAACATGTGAAATAAATGTTACATGGCCTAGGCCAGTGTTTTTCATGTGGCACACAACCGCTATGTTTATGTCAAAAATTAAAATATTTGTCATTATTTGTAAGTCTTATTGTTATTATTATAAATTGAAAATAAGGCAATTATTTCTGTAATTTTCTTAGTGAAATATTGTTTATTTGTAAAGTAATCCCTTAATGTGTTCTAAGGAACACAACCAACATCATGTCTGACATGAAACGTTTAGGGAAGCAAGCAGGTTCAAAGATCCCGCTGAAACTAAATGGAGAACTCAAGCATATACAAAAGATATAGATTCATATTATCTACTCATTATTATTTAAGTTTATTTGTTTTGTATTAAAATAATAAAAAACTTATATTGTTAAATTTAATTAAAAATATAATTCCCTGTTTCTTTATCAATAGTTATTGTAGTAACATGATAATAAATTGAAATGCCCTAATGAAAATTGATGCTATTCACTGATAATTATATTTTAAAAATTTGTAAAAACTTACTTCTAGACCTTACAGTGTAATTTTCATCAGTATTGCTTTGATAGAGATCACAGTAAACAATTCTAAACATATTTTACTACTACAAATTTCTATGAATTAGGCAATACAATTTCCAACTGAAAACTTGGTAATAATGTTATATATTAAGAAATTTTTACTCCTATAAAAACTAATTAATAATAATTACAAATTACAAAATTCACAATGGAAAACAAATTAAAAACAAATTGAGAAAAAAAATGCTTTCCAAATAAAAACTCAAAAACTATGAAATAAAATTTATGAAATTTCAGTTGCAGTTAAAAGTTAATTGACAAACAAAAGTGAACATGCATTAAAATCAAAACCATATGAGACTCTAATCTTTTATCATATATGCACTCACCAGTTGAAGTGTTCCAAAGACGACATGTCTTGTCAGAAGAACTGGTTGCAATCAGTGAGCTGCTCCAATTGAAAGTGCATGACGTAATTTCTCCTTCGTGCCCAATTAATCTGCGAATGGGTTTTCTAAAATATGAATTTAACAAGTAAATACTGAATTAAATTTTTTTTAACTAAACGTATATAAAAATTCTCACTCTAAATAATGAATATTACTAGAAACTATAAATAAACTGGGGGGGGTGTACTGAATTTCTTCATCTTGATAGAATTTATAATTCCCAAGTCATTACCATCCTACCACTACATATATTTTAAAACATTAAGTGTATAAGAATTTAGTGTGTTGCAACCATTTATATTTTTATATATTTGGCACTGTACAATTAAATAGCATTTTATGTGTAAGTTTAAAAATAAATAAATACCCCCTCAAGCAGCTGCTTGCCACAGAGGTCTGAAAGGAGCCTGTCAGTTTATACGCCATAGTAGGTCTGTGAGGATGGCAGGACCTCAATAGAAAAATGACACATACATCCATGCCTTACCCTGGTTCAAACCCAGGTCCCTTAGATCAGAAGCCAAGTGTGCTAACCACTCGGCCACAGGACAGTTGTTTCACGTACAAAAAATAAAACCCATGAGTGACATTTTAGAAGTAGCAATAACCATTTTGCTGGCTCCTAAATGGCAATTTTAAATATCAAGTTTAGTATATAGAGACTGATTCCCAATAAGACTGTTGTTGTTATGCCCATGAAGGACTATGCATCAATGCTGCTTATGTACTTAAAAAGATATTCAGTAATGTTAACAATCTATTCAAATGAACCTCATGATTGACTAATTCAGTACTTTAAAATAAATGAGTTGCAGATTTACCTGGTATTGCTCAGATCTTTAACTAAGTAATTGTTTTCGTTTTAATAAATTAATAATTTATTAATAAACAATAAATTTACAGTTACACTCTCTCTAAAATATATAGTACAGTTGATCATTTTCATTTCTGATTTCTTAAAAATGGGAGCTTTTCAAAAAAAATTTTCACTTAATTTTTCTGTAATTTTTTTAATGGGAATATCATCAAATGTATTTTAACTTCATCCCTATAAGTTCTCATCATTCACTACATTTTAATGAAAAAGGAGTTTTAGTCAATTTGATTTCCAATAAATTTTCTCCAGTTCTCTTAGCAGTGCCAAAACAAAACCTTACTCCAAATTTCATCATTTAGCTCGTTTGTAAAATTTCTTGAGAAATAATCTTCTTCAAGTCTATCTTACTTTTCCAACTCCTCTCAGTTCACTCACTTATATTGATGTGAGGACAATATTTGATTTAATGATTCTGTCTGGTTTTATGAAAAGAAATTCCATTCCACGCAGATCCCATTTTCATGGCACAATCAAACCCTTACAATGCTTTAAGTTATGATAAGAAGAAGCTATATTCCAGGTTTAGTAATCCTAGCACTTACTATTTATGAGTTCTTGGTCAATCAGATAAATTTCCTAAACTATACAGATATATAATAACATTTTTTCCAATTATAAGTAATAGCAGCTTTCTCCTTTTAAGCTAGAATAAAATGGAATTGTTATCTTTCTTTTTGTTTTTGTTCATTCTCGAATTTGGGAGAACAAAACCATGTGCCAGTAATGCTTAATAAAACAATTTTTTTTGCATTGATGCTCAGGAGTAAAACAACGCATTCTTTTACATTAAACATGTTCAACTTCATACAACCTTTGTAATAAGAATGAGATATATATATATCAGCAGTCATTTTTGCACAAAAAGATTTTTAAACTTAAGAATTTCTTTTGCAACCATTCTTCACTAGTTTTAAAATGTATAAGATTAAAAGTTCTGCAAAAGAGCCAGTCAAAGTGTTTTTTTTATTAGCAATCATACCTACAAAGCTAGAAACTCATCTACTAGTTGTAATAGAACAAATAACTATGCTATTGACCCATCATTCAAACTTGAACCTCAGCAATTGCAGTGTCACTGTGGCAAGTCAATGTGATGCCACTACATCACAAGGTAGAATGAAGCATTAATCTATTCACTAATACTAAGCCTTAGCTTCCACTGTTTTCTTATGTGAGAGAAAACCAACTCATCAAATTCTTAACTTGTAATAGTTACATTTTTCATGTTTTTTTTTTTTAAATAATGTAATCAAGTGGTTAGCATGCTTATCTATTGAACAAAGGGGTCTAGATTAAATCCCATGTAACACAAGAATGTATTCCTTCTATTTTTGCATCCTTTCTAATGAGGTTTTGGCTTCCTCACTAACATTATTTATGGTACATTATACTAGCAGACTCCTATAAAATCCCAATGGCAAGAAGATTGGTTGAAGTTGGGTTGCTTTACCTCTGATTGTCACTTATTTTCATACAATGGGCTAAATGGCCTGATTGCCCCCACCTTAGCTCAAATTGTAGAGCAACTAGAGAATAACCAGGAGATCCTGAGTTCAAGTCTGGGAGGCAGACAGGTGAATTTTTTCATACTTACCTAATTATTACAAATGATTATCACTGTAGTGAGATTCATTCCTTTCTATCAAATTGGTTGCCAGCCTATGACATAGAGGTCATTTCCACCCAGAGCTTCGATGCTGTGCATCTGAATAATCTAAGGTATTTTGATATGTGGTTATAAAAGCTTGATTCTTGTCAGTATAAACAGTACAAGAGTGCCCCACTTTGAATCACATGGTAAAGCTTCATAGCACCAACCATAAAAACCCTTCTTAAGCAAGAGTGAATTGCCCCTGCCTTAGCTCAAATGGTAGAGCAACTGGCACATAATCAGGAGATACCGAGTTTAAGTGCAGAAGGCAGACAGGTGGATTTTTTCATACTTGCCTAATTACTACAAATGATTATCGCTGTAGTGAGATTCATTTCTTTCTATGTCATCTTTATATTTGTGCAGTCCTCATGTTGAATGGTTTGTACACTGCTATCAAATTTAACACACAAAAAAAAATACACACAATAGCTTATAATAGTGTTCATGTACAACTTCAACATTAATAGTTTCCTTCAATGCTAATAAACTTCCTCTACCATTTTTAGATACTAAACATATGTGACTCATGTAACAACTGTATGCATACAAATTGGTTTCTTCCTACTTTGTTTCAAATTCACTTTGTGTTGTGCGTTCGGTTGTTGTTTTACTTCTGAGCAGCACTTTTTTGCACACCATGGGCTAAATGGTCAGGTCACAGGACCCCGAGGGCTCAAAGAAGGTTGGGGGAGGGGACCCACTGGAACAGCTGTTGGGAGACAGATGGTAGCCTCCTGTCAAGGCCATCCAGCGTGTTCTTTAACGTGCACAGGGTATGGCTCTCCCGCACACAGGGCCACAGTTTAACGTCTCATCCAATGGACGGCGGCCTTTCCAAGCCCATCTGTGTCCCCTACTGACCATGGGTAGGGCAGCAGTGTTGTGCATTGTAATGCATACTATGTGCACTGTAATGAACATAGTATGCATTACAGCACATAACATACACCAAATTTTGTTTCTATATCTATAAAGAACTGGTGACAGATTTAAGTGTATTAAATGACTATGCTAACTTCAAAATATCTGGTGGGCTGCAGTGGATGACTCAGTGTATGCACCTTGCTTTAGAATTAAAACTTAGAGCAAATCATATTATGCACAACTTAAATTTCAATTGGGAGAAGGAAGACATAAAAGACCTTTTTTGGGAGGATAATAAATGTTCTTTGTTGTTGTTGTTGTTCACAGATAAGGTAATTCAATAACTTCAGCTGTCAGCTAAAGAATTTTTTTTAACAAGAATATATTTTTTTCATATATAGAAACATGTTTTATGAAGAAACATATATGAATTGGTAGAATCATTTCTTGTGAAGGGTATGTGGCAAGTATCCTGGTAATCATCCCTCTACTGGGTGCACCTATAATCCTATTTTAACTGCATCTTAGATTAAAACATTGATTTTTATTCAATTTTTTAATGAATGGCAACCTTCTTTGAGCAACAAAAATAACAGATATAGTTTTGTTGCTGCCATTACTGTTGCCATTGGAATGAGGGAGGGCACATATGCACACAGGACAGAGAAACCAAGCTACTCCCAGCAAATCCATATTTCATTCTTGCAAAGGTATACCAACTGAGACGTCTTGTTCTCTGACAACTGCATCCATTATAATTACTATACAACCAATAGCATTTTACTCTTCAGCCTCAGGGCAAGGGTGGCTCAGCCATCAGTCAATAGCATGCCAGGCTTATAATCTGCAGTTCCCAGATTCAAGTCCCAGCTGGGTCAGCATCAAGATTTAGTTCCACAAAACTCCATTGGTGTCCCCTTCAGTATGGGACACCAATGGGTTAGAAGGCTATTGTTAGTCAGATGGGATGTTAAGCCATGGCTCCATTGCGGGAGAGCCGTACCCTGTGCATGTTAAAGAACATGCTAGATAGCCTTAGATGGGAGGCTACCATCTGCCTACTAACAGCTGTCCAGTGGTTCCCTCTAACAGCTGTCCAGTGGTTAAACTGTGGCCTGCTTCTCTGAGCCCTTGGGATACTTGTGAACTGCCATTTAGCCCATTGTATGCAAAACATGGTGTTCAGGGGTAAAACAACCTACTCAACTCTTCAGCATTAAGTAGAAATTTTATTTCTTCTCCCATTCTTATTTCAACATGACATGAAAACACTTTTTTAATTATGATTAGGTAAACTTACTTTCCATAGCGAATATCCCACAGATTTGCTGTTCTATCAAAAGACCCACTAAGTATCATGGATCCAGAAGAATCAAAAGCCACAGATATCACTTCTCCTGAGTGACCCTAAAATGCATCCAATATTAATATTTTATTTCTTAAATAAAATTTTAATAATGAATTGCACAGAGCAAATTTTTACTACATACAGATGAATGTTTGGATTCATTCAAAACAAAATTCATGGAAACAAAATCAACAATCTACAAATATACTTGTAGTTAAGTTTATCCAATTTTTTAAAATATACTTTAATGATTTCCAGACACGAAAATAATAGTTCATTTCTGATTATTATAATATCACATTACAATTCTATATTAAATCAATATATTTATATATATACTGGTTTCTATAAATTAAGGAACAAATGAAAAATGGTAATAACATAAAACTCCAATGACAGAAATGCACAGAAGTCATACATAGTATGAAAAATACGATGCAGAATTGAGATATGGTATACAAATGAATGGCACTGGCAGAAGTGTAAATGACAGACAGTGGTATTAGTGTCATGATTCGGGGTGGAATACCTTTGAGTGGCCATACAAGTCTTATGTGCTTACAACTAGTTACATCACTGGTCACAGATACAAGGATGAATTCTTGGACTCTTTCATGTAACCATATGGCACCAAACAGATGCTTTGGAGGAGCAATGGAGATTACTATTCATAGCACTGCTGACAGTCGTATCAACAGCATGAGACATTGTTGCATGACCTGCAGAGCAGTAAGAGGTGACCACACTCCATATTGAACTACTTGGACTACCTCAGTTGAACTTCTCTTTTCTACCATCTGTATTTGCACAAAAGTTTTGGAATTAAAACTGTTATTTCATTTTTCAACTGTTATTCTTAAGCACTGTGTTCATTTACACCTATCTTCTGATTCAAATGCAGTATATCCAACTAGTTTTCAGGTTGTTCCTTAATTTATGGAAACCAGTATTATTATGTTTAAAATGTATAATTTAATGTTAGATATCACTGCTGTACATTTAAACAGGATTCATACATAAACTTTAAAAACTGACTAAAATGTTTTTTTTTATTTTATTAACACACACAATAAATATACACAATAGCTTATAATAGGTTCATGTACAACTTCAACATTAATAGTTTCTTTCAATGCCAATAACTTCCTCTACCATTTTTGGATACTAAACATGTGTGCTCATATGACACCTGTATGCATACAAACTTTGGTTTCTTCCAACATTCTATTTCTACAGAATATATTATA
Organism: Ryuthela nishihirai; assembly: GCA_038380435.1. NCBI lineage: Eukaryota > Metazoa > Arthropoda > Arachnida > Araneae > Heptathelidae > Ryuthela > Ryuthela nishihirai. The sequence continues at coordinate 24,709,498 of JAWZYU010000009.1, read as the reverse complement.
AAATAACACCTACAAATATAAAAACAAAGAAACAGAATTACGAGAGACTTACTACAAACCTTTTTAAAAACTATAAATGTTAAAGCAATATTTTCATATTATAAAGCATGGCATTTGTATTCATTTTTCTGCTGAGGTCCTGCCATCCTCAAAGACCTTCTATGGTGTATTAAACTGATAGCCTCCTGTCTGACCTCTGTGCCAAGCAGCTGCTTGAGAGGATTTTTATTTATAAAATAATGATACATATCACCATACCTGACAGTTGGCTATATTTGCAAAGTGTCAGAATATTTCACAAATCTCTCAACAAGAAAATAAAAGTTGTTAAAATTATGGTTGAAAATTAAATCAAAACTTAAAGATTGCATTATTACACAAAAATTACATTCTACTAGGAATTAATTTGTTTTGAAACTGCAAAGAAGGTATGAAAGCCACATTGGTGGCAGAATGGCAGCACATTGGTTTGTGATGGTACTAAAGAAGCTGCAATCCGAGTTCAAATCATAGGTGGTAGCATGGGTGTTACACCTGTTTAAAATCATTCAAGACTACATTCTCATATTTACAAAAATTCTGTCTCACTTGGATAAAAGACACTAGAAATAATGTGTACCAATATTGCTACAAAAAAAAAATGTATGAAATTAATTAGAATTTGAAGAACAGATACATAATCCAACCTTTTTTTCCCCCCTTACACTTGAAATAGTTATATATAATTCCATTAATATTGCTAGCTAGCATACTCTGAAAAGAAGGCTGTGCACCAATCCCTTCTGATTATGTACAAAAGCAGCCAGGCATAATACCCAAAGTCCAACTCTGCCTTCTCTTGGTGCAGGACATTAATAAATATAATTCAAAAGAGATATTCTTTTTTTCGAGGGGAGAGCTACCAGGCAAATTGGTAGTTAACTACAAAGGATCTTGGTGCTGACCATTTAAATCCACCAGAGTAACAACTTCGAGAATGATTACTGAACCTGAATTTGCTGCAATGGTAGGCCTTTGTTGAGGGAAAATCTACTACTGTGTTTTCCACTTTTTTATAGTTATCAGCCTCAAATGAACAGATGTGCAGGATACTATATCAGATGGTATCACAGATCATCAGATACTTCAACCCTTACTTCTACAGGCATCGCTAAATATAAACTAGGGTACAATTTAAAATATAAATCACAGTGAGATAATAATGAATATTTTGTGCAATAATATCTTTAGTAAACTAGGATAATATGTCTCATGCAGGACAGTTTCTCTTTAAGTTCTGATTCTTGTAAAGGTCCACTTGTAAAGTTCTTACCAGTATTTGTGCCTTAAACCTTTTGGTTGTGGTGGAATGGGTCTTTGCCCCAAGCCTGTGATTTGAAGGCTGTCCCTAACTCTCTTCAATAAACCTAGTTTCTTTTCAAATCATATTAACCAGTACCTTTCCACAGCTATCTCAAGTGCTAGGATTCTAAATAGATTATTATCTGGTTCTTCTCACACATGAATTCAAGCAGTATAATCTGGACACTCTAGACTTGCAATAGACCAGATGTTTGAGTAAATGTCAGATAAAAAAAAAATACCCCCTCAAGCAGCTGCTTGCCACAGAGGTCTGACAGGAGCCTGTCAGTTTATATGTCATAGTAGAAGGTCTGTGAGGATGGCAGGACCTCAGCAGAAAAACAACACACAGAACCATGCCTTACCCAGGGCTCGAACCCAGGTCCCTTAGATCAGTAGCCAAGCGCACTAACCACTCGGCCAACTTAATTAAAATCTTAAATTTCTCTTTTCAGGACATGATGATAGCAAACATCTACAGTATGTTATAGGTTTACTTCTCTGCAGGAATCCAAGTGATGATCTTCTAGGATTATTTCACTTCTTTAATTTTTCAAAAAGGAAAGTTAACTCTTTCCTACACAAAGGTCAGAATAACCTTGAAACTTTATCTAGCTTGTTCTGGTTTCTCATTCAACATACAAACACTTACACAAGGGATGTCTGTTGGCTTCATAGTTAGGTATGCTAACTAAGAGACCAGGAAGAGCTTGGAGATTTCAAAGCAATGTGACAGCAGTACTGAAAAAGACTTTCAGAACATGATCTCCAGCAATGCTTCCAAGCTATGCCAATTAATACGAATTGTGTATAAAGTCAGGTTGTTGAAAATACTACAGAATATTTTGATCAAGACCATCCAGTATACATATATTAGTGATAAATTTGTTTACATAATCAATTTGGTTACTTTATTGTCAGACCTTGTAGTCTGGCCCTTTCTAAAGTTTGCTATGATAATGATAATGAAATTTTGATCCTTTGCAAGTAACATAGAAGGAAACTTGATGCTTTTGATTTAGGTGCTTACTTATCATCATGGGTATTAAATGGTTTGACTATGTTACTTTACAAACTCCAACAGCATAAAAAGACTTAATCATAAAAAAAAGCAAAATTAAATCTCTACAAAATTGTATGCTTACAGTAAGATTTGAAATACAAGTCCCATTATTCACATTCCACAATATAATAGAACCATCCAAACTACCAGTAGCCAGGCTTTTACTGTCTTCAGAAAATTGCACACAAACCTTTAAAAAAAGGGAAATATGTAAATTAATTTCATTCCAAACTTCTTTAATGCTTAATTAGTGCTTAATAACAATGCTTTTAAATCCGAGGCAACTTAGTCAGCTATGCAATAATTTTTGTACTTATTGCAGTTAAAACTGGTAGAAGCATTATGCTCTTCTTTGTAAAACAGTCTGAACATTTGCTTTAACAACTTCGAGAAAAATTAGTGAATAAAATACTAATGTTAATAAAAACAATGTGTAAGAAAATGTGCAGAAATATGCTGTATATAATAAATAAATTTAGCTTTATATATTACGAAAATACAGATTGAGAGAAATACATAACAATGAGTATTATGTGAGTAAATACAGTTTTTTTTAATAATTAATGGTTAAAAAGAACATAGAATAAGCATTAAAAATAATTAAAATCATACTCACAAAAAAAATTCTGACTGATCTATTTACAAATACTTTGCCAATTATTTAGCATAAAAATAACCTTAAAAGACAGCACATTAAGATACATACCACTTGTTTTGTAGAATAAGCATTAAAAATAATTAAAATCATACTCACAAAAAAAATCCTGACTGATCTATTTACAAATACTTTGCCAATTATTTAGCATAAAAATAACCTTAAAAGACAGCACATTAAGATACATACCACTTGTTTTGTATGACCATAGAGAGTGTTCAAACAGTGCCCATTCTCAGAATCCCACAATTTGCATGTTCGATCAAATGACACGGAAGCTATCTTGTTACTGCAAATAAAGAAATCACCACATGTCTAATTTTAAATATATATATTAATACTTTAAAAAATTGTTCAACAAAGTGTAGAATTAGCAGTTATGTAAATCAGAAATCAGTATAAAACATATAAATAAACTATCATATTTAAGATATGCCTATGCATATTCAAGATCGTTGAGTAAAATTTTAAAAAACACAGTATGACCTGTAAATGGTAGCTAGGCGTAAACTGGAAGGATAGCTGTGCACCAATCCCTAGTGATGATGCACAGAACCGGCCAGGTCTAGCACCTAATGTCCGACCCTGCCTTCTCGTGGTGCAGGCCATTAGTACCTTTCAAAAGAGATATTCTCTTTTGGAAGGGAACGGAAGGGGAGGGCTGCCAGTTCAGTATGGCCCACTGATCTGGTCATCTATGACCACTTTTATCTTTTTTTTCAACCCTGCTGAGGAGTGGTCAACTTCACAGGGTCCTGGTGCCGACCATTTATACCTACTAGACTGGACTTGTTTATGGATCTGAGCTTGATTATTGATCCTGGACTTGCTGCATTGGTGGGCCTCTGTTGAGGGAGAGTCTGCCGCTGTGTTTTCTGTTTGCTTCTGGGTTGCCAGCTCTAAGTGAACAGAGGTATGGGATACCTTATATCAGCTGGTGGATAATCCTAATCAGAGGCCATCGCAGGTACCTGAACCTTACTTAGCTAGTTAGGCATCGTCAAGCCTAAACTGGAGTAATGTGTCTCAGGCAGGCCATGTGGCTCTTGAAAAAGTCCACTTGAAAAGGTGGTGCCTGAAGTTCCTACCAGCATCGGTGACTTCAGCCTTTAGCGGAGGAGGAACAGGTCTTTGCCCCATGCCTGCGATTAGGGGGCTGTTTGATATTGTTGGCCCTACCAATCTCAATAAACCTAATTTCTTTAAAAATCCTACTAATCATTTTCTCTCTGCAGGAACATGAGAACATTACATAGAGATTATTCTCTTGATGTCCTCACACAGGAATTCCAGTGCTATAACCTAGATATTCTAGGCTTGCAAGAGACCAGATGGACAGGTAAAGGTGAGATACTTAAAAATAACTTTAAATTTCTCTTTACAGGGAAGGAGGATGGAAAGCATCACCAAGGCGTGGTCTGCTGCTCAGCAGACATGCTAGTGATACTCTTCTAGGATATGAGTGCATTAATGAAAGGTTTCTTACAGCAAAATTTCAGACAAGCGTTAAAGACTTGAATGTTATCTGCTGTTATGCCCCCACTGAGGATGCCGATGAGGATGAGAAGGATAGGTTTTACGGACAACTTCAGGATATGTCGAATTCTGTCAAGAAAGGAGATATTACCCTTGTTCTAGGTGACTTCAATGCCAAAGTTGGTACTGACTCTGACCTTTGGGGAGGAGTAATAGGCCCTTTTGGTATTGGTTGCTGCAATGGCAATGGGCAACGTCTCCTACAGGTAAGTAAACTCAATGGTTTCAGAATAACTAACACATATTACAAACACCGCGACATACATAAATACACATGGGTTTCACCTGATGGGCTGCATAGGAATATGATTGATTATATATTAATTAACAGCAAATGGGCCAGTTCTGTTAGAAATACCAGGGCATATAGGGGAGCTGAAATTGGATCTGACCATTACCTTGTTAAAAGTGTCTTGCAACTTAAACTTAAAAAGTGTTGTGCTAGGGTTAAAAAATTTACCTTTAATACCGAAGCTCTGAAAGACCCAGTTATAGCTAAAACTTACCATGATAGGTTACTTAGTCATTATGAGAGTCATGGTTTGCTCAATACTGAAGTTGAGGAAGAATGGGGCCATTTTAAACAGGTTTTTTTGGAAACTAACAGTACTCTTTTAGGAAAAAAGGTACAGAGGAGGCAGAATTATTTAAGTGATAAGGCACTTGAGCTTATTTCAGAAAGAAGGAACTGCAGGAATGTCCTTAATCAGTACCCTACTAGTCCTAACAGAAAGGATTACAGAGAGCTTAATAAACGTGTAAAGGATCAGTTAGCTACTGATAAGAATCTTTGGCTTGATGGTTTGGCTGACAAAGCCGAGGAAGCAGTTAGACAGCACAACAGCAGAGAGCTGTACCAGATAGTTAATGTTTTGTGTGGTAGAAAATGGACAGGTATACAAGGATTGAAGGATAAAAAAAGTAAGGTTACAGAAGGGGAGGATTCTGTCATGACTAGGTGGGCTGAGCATTACAGTGATGTCCTAAACAATGTGGTTAGTTCTACTCCCATTGTTTGTAATGATGACAGATGCATTGGCGGCTTTAATGTTGGCCCTATAACACAATCTGAAGTTATTTTGGCTGTTTCTAAACTTAAATTACATAAATCCCCAGGGGTAGATGAACTTACTACAGAAATGCTCAGAGCTGGGAATGTTTCGGTTACCACTTGGATGACTGAAATTTTGAATAACTTTTATGATAAAGGCATGGTTCCTAAAGACTTTACCAGAGCTATTATTATCCCTATTTTCAAAAAAGATGATCGCAGTTCTTGTGATAACTATAGGAGTATCAGCCTACTCTCTGTTCCAGGTAAAGTTCTTTCCATGATTGTGCTTAATAGAATTAAGAATTTGGTTGACAGGCAATTGCGTGATGAGCAATGTGGATTCAGAAGTGGTAGATCAGATATTTTCACTTAGGCAGATTCTTGAGAAATGTTTAGAGTTTCAGAAACCTTTGGTTGCGAGCTTTGTTGATTTCAAAAGGCTTTCGACTCTGTTGATCGTCATAATTTGTGGTTGATTGTGAAATCATATGGTATACCAGACAAGTTAGTTAACATAATGAAAGCTCTCTATAATAACACTGAGTCATGTGTGAGAGTTGGTAAGGCTTGTAGCAATTGGTTTAGCATTACTTCTGGTGTTCGACAAGGGTGCATTTTGTCTACTTTTCTCTTTAGTTTGGTTATTGATTATGTTATGTGAAATTCACTTCAAGGGAAAGATTTTAGCCTTAATTGGGCTGGAGATATGAAAATTTCTGATTTAGATTATGCTGATGATTTAGCCCTTTTGGCAAATGATGTTGATGAGATGAACTCTTTCATTCGAGCTGTTGATGAGACTGGTAGTAGAGTAGGTTTGGTTATAAACAGAGAGAAAACTAAAGTGATGAAAATTGGTCAGGCAGGCTGTCATTCAGTTAATCTGAATGGTTGCAATTTTGAGCAGGTGTCACAGTTTAATTATCTTGGGAGCTATGTAACAGATAATGGTGATGTGCGGCATGAGATTAACAGACGAATAGGGATTGCTGCCGGGACTTTTAAGAACTTATGGAGAGTGTGGAGAAATAGGTGTATACACCTAAAGACTAAAATTAGGCTGTATAATAGTTTGGTTCTTTCTAGGGTTAGTTATGGTAGTGAAACTTGGACGCTATGTAAACAAGATAACAGGAAACTAGATGCTTTTGATTCTAGATGCTTACACAGTATCTTGGGTATTAGGTGGTTTAACTTTGTAACTAATGATGAGGTTAGGCAAAGGAGTCTGCAACCTCCTTTAAGCAGCGTATTGTGCAGAGAGAGACCGCTGGTTTGGCCATGTTGCCCGTATGGATAATTATAGATTGGCAAATAGGGTTATGAACAGTGTGCCTAAAGGCCTCAGAAAGAAGGGGAGACCTAGGATGCGGTGGGCTGACAATGTCAAACAGGACCTTGTTAGAATTGGTGTGCAGTGGTCGGATGCAGCAGATGTAGCTCAGGACAGATATGCTTGGAGAATTAAACTGCACGGTCTGGTTGGACCTCCGTAGCCCATGGCTGCTTGAGGATGATGATGATGATGATGATACTCATTACAAATTTCAAATTATATTGTATATTGTTATATACTATAGAAGCTTAAAAGCATTATAATGAAATAAATTTTGAAATCTATGGAAGATTTTGTAACATTTGTTTGACATATTTGCTTACACATGAAAAATCATCAGTTTAAAAAGGTGAAAATCACACTGTGATATCTAAAAATTTAATCCTCTATAACACTGTAAAAAAATGTTAAAAGCACGCCTTTACAAATGCCTTAATCTAGTATAATGATGTCCAACTTTTAATTCACAGATGCCTGATAGTCAATAAAGTTTTTTTCAGGTGCTCATGAAGACTATGAAGTTTTTTCCCACATAAGACCCCATGAATTTCACTGAGTCATGAGATGAGATATGGCATGAGTTTTGAGCAAGCTAAATAGCCTTCAAGTCCAGAAAGGTTGGACAACACTGATCTAATACTTTATCTAGACATTTAGTGGTGAAATTGACATAACATAATGCAAGTACCCACAGACATTATCTGCATATACTATGTCAACAGACAATCAACACATCATACTACTTCAGTGAGTGATGGCCTGACAAAGACTCACTGGAGTAACACAATTCATGTTATAAGTGATAACACCCTATACATAAATGCTATTTCATCTGCTTTCTCTGAGGATGCTAATCAGCAATTAATCATATTGTATATTGAAGACTGTACTGTAAGTCATCATCCAACTTGATGCATTATTTATCAACATAATAAATTCTTCTTTAACCCTTCCAGTGTCTACATTCTTTGTATACGTTAGGAGAATCTGAATTGAGAGGCCATGCATCCATTTTTAGTACAACAACAAAAAAATCAATTTTTTTAAAAATAAAAATTGCTGTTGTAATTTTATATATATATCTTATAAAAATATAATTCAGGCTTCAAAAATAATATTTTGTTTTTTAATTTGATACATATTTTATTAAACTACAATATAAATAATTTTATAAAGCCATCTAATTGCCATTTCTTAGAAGCACTAAACGGTATTGATTGCCAATTTGCCTGTTAGAGTTCCTATTTGCTGAAGCAACTTTGTAATTTAAGCTCATAGGTTGATTTGAACTATTATCAACAAATTTTTCCTTAAATTTTCGAAAATCTCCTAAAAATTAACAAAAAAACTGCTATTTTTAAAAATGATAGATTTTGGAAGTAATTACAAAATACGTACCACTATTTTTTTTTTCCATTTCACACTCTTTTCTATCATAAACCTATTTCAGTATTCCCAAATTATTTTTTATCATTTTACCCAGCATTCTATAAATCTTTCCCACTCTTAAAATCGAAACTGGAAGTAAACACATCTTTCTTAGAAATTCTGGTTGCAGCTGCATTTAATTAGTTTGCTTCACTGAGGCAGACAAGAAGCAGATGGCTGACACATGCTATCTCCGTTCCATGTGCTATTTCTATTGATTTGTTATTTTTTTTAATTCTAAAGTTGACTTGTTTATTTGACTCAGCACAATTGGCTAAAAGCCTGGAATTTTCTCATAGTACCGAGAAAAAAATTACAAAACAAGAGAAATATTTACTTAAAACCAAAAAAATAATTTTTTTGTTATTCACAAATATATAGCCATTGTATTCATGTGCATTGTAATCATTTCTGTCTATTAGTTTTTTTCCTAATAAATTTTTATTTGCATTGCCAGATGCATTTTTTTTACAATATGACTCTAAAAAAGTCCTATTAAAATAAAACATATCATCTTTTTTGTTAAATACTTTATATTATCCAGAATGAAATGCTGATTAATTTGGTATACAACATGCCATAATTCCTTTGATTAGTTATTTGGGAAAAAAAGTTATAAAGTTAAAGTTTTTTTTTTGGCTGAGCATAGGGAGAAAATAGCTTTTCCTCAGGATGGAAACCTGTTTTTCAGGCTGGACACTGGAAGGGTTAAGAAATATAATGTCTCATAATATGTCCTTGCTTAGAATTCATTACAAAGTACCCTGCCTCAGAAGCAAAGCTTACTAACCACTCAGCCACCATTGCATTCAAACAACTTCAGCATGATCAACTCAGTATATATATATAAGCTAAAGTTTAAAAAAAATTGTTACATACCCATATGGATTGTTGAAAGCCAAATTGTAAACAACATCTTTATGTCCTTTGAGTGTAAACAACAGTTGTTCACTATCTGTATTCCATAATTTGCAGGTACGATCATAGCTTCCAGTGATAAATCTGAAAATATTCCATACAATATTATATTAGTAAAAGTAATCCAACATTACTGTTTCTATTGCTCTAGACCAGTGGTTCTTAACCTTTTATGTTTCACGTACCCCCTTGGAAATGTGTACATATGTAACTGACAGATAAAACTAGTTATAGTATAACAATGGGAATAAAATAAAACACACACACATATATATAACATAAATCTAGTGACTTTTGAGCTCTCACAGCATACCCCAAAAATTTTTATTGCATACCCCACATTGAGAACCCTTACTACAACAATAACAACCTTAACATAAAGATGCATAAGTTTTTATATATAGAACCAGTTTTTAAACATTCAACACTGGATATAAACAGGTATGCTGCAGACTGCTGTATTATAAATTAGGTTTTTCAATTAGGCCTTTCCAAGCCCATCGGTGTCCCCTACTGACAGTGGGCAGGGCAAGGAATTTGCAGAGATAAATCTCAACACTGACCCAGATGGGACTGCAGATTAAGAGCCTGGTGCGCTACCAACTGAGCCACCCCCACCCCTAAATATTGCATTATTATAGTTGATGTCAATGTTGCCATGCTTTAGGTAGTACACTAGTAAATAACAATCTTAACATAAAGATGCATAAGTTTTTATATATAGAACCAGTTTTTAAACATTCGACACTGGATATAAACAGGTATGCTGCAGACTGCTGCATTATAAATTAGGTTTTTCAAAAGTGTACATAAAGCTGATTGTTTTACAATCTAGCAGCACTTTTTTTTTTATCTTACTTCATATTATAGTAAATGTCCAAGTTGAAAAGGTTCCAAGACTCAATATAGAGGGAAGGAGTTGGAGACCTGCACTTTTCAGCTAATAATATTAGTGATAGTTTCAAGATTAATAATGTCTTGCAATAAGAAAAAGATAAGATACTTGTAACATAGGTTAAAATTATAATTATTTTACTTATGAACTGATGTTACTATCACCGACTTTTTTCCTTGTTAGCTACACACTGAAAACTTTTCGATATGAGCCATATTTGTCAGCCAGAAGGTGTTAATAAAAACATTTTTTCTTCAACTTACCTTGATGGTCAAATGCAATATCTGTTAAAAGTGGGTTTATGACAGGTAAAAATGTAGGTGCGATCCTCAACAAGTTAGCATTCATTGTTGAGACGCTCTTGTGATGCTAATGAAAGGGTTTTGTTACCACAGTTTGAATAACATCCACAGTCACATGGAGATTTCTGAAGAGATATAACTTGAGAATTACACCTAAGCTTTTATCTTTGTAACAAACCAATTTTTAACAGAAATCACATTCCCACCAATCCATATATGTTAGAACAATATTTTTTTTTACAAATAACTTCTAGCTGGTTCCCAAAGAAAATAGATAGAGGAAAAATTTTGTGACAATATAAATGGTCCATAAAATAGGTTAAAAGTCTTCATTAAGAAATTAATCAGAGAAAGGATTAGTGAAAGTAACATCAGCTCATAAGGCAAAAAATTACACATTATATTCCAAACACTGCAATATATAATACACATAAGATATACCTTATAACTCAGACATCTTTATAACTAGAAGGACGCATATTGTCTCTAGCATATATGAGAATCTCGTTTTCAAAGAGAAAGAATATACTACTACTAGTTTTTCCTTTACCTACTGTTTCACTCCTTAAAAGTTTTCATTTGAGTTAGCAGATGATGGGGAAAATGCAAATAGTATTTCATTAGTAATTATACAACATAAAAGTATTTGTCTTTTAATTCTTAAATCTAAAAAGTTGAATTTCCCACACCACTCTCAGAAAACTGGATAGATTATTTCTGTCAGCGGAATATCTATTAAAAACTACTACTAGTTTTTCAAATTTCTATTCTATACATATTATTTTTAAAACTCAATAACAATTCTGCCATTTCATCATTTCAGTTATCTGTAAAGATGTATATATTAAACTACTAAGTATTCGGAAAATGTTAATTATAATATTTCATTAGTATCAATCAAATTAAACAAGTTTTCTAATTATCATTTTCATTGTTTCCAATGGAAACTTCATGACGTTCACATTTCACCAATGAAATTTCATATTTCTATCATTAATACATCATTGCAATATTTGTTTGAAATTTTGGAATTTTCAATCTTTTTTACCATTAGAAGGCACAATTATAATGTTCAAAAGATCCTGAAAGTGAAAATCATAAATTATCATTGCTTATCTAACCCTAAAAAGATTTTTTTTCATTTATCTCTAAATACAAAATCTACTAAAAACAAAAAAGTCTTCCCCCACCCCTGGGTCTAAGAACATCATGGCGTTCACATTCCATCACCAAAATTTAAAATTTCTAGCTTAAATACATCGTTTGCAAAATTTGTTTGAAAGTTTGGAATTTGCAAATTTTTCCACTGTTAGAGGGTGCAATTATAGTTTTTGGAAGATTTAAAAAGTGTGAATCATAATATTTTATCAATTCCTATCTAACCCAAAAAGAATTTTTCATTTATCTCTAAAAATAAACAATTATCTGCTAAAATTAAAAAGGTGTTTTCCCACCCCCCTGGGTTTATGGGGTCAACTCATTGTTGTCAATGGAAACTTTGTGACTTTCACATTCCATCATCAAAATTTCAAATTTCTAGCATAAATACATCATTTGCAATATTTATTTGAAATTTTGGAATTTTCAACTTTTTACACCACTAGAGGAGCTTGAGTGAGATTCGGAAAGTGCATATTGTAATATTTCATCAATACCTATCCAATACAAAAATAATTTTTAATTTATTTCTCTAAACAAAAAAGTTCAATGTCGACAGACAGACAGATGACAAAGTGAAACTATTATCTCATTTTCTTTGAAAACAAGATGAAAATGAAGCAGATGAGTAGAGAAATATACATGACAGCTGATAAGGGAATGTTACGGGAGAAATAAGCAATAAAACTGAATGAAAAATAGTTTGTAAGTCCATGAAATAAAGGATGAAGACAGCAATCCACCTTAGCCCAGTTTGCCCCTAATAAAAATGAAAGTTGAATCCTAAATAAAGTAGTAAAAGTAAAAGTTCCACTAGAACATAAATTGTGTAGAAGGGCATTTTGAATGCACACACATATACAGAATACTTACAATACATATATTTATGCTGCATGGTATACATTAGAAATGAGTTCAAGCTCAAATTTCAAGTGCATGCCCAAAATTATTGAGCCTATACCAAAATCATTCCAATAATTACTGAGCTCAAGTCCAGTTACAGGAAAACATTTCTCTGGCATATCATAAAATATATATATACAAAAATATGCATGCTACTGAGCCATTTTCTAATTCTTCATATTATAGACTTTTAAAAGCTTTAAAATTATTATTATTATTTGATGGCAAAGTTAAAATCTTAATATTACTTAGAATAAGAAGTACTAGAAATAATTTTCAGAAATAGAAAATTTTGAATAACATTGATTAAAAATGCTGAGTGATTCATTAATGAGATTAGAATACCAAAAAAAAAAGTCTGAATGGTGCTTATTATTTTTGACTACTAAAAACTGATGGAGGTTGCAATTATAATAAAACTAAATTATTTCTTTTAATTCTTTTTGCACTTTTTTTAAATAAGAAAATTAGAAATTTAAATTATAACTGATCCCAACTTCAGCCAAGCCTGAAGTCATCTGTGCTATTTCAAGCCTTTTCCAGAATTTATTTCTAATATAGACATTAGTCATATGTAAAGTAACATATATATATAATCATGTTAATCATAAACTGAATTGGAAAAAAAAGCTCTTATTCTTTTTCAGAAATTAACTTACTTTGCCCCATCTTTGTTGAATGCCAGATTTGTTAAAGGTAGATCATGAACTGTAAAACTCTACAAAATGAAAGAAGTAAGAAATCAGATCACCTACAAAGCATAATAAAATTTCATTTATCTCTTGTTTGTAACACATTGCAGAACAAATCAAAAACCTACAAAACCCATTTTATATATAATTAATCAAAAAAATTAAAGTCAATGTTATCTTCATTATCATTTAAGTCACTAATATATGCTACCATCTTATTTTAATGCAAAAATAATACCATAATTATATGTAATTTCAAATAAAAATACTTTTGTTTGTGATGGTCAAAAGGTTTTGTTGTCACAAGGATACCAAAGGCTCAGACAATACTGGCTCAAGGTATGTTTGTGCCCCATTGTGAAGTCCCTTTTCAGCACCCTTTTCAGACAGTTTACAAATGCTGCCTTGTGCTGCAGGAGAAGGTGCCTTTATGCAGTGCTTACATCACTTACCAGCTTGAGCTGGACCTCGGTTCGGAGAAGACTGGGGATGAGGATCCACAGGATATATGTTTGGAAACAGAAGGAAGCTTCCCATCAAGGCCATCTAGTGTAATCTTTAACATGCACAGGGTATGGCTATCTTGCACATAAGGCTTCAGCTGAACATTCCATAGAATGGAAAGCAGCTTTTCCATTCTATGGAATGTTCAGCTGAAGCCTTATGTGCAAGATAGCCATACCCTGTGCATGTTAAAGATTACACTAGATGGCCTTGATGGGAAGCTTCCTTCTGTTTCCAAACATATATCCTGTCCATCAGTCCATCAGTGTCCTTTTCTCATAGAAGATTCATTCACAGTTCATTACCCTTTTCTCATAGAAGGCAAAATGGGGGTTAATAGAGAAATTTTTAAGCACAGGTGCAGTTGGGATTCAAACATGAAAACAGCAGAATACAAGCCAGGCATGCTACTGACTGAACCACACCACATCCCTAAATGAGCAAGAGTTTTAAATGTATAATCCAGTCTGAATACATTATACACCACAGCCAACACTCAATTACAACTGCTGCTTCATAAAACCCACATTGGCTCTTTTAAGCTCTACAATTATGCCATATACAAAAATGATTAAATTATGCTTTATATCCATTGTTCTGTCACTAATACATTATAAACTATTGCTGAATGTGTCTGCTACCTGCTTCAACCTTAAATACATCACAATTAGAATGTGAGAATGGAGCATAAAAAAATATTCCATGTGGTCCATGGGTTTTTCAAATAAGTCACCACTGAGTATACATCTGCATTGTTCTATAAAATACTTAAGAATTTATTTGACTACAATTGACCCTTTAATGCTCAAGACAGCCCAAAAAAGGGTATAAAATAGTAAAGACAAGGGAATAGCACTATATGAACTAGTTCATTTCAAATTTCAGCCATTATGAGTATTAAAGGGTTAATGAAAGAGGAACATGTAAAAAAATTACCAGTGATCAACCAAGTCAATGCTATTTTCAACAATAACCAAAATGGAAGACTAAACACACACCTATATAAAAGATAGTGCAAATTAAAAAATAGGCATTTTATAGTGTAAAAAAATAAATGGCACTGAATATACATTTTATAAAATAAAGTTAAAAATAATACTGGCAATTAAACAAATATTTATTTAAATTTAATCTACCAAGCACTACTGCAGTTCAAATTTTTCAGAACAGGTTGTGCATTCTATGAACAAAGATAACTCTGGTCTCCAGTAAGATAAGACATATACAATAAATTTCTACGGACATAATAAATACACACATATATTAAAAAAAATTGCAAAACAAAATCTCTAATTGATAAGAGGCTGATTCCTTAATATACTGACACTATATCACAAGATTTCAATTTATCCCCAAGGGCTAATGCTTAATTTAGGTGTTTGGGAATTTTTAGCAACCCATAGCTTTGAGACTATTACATCACTAGTGCCTCCCACAATTTTCCACAACTTCACAGAAGAAAAATGTTTTTTAGGAAATATGGATAACTCCAAAAATTAATTTCAGAGTGAAAAAAAGAAATCATTTCACATAATGTTGTCAGATTCCCAAATTCTATCAAAAACAAAATAGGTAGAGTACTGTCAACTACAGTGGTGGGGGTGCCTAAGTCAGTAGCACTCCAGGTTCGTAATCTGCAGTTCCAAGCTTTGAGTCCCACCTAGGCCAGCACTCAGATTTATCTCTGCAAAACTCCCCATCCTGCCTTGATTAGTAGGGAACACTGATGGGCTTGGAAAGTCTGCTTCCATCATATGGGACATGAAGTCATAGCCCCCATGTGCAGGAGAGAGCCATGCCCATTTCATGTTAAAGAACATGCTGGATGGTATTTATGAGAGGCTACCATCTGTCTCCTAACAGCTGTCCAATGGGTTCCCTTCCCCTGAGCCCTTGGTGACCTGGCCATTTAGCCCACTATGTGCAAAAAAAGTGCCACTCAGAGGTAAAGCAACCCAACCCAAACCTGTCAACTACAGAGAAATGATGTTCAAAAACTTAAGATTCAAGATGATTTAAGAACTGGATTATTTCAATTTTTCAAGTATTTTTTACATAATAATACTTTAGTGCATTTTATGCAGAAAACTGCTAAAAAATTTTCATGAACAATAAAATTCTTAAGGACTACTTGAGTTTCATTATATTTAATTATTTTAATGAATAATTTTAATTTCCATTAATATTACAAAACAGTGGATATTTTACTCCAGTTCTCTGCCCAATGCTACCATTAAATACAGGTTTAATTAGCTTTATTCTAAATGCTCAGAGTTGTAACTATAACTACTGATAATAGATTCCTTTCAATTACCTTATATAAATGAAAACTCTGGTTTTTTCCTTCTGAAAGTTTTTCTTTAAGCCCTATTTAATTTCAGTTAAGGACAAACATAATCTTTCATTGATAGAAATTGTTCCAAACCAGTAGGTATTATTTTAAATTAAATGAGAATATGGTAATGACTATTCCATCAGTTTATTTGCCTGGTTCTTTTGCTACTTTCTGCTAAACAACAACAAAACATAAAAAACATTTTTTGCTTTTATTGAAGAAAAGTGAAACTATTCTAAATTTTCCAAATAAATGTTTATTTGAAATTGAATAATGGGGACTTAGATTCTGAGATCTTTTTTGCACAGTTGAGCTAGTAAAGCACTAGTAAAGGTACATTATGTATTGCAGTTATAATACATAAAATGAACCTCAAGGATATTATCTAGTTGCATAGCAAAGGAAACTCCTTACAGAAACTTTGGGAAAGAGTAAATTATGGAAAATTAAATTTTAATTAATTAAATCTCCCTCATTGAGGAAAATTAAATTTTAATTAATTAAATCTCTCTCATTGAGGAAATTATTTATAACAAATTATTAGTTCTTCAGTTTACAATAATAAAATTCTTCAGCCCACACTCACCTCCAAAAATCCTCCTACATAATCTCTCACATAATGGAGATGAAAATAGAGCAGAGTTAAATATGGTTATTCCAATTAGAATGTTATATAATTTGCACTCTTTAACAAAAGATTCCTACTAATATAGATCAAGAGAATAACGACACAGCATATGTGGCATTTAGCATATTTATGACAAAAAATAAACATTAAGGATACGATTAATAAGTTTTTGAAGCTGTTCACTGTGCTGTGATAGCATAGGCTCTTCTGAAGTTATGTTTTCAATAACCTTATTGGCATCACACCTACAAAAAAAATTAATTTTATGGTATAAATGTAACAATATATATATTTAGGGATACAGCCAAATATATATATAATAAATTCATGATACAAATTAAATTATATTCACATAAAAATTCTCTGAACTTCTCATATTTGATTATAAGTTCTAAACTTTGACATATTTCCAAGATAGATAGTTGATTATAATTTAGAAAATGCAAAAAATGATAGCCATCATTTTATTCATGATTCTATTTTAACATCTAATTTAAAAACTAAAGTTAAGACTCCTTTTATTTGAGACTTGTTACTATTGACTACAAGGGAGTCATTAGACTGTGCAAACACTGCAGAAAACCTGGACATTTTGTAGCCAATGCCCACTTTCAATGAAAACTGGAAGTAAAAAACAACCTTTGCTGACATAATAACAGAGGCACTGAATGGAGAAGAAATCCACCAAATTCCAAAAGATATGATGGAAAATAGCAAAATATCCTTCACCCCATAAACCACATCTCCAAGACGAAGAGAAGTTCTGGATGGAAGCAATACAATCCAATTCCACACCTGCCCATAACCCTACAAACAACATCAAGGGGAAAAAAAGGAGAAACAAAAACATAAAGTCACAAAGAAAAAAACCCAAAAGCAAGAAAATAATTGGCAAAAAAAGATCACAGAAAAAAAGAAGAAAAAGAAAATGACACAGAAAATTAAAATGATGTCATAGCACAGAACTAGAAGAAACAAGTAACAACCAGACAAAAAAGGACTTGAAAATAAAAATATGGGAAAGAGATGAGGCAGCAGATGATACTGATGAACTTATCGAAAATATCTTCAACTCCTCCTATGAAGATTAAAAGAGAACTAAATCCCTCAAGTATCTGATCGATAATTTGAGAAAATCAATTAACAACCAATGTGCTATAAAACCCAAGTATACCAAATTTTATTACAAAATTTTGTGCAAATACTATGATGAAAAGCTCTCTGCCAGATTCAGAACTTTCTAACTTGATCCTCTAAATGGACACCTTTTCTGGATCAGACAGTTTGGTTGTTGGTGTTGCATCTGAGTTCTTGTTTTATATATATATAAACACTGAAGAGCCAAAGCATTATGACCACCCACTCTGGCAAGGCATGAATGCTACAAGATTTCTAAAGGTGTCTTGTGGTATCTGGTACCCACATGTTACGAGCAGATTCTTTAACTCTTGTAAGTTACATGGTTCAACTTCTGCAGATTGAATATGCTGTTCCAATACAAACCACAGATGCTAGATTGATGTCTGGGGAATTTGGAGGCCAGGGCAATATTTGGAAGTCTTCCTCGTGTTTTGCGAACCATTCTCAAACAATCCGGGAATTGTGGCATGGCACATTATCCTGCTGAAAGAAGGCACTACTAGAGGGGTATACTGTTGTCATGAAAGGATGTACCTGGTCTGCAATGATGTTTAGGTAGGTGGTAGACGTCATAATTTCTTGCACATGAATGACTGGACCCATGGTTTCCCAGCAGCATTCCCAAAGCATTACACTTCCTCCACTGCCTTGTTTTTGTTCCACAGTGCATCCTGGTGCCAACATTTCCCCCAGGTAAATGTTGCACACATATTCAGCTGTCCACATGGTACACCAGGAAATGAGATTCATTGGAACAGACGATCCTCTTCTAATCATTCAAAGTCCAGTTTTGATGCTTGCATGCCTATCGTCAGAGCTTTTGACGGTGAACTGAGGTTAGCATGGGCACTCGGAGCGGCCTGCAGCTTCACAGCCCCATTTTCAGCAGGGTTCGATGTACTGTGTGTTGTGACACATTACTCCCATCACCAGCATTCAAATTATGGGTGAGTTGAGCCACAGTATTCCTTCTGTTGGGATACTGTATGGGATAGCTTTGCTCACCACCAGGATCAATGAGCTGTGGTCAGCCCACACCTTGCCAGCAGTTCATGGTTTTTTCCTCCTCGGGCCACTTTTTGAAGGTACTAACCACGGCTGACCTTGAGCACCCCACAAGCCTTGTCTCAGAAATGCTCCAATTCAGTTGTCTGGCCATTACAATTTGGCCTTTGTCAAACTCGCTTAAGTCTGCTGCCTTTCCCATCTGAAGAACAAGAATAACACTGATTAACAGAGCTCAGTATCAGGTGTTATTTATAATACTGTTTCATGACATTCACATGCACCGTTGTTTACCTGCAGCTGCTTCGATTTGCATAAAGATGTGCTGGTCATAATGTTTTGGCTCTTTGGTGTAAGTTAGACTTTTAACTGCAAAAATGATGTCATAATAATTGGTGACTATTGCAGAAAGTATTATGTAATCTATGATATTTGCAGCTATTATGAATTATTATTTACTTATTTGCACATCAAAGATTCAAATAAATAACAAATTTTGCATTACATACATGAACTTTTATTACTCACTCTGATGTCAAACTGAGAAGATCTACTGTTTTCTTTTTAATTGCATTTCCTTCTGTATATTCTATTACAAAACCTAAACATGAAAAGAAAATATTGTTACTAATTTAATCTAACAGCTAGGAAACTATTTCCTCATCCTAAGTCATCACAAAATTTTATGAGAAATTAGTTCCTCAAATCAGTGACTGGCCCAAATGTGCAATGCATATTTAAAAAAAAAATCCAGCCTGATGTTATAATTCATTGAGTTATCTAGGATTTAAATAAAATTATATTTCCCAGCAAAAGTGAAATTTCAATTAGAGAATTTTCATACTAAAATCCACTGAATGCATGAAGAAAGAAAATGTTCATTGCAAATATTATGATTAATAGGATTTCAGAGAAAATACCATAAGCAAGAAATTTTAAAGTGTTTATATCTCTACCCCAATTGTGAACAACTTTCTTAGTTTCATTTTCCTGGCTTGAGCAGAAAAGACAAATATTTTCTCTTTTGACATTTGCCACTCCATACCAAATAAAGAGCAGTGAATATAAAACGTTTCTTAAAAATTATATATTAAAGTGCATTTTGGTAAATGAAAACTTTTTTTACTCTTCTAGATCACAGCTGATCCTCAGTACCAGCCAAAGGTTTTTCAAGCCAAGCATATGGATTTTAAGCACCCAACTGTTTATAGTAATCATCAAAATATGGCACAATTTAGTCACTTGATTAGCTGGGCTCACAGAATTTTTACACCCTCCCTTACATTTAAAACACATTACGCTATCTAGACTCTCTCTGCATTTTCTGACAATGGCTGAACTCTGTGAAAACCAAATGATTTTCTACAAAATTAAAACGAAAAGCTAAAGAAGTCAATAGCTTCATATTTCAAATAATTTGCTGCTACTGATGTTATTTACTCATTTAATAATATTTTCCCTTTATTTCTATATATATCCTGGTTATAGACATCCCAATACACGGTATTTGCAAGCAGGTTTACATCATAATACTTAGTTCATGTCAGTTATAATGCAACAGCTGTCATAATTGCGAAAGCAACCTATCGACAAAAAATAATTCTGCAAATAAAAATCTGAATAAATGAGGTTGATTTGTTTTACTCCTGAGCGGTATTTATGATGCAAAAATGGACAAGATTTACAATGTTTTCAAAGGAAAGCCGCTACATATTTGCAATGGAAGAACAGGATTATTGAAATCCGGTGTTTTTTACATTACACGAAAGTTTTTCACGTAAGGTTAGAGAGTATTGTCATATTGGAAGGAAAGTCGAACTAGGAAATATCTAAGTATGATGGTATCATATTATTTTTATCCAACTCACCGGGTGGATAATACCGCAAATGAAATCTTTTAATATCCATTCCTCCTACAGCAGTTACGAAGAAACAGGCCGAATAAAACACAAAATATTACTTTGGAAACAAAAAATAATAGCACAACTACCGCATACGATAATCTTCTTTACCAAACAACAAACCAATTACAAACAACTACCTGCACGTGTCGCTAGGGCACAAACATATCATGCTGACTCTTATTACATTATACAACAAATTGAAACCTTTTTTAATATAACATTGGTCAAATAGGATGTTTGTAACTAATTTTGGAGTCCTAAATTCAAACATGGCTGTGAAATATCTGCAGCACGTACAGTTTTTTTTATTACGGATTAATGTATTTCAAATTTCAATGAATACGCATATCTGGGAAATGAAAATAAATGTGACTCTTTTATTAAATTGCAACTTAAAACTCATTAATTAATTACATGATTAAAGTGAAATTTTTATAACCATCATACTAATAGACCATTTAATATAAAGTAACAAATGAAATAATATTGAAACGCAAAATAAGATAACATGGCTAAGGAGAGTTAAAAAAATCTGAAAAATTATCGCTGAGGCGGCGGGAATCGAGAACCCCTAAAGTGGGGTACGCGGTAAATTTTTTGGGACACTACATGAGATCGCTCCATAAGTCGCTAGATCTAGTAACAAAGTAAAAATAACCATTCTTATACTGTAGTTTGATCTATCTATAAAAGGGGTACGACAATTACATACACATATCCAGCTTGAGAACTACTGCATTAGTTAATGCCAGATCGGTCTAACCATTAAACCACGCATTAGATATTAACACTTCCATAATATGAGCTATTAATCTTTCACTGATATATGGCGGATCTTGCGCCATCTATACTTCAAGAGAGGCAACTTTTCAAATTGTTGTTAATGATTTAGATGTTAATGAGCTGGTCAATCACGCTTAAGCGCTTATTATTAAAAAACATCCATAGTAAATACACAGATTACCTGTAGAAATAGACTTCAACAATAGTTAAAAACATCTGAAAAAAATGCGGAATCGAATCCGCAACTCTCTAGATGCATGCCAGAGCGCTCCAACCATTAAACCACACATCAGGCCAATAAACAATTCCATTATTATACATCGCTGTAGCGATGTTACTAAATATAATTATAGAAAGGCTGATAACTTATTATTGTATGATCTCGTGGCCAAATGGTTAGCACGCTTCGCTACTGATCTAGGTTCGAACCCCGGGTAAGGCAGGCATGTATGTATGTGTCGTTTTTCTGCTGAGGTCCTGTCATCCTCTCAGACTTTTTACTTTGGCATATAAACTGACAGGCTCCTGTCAGACCTCTGTGGCAAGCAGCTGCTTGAGGGGGGTATTTATTTTTACATTAGTGGACTGGATAGGAATGCTCTGAATTTATTTGACGATATTGATAAAGCTGTCTCTGTTTTTTATATAGTACGCTATTTGGAGTTATTGACTCCTGTGTCCCTAAATGTATTGGTTAATAAAGGTAAATTCCCATGTTGGTACATTCTAGAGATTATCAACGATATTAAATTGAAAAATAAATTTGGTAAACAATATAGAAAATACAATAAGAGTTCAGATTTTGATAATTTTAAAATGTATAGGCGATTAATAAAGCAGAATATAAAATCAGCATATAAGAATTATATTTCTACGGTTGAAAATGAGTAAAGATCTGACCCTTAGAAATTCTGGAACTTTTGTAACAGAAATAATAGTGGAGACACAGTATTCAACGCTATGAATTATCAAGTAATGAATTGCTTGATTTTAAAACCATTAGTGATACTTTTGTCGATTATTTTTAATCGGTTTATGTTTTAAGCACTTCCTATAACAGTGATATTTTGATTCCACAGATAAAATAATTAATGTTCTCGATCTTGTTACTATTACAAAAAATAACTGTTGATGACATCAGATAAGCTATTAAACATATAAAGGGGTCAAAGTCAATTGACCTAGATCAATTTCCTTCTTTCATTATGAAGGGATGTGCTAATAGTTTTGTTTACCATCTTTTAATATTATTTAATCTCTCAATTACAACCAATAAGTTTCCAAGTGCTTGGAAAGAATCGAATATTATACCCATAATAAAAAAAGGAAACAATCATAATAAATTATAATAAAGCTTTCATATTTTATCACTGCCTTACTGAGCTGCAGTTGGATGTAAAAATTCCACTCAATAGAAATAATTAATATATTTTCAAGAAACTCCGCCATAAGACGGCAATCGGCTGCAAAAGTAAAAGGAGCTAACTGAAAACCAACAAATAATTTCTTTTAAGTTCGTTTGAAAAACGACCTAATGTTTCCACTTTGTCATCTGCTTATGGTAATATTTGTTCGTCTGTCTGTCCGTCTCTCTGTTAACTGTTGTCTGTCCATCTGTCTTTCCACCTGTCTGTCCGTCTACAGACAATCAAATTTTTAACTTTTACAGATAAATGAAAAATTCTTTTTGGGTTGGTTAGATTTCAAAGAAATACTGCGATTTGCAATTTTAAAATCTTCCAATAGCTTTAATAGAGCCCTCTAGCGGTGGAAAATGCTAAATTTTCAAAAGAATATTGCAAACAAACTATTTACACTAGAAATCCGAAATTTTGGTAGTACAATGTTATGGTCAGAAAGTTTACACATTGAGGTAATGGGTTTACAACGACAACACGGCCAAACCGAGGTGTGAAAATGAAACTTTTTTAAGAGATAAACGAAACGATCTTTTTTTTTGGTTAGAGGTACTAACAAAATATTAATATTTATATTTTTCGAATCCCCCATCAGTTGGAATTTCCACTGCTAGAAAATACTAAAGGTAGTAAATAAAAACTCGAAAGGCGGCCTCTAGCGGTAGAAAAAAGCTGGAAATACTAGATCTTTAAACGAATATTGCAAACTATCCCTTTATGATAAAAATTTAAATTTTTGGGCATAGAATGTAATGGTCAAGTGGTTTACACTAACAGTAATAATTTGCCCTGTTATAACAAAGGGGTGTTGGTATTATGCAACTTTTCTGCCTTAAGAGATAAATGAATAACATTTTTTGTATTTATAGGTACTAATAAAATATTAATAGTTTATTTCACCAATTATGCAGAAGTTCGAATTTCCACTGCCAGACGGTACTGAATATGTAAAATAAGTAGAAGAACGCATATCACCTCTAGCACATATGGGAATCTCGTTTTCAAAGAGAATGAAGTTCTTCCTTTGCCTACTTTTTCATTCCCTAAAAGTTTTAATTATGGGTGTTCGTGTTATTTTTCTGCTGAGATCCTGCCATCCTCATGGACCTTCTACTATGATGTATAAACCGAAAGACTCCTGTCAGACCTCTGTGGCAGGCAGCTGCTTGAGGGATTATTTATTTATTTTTTTTAATGTATGATGGGGAGAAAATGCACATAGTAGTATTTTATTAATAATTATACAACATAAAAAAGTATTTGACTTTTAGTTCTCAAATTAGAAAAAGTTTCTTTTCTATCACTCCTCTGAAAATAATGGGCAGATCATTGCTGTCAGTTAAATTTTGATCGAAACAGAACGCTACCGCCGAAATTTCTACCATAAAGAGGTCGCTTGGAACATTCGTTAAAAGTTTTACCATTTGGACACTTAGTGATTTCTAATGATATAAATCATAACTACCTTTGAAAATGCGAATTATATTTCGTTAGTACCAACTAAAAAAGACATTTTCAATTATCACTTAAAACGAAACCGTTCTGTTTCTTGCCTACCTTGGGCATAGGGGTCAACTCATTGTTGTCAATGGAATCTTCAAGACTGTCATATTACACAACCAAAATTTCAAATTTCTGGCAAAACTACATCGTTTGCAATATTCATTTTATATTTTGGAATTTCTTAATTATTTTCAACCGTTAGAGGGCGCAATTATAGCTTTTGGGAAATTTAGAAAATGCAAATTGTAATATTTGATTAATACCTATCTAACCCAAAAAAGTTTTTTTATTTATCTGCATAAACAAAAAAGTTCGATGTCTAAAGGTGGATAGAGAGAGAGAACAAAGCAAAATTTCCATTTTTTTTAAAAAAAAAAAGGTCATAAAAATTTTTTTTCCTTTTAGCCGTTTTCTAAAATGCTTGCAATCGTGAGCACTGAAATCTTTTCCGGAATCCATAAGTATTCGAGCAATACCATTCAGCTTTACACTGCAAACAATCTGAACGACGACAAAACATGGCTTCCAATTTTGAGATGGCCAACCTCTACCTATATAGGGCCTCTAATCTTAATAGAAGTCAAAATAACGAATAACATAAAAACGTGACGTGCTAACCATTTTTTTAAGGCCAGATCTGAAATCAGCACCTGAAAAATAGTTAAAGGTATCTACAATTGTTCATGCCATAAACACCTTGTAAACCAGTGTCATTAATCAGAGTTTATTTCAGCAGTTTATTGTCATAGTTAAGACATGGCCACGATCGACTCAAATAATTAATAGCCAGTAGTAAATCAAGAAACTTGTACAGTACTTTTGCAGCAGAGGTATTGGCAAAACCCAGATACCATTTTATCCTCTCCCCCATAATAAATTTAGCAACACATATAGTCATTCATATGGCAAGGAGGACGCCCTCAGCAATTAAATTTGATGCTAGAGCAACTATCAGATAAGAGTGGTCTGAGTTACAGCCATGTTGTCGTATTCAACCCGTTAGCTCCAGCTGTAGTGATTAAAATCCGAGTCCTTGATGAGAGTGGATGGACTGTAGTAACAAAACGATTTGTGCTCTGTAAAAAGTTTACGATTTGCGATTTTTATCTTATGGCTGCCTGTTGAAAATTATGCTGTACAAATCGCCCCTCGAAACAAGTACCGTAATTGCATTTCATTAGTAAATTTATCAAATTAATCAATATAAAATAAATTTTATAATTTGCAAACATATTTCTGTTGTATTTATGCCATTATGAAATCTGACTTTAATTCGGTTTACAAGCATTCATGAATTTAAACGTATTTCTCTATTACTTTGGATTTAATGCACTAATGAATCAATTGATTAAATATGAACTTTTTTTATGATATGAATTTTCTTTTTCCTTTTATATTTAAGGAGATGCTTCATTTTGAAAATGAAGATGTCTCTTTCTCCTTGATCAACATGCGTGACCTTATCTGTGGTCTAGAAATATCCCAGTAAATAATTTTGTTTTATAACTAAAATTTTTGTTGAGGTTCTTGATTAAAGCAGATACGTATTTTATAACAGTTTTGTTACCAAGTACTGCCACATTAAAGTAATAAAATATATATAGCATTTAATATGCAACTGCATTTAAATATCAAATTTTTAATATTTAAATATTTCTCCTCCTTCTTCCTTTTTTTTGGGGAGGGGGATGAACAAATTATCAAAAGTATTGAATTTCCATGTTATGTGAATGGAAAGCTTATATTGAAAGTTTCCTAACCATGAAATAAAGCCTTTTTCAACAAAACCTTACAGGAAATCGAAACTCTTCCACAAATCACGATTTTTAACAATATTTACTATTGAAAGGGTTCTGGTGGCTGAAACATTTTGCAGCAGTGTTGTTATCTGTGATTGCTACTCGTAAGAATTTACCTTAGAGCATATAACAAGTAGTTTGGTAAAACTGTAGTGTTATAGTAATTTTTTTTCGTCCCTCATTACATTTTACAGTTAATGTTTTCTTATATATACATATATATATACGTCAAAGAAACAAAACATTATGACCACCTGCCTAATATGATGCTGGTCCTCCACGTGCCACTAAAACAATTCTTACCCGGCGAGGCATGGATACTACAAGATTTCTAAAGGTGTCTTATGGTATCTGGTACCAACTCGTTACCAGCAGATCCTTTAACTCTTGTCAGTTATGTGATTGAGATGCTGCAGATCGCATATGCTGTTTCAACACAAACCACAGATGCTCGATTGGATTGATTTCTGGGGAATTTGGAGGACAGAACAATACCTGGAAGTCTTCCTCATGTTCTGTTAACCATTCTCGAACAATCCAGGCAGTATGGCATGGTGCATTATCCTGCTAAAAGAAGGCACTACTAGAGAAGAATACCGTTGCCATGAAATGATGTACCTAGTCTGCAATGATGTTTAGGTAGGTGGTAGACGCCATAGTTTCCTGCACATGAATGACTGGACCCAGGGTCTCCCAGCAAAACATTGCTCAAAGCTTTACACTTCCTCCACCACCTTGTTTTCGTCCCACAGTGCATCCCAATGCCAACACTTCCCCCAGGTAAACGACGCACATGGTGCAACAGGAAACGAGATTCATCTGAAGAGACACCCTTCTTCCAATCATCAAGGTCCAGTTTTGATGCTCGCTTGCCCATTATAAGCACTTTCGATGGTAAACCGAGGTTAGCATGGGCACTCAGAGCAGCCTACATCTTCACAGCCCCATTTTCAGCAGGGTTCGATATGCTGTGTGTTGTGACACATTACTCTCATCACCAGCATTCAAATTATAGGCGAGTTGTGCCACAGTATTCTTTCTGTTGGGTCATACTATATGGGATAGCCTTCGCTTACCTCTAGCATCGATGAGCTGTGGTCAGCCCACGCCTTTGCTGGCAGTTCATGGTTTTTCTCTCCTTATACCACTTTTTGATGGTACTAACCATGGCTGACCGTGAGCACCCCATTAGCCTTGCCATCTCAAATATGATCTGACCCAGTCGTCTGGCCATTGCAATTTGGCCTTTATCAAACTCACTTAGGTCCACTGCCCATTCCATCTGGAAGACAAGTATAACATTGATTAGCAGAACTCGGTATCAATTGTATTTATATCGTTTCATGACCTTCACATCATCTACCTGCAGTTGCTTTGATTTGCATAAAGACTGATCATAATGTTTTTTTCCCTTGGTGTATATTATAATCTTTGCAATTGCGCTATTTCTGTGTCAAAACGCAGTCAGTAGACAATTTTATTAATAAATTCAAAATCCATAACGTTTGACTTGGGGGGTTGTAATTCAACTTCTCCCCAAATCAAGGTCACTCCTATGCAGTAGTCTATTTCAGCCTTATGTCTAATATTCTAATTTTTTGTAATAGTATATGATTTTTGGAAATCATTAAATCTTGTTGCTGACTTGCGCAGCTTTAAAATTTTCCCATTTTTTACACTTTTACAGAATGTTATTCAATCTTCTGAATGTAAATTGTAAAACCACATCAATATCTGTCCAGCTATAAATGAATTTTTGATCCTAAATTCTCAATTCTTCAATTTCTTTTAAAAATATCATCTTTAAAAATGAAAAAGTCGAATATCTACAGTCAGGTGAGAACTGTTGCTTTTATGCACACTATTTCCGTGGTAACCAACTATGGGAAGTTAGTCCTCTTGTCTGACATTTGAACGCTATTCTATGACAGTTTAAAATAATAAACTAAATACCCCCTCAAACAGCTGCTTGCCACAGAGGTCTGACAGGAGCCTGTCAGTTTATATGCCATAGTAGAAGATCTGAGTGGATGACAGGACCTCAGCAGAAATACGACAGTTCAGCATTGGGAAAATGTTGCCATTTGCGGTTTAGGGAGCGGTTCTTTGCCTATTAGCCTATTACTATGTTCCTGGTGCAAGTGAATAGATATGTTTTGGATCGATGGGTAAATATTATTTTGGTAGTTTCACTCGAAATACTCACTTCTTCCACATCGCTGGACCTCTTTGTAAGTTGGCCCACTAGCATCTGGTCCAGGGTCTCACTCGAGCTTACCAAGTCTACCACAATACGCCAATCAGCTACACCAATTTCAAGTTCAAGATGTAAGAAGAGGATGAAACTTAAATTTTCTATTTCAGATGACGATTATTTATTAATATGGCTCGTGAATTTAAAATGGAGAGTTTAAAATCGTATTCTTACATATAGCAGTGATCAGAAGAAAAAAACATTGTTATATATGTCAAGATACGCGACACGAAATCACTAATTGGCAACACAAATCGATTACAGTGTGAAGTCCAACCCGCGGAGGTCCAACCGGTATCAAGCATGTTGATCTCAGGTAGGAGTGTCACTGATATGATTGCAGTTCATCTAAGCTTCTGGCATGTAAACATTATTTTTTTTAAATTGCAACATTAATAACGATATATTGCGACAGTTTGTTATAAAATAGTACAGATCAGTATCATTTTTCATACAAAATTAATATTTTCAACGCAAGTGTAAACTTTTCAGGTAAGGATTTAAAACTATATAGGTATGAACTAATTGGCCGGTCTAGCGTGCATCTTTTCAAAATCTATCGTGGAAAAATCGTGATAGAGCTTTGAAGCCTAAATGCAAAAAAGTTATTCCTCCCCAGACCAAACCACTATGATCAAAATGGTCCTTTTCCATGGTATTCTGGAGATAACGTGTCCCACACTCTCTCCAAATGCATTGGTCCTGAGAATCTCTTCTTACACAATATCACGATTTATCTAAAATGAGAACCTGCCCCCAATGTTCATTGGTCCAATTGAGGGGCTGCCTTTTCTATTCATAGCACACCAGACGTAATCTGTAGTTCCCAGGTTTGAGTCCCAGCTGGGTCAGCGTTGATATTTATCTCCGCAGATTTCCCCTCTCTGCCTACGGTCAGTAAGGGACACCAATGGGCTTGGAAAGGCTGCCGTCCATCAAATGGGACATTAAGCTGGGGCCCTGTGTGTGGGAGAGCCATACCCTGTGCACGTTAAAGAACACACTGGATGGCCTTGACGGGAGGCTACCATCTGTCTTCCAACAGCTGTTCCAGTGGTTCCCCTTCCCCAACCTTCTCTGAGCCTTTGCGGTCCATGTGACCTGGCCATTTAGCCCATGGTGTGCAAAAAAAAGTGCCGTTCAGAGGTGAAACAACCCAACCGAACCCTGTTCTATTTTAATTGTACCCTCCAATGAGCTGAGGTTAGTGGTATGCACACTACAAGGTCTCCAGCATATAACCCACTTTCACAGTCATTAGGACACCGTTACTCATATTAATATGGGTTTGTTCATCTCATCTATGGAGGTGAGATATAAATCTGAGGCAGAGAATTTAGATAGATGAAAGGTAGTTACTTCCTATCATCTATCCTAAATTCTCTGCCTCAGCTGACAGTTCTGGTGCAAGTTGACACTCTGACACCCATTCTGTTGCTCCTTGCAGTTTGGGACAGGAAATGATCATGGATGGTTTTATCTCTGGGCCTAACATGGCTCATTCTTCTGGAGATGTTCTAGTGTCTTTGAAACATCTCCAGAGTCTAGAAATTACACTTTTCAACACATTCATGAATCTAGCAATCTATCTATATGATTATCCTGCTTCCTTCTTTGCATTTTAGTAAAACTGTAATCCAAAATGCTCAATAAAGCCACTGTTAATCTAAAATGAGAAGCACGCATTCCTGAAGCTGCTTTAAAAGAAATACTCCCTCATGCAGCTGCTTGCCACAGAGGTCTGACAGGAGGCTGTCAGTTTATATGCCACAGTAGGTCTGTGAGGATGGTGGGACCACAGCAGAAAATCAACATGAACATCCATGCCTTACCCAGGGCTCAAACTCTGGTCCCTTAGATCAGTAATTAAGTGTGCAGATGACTGATGTCACAGTTTAATTTGCATATTGCAGTCTTTTGCATTGAGAAATGCCAATTTAATAGCTAATGTGAGTTATTTAACTAAAAATCCTATAAAACTTTTATTCAATTCTGAACAGGATTTATTGAGATAGTTGCAATTTTGTTCAACTTCCTTAAATTATGAATAGCAGTGTATTTTGTAATTGATAATACATGTTTAACACATTGTAAATTAAAAAACTAAAATTAAGTTTTATTTAAATATCATCCTTTTAGCTTTTTGAAGATTAACAGTTTATCATACTTTAATTGTTGCTGCTAAAGTGTATAAAGCTTTTGTGTATAATGGTTTAGAACAACCATTATACATAAAAACATTTTCATCTGAACCTCATGTTAAAAATTTAATGTCTGTAGCAACACAAACCTTTTTTCACCAACTCAAGCAGTTCAATATCATTCTTAGTATGAATCATTCATGTTATAGCAGTTCCAGACAGAACCTATAATTTTTACCTTTTGCCCCTCTATCATTATTTATTCTTCTAATTTCACATGGAAAGGTCACCATCCTTTAGATGGGATTTTAAACATAGCTTTGGGTGCAAGCAAGCCTACCTTATGTATGTTAAAAAAAACAAACATCGGATGGCCTTGACAGGGTACCCTCTTCCTCAAGGGTGTCTGTTAAGTCATCCTCTTCCTTGAGTGAAAGTCTTGGATTTGGAGATGCATTTCATCTTCTACAACCCGAAATATAGTTGTTGATTTTTCTGGGAGTTCTATAATAATAGAGCCATGTCTCATCACCTGTGACAATGTGTATTAACCATTTGGGTACACTAGGTTCAAACATTGCCAGCATCTCCTTGCACGAGTTGACACTAGCTCTTTTTTTGCTGTTGTGTCAATTTGTGAGGTACCCATTTGACACAGATCTTTCAGAACTTTAAATGATTAAATTAGTTTAATTGTTCCACACTGCAAATAAATACACTGACATCTAATTTTATTAACTGAACAGTGATATGTGGGTTTTCCCTAATGGGTTCACAAACAGCAGTAATAGTTCTGTCATTCATGGCCTCCTCCTATCTTCCTGCATGAGGGAGTATCTTTGAAGCTCTGCTGTCCTCTGAATTTGTATATCCATCCCTTAATAGTGCCATATGAACAGCATGTACCCAATACTTATAATAAATCAGCAGGAATTTTTTATGTGTCATCCCCAGTTGCATCCTTGTGAAAATGTGAAATCTTTCCCCATCTTTAGTAGACTGTATAGCAAGAAACAGGTTTCTGAGACCTAATATGCTGCAAGCAAAGATAGAAGTGATGATACAGCCTTTATTTTTAACACATAATGACAAATTTAGACAAGCTTTAAAACAAGTCATAACTTGTTAATTTCATAGGAATAAATACAAATCTACAGATATGTCAAGAATTTTTTGAACGCCCTCCATATTATAGTGCACTCGATTGGCAACATGGTGGTGGGGGGGGGGGGGGGGGGCATGCACATATAGGAGTGGAGATGTGGCAATTCAAAATGACTATAAGGTTGCAAAGGTGTTCTTGCTAAGAAGTCTGTGCAGTTATCTGTTTTCTGTGGCTGAAGAAAGTTTAACCATTAACACTGAATGATACTGTGGCACACAAATGCTTACAAGAGACCACTAGGGGGAAACTCCATAGTGTCCATAGCTAAGGCATCATTCTCATTGCCAATACCCACCTGCACACAGTGAACTGAACTCAGGACTTGCAGCAGTTCCAGTGGGAGGTTCATGGTCATCCCACATACAGTATGATCTGGCTCCCTGTGATTTCCTCTTATTCTCACACTTGAAGGATCACTTGGTAAGACATTGTTTCACATCAGATGATGGGTTGGGTTGTTTTACCTCTGAGCGGCACTTTTTTGCACACCATGGGCTAAATGGCCAGGTCACATGGACCCCGAAGGCTCAGAGAAGGTTGGGGGAGGGGACCCACTGGAATAACTGTTGGGAAACAGATGGTAGCCTCCCGTCAAGGCCATCCAGCGTGTTCTTTAACGTGCACAGGGTGTGGCTCTCCCGCACATGGGGCCACGGCTTAATGTCCCATCCGACGGACGGCGGCCTTTCCAAGCCCATCGGTGTCCCCTACTGACTGTGGGCAGGGCGGGGAATTTTTGCGGAGATAAATCTTAACGCTGACCAGCTGGGACTCGAACCTGGGAACTACAAATTACGACCTGGCGCGCTACCGACTGAGCCACCCCCGCCCCACACACATCAGATGATGAGGTGCAATGCTGTCATTGCATGGTTGAATCACCAGCAACAGGACTTTTATGCTGATTGAATGGATAAACTCATTACATGTAATGACAAGTGTTTGAATATTTGTGGTGAGTATGGTGAAATATAGTGTATTGGTTAAGGTTTCACTTTATATGGTTGTTTGTAGACATTTAACCTTTCTGATTCATCCACATAATTAATGATGTTTAATTTAGTTCTTTTTGAGAAATCACAAATTTATATGTTGCCATTGTCATAAGAAATAGATTTAAAATTGCATGTTTTAGTGAGTAAAGATGTAATAGATTTATGTTATCTGTCATTAATAATTTTTTTTTTTTACAGATAGTTCAGTATGAAATTCTTCGGAGTAGAGTTTGCTCCTTTATGGATTCCTTTTACTAGACGCTTACAGACTGCTGCAGCATTTTATTACTGCACCAATTTTTTTTTCTTTGGATTTGGTGGTCTACTAATATTCATACTTCTTCTGTTCACTAGATTTTACTTCATTCCTTTGCTTTATATGATATGGTTTTTTTATGATCACAATAAGTGCAATCAGGGAGGAAGACGTTGTAATTTCCTCCGACGATGGAAGTTATGGCATTATTTAAGAGACTATTTTCCAATCACTATGGTAAAGACATCAGAGCTAGACCCAAATAAAAATTACATTTTTGGTTATCATCCTCATGGTATAATGTGTGCTGGTGCTTTCTGCTGTTTTGCTACAGAGGGTACAAATTTTACAGAAGTGTTCCCTGGAATTACACCTCATCTCTTGACTTTGGAAGGACAATTTTGGTTTCCAGTGCATCGAGAGCATTTGATGTGTGCAGGTATATTATTTTAATATCATTTTTGTATAATTTTTCAATTTCAAGTGCATTAAAAGGGATTTAAAGTTTCTCCTTAACTTTTAAAACTAAAACCAGTGTAAAAATAAATAGATTAGGACACAAGTACAGTGACTTTTTTTGTAGCAATTTAAAGATACAAGGTAATCAGTAAAGTAGGAGCAATAAACACTATTTTAAAATAATTTAAAAATTCTCTGTCATTGAGCAATAAAATTTCAGAGTTTATCCTTCAAACTATTTGGATGTTGAATGTTCTTAGGATAAAAACTCTCAGAAGCTTTTCGGAGCAAAGACAGCGCTCCGTCTTCAGTGAAGTGATGTTACGTACTGACGATTGGGTCCGTTTAGACAAAGAGCTTCTTTCCACATGTCGTGTAGGGTGATTCCAGTGTCTCGGTTGCAGGTGGGGACGGACGAGGTCATTATTTCAATAGCCTCGCGGACTATGGTTCCGTAGAAAGTGGATGCGCGCGCAAGAAGTGTGGCGTGCTCCCAGTCTATCGTTGCCGTGTGTTGCACTGCTAGCTCGGAGGCGGCCGTCGTTAGCTTCTTTTGGCTGACATCAGCTTTGTGCTCCGCGAACCTTTCTTGCAAAGAGCGAATGGTTTTGCCGATGTAGTACACCACGGAATTATCCGTCAACTGTAGGGGAAATCGGTATACGCCCGATTTTTGAAGAAGGCTATATTTATCCCTGTCCCTTTTGACTAATTTCTTCAAATTTGGAGCGGGGCTGAAGACAATTTTTATACTATGGGCTCTGAGTAATTTGTGGACCGATTCACATAGGACAGGGACGTAAGAAATGGGTCCAGCAAAAATAGTACGCTCGGGGTCGGTGATTGGGATGAGGGCCGAATCTCTTCTGCTTTCGTTTCTATACTTGCTGATAATTTTGTCTATTGCTGTTGGGTTGTAGCCATGGGAAGCAGCGATGGAATGGATGTTTAAGATTTCTTTTTCAAGCAGTTGCTCATTCGAAGACACGGTGAATGCCCTATGTGTGAGGGAACGGAAGGCTGCAATTTTGTACGCCCACGGGGCACATGAGTCTGCACGTATGACAGAAGGGACGTAAGTAGGCTTCCGGTATACCGACGTCGTCAAGGCTCCTGTGTCATCTTTTTGGATGAAAACATCTAAATAGGGGATGGCATTTCTATTTTCCTCCTCCTTCGTAAAGCGTATCGTGGGATATATATTGTTGGCAGAGTCAATGAGGCTGTTTAATTGCTCATTGCTGCCATTCCAAATTAAAAATATATCGTCGACGTAGCGACACCAGAAGAAGGGTAAAATTGCAGCTGAGTTGAACAATTTTGTTTCAAGATCTTGAAGGACAATTTCAGATAGGATACCGGAAAGGGGTGGACCCATTTTTTTGCTGGACCCATTTCTTACGTCCCTGTCCTATGTGAATCGGTCCACAAATTACTCAGAGCCCATAGTATAAAAATTGTCTTCAGCCCCGCTCCAAATTTGAAGAAATTAGTCAAAAGGGACAGGGATAAATATAGCCTTCTTCAAAAATCGGGCGTATACCGATTTCCCCTACAGTTGACGGATAATTCCGTGGTGTACTACATCGGCAAAACCATTTGCTCTTTGCAAGAAAGGTTCGCGGAGCACAAAGCTGATGTCAGCCAAAAGAAGCTAACGACGGCCGCCTCCGAGCTAGCAGTGCAACACACGGCAACGATAGACTGGGAGCACGCCACACTTCTTGCGCGCGCATCCACTTTCTACGGAACCATAGTCCGCGAGGCTATTGAAATAATGACCTCGTCCGTCCCCACCTGCAACCGAGACACTGGAATCACCCTACACGACATGTGGAAAGAAGCTCTTTGTCTAAACGGACCCAATCGTCAGTACGTAACATCACTTCACTGAAGACGGAGCGCTGTCTTTGCTCCGAAAAGCTTCTGAGAGTTTTTATCCTAAGAACATTCAACATCCAAATAGTTTGAAGGATAAACTCTGAAATTTTATTGCTCAATGACAGAGAATTTTTAAATTATTTTAAATTAACTTTTGAGCAAGAAGGTCTTTTAATTGTATAATAAACACTATTTGAAGTAGAGAGCAAAATTATTTCTTTTAACAATAATTGATAATTCACATTTTAGATTAACTCTTCCAATGTCTAGGACATATATATCCAGTTTTAGTACAACAAAAAAAATAATGTTTTAAAACTTTTTATAGATATTTTATAAAAATATATAATTCAGGCTTGATAAATAATATTTTTTTTCATTTGATGCATATTTTATTAAACTATGACATAAATAATTTGTTAAAGCCATCTGATTGCCATTTCTTAGAAGATATAAGGTATTGCCAGTTTGTTTGTTAACATTACTATATGCTGATGCAATCCCCTAATTTAAGCTCAGAAGTTTGATTTGAACTATTAACAACAAATTTTTCCTTAAAATTTCTAAAATCTCCTGATAATTAACACAAAAAAACTGCTATTTTTTAAAATAGAAGGGCCTGAGTAGTTTACACAGTCCTCAGGAAGCATATGACGTCAAAATGTAAAGTATGGTGCAGAAACATAACTGTTGGTGGCCTATGGTTCTATGATTTGTTTATTTTGGATGGGTAATATAAAGTCACATGTCATATGTGTGATTTGGCATGAATGTGACATTTGTTTGCTTTTTTTTCACCATTTTTAGTTTAGCACTGATTGGGATAACACACCTCATATGCGGTTAGAGGTAAATAATAGTATAATATATATTTAATGAGGGTTTTTGAATGATGGGCAGAATAGGGGCAATTATTATGTTTCCATTGTTTGTTTTTTTAAATTTGGTTAAAATGTAATAAAACTCCACAGGGGAGAGACTTATTTTAGATGGTCTAAAACCATATTTTTCAACCTGAGGTATGCAAGAAAAATCTGACAATAGTAGACTGTATTTTCAGAAAAAATAAAAACAATCTGTTAATAATAAGCTATGATCATTAATTATGTAGCACTTTCTAAACTATGAGCCTATCTCATCAATCAGCATTTCAGCTCTGTGGTATTATGTCTAAATGCAAAAATCATAGCAAATGTGGCTCAGCTCTGTGGTATATTATGTCTAAATTCAAAAATTCATAGCAAATTTGCCAAAAACAATGTATTTTTTTAACAGTGAATGATTTAATAAAATTGTTGAAGAATAGGTATCCTGAACTCAAATTTTCTAGAAGTTCCAATGATAATATTAAGTTAACCCTTTAGTGCCTGTCCTGTGGCCGAGTGGTTAGCGAGCTTGGCTACTGATCTAAGGGACCTGGGTTCGAGCCCTGGGTAAGGCATGGATGTATGTGTTGTTTTTCTGTTGAGGTTCTGCCATCCTCTCAGACCTTCTACTATGGCATATAAACTGGCAGGCTCCTGTTAGACATCTGTGACAAGCAGCTGCTTGAGGGGGTGTTTTATTTTTATTTTTTAGTGCCTGTAATGGCCCAAAACTCTTGGAATTTAGAAATGGACTAGTTTGAATAGGCTATTCCTTTATCTTTACTACCTTATACCCTTTTTTGGGTTGTCTTGAGTGTTAAAAGGTTCAATTTTAACAGCCATTCTGAAAATTGGTATAATGATGAAAGATGTAATGTAACTGGCTGAAAGACAAAGATGTTCCTTTGTTTGTTTCACTATAATTGTTTCATCTATCGATGTTTTTTTTTTAATTAAAAATAATTGACCACCAAACTATAACTCCCCAACAAATCACCAGCACCTCTCATGATTCTTGACCTTGCCTATCATACTACATGACTCATGCATTGCATCTCTGCACAAATACAATTTGAAGCAAGAGTTAGAACTTTGAAATTTACCTACTCTTTATAAGTTAATATCTAATCATTACATGTCTGAACTCCTCATAGTTAGAACAAAATTGATCACTTCCTTTATACGTTCTGTTACACTGTTTTATAATAATCTCATCTGTTAATTTTTATTCATCTTCATGATTAGTTTAAAAAATTTAGTAAGTATAAACTTCTGAAAAGTTTAGTCTTCCTATTATTCCATCTACTATACTACTCTACAAGAGACAATTAACATCAATAGAAGAAACAATTATAACGAAACAAAGGGACTATTATTTATGTTTGATCAACATTTTCACTGAGATATATTAGTATTATGTGGCAAAGATGTTTCATATTTTCTATTCAATTCTTTGCAGATCATTTTATTGTCTCACTGAGCATTGCATCTTTTCATTAACATATTATTAGCATGAAAAAGTGTTAGAATAATTTTGTAGTGTCAAAACTTTGCCTTCCCCCCCTCTCTTTTTTCTGAAACTACTTCATGTTTAAAATAGAACTCTCCAAAACCATAATCACAACACTACAAATTCTGGGTAAAGTAAATTCCTCCTACTACATTTGAGTCAAAATGGTTTTTCAATCAGTTCCATTTCAGCCCCATTTCATTTGACATGAGTTGACCACATTTAACTGATGATGGCAACCAGTATTAAAAAAAAAAATTCCTTAACAGGCAAATAATGACAGTTGTCATCAAAACATCCTTCTAGGGAGAAATAGGTAAAAATGAGAAAGATGTAAAAATTATCTGAAAGGAATTAACATAGATTCCCTTTTTTTACACAGTTACCATAAAGTGCTGTTTTAAATAAGATTTCTAGAAGTATGCAAAGTGAATTGTGTAAACTCATCTGCTGAACTAACTGTTTGAAGAACTGATTTGGTGCACTGGGACTGACTGTACCATCTCATGCACTCAGCTACTTTATCATTCTTAGTTTTCAATAATTTTATACTTCTGTCATGTGAACAGGATATCTTCAATAAACCCCTAGATATAATTACTAGCATGAGTGCTTATATTTCTTAAAATTTTTTCAAAATTCAATGGCCATTCATAGTAATAGTTAAGGGGGGGGGGGGGGGAAATGGTCAGCAGATGGGTTACAAACTTCAAATTGTTTTTATATCATTGTGAATGTTTTCATATAAATCACTAATTGCCAACCTGATTACATATATTAGGTGCTTGTGCTGCCACTAAAGAAGGGATTGAATGGCTTTTGACAAAAGAAGGAACAGGACAGGCCCTTATATTAGTTGTAGGTGGAGCTGCAGAAGCATTAGATGCTCATCCTGGTGATGTCACCTTGGTATTAAAACGAAGAAAGGGTTTCATTCGACTTGCTTTAAAACATGGGTAATTATTAACATGTAATTTAATTATTTCTTTAAGTTCTGACTTATTTAAAGACTATTTTATTCATTACTAGCTAAAATAACTCTTCTTTCTATAAGTTTTTAATTTTCCATTTTTTGTTTGTTTATTTTCAAGAACAAAAAAAAAATCCAATCAGTGGAATCCTCAAAGGAAGCAAGTCAAATATGATATCTATAATGTTTTTCTGATGGCATCCAATATTTTTGAATTATGTTCAAAATAGATAGGAAGATCATTTTTAAGTTTACATCCAATTTCATTCAACTCTTTCATCCCCTCCTGCAGTATATTTCCTCTAGCCTTTTGACTCATACTCAACACAAATGATCACAGATAGGGAACAACTATTGACCTTCTGGGATGAAATGTTACTGCTCACCAGTTCTTCGTAATATTATTATGACAGATGAACATACTACAATAAACCCATGATGTGATGTATCGTCTTGATGCTCGCATGTGCTTCAGCATGAGAATTACATCACCAACTACTTCGAATGAACTTAACTTAAAAAAACAAAGAATAAGTTGTATAAGAGGAATTAGAGTGTGGAGGAAAACATAGTTTTTCTTTGTCTGTGTACTAAAGTATGAAAAAAAAAGATTTTATTTGGTGTGTTCATGTGAGGTTAATTAGTTAATTATTAAACTTCAAATAAGTTTATTAGTGTTACACTGATGAAGATCCTGTTAGCAGACTGGTAAGAAAAAGAAGGATGTTTAAGACACTTAAAGATGTGGCTGAGGAAGCTATATGTTAATCGAACAAGCAGAACTGACCAACTTTTCTGTAGGAAGAGTTCATCAATTGAAGCATAGTTATATTTAATTTGTTTAGGAATTGGTAAGGTTATTCTTTATAGATTGCAGGTTTGTTCACAGACATGATTGTGCCACTTATCGACTGTTGTAAAAGCCTTATTTTCTCTTTGTAGGAATAGTAAAAAGGTGCTTTGTTCTTCTGAAGGTTTATTTTTGCACTGAAGAAGATTTGTGTTGGCTTAATTTAGTTTTATATTAGTGTTTTCATTCATACTTTTGTAATAAATTACATTATTTTAAAATTTTAATTCTTATTTTTTTGAACTCATGCTCAGTTTCCATCCATTTAATTCATAACATTTGGTGCTAGGATCGGATTATTTATTGAATGCCTTTCACTAGAAGTAGGGATGAGTTAGTAAAACTGATAATTGATATGAACTGTAAAATTGGTGACAGAGCTGAAATAGCCTCTCAAAATGATAATGTGAGAGATGAAATAGCCTCTCAAAATGATGACTTGAAAGCTGAAATGGCTGCACAAAATAATGAATTCAGAGCTGAAGTGGCTTCTCAAATTAGTAAGATTACTGATCAGAATAATGATCTGAATAAAAAAATCAGTGAAATATACTTTAATAATTAAAAATAAGCACCATACAGCTTTTGATTATTTTTTTTACCAATTTTTCTATCTTTAATATGTGAAGTTTCCACTAATATCGCATACAGTATATAAATAGATGATTGTAGGTGACTGGCAGGGGATCACCCTAACTATGATGCAGAAGTGGTAGCACTATGAAAATTTGCACCTAGAGGTAATTTAGGTAATAGTCTTGGGGGAAATCTAAAATTTGACCACTGATGTCTTTTGTGGTCAAATGGAGGTCATGTAGAGGTCAAACTGTTATCTGCAAGTGCTAGAAATGTGAAAATTGGTGTCTGCAGGTGTTTCTGGTTATAGATCTCAGAAACGTTATGAAATTTCGGATCCAGAGGGTCCTTTCAGGTCAAAGATCAAATTGAAATCTATCAATGCTAGAGAATTGGAATTGATTCCTAGGGGGTATTTTGAGTGGTATATCTTGGAAATGTTGCAAAAATTGGATGTGGTGGGTCTTTCGAGTTCAAAAATCAATCTACCAGTGTTAGAAGACAGGAAATTGGTGCCTGGGAGTATTTTGAGTCTTAGATCTCAGAAATGTTGTGAAATTTTAGATGCGAAGGGTCCTTTGAAGTCAAAGGTCAAATTCGATATTATTGGTGCTGGAGAGCTAAAAATTGAAGAGGGCTATTTCAGGCAGTGCCTCAGAAATGAGAAGAATTTTCGGATCCTGCATCCAGTATCATATTCCAGATCAAATATGGGTTGGAGATCAAGAGGTGCCGAAGGCACTGATTGAATTCTAGTTTGTAATATTTTTCATTACATATAGCATCAATATTGATTTTTTTTCATAAAATGGTTGTAATTATTAATGTAATAATAAAATATGTGATTAGCAACATACTTTTCTGTATTGGTCTTGTGATGCATCAATGTTGGGCTCGTGCTCATCATCATCATCATCATCCTCAAGCAGCCATAGGCTACGGAGGTCCAACCAGACCATGAATTTAGTTCTCCAAGCATATCTTCCTGAGCTACATCTGCTGCATCTGGCCACTGCACATCAATTGTAACTTAGTTGCTTTAGGTGGCCTTCTCTCAATAACTTTGTGCTAAAAAAATTGAGCCTGAACTCATCTCTAACTCTAATAGGGAATATAGCAATTTTCTTCTCTGAAAAGGGAATAAATTAGTGCTCTTAGTGAAAGTTCCCTGCAAAAGTTGACATTAAAAATAAAAGAACGAAGTATATAAATTAAAAAATACCTTCCTATTAGTGTTGCCAACTTTACAGGGAAACTAAATATTTTGTTTGAAGGTGACCCCCCATACTACCACCACCCACAACCAAAAAAAGTCTGAATCTGCCACTGTTATTGAACATTGGCATCCCCAGAGCTTTCTAGCACACAATCAGTTAATGAGAACCTAAAAAAAATGTTATTTCACTACCTTGCTCAGTAGTCATTTCTACACAAAAGAGGAGTGACTTCGTTTTTCCCCCTCGTGGTGCCTATGCTACTTAGAGTTTTAAAGGGCATATTGTTACAAGTTAATCAGATATTTAAAATAAAATCTTTATATGCTTTAAAAAACTAAATAATAATAGATTTCCAATAATTAAAAAAATTGTTTCAGACATGTTTCTTGAACTTTATTTTTGCTTTGAGCAGGTCTTTGTATTCACATCATTGTTTTCTGCTTTCATTAACCATTTTGTGTACTCTGGTAGCTTTTCCCAATTACACTGATACTTGCAACATCTTTTTATAATTGCCTTACTTTAATCAGTTTCAGGCATGGTGCAATTCTTAATAGGTTTAAAAGAATATGCTGCACAAATAATTTCTTTTTTTTTTTTGAACGAAACTTCTACACTACACTAATGAATATTTCTTGAGGCTATGAATTTTTTTGGGTGATTTTTCTTAAAAAATCATAGCTTTATTCTGTTGTTTGTGCATTTCACTGGATTAGATAAAATGTACTAATTACCACTATGGGCAAAAATGTGCATCAGCTTAAAACAAAAGATATAAAAACTGGACAAAATGCATCTGGTGGAATATATAAACCAAACGATGGATGGTAACTTACTTCCCATATGTGATTTAAAATATATATATAAAATGTAAAACATGCCAATGATGAAATCACTTATTCCACCAGACTTGTAATCTGCAGTTCCCAGGTTTGAATCCCAGCTGCACCAACATTGAGATTTATCACACAAAACTCCTCCCCCTGCCTTCAGTCAGTAGGAGACATTGACGGGCTTGGAAAGGCTGCCATCTATCAGATGGGATGTTAAGCCATGGCTTTGTGTATGGGAGAGCCATACCCTGTGGACATTAAAGAACATGCTGAATAGCCTTGATGGGAGACTTCTATCTGTCTCCTAATAGCTGTCAAGTGAGTTGCTTCTCTCCAGCCTTCTTTGAACCTCCAGGGTCTTTGTGACCTGACCATTTATTCTGTTGTGTGCAAAAAGTGCTGCTCAGAGATAAAAACCAACACTCTTACCAGTTGAACAAAAATTGTCATTACCCTATCTTCCTTCAAAGTTAATGCGAATTTATTAAGTGATTTCATCACTGGCATGTTG
The DNA here is from genome assembly GCA_038380435.1 of Ryuthela nishihirai. Taxonomy (NCBI): domain Eukaryota; kingdom Metazoa; phylum Arthropoda; class Arachnida; order Araneae; family Heptathelidae; genus Ryuthela; species Ryuthela nishihirai. Next base: position 24,666,714 of record JAWZYU010000009.1, on the reverse strand, counting down.
TACTTTATATTTTGATTTTTATGGTTATATAGGAAGCAAATTATATTTTAAAACTCTTTCATTTATATATTTACTATTTTTCTTTAATTTTTATGCACTTTTTTTTAACAATGTAGTGTGATTGCTTTGAGATTCTAATGAAATATCTGAACTTTTTTTTCTAAATTATGTGAAACTGTGATGAAAAAATATGTTCTAAACATTTCCCATTCCTAAAGGAACTGTGATTCATCCCTTTGGTACCACTGGTTTAAACATTGCATTCAAAGCAATTTAATTTTTTTTAATGTTTACTTATAAATATTTTATACATTTATTAAGCTGCAGTAAACTGTTCTTTATCATTTTAGAGCTTCACTTGTTCCTGTGTTTGCATTTGGAGAAAATGATTTGTTCTATCAAGTAAAAAATCCCAGTGGTTCTTTCCTTCGAAGAGTACAAAATCGACTTACAAAGATATTTGGATTTTCTCCACCAATAATACATGGTCGTGGTATATTCCAGTATACAATGGGCTTTTTGCCATATAGGAGACCCATTAATGTAATAGGTAAAGTATAATGTTTTTGTTAGATAATATTGTGTAAGTATTAATGGATGTATAATTACACATATATGAGGTCATTTAAAAACTTTTTGACATGCATCTGCAGGGACAAAACCCATTGCACTTACCTCAACAAAACTTTTATTGTCCACAAAGTACTCTCCTTCAGCATCTATGCAAAGTTGCAGACATCTACTCTAATTCTGGAATGCTTGGTACTCCTGTTGGAGAATACTCCACAACTCTGAATGAATGTATTCTGCGAGGTCTTGCACCTTTGAAAAAAGGCTTCCCAGCAAGTTATTTTTTAATTTTTAGAAACAACTAAAAATCGCATGGTGCAAGATTGGGTGAATATGCATGACGGGTAGCTGTTTGATTTTTTTCCTTCTCCAGATAGGCCATAACTTGGGTTTTGTGAGTATTGGCATTGTCATGAAGAACCCTTGACGTGCCTGTTGTTGGACGCTGCTCCTTCAGCTCCTTAACCATTTTGGGCAAAACAATGTTGGGTAGTATTGGTTATTTATAGTCATTTTTTCAGGTAGGTGTCCACAGCTACCACTCCTTGGGAATTGAAAAAAATTGTGATCCTTCTCTTCCTTGAGCAAAAGTCTTGTCAGAGGATTTGGGAACACAGTTAATCTTCTGCAAACCCAAATATAGTTGTCGATCTTTCTGGGAGGTGTATAGCAATAAAACCATGTCTCATCACCTTGGCAATATCTGTGAACCATTTGGGGCCAATAGCTTCAAACATTGCCAGCATCTCCTTGCACAAGCCATAACATACAACAAGCCTTGCATAAACTAGAGTTGCATAAGCCAACTCTAGCCATTTTTTCTGTTCTGTCAGTTTGTGTGGTACCCATTTGTCACAGTTCTTTTAGAACTTTAAATGTGGATGAATGATTGTTTCCACACTGCCAGTCAATACACTGACATCTAAACATTACCTAAACAGTGATGTGTGGGTTTTCCTTAACAAGTTTATGGTTTTCTCATTCATGGCCTCCTTCGGTCTTTCTTCACGAAGGAACTCTTTGAAGTTTTGGCTTCTCTGAATTTTCTCATCTATCCTGTAACAGTGCCATATGAACAGGTAGGATCCCCATATACTTGGAATAACTCTGCATTAAATTTTTTTGCATCATACCCAAGCTGCATCCTTATAAAATTATTAATGTAAAATTATTCTTTGTCTTTAGTAGGCTCCATAGCAACAATGCAGATATTTCTCAGACTGAATCTTATGCACTGCTTGCCAACAAAGAGAGAAATTATGATACAGCCTTTGTTTTAACACTTAACCCTTCCAGTGTCCACATCATCTGTATACGTTCGAAGAATCTGGATTGAGAGGACAAGGATGTATGTATCCACACTGCCAGTTGATACAGGTAAAGGGTTAATGACAAGCTTGTCATTAACCCTTTACCTTTAGTTACAACAAAAAAAGTTACCTTTAGTACAACAAAAAAATCGATTTTTAAAAAATAAAAAGTGCAGTCAATTTTTATATATATCTTATAAAAATATATAATTCAGGCTTCAAAAATAATATTTTGTTTTTTAATTTGATGCATATTTTATTAAACCACAATGTAAATAATTTTATAAGCCATCTGATTGCCATTTCTTGGAAGCACTAAATGGTATTGCCGATTTGCTTCTTAATGTTCCTATTTTGCTGAAGCATCCTTGTGATTTAAGCTCACAAGTTTGATTTGAACTATTATCAACAAATTTTTTCTTAAATTATTGAAAATCTCCTAAAAATTCACCAAAAAAAATTCTATTTTTAAAAACGATAGATTTTTGAAGTAATTACAAAGTACATACCAACATTTTTTTTTTCCATTTCACACTCTTTTCTGTCATAAACCTATTTCAGTGTTCCCAAGTTATTTTTATCATTTTTCCCAGCATTCTATGCATCTTTCCCACTCTTAAAAACGAAAACTGGAAGTAAACACATCCTTTTTAGAAATTCTGGTTGCAGCTGCATTTAATTAGTTATGCTTCATTGAAGCAAACAAGATGCAGATGGCTGACACATGCTATCTGTGTTCCATGCTATAAGAGTTTTTTACAGTTCTGGTCCAGCATATTGACATAACCTATTTTCATAACCTATATAACATGACCTATTTTCATTGATTGGTTATTTTTTTTAAAAATTCTAAAATTGACTTGTTTGTTTGACTTCGCACAATTGGCTAAAAGCTTGGAAATTTCTCAAAGTATGGTACCAAGAAAAAAATTACAAAATGAGAGAAAGATTTAGATAAAGCCAAAAAAAATTTTGTTGGTCAGAAATATACAGTCATTCTATTTAATGTGCATTGTAATCATTTCTGTCTATTAGTTGTGTTTTTTTTTTTAAATAAATTTTTATTTGTGTTGCAAGATGCATTTTTTTACTATGACTCTAAAAAAAAGTCCTGTTAAAATAAAATCATCTTTTTTGTTAAATACTTTATTTTCAGAAAATCAAGGATTAAATGCTGATTAATTTGGCATACAACATGCCATAATTCCTTTCATTAGTTATTCAGCCAAAAAGTTCTAAAGTTAAGTTTCTTTTTTTTGGCTGAGCATAGGGAGAAAATAGCTTGGCCTCTGGATGAAAACGTGTTTTTCAAGCTGGACACTGGAAGGGTTAATGACAAGCTTGCAAGCAAGTCATATTTCATTAACTTTGGTGGAACGAGTAAAAATCTGCAGACACATGTTAAAAACTTTTTGAACACCCTCCACAATTTTGGTGTAAATCTTTTAATTAATGTGAATATTTTCTCTAAATCACTGGATTAATTATTATCAAAATATTTTATAAACAAATATCAGAATTATATGCCTTAAATTAGTGGTGTTAATTAATTTTTGGATCTCAAACCAAATTTATTCATTGACTGATATTGACACTGTATGAATTTTCCTGTAGAGTTCATAAATGAACAAACACCTTTTGAAATGCCACCACACCAATTTTTGTTAGAAGTTGGAGTAGTGGCAATGTTTAAACATAAACTTAATGCAAATGACTGTTGAACAATGCAAAATTGATTATTAGAAAACTACATAACTTTTGAAATAATGAATTGAAAAAAATTTGGTTGTCAAGGTTCAAGGTGTTGTTAGTTCGTGGTGAAATTAGCCTCGAATGAGGGGCTCCGTACACCAGTCACAACAGGAGGGCAAGAAAGCAGAGGCAGAAGAGACTGCCTCTCAGCTATCTCTTGAGACTATTAAGAGTACTAATCTCTTAACCCTTTGAAGCATAGTGGTTCCACACAGAAACCACTTACTTAAATTGTTATTTCTATACGCAGACTGGTTTTACAGCGAAACCACACTTCCTACATGGGTATTAGTACAAAAGTTAAAATAAATATTGTTTTTGCAAAAAGGAAGTATACTCCATCATTTTTCTACACATAAAGACTACCTATACCAAATGTCATTAAAATCGGAAATAAAATCAAATTCGTGCTTCAAAGGGTTAAAAGAAGAAAGCATTAGACCTTGCAAAAGAGGCCAATGTTCAGAAAGAAATCAGTGACAAGTTGGAAGCAGGTTCGCTGCAGCTTCAGATTGTGGTGGTTACCAAGTAGGGAGGTGATGAAATAGTCCATGGTTTTGATAGCATGAAGCTTCCGGAACAAAACTTCTATTTTAGTATTGTAGTGGGAGCAGTTGAGCAGAATGTGAGATACAGTCTCAGGTATGCTTCATGTGGCACAGTTGGGACTGTATGCTCTGCCAAGAGTGTGAAGCATAGAGTTGCTGTAGATGACACCAACTCAGAGATGATGAAGGAGGTCCTCCTCAGATCTACAGAGGTTAACGAGATCCTGTCTTAGGAGCAGTGAGAGAAGGGTCAACCAGGTACCTGAATGAGGAACAGCTGGAGTCCCTTTGTCATTGGGCAAGACTGTACTGGCTCATCAGTTGTGAGACAAAACTCTTGCTGTCACTGAGATAGAGGGTAATTAGATACACACCTCTGATTCTCAAGTGCCTCCTTTGTGGTACGATCAGCAAGCTCATTGCCAGGTATCCCTACATGGAAGGAGATCCACTGGAAATGAACTGTGATTCCAACAGAAGTGACCTTAGAGCAAGTCTCTGTGATCTTCTGGATGAGGAATGGCTTGCAGCTCTTGCTGTCTCACTTCTGGAGAGCTTCCAAGGCTGACTTGGAGTCACAGACTGACTGACCCAGAAGCATGCCTGGCATCTTAACCACACCACAGAGGAACTGGCATTTCTTCAACTAAGTGACATATAAGCCTTTTATGTTGATTCATCAGTGGTGCCATCTATTATCAGGAGTTAGGCAGCCAAGCCGTCACATTTTTGATGGTAGTAATATTTGTCGCTCGCGGTGTTATGTGAACTTTGTTTTTCCGATGCAGAAATTTTGACTGAAAATTGGTAGGTTAAATTTTTTAAGCATTTTTTTTAAAACATTGCAAAATTTTACTGTATTTTTTCCACTTTATCTTTAGTAAAATTTCAAAAATATATATAGATTTTTCCCATTTTTTCCTATATTATTATTCTAATATAAACAGTTCATAATATTTCGATTATTGCTTAAATCTTTCATTTATTTCTTCTGAATTATTTAGTCATTTATGCATATAATGCATATTCTTAGACTTTTGACAATCAGCAAACTCTAAGCCTAAGTAAATCAGTGTAATAAAAAAAATTTTTTGCTCTAAAAACTAGATAATTTAAATAAATGAAAAATTTATAAAAAGAGATAAAGAATTACAAAAAAAAAATTAAAAAAAGTTTCAAAGCATTTAAAGTTTAATCAGTGCACAGAATTTTAGAACAAGTTTCTTTATTATGAGGCTGCATAACTGCTATGGAAAAGTTTTGTTTTAAAATTCCAGCAGAAATTTTGGTTAAAAATCACAATTTCCTGACCTTAATTTGCTTATATGCTTTAAATGCAATTTAAAATATTGATAAATAAAGCCCTATCATTAAAAAAAAAACACTCTAGGTAATCCTAATCTTGCCATTATAAATCGCTAGCAATTTCACTTTCAATTGCTTCTAATTAATTATTGTTTAATATCGCAGTATCCATTTGAGAAGCAACAAAAAATAATTTTAGAAGCATTAAAATAAAAGTCTTTGAAATCGAAGTTTGCTAAAATATTGATCGAAAGTTAATGTGCATAGTTCCTGGATGACACAATTTCTGGTAGTAAAAAATATCTTTATGTTAAAAGTTTAGAAAGCATTGCAACTCTAGTAGAGCTATAAATAGCACAAAATATGCCGAATGCAACTGATCAATAATCTAAGTACAGGATGACAGAATAAAGGCATAAACTAAATTGGTGCTACTTGATGCTGTGTATGGTGACTGAGCATGCTCATATGTTCACTATAGTCTCAAATAGATTTATTTTTTCAATTGGAATCAACAGGTAAAAATATGTATATCATAGATTTAAATGTTATTTTTGATATTTAATTAGAAACAGTTGAAAATAATTCAGATTTCTATTCAAAAATTTTTTTTTCACAACCTTGTACTACAGGAGCGAAACTTCGCTCTCCAATCACTAAAATGGGAAAGATCAAAGCGATTCTTGGGGCTGCAACATGGTAAGTCTTAAGAGTCTCTATATATATTAATAGCCTTTCCTCAATAGAAATGTACCTCTAGGCTTGCAAAAATTGTAACTATTGCACTGTATGTATGGTCTTGACAGAAAACTTTCATCTGATTCCAATACCTGTCCAGTAAGTTTCCAGAACTAACTGTTCTTGTAGCTGTTGCTGTAGCTTTATATCCCATTATGTAGAAAAACATATTCATTTGTAACAACTTGCTCACTTTCCTTTGTAATTGTATGACACTTAATCAGTTTACTTTTTATACTAATTTTAAACTTATGTAATTTTATTTTACCCAAAAATATCTGAACTCTATTTCTTTGTTATCTGAAGTTAAATGCTTTAAATTGCTGAACTTTTTGAATTATAGTTGGGAAGCCTATAGATATTGAAAAGATACCAGAACCAACAGATGAAGATATTCAGCGAACCCATCAACTTTACACCCAAAAATTAACTGAGATTTTTGAAGAAAACAAAGCTAAGTATGGTCCAGAACTGAAATTAATAATTACCTAAATTACAGTAATGTTTGAATGTGCTATTCCTTTGCATGCTTAATTTTTTATTCTTACTCAATTGTTTTCAAATGTCGAAATATTGTTTTATTTAATTTGGTTAATATTTAATCAGAGATTGTATGTGTACTTCAGCATATTTAATTCAATAAAAAAGTGCAAAATTTTATTTCAATGTTTTAATAGAAGATATGTAAACTGAAAAATAGTTAGGTATTTGCACAATCAAGAGAGTTTGCATACTACTCATACCTTTGCTAATCATTTTGATATAAGGAGGTCAATAGGGCTTGAAGCTGATAACAAAATTGAATATACTTAACCCTTCCCAGGTGAAGAACGTCTATAGATGTTTTTTTGTACAACACATTGAAACTTCAATTTCTTTTGGCCATTTGAAAATTTTCTTACATAAATATATAATTTAAGCTTGAAAAATAATATTTACTTTTTCATTTGATGCATATTTTATTAAACTACAATATTAATAATTCAATAAAGCCATTTGATTGCCATATTTTAGAAATGTTATATGGTATTGCCGATTTGTTTAAGTTACTCTGTATTGAAGCAATCACCTGATTTAAGCTCACAATTTTGATTTGAACTATTATCAACATATTTTTCCTTAAATTTTTAAAAATCTAAAAATTAATAAAAACTTTTTAAAAATGAAAGATTTTGGAAGTAATTACAAGGTACATAACACTGTTTTTTTTTGTTTTTTTTTCCATTTTACACTCTTTTTTTTTCTGCCTTAAACCTATTTCATTATTGCTAGAATTATTTTTTATCATTTATCCCAGCATTCTATATACCTTTCCCACCCTTCAGAACAAAACTGAAAATAAAAATAAGCTTTCGTATTTCTCAACACACAGCGTCATAAAGAAGGAGGAAGTAGCAGTATTATCAATTCATTGATAATAGTTCAAACCAAATTTGTGGACTTAAATCAGAAGGTTGCTTCAGCAAATAGAAACATTAACAAGCAAATCGGCAATACCATTTTGTGCTTCTAAGAAATGGGAATCAGATGACTTTATAAAATTATTTTTATTGTAGTTTAATAAAATTAATTTATAAAATTATTTTTATTGTAGTTTAATCAAATTAAAAACAAAATATTATTTTTGAAGCCTGAATTATATATTTTTTGTAAGATATATATATATATAAAATTGCAATGGCAATTTTTATTCTTAAAAAATTAATATTTTTTGTTGTACTAAAAACGGATACATACATCCTTGGCCTCTCAATTCAGATTCTCCAAGTTTATACAGACGATGTGGACACTGGTAGGGTTAAGTAATTTGAATCATATTAATATTAATATGTTTAAAACTAACAGAAACTAATTTTTTAAAATAGGGTTGGGAAGAGAATTTTTCTCATTTTAACTAAAATCAATTTTAATTCTGAGTTATTAGTGCTTTAATACTATTATTAGTAGTAATACTACTATTTTGGTAATGCTTAACTGTGTTAAGGCTATAATAATGGCTTTATCGTTTTATTTTTTCCTAAATCCTTGTACTTGTTATTTCCAGTGAACTGCATAAAAACTTGAAAATGGGCAAAAAAATTAGTGAAAAATATTGGCATGAATCAATAGAGGGCAATAATTTAGTCATACAAAGAATAAAACAGCTGAATGGAAAAACTTAAACCTGATCATTAGGAAGCACTTTTAGCTAATACTCAATTCACTGAAGCACATTGATTATTCCAGTGAACTGCATAAAAACTTGAAAATGGGCAAAAAAATTATTATTCTGACAGAAAAAAATTGTCTTCAGAATGTTGATCTTAAGCTGTGCCTTCAGGTGTTGGTTTCATCAGTCATTTTCAATTAGGTTTTTTATGATGGATAAACTTATTATATATTATTCAATGAGCTTAAGCCAGGCATGGCCAACTGTTTTTGCCCCCGGGCCGGATTGGAAAAAAAAATATTTTCACGGGCCGGACGAAATATTAAAATTGAAAAATGTTAAGCAAAACACTTATTTCTTTAAGTAAACAAAATTTTATTATGAAATTTGTTTATGAATAATTGTAAGTAAATCAATACAACAAATTAACATAACTAATGCGACGTGTTGAGGCGGTTTGCATCGCTTATTATTTTTTTAATATCTGGTTCTATACTTGTAGTAGCTATTCTTAACACAGCCTCCAAATGTAAATCATTCAATCATCAAACAGATCATATCGAGTACAGATGAGTATAAAAGTTTTAATTCTTTATAACGGAATCTTTTTTAAAAAATATAGAAGTATCGAGAATTCATTCGATTAATTACTAGAAGTTAAATGCTAATATTGAAAAATTGTTCGCGGGCCACATAAATTCATTACGCGGGCCGGATCCGGCCCGCGGGCCGTATGTTGGCCATGCCTGGCTTAAGCTGTGCCTTCAGGTGTTGGTTTCATCAGTCATTTTCAATTAGGTTTTTTATGATGGATAAACTTATTATATATTATTCAATCAGTTAATGGTCAAAATACAATGTCTTAATTTCGTCCAGACATATTGTTAATCATGTACTGATTAATGCTTGAAAGTTATTAATACATATGCTCATTAAAACTTGCCATATTAATATAAATGCAAAATGAGAATTTTTTTGTACAAATAATATTTTTAAAACTATTTTTGCAAATTTGTGGCTCAAGAAAAGAAGAGGTGGGGAAATACTTCCTAGTTTATTTTTTTTTTCTTCTAATAGATATCAATATCATATGTTAGTTATAAAATTTATACTATTTTGGAAATTGTTTATAAAAATATGTATTATATCTGTTATTTGTATGTCCTTGTCCTTTCCTGACATGAAGTTGTTTCCAAACAAATTACAACTTTATTCATTCTAGTTCTTCCATTCCCATTTTTTAATCTGGGAATGCAGTTTACTAACTGCAATGTTTGCAGATTTAGTTCTTAAATATCCAACAATCTAGTTAATATCCCTTAAATATGCCAACAATCTAGTCACATTCCCATTGAGTTAATCAAATTTTCATTGGTTAATGTTGTAAATCAAAGAATATTTTAAAATAGTATGAAAATTTTGTAAATATGTATTTATAGATTTTTTTAAAGTGAAACACAAATAACTACAATAGTAGAGTATCACAGGAGATATCCTGTAATGTAAGCATGGTACTCATGAATAAGGGTGAACTATTCATTAGTCACAAATAACTATTTCCTGTCACATTTAACTCATCTAACAGTATTTGACACAACAAAAATTTAGTACTAAATATTTGTATTTTTAAAAACACCTGCAAAAAATTGTGTATTATCCATATGCACTTCATAAAAGGTTTAACTATCACAATTAAAAAACTACCTTCTTTACTTTATTTGCAGAATATAACTCAACAGAACTAATATTTGTTGAATCGTTTAATAATTAATTCATCACAAAGCCATACCTGATTTAGTGGTTAGCATATCTGATTACTAAACCAGCATGTATGTTCCTGTGTATTGGTTTGTATGTTGTATGAGAAACCAGTACAAGTCAATAGAGCTACTAGGTTAGCTCCATCCTTTCTGTAGGGGAGTGCCTTCTTCCCTATTAAAAAAATTGCTACTTATGAAAACTATTTCGAACTGGGTAAGAAATAGATCTTCCAATAATATAGAGAGACAGTAGATTATGTGAGTGATAGGTTGGCAATTTATGGCATGTGTGCCATTGGGTGACATTCAGAGCTGTTTCAATGGATACACACAACTTGTGAAAAAAAAAACACTTGTAGTATCTATATTCATAATTTTTAAGCAACCATGGGCTGCAGAAGTCCAACTAGGCAGTTCAGTTTAGTTGTCCATAAATGTATATCCTGAGCTACAGCTATTGCATTTGGCCAATGCAGGCCAATTCAAAAACATCGTTTTTGACATTGTCCACACACTGCCTTCTAGGGTTTCCTCTTTTTCTGAGGCCTTTAGACACACTATTTATAATCCTATTTATTATATTAATCATAGCATTCAAGATATAATATTTCCAATATTTAAAAATTCCTAATTATCACTGGTTAAATTTAAGGATTAGCACAGATGAAATGTTTATTGTATATTTTAACTTTGTTTGTGAAAGTCAAGATGCACAAAGATGGCATATACCACATCATACACCATATACACCTATGGCATACACCATAGTTCACTTGTATAGAGCACTATACAAACTTGTAAGAGAATACTGTCCACCTAAAAATGAGTTATAACCTCAGTACAACAACTGGTAGATGAAATATATTACTGAAAATCACTGTGACAAAATGTGGAAACCATTCCCTAATACACCAGTACAAGATTTTATTCAGTTATGCATGGTAACAAATGGTGGAAAGAGGTCCTACAGTTTATAACAGCAGTAATATATGCTCTAAAATATGTATGCTCCAACAACTTTTTCCAAATTAATGTACACATGTATAAACATTAAGTGTTTCTATAAAATTGATGCTCTCTGCATTTTTTTCAGAAATTGCATTAAGAAAAGATTTTTAAGAAATTGCATTAATAAGATACATTAGGAAGCAAGTATTTGGAAGTTATTACTAAGATAACCTTATATACAGGTAGTACATGAATGATGTACAAGTTTTATATAAATCAGGAAAAGTACAAATAGAGCAAATATAGGATATGAGTAACATGTTTACCCACTATTAACAATTGAAGATGAATACAATAATACTATAACTTTCTTGGATATATTAATAACCAGATAAAGATAAGATAATAAAACAGTATGTCAAAAACTCACAGCTCCTACCATATTGATACTGTATGCAGCTTTAAGAATAACTTTTTTTGGTAAAACTGCAGATATGCTTCACTTCATATATCTATGATAAGCAAAAGAGACATCTACACTATTGCCAAAAAATCAGGAAGGAGGATTTTTCATCAACTCCTGCAACAGCTGGAAAAAGGAGCTAATCCAAACATTTCATAAAGATATTCCCTTACATTGGTAAATACAGCTTTGCAATTATTTAACAGGACTTTTTTAACAGAATGCTGTGAGTGAAATTTACAAATAGTATTTCTGAAAAAATGTAATAGTAACAAAATTGTACTCTATGTAAGAAAAACTAAACATATAGTAGAGATTAGGAGCAAAGTAATATCAGCATGACATAAAAAAAAATAAAGCACTCCATTAGTTCACACCATAAGAGAAGGAATGCATGTTCTGTTGTTTAAACAAATAAAAATCGAAGTGACTCCCCACACTGTATAAATAACATCCAAGAACTACAACTAAGCTAGAGATTTGTACTCATAAGTAATGCAAATAAAATGCAAAAACCAGTCTGAAATGGAAAGGATTACACTCGACCTTTGCATGAAGAACTCAACAGATGGTGGCCTTCCATCTAAAATGAAAAGGATTACACTCGACCTTTGCATGAAGAACTCAACAGATGGTGGCCTTCCATCTAAAATGAAAAGGATTACACTCGACCTTTGCATGGAGAACTCAACAGATGGTGGCCTTCCCCAGACGTGGTGATTGAAACCTGCATCATTCAGGCATTTATATTTAAGAACTGATGGTAGTGACTGTGTGGCTTGAGAAACTTATGCTTTAAAAATGGACAAGATGTTCAAAATGTATAAGCAGTAATACCTGCATTGTAAATAGTTCTGTTCATAAGTGTTTTTATTGTAATACTGTGCATGCATAGTAAAAATATATGCACAAACACCAATTGTTGGAGTGTTAAATTGCTGGTATCCTTATGTATAGGTATCCTTATTATATACCATCATCTCTGATAACAGAAGATTTTCTGGACTTCACAGTGTTTCATTTTGCAGATGTTTGAGAAAAAGAATAACTGAGTCATTACAATAACACTAATGGACCACTAGAAGAAACTGGTAACACTTGAACAACTTTGTCACTTAGTAACAGGGAAGTTTAAACTCCTCCCCCCCTATCTACAACATCTTTGAAACATCTGTGTTAATCCTGAAATTTAACCAAATAGCAATAGTGATATTAAAATATTGGAAACTATATTTGCTAATCTGTAGTTCTGAATGTGGGCAGCATGGTCACACCAATGTAGTCTCTGCTTACACAAGCTGCTGCCTAAAGGTGATTGATGATTCCTTTATCTAATCCCATCATTGCTTACATAATCAAACCACTCGATGTAACCAAGATACTGCATAAGCACCTAGAATCAAAAGCATCAATTTTCCTGTTATCATGCTTACAAAGGGTCCAAGTTTTATTACTAAAGCAAACTTTAAAAAGAATTTGCCCAAGAAATGGCAGACAATGAATAATTTGACATACAGCCTGAAAAGGATTGGTAACCCCTGTTACTCTATCTGCAGATTTTCCAGTTCCAAAGCTATTCCAGCTAAGCAATCATTCAGGAAAATTCTTAACATTCCAATGGGTTACTCTGCCCTTATATGAAAAAGACAGCCAAATTATTTTTGTCAAATTTGACAATGACTGTATAAAAATGAGTTAAATGTGTTATCTTAGAAATTGATTTTGTTCCTAAATTGTATTCCAAAGATTATCAGTAGGCAGTTTTGCCTTTTACTACATTCCACAATTCAAGAATATTTGTACCAAAAATTTTACAACATTATTTTGCCATTAGTTGTTGAAATCATTATACATTTTGTAATGAATATGTTGATCTTTTGATCCTACGTCATACTCATAATGAAAGTTGTTGTATATTAGATAATGATAATATAGTTCTTCCTCTATACTTCCCAAATATGTGATATCTAAATAGTGCCTTAATGTAATTAATCTTTGAAGGATATTCATTGATTAAAAGTATAATTAATACCTTGTAAAAGAACAAGTGGAACCACAGTATAAAGAGTGTGTAGTAAAATAGCTCTAAGCGAAATTCAAGATGTTCAAAATAGTCATATTGTAAACCTTGTAAAACCTTATGTGATAACCATATAGCGTTTTAAGGTGTACAAATATTTAGTTTGCTAAACAAATTATATTTGATATCAGTAATGTTTTTGTCCTTATATAAATGGTATATCATTTTAACTTTGTTAATGATTTAAACAAGTATTGACTAACATGAAATATGGAGACTAAGACGTAGCTGTACTATGTTGTAAGACTAATATTCAAGGCTATGTTTAGCCAATTTTTGTTTCTACCCAGAACAAATGAGTTATTTTTAAATTATAAAAAACTGTTCTTAAAGAGCCACAGGAAAAAATTCCTGCAAACTTCTGCTTAGAAATCGAAAAAATAACTCATTTGTTCTGGTATCATAATAACCAATAATCACCATAAATGAGATATATCACCATAAATTTGATTGTGCTTGAGACAGATGTTCCACATTCCATTGCCTTTGCTCTGCTAATAAATGCTATCCTGCCAGATTATAATAAGCAAGTTTTCTAATATCATTAGAGAATTATGTCAGTGGAAAACCATTTGAAGCTTCACAATTTCTAAAACAAGTTCCTTCTTTTATGTGGGGGGGGGGGGGAACACTTAGATTTAGAGTAAATCCTCAAAATTATCTTGTTTGCGATTTTCAACAATATTTGTTTAATACTTAAAGAGAGTTGTAACAATTGGATATCTAATAGAATGTCAAGTGATAAAAAGCCATCCCAAAAGTTAAAATATAACTGATAACTATTAAGGCAAACTTTATTAAAATAGATATATTATTGGAAGTTTGTGTAACAATATTTCAATTTTCAAGGAGATTTTAGGACAAACAGTATCTTTTCTATTAAATGTTTGAAATTTATATTTTTTTTATAACATTATTTTCAGACTTATTTTTGCACATAAAAAGTCATTTTTTAATGTTACAGAACTAAGAAATTCATAGAGCAGTGTAGGTATTAAAAACGTATTATAAATAAATAATTCTGTTTTTGTAAAGTAAATTATATTTCAAAAACTTCATTTCAAAATTAACAATGAATATTTAAATTAAACTTTTAATGTAGTAATAACTTCTCATCTCCTAAATTTATATATCTTAGAGCAAGCCCATTCCAATCCGAACTTAGTGGAAACGCCATTAGGAAAAAACTGTTCTGAAAGAGCCACAGGAAAAATTCCTGCAAACTTCTGCTTAGAAATCGAAACACGTTTATAATGAATTGGGGGGGGGGGGGTTAGATTTTTAAAAAGTTAAAAAAAACTTTAAAAACAAAAATATGTCTTTTTAATTAATACTTTGAATCGATCGGTTATGCATCTAAAAATGTTTGGTCCAAAAAATAAAAGAAATGAGCCAGATTTTGTATATTCAGTATTTTTTTTTACGAGCTGCAGGTTCTTTACAGTGAGCCATGGGTTGGATGGGCCTGTCTTAGAGCTTTTTTTTTTAGATTATTATGGCCTTTATGCAATTATTATGGTTTTTGTGTACTTTTTTTTTTCTCAATTCTTTGTTGATATATACATTCAACTTATAGACTGTTAAGTGCAGAATTTATTGCAACATGATAGCTATCAAAATAATCAAAAATTTCTGTAGTAAGTGCTGCGTATTGAATACCCTGCACCAAAATATGGTATACAAAAAGCATTTGTCCATTGCTTTCCATATTTCTGAATACATTTACTGCCATATATTGCTCAAAACTGAATTTGGAAATAGAAGGACATTTGGACAATATCTTGAAAATGAAAAAGGTTGCCTTGGCATTTAAAGTTTAAATAATTTCCTCAAATGGTAGTTTAACCACAGAATTTTAGCACTGTTTGGGCTCATGAGCCTTATCAATTAAAATTTTCTACTTATAAGTGAATCCAGAATTCAATTTTGGAAGTAAGGGTAAAAGTATTTCGTGTATATGAACAATGCACACACAGTATCTACTTAAAAATATAACTAAGAAGAAGCAACGAATGAAAACAAAAAGACTAATCGAATGTTACATTTTTTCTGTTTAACTTGGTTGAAAAGACACGAAGTTTGAATTATTAAAAGCAACTCTACCTTTTATTGCCATGTAGCTAATTTTTAGAATTTGTATCTGTATTAACAAAACAGATGATGAAATTACTGTCTTGTTACATACTTTTGAACTGAACTCCTAGGTGATTTTTTCCCATCCCAACTATCGCCCATTTTTTAACCGTGACAATGATTGAATGATACCAACAGAGTTTGGTTTAAGATATACTAATCACTATTTAGTTTGTTGGTATTCAGGTCATTTTTTCTTTCGCAAAAATCAGATTTCTGTAATTTTTGAATCAGAAAGGAATGCTTTAGTATTTTGAACGTTTTATTTAAATTGAACCTTTTGTGGTCAGATGACAGTTGTTGGCCTCCCCATTGGGCAATCTTGACAACTTATTCTCACTAGACTTTTAACATAACCAAGCGTATCATCCGTGCGTTGTATCATTATGTGGTAAATTCTAGCAGATTTCGATATCACTTAGGGATCATTCTGAAACTTTAGCTTTCCTTAGATGCCAGTAGATGTTGCATGAGGGGTCAAAATTTAGAGAAGTGAACTAAAAAAACCTACCTCATTATTTAGGCTTATCCAGCTTCTTTGCTAAGAGCCTAACGAAAAAACAACAGCATGGTATATGATTGGCTTGGGTTGGGTTGTTTTACCTCTGAGCGGCACTTTTTTGCACACCATGGGCTAAATGGCCAGGTCGCATGGACCCCGAAGGCTCAGAGAAGGTTGGGGGAGGGAACCCACTAGAACAGCTGTTGGGAGACGGATGGTAGCCTCCCGTCAAGGCCATCCAGCGTGTTCTTTAACGTGCACGGGTATGGCTCTCTCGCACACGGGGCCACGGCTTAACGCCCCATCCGACGGACGGCGGCCTTTCCAAGCCCATCGGTGTCCCCTACTGACCGTGGGCAGGGCGGGGATTTTTTGCAGAGATAAATCTCAACGCTGACCCAGCTGGGACTCGAACCTGGGAACTACAGATTATGAGCCTGGTGCGCTACCGACTGAGCCACCCCTGCCCCTATGATTGGCTTAACCACTCAAATTGACCAATAGTCAGTATACAGTTATTACAATAAAGCAGCAGTTTACGATTTGAGCATATTGAGCAAAATAAATATAACTCCTGCTATAATATTACATGATGACAAAAAACAATCAATAAGCTACAGATAATATGTGAAAAGAGAATCACCTGTGATTTTGAAGTGTCTCATTCACTCAAAAATTTTCAGACAAATGTCAATGAGTTTATTTGCTGGAATAAAAAATAGGGCTTGTTTCGTTTTTCTAAAGCTGAAAATGAACACTTCTGACAGCACACTTTAACAAATATCTCTGTTTTTTATGTAAGAAAATGGTAGTCTCCGCCAGATAAGACTAATTGCGCATTTAAGTCTTCTTTCTTAACGATCGAATGGTCTTAAAATCCTACCTTGTGGAAAGTGCAGAAACTTTTTGGCATCCTGAAACTGCCTTCATCAACGGCCACATTAATTCAATGTTCATAAGGTGCACTAGAATTGATAAGCATTGACGTTATTTATTAATGTACCTTCAATGCAGTTCTGAGTCCCAGCATTGAGATTTATTTCTGCTAACCCCCACTCTGCCCTTGGTTAGAAAGGGGGCACCAATGGGCTTCAAAAGTCCTTCTGTTGGATGCGATGTTAAGCCATGGCAGTGTGCACGTTAAACAATCCAGAGCCATACTGTGTGCACGTTAAACAATACACTGGATGACCTATCTTGTCTCTGAATAGTTGTCCAGTGGGCCATTTTCTCTGAGCCCTTGGTGTCTTCGTGATCTGACCATTGTATGGAAAATAGTGGCCCCCAGAGATAAACAACCCATTCAGCCATTTAAAACAAGATTTAAATACTAATTCATGTTTTTCCACAGTCTTAATGATTGCTGCTTCAACAGTATGGCCAAATTACGTACCATTTTCATGTGTTGGACTAATGTCAGTATATGCATCAAAGTCGGTCACTTAGTGGCTAATTGCAAATATCTGGTAACCAATAAGTTCGTGCACTTTTTCCATGTTATCATTTCAAAGTACATAAGAAAAATTTCAAGTGGTGTGCATGCTTAAATGCACAATTGAAAGCACGTGGCACGCTGAATTAGTTTATATATAGCACGAGTGGTTAGCACGCTTGGCTACTGATCTAAGGGACCTGGGTTTGAGCCCTGAGTAAGGCATGGCTGTTTGTGTCGTTTTTCTGCTGAGGTCCTGCCATCCTCTGACCTTCTACTGTGGCATATAAACTGACAGGCTCCTGTCAGACCTCTGTGGCAAGCAGCTGCTTGAGGGGGTATTTATTTTTTTTTAAGTGTGAAAAGTGGTTCTGTGAAATTGGGAAGGGTGACGAAAACATGTCTGCGTCGAATACAGTTATTCAAGCTTGCTTACTTTGAGTTTAAACTGGGAACTAAAGCGAAGCAAGCAGTCTGCAAGATATGTACGGCATTTGGAGAGAACACAGTGAGCGAACGGATAGCCCGGAAGTGGTTCAGGAAATTTGTCAGGCAATGAGATACTTGAAGATGCACCCCACGAGAGAAAACCGACCGTCATTGATGACAATGAACTGAAGGCCAGCATCGAGTTGGGATTAGTGAAGGTTCCATGTATGTGACGAAACCATTCATTTCCATTTACACCGCCTAGGAAAAGTCTGGAAGCTGAGCAAATTGGTTCCATATGAACTGACTGCCAACAACAAACTCCAGCGGTTTACGATCTACTCATCACTTCTTTCACGCCACTATTGGACAGTTGGCGTGCGATGAAAAATGGATTCTCTATAAGGAACACCAAACATTCATATGATTGGTTGTCTTCCAGTAGATCACCAACAGAAAATTTTGTTGTGTGTTTGGACTACAGCTGGTATCGTAGATTATGAGCTTCTAGTCGCTGATCAATCACTCCTGACGTCTATTCGGCATAGCTATAATGGATTGCAGAGACATTGCTCCAAAAACAGCCTGCACTTGTTCATCGCAAAGGCGTTGTCCTTCAGGGCAATTTCTCTCGAGCGCCCCGAGACAAGCTCCACAACCTTGGTTGGGAAATTCTATTCCACCCTCCATATTCCCCAGACATCGCACCATCCTACTATCATTTTCTTGTCGCTGGATAGTCGTATGCGCAACCGACAATTTCGAAACTGAGAAGCACTGGAAACGGAGTTGGCTGCTTTCTTCGCTTCTAAAGATTGGCAGTTCTACCGGAGTGGCATTTGCAAATTTGTATCTCGTTGGGAAAAAGTTATAGAATGTGCTGGTGCTTACTTTCCTGAATAAGATATTTTTATCCACTTTTTGTATGGTTTCATTTTACCCTCAAAAACCGCACGAACTTTTTTGGTTGCTCGATATAGTTTAATCAATGGCTTATCCATCCAGTGACTAATTGTAAATAATAAATGATAGTCTAATCAGTGACCTAACCATCTAGTGACTAATATAGTTTACAACTTTCAAATGCATTATGCAATAAAGATATTACTAATATGCATAAGTCATGATTATATCATTTCTATGCGATAGTATACAGAAGCGCACCCAGGGGCGGGGGGGGGGTGCTGGCAGTCTTCATCCCCACCCCACTTTCAGATTTAATTCCAAGGCCTTCCAGATTTGAAAACAATTATATTTTAACAGCAGATTATTTTGCATAGAAGATGCTTTAATACATTTTGCTTAATTTATTAAAATACAGATAACTCAAGATGAAAATATTTGAACTGTTTATGAAAAAGTAGGTAGGTTTATATTCAGCTTGTGAATCCTTATTCTAATAAAAAAAAAAGTTGATACACTTGATTTAAATAGTAATGTTATAATTGGCCCAATAATAAGATCAATGGATACTTTGAAACAATCATAAGGACACTCCCAACTTCATATGTAACATTGCCATTTAATAGTGCCATATCAGTATTATTATCTGAAGTATATTTTAGGCATATTGGCAGTATAGTTTGCTGTATTATACATTTTGAATAGACACAATAATGGCTTCCCAAAACACGACGTTTTTAAATGACTGTTTATAGCAAAATCAATGTTACAATATTTGAATGGATATATGTATTTCTAATATCCATTTAAAATTGTTTTGTGCAATAGTATTTTTAAAAAAGTAACATTGAAAAGTTTGCTTGTAGTGAAAATTAGGGGGAGCAATTTAAGACGTTAGCCTAGAAAATGAATAATCGTGTGTTATCAAATTAGTTGATAATGTACCAATTGTAAAGTGTTGATATTATACAATGAAATGTTTTGAACAATTTTATTCATGGATGTTAAACTAAATTGTTATGTAATAAAGTTATTAATTCGAAAAGTTCAAATTTAATGTTTAATAGCGTTATTTTCTTATTTTTGTTTTTTCCTATTTTACTCTTGCATCACAAGGCCAGATCTGAGGAGGGGGCTCAACAGTACGTTGGTTGGGAAATTCTATCCCACCCTCCATATTCGACAGACATCGCGCAATCCGACTACCATTTTCTTGGCGTTGGACAGTCATATACGCAACCGACAATTTCGAAACCGAGAAGCACTGGAAACGGAGTTGGCTGCTTTTTTCGAATCTAAAGATCGGCAGTTCTACCGGAGTGGTTGTTGGAAAGACAACCGGATTTTTGGAGTGCCCTCCAGGGTACATTCCATTACCCATGGCAACATCCATTATATATACATTTTTCAGAGAAAGTTATTTTTACATACCCTTTGAGAATGCTATTAACCGGAGCTGATGGGGGGGGGGAATATATGTAGCCCGTTTTTGTTGAGACCACTAAAACGGAGGTGTAAGAAATGTAACCGCTCACTGTTCATCCTGTAATAGTCCATAAATACCATATGGAAACTTAATCATTCTTCTTCTTGGAGAATGCAAGTAACCGGATCGGAAGCGAAATAAATATAAAACATATTTTACAGGAGTGTTTCAAGAAATTTTTTGAAAGACCACTAAAACGGAAGGAAAAGGGTTGGAGAGGGTGAAAGGTGTTTAGAAATCCAAAAGGTACGGAATTCCTGATTTCAATAATTTGTCTGTCGATATTAATGGTTATAATGACGTTACTCAATAAATAATTTTTAGTTTCTACAATTTATCGTTCCAAACAATAGAATGATTTTAATTTTGTCTTCAAATAATTATTTTAAAGTTTGCAATAGGAAAAAAATTAAATGGTTTCAGCAGCATTCATGTTTGTATATTATGATGTGCCAGAGGAATGCTTTTTTTTCCCTACCGAAATCTGACTCCATAATTACGAAATGGTTGGGGTCCGAAATCTTCATGTATTATTCAAAAAAGGTTTCCAACTACAAATTGTGCTTTTTCTTTTCTAACCTGGGCAGAATAAATTTAGTCTTTGGGAGGGGGGGGGGGGGGCGTCAGAAAAAGAATTATGGTTTCCCAATTAGTAAAATATTCTATGAAACAAGACGGGTTAAAATGATATATTAGTGTGGATATAAAATATGGGGCTACAATAAAATTATACAAAGTCAACTATTTTGGATTTCAAGGCAGATACACAAGTTTGAGATTTCGCATAAGACAACCGGATTTTTCTTGGGTGCCCCCCCCCCCCCCAGGATACATCCCAATATCCCTGACAACATCCATTACATATACATTTTTCAGAGAAAGTTATTTTTCACCTCTCTTCTATTTTAACCCGTTCGTATATCGGACTGTCTCCGACAACTTCAGCTAGAGAGAAAAAATTCTCTAGCTGAAGTTAACATTTCCGTTACAGAGAGAAGAAAGGTGTTGAAGAAATAGCCGCGAAGCATATTAACAAATAAAATGTGACTGATCTTTCTCATAAGTGAATTGATTATTTGAAATAATTATTTCTCTTGCCTAATGCGCACCTAATATAACAAGATTTATGTTTTTCCATAATGTTTTTATATTTTTCGTAATATTTTAGATATATGTGGAATGGGAGTTTCGAGACCTCCCCCAGTGGATCCGACAGCCTTACGTCCCTATTTACATTCAAAATGTCTCGCAAAGATAATTATATTCACAGTTGTTTGGAAACTATTTCCAAATTAATAATTAAATTATATTAAATATATTATTTCAATATTTTTTTTAATTACGGGCCTTTTGATACCAACTGTTTACCTTTACTATGAATTGCACTATACACAAACCGCAGGCCCCATGCGACCCTCGTGATTGAAATCATTTAATTTCTTTGCATATTTTTTAAGAAATATCATTCACGATGATAAGAATCAGGGCACTGTGTTGCCAATAGCTGGGACAGGCATTGGTCCATGATATCCCGTGCGAAGAAGGGTACATCCAGTTATGCTATAAAAATTGGAGAGTTGCCTTGCAGCCCTCTTCAATCCAGTCAGTATATAATTGGCCATCAGCTGCCAAAGGTTGATAATGTACCCTGCTCTAGTAGATCCACGACAAGCTATTACTAACCAACAATGTTTATCTCCACATATGCAAGTGTTTAAAATTTACTTTTGCGGTGAATTAAATGCACTTTTTCATCATTATCATCCTCAAGAGAAGCCGTGGGCTACAGAAGTCCAACCAGACCGCACAATTTTGTTCTCTAAGCATATCTGTCCTGAGCTATATCTGCTGCATCTGGCCACTGCACACCAGTTCTAACAAGGTCCTGTTTGACATTGTCTGTCCACCGCATTCTAGGTCTCCCCCTCTTTCTGAGGCCTTTAGGGACACTGTTCATAACCCTATTCGCCAATCTATAATTATCCATACGGTTGACATGGCCTAATCAGCAGTCTCTCTCTCTCTCTGGGCGGGGGTGGCTCAGTCGGTAGCGCGCCAGGCTCGTAATCTGTAGTTCCCAGGTTCGAGTCCCAACTGGGTCAGCGTTGAGATTTATCTCCGCAAAATTCCCCGCCCTGCCCACGGTCAGTAGGGGACACCGATGGGCTTGGAAAGGCCGCCGTCCGTCGGATGGGACGTTAAGCCGTGGCCCCGTGTGCGGGAGAGCCATACCCTGTGCACGTTAAAGAACACGCTGGATGGCCTTGACGGAAGGCTACCATCTGTCTCCCAACAGCTGTTCCAGTGGGTCCCCTCCCCCAACCTTCTCTGAGCCTTTGGGGTCCATGTGTCCTGGCCATTTAGCCTATTGTGTGCAAAAAAGTGCCGTTCAGAGGTAAAACAACCCAACTCTCTCTCTCTCTCTGCACAATATACTACTAAAAGGAGGTTGCCGACTCCTTTGACTAACCTCATCATTACTTACAAAGTTGAACCACCCAATGCCAAGATATTGCGTAAGCATATACACTGCTCACAAAAATTAGGGGATATTTCAAAATGAATATGAAGAGATAAAAAAAAGAAGCATTTGAATTGTTTTTATTAAACAAGAACATCAGAAAAGCAAACGACAAGTCAAAGAAAGTTGTTCGATTATGCAAATGAGATGCAAACTCAATTGTCGTGATTGAGTAGCAAGTGACATATTGGTGGGGGTGAACAGAAGCGTGTCAAACTGGACGAGAGTGGCACACATTGACTGTTCAGTAGGGTCTATGGTCACCCAAGACTGCCAAAACACACTGACAGCGATGGGGCATGGCCAGGATCAGAATGTCCAGCAGTTCTTGTGGGATCCTCTGCCACTCTCGCTCCAGGGCAACTTCCAGCTCAAGAAGTGTTGTGGGAGGCATTGGAAGGTTTGTCAGACGTCTTCCCAGTGCATCCCAAGCATGTTCAATGGGATTCAGGACTGGAGAACGTGAAGGCCAGTCCATGCGTTCAATTCCTGCATCCTGAAGCATGTTGACGAGATGCGCACGGTGGGGCCTTGCATTATTGTCTATGAAAAGAAAGTTGTTTCCAACTGCTCCAGCATAGGGTACCACTATAGGGTACAGGACTTCATCTCGATATCTGACAGCAGTCAGTGATCCGTTTCTGATGACGTGGAGGTCGGTACGACCACCAATGCTGATGCTGCCCACACCATGATTCTACCACCACCGAAGGAGTCCCTTTCTCGCATGAAACGTGGATTCTCCCGTGTTCCTCGTTCACGCCAGATCAGGACACGATGATTGTCAGGCTGCAGACAACCGTGACTCATCAGAGAAGAGGACAGTTGACCATTGATCACGGGTCCAATGATGATGCTCATCAGCCTACCTTCTACGGTGTTCAGCAGATAACGGAATGCATACCATTGGTCGCCGGGCATGCAGTCCAACACAATGGAGCCGATTTCGTATGGTCTGGGTGCATATCCGTCGTCTAGTGGCAGCAAGAAACTGTCCCCGCAGTTCTGTTGCATTGCTGCGCCTGTTCCTTCTTGCCAATAAGGTCAAGTAGCGGTCTTCTCTTGCTGTTGTGGCAGATGGGCGACCCTGCCCTCGTCTTCGTACTGTGCCAGTCTCTTGAAAGCGATTCCATAGTCTGATAATCACGCTTTGGGATGTTCCAAGTGCTGTTGCCACTGTCGTCTGTGTTTGACCAGCTTCAAGACGTCCTATGGCTCTCCAGGCTTCGCATTTGGGCAAATCGTGTTGCAGGGGCATTGCAAGGGCTGGGAAATTTCAGGATGTGCACTTTCAAGATCAGGGAACGTGCAGATACTCCAGTACTTTCAGCCTTTTGTATAGTGCATTTTCACCAATGAAATAAAAGTTGGTTTTGCATCTCATTTGCATAATCGGACAACTTTCTTTGACGACGTTTGCTTTTCTGATGTTCTTATTTAATAAAAAAAAACCAAATGCTTCTTTTTTTATCGCTTCATATTCATTTTGAAATATCACCTAATTTTTGTGAGCAGTGTAGTTTCCTGTTAGCTTGTTTACAAAGAATCCAAGTTTCACTAACATAACTAACCACAGAGAGAAACAAACTATTTTACAGTCTAATTTTAGTCTTTAGATGTATATGCCTATTTCTCCATGCTGTCCATAGATTCTTAAAAGTCCCGGCAGTAATCCCTATCCGTCTGTTAATCTCATGCCACACATCACCAGTATCTGTTACATTGGTCCCAAAATAATTAAACTGTGACACTGCTCCAGACTGCAACCATTCATATTAACTGAATCGCAACCTGCTTGACCAATTTTCATCACTGTAGTTTTCTCTCGGTTTATAACCAAACCTACTCTACTACCAGTCTCATCAACAGCTCGAATGAAAGAGTTCATCTCATCAACATCATTTGCCAAAAGGGCTAAATCATCAGCATAATCTAAATCAGAAATTTTCGTATCTCCACACCATTTAAGCCAAAATCTTTCCCTTGCAGTGAATTTCGCATAACATAATCAATAACCAAACTAAAGAGAAAAGGAGACAAAATGCACCCTTGTCGAACACCAGAAGTAATGCTAAACCAATTGCTACAAGCCTTACCAACTCTCATACACGACTCAGTGTTATTATAGAGAGCTTTCATTATGTTAACTAACTTGTCAGGTATACCATATGATCTCACAATCAACCACAAATTATGACGATCAACAGAGTCGAAAGCCTTTTTGAAATCAACAAAGCTAGCAACCAGAAGTTTCTGAAACTCTAAACATTTCTCAAGAATCTGCCTAAGTGAAAATATCTGATCCACACATCCCCTACCACTTCTGAATCCACATTGCTCATCACGCAATTAACTGTCAACCAGATTCTTAATTCTATTAAGCACAATCATGGAAAGAACTTTACCTGGAACAGAGAGTAGGCTGATACCCCTATAGTTATCACAAGAACTGCGATCACCTTTTTTGAAAATAGGGATAACAATGGCTCTGGTAAAATCCTTAGGAATCATGCCTTTATCATAAAAGATATTCAGAATTTCAGTCATCCAAGTGGTAACCGAAACATTCCCAGCTCTGAGCATTTCTGTAATAATTTCATCTACCCTTAGGGATTTATGAAGTTTAAGTTTAGAAATAGCCAAAATAACTTCAGATTGTGTTATAGGGCCAACATTAAAGCCACCAATGCATCTATCATCATTGCAAACAATGGGAGCAGAACTAACCACATTGTTTAGAACATCAGTGAAATGCTCAGCCCACCTATCCATGACAGAATCCTCACCTTCTATAACCTTACCTTGTTTATCCTTCAATCCCTGTATACCTGTCCGTTTTCTACCACACAAAACATTAACTATCTGGTACAGCTCTCTGCTGTTGTGCTGCCTAACTAAATATCAGAGGTAAAACAACCCAACCCATCTACACTGGAAGACTTCCTCCAATGTAGAATTTGACATTGCCCGTAGAAGCAAGAGTTCAGGTGCCTGCGATGATCTCTGCTCAGGATTATCCATCATCTGATGAAAGGTATCCTGTGGATCTTCTCACTTGGGGCTGTCAACCCACAAACAAACAAACAACACAGCGGCAGATTTTCCCTCCACAAAATAATTTTCTATCATTTTGCCATATATCATTTTCAAGGTAAAGATTTGACAGTTTGAAAACTGGTAGAAAATTCGAATTTACCAAATAGATTAAATTGTAGAGTAATTGACACCTATTGGGGAATCGCACTATTTGAACTATTAAATTCGACTTAAAAAGCATATTCAAAAAATTTCACTCATTCAAGTAGCTATACATTTTGCGATTTTATTTTTCTTATTTGTAAAATATAAATTAAATGTTTTCCCCATAAAATTATTTTTTCCCTCTTGAGTATTTGGAAAATTGCTGAGCCCATATCTCAGTCAACCGCTTGCCAGGCTCGTAATCTGTGGTTCCCAGTCTCCACTAACCCCAACTTGCTCTAATGAGAAACGGGACACCGATGATTTTGGAAAGGCTGCCGTCCGTCGGATGGAACCTAAAGTCACGACTCCGTGTGCAACAGAATAATAATTTGTGCACATTAAAGAACAAGATGGATGACCTTGACTGGAGACTTCTGGCTGTCCAGTGGGTCCCCTTTCCTAGCCTTCTTTGAGCCCTTGGGTCCCTTAATAATAAAACAATAATTTGTGCATATTAAAGAAAACGATGGATGACTTTGACTGGAGACTTCTAGCTGTCTCATAACGGCTGTCCAGTGGGTCCCCTTTCCCAGGCTTCTCTGAGCCCTTGGGTCCCTGTGACTTAATTTCAATAGCCAGATGAACGATTTTAAATTTAACCCATTGTTGCGAAAATGTGCAGCTCACAGATAACACAAAAAGTGTCATATTTTTATTGGGCTTTTTCTAATGGATGCGTTACTAATACCATCTCATTATCGAATGATATTCAGGATCAATTTTTTTTTTCTTTATTAATATGAAGAAAACAATACTCGCCTGTTATGAGGGTGTACAAAGTAGAAGATTGTAAATAAGAAAAGAAACGACATATTTCGAATAGCTGGTAAAACTGTGTACAATAAAAATCATTTTAAAATAATTTTATTAATAATTAATTTACAAAATAAACATTTACATATGTTTAGCAACAACTGGAATTCTAATATTTTCATATACAGGCTATTCATACAAACAAACAGTACAAACTGTGTTTTCTGAATCTTTGCTATCTTGTTTACTATAAGAGATGATAACTAAAAATTGTGCGCACTAAAAACGGTTATTTCCAATATTTTACATTAATTTGTCGATCTACTGATACTTGAATTCAAGACTATTTCGACTGGAGGCCCTTTTATGGAACAATTTGCTACACTATTAGTCAAAGTTCAGTTTTTTAATATAGAAACATTTTTTTTTTTCTCCTTGCCACCACCCATGTCGCATTAAATTAGTGATAAATTCCAGGAAGCCAAGTAAGAAGTAGCTGTAGAAATATCCTTCTGGAGCATGATTTTTGTGATGCCTTCGGGAAAGATCATCCGAGATTGGTTTAATATTCGCAAAGTTCGGGATATTCATTTTGGCTTAAAGGATAATTTTCTTCTATCCAAGATTTTTCTCCTGTCATATAATTTCTTGCGCTTCTATATTTGTACCTTGTTTTCAGTTACCGCTTGTCCGTGAGATGGAGGCTGGCCATAAAAAGAAAGCCATTTTTCCCAGTCATAATTCTGCGCCACAGACTATTGTGTACTTACTTCTGCTGAAGAACCTTTACCGAAACTCAACCATGATTTCCACTCATAAGGGCTGAAACTGTACTCTGACACGATGCTGGAAGGAGGATCTCCATAGGATGATAACCATTTTCTCCAGTCGTAATACTGAACTCCAGAGGGAATGTAAGAGTTAGAAAGCCACTGCTCCCAGTCATAATCTCCTCCTTTGCCTGACCCACCCGATTTAGAAAGCCACTGTTGCCAGTCGTAATACTGAACTCCAGAGGGAATGTAAGAGTTAGAAAGCCACTGCTCCCAGTCATAATCTCCTCCTTTGCCTGACCCACCCGATTTAGAAAGCCACTGTTGCCAGTCGTAATACTGAACTCCAGAGGGAATGTGAGAGTTAGAAAGCCACTGCTTCCAGTCGTAGTCTCCTTCTTTGCCTGACCCACCCGATTTAGAAAGCCACTGTTGCCAGTCGTAGTACTGAACTCCAGAGGGAATGTAAGAGTTAGAAAGCCACTGCTCCCAGTCATAATCTCCTCCTTTGCCTGACCCACCCGATTTAGAAAGCCACTGTTGCCAGTCGTAGTACTGAACTCCAGAGGGAATGTAAGAGTTAGAAAGCCACTGCTTCCAGTCGTAGTCTCCTTCTTTGCCTGACCCACCCGATTTAGAAAGCCACTGTTGCCAGTCGTAATACTGAACTCCAGATGATTGTCTACTTACTTCTGCTGAAGAACCTTTACCGAAACTCAACCATGATTTCCACTCATAAGGGCTGAAACTGTACTCTGACACGATGCTGGAAGGAGGATCTCCATGGGACGATAACCATTTTCTCCAGTCGTAATACTGAACTCCAGAGGGAATGTAAGAGTTAGAAAGCCACTGCTTCCAGTCGTAGTCTCCTTCTTTGCCTGACCCACCCGATTTAGAAAGCCACTGTTGCCAGTCGTAATACTGAACTCCAGAGGGAATGTAAGAGTTAGAAAGCCACTGCTTCCAGTCGTAGTCTCCTTCTTTGCCTGACCCACCCGATTTAGAAAGCCACTGTTGCCAGTCGTAGTACTGAACTCCAGAGGGAATGTAAGAGTTAGAAAGCCACTGCTTCCAGTCGTAGTCTCCTTCTTTGCCTGACCCACCCGATTTAGAAAGCCACTGTTGCCAGTCGTAATACTGAACTCCAGAGGGAATGTAAGAGTTAGAAAGCCACTGCTCCCAGTCATAATCTCCTCCTTTGCCTGACCCACCCGATTTAGAAAGCCACTGTTGCCAGTCGTAATACTGAACTCCAGAGGGAATGTGAGAGTTAGAAAGCCACTGCTTCCAGTCGTAGTCTCCTTCTTTGCCTGACCCACCCGATTTAGAAAGCCACTGTTGCCAGTCGTAGTACTGAACTCCAGAGGGAATGTAAGAGTTAGAAAGCCACTGCTCCCAGTCATAATCTCCTCCTTTGCCTGACCCACCCGATTTAGAAAGCCACTGTTGCCAGTCGTAGTACTGAACTCCAGAGGGAATGTAAGAGTTAGAAAGCCACTGCTTCCAGTCGTAGTCTCCTTCTTTGCCTGACCCACCCGATTTAGAAAGCCACTGTTGCCAGTCGTAGTACTGAACTCCAGAGGGAATGTAAGAGTTAGAAAGCCACTGCTCCCAGTCATAATCTCCTCCTTTGCCTGACCCACCCGATTTAGAAAGCCACTGTTGCCAGTCGTAGTACTGAACTCCAGAAGGAATGTAAGAGTTAGAAAGCCACTGCTTCCAGTCATAATCTCCTTCTTTGCCTGTTCCATCGGACTTGGAAAGCCACTGTTGCCAGTCGTAGTACTGAACTCCAGATGATTGTCTACTTACTTCTGCTGAAGAACCTTTATCGAAACTCAACCATGATTTCCACTCATAAGGGCTGAAACTGTACTCTGACACGATGCTGGAAGGAGGATCTCCATAGGATGATAACCATTTTCTCCAGTCGTAATACTGAACTCCAGAGGGAATGTAAGAGTTAGAAAGCCACTGCTCCCAGTCATAATCTCCTCCTTTGCCTGACCCACCCGATTTAGAAAGCCACTGTTGCCAGTCGTAATACTGAACTCCAGAGGGAATGTAAGAGTTAGAAAGCCACTGCTTCCAGTCGTAGTCTCCTTCTTTGCTTGACCCACCCGATTTAGAAAGCCACTGTTGCCAGTCGTAGTACTGAACTCCAGAGGGAATGTAAGAGTTAGAAAGCCACTGCTTCCAGTCATAATCTCCTTCTTTGCCTGTTCCATCGGACTTGGAAAGCCACTGTTGCCAGTCGTAGTACTGAACTCCAGATGATTGCCTACTTACTTCTACTGAAGAACCTTTACCGAAACTTAACCATGATTTCCACTCATAAGGGCTGAAACTGTACTCTGACACGATGCTGGAAGGAGGATCTACATGAGATGATAACCATTTTCTCCAGTCGTAATACTGAACTCCAGAGGGAATGTAAGAGTTAGAAAGCCACTGCTTCCAGTCATAATCCCCTTCTTTCCCTGTTTCGCTTGTTTGTCCTATTGATTTTGATAGCCATTGCTGCCAATCGTAGTGTTGCACACTTCCTTCTGCTTGAGGATTCGCCCTTTCTCCAGGAGATTTGTTGACGAAAGAATGCCATTTTTTCCAGTCGTAAGGTTTGAAACTGTGCTTTTCAGACAATCCATCTGGGGGCTCAACAAATGATTTCGACAGCCATTGTTTCCAGTCGTGTTGAGGAAGAATACCTGCAAGAAGTTAATAAAATGTAAATATCTTTGTAAATCAATTTTGATAAATATTAAAACACAAAATTTCCTTCAACGAATGCTAAATAGTACGTGGTGTCCGACAAATAATGGTAGATTTTCGGAAAGAACTGCCTCCAAATACAGAAAAACATCACATTGAATACTGTACTTATATATTATCCCACTCAAATAATTTCACGAACGGCCATCAGCAAGACAGCTCACTGCCACATTTCTCAAGAGATGTTACGTTCTTAATACATCGTCCCTACATTACAACTGAAATGAAAATGTTGCATTAAATGTGCTTAGTGCAACATTTTCTGAAAGATGGATTGGCAAGGATGATCTAATTCTATAGCACCAAGGTGCCTTGATTTGACACCTCTCGATTTTTTCTTGTGGGGCTTTGTAAGAATTATGTTTACATAGACAAAATTCGAGACCTGAATCATTTGAAAGCCAGAATAAGAGAAGCAACTGAGCAAGTGACAAGAGATATGCTGCAGCGTTTATGGCAAGAAGTGGAATGCCGATTGGACTTATGGAGGATCACGAATGATGGTGGTGCAAGTGGAAGTTCACTAATTATGTTCAAAATGATTTGAGTACGCTTTCAGTTAAAATACCGCCTTCTTTAATATTATTTTCTTACATATTAGTTCTCGAAACCTCACATTATCGTTTGGACACCCTGTATAAATTATTATGTAGCAGAATGAAACTGTTGTACTTGAAGTAGTTTTCTGAATGCCATTGCTTCAGAGAGTATTCAAGAGGATTGGGGCAAAAACTGTTCTTGAGGCAGGAAGAAGACATTATTAACACCCTTCGCTTATCGTGTGAGTGTATGTATTTCCTCCACATCAAATTGGAAGCCTATTATTTAAGGGAGTCTGCTCTTTAAAGCGGGAATTCTCAAACTTTGCGCCATCACGACCCCGTTTAGATTTTTGAGAAACCCTCACCTCTCCTTACCTCTCATTATCATCAGCCAACTACATTGTTAACAATTCATAATTAAAAATAAACGCAAAAAATTCTCATTCTTGGGTCCTCGAGCAAATAGAGACTAAACACTATATTTTTGCATTGTTGAGGACTGGCATTGAAATTAAAGAAGTTTATGTATTTATCTTCCCAGATAAAATGTAGAAATTCGCTTGGATTGTTGTAAATGCAAGTGGCTTTGTTCAGAAAAGTACCTGAGGGGGAGGTGGGCGACTAGAAGGTCCAGACCCTCCTCCCAAAATTCCGGTCGTCTTATATGACATTTCAAACTTCTTTACCTGCTTTGAAATCCTAAACAACCGTTTTTGTGTAATTTAATTTTATCCTCATAGTATATATTAGATACAAAAAATAAATTAAAAAAAAACTATAAAATGTTATTTCATATAGCAGTGGTTCTCAACTTTTTATGCGTAACGTACCCCCTGGAAATGTGTATGTACTGGCGTACCCCTTCTATAGATAGATAAAACTATAGTTATAGCATAACAATGAGAATAAAATAAAACATGTATATATATAACATACATCTAGAAACTTTTGAGCTCTCACGGCATACCCCAAAAAAGTTTACCGCGTACCCCAAGTTGAGAACTCCTGCCATATAGAATATAATTTTAACATTTCCGGTCGGGTAGAATACTTTAGTATTGGAAAATTCTTACTCAAATCTTATTCTCAGACACCACCCCCCCTCCCCGAAATTATATCCTCGGACTCCCTCTCCAGGTACGTACCCACGATTTCGTTTCGTGGGGGGTCTTGAAATTTTTCAGAAATCCTCCCTCTCCTTACCTCTCATTCATCATCAGCCGACTACTCTCTTAACAACAATTCATAATTAAAAAAAAAACACAAAGAATTTTGCATTCTTGGGTCCCCCTTGGAATGTCTTAACGCCCCTCTCCCCTTAGAATAAGAAAAATTGAGACCTGCCCACACCAATTTCGATAATTATTGAGGTCGAGCCCTCCTGAATCCAGTTAAGGGGAAAAAATTTCTGACACATTGTAAATTATATACACAGAAATGCATGCCGTAAAACCACTTTTCAATTATTCGTATTATATTGCTTTAAAATAATTATAATTTTTTAAAGATCAATTTATTCTGAGAATAGTATTTGAGTGGGTTTCCCAATTACTAAAAAATTCCACCGGACAGAAAAGATTAAAATTATACTCCATATGGAATGAGATTTTACACTTGTTTTTTTAAAATCTATTTTTATGTCGGACATATAATATGGGGCCAAAATAAAATTATGCAATAGCAAACGTTGTTTTTGGATTTCAGAGTAAGTAGACAAGTTTCAGATTTAGTATAAGATTACAGGATTTTTGGGGGTCCGCCTCCCCCCCCCCCCCCGCCTTCTCGGCACGTTCCTGCCCTTCCCTTCCACATTCCACACAGAAAAACATTTTAACCTTTCTTTTCTGTGGAAAATTTTACTAATTTGGAAATCCTACTCAAGTCGTTCTCAGACTCTCGAAACCAAATTCTCGACCCCCCCACCCCCACCCAAACTAAATCCTGGGTCCGTGCCTGCACTCGTGCATTTTTTTCTGAACTTTAACGTACAATGTGTCTTTCACTCCTTTTGGAATAAATTTTCAAGATTTATGGGCACTGATGGAAACAATGGTGGATTTATCTCTATGCTGTGTAGACTGAGGATAATGATGTTTTATATCCTATGGCGATACCCACAGCATAAGCTTTCATTTGCCACGTAACTATTTACGATAGGCAGCCGCGTACGGAAAACGTAAAAGCAATAATAATTATCTATTTTTTTGGCTGGAGTGGGGAGAGAAAATGCGAAATTTTTTATATGATCCTTTACTATTCACCTCCTAGACTTTCATTTGATACTGAACACGTTACGATCTATTCTTAGAGTAGGAAGCTGACTGGAACATCTGCTTTGACAAATTCAATGAAAAATGGCATGCAAAAGCACTAGGAACATGTTTCTTTAAAAAGGTTTTCTCAATAGACCCACAGGTGTTGAGATAATCTCGACACCTGTGGGTTTTATTTGCAAAAAATATATTCATATAATGCCCTTATAACCAGTATAGGGAGCTAAACAGATACATAGAGTAAAGCTACACTTCTGGAGTTTTGCCCAACTATTCGGCCATGACATCCATGACTCCTTAATGATTCGTGGTGTAAAATGTCACATCCGTATGAGTTCTACCTCTTGTATATTTAGAACTCTGTGGGTGGCCATTCGTCTTATATTTTTTAAGCTAGTCCTGTATTTCAGAGAATTGTCCTATATATTTATAAACAATTCAAAATCCGTTTTTTTGCTGTTTTTTGCTCTGTCCTTTAAAAGTTCTATATTTTTGATAACAAATGAAAATCTATTGTTCTTTCCTCTATTCCTTACTTGTTATTTTTGATGTGATTGAGGAATAACTAACACATAACTATGATATTTATAATTCTGAATTATTCAATTGTGCACTTGGCTACTGATCTAAGGGACCTGGGTTCGAGCCCCAGATAAGGTATGGACGTTTGTGTTGTTTTTCTGTTGAGGTCCTGCCATCCTCACAGATCATTTGCTGTGGCATATAAACTGACAGGCTCCTGTCAAACCTCTGTGGCAAGCAGCTGCTTGAGGAGGTATTTTTTTTACCAAATTATTAAACAGTTCTTGTAATAGTTTAAACCGTTGACAAACTAAAAGCTATTGATAAGTTTGTTCCTTTTTACGTTTTTGATTTTTTTTTTGCTTCTTAAATAAAATTAATTTTAGCATATCATTTGTTTTATTTTTGAGCTTTTTAGGATATTTGCCACTGATTGAGGATAACTTTGCTGGACTTAACATAAAATTAATAATATGACAAAAATTGATGAATTAATGAGTTAATATCAATGACTAAAACTACCAGAAAATATATATTTCAGTAAGTGTGCTATATTTTCCTCGACAAAAAATGGTCACCTAGCAATGAAATATATTTCATTTTGATACCAATTCAGTAATATGATAACCTAACCTGTAATTTTATATTCTTAATACAGAGTTCTATATATTATAGGTAGATCTCGCAACCGTACCATGGACATTGGAGCGGGGGTGGCTCAGTCGGTAGCGCGCCAGGCTAGTAATCTGTAGTTCCCAGGTTCGAGTCCCTGCTACTCAGCGTTGAGACTTATCTCCGCAAAACTCCCCACCCTGCCCACGGTCAGTAGGGGACACCGATGGGCTTGGAAAGACCGCCTTCCGTCGGATGGGACGTTAAGCCGTGGCCCAGTGTACGGGAGAGCCATACCCTGTGCACGTTAAAGAACACTCTGGATGGCCTTGACGGGAGGCTACCATCTGTCTCCCAACAGCTGTTCCAGTGGGTCTCCTCCCCCAACCTTCTCTGAGCCATCGGGGTCCATGTGACCTGGCCATTTAGCCCATGGTGTGCAAAAAAGTGCCGCTCAGAGGTAAAACAACCCAACCCACCTACCATGGACAACAACGGAGCAGAACAAATTGGGCAGAAAGACGCTTATAATGTATTTTTAGCATAGTTAAATCCTTTTTTTTTTAATTTGTTTTTATTCTTTGATCATAGTACAAGTAAATTTTATCATTACAGGTGACCCACAAAGGTCAAAGCTCATCTACAGGATGTAGAATAATTACATTTATAATTTGCTACAATAGCAGATCAGCCTTCTTTCATTTGATGTGACATTTTTTAATATTTAACAATGAAATTAATGGCATTGCCATAGAACATTGATACTAAAATAAAATTTCCAATTCGAAAGCAAATTATAAAACAGGTTCAAACATGTTCAGTTGTAAAATAAACAAATCGTTTTAACAAGGATATATCTCATATTTCTTCAAGTAAGTTTATTTAATCTCCTCTTTTAAGCCAAATTAATTTATGATTAGTGTTAATTCTAAGGGACCTGGGTTCGAGTCCCGGGTAAGGCATGGATGTTCGTGTTGTTTTCTGCTGAGGTCCTGCCACCCTCACAGACCTTCTACTATGGCATATAAACTGACAGGCTCCTGTCAGACCTCTGTGGCAAGCAGCTGCTTGAGGGGGTATAAATACACATATTACATGAAGTTTTGTTTAAAGTTTCAATTTATATTTCACAAATAATTCTAAACCAATTAATAATTATATTTATAGCTTTCCTCTTAACCATCCATTTTATTAGGGCAATGATTAGTAAACATTAGAGGGCCTGTATAGTTAGAGGCTGGTCATCTAGATGATTGACTGCCATTGGTTGATTGGGTCACGTGGTTTATGGGCGCCAAGTTTTGTCGCCGTGAGACGAAAGCCTATGAGTTAGTGTATGTACTTAGATGTGTACCTAGTTAAAACTTCTGTTATTATAATTTTATACATTTCTATCGCTTTTTTTTGCCTATAAAAGCTTCCATATTTTATCAATGCCTCACTGAGTTGCATTTGGGTGTAAACATTCCACTCATAGAAATAAATTAATGAATATATTTTTCGAAAAACTCCGTCAGAAGAAGGCAATCGGCTGCAAAAGTGAAATGAGTAACTGAAAACCAACAAATAATTTCTTTTAAGGTTCGTTTGAAAAACGAGCTAATGTTTCCACTTTGTCGTCTGCTTATGCCAGTATTTGTTCGTCTGTCTGTCCGTCTCTCTGTTAACTGTTGTCTGTCCGTCTATAGACAATCAACCTTTTTACTTTTAGAGAAAAATGAAAAATTATTTTTGGGTGGGATAGATTTCGAAAAAATATTGCGATTCGCAATTTTGAAATCTAATAGTTTTGTTTTGATAGCGCTCTCTAGCGGTAAAAAATGATGGAAAATGCTAAAATTTCAAAAGAATGAGGCTAACACTATGGTCAGAAGGTTTACAATGGCAACAAGGCTTTAGCTATTAGTCAAAAGGGAGTAAGAAAATGAAACTTATTTTAAGAGATAAACGAAACAATCACTCTTTTTTTTGAGGAGTACTAACAAAATATTAATATTTGCATTTTTCGAATCCCCATCAGTTGGAATTTCCACTGTTAGAAAGTGCTAAAGGCTGTAAATAAAAACGAAAGGCGGCCTCTAGGGGCTGAAAAAAGATGGAAATACCAAATCTTTAAACGAATATTGCAAACTATCTATTTATAATAGTAAGTTAAATTTTTGGTCATAGAGTGTAATGGTCAAGTGGTTTCACTAATAGTAATAATTTGTCCCGTTATATGAAGGGGGTGTTGGTAAAATGCAATTTTTCTGCTTTAAGTGATAAATGAAAAACATTTTGGTGTTGACAGGTACTAATAAAATATTAATAATTTATTTTACCAATTATGCAGTAGTTCGAATTTCCACTGCCAGAGGGTTACTGAATGTGTAAAATAACTAGAAGAAAGCATATCGCCTCTGGCGCATATGGGAATCTCGTTTTCAAAGAGAATGAAGTTCTTCCTTTGCCTACTTCTTCACTCCTTGAAAGTTTTAATTATGGATGTACGTGTTGTTTTTCTGCTGAGGTCCTGCCATCCTCATGAACCTTCTACTATGGCGTGTAAACTGGCAGGCTCTTGTCAGACCTCTGTACAAGCAGCTGCTTGAGGGAATAATTATTTTTATTTTTTTTTAAAATGTGATAGGGGAAAATGAATATAATGGTATTTTATTAGTAATTTTACAACGTAAAAAGTATTTGTCTTTTAGTTCTTAAATCAGGAAACTGCTTTTCTCCCAAACAACCCTTGCCAATGTTTTCAACTATTAAATATATTTCTGTAAGAAGTATCTACACTATTCTTATGCTGATATCTTTGGGTTTTATTTGCAAAATAAAATATTCATATAATGTTTTCGTAATATATATAGGGAGGTAAACAGATAAACATACTCTGATGTTTTACCCA
Source organism: Ryuthela nishihirai (assembly GCA_038380435.1). NCBI lineage: Eukaryota > Metazoa > Arthropoda > Arachnida > Araneae > Heptathelidae > Ryuthela > Ryuthela nishihirai. Next base: position 24,629,299 of record JAWZYU010000009.1, on the reverse strand, counting down.
ACTCTTCAGCCACGATACTAGCTTCTAATTGATCAATGGTGTATTCATATGAGTTCTGCCTCTAGTATATGTAGAACTCTGAAATTCTTATACTTCCTTTGGATTTTAATTCGAACACTCAGCAGAAGATATTTCTCTTTGTAATTCTCTAATAGTTTAAAATTTTAACCAATGATGGGGCTTTGCTAATGAGTTAGCGTCTACTATTGAGCCGCATTACTAGAAGATGTTAATTTGGTTTGATCAACATCACAGATATTGAGAAAGTAATTAATTAGTGTAGAGTTTAATAAAAAAAAAAACTGCCCCTGAAATGGTGTCAATGATTGACATCAAAATTGTCATATACACCGAAGTGCCAAAACATTATGACCATCTTTATGCAAATCGAAGCAACTGCAGGTAAACGACGGCGCGTATAAAGGTCATCAAACGGTATAAATAACACCTGATACTGAGCTCTGTTAATCAGTGTTATTCTTGTTCTTCAGATGGGAAAGGCAGCGGACTTAAGTGAATTTAACAAAGGCCAAATTGTAATGGCCAGAGGACTGGGTCAGAGTATTTCCCAGACGTCAAGGGTTGTGGGGTGCTCATGGTCAGCCATGGTTAGTATCTTCGAAAAGTGGTCCGAGGAGGGAAAAACCATGAACCGCTGACAAGGTGTGGGCCAACCATGGCTCATCGATGCTAGAAGTGCATGGTACAAGCCAACAGAAGGAATACTGTGGTGCAACTCGCCAATAATTTGAATACTAGTGACGAGAGTAATGTGTCACAACACACAATACATCAAACCCTGCTGAAAATGGGGCTGCATAGCCACAGACCACTTTAAGTGCCCATGCTAACCTTGGTTCACAGTCGAAAACGCCTGCAATGGGCACGTGAACATCAAAACTGGACCTTGAATGATTGGAAGAAGGTCGTCTGGTCCAATGAATCTCGTTTCCTGTTGCACCATGTGGACGGCCGGGTACGTGTGAGTCGTTTACCTGGGGAAGTATTGGCACCAGGATGAACTGTGGGACGAATACAAGATAATGGAGTAAGTGTAATGCTTTGGGCAATGTTCTGCTGGGAAACCTTGGGTCCATTCATTCATGTGCAAGAAATTATGACGTCTACCACCTACCTAAACATCATTGCAGACCAGGTACATCCTTTCATGACAACAGTATACCCCTCTAGTAGTGCCTTCTTTCAGCAGGATAATGTGCCATGCCACAATGCCCGGATTGTTTGAGAATGGTTCGCAGAACATGAGGAAGACGTCTAGGTATTACCCTGGCCTCCAAATTCCCCAGACATCAATCCGATCGAGCTTCTCTGGTTTGTTTGGAACAGCATATCCGATTTGCGGCGGCTCAACCACATAACTTACAAGAGTTAAAGGATCTGCTGGTAACTTGTTGGTACAGTCGCTCAAAAAAGTATCCGAACACTATGGTTGATTATAGAATTCAGAAAAAATATCTGGCAACGATTTTTTTAGAAAATAGTGATCTGGCAACCTTCGTGTCACGTGACACGAAGGTTGCCAGATCACTAATTTCTAAAAAAATCGCTGCCAGATATTTTTTCTGAATTATGTAATCAACCACAGTGTTCGGATACTTTTTTGAGCGACTGTACCAGATACCACAAGACACCTTTAGAAATCTTGTAGCGTCCATGCCTTTCAGGGTAAAAGCTGTTTTGGGGGCACGTGATGGACCAATAGCATATTAGGCAGGTGGTCATAATGTTTTGGCTCTTCGGTGTACATATTATGAATATAAACAACAAAAATTATTTATTTTGAACGAATGGAATCTCAGCACATGTCAAACGTGTACTGTGTAAATTGAAAATTTTGCTCAAACCGTTAAAATTCCATAAATTTTAATTGTTTGGAAAATTTTTAAATGATGTCTAGAATATTTAGGAAAAAAAACTTACTTTGTACCGAGGGTTGTTCCTTTTCTTCTGTTTCCTAAAATACGTTAATAAAAAACGTTAATACTACAGTGAAAAGAAAAAAAAATCATTAATTTTCTTTGCAATGTACTTTATTAAATTATAAGTTATAAATGCCAAAATAATTAGAACATACAGTGGACCTTCGTTATAGCGCTGCTCGCTATACCGCGCACTCGGTTATAGCGCGGGCGATGTTCGCGATAAGTTCAAACATGTTTATACAGGTCCGTGCGGCGTTAGTGAGTATCGCATTTTATTGTTATTGCGTATTGAGTAATTGTGTATGTATTGAGTTCCTGCATGTATTTTGAATAGTGTTTAATTATTGTATGCATGATGAGTAAAAGAAAAGCTTACAGTGTGAAATTTATTGTGTCGCCACCGCGCCGCACGGTATAACGCGGTTCACCTTATAACGCGGGTGTTGTTTCCCGCCCGACATGCGCGTTATATCGGGGGTCCACTGTATTAATTTTAATTAAAAAAAATTATACAAATATATATATTACATAGATTTATATTAAGTGGGATTTTATATGAAACCATTTTCTTTAATAACATTTTTTCAGCATTACCATTTAACAACATTTAGAAAACAATTATTCACCACTCAAAGTTATACCAGATTCGAAGCTCCGTAAATTAGAAACAAAAAATTTTAATGGAAAAATGCTACTGCAGTTAAGTTAGCCTCTCTAAAGGGCTAGTTAATGCCAGTATGGATTACTGGTGTAATAACCAAATGGCATACCACTGATTCATGCACATGCAAATATAAACCTTGCTGGCGTGCATGACCAATCCACGCATGCGTGGAAACGAGAGTTGAAATGTCTCAACATTTTGGCGCCAGCAAAACATGAATGTATAAACTGTTCTTCTCCTGCCTACGTTCAGATGCAATTACATGTCCTTTTGAATACAGTCGCTCAAATAAATATCCGAACACTATGGTTGATTAGAGAATTCAGAAAAAATATCTGGCAACGATTTTTTTAGAAATTAGTGATCTGGCAACCTTCGTGTCACGTGACACGATCACTAATTTCTGAAAAAATCGTTGCCAGATATTTTTTCTGAATTCTGTAATCAACCATAGTGTTCGGATAGTTTTTTGAGCGACTGTAGGTGGTCATATTATTTTGATACTAGATCGTGTGGGCTCACTCACGAAAATATTGAGCATGTGCAGTTACCGTTCACAGCAAACTGGAGCGTGTGCAGTTACTGCACACGCTCCAGTTTGCTGTGAACGGTAACTGGAGCGTGTACAGTTGCTGTACACGCTCCAGATATTTTTCCTGAATTCTGTAATCACGTGTCACGAAGGTTGCCAGATCACTAATTTCTAAAAAAATCGTTGCCAGATATTTTTTCTGAATTCTGTAATCAATCATAGTGTTCGGATACTTTTTTGAGCGACTGTACAACGGTATCGCCTGTGTTAATGTTTCTTTCACATTCTTCAATGACAAAAAATTGGTTAAGCATTGTCATATCTCAGCTTTTACAATTATAAAAAATTTCAGCGTTTGTGGGATGTTGGACGAATTTAAATGTTTGAAAATTGATTTTAATAAAAAATTTGCTCCCAAACTTTCTTCCCCACTTAAAAGAGGGGAAATATGTAAAAGACTGTTGCCCTATATCTTCGGAAAACATAAGCAGAGAGTAACGAGTTATATGCCAAATGAAAGTTTATGACGTCAGAAGTATCATAGGTTATAAAATATTTATCTCCATTGTTTCTTTCCCAAAGCCGCCGAATGGTGCTTGGCTATTGATCAAAGGGCCCGGTTTTTGAATAACTCGGGTTTGAGTTGCAGATGAGACATGGCTGTTTGTGATGTGTTTCTGCTGAGGTCTCGCCTTCCTCACAAACCTCTATGGCGCATAAACTGACAGCCTCCTATCAGACCTCTGTGGCAAGCAGTTGCTTGAAAGGTATTTATTTTTTCCCCAATAGAAAATGTAAATTATTGATGATTCCCTATATATTTCCGAAGACGAGGGTGGAGCTTTCCCTATATATTTCCGAAGACTGAGAAGTGGTGCTTAATTTCTAAAGGGTTATATGTCAAATGAAAGCTTGAGACGTTCCGTGGTTACTTCAAAATATGCTCCTTACTTCTTTTCCTGGAAAAAGGGGAAGCAAATTTAAGCGTCCCGGCATATTATATCCCACTCCTTACGTCCCTTCAAGAGAGACAGAGAAATTTATGAAGGGGGGGGGGGGAGGACGATTGATTGTAACGAGTTATATGTCTTGTGACGCGGAGTTCATGCCTCCATACTTCATCTCCAGCAAATGAGAGAAGGAAAATTGCTGTAGTAGATCGTACAGAATTATATATCAAATGAAATGCTTATGACTTGCAGAATCACATAAATAATGTACTAATTTCCTCCTCTGAGACATTGGGGGGGGGGGGGTTGAAATAATGTCTTCCACAATTGCATCTACACTGAAAAGATTTTGCCGCATAATAAATGCATGCTTATTGTTAAACCAACATTGCTTTAGATCTAACATTTTTCGAAAGCATTGTTCGTAATAAAGGTGTATAACATAAATTGACAACTTAGCGGTATACAAAATTACTGCTATTTAAAAATTTTAGAGCCCAAAAATAGTGTCCTACCCAAGGACCCAGGGAGTACTCGTTCCGCCCTTGAGGTAGTCCCCAATTTACGGAATTTATACCTTAGTACTCTGTTTCGTGTGCGGGAGAGCCATACCCTGTGCACGTTAAAGAAAACGATGGATGGCCTTGACGGGAGGCTACCATCTGTCTCCCAACAGCTGTTGCAGTGGGTCCCCTCCCCCAACCTTCTCTGAGCCATCGGGGTCAATGTGACCTGGCCATTTAGCCCATGGTGTGCAAAAAAGTGCCGCTCAGAGGTAAAACAACCCAACCCAACTCTGTTTCGTTATACGGCAAAAATCCCGAAGTTACGGATATTTCTTTTATATTAGCTACAAATGTAACAACTGACGTCATGGATGTTATCGCGACCTAGTAGTGGTAATCCCCGAACTTTATTTTTTGATTACTTAATTATCATTATCAATTCCTCTTCCCTTGTGGTTATAAGTGAAGCCACAGATTGGTGGGTTTTTACACCCGTGTTTTAGTGTGCATTACAGGTAACGTTGTTGCTTTCTGTGTAATAAAGCAGATGTCCATGCTATGTAGAGGACGACATTAATATTCATTTCCTATATACAGTTGCACATATATAAACATTGTACGAATGCACTTGAGCGGGCCTTAGCTGTGCTTGCACTTCTCTAATGAAGACCCCTTCTAACTTGTGACGTGAAGTATCGTAGAAACTAAAGGTTCTCAACGTGGGGTACGCGATAAAAATTTTTTAGGTACGCCGTGAGAGCTCAAAAGTCGCTATATATAGTAACAAAGTAAAAATATCCATTGTTATGCTATAACTATAGTTTTATCTATCTATACAAGGGGTACACCAGTTACATACACATTTCCAGGGGGTACGGGAAGCATGAAAGGTTGAGAACCACTGATATAAACAATCGGAAAACGAGTGGCCGTTTGAGAGTGTTGAAACAATGTTGTTTTCCTTTTTATTCATGTATGTTAAAGAGATTAAAAATTATGTGTATATGAAGTTTCGAATCTGAAAAAAAATTACTAGAACGTATCTATGATTACATAATGGTATTCAATGGAAAAATTGGGTCCGTTATAAGGAAATTAGTTTTATAGCAACTTTTAATGGAACATCTCTTCGTAAATCGAGGTCTACTTGTACTAATTTTTTAAACTTACTGCAGAAAAAAGGATTGCTGTCGCTTTTATTCTTCTCCTTTATGATATTAAAAACAACGGAAAACTTACTTAATATGCAATCAACTAGATTGCATATAAGGCTGGACTGAAGAATGAGTGATCGGATTTCCCCAAATCTACCTCTTTCGAATTGCAGCTTATTTAAAATATCTCTGCGGAGTGTTGTTTTTCAAAATGAGAAGGCTGTCTCCATTATGCCAGACATGTAGATCTTAAAAGATGTTCCAAATCTTTTAGGTTTTATTTTGAGTAACCAATAATTATTTTCCAAATATTACTTCCAAATATGCTTCGATATACATATTTGTAACTTTTTGACCAAATTGTTACTAGGATATAGACTAAGTGTAGTCTAGTGATTACAGGATTGGACTTCAATCTGAAATGCAGTGTTTGAATCTTCTTCGTAAAAACAAAAAATCCACCTTAGGGACAGTTGAATCACGTTGCTTATTGATAGGAAGAATCACTTCATAGTTGATAAACCAACTCTTGTTAGTAATAAATCTTTTTTACTTGTTCGTAAGTTAAAAATTTATAGGAAAAGTTCTAAACTCAAGAATCTTTAATAAAGAATATTAATCTGTATAGGAAAAAAAATACTGATCACGATATTATAAAGTTTCATGAAGTATAAAAATTGACAATAGTCTTACCTGTCCTGCTGTCAATCCAAGCAACAGTATGAGAACTGCTGCCAGTCCCGTCGTCCTCATTTCTTTTTCAATAAGTTTTTGTTTTTTTACCTTTGAATACACTCAGTACAAATGGTAGAAAGGTTGGCAGCGGACGAAAGTTTGAAATGAAGGTTACCCAGAAGCTTAGAGAGGATAAAGGAAGCCCTTCCATTATCTTTATAGTGCTCCTCCTACCTCTTATCTGGGACTCTCAGGAGTGGTTTGCAATTTCATCTATTGATGTCTTATCGAGCTGGGACCAGACAGTACCTGTCGCAAAATCAGGGAAAAATAAGTGGATAGAAAGAACATTAAAGTCAAGTGGCTGATAACTTTATAGAGACTACTACATTTTTGCATTAGTGATCTTTGGAGAATTGTTTTGTATTGTTTTTTTTGTGTGTGAATGGTATTAAGTAAAATTCAAGTTTTTCTAAAATGTTTGTCATTTAAAATATTCATTATGACAGAATTCTGAATCATAGAGTAGCATTTAAGCAATATCTGAAATACTATTCCGAATCTGAAACATGAAATACCTGAAGTAAACGCCTTGCAAGGAAATTAAATCGACTACATTACCAAATGACTTCGGTCAGTTTTTCTACCGTGGCTCTCCATAACCCTGGGGTTTCGCGGATATACCCGAAAGATCCTGTGCAATATCCTAATCATTTGAAAAGTGTACCACAGGAAAAATATTTCTTAAACTTCGAGCAAAATCATCGTATTGTATAGTAGCCAAATTCCTGGGCTGACGGACAGGCCGACAAGTGTGACGTCATCGGTGGCAGAAATTCTCAGTTTCCCTGTGGTTTTGCAGCTGCTTAAGTGATTGGTTCCAAATTTCGAGGGTGGTCTCACTTAATTCTAGCTCTGTTGGATTAATATGTCCGGTTCCTAGCTGCCGTGATTCGGGAGTAATCCCTCGGAAAGAGTCCGAAATTTCTGTGGCCGTCGCCTATCTTGTGAATGAAGTAGTACGGTGGAAAGCTAAGAATGAGGAGTTATGAATGAACATATGTTTCGAGCACAAACTTTTGGCAAACTTCCACCATGCCTGGACTGATTCTACAGAATGACAACACCACCCCACACACTGCACCTGCAACAATAGTCAGTCTCCAAAGTGCGGACATTCTGCCACGACCGCCATACTCCTCGGACTTATCGCCCATTGACTATGTGTGGAACTTATGGGTCGCCTCTTTTGCCAGCTCCCTCTGGCAGCAAACCTGGTGCAGTTGCGTGCCCAATTGGATACTGTTTGGGGCGTCATACCTCAGGACACCATTAACCATCTGATTTATGGAATGCCGAGACATTTAAAGGCTTGTATGACCGCCCAAGGTGTGCTTACTATGTTCTGATGTATCTGCAATAAGCACACGTACCTTGCGTTCTCACGTTCCGTTTTTTGATCATTTGCCATCTACCTCCACAGCTTCCGTCCTGTCAGCTTCGGGCGTATACATCACTTCCTTCGCCGTGTTGCAATTTCCGCTTTTAGCAGTGTAAATGCAGCTTGCTACTAGGATTACATTTAAAATGTGATCCGTAGGTCAAACTGTGTGGGTATACCTATTCCAAAGCAGTAGCACAACTAGGGGATGTGCAAGGTTACGTTTTCATACCCCCACCAATAACGTATCCAGGCGGAGGGGGTACGTTCCTGCTGGGGATATTCCACCCCGAAAATCCGGTCGTTTTATACGAAATCAAACTTGACTATCTGTTTTGAAATCTAAAGCAGTTGTCTTTGTATAATTTTATTCTACCCCCATAGTTTATGTATGACACCGAAATAAATAAATAATAAATAAATACCCCCTCAAGCAGCTGCTTGCCACAGAGGTCTGACAGGAGCCTGTCAGTTTATATGCCAAAGTAGAAGATCTGAGAGGATGGCAGGACCTCAGCAGAAAAACAACACATACAACCATGCCTTATCCGGGGCTCGAACCCAGGTCCCTTAGATCAGTAGCCAAGCGCGCTAACCACTCGGCCATGGGACGGCATGACACCGAAAACAGATTTAAAAACAACTATAAAATTTTTCTCGATGTATGTAGAATATCATTTTAACCATTTCTGCCCCGTGGAATATTTTAATAATTAGGAAACCTTACTCGTCTTATTTTCAGACTCTCCCCGAAATTAAATTTCGGACCCTCCATAAACTAAATTCTCGAATCGCAGAAACCCAGGGGTAAACATCCCCTTGCCCATCCCGAAACCCACTCAGAATTTCATATAATATTTGAAAAGACCCAAAAAATAAAAGGAAATTAATCTTAGTTCTGTCAGTCAAATTAGAAGAATTTTTTGTTGTGCAGTAATTAAAAATTACTGTAGAAGATATATATATATACTTTGATTTATTTATTTACAGAAACAAATTTTACCCTCCTCCCCCCATATGAATTTCTAGTTGCATTCCTGTTCCAAAGCATATGACTTCTTTACAGAGCTCAACATAAAAAATTTTTTGGTATCCTGAAAAGAATTCAATTAAACATATTCAATAATTTAGTTACACTTTTAGCGGAGGTAAATGTTTTATCGTGTGTGGGGCGGGTAACTTAAAACTCAGTCGGTAGCGCGCCAGGATCGTAATCTGTAGTTCCCAGGTTCGAGTCCCAGCTGGATCAGCGTTGAGATTTATCTCCGCAAAATTCCCCGCCGTGCTCACGGTCAGTAGGGGACACCGATGGGCTTGGAAAGGCCGCCGTTCGTTGGATGGGACGTTAAGCCGTATCCCCGTGTGCGGGAGAGCCATACCCTGTGCACGTTAAAGAACACGCTCGATGGCCTTGACGGGAGGTTACCATCTGTCTCCCAACATCTGTTCCAGTCGGTCCCCTCCTCCAACCTTCTCCAAGCCTTCGGGGTCGATGTGACCTGGCCATTTAGCCCATGGTGTGCAAAAAAGTGCCGCTCAGAGGTAAAACAACCCAACCCTTTTATTCGTGCAAGGGGGTAAGCAACGCACAGATAACAAAGGGTGCCAAAACGTGTCAAATCTCATGTCCTTTCCGTTGACTTTTCGAGTACTTATCGCCGTTGCCTAAACAGATAAGAAACCAGACAACAACTGATGATACCTGCAGCATGGCATGACATCGCTATTTTGTAATATGATTTTTGACTCCCTGTTATTGTCGATCGATTATCTCGTTCCTTTCCAACTCAGGCGATGAACAAAACAAGTCCCCATTTACCAATCATACGATTGCATCAGCCAAATGCTTATTCCACTATCTACCTCTCTAATGACGTAAGACGATACTTAAGGAGTAATGAAACAGGAATCCATTAGGTTATGTAATGCAAAGTGAACGAACAGAAAACAAGCAAAGGCACGGTTTTGTTTGGTGAGGTGCAGTCTCTGAGTGAAAAGGATATTAAGCAAAGTTGAGAGGTGTGCATGTTAGAAATGTCACGCTTTTGTCAGGTGGAAATCGAAACATTTGATTCATTAGGTATGAAACTTTTGTCCTTTGCATTAAATTCCACTTTATTTTTTGGCACGTTTTACAGAAACCACGAGAATATTCTATTGTTAAGAACCAGGGATGTACCCCGTGGTCCGGACCTTCCTCTGAAATCCAATCGTTTTATTTTAGCCCCATAGTATATATCACTTCCTTCGCCGTGTTGCGATATCTTTAATAAAAACAACTATAAAATTTTATTCCATGTACAATATCATTTTAAACTTTTCTGTCCTGTGGAATATTTTAGTAATTGGGAAATCCTACTCGTCATATTCTCAGATCCCCCCTCCCCCCGAAGCTAAATCCTGGGTATGTGACTGCTAAGAACAATAGCGACCCCCAAGAGGGGAGGGAATAACCCTCACATACTACTGTGTTTAGTGACATAACTATGGGCTAAATTTCACTTATTCCAATTGCTTATACGGGGCTGGGTGGCTCAGTCGGTAACGCGCCAGACTCGTAATCTGTAGTTCCCAGGTTCGAGTCCCAGTTGGGTCAGCGTTGAGGTTTATCTCCGCAAAATTCCCCGCCCTGCCCACGGTCAGTAGGGGACACCGATGGGCTTGGAAAGGCCACCGTCCGTCGGATGGGACGTTAAGCCGTGGCCCCGTATGCTGGAGAGCCATACCCTGTGCACGTTAAAGAACACGCTGGATGGCCTTGACGGGGGGCTACCATCTGTCTCCCAACAGCTGTTCCAGTGGGTCCCCTCCCCCAACCTTCTCTGAGCCTTCGGGGTCCATGTGACCTGGCCATTTAGCCCATGGTGTGCAAAAAAGTGCCGCTCAGAGGTAAAACAACAACAACCCAAATCCAATTGCTTATAAAATGGAACTAATGTTAAAATTAATATTTCATTTTGGATGGGCTTTTGGATGGGCTTTGACCAAGGTGGTTATGATTTGTTTGTGTGCTATGGATCTTGTAGCACGCATATCAGTTGCTGCCTCAAACATCCGGGAAATGCCAGGCATCTTCCACAGGGTCCGGCTGTCCATGCAACGCCGTTGTGAGTCATGCATTCTAGCACATGGTCGGCAGTTCGAGCACCTCTTGTAAGTCTGTACAACCAATGCAAAGAAATGTTACATGTAAGATAATAAATGCTTTTTCCTTACCACTTCCTTCTTATGTGTTCTTTCCATCATTGAACTGGGGTCATTTTGCCCTACTACATGGCATATGCGCCCATGCTTTCCTATGTGAAATCTCCTTCGTTTCTTATTACCTACCTCCCCACCAAATATTGATGATGAATTCTGAATCACCCTGTATATTAAAACCCTAAACCTCCCCTTTCCTCAATTCCTGGGCAACTGCATATTCTGTACCATGCAGAAAAATGCTGGATCAGTCTTTACAACAAAAATATTTTCTCTTTGCTAATACGGGTTTGGCTCTAAGGTGCTATATAAAAAAAACCACACTCCCTCCCTCTTTAATATGGCCTTAAATATAAATGTATATTATTCAATAAAAAAGATAATCGATAAGTTTGGAAATGCTTTAAACTTAATGTAGAAGAAAGAAATACCATGGACTCCCTCATAACGATGGGCATATGACCGCCAATTCTTATACACGCGTAGAAATCGATTCGCATAATGGCCATTGCTATAGAATGGATCAAGGTCGTTATGAGAAGGTTTACTGTGTATGGAACGAATCTTCATATATACACAGTTTCCATTTTCCTACCTCTAATATCCCCCGCCCCCTCGCCGCACATATACTCTATCTTCCCTCTTCATCTTGATCCCCTTGTTTGGCCATGGATAATTTTTCCATTGAGCAAAACTTTTTGTTACATAGTATGGACGAGGCCCTAGGTCAGGGACGTGCCCAGAGAGTTGGGTGGACCAGGTCTGGACACCTTCTCCTAAAATCCTGTCGTCTTGTATGAAATCTCAGACATGTCCATCTGCTTCGAAATCCAAAACAGGTGTCTTTGTATAATTTTAGCTCCATATTTATATTCGACACTAAAAGTAGATTTAAAAAAAAACTATCAAAATTTTATTTAAATATATCATTTTAACTTTTCCTGTTCGATGGAATATTTTAGTAATTGGGAAATCCCTACTCAAATCTTATTCTCAGCCGCCTCACCCCACACCTGCGGAAAAAATAAAAACTAAATCTTGAATACGTCCCTACTTTAGATAGCCTGGCCTGTGCATGTTGCTGTGGGGCGGAGTTGCTCAGTTGGTAATACTGTCAGTCTGGTAATTAGACGTTCTCAGATTCGAGTCCAAACAATGCCAGCGTTGTTTTATCTTCACTAACCCCCACCTGCTCTCAACGAGAAAGGCTGCCATACATCGGCTATGAAGTTAAGACGTGGGTTGGGTTGGGTTGTTTTACCTCTGAGCGGCACTTTTTTGCACACCATGGGCTAAATGGCCAGGTCACATGGACCCCGAAGGCTCAGAGAAGGTTGGGGGAGGGGACCCATTGGAACAGCTGTTGGGAGACAGATGGTAGCCTCCCGTCAAGGCCATCCAGCGTGTTCTTTAACGTGCACAGGGTATGGCTCTCCCATACACGGGGCCACGGCTTAACGTCCCATCCGACGGACGGCGGCCTTTCCAAGCCCATAGGTGTCCCCTACTGACCGTGGGCAGGGCGGGGACTTTTGCGGAGATAAATCTCAACGCTGACCCAGCTGGGACTCGAACCTGGGAACTACAGATTACGAGTCTGGCGCGCTACCGACTGAGCCACCCCCGCCCCTAGTTAAGACGTGGCCCCGTGTGCAGAAGAACCATATCCTGTGCATATTAACACGACAGGTGGCCTCGATAAGAAACTTCCGTTTCCTAACAGTTGTCCAAGGATCCTTTTCCCTAACCTTCACTACGCCGTTGGGGTCTTTATAACCTGCCGATTAGTTCACTTTATGCTCAAAAGTACCGCTATAGCATCCCGGGTCCTTAGTGTCTCGGACCCCTGGGACCTCATAGGAACAGGATACTTTTAATACTAATAATTATTTTACAGAAATTACACAGAATTGAGGAAAAACTATTGTAAAGCTTAAACATACGAACTGTCGAAAGGATAAGTATTGAAATCTTAAAAAAGAAATCGAATTTTTTTAATCGCAGCTTGGACCCCACTGCTACAGCTGTGCGACCTAGAAAAAAAAACATTCCGTCCCTGCCTAGAGTAAAACAACGCAATCGCATTGCCGCTTACAATTCGCAGTTGTTCTGGATTCGTCACTCTGCATGTGAAACTTGATTACTATTCGATGTGTGTCGTGTCATTCATGAAGCCAACATTCGAAATGCTAATAAAAATATATAAATAAATACCCCCCTCAAGCAGCTGCTTGCCACAGAGATCTGACAGGAGCCTGTCAGTTTATATGCCATAGTAGAAGGTCTAAGAGGATGGCAGGACCTCAGCAGAAAAACGACACATACATCCATGCCTTACCCGGGGCTCGAACCCAGGTCCCTCAGATCAGTAGCCAAGCGCGCTAACCACTCGGCCAGCTGTACGTAAAATAATTTTTTTGTGCTATAATTTATGCATTGCTCTCATATTATGCAATTTGTTGCACGTTGTGAATTTTTGAAACCATACGAATCAATATGAATAGCATATTGGCGACAGCTTATTCAGCATAGTGTCAATTTCTACAGAAGTATGCTTATCTCTCCATTTTGACCTTATAGTGCAGTAAGATAATGTTCTAACGTCATACTGGTATCAACAAAGGCATTACTATTGTCTTCGATGACGATAATGACGTTCAGTTTCTGCATGGAAACAGATGATGTAGATAAAATTTCGCTAACACTCAAAAAGTGTTGAAAGAGATAAAAACCAGAGTGAGATCAAGTACATCGAAAAAAGCAATAAAATCCAAACCTTACAATTGAACAAAGGAGTTTTTCTCCTCTGAACAAGCAGTTTTTTGCTTCACAAAGGAACACTGGTGCAGACTTAAGAACGTAACCAGTACCCAGAAGTGGGAGGGAAAATCCAAGATATCAGGAATCCCCCAAAAAATCCTGTCTTCTTATACTAAATCTCAAACTAATCTACCAGCTTTGAAATACAAAACAGTTAACAGTGGTCTTGAGATTGAGATTGTTTTACCTCTGAGCGGCACTTTTTTGCACACTATAGGCTAAATGGCCAGGTCACATGGACCCCGAAGGCTCAGAGAAGGTTGGGGAAGGGGACCCACTGGAACAGCTGTTGGGAGACAGATGGTAGCCTCCCGTCAAGGCCATCCAGCGTGTTCTTTAACGTGCACAGGGTATGTCTCTCCCGCACACGGGGCCACGGCTTAACGTCCCATCCGACGGACGGCGGCCTTTCCAAGCCCATCGGTGTCCCCTACTGACCGTGGGCAGGGCGGGGAATTTTGCGGAGATAAATCTCAACGCTGACCCAGCTGGGACTCGAACCTGGGAACTACAGATTACGAGCCTGGCGCGCTACCGACTAAGCCACCCCCGCCCCTAACAGTGGTCTTAGGAGGTAGATGGCAGCTCACATTAAGGTCATCCAGTGTGTTCTTAATGCACTGGATATGGCTCTCCTGCACATGGTTTAACTCCCAATCTGATGGACAGCAGTCTTTCCACACTCTACAGTATCCTCTTTTTCATCAAGGTCAGAATGAAGAAGGAAGAAAAAAAACACACCAAGGTTAGTGGAAAAAATTCTCAATACAAGACCAGTTGGAACTTGAACCTGGGTATATCAGATTATTAGTCGAGCTACTGACGTACTGACTGTGCCGTGGAATTGTACTGGTATCCCCTCCCCTGCACCAAGCATGCAGGGCGCCAAAGACAGCAGTGTTGCAATTTCAACTTTTATTTTACAGCTCTCAAGAACCGTGAAAATAAGCAAATCTGCGGACTAATTTTACTTGGATCTCTTTAAAAATGTTCTCCTTTATATGTTTGGGAAGACTATCTACTCAGTTGATCGATGCTTTGGATCACATCTTTTAATGTTCAAAGAGATACCCCATGCCATGATGAAAGTAAAAAATAAAAGTATTTTCAGCATTTTATTCACTTACTCCCTTAAGCAGTTGCCTGCCAGAGTCTGCAGGAGCCTGTAAATATACAACAGAGAACAGACGGAGACTAGCAGGAAGCACTGCAGCATCTGACCTACGTAGGAGAAATGTTCGAATAATAATTCTTATTTTATACCAATTCCACAGAATTTAGGGGGAAAACCATTTTAAGAATATGCCAGTCCACTCTAGAAAAAAAAATTAGACCTCAACAGAAATATCTATGCCTTATCTAGAGCTTGTCAAACCTAGACCCGTTGATCCGTAGCCGAGCACATAACAAATAAGCTACCGAGCTGGTGCTATACCTTGATTTTTGATGGGGGTTGGCTCAGTCAGTAACAAGTTAGGTTCGTAATCTGATGTTCCCAGTGGTAAGATTTACCTCTACCCTGCCATAATGAGATAGCGGAACAAATGTGTTTGTTAAATGCTACTGTCAGTCGGATATGAAATTAAACTGTCCCCCCAAGTGTGCAGGAAAGCCACAACTGTGCACGTTAAACACACGTTGGACAGGCTTGACGGAAGGCTCCCAGCCATGGAGGTAGGAAGAGGGGGAGTCGCCCTTATTATATCTTAACATAGGTCGCTAGTGTAGCCGCGCAGAATGGCGGTAGCCATGTTCTTGCTCCTCAGAAAGCCGCACGCTGCACAATTGTAATGTATCCTGTAGTCAATTTTTGCAAGTTTATTACTGTAATCAAACGCGTTACTCAAATCCTTTTTCTTCAATGCAATCTGTCGTTCTTTCACAGTGATAGCAAGATTACAAGTAGCGACAATATGGCGATTTCGGTTAGTTTTCAAGCGATAGGGCGCCTCCCTCTTCCTACCTCCATGCTCCCAGCTGTTCAGTGGAGTCCCCTTCCCCGAGCCTTTGTGACGTGTCCATTTATCTCTGAATGACACTTTTTCCACACAATTGTCTAAATCAGTGTTCTCAACCTTTTATGCTTCACGTACCCCCTGCAAATGTGTAACTGGCGTACCCCTTGTATAGATAGATAAAACTATAGTTATAGTAAAATAATGATTATTTTTACTTTGTTACTAGATCTAGCGACTTTTGAGCTCTCGCGGCGTACCCCATGTTAAGTTGTTGGGTTGGGTTGTTTTACCTCTGAGCGGCACTTTTTTGCACACCATGGGCTAAATGGCCAGGTCACATGGACCCGAAGGCTCAGAGAAGATTGTGGGAGGGGACCCACTGGAACAGCTGTTGGGAGACAGATGGTAGCCTCCCGTCAATGCCATCCAGCGTGTTCTTTAACATGCACAGGGTATGGCTCTACCACACACGGGGCCACGGCTTAACGTTCCATCTGATGGACGGTGGCCTTTCCAAGCCCATTGGTGTCCCCTACTGACCGTGGGCAGGGCGGAGAATTTTGCGGAGATAAATCTCAACGCTGACCCAGCTGGGACTCGAACCTGGGAACTACAGATTACGAGCCTGGCGCGCTACCGACTGAGCCACCCCCGTCCCACCCATGTTGAGAACCCTTAGTCTAAATGACCAAGTCACAAGAGCTCAGAGAAGAGCAGAGGCAAAACAATCCAGTCCACTTAGATTACATTAGGTATATTCAGGTCCAGATCTAAAATAAATAAAAAAACGAAGAGGGCAAGAGACTATTTCCAATGCAGTATGTTTCCCCCTCGGTTTTGCAAGGCTTGAAAAATTTCCTGAATTCTAAAGCAAGTTTAATAATTTTTGTGCCTCTATGCCCTTATTAGCATTCTGAAATGGGGTGGGGCATACCCCCTATATCCGGCCCTGGATACATTAAAACGCACCGATGTCATAGGATATTTAAATTATTATGAGTGAAAAAGCAATATGAGTGTGTCCTTAATAGAACCTACAGTGGTGTTCAAAAGTTAGAACATATTATGGTAACGGTAATATTAACTTCGAAACTCTCAACTTCTAAAATAAGCTTTTTATGGAAAACTAGCCTTGATGTCTACAGATTTTAACTCAAACTGTAGCAATATCATCAGCCTGAAAAGTGGCTCAGATAAATTTATTTTAATGCACTGAATAATAACTGATGTTTTTACGAAACTGCTGAAGAAGAATCAATGTAAAACATTCCATGAGTTACCGAACTGTTTAGACCTGTATGTGCTTCTCTGCAAAAGACGTTAATAATCATCAAATGGTTCAAGATACGAATGAAATATAAATCTCGATTTTCGGCAAGATTTGTTTCGTGTTAAAAAAGTTAAGGAAGTCTTAATATTAACAACAGCAATATATGTCGTAAGAATTTACTCAAAAAGTGGCAATTCGATGGTCAAATTATTTCAAAATTATTGTCTGATTCAAAATTATTTCAAATGATCAAATAACTTTTGATCATTTGAAATAATGCTTTTTAAGCTATTTCAGAAGTATCTGTAAATAATTCAATATTTATCACTTTTGGTTCAAAGTTACTTAAGACGCACTGATATTAAATATTTCGGGGGTAAGTCTGGAACGAATATTGTTGAAAAACGAGATTAGGTAGATTTCAGAGATTTATCTTGTGACATTTTCTACAAAAAGCTTTTATTTCACAAGTTATAGAGCTTCGAATTTGAGCGCATTTTGAATTGAGGCTAGCTATTTTGTCCTGCATCACATATCTTTCCATTTTCCACACGAGTTCCAGTTGCATAATGTCATGTTCACAGAATTTCTGTTATTGGGTTGAGTTGTTTTACCTCTGAGCGGCACTTTTTTGCACACAATGGGCTAAATGGCCAGAGTCACATGACCCCGAAGGCTCAGAGAAGGTTGGGGGAGGGGACCCACTGGAACAGCTGTTGGGAGACAGATGGTAGCCTCCCGTCAAGGCCATCCAGAGTGTTCTTTAACGAGAACAGGGTATGGCTCTCCCGCACACGGGGCCACGGCTTAACGTCCCATCCGACGGACGGCGGCCTTTCCAAGCCCATCGGTGTCCCCTACTGACCGTGGGCAGGGCGGAGAATTTTGCGGAGATAAATCTCAACGCTGACCCAGCTGGGACTCGAACCTGGGAACTACAGATTACGAGCCTGGCGCGCTACCGACTAAGCCACCCCCGCCCCTAACAGTGGTCTTAGGAGGTAGATGGCAGCTCACATTAAGGTCATCCAGTGTGTTCTTTATGCACTGGATATGGCTCTCCTGCACATGGTTTAACTCCCAATCTGATGGACAGCAGTCTTTCCACACTCTACAGTATCCTCTTTTTCATCAAGGTCAGAATGAAGAAGGAAGAAAAAAAACACACCAAGGTTAGTGGAAAAAATTCTCAATACAAGACCAGTTGGAACTTGAACCTGGGTATATCAGATTATTAGTCGAGCTACTGACGTACTGACTGTGCCGTGGAATTGTACTGGTATCCCCTCCCCTGCACCAAGCATGCAGGGCGCCAAAGACAGCAGTGTTGCAATTTCAACTTTTATTTTACAGCTCTCAAGAACCGTGAAAATAAGCAAATCTGCGGACTAATTTTACTTGGATCTCTTTAAAAATGTTCTCCTTTATATGTTTGGGAAGACTATCTACTCAGTTGATCGATGCTTTGGATCACATCTTTTAATGTTCAAAGAGATACCCCATGCCATGATGAAAGTAAAAAATAAAAGTATTTTCAGCATTTTATTCACTTACTCCCTTAAGCAGTTGCCTGCCAGAGTCTGCAGGAGCCTGTAAATATACAACAGAGAACAGACGGAGACTAGCAGGAAGCACTGCAGCATCTGACCTACGTAGGAGAAATGTTCGAATAATAATTCTTATTTTATACCAATTCCACAGAATTTAGGGGGAAAACCATTTTAAGAATATGCCAGTCCACTCTAGAAAAAAAAATTAGACCTCAACAGAAATATCTATGCCTTATCTAGAGCTTGTCAAACCTAGACCCGTTGATCCGTAGCCGAGCACATAACAAATAAGCTACCGAGCTGGTGCTATACCTTGATTTTTGATGGGGGTTGGCTCAGTCAGTAACAAGTTAGGTTCGTAATCTGATGTTCCCAGTGGTAAGATTTACCTCTACCCTGCCATAATGAGATAGCGGAACAAATGTGTTTGTTAAATGCTACTGTCAGTCGGATATGAAATTAAACTGTCCCCCCAAGTGTGCAGGAAAGCCACAACTGTGCACGTTAAACACACGTTGGACAGGCTTGACGGAAGGCTCCCAGCCATGGAGGTAGGAAGAGGGGGAGTCGCCCTTACTATATCTTAACATAGGTCGCTAGTGTAGCCGCGTAGAATGGCGGTAGCAATGTTCTTGCTCCTCAGAAAGCCGCACGCTGCACAATTGTAATGTATCCTGTAGTCAATTTTTGCAAGTTTATTACTGTAATCAAACGCGTTACTCAAATCCTTTTTCTTCAATGCAATCTGTCGTTCTTTCACAGTGATAGCAAGATTACAAGTAGCGACAATATGGCGATTTCGGTTAGTTTTCAAGCGATAGGGCGCCTCCCTCTTCCTACCTCCATGCTCCCAGCTGTTCAGTGGAGTCCCCTTCCCCGAGCCTTTGTGACGTGTCCATTTATCTCTGAATGACACTTTTTTCACACAATTGTCTAAATCAGTGGTTCTCAACCTTTTATGCTTCACGTACCCACTGCAAATGTGTAACTGGCGTACCCCTTGTATAGATAAAACTATAGTTATAGTAAAATAATGGTTATTTTTACTTTGTTACTAGATCTAGCGACTTTTGAGCTCTCGCGGCACTTTTTTGCACACCATGGGCTAAATGGCCAGGTCACATGGACCCGAAGGCTCAGAGAAGATTGTGGGAGGGGACCCACTGGAACAGCTGTTGGGAGACAGATGGTAGCCTCCCGTCAAGGCCATCCAGCGTGTTCTTTAACGTGCACAGGGCTCCCGCACACGGGGCCACGGCTTAACGTCCCATCCGACGGACGGCGGCCTTTCCAAGCCCATCGGTGTCCCCTACTGACCGTGGGCGGGGCGGGGAATTTTGCGGAGATAAATCTCAACGCTGACCCAGCTGGAACTCGAACCTGGGTACAGACTATGAGCCTGGCGCGCTACCGACTGAGCCACCCCCGCCCCACCCCATGTTGAGAACCCTTAGTCTAAATGACCAAGTCACAAGAGCTCAGAGAAGAGCAGAGGCAAAACAATCCAGTCCGCTTAGATTACATTAGGTACATTCAGGTCCAGATCTAAAATAAATAAAAAAAAACGAAGAGGGAGGGGGCAAGAGACTATTTCCAATGCAGTATGTTTCCCCCTCGGTTTTGCAAGGCTTGAAAAATTTCCTGAATTCTAAAGCAAGTTTAATAATTTTTGTGCCTCTATGCCCTTATTAGCATTCTGAAAGGGGGTGGGGCATCCCCTTTTATCCGGCCCTGGATACATTAAATCGCACCGATGTCATAGGATATTTAAATTATTATGAGTGAAAAAGCAATATGCGTGTGTCCTTAATAGAACCTACAGTGGTGTTCAAAAGTTAGAACCTATTATGGTAACGGTAATATTAACTTCGAAACTCTCAACTTCTAAAATAAGCTTTTTATGGATTGGATTACCTCTGAGCGGCACTTTTTTGCACACCATGGGCTAAATGGCCAGGCCACAATGACCCCGAACGCTCAGAGAAGGTTGGGCGAGGGGACCCACTGGAACCGCTGTTGGGAGACAGATGATAGCCTCCCGTCAAGGCCATCCAGCGTGTTGTTTAATGTGCACAGGGTATGGCTCTGCCGCACACGGGGCCACGGCTTAACGTCCCATCCGACGGACAGCGGCATTTCCATGCCCATTGGTGTCCCCTACTGACCGTGGCAGGGCGGGAATTTTGCGGAGATAAATCTCAACGCTGACCCAGCTGGGACTCGAACCTGGGAACTACAGATTACGAGCCTGGCGCGCTACTGACTGAGCCACTCCCGCCCCACTTTTTATGGAAAACTAGCCTTGATGTCTACAGATTTTAACTCAAACTGTAGCAATATCATCAGCCTGAAAGGTGCCTCAGACAAATTTTTTTAAATGCACTGAATAATAACTGATGTTTTTAAGAAACTACTGAAGAAGAATCAATGTAAAACATTCCATGAGTTACCGAACTGTTTAGACCTGTATGTGCTTCACTGCAAAGGACGTTAATAATCATCAAATGGTTCAAGATACGAATGAAATATAAATCTCGATTTTCGGTAAGAATTGTTTCGTGTTAAAAAAGTTAAGGAAGTCTTAATATTAACAACAGCAATATATGTCGTAAGAATTTACTCAAAAAGTGGCAATTCGATGGTCAAATTATTTCAAAATTATTGTCCGATTCAAAATTATTTCAAATGATCAAAAGTTATTTGGTCATTTGAAATGTAATGCTTTTTAAGCTATTTCAGAAGTATCTGTAAATAATTCAATATTTATCACTTTTGGTTCAAAGTTACTTAAGACGCACTGATATTAAATATTTCGGGGGTAAGTCTGGAACGAATATTGTTGAAAAACGAGATTAGGTAGATATCAGAGCGGCACTTTTTTTGCACACAATGGGCTAAATGGCCAGAGTCACATGACCCCGAAGGCTCAGAGAAGGTTGGGGGAGGGGACCCACTGGAACAGCTGTGGCAGATGGTAGTCACCCGTCAAGGCCATCCAGCGTGTTCTTTAACGTGCACAGGATATGACTCTGCCGTACACGGAGCCACGGCCTAACGTCGCATCCGACGGACGGTGGCCTTTCCAAGTCCATCGGTGTCCCCTACTACTGACCGTGGGCAGGGGGGAGAATTTTGCGGAAATAAATCTCAACGCTGACCCAGTTGAGACTCGAACCTGGGAGCTGCAGATTACGAGCCTGGCGCGCTACCGAGTGAGCCACCCCGCCCCTCTTCTGTCATTGGTCTGTTTTATTGTACATTTGTGCTATTTACCTCATTTCCAAAATTATCCGTCTCAAACAGTTTATGACATTTCAGTTCTTTGTGATTTGCAATTTTTGACTAATGAAATATAATCAAACGAAAAATTCAAATACAAATTTTACTCATGATTAGCAAAATGAGGTCACAAATCAATTCTTTATTTCATATATTACCTATTACATTTTGAAACAGTATAGCATATTTACACTATTAGGGTGTAGAAATAATATCTAACAGTATAAAGAAACAAAGTGCTAAACATACCTCTAAGTTACAGCTATGAACACAATTTTAGCAATTAGGATACTTTGAAAGACAGTAATTCCAATCTTAATTTTCTATCCAAGAAATATCACACAGATAAAACTTCCGTTAGGAAGTTGGACATACTTTTGAAATATATTATTTCTATAACCTTATTTATGATTAATATGCTAAAAAAAAATTTTCCCCAGAACTCATTTAGGATATTATGGAGAATGACACTTTTATTGCTTAACAATTTTGACTGCAGTGTTCATTCCGTAGTTATATTCCTGCAGTTATATTTACTTGATCAGAGTCGAAAGATGGCTCTTTACAATAAATGCGACATAAGCAGAATAGAAAAACAAGAGAATTCGTTTTTATCTAAAACTTAAAAGCAGATGAGATCGAAAGCTTCCATCATGTCATCCACAGACGATAATAGTATTAAGGAGCATATTAATGGTAACTGGAGTTCTAGGCTCAAATTTTTCGACGCTCTCTTTTCTCCCCATGACTTACGAACACGAGATCAATAAAACAATGAAATGGAAACATTTTTATTAAAAGAATAAAAAGCTAACATTTTTTAAAAATATACAAACTTATCTGCAACTGTAATTGAGTGCAATTGCAGCAGGTTAATACAATCCAAGAGAAAAAAAATAAACACGAACGTAAAAAAACAATTTCAGGGGCGCATTTTACAGAATTTTTCAAAAATAACGAGTACTTCGAATTGTGCTCTAGACACTTGGGCTCTTCATATGCCCCAGATTATATCACAAATTGTTTCATAAAACTTATCACATTTGCACTCCCTTCCCCACTACTGTCCCGGTAGCTTAAAATTAATCACCATTATCAGCATTTGTAGTTACTTTTGAAAGCAAACTAATAGTTACGAATTAACGAAGTGTTGGACAAAGATTTAAAAATATCTTTTTTTATTGAGGACTTTAGCTTAACCCCGCTTCTCCAATTGTTTGTAACCTGGCCATTCATTACATCGTGTAAAAAATATTTAAAAATTAACAGTTCATGGATGAACAAACAAATAAGTGGTTCAGTAAAAAAAACTGCACAAAAACAAGGAATATTTCAATGGCCCTGAGAATTCTGTGTATTTTCTTAAAGTGAATGAACTGTCTTTAAGAATATCTGAAACAAAAACGGACAATCAGGAGACACAAGAAGTACGATTTGCATAAAGGTCTCCTACTCGGTCTTATCTATTAGAAATGGAAAGACTACTCTAGAAATTTCTCTTTACTTTTGGTACAAAAATATTTAGAAATTAGCATATACAAAAAAAAAACCTTAATTAGATGATTAGTTTGCTCTACAGTTCAAAATATTCGAATATGCTCAGGGCTTTATATATATCTCTTGATAAGAGAATCTTCCATTATGGGTCATAAGATCCCTAAATTATATATCTTGAATATAACCGATAAATTATATTCAAGGATATCGACACCGGTACTTGCTCGACGAGATACGTTAAAAAACCATTAAGAGATCAGTACCAATAACAATTCTAATGTTAATTTAAACAGAATATTTAAGAAACATGATATGCAAATTAGTGAATTAGCTATATATTTGCATGCGTTAAACTACGTTTTCAATCACCAGCCTACTAGATTGACCCAATTTTTTTTAAAATGATCCTACTTCAATAAAAGTTATAATCTGAATAATTTTCAAAAAATTTCGTTCACTAAAGAACTCCGATTTAAACAAATATCGGTTTGAGTCTACCAAGCAATTTTCGTTTCTGCGGAATGGTTTGCAGAAAGCAGTTAGAAGCTACACTATAGATAGGAAAAAGAGGCTAATCTACTGCATTCTAATAAAAATTTGTCTATATACTTACGCCACTATATTCATTGCTAGTCTACAAAAAACAATTTCCTTCGTTTCTCGAAAGCAGAGGCCATGACGCCAACTTGGAAATATTAAGCCTATAGATAATATACCAAACAAATTTGCTCGATATAAAATGACTTTAATGGTTAGCAACATATCCATTGGATTTCAATAAGAAACTAAATTTGGTTGTACGAAGACAATGGTTTATTAATAGTTCCCACGAAAAGCGGGAAAAAATTCAATCATACACACTCTAATGTATAGAGTTCACGTTTAAATATGTAGATCACGTTGCGATTTTAACATTTGGATTCGTGTTTTTAATTTGTATCCATTAAAAGGTGCAAATCTTTCAAAAATGGTCCAAAACGAGAATACACAAAATATTTAATTTCTTAAAACCCTTATAAATTTCTTAGTATTTTTACGGACTTGGCAGATGTCCAATTTTAACTGACTGCCTACGAGGACAGTTGGCAACCCTGATCCAGAAACCAACTAAAAATTTATCATTTACTTATTGGTATGAAAATGGTGTAAATTTAGATTTTTAAGTAATTTCGGTTAATTATAAATCAATCTTCTAACAACTTATACAGAATCAGTTTAATATGGTTTAATGAAGGTGGTCAAAACGTTTTCTGTTCAAGACCCTAAAGTTTCAAATGTTGATATAATCATCACCCACGTAACAATGCCATAAGAAATTTGATTAGAGTCATTATTGTAAAATATTACTTATAATCATTGCATATAAAAATGTCAGTCTCACTTTGAGATAGTTGTCTATTCAGCTAAATTTTCTTCACCTTGACGAAATTCTCGTTTCCAATTAAAGAAAAAATGTTATAATTTAAATGTGTTTTAAACCAATAATTAGCACATCAACTTCGTAGTCGAGTTTCTGAACTAAAAAAAGTTCTAAAAATATTTAAAAGAATAAATTTTAGAGCTTCCAGTCGATATGATATGATTCGAACAGATATTCACAGAAAGATATCCATCATTTTTCAATGTGTACAAGCTGTACAAGGAACCACACCTTAATGATTGATTCCAAGCCCTCAAGAATCTTCTTTGTCATCGACAGAAAGGAGCAAAAAAACCCAAAGAGCTGTCAAGTTGGAACTCACACCTGTGAACAGTGCTAATGAGTAGATCGAGCTCTCATTAACATAAATCTACAAAGATAAGGTGAAAGGTCGCATTTTGTTCATTTATCTCATTCTTCACACACACAAAAATAAAACGAAGAAGAGAAAATCAAACTTTGGTTTTATGAATCTACAGTTTGAACGTGAAAATTTGAACCAAGGTTACTACACCGAGATTTACAAGCCACCTGGGATCTACACATTCCAGTAAGTTTTATCATAACCATTTATTTTCCTATGTCTAAGAATGTGTTAGATTAAATGAGTATAGAAAAAAAGTTCATTATCTCCTTTTCTGCAGATTTGTCAGAAACGTTCGAATCTCAAAATCTACTTTAAATCACTGGTCTAAAAAGCACAATAAATGCTGCATATTATACAACTGTCCTGATATATCTAAGTACACACAACTATGAGATCATGTCTGGAAGATTGCTATATGAATACGGTTGCAGAAGAGTCAAAATTTTGAAACGAATTGAAAAATACAATTTTCTGTAATGCTTCATCTGTAGTAGTTTCTCACTAAGTTAAAGACCGCTTCGATATTTAAATAAATTTCATACTCACAAGATCCTTCTCTCCAAACAAAGCAGTACTTTTTTTTGTGTGTGGTAAACAACTAAAACACTTTGTTAAAAGCAGAAACAGCAATTTTACTGGAATCAAACCCTTACCTCCCCTTAAATAGATTCTCTTCTACTTCAAAGAGGAAATCTGTATATTTTACATGCAGTGCGAGTATTTAACATTTCTTGAGGTACCTAACGTAAAAAAATACATAAACCGGCAAAAACTACAAAATTTTGATTAAAAATACATAAAGGCCAATCTGAATCACGAATATATTAAATCTTCATCTATATTAAATAGGGTGGGTTCAAGCAGTGACGTAGCCTGATTTTTAGAATTGAGGGAGATAAGTTTAACAACTAATTATTAGTTTCACAATTGTTAAAATTTTTTAATTTCTCAAAAATAATTTTCCCAAGGGAAAGAGTTTCTCCGCTTAGGTATGCCACTAGATTCAAGTCATATAGGCCGAGAGTTCCTTCAGATATTCATACAGGGTTTACCTGTAATCATGAGTATACGAATGTTTACAAGGAATTCTGTACAATCACAGTACACGAGCCACAATTTAAATCAGGCTTCCCACGTATTCTGATGATGGCATTTACTTCCCCAACTTTAATAAGACACTAACTTTGAGAAATACAACCCTAAAGCACCGGATGTCTTAATATGTACTACTTGTATCCATATTTAACCTTTCTTGATTTAAATGTACGAGCTGAAGGTGAAGTTACCGAGACCCTGTACCTATGGTGTCATACAATTTAAATTTGAGAATGAAACTTTTGTTTTCATGGGAACTGAAATATATATTTAAATACAATATTACGTTTTAGATACTGCAACCTAGCGCCTGAGAGTTGGTAACACTAATTTGTAATCATCATCATCCTCAAGTAGCCCTGGGCTACGGAGGTCCAACCAGACCGTGCAATTTAGTTCTCCAAGCAAGTCTATCCTGAGATACATCTGCTGCATCTGGCCACTGCACACCAATTCTAACAAGGTCCTGTTTGACATTGTCAGCCCACCGCATCCTAGGTCTCTGCTTCTTTCTGAGGCCTTTAGGAACACTGTTCATAACCCTATTCGCCAATCTATAATTATTCATACGGGCAACATGGCCAAACCAACGGAGTCTCTCTGCACAATATGGCTGCTTAAAGGAGGTTGCAGACTCCTTTGCCTAACCTCGTCATTAGTTACAAAGTTGTGCTACCTAATGCCCAAGATACTGCGTAAGCATCTAGCTTCCTGTTATCTTGTTTACAAAGAGTCCAAGTTTCACTACCATAACTAACCCTAGAAAGAACCAAACTATTATAGTCTAATTTTAGTCTTTAGGTGTATACGCCTATTTCTCCACACTCTCCATTGATTCTTAAAAGTCCCAGCAGCAATCCCTATTCGTCTGTATATACCGAAACTTATTAATTTTTATGATATTAATATATGATGTTAATATGAGCACATAATGGGACTAGCTGAAAGTGCATCCGTTACAGTCTCTTTTTCACAGATGAAGAATAAGGTAGAAATTTTAACAAAACTACAGATTTATAGCAAAATTTATCAATTACAATTCTTAAGCATTTTACCAAGCTATCCATAAATTTCGATTCTCTTTGCAACCACCATTCCTTTGTAACAGACTTTTTCAAAGGCTACCTGTAGTTTGAAACTTGTATACATTATCAACTTAATTCAACAATCATGGAATTCAAGATGAGGTGTCACTTCAATACAAATACTATCACCTTCCACTTCCTTAAATATCTTATTACGCTCATCTTATTAAATATTCCATTTTTCAGAAAATGTTTTGTGCTAGTAAAAGATCACTTCAGTCCAACTCCTTTGCTAAAATATCTGCATTCGAGTTCCATATTCATTTCAGGTAGAATGTGATAAGCAGGATTTTCATGACCATCATCCAATGGTCGCAGAACTTTAAATATGAGTTCTCTGCATCCGAGTTCCATATATAGGCATTTCAGGTAGAATGTGATAGGCAGGATTTTCATGACCATCAGCAATGGTCGCAGAACTTTAAATACGAGTTCTCTGCATCCGAGTTCCATATATAGGCATTTCAGGTAGAATGTGATAGGCAGGATTTTCATGACCATCAGCAATGGTCGCAGAACTTGAAATTAAAAACTAGCCTTACTAAAACAATTAAAACCTTACAAAAGTGACAAGTACTAAATCTGAGCAAACGAATCTCGGTTTACAATTTCGATAACCTGCTTTAAAGACTAACAGTTTGATCAAGAGGCTGAACATGCGACATGCAATTGACTAAAAAAGTAATTTTAACATTTTGTAGTTCTTGCATATTTCTTGGATCAGGGACGTAACCCGGACCCCTCCAGAAAAATTCAGTCATTTTATACGAAATTTCAAACTTGTCTATCTGCTTTGAAATCAAAAACAGCTGGGGTTTTGCATGATTTTAGCCCATATTTTGTCCGACAGTGGGTTATTGTACAAATTCCTGATCTTTGGAGGCCACTTGGTTTAAAGGTGTATCGATGAAACTTGTGGAACATTCCATTACCCATTCCACAAAAAACGTATCACAAGACAACGCAATCCCTTCCATAGACTTGTATTTCTGCAACTGAAATGCTTTCCTCCTTTTATTGTTGTATATAAAAAAAATGCAATTGAAGAGAACACAAAAGCATATATATATAAAAAGCAAACAACCAACTGCAAAATGAATGAAAATCATCTTTGTATAGAGTTTATTATTATATAAAACATTCCGTCACGTGGCCGAGTGGATAGCGCGCTTGGCTACTGATCAAAGGGACCTGGGTAAGACATGGATGTTTGCATTGTCTTTCTGCTGAAGTCTCGCCTTTCTTCTCTATGGCGTATTAAACTTAAAGGCTCCTGTCCCTCTGTAAGCTGTTTGAATTTTTTTTTTCATGCCCTTATATAAAATTAAAGGGTTGGGTTGTTTTACCTCTGAGCGGCACTTTTTTGC
This sequence comes from Ryuthela nishihirai, assembly GCA_038380435.1. Lineage (NCBI taxonomy): Eukaryota > Metazoa > Arthropoda > Arachnida > Araneae > Heptathelidae > Ryuthela > Ryuthela nishihirai. Next base: position 24,600,525 of record JAWZYU010000009.1, on the reverse strand, counting down.
ACACCATGGGCTAAATGGCCAGGTCACAATGGACCCCGAAGGCTCAGAGAAGGTTGGGAGAGGGGACCCACTGGTACAGCTGTTGGGAGGCAGATGGTAACCTCCCGTCAAGACCATCCAGCGTGTTCTTTAACGTGCACAGGGTATGGCTCTCCCGCACACGGCAAAATTAAAGGAATATACAGAACTACACTAGCAGTTTCTTGAATTACAAATTCAGATTTTCCAACTTTTTAAAGATTATTTCCCCTCACTTTAATCAGCATATAGTGACAAAGACTATATAAAACAAACATGCATCTTTACTAGGACCACTGAAAAATGACACTATCAGGTTTCACCATATTTCATAGGAAATTTGACAGTTTTTTTCCTATTCCTTTTTTGGATTATCAATTTAAAAGCGCAAAAATTCTGATCTCGCCTCTTCTCCTCAGAAGTCATTTCTAGCTATGGTCCTGCAAGTTTTTTTGTAGTGAAATGAAATTGGTTAAGTTCGATTTGGGCTATTTCAACCACATAGTGCACCTATTTACTGTACTATCTACAAGGTAGTAATTAAGATAAAGGAATAGGAAGAGCTTGCCCACAAAAAGCATACTTAAAGATGCCATGGCTCTCGTATACAGGCACACCTGGTCATACGACACGTTAGGTTCCTGACTATAGTCGTATAGAGAATCATTGCCTTGTTTTCCTTTGTAGATGGGTGCAATGGTTTAATAACATTTTTAAACAGTCATATATGTGAGTAACTGACGTAATAATTATAAAGTTTATAATTCACAGCGAAACACCAAAGCACAGTGAGATGCAGAGGGCAAAGATGATGTAAACAAACCGAGTTCATTAAAACTGCGCATCACTTGATTCCAAACCTGAGTAAACGGAAAACATTGTCCAATAAGAAGAGTCACGTGCTAAGTCAATGTAAAACACACCACCTGCTTTGGGCATATGTTGGTTCAAGGTGTTGTAAGATCATGGTGAAATTAGGCTCCAATGAGGAGCTCCCTACACCAAACACATGTTGGCAGCATGGCCAAGTATTGCTCGATGAAATATAGCTCGTGGTGTTGCTGTCGATCACTAACGCGGCACCATTTTTACTATGCAGTTGCCCAGCTTTGGTTGATTCATGGCAGCGTCATATCGCTAAAACCGTCATATGAGCGAATGTGGAGTTGCAAAAATGGGCATGGTCGTAAATGAAAATCGTCGTATGAGCGGATCATCGTAAAGCGGGGTATTACTGTATTAAGTGTATTAAGGAATATGACAAATCTCATCCAGTGAGCAAGTTCGCATATATTTTTATTGCCAAGTATGAACCAAATGATAAAATTTCAATGATGGAAAAGCCAGACATAAAATTTGAGTTTCAGCTAGCTCAAAATTAAGTACTAATCATTTTGAATATATAACTCATTGTATGCATTTGGCATCCATTATCTAATCAGATGGCCTTTTGTCTTCTATTTTGAAGATAACAGAAGCAACAATAAATGTAGATGTATTTTCCCTCTCTGAAACAATTAAGACGGTAGGGCTAGATTCCTATATTACTGTTTTGCTTGAAAGGATTTGGGTGTGGATAATTTTAAGGGGTGTCAGAAGAGTATAAAAACAATGGCAGATGGGAAGTCTCCCATTGAAAAAGATTTAAAAATATATAAACATATATCAAAATATATTTTTACACAATATAAGTACTCTCACATATTGTGGCCACATGGTTGCAACCTATATATGAATTAATTATATCTTTTAACTAAATTGTACTTTGATGGAGAGATGGTAAAAACAAAATGCAAAATATAAATGGGCTAAACAAGTGAAATATTTAACATATATATAAATGAAAGACAAAATGAAATATAACCACAGTTCAATGATACTACAATAATACTGAAATAATTAAATTCAATACATTAGAATTGCATATTATACCAGTATGGAGATTTTTCATTTCACAAATATGAAAGAAGTTTGAAAATTAATTCAGAACAATGCTATTGATACAAAATTTAAAACAAAGTTATAAAATCATGATAATGGTAATAAGCATTCTGCATAAATTCTGAAGTTTTGTCAGTTCAGAATTTATGCAGAATGCTTCCGAATATGCAAACGAAGCATATGAATAAATGCTTCTCCAAGATTCAAATATTAAAAACGAAAACAGATGAGTTATCACTAAAACTGGAATAACCTGTATACTGCCGATATCAATAAGAACCCACTTGATCAATTCATTGAAATGGAAGTTCATAGGAAAGCTGAAAGAAGTCGACAGAAGCTGCTGAGATATATTTCTGGATTTGTTCTTAGTGCATATTCATCAATTTTTAATCTATAGACAATTTGATTTATATAAGTACCATGTCATTTGCTTTACAATCAACATAGCTACGCTATAGAAATATTAGAGTCACACACACAAAAACAACTTAAAGGCTTTCAAGATGTTTAATGAATTATATGTAATGACTGAAAAAAGAAACTATAATGACAGTGGCTGGGACAGAACCAGATACAAGTTTCATCAAAAAGAAAAACTGCATTTAGCCAACTGAGCTATGCATTACCGACGAAATGCCAAGTTAAAATATTAGCATTCTCTTGTAAACCATATGTTCAACATATTTTACATTTTCATATCTAATGTTATTATTAAATTATGCAGACATAAATAACCTTCCTTGGCAAAATAAAAAGTTGGGAACCCAGTTCAAACACATCTTGTCAGGAAAGTTTAGGCTTGTTGAGCCTGCCACTGATCTTGGACTATTGGTTGGACTGGTAGATTTTGTCAACCAAGTGTCATAGGCCACTACAAAATGGTGACCTGACTCCTGCAGTTCAGCATATGCTCATTTGTGTCATCATTATAATAGATAACGCTAAGATTTTTGATGGTAACCGTAATGTTAAAATTCACATTGACAATACTTAAGCAGCCAATATAGCCCCGATCCATCTGCCACAAGTAAATGCTGAGATTGTCTACATAACACGGCAAATAATTATTACAAAACGAATATAAAAAATGAAGTGTTCATTTAGATATAAATAATGAATGCTAAACTCGAAATTCATTTATTATTTTTGTGGGGCAGTGCCTCAGGTAGCCTAATGGAAAAGCTGCACTGAAAACTACACCCAAGCAAGAGTTCCTTAAAGGGGTCATAATCGAAGTTAACAAAAATGGTTTGATGAATGCAAGTATTAACACAAGGTGGTTGAACAGCATGTGGAGAACACATAAAGGAGCATTTTTCAGTCTAAATGTCTCTTAATAGCGAACTCTGAAATTGCATCCTCAAAATTAAGTCAAAAGTGTTTCTGCTGAATTACTAATAATTCCAGAACCTATGCTGTTTATAAAGTGGGAATTTCTGAAGCAGCTAACTCAAAGACATTAGCGACGATGGATGGCTAACTGAAAATTAAGATCATGATCTCTTAAACACCGAATATTTACAAATGCTTTGCTCAGACACTGATGATTTAGAGTTCAATAGTTTTGTCCCATGGTCGAGTGGTTAGCGCGCTTGGCTACTGATCTAAGGGACCTGGGTTCGAGCCCCGGGTAAGGCATGGCTGTTTGTGTCGTGTTTTCTGCTGAGGTCCTGCCATCCTCTCAGACCTTGTACTTTGGCATATAAATCTGACAGGCTCCTGTCAGACCTCTGTGGCAAGCAGCTGCTTGAGGGGGTATTAGTTTTGAATAAAAAGTATAACATCTGAATATTATGGTATTTCTTTTTGGTTGCACATCAGTTTTCCCCCCTTTCATAAAGCTAAGCATTCAGATGATCTTGATTAGTAAAATCAGCAGTTAAATCTTAAACGCTAAAGTACTTTTTTTCATTTTCAACCAAAGAATTGATTTTTACAAAAGAGGGAAATGATTGGAATTTCAACTGTGTATTATGTGCTGCTGCAGATTACAAGATTTTTTCCCCGCTTACTCCTTAGTGACCAATAAAAGCTCTCCTGCAAATGCAGTTATCTATTCAACAGATGTTTCATGCCTCATTACTGATCTCTTAAATAAGGAGGGGGCACTAAGAGCAGAAATGGAGCCTCAAATTATAGCTTGCCATACCAACTAGCTACCTCCCCCCCCCCACCAACAAACCACAAGATACTTCATTCACACTATTTAACTACTTCAACTGGTGCTTGACATTCAACTTCCCTATGAATTCCAAAATTTTGATTTGTATTCTTCTACATAAATGTAATTTTAAGTTTCAAAAGTGATCTGTTTAATAATTGTATTTTTTTTTACATTTCCTTTTCTCTGTGTGGATTCAACCACTTGAACACTTTTACTTTGTTCTTGTAGCGAAATCACACTCACAAATTCTTTAATGCTAATGTCCTTCTACATAGTAATGCAAGCTTAAGGGTAGTATTTAATATATCCCCATTTTACAAAGATCTTAACCATTGCACGATTTTTTTAATTTTGTCTGTTATTTACAAATTTGAAGTGAAGAATTATTAAAACATATTATAAACATGGAAATGCAATGTATATTATATAAAAAGAAAATCTATTATATGTTACATAAAGAAAAGTATGATCAACAGAATTGACAGCTTTGACAATAACATTTTTTCTCAATGAATGACACACTTTCCACTATTTTGAATATTACTGCCTGCATCATAATGGAACGAAAACCTTTAATTTTTGCAATTTCATAGTTTATTCTAATTTCCCCTCATTATGCATCTTTATCCAGAAAAGGAGTGCAGTCTATTCAGCAGACGAAACGATATGACAATTATACTCATTCACAGGGAAAGCAATATATAAATTACATTGAACTAGTGTTGATAAAGGAAGATAGATATGTACAGAAGTAAAACTATTTTATGTAATAACTTTTCATCTGCTCACTAAATACTGGGAAAACACCTGAAGTTGTATTTTAAAGTATTTACTGCATATCAAGAAAGTACTAGCTTCACATGCTCTTCCCTGTTTATGTAACAAAGTAAAACTGTTATATTGAAATACATATCTCCAAATCCATATATACTTTTTTTAACTATAAGTTAAAAATTATATTATACAACTATTATATGTTGTTGTGAATGAAAGACATACTGTTAAAAAAGTTTATATTACTAAAACTCAGAAGAGTTGAAATTCTTGTGGCTTAAGAATTCTTTATATAAATTTGTCATAATGGACACACTGAACTATAAAAATGATACAGTTGATTGCTATAGAATACTAACTGATGAAAAGTTGTTTCTACTAATCCTGAAAAAAATCTTTCCCACGTTATATAATTTGCGAAAATCTTATATTTCTATTTGAGGTGTAAAACAATATATGTGAATATTGGCAACTAAATTCCATCATTAGCAGGGAACATTAATCATTCATCACACACATAAAATAAATTTGATCACAACACTTATTTATTTGATGACAGTAAGCTATTACACATAGTATACCTGTAAACATGCAAGAAAATGTTACAATTAATAGTTTAGCATTGTAAAATAACCTATTTAAAACCACAAAATTTTACCCATTATTCCTTTTATGGTCGTTTAAATCTGTTCACTTGCAAATCACATTAACGAAGCAAATTTTAGAGAAATCCCAATATGGTTTTCTAAGGGCCAAGCATTGTTAGAACTGCGAGGTAAACACTGGATGGACAAACCATTAGTTATGAGGCTACAGTCAAAACCATAACAACCATTAAGATTGGAGAACATTTTGTTATAAAAGGTTTTACTGCATTTCTTGATGAACCTCTCAATTAATGGAATGCTAACATTCCCAAGTGTGATGGATATTAAGTATTTTGAGTAAACAAATATGAATGAATACCTAAGACAGTATACAAATTCTAATATTGCAAGAATAGTACAAAATAATAAAAACAAAGCAGAAGTTATCAAGTAATCTGTTGTGGTGATTCTTAGACACATTATCACTGATAGTTATAAAAAATATGAAACATCACTGATTATTTAAACTCTCAACTGAATCTGCAATTTTGCATTGATGAACTTACATATACAGTAGAGTCTCAAAGACATGGAAGTTAAATTCCTGGTACCCCTACATAAGTGTGGATTTCTGCAAGTTGGGTTCTCCTATAGAAAACTACTGTTTATATATATATAGCATAAATTTTATAAAATACTGCACTTGAACAATATAATTTTTTCATTCCCGATTCTCTTCTTCTGACCCCTCATTAGATAGAGGGTTGTTGGGGTCAATTTCAGCTCAAGTTTTGACAGATGTTTTTATTGCTGATATTGTGTTCTTATTCGTGTAGACAATGAAACAGAAGTGTAAAGGGTGCTCTTTGAGGCAATGCTGTGGTAGACAAAATGATGGGAGAGGATGGAGATTGCATTCTTTGCAGCACTTACTTGAAGAACATGATGTTACGAGTTGGACTTCCTTGAACATCTTAATAGGAAGAAAATCTGTTCACTTCCCAAATGATCCTTAAATTTCTTCCCATCAAAAGATTATACTCCTGCACCTTGTCAGTTAGGTGTTTAAGGAATGGGAAGACTTTGTTGCACTTATGAAGGTCCTATGATGCATACTCTTAGTCATTTAATTTGTCCTCCTCCACACTCTCAACAAATTTTTGTAGGTCTTTTTCTCTTAGCTTGTCCTCATTACCGTTAAGTAATTCTTTTATAATGTCCTTAACCATGTTATTGAATCTTATGCCACCTACCTAACAAGCAACATTAATAAACTCTAAGGTTCAGTAGCATATGAGCAGGGTCACTTACTTTGAGACACTACTATATAACAAATTATAACATTTCAGACAAAATTAGAAAATAATTAAAAACAAAAGATATAAAAAAATCTGTTGTGGTGATTCATCATTGCTTATTTCAACAATGTCGACTGAATTCACAATTTCATATAGATAAAAACTTCAAACCAGCCATTGAAATATAAATTTGGATAAAAAATACTGTGCTATTTATTATAATTCTAAAGACAAACAAAAAACTCTAGGAAATAGAAATTTTAATTAATTCATTGCTTCTACATAAATCAATAACTTCAGTTACTTTGAGTTTTGACACATGTAAGTTACAAGTTTTCTTACATAAACAACTTTGATATCTTAACCAACTGTAAAGAGAATACTTCACTAACTGCACTAATGCTATATATACATAATATTCAAAAGGTAAAAATTTTCTGCTAACTCAATAATTGCTCTTCATTCAACAGGAATTTTGTCTTTGAATTATTACAACTGAATTTCTTACAAGGCATCAAAATTTCATATTTTAATTAGATAGCTGTAACTATAGTTATGAAGGTGTTGATCAGTGGTATGATGCTAAATGAAATGCTCAAATGCAGTGTATTTGCTACCCACTATTATCTTTATCAGGTATGTAGTAATCCAAAAATAATAAATCCAAATGACATGCTCACTAATCAGCATTTAATGATTGTATACTACAGAACATTATATACAGAAGAGTTAACTTTATAATTATACCAAACAATTGAGATTTTCCTAGATAAATGAATGCTGAATTTGGAACTATGACAAAGAAGGGCTTAGGCAGGAGTTCAGAAAAAGATGCCAGAAAAGAAAAAGCAAGGGCTGTCATTCCCACCTTACTAATGATGGTATCATTTCTTCCAAGAAAGTATCTTATATAAAATTGCCATTCTGAAATACCTAAAATTGGTATGACTGAAGAGAAATATATATTTATCTATAGTGATACTTAGAAGAAATGCTTACGACTGTTAAATAAAAGCAACGTAAACAAGTTGTTCCATCCAAACAGAAGGTTATTCCTTCTGGATGGGAAAATTCATTGATAACCATACTTTTGATATCAATCCTAGTAATCTGCAACAAATCTGCTACTTTATTCACATAAGATTTGGTAAAATCTGTGATATCAACATTGCACTTATTGCAGTTTTTGAAGTTAACCTTAAAAATTACAGCACAGGCTAGTGCATAGATGGCTAAATACGAGTATATAAATAATAACTTACGAAATTAATATGAAATAGCCTTTACAATTATTTTACAAATTGAAAAATTTACAATTATAATATTTATTATGCTCTTTCATTTTATATTAATAAATATTATAACTGTATACATTAATGAATACTATAACTGAACACATATATATATGTTCAGTTTGATTTAATATTCAAGTAAATATATAAAATTATTTAAGTCTCAAGCCTAGACAAATGAGAAACCTTCATTTTAAAAACTGAATAAAAATAAACTATAACATATTTTAAACGACACATTTCTTTTCCAGATAGTATCTGACAAACAAAAATGTATAGGACATATCTGAACATATTAAAAACATACGAGATATTTTTTATTAAACATTTTATTAACACACATATATGTATATACCAAATTTATTGTTTTAAATTGGATCAAACACAAGGCAGTAAAATATGTGCTAATTCATCAACAAGTAGAGCATAGTTGCTAAAAAAATCTTTTTTTTATTAAGACTACATTTCAATATCATCAGTGGTAAATAATTTGAATCCATGTTATACTTCAATATTAACATTGTGCTATTATATATATTTTTAATCATATGTGTGATTGTCTGGATTTATTCTGTTACCACAATAGAAATACGATATAATAATTTCTCTTGTTTGAAAGCTGGTGTAACTGTTTTAAGAAACTGATATTTCATGGCACAAAATATGAATCAATAATATTTGTGTTGATTCAAATTGCTGCATGGCTCAAAAAGAAGCATAGTGTTTGGAATGCTTAGGGAGAGAACAGGGCTGGAATATATAAATCAATTTTTGGAATGTAAAGATCTTCTGATGGAAAATTAGCTGATGAATAGAGTTCAAAGTTTCCATCACCTAGGAAAGCTATTAATAAAGTTTAAAAAAAGAAAAATATCTTTTTTGTATATTCTTGTCAAGAAATATATCATTAGTAGGAGGGAGAAATGGCAATTATATTATATCGTTCAGTACAACAAATTATATTTTCAAATTCGATAGAATTTGAAAATATAATTTGTAGTACTGTATCAAAGTTACAATGTGTGGCAAAATTATTATGAACACCTAATAATTCATTGTACTTATCATGGTAAAGTTGCCAAATTTCAAAGTTTTCAATTCTATGCACACAATTGCATCCAACAACAGGAATATCATTGGTCCTCCTTCTTCATGATAATGCCAGTGCTCACAAAACCTGGCAAGTTACGCCTATCTGGAGCAAGAAAAAAAAATCAAAGAATTACACAACAGCTACTCTATCCTCCTTATCTTGCACCATGCGACTTTTGGTTGCTTTTAAAAAATTAAAAAGGAACTTGATGGAAAGCCTTTTTTTAACGGTGCAAGACCTTGCAAAATGTGTTCATTCAGAGTTTGGGAGTATTCGCCAACAAGAGTACTGCCAAGCTTTCCAGAATTGGCAGAGACGTCTGCAACTTTGCATAGATGCTAGAAGTGAGTACTTTGAAGGGCAGTAAAAGTTTTGTTGAGGAAAGCGCAATGGTTTTTTTTCTGCAGATGCATGTCAGGAACTTCTTGAATGCTCCTCATATATATTTAGCAATATTCATTTTACTTCCGTTTCCTGTTCAAAAACAATTAGCATAAATTTTCCGGTTAATATTTAGCTTGTATGCATAAAGATTTTACACACAAATGACAAACTTTTATTGCATGATTGGTGTAATTGAATCCTTTTAATATAAATTTGTATAGAATAAAGGGACATCCTACAAACACCACTTAATACTTTGGTTTACGTGATTCACAACTTGTCCTATGCACTGATGAACTTACAAAATACATTGAACATTTTGTCTTTTCAGTTTAGTTTTTCAGTTACCAATATTTCAAAACTCATTCCCCATTGTGTTTCACCTATATGTGTATTATTGTCCCAGACTACACTTTCACAAACCACTGGACATTAAGTATGAACAAAAAGAGGAAAGATTTATACCAAGTTGTAAGTTATCCTGGTAATTGAGATACGGGAGAGAAGCGATATATTTATTGCTTGGGCATAGATAGTATGGCAGAGGCAGCCCCAGTCTAAAAATGAGATTTCGTACGAGGGAGTTCAAAAGAAAGAGAACATCACCTCCCCAGTATATTTTGTCTGCCTTGTGGTGTATTAGATATGAAACTTATTGTTATAAACTATCTCAAATGAGAGGCTTGAATATAAATATATTGCAATACCTGAAGCAAAGAATTAGACAAGATTTTAAGACAGGAAATTTTTATTTCCATTTTACATCTAAAGCCGGGTATTACAAGTAACTATAACAATGATATAGTCAAGTAGAGATAGGGTTAAATACCTCTCTTGGGTGGAATTTTATTGTTCAGAAATCAGTAGTGGATCATTTTACAATAAAAACATTGCAAAAAAAATTATAACCCTTATTCTCAAAATTTTGGCTGATCCTGGCTATGTCACTGAAATACGCCCTATTCTACAAAAGTTATAATGGGCTCTTTTGTGCTATGTCAATGGTAAACTATACTGAATGGACAAATTATATACACCCTGATAAAAATATGTAGAGCAGAAGTATCACTTCCAGTCACATGGGATGCTGAAACTGGTAATGCCTATAAATAGAGCAGGCCTCTATGCATTGGAAACTAGTCACAGAGAAGTAATCATGGGTAAAGGCAGTGATATAAATGAGTTTGATCATGGCCAAAGAGTAGATATGAAGAAGGCTGGTTGATCAATCACCGCAACTGCTGAACTGTTGGGATTTCCACATCAGACCATCATACGTGTAAACCAAGACGTGAAATATGACAAATCTTCCAACCAGTGGAGAAATGTGGACATACACGTGCAAGTAAATATGCAATTGGCTATTGAGATGAGTGCAGACTGTCGTTACCAGGAATTGCACAGCTACCATAGAGCAGATAGTGTAGGAATTGAATGAGGGCATATCCATAAGCTTATGCACAGACCGTCTACCATGAAAAAAATAGTCTATGACAGTCAACATCCATACATGTGTCCCCTTGTTGACTGCAAGACACCAAAAGAATAGGCTGCAGTTTGCAAAGGCCTGTTGCAACTGGAGTGCGGAGGACTGGAAACATGTCATCTAGTCTGATGAATCACGGTTTCAACTCTATCATGCCGATGGGAGAGTGTGTGTGTGTGTGGCATAAACCACACGAGGCGATGGTCCCAGCTTGCCAAGTTGGGGTCATACAGGCAGGTGGAGACAGTGTAACAGTTTGGGATGCATTTACGCAAGCTTCCTTGGGGCCCCTCCTACCCATCGTTGCTGGACCTCCATCACCAACATATGTGAACATCCTCGCCAACCATCTACATCCATTTGTAACAATTCTCTTTCTGCACCATGACACCATCTTTCAACAGGACAATGCCACACCGCATATTGCCCAAGTGGTGACCAATTGGCTCTAGGAATATTCAAGCAAGTTGACTACACTCAAATGGCCCCCCTCGATCACTGGAACTCAACCAGATTGAGAATTCGTTGGACGAATTGGAAAGATTTGTTAGAGCCCACTAACCCCCACTGGCAACTGTGGATGCTCTACAACTGGTGATCCTCATTTCATTGGCAGTAATATCACCTCTGTGTTTCAATATTTCATCGAGTCCTTACCAAGATGTCTGGCTGCTGTTGTGAGGGCAAAAGATGGAGCAACAAGTTATTAGGTAGGTATATATAATAATTTGTTCATTCAGTTTAATTTGTAGTACTGCAAGTTTATAAACAATCTTTTTCATGAAAAATATTACTGGAAATAAGTTAACACTCTATATCAAATTATCTAAATCTTGATTTCTCTTAATATAGTTTATTCAAATTTAAAAAGTTACTGAAATTGAAGTATCTGACTAGAATATTTCCCCTCCTATAAAAAAAATAAAAAAAATGCCTACTCAAGCAGTTGCTTGCCACAGAGGTCTGACAGGAGTATGAATTTTTTTTTCAAAACAGGAAAAAATAATTATAGATTTTTAAAACTACTTTTTTAAATAAAATAAATCATGTTATAAACTTTTGACACATTCTTAGAACTGGCACTATCGCTCTTAAATGATGCAGCTACTATAGTGTATTAAAATGCCATATGAATATTCTCAAAATTCAAGTTTTAGATAGATATAATTTAGAATTTAGTCTTTAGAGATTTTTTTTTTTGCAATAAACAGTTAATTACAGAAATAATTGAATTTGGCTTTTCTTGATATAATGGATGTAGACTCAGTTAGTATAGCACCAGGCTCATAATCTATGGTTCTCAGGTTCAAGTCTGAATTGTGCCAGTATTGAGATTTACCCCCATTAATCCAACCCTGATCTTGGTAAAATATGGAACAAAGTACTAAGGCCACTGCCTGTCACATGGGACAAAGTACTAAGGCCACTGTCATATGGGACACACAATCATGTCTCATGGCAGATCAACTCCATACCCTGTGCACATTAACGAACATGCTGGATGACTGTGACATGAATCTTCTATCTCCTAATAACTATCTAGAGAAGTGGTTCTCAATGTGGGCAATATATGCCCCCTATGGGCCATACCATACTTCTAAGGGATCAAATGGAACATTTTTTTTCAACTAACAGCAACTATGAGTAAGCCCACAGAGGTAACTAAAGAAGCTCAAAAGGGGAATCATGAGCAAAAAAAGGTTGATGAACACTGATCCTCTTTCCCACTTTTCTATGGATCCTTGAGGATCAGAGAAGCAAACACACATTGGGCATACATCTGCTCACAAACGGGCTAACAGCCAGTGATTTAGCTCACTGTATGCAAAAAAAATGCTGCTTGGAGGTTCAAACCCAACCCTTGCTTGGCATAGCACAAAAGTGATTAAACAATTTTGATACAAGGAAGCATTTATAATTATATGGCATTGTTTCACAATTATTAATTGGAATCTCAATTGCTTATTTTGTTATATGAAAAAAACAGTGTCACAAGGAACAGTGACATTATATTCAATGAGGTAAATAATAGTACTTAAAGTTCGAGTGTCTAATATTTCATGGAATGCAATAAGAAGCCTGTATACATTGGCAATAAGAAGTCTGTATATCATGTATATAAATATGAGGAACTTAAAAATATTTGAACTGATATTTTTTCTTGTTTCAAACTAGTGGCTGCTATCAGAATGCTTCCGATTTTACTGCCCCTTTTGTATTTTCAACTCAAAGTTCTAAGAACTGTGGTACATGACAGATATCTATATTACTAACTATAACTCTTTCACACGTTATAGCAGTCATCTAATTGCTATCTATAAAACTTCATCAATTTCACTACAGAATGATTTCAGGAATCAACTAATATACAACACTTCACTTCTATGATTGCTCACTGAAGTTCCATTAGAGTTTTGTCACAGTAAAATTAATAGTTTAGTTGTTCACTCTTCCATGAACATCAATTTTATAAAAGAAAGTTCTCCTGGAGTTCAAAATCTTTAATAACGTTATTTTACTTGCATTTCCTCAGGTTATTTTTTCTCAAAATTTTGTAACCAAATATTTGAGTACAAGAATTCCTTCACAAATTTCACATACCATCAAGTTGGGGAAAATTTAACAGCAACTGCTTACTTAATTTGTGCTACATTTGTGCACTTTCTCTGAAAAACTATATAGGCCAGGGATAATATACATGTAACAATAATGCTTACAGCTTTACACTGCTTTGTAAACAGCACTAACATACACAGAATGCTGCACTGTTTGAAATATATCATGGGAATTTCTCGTGAAAGTCGTGGCATGCAACATCATGTTTTGCCTTTCTGGTTGCAGGTATGATGTTACTTTTTGCAACTGTCTGCCTCTGTTTTCTTACTAAAGGCTTTCCAATTTTTGTTGAAACTTTTTTATTTAGTAAAAATGAGAATGCCAGTATAAATACACTATTCTTTGTTTACAATATTTATATTTATTGCAGTTCACTGATGACTACAATTGAGTACATTGAAATGGAAAGTTTGGAAGTTGACAATAAAAACTAAAAAAATCCAACTACTACTGCTGTTTAAAGGAGGTTGGAATAAGTATGAATGCCTATGGAGTCTTTACTAGTGTGTACAAAATATAATTACAATATGCATGGTCCCAACTCATGCTAATGAGTTTGGAAAGGCTGCCAACAGTCAGATGGGACATTAAGTTGTGGCCCTGTATACAGGAGTTATATCCTGTGCACATTAAAGAACATGCTGGATGGTCTTGACAGGCTACCATTTATTTCCCAACAGCTGTCTAGTGGGTTTCTCCATCTTCTCTGAACCCTCAGGGTCTTTATGATCTGGCCATTTAGCCCACTGTGTGCAAAAAGTGCTGTTCAGTGATAAAACAACCCAAACCATGACACTCAACAATGCAAGTAAATTTGGATATGTCAGGCAGAAAAGTTATTTATAATGATGATTTACAAGAAATATGCAATATTCCATAGAATACAATGTTTTTAAAAGAATGCGATTGTTACAAAAAATGCCATTTAAAGTTATTTTCTGATTTTTTTTTAATTTCAAGTACTGTATTTTACACTAATTTGCTTATCCTAATTTATATTTAATTGGAAGTATTTTATCAACTGATAAATATGGAACAATATAAAAGATAAGCAACGTATAGGTATATATGAATGATCATTATGCATGGTATAAAATATCAAATCTGCATGCAAATTTCAGTTCCTTAAACAGTTTTATTTCACATTTCCATAATTGTCTACTGCACTTAAAAAAAAATTCAAAATACTTCAAATTACCAGAAACAGCAAATTGACTACAGCTACAATAAGTAGTTTATTTCTTAAGTGTAACTTAATTTTTCCCTATACAGGAAAAATATTTTGCAAACTTTTCAATAAGGTATGGTCTTTTAGATCCTGAAAATGTAAATATATAAAATTCAATAAAATTCTGCCATTTTTGCTTATTCAAACTGAGCATACAAATCAAATAATAGGCCTAATTCCCACAAACAAACAAAAATAATTATCAAATAAGGAACACACTTTTCTTCAGTTTTTTTGTTACTTTAATTATGCACCTGCTGCTTTTACCTGTTACCAAACAATATAAATCCATATTTTAATATTCATACCTATAAAAAAATTTTCATTTCATAAAGAGTATAAAATGTTCTTTAAGGCACTTTAAAATCAAGGAAAGATATTTAATTTATTTATATTAATATATTCACTTCAGAAGAACTTTTTGCTGTTATATTGACATTTATTTATAGAATATATATATATCTGATTTGGAATATACTATGCTAATCTTTCCTTTTTAAGCAACTTGGCTTTGCTAACTTGTCCTGTTAAACGCTTCGATGAAGATTTTTAAACGTAATTAAGGGCCCTTCATCAGCAATTCAAATTTTCACCAATTTCCTTACATCAAAGGTCAACCACAAGTTTGCCACAAGTTTGCATTACGTATTCCAAATTTAATTATTAGATGGAGATTAATATTGAAAAAACATTAAAAGGTTGTTCATTAACTCAGACTTGAAGAAATGCGAATTAAAAAATGCTAATTTTGTATTGTTATTTGAGTTACTATAACCTTTCAATTTCTTCACTTTTAACCTCTTTACAGTTGGGTTGTTTTACCTCTGAGCGGCACTTTTTTGCACACCATGGGCTAAATGGCCAGGTCACATGGACCCCGAAGGCTCAGAGAAGGTTGGGGGAGGGGACCCACTGGAACAGCTGTTGGGAGACAGATGGTAGCCTCCCGTCAAGGCCATCCAGTGTGTTCTTTAATGTGCACAGGGTATGGCTCTCCCACACACGGGGCCACGGCTTAATGTCCCATCCGACGGATGGCGGCCTTTCCTAGGCCACTGGTTTTTCCCTACTGACCGTGGGCAGGGCAGGGAATTTTGCGGAGATAAATCTCAACGCTGACCCAGCTGGGACTCGAATCTGGGAACTACAGATTACGAGCCTGGCGCGCTACCAACTGAGCCACCCCTGCCCCACCTCTTTACAGTTATATTTACCTATCTTCCATTTACTTTTCAGTAGTTTGTGTTTGTCAAAACAGTTCTTACAACATATCTTCCCAACCTGTTGACCAATTTTTACAACTTGAGTCAAATGAAAGCTTGTCACATCCCCCCCCCCCATCAAGTGGTCTCTCCCACCACAAAAAAGGGAATGTGAAAAAACTTTCACTATATCTTCTACACTTGAAGGCCCACAGTAATGAGTTAGGTATCAAATAAAAGCTTGTGATGTGGAAACTGTATATGGACTACCTTGAGTTCTTCTCCCCCACAAAGGAGATAAATTTCATATGAGTCTACCCCCAAGTTATATCTCAAATTATAGACTATTATGCATCTGAAGTTGTGAGCTACCTCAAATCACAGCCCTATCCTCTCCCAAAAAAGGGGAAGGGAAATAGGGCCAATCTTTATTAGTCATAACAAAAACTTCCAAAGTATTTTTTAATTTATAGTATTTTCTTTATCACTAAAAACACATCTCTTCCTTGCCCTAAAAAGTACAAAATAAAATTAAAGAATATCAATGGTGAAATTCCTTGTTGAATTCATATTCCCTTCACAGAAACATAGGATGCTAATTGACATACTCAACAAAATATGTCGGTATCCTATCTACCTTTGAAGCCAATACAAATTCTGTGAGTGATTTCCTATTGATGTTTTATTTTTTACATTTTAAGGTGAGGAAATATAAATTAAAAATTGCAAAAAATACACATTTTTTACACTTATTTTTAAACACTTTCAAAGACTAATGACATATTTTAAATTATGCAATTATTAATTTAGATTTCTTAATGCAATTTGCAGTTGATCTCTGAAAAATGGCAATTAATGAACATTTGAATTGATGAAGCCCATGAATTGGGTCTACAGATCTTCAACAACTACTAACAAGATACTAACAAGTTAATAAAACCATAAGCAGCTTGAAAGTGAAATATCACCCTAGTATATTTATTAATACATTTCATCAAATGAGCAAAATGTTTAGAGGCTTATACAGAATGGAATAAAGCGTATACAAAGAAATTTACAAAAAAAAAAAAATTTTCAATTGTTGTGATTTATTTTACACTAGTTCCAAAGTTCCAAAATTAAGGGATGAATGTGATAATTCTAATTAGCATTTGAATGAGGGGTGGGGGTTTGCTCAGTCAATAGTATACTATGCTTATAATCTGCATTTCCCAGGTTTGAGTACCAATTGTGCCTCAGTATTGAGATTTATCCTGCTCACCATTACTCTGCCCTCAGTGAGAATGAGAACAGTGATGGGCTTGGGAAGGCCACCATCCATCAGATGGGTTGTAAAGCCATGGTCATATGTACAGGAGAACCTTTGCATGCTAAGAACATGCTTGATGGCCTTGAGAAGAGATTCCATCTGTCTCCTAAGAGCTTTCCCCAACCTTCTTTGAGCCCTTGGTGTCTGACCAGATCATTTAGTCCATTGTGGGTAAAAATGTTCTGCTCAGTGGTAAAACAGCTAACCCAAACATTTTAACAAGAGAGAGTACAGTTAATACAGAGAGTACAGTTAAGAGAAAATACAGTTAATTATATTGAATTAAGATTGATTTCTAAAACTGACATGAAGATTAACATAGTTTCAAAAATGTAAATCAAGAGCCATTATAACTGCTAAAGATACAATGCTTTTCCTTGACTGGACAACTAATTGACAATTTCAAAATAGAGAAATCTTCTTAATGACCAAACAATTAAATTGTGCAGTTCAATTTATCAGATTGATTTAAGGGCAATTTGTTGGTAGGCTGTAGGATGGACAAAGAACAGAAAAGATGGCTGAACATTTACTATAGCTGATGATTCAGCCATCTTTTTATACTTTAGGCAGTTCCATCAAAATGGTATTAGATTTAAAAAGAGCAACAGTGTCATCCCTATTTTAAACTTTTACCATTTGATAATAATGGATCAAACACAAAGTTTTTGGATTGGGTTGTTTTACCTCTGAGCAGCACTTCATTGCACACCATGGGCTAAATGGCCAGGTCACATGGACCCGAAGGTTCAGAGAAGGTTGGGGAAAGGGGACACACTGAAATAGCTGTTGGGAGACAGTTGGCAGCCTCCCGTCAAGGCCATCCAGTGTGTTCATTATCATTCACAGGGTATGGCTCTCCCACACACAGGGCCATAGCTTAACATCCCATCCAACAGACGGCGGCCTTTCCAAATCCAGCAGTGTGGCAAACACAAAGAACTCGACTCTTTTACTGCATTCAGACCTTACTATAGCTATATGAAATATTTGCTTCTACCATATAGTAAAGTATGAATATGCAAAAGGCTTCATGAAAGAGGTATGTACACAAGTCTTTAATCTGTCCTAGTTAACCCTACAAAATTATTCTAGAGATATATATACTATTTAGGAGACAAAGAAATATACACTCCTTTCCCAAAGATTATTTGAAGATAAATAACTGTGATAGTTAATGGCAGAGTCAGGTCAGTGTATTCCAAGATCCTGAACAAAACAATGTCAGGAAGTCCCTTTTTTTCACAACATAAAAATAAAGACACTGAAAAAAAAAAATAGTTTTGCCATTTTAATTGAAGCTTTTTTTTTTATTTAAACCTCAACTAATATACATATAGGTCTCACACCTCCATGGAAAACAGACTGCTCTAGGAGAAATTTATTACTTGTTAAAATAATAATTTGTGAAAAAAAGGCACTTTGTCATAAATACATTTGATTAAAATATATGAAAAATAATTTTATAATATATATAATATTTGATATATATAATAATATAATATTTCATATATAAAGAATATTTGATAATACATGATATAATTCTCTGATTGTTTTAAAATTAGTAGTCTATACCATAATTTAAAATTTTGTTTAAATGGATAAAAAAAAAGACAAACACATATTCAACTGCTTTTAGTTACAATCTGTGATTAGAGAAAATTAATCAAATTATGTACTGAACAGTTATTGGAAAATAGACATCACATGCTCAAATGTCACATTAATTCAGGAGTTAGTATGCCTTGGTCTTTTGGCCAGCTCATGCACATTTCTGGATTCCCACAAATAAATTCTTCAGCTCTACCCATGTCTGCAAGCCTGGCTGGTGTTGAATGTCCCCTCTAATCATTCAAGATTTATCTCACATCATATTTGTCTGATTAATCATACCATGTTTAAATTTGAAGTTTTCAGTAATTTACTACCAATTTAGAGATACAAAAAACAGGAAACATTTTACTTTAAAAAAATCTCCAGCCATATCATTCAATTCACAATTATTTTCATCATTCTCAAACAGCCATGGGCTATGAAGGTCCAACCAGACTCTGCAATTTAGCTCTCCAAGCACATCTATCCTGAGATACATCTGCTGCATCTGGCCACTGTACACCAAATTATATAACAATTTTAAAACTTGAAAATTCAAAATCTTTTATGATCTTTTTTATAATTTGAAAGCTGTCTTTGAATTTTGTTTGACAGGCTCCTGTAAGACCTCTGTGGCAAGCAGCTGCTAGAGGGGGTATTTTTTTTTTTAAGCATGGCATAAAACAGACATGCTTCTATATGCTAAGATGGGCTACAGAGTTCATGGCTCAATTATTAATGATGCATGATGCAAATTTTATTGAATACTTTTTTTTCTATGCCATGTGAATACTGGCATTTGTAGATTTTTGATTTATGACTATATACAGGGTGTCCAAACAAATAATGGTGAAGTTTTGAGGAGCACTGTCCCCAAGTATACAAAAAGAATCACATTGAATGTTATACCTGTACATTCCTCCACTCAGTTTCATGGGCATCAACTCTAGAGCATTCAACACACCACGTTCCTCAATAGATGTTATGGACATACTTAGTACAGCATTTCCTGACAGATGGATTGGCACAAAGGAGCCCTGATTTGACACCCCTTGATTTTTTTTCTTATGGGACATTAAAAATTATGTTTACATGGACAAAATTTGAGACATGAATAATTTGAAACCCAGAATAAGAGAAGCAGCTGAACAAGTAACAAGAGATATGTTACAACATATATGACAAGAAGTGGAATACCAATTAGAAATATGCAGGGTATTGAACAGTGCAGATGTGGAAATTCCTAATTATGTTTAAAACTATTTGATTTATACTTTCACTGAAAATATTATTTTCTTGAATATGTATATTATTTTCCCACAAACTGGTTCTTGAAAGCCCAACATTATTTTTCAGGGATCCTGTATATAAAGCATACACAAAAATATATGAAAAAAAAAAAAACTTTTATTGTGGGCCATATGTGGGCATAGATTGGTACCCCTGTTTTAGACCATACCACTCCTACTAAAGTTGATTATGTTTATACTACATTTTGGCTTACTTTTGCATTACACCCTGAATATATGTTTGTGAATTAACATTTAAATTATGGTTTGACCATTACGGATGCAAAAGCTGTAATGAGTATTACAAATGCATGTAATGCCTTTAAGAAATCTTAATTACTTTTCTTTATACTTTATATTTCTGAAATATAAAGCATATATTTGTATATTCTTTTAGAAGTGTCGAATTGTGAAAGATGACAAAGTTTAAATAAAGATATCTAAAGCAAAATATTTTAAAGCACTTAGCTTTAAGTCAACAATGTCTAAAAGACCTAACATGTCCACCAACTTGGCAAAAAGAGGCATGCCTATTGCTGGGTTAAAATGTTTACCAAAATAAAATGTATTATATATTTACAAAAGTGTATTTCATCAATTTTAAGTATTAATTATATAAAGTTATGGTGCCATGGAAATGTAGTAGTGCAGCAAACAAATGTATGGGAACAACTGCTCTAGGAAGTAATGTATTCCTTCAGCCCTCTTTCTAAACTTGCTGGGGCTAAAAACTGCTGTAATGGTCATCATGTTCTCCTGAGACTTTATATGCTTCAATAAAACAGCATGTCACACTACTATGTGACATGTATCAAAGTCTTAGGTGGCCATATACTAAAAGAGGCTTTATTTGACACCATTTTTTTGGGTCATCAGAATGAAGTTCTTTTGGTATCACAAGCTGTATCTATCATTCATTTTAAACGAAAATTTATTCATCTATTAATAAAACAGAATATTTATAATAATATTTTAACATTTTTTTTTGAGATGCTCTAATTTTTGACTTTATCCCTTAATTTTGTAACCTAATATATATATATCACTCAGGTAATTATACCTGTATCTCATACAGTAAATTTATACATGTCATTCACTTCATTTTCATCCTAACAAACAATTCTGTTAATTTTTGGTTTTATAATTCCTAGAGCACTATTGTGAAAAATTTATATTTGTGAAATGGAATAATATCCCAAAGAGTGAACTATCCTATATTATGCTTTGTACATAACATATAAATTGTAATAAAATATTTTAGAGATTTTATACCTATTCTATTTTTAGTCTTATTGAATAAGCAGAATATAACCCATCATATGATTCTATCCAGCTTCTCATCATGCCTTAAGTAATAGGAAAAATTACAGCTTTTTCATTCCCAGAAGGAATCATTTTTAAACAATATTGTGTACGAATAGCCACAGCAGAAAATTTGAGCATGGCCAATAACATTTGATATGACTACTGAGACAGATCTCAGTAGTCGTATCACAAATTACAGTGCGAGACCATTATTATTAGGTCACAGAGATTAAATCTTTATATGAGATAACCTTCCCATGACTTCATTTTGTATGTAGTCTTTCTCTACAGGTTATTTTAATGAAAAGCACATAATTCACTATGCATCTCATTGAATATGTAATGAATTTGAAAAGAATGTTACTGCAATTTATCAGTTTTCTACACAATGCATTTTTTGTAAGTCAATTCACATTTTTCACATTTATACACAAATGTCTGCATATTAATTATCTTCGAATAATCAAATGATATAAAACATCCCTGAACATGTTTGTTTGATACATGGAATACTTGTATATGACCTCATGGATTTTTATGCAATTGCATCCTTGCTATCAGCAGTTAAAATGGTGTTTTGGTTGTACAATTATTTTCATTGAGTATATGATACAATTTTAAATTATGTTTACTCTACTGGTAATAAGATGAAGAATCTTCTCTGACATTGAGAAGCAACCAGCTATGATTGTCATCCTTCAGGCCTTCTGTTACGTGAAACTTAGCAAAAAAAACAAAGCTATTCTAACTTAAAGACAAAAATCTGTTTTTTCTCATTAATATGTGACTAACTCACATGATGAATATATATATATACTTAGTGAATTGTTTAGATCCAAATCTTATGTGTGCACAAAAATACATTAATACTTTTATTCTTTCTACAGAGTGAGCTGATTACATTTTCATCAATATGTATACATTGAATCAATGGTGTACCTAATAGAGGGACTGGCTGTTTAATACTGCACTTGGAGAAATATTTCTTAATTTAAGGATGAAACAATGACTCAACAGAAATATTAAAAAAATTTAAACTCTTTCTCCTGTTTTTACAAATCGTGACTACGCTCTGAATATCTATTCAATAATTTTCTGTTCAACCTAATTTGAAATTAATGTGAATTATATCTTCATTTTTCTGCATGCACACAAGATTTTGAACTATTATTAAACAACTGCATCTACATTATGTGGTTTGTGAAGATGATGAAGTGGCCCACCAGCCAAAATAATTAAAATCTGATCTACATACTAAGTTATATATTGTAATGCTTACAATATCAGCAATACTGACTCAGTGTAAGATACGAAAAACACACAAAAGATTGCACTTCTCATGGTAAGCTTCAGCTGTCTTAATATTAACTGCAACAGAACTGCTTAAAAATCTGGAATTAAATGTTTGTTTGCACTCTTCATGCTTTGCTACATGCATTTAATGTTACATTTCAAATTAATCACAATTTCTATTTACCCATTACATAAAGTTACAAATCATGCTTTTTGAAACTTATACAGAATAACTTATACTGTTAGCAAAAAAATATTTTATATTTCTTTGCTATTTCTAAGAGTATTCACACATTTTTGAAATATTAACATTAAATTTCAAACTTTAATTTTTTTTTAAAATTCAAACTTTAACAAAGTCAGAGTAATTTAAAATAAATCTAAAATATTAATTTTAGGAAAATTAATAATTCAACACAATGTTTTGAATTTCTTCAGTGATTACTTTTTACCTTAATTCTACATTGTTGGCTATTTAAATGGAACCATATGGAGTAAGAAATTTTTCAGGTTTATAGAGGTAATTAAAGATAATAAATATAATTAAAAAAATTCCCCCTCAAGCAGCTGTTTGACAAAGAGTTCTGCAATTATTAAATGAACAAAAGGTGCAAATAATTTCAATGTATGGTTCTTGCATTGCAAAGGGTATCACTGTGGATTTAAATGATGCCAACCCCATTGTAAAACAGTTACTCAAAATTTTCCTGTGATATAATTGTCTATATTTAAAAAGCTTGATAAAAAAAAGGACATGGATAAATTTAGTGCAAGAAAGAAAACTGTTACTGAAAAGACACAAATGTCCTTTCTCAATTTATTACTTCCATGGTTCCATTTAGACATCCCATTCTGTAGAGGTAAAGGCATTGGCTTTTATTAAAAATAACATACTATGCTAAAAAAAAATGCATATTTGTTGCACATCATGCCACCACTGGCTATCTTCTAATACACAAGATTTAAATTTTACAGCATAAACAAATTTGTAAATAAACATCTTTGGCAGTGAAACTATTTCAATTCTACATACTTTTTGGCTGAAGCATATGAAAGTAAAAATATCATTTGGTCACTATCTTGATTTAATCCAGGTGGAGTGGCTCATCATTTTTAGACAGAGCATTATGACCATTGAGCACTTGTGTTTTGCACATGCTGCATAACTGCTGTACTCTTAGGGCTGCCATTGCAACATACTTCTCTCCTGTCCAAACAATTGTTCCTAGGGCTTGTAATACTATTAAACTCAATTTGGTGTATATTTTGCCAATTGTTAAAACAAGGATGGTTTGATGGCAAAGTGCCCATAATCGATAGTTATGTCCATAGAAAGGATCTGAAACAGCAGGGCATACCATGTTGTTTAGATTTACCTCAGTTACCTGCAAAAGAATAAGATGCACTTGTAAAACAGTTAATGCCTACTGTTTTATTATTATCATATAGTAAAATCTATATGAATGGATAACTTATAAAACAAATCTCATTTCTCAACATATTTAATAAAGTTCTGTAATAACTGCTATTAACACAGATGGCTAAAGACATTTCAGTACTTTTTCTGTGGAGCAAGTAATCTGCAGTAGCTTGGAATTTCCTGAACTGAGTCCATGAAAATGAAAAGATTGAGTTGCATAAATGTTATGCACAATCTTCAATGGATTTCCTGTTAGATTTATAAATAATGTATTAGTTGTTGAATTAACAATGAAACTTTGCAAAACTACTTTTATGCATGCTGAATTTGGAATATAAGACTGCATAAAACTTGAAACTCCCATTTCTGCAATAAACATTCAGCACCTTTTATGCAAATCCTTTCATCATGGCAGAAGTTGTTTAAGCAGACAGATCAAAATGCAATATTGTGAATGTAAAGCAATTGAAAGTAAATGGAGGAAGTGAAATAAAACTACAAAAGCAATGCATAAAAAGCAAAGACAACTGCTAATGAAATATACACATTCAGTTACTGATAGAGGACTATCATGCTTGCACAATATATGGCTCATGAGATAATTTTCTTGGCCACAAAACAATTTTGGTTTTTGGTGTAAAATGACCCAACCAATCATTTCCCAGATATTAAAATTTAAAATTATTAAAAAATAATTTGCAATTCAAAATAATTATTTCAATAGGATTATCCTGGAAATCCTACAAATATTCAAAGGATACACAATATTGCTATAATGTTGAAAGTAGAAATCTTGAAATTTTAAGAGTGACACAAATCTGGAATCATTGAGCAACATTATTACTAAACAAAATGCCCAACTACAGAATTCTAACTCTTTGTCTTTAAATTAAATTTGTATGAAGGAAGTTGATTTTCTTATTCAAATGAGGGTGATGTTTTGTTTGATTTATATTGCATTGATAATTTCTCAAGTGGGGAAATATTAGTGTTCCAGAAAATTTAAGATTCAGAATCAAAAACATTATATCTGGATTCAACAGACAATTTATTTAAAATTCACCATAAATATTTGTGCTCTGTGTCACAAAAAAATTTTCAACCTTTAAAAGTGATGAATTATTTATCATTTCTGTTCAATGTGAAAATTCAGTGAGCTGTACAAATTTATTCTGAAATAAGTAACTGACAGAACTTGGTCATATTATTGTACATAATATAATTTGCTAATTTTCATGTTTAATTTGAATAAAGCTTGTAAAAAGGAAATTTAGTTAAAAAGTGCAAAATTGTATACTTAAAAAAAATAGACTGGCTATCTAATCATTTTGAATCATTGTTACTACAGAATATTCATTTTGATATTGACAAAATGTCCAGTGAACAAGGTAGAATTTAGTATAAGGCAACATATTTTCCCTCTGGATTCAAAAGCTATGTGCCTGGGAGACAGCATACGAGGTGGCTATGTGCTTTGTATGCTGTCTCCCAGGCACATGATACACATAGCCACCTGTATGCTTCTCCAGAAATTTTGGACATTATCTCTGGGCTATGTGCCTATCTCCCAGAAACATAGCCTTTGAATCCAAAGAGAAAATATATTGCCTTATACTAAATTCTACCTCGTTCACCAAACATTTTGTCAACACAAAATGGATATTTTGTAGTAACAAGGATTCAAAATGATTTGATTGCCAGCTTGTCTTTTGGAGTATGCAATATTGTACTTAACTAATATAAGAATATTTTACTCCAGCTGACTGAAAAATCCATTTTCAGTGGATTACCAAACAGTTTGTCTTTTATAATGTTATTATTCATAGACTTTTTAATGCTGCTGAGTAAGAAAGGTTGGTCAATTTATTACACTTGATCCTTTAGAATATTTTTATGAAATTACAGAAGATGAGTGTTTACTTAAGTGGTGGAGGAAATCACTAATACTAAAGAATTTTAAATTAAACTAGCATACATAGCAATGTGACATACTTCTATTCAGCAGCTGTTTCAGAATAAAGTTCTATTTTTTTTCTTTACTGAAACTACTTGAAAATTAATGTGCAACATTCAGAGTTCATTGTTTAAAACTCAGCTTTTTAAGGGTTAAAGAAGGACAATTAAATCTTTATTGCATTAAGTATTGCTTTTTGAGAGCTTCAGACAGATATATGTAAGATATATATATATACATACTGTTACAGAAATTTTGGATGTTTCAAACCCATAATGAATCAAAACTCAATTATAATAATAAAAAAGTCAAAATTTATCAAATTATGGATTTAAGCAAGATGTGTCTTTGTAAACATTTTGCTTTATTATTTACAAATGATTTAATGATGCAACAAAGGAGTATATAACATGAGATTTTACATAATTATTTCAAATTATGACGACAAACCAAGAATATCACAGTGCATTCAAGTTGGACAACAGGTTGTATCTGCACCCTCATTACCAGACTGAAAAAGTGGCATGAATTGGTATGAAAAGACTTGAAGTATCAAAACTTGTCATTCTATTTTAATCTGTTCAGAATGATTAAGAACTACTGAGAATAGAGAGGAACTTATAAAAGGAAACATCTTATCCAAAGAAAAGAAATTCAGAAATGTGTTGCAAAATTGGCTTTAATAAGAATAATTTTTTAAAACATTAATTTAACTTTATCTTAATTTGCTGAAATTAACCTCTTAGAATTTAAATTTTCTGCAAGAAACGAATTACTTTTTAATTATAATATAAAAACATGTTAATCATTTTGTATGTTGTTAATAGAATTTTATTTTTTGATCATCATTAGATATTTTCAGTTATGCAAATGACTTATTACAACAACAAAAAAAGCTAATATATTTTTAAAGGGACAAAGGTACTCCCTTATTACAAGAGATGATGATAACCCAGAAGCTCTAGTGAGCTTGTCTTCGTTTTTCATACACATTACACAGGGCATGCTCACTGGTTTAGTCATCAGGTACACTAATCACTAGACCAGGTATGGGATGTTGTATATTGTATAACAACTCAGTTTATATAAAATGTTGTACTATATTACATTTATTTCCTATTATTTATGTTTGCAGAAGAGCTGCCTAGGTATGTTTGATGCATCAAGCAACTGTCTTTCAGTGAGGTGTTCATTAATTTTAATGTGATATCCTTCAATTTTCTGGAATATAGTACACCATTTATATAGTACTCTATACTTCTTTTTTTCACATAACTTTCTATAACATATCATATGCTGAAATTCTCTAAAAAAACATGCTTAAAATACATTATACCTATGTTTGAATATGGAGGAGGATATGGATTATTCAGGAGACATGGGTTCAAATCCCAATCTCAGAACAAAAGCAAATTTTTTCAACCATTATATTGGATTTAATTTTAGACTTTTGTAAAAAATATTTAAAACAGTATACCCATTACTTAAGAAAAAACAACCTCAAGACAGTTTCCCAACTACAAACAACTTTAAAGAACTCATTGTTATTTACATGAGACATTATATGAAACTGAAATTTTTTAAACCTCCCAAATGTCTCATCATCAAATTTACACATCCAAATTGAAAAAAATTTAAAATTTTTTATAGCAAAAATATTTATTATGGGACTTATTTTCAGTTTTATGAGTGGAATTTAAGAAATACTCACAATTCCCAGACACTGAAGAAGAAGGAAATGATAAAAAAAAGTAAATCCATGAGTCAATACTGCCCAGCTATAATCTCTAAATGGTTCTACAGTGTAAACTCCTGTAAAACATTACAAGAACAAAATAATTTCAGGTTATGCAATGCAAGTCATATATTTTCCTTTATTCCTCTAAAAAATATCAATTACAAAACATAAAATTTGTACTCTTAATCCATAAATTTAAGTTGAAAACTTGCAATTTAACTCAAAATTGCTAAATACACAGACTGCTTCAAAACTTTAAAACAATTTTTACATCACATAGTTCATAAGTTACATATTTATATATCTACACAAAATAAATGTATAAGCAAAAACAACTATGTGCCTATCAAATAGAATTTATCAGTGCCATTTTATACTTTTCAGTAACTACTCTAAATGAACTGGGCTGCTTTACTGCTATGTTATACTATGATTTGCTGCACAATGAATAAAATGACCAAATTTCAAGAAAAGTGCTTGCCACTAGGCTTGGCAGGAGCATTTCAGTTTAATAAGCCATAGAGATGATCTGTTGGCAAGGCAAGACCTCAGCAGAAAGATGACACAAATATCCATGCCTTACCCGGGGCTTGACCCAGGTCCCTCTGATCAGTAGCCAAGTGCGCTAACCACTTGGCCACTTCTGGCACCACATTTCATTGCCAAATTCTATATTGCATCAGTTCTATATATAATCTAAATTCTGTTGCATGTATTACTTTATCCAATTTCTTGGAATTACTTAAGATTTTAAAATGTAGAGAACTGGGTATCAAAAAGAATCTTAGATATTTTAATTATTTCTTATGGGAAATAATTTGATTTCCATCATTTCGCTTTGTATCACATTTTCTAGAAATGTAGTGTAAAGTGAACTGGGGTATTGGATGCAATGATAACGACAGTTAAAAATGTTTTTTTTTTTTCACAATATCTAAAGCTCTAGTTTTACATCACTTAAAATGTACTCAAAATACACTACTCAAACATCAAAATATCAAATTCTCTTCTATCTTCCTTTAGGTAGTTTTGTAGGAAAAACTTTTGCACATAACATTTTTATCTATTATTTTTAAGAAGTTGGTTAAAAAATATCTAACATGCAGACTTCAAATATAAAACCTTCATCCAACATGCTAAACTTTAGGACTACTTCAACAAGGGCTATATACAGCAGTCTTACTGGAGGAGAACTGGTAAGAGTGATAGTTATGTACATCAGGCAACAAATTTTCATAAAAGTCATGCCTCTGAGATAAAAGTAGCCATTTCTTAAAGATTTCAAGATGCTGAACACAAATATGACAATGAAAATGCAAAATTGGCTACGATTTCCGAGAAATCAGCAATATTTTCTTATATAATAAGAGTAATATGTACATACGACATGTATAGGTAAAACTCCGCTTCTACTTCTGACATCGCTTTGCCCGTTGCTTGTACAGCTGCTCAGGATCATCTCTGGCGATCATCCAACAGTAGTCAGCCAACATTGAAGTGAACCAGTTTCCCTAGTATCGTTTCTCCATCGTTGCAATGTCCTGGTGAAAACGTTCACCATGCTCATCACTAACCATGCAGCAGTTGTTGGGGAAGAAATCAAAGTGGGAATGGAAAAAGTGGAACTTGAATGACATATTACAGTCAAGTTTGTGATACAGAGACATGTCCTTAACCAGTTTCTTGCAGTTGTCTGCCCTGGCATTCCCAAGGAATTTAGTTGACACCAGACGAAACACATCCAAGCCTTTTCTTCCTCAACCTGAAGCAGGTTGTCGAACATCTGGTCTCTGAACAGCTCGCAAAACTGAGGACTCACAAATATTCCCTCTTTAATTTTCACTTCACTGAGTCGAGGGAATTTGTCAGTCAAGTACTTGAAAGCTGATGCAGTCCGTTCCATGGCTTTTACAAAGTTTTTCATCACACTGAGTTTGACATGTAGTGAGGGTAGCAGGATTTTGTGCATTTCTGCCAATGCTGGGTGTTCCATATTCTTCTCTCTGACCTTCAGAGATTTCCTCTGAGGGCAGTTTCTCTTCATGTAGTGCAAAGTCTTTGCTCAGTTATTCCATTCACATAAGAAACAGCAGTACTTCATATATTCCAGCTGCAGACCCATCAATAGAGCCACTACCTTCAAGTCACAACAGAGATGCCAGCCATACTTGCTGTATTGAAAACAGTTCAACAGCTATTTTAGGTTGTCATAGGTTTCTTTCATGTAGACAGCATGTCCGAATGGAATGGATGGAAGTCGATTTCCATTATGCAGCAAAACTGCCTTGAGACTTAATTTCAAGGAGTCTATGAATAGTCACCATTCCTGAGGGTCATGTTTGATTCTGAGGGCATTGAACAGGCCATCTACATCAGAGCAGAACACAAGGTATCTTACTTTCTGAAGTAAGACACAAACTACTCATGACGAGTTTGAAACAAAATCACTCAGACATTTTCCTTGAGAATATTCCATTAAGTCTTGATCCAAATAACTCTGCTTTGGCCTTGGACAGCTTCAGATCTGAACAAGATCATTCATTATTTCTTCTGTGAGAATGTGTGGTGCAAATGATGCACCATGGCAGATTTATGATCATCATTAGACACCGAAGACTGCAGAGAACCCGACATTGGTTTGCCTCCCTCCTCATTGTCTGAATCGATGGAAAATTCTTTTGGAGGTTCAGGAACAAGGCCTTTGCCATGTGGAACTGGTTGGAGAGTAGATTATATATTCGAGTATGCTATTGTCCACTTCTTTTTCCTTGTGATGCCTCCAGAAACAGGTGGAACCATGCAGAAGGAGCAGTCATTTGCATGATTGCTTGGCTCTCTCCAAACCATAGGAACAGCAAAAGGCATCGCCACTTTTTTCAGCCACTTCGGAAGATTCCTTGCACACATACTGCAGCATATGTGTGGGGCCCAGGCCTTGTCCTCGATCTTGCATCCAAAATAAAACTTGTACACCGCTTTCATTATTGGAATGATGGCCCTTTCCTGGCTTGCAAACATCACTTTCCAGCAAATGTAACAAAATGTATCTGCACTATTAACGCAGTTACGAGGCATCACTACTGCTGGATTAAAACTGCAAGGATCATTTGTGTTGTACTTATGACTCAGGGGTAAATGGGAGTCACTCAAAAGACTTGCTCACCCTATGAGACTTAATTTACAACTAACAATTACATCATCTTTTGTCCATGATCGTAAAGCCGCAATGTCATGACTCAACTACATTGCACAAGACAATGATGCAATACCTCCAGGGTTGTGTGTATGGCAGGCTGACACAATACAACGCAATATTTTGCAATCTGGAGTTTAAAATACAGCATTGCAAAATGGTTACCTATGTATTCAATGCAGACCGAGTCATTTATACATGACCATCTGCCTCTCCTAAACAAGAGCTAATCGACAAATTTTATTGCCATTTTCGTGGTCAGCACCTCAAAATTAGTAAAGATTGGCTATTTTCATTTCAAAGCATTTTTGTGTGTTGCCCAGTGTATTATTCTGATGTTACTTTCACATTCTGGTTGAAAGTGGTAAACGACTGTTTTTATCGTATATAAGGTCATCTTGATGATAATCTTTTTCATAGACTTGATACCATTAAAAGTGTTTTGCATCAAACTTTTTGGTCTAGTTTTCCTATTTGAAAATTGGCATTAGTAGTATTTCCTCAAATTTTAAATGATGAAGTATGCAAGAATAAAAGTAAAACATATTTTGAAACAATGTTTCAACATTATGGGTAAGTCCACAGTTTTTGAACGTTTTATGATAAAGAGATGTACTTCAAAATACACTTTAGTTTAAGACTTCAGTTGATTTTTTCTTTTAGTATACACAACTCACTTTTCTCAATTTTTTCTCATTATCAAATGTACAATACAGGACCTAAACCTATGATGTTGAATTCAGGTTCCAGTCTAAATCAGTTTTTTCATGCTTGCATTCTATTTACTCAAAAGGAAAATTTGCTTTTGAATTATTAATGTCGAATTATCTAAATGTATTTTATTGTAAGCAAAGTTGCAAGTCAGTGATAAAAGTCTACACAATTTAAAATAAGACTCAGTTCAAAAAGACATATATATTCTGTAATAAAAAGATGCTTAAAAACCTAAGGCTACAAATGAGAATTATGAATTGCACTTTGTTGCTAAATTATTTGTACTTTGATTTTAAACATCTGTCAAATATATATATATTCTAGACTACTATAAAAGGAGTATTTGTCTCAGAAATTATTGTCTTAAAAATGTTCTAAATAAATTTTTCGTTTTTTTTTTTTTAAATGAAGAATTGAGCATTATGTAGGACATATTTAATGCCATCTTTATCAAAATCTAGTACTTAAGGATCAAGTGGATGAAAAATCTGATTGATAGCACATGGCTTGCTAAAAATATTAAAATTTTGAAAGTAAAAGTAGAAATTATGATGTCTACATACAGTAAAAATTACAATGTTCAAAAGCAATGAAAACAGAAAATCTATTTTCGTCTGTTCTTTCCTTGAAATGCTGGGGAGGCATCAGAAGGCCCAGCATCAGAAGCTTTCATCTGATGCGTAGTATCTTACTTTTGGCACTTGTGTTCTGGAGATATAGTGGAAGAATAGTTTTCATATTTCTCATTCATGGGGGGGAGGGGAAGAAAGCATGGGGGATCAATTTTTTTATAGCCTATAACATTCCCCATGTTACAAAATTTTATTTGACAGATAGCTTGTCATTTTCATCACTTACGTCTGGAGATATAGCAGAAGTTTTCATATTACTCCCGAAATGAGGGGCCAAGGACACATGTATATGTTTTTAGTACAAAAAAATAAAAAATAAATATCCACTCAAGTAGCTGCTTGCCACAGAGGTCGGACAGGAAGCTGTCAGTTTATGCCATAGTAGAAGGTCTGTGAAGATGGCAGGACCTAAGCAGGAAAACGACACATACATCCATGCCTTACCCGTGGCTCGAACCCAGGTCCCTTAGATCAGTAGTGAAAGCACGCTAACCACTCAGCCACGGGACAACAAATAAAATAAAATAAAAATAAATCGATTTTTTAAAATAAAAATTGCCGCTGTAATTTCTTTTATATATATCTTATAAAAAAAAAACTGGCGGAAATTGGAAAAAAAAACACCATTAACAATTGAAACCTAATCTACGAGATTTATTTAGTAGAAACAACTTGTTGAGAAAGGACAGTGATCTCACATATGAAGTGATTCAATGCTTATTTTAATGAGTATTACCCTTACAGAAGGCACATTTTAATAAGGTGTTGAACCTTTTCAAGCAGCAATACAAGCTCTCAATCTGGCATGCAATCGGTCGTACAAATGCTGAATATCATGTTGGGGGATACCATTCCATATGCTTTCAACTTGGACATGTAATTCAGTGATGGTAGTTGCCTGCCACGGTCTGCGAGTCTGTCCAATTCAGTCCCAGACATGCTCAATTGGAGATAAGTCCGGAGAGCATGCTGGCCAAGGGTGTTGGTGCAACTGCCTGAAGAGCATGTTGAGTTGCTCGAGAGACATGTGGGGCATGTTATCCTGCAGGAATATCGCATTTGGGATTACACTCAAATATGGCAGGATGATTGGCTGTATGATGTTGCTGATGTATGTATTGCTATTCAGTGTACCCTGTACAAACACCAGACATGTAATGTACGAGAATTATAGCTAAATTGCTTCCCACACCATGATGCCCAGCTGGGCCCTGTGTGTCGCTGACGAATGCATGATGGAAGAAGCCACTTACCTTGTCACCTTTGGACACGTAAACAACCATCACATGCTCCAAAGCAGAATTGGCTTTCATCACTGAAGACCACAGACTGCCATTCTTCCCTCCAATGAACTTGTTCTAGACACCACTTGGATACGTGCTCGACAGTGACGAGGTGACAGTGGTAACCGTGCCTGTAGTCGTTTCCAAAGATGATTGCATATCATTCTTGTAGACACCCTTGTATGACAGAGGATCGAATTTGTGATTCAGTAACCATCTGCTCTGCAACCGCCGCCTTCCTGATAGGCCGATCCTCTCATGCATCCATAACTCTGTGTTGCCGGAACCATGTCTGTGAGTGTGCGAATGCTCTTCTGACCATCGACACCACCATTGTACCAATGCTGATACCTCTCATCCAATGCGGTGTGAAATTTGACAAAAAGACCAACCAGCTTCCCGAAGACCCACTATACACAACCTCACTCAAAATCCGCTAACTGAACAAATGTTGCGTGCCTGCGTCATCTAGGAATGGTAGCTTCTTCAAAGAGCACTGAACAACATGACACAAAAGAATAACTTATTTCTTCATGTCCTAGTCCTTAAATACGTGCTGCATATATTTGCATGCTGTCATCCTCAGTGACGTCATTATTTTATCCAATGACTGTCAATCTTGGATCACGGTTTCTGCTGCCATTAATTATTAACATATTATAATAAGACATTCCTAAAGAAATTCCTTCTGGGTGTTATTTTTTCAATTTCTGCCAGTGTATATAATTCAGGCTTGAAAAATAACATATATATATATTTTTTTTTCTTAATTTGATACATATTTTATTAAACTACAATATAAATAATTTAATAAAGCCATCTAATTGTCATTTCTTAGAAGCACTGAATGGTATTGTTGATTTGCTTGTTAATGTTCCTATTTGCTGAAGCAACCTTCTGATTTAAGCTCACAAGTTTGATTTGAACTATTATCAACAAAATTTTCCTTAAATTTTCAAAAATCTACCTAAAAATTAACAAAAAAAAAAAATGCAAAATTTGAAAACGGTAGATTTTGGAAGAAATTACAAAGTATGTACCGTTATTTTTTTCCCCCGTTTCACACTATTTTCTGTCATAAACCTATTTCAGTATTCCCAAGTTATTTTTATCATTTTTCTCAGCATTCTATGCATCTTTCCTGCTCTTAAAATCGAAACTGGAAGTAAACAAGTCCTTCTTTGAAATTCTGGTGCAGCTGCATTTAATTACATATGACTCACTGAGGTAAACAAGAGGCATATGGCTGACACATGCCATCTCTGTTCTGTGTGCAATAAGTGGCTCCCATATTGTTTAGGTCCAGCATATTGAATGCCTTTTGTAAAGTTAGTATTTACTATTTTTATATTTAAACATTAATTTTCATTTCAGTAGATTTATTTTCGGAAATTAACTATCTTTTGGCCAATTGATAAGCATTGAATTATTATAGTTATGCTACATTGGATGGCCAGAGTACAACTTGTTGCTGTGGATATTTTATCACATTAGGCTATATGTTGATTTTTATTTTATCATTTAAAACTTTTCCAGTAAAACTTTGATCTGATATTTACTGAAAATAAATGGTCTTGGATATGGAAGCTAATTCATTTCTGTAAGTTAGAGATCTTTCGATCGGCTGATTTATTGATCTTCCTGAATTATGCTACGTCGGAGGGCTGCTTAAAAGTTGTTGTGGATATTTTATTTAACATCCCATCAGGTTATATGCAATTTTTCTTTTACTCTTTTTTTTTAGTAAAAAATAAAACTTTGAGCTTGTACCATTTTCTGAAAATGAATGCCTTGGATATAGAAGCAAAATAGACTTCCTTGCTACAGAAATCAGCTGTCATGTGGGAGGGCAATTTCAAGAAGGCTTCCCCTCTGTTAAACTCACTGTTATATTTCACCCCCTTCCCCAGAAGAATATAATTTTTTAAATTACGAGTTTTTGTGTTTATACCGAATGATTTTAAAGGCACTCCCCCCCTCAGTATCTTAGCTGTGCCATACAGACAATATAATACTGGTTTTTTTTTTTTGCTTTGGTGTACAACTTTTCTGATTTAGCCAAGACAGCCAAACTTCAACACCCAATGAAAAATTTCATAATGTTTAGTAAAAAAAAGCAGCCAAGAAATTTTTTTTTCCATTTCATAACAAGTTCAGAAAATCCCATGAATGTGAGTAGTCCAAGTCACGTTGTATAACACTGGCCATGTTTAAAATATACGATACTGAAAAGAATCATTGAAAGAAATAAAAATCATATTTCAGGTTGAATATTATATTATTCAGGAGAAATTTCCTTTTGATATATATATAATTTAACTATTTTTATTCATTAGGTTTTCCAAAATGAAGCCTTAATGGTATAGTGCAATCTTTTTCTTAACCATATCACATTGAAAAAGGCTTATTAAAATCAATATACTTGTAAATTTGCATACATTATTTTCATAAAATTGCAATTAAATTCTGTTTAATTGGTATATAACGTTACCTATTTCTATTGATTGCTTTTTTTTTTAATTCTAAAGTTGACTTGTTTATCTGACTCAGCACAATTGGCTAAAAGCCTGGAATTTTCTCAAAGTATGGTACTGAAAAAAAAAAATTACAAAACCAGAGAAATATTTACCTGAAACCAAAAAAAATATTTTTTTCGCTATTCAGAAATAGCCTTTATATTCATGTGCATTAGAATTATTTCTATTAGTTATTTTTAATAAATTTTTGTGTTGCCAGATGTATTTTTTTACTACATGACTTTAAAAAAAAGTCCTATTAAAATAAAATGTCGATTTTTTAAAAAATATTTTCAGAAAATCCAGAATTAAATGCTGATTAATTTGGCATATAGCATGCCATAAATTTTCAATGCCATTTCTTTCATTAATTATTCGGCAAAAAAGTTTTAAAGTTATTATTTTTTGGCTGAGCATAGGGAGAAAATAACTTGGCCTCTGGATGGAAACCAGTTTTTCAGGCTGGTCACTGGAAGGGTTAAAGGGGAAGAAAGCATGGGTGATCAGTTTTTTTATAACCTATGACACTCCCCATGTTACAAGCTTTTATTTGACATGTAAATTGTTGTTTCTCCATCGCATTCAAAAGAAATGGTGGAATAATTATTTTGACAAATCCACACTGTGAACCGACAAATGTCAAGCAAAAAGCAATAGAAAGATAGAGGGGGAAAAAGGATATGAGCTAAGCGTATTATTTAATTACACATATTTAAACACAAAAATCAAATTTCATATAGATAAAAACAATGAAAATTTTTTTTTTTTTTTTTATACATTGTAATTGAGTTTTCTTGCAAAACCCTTATTTTCATTTCACAGGGCACCAGGGTTCTGTGTAACACAATTTGCAAAACACTGCTCTAGAAACAAGACAATCATTGTATTTGCCTAGATAATTTACTTCCACAAAAAAATTATTTTAAAATACTTTTAATGAACCAATCTTAATTTTAAATCTGTCCTAGAAAGACCAGATGATTTTTCCATCAGAATACACAAGTTATATGGTTTTTAACTGAACAATGAAGATTTGTGTAGAAAAGACATACACAGATAGATTTTAGCTCAGACAATACTAACCCAATAGGCATGAATTTAATGAGACATTTGAAAGTTAGTGGAGGGTACAAAAGACAAATTGCTGCTTGCTGGACAGTCCCACTTTCTAGAATGTCTGGCATTCTTGTCTGAAACCTATTCACAATTTATAAATTCCACACTATTACCAGCTATAATTCAAGCAAAGACTACTACTATGCCCCAGCATTTAATACTGTATTTCTTCGATTCTAAGATGCCATCGATTGTAAGACGCACCTTAATTTCAGTACCACCAACAGAAAAAAATCTTTGATTCTAAGAAAAAAATAATAAAACGCTAAAATATATCTAACAAATATTTTCATTACAACAGAATTCAATTTACTAACAATAATAGTACCTATTTATCAGTAGGTATGTTATTCATCACTTCGTTCTGAATCAATATCAGAGTCTGATTCTTCCGAGCTATCATATCTGCATCTGAATCAATATCATAATCTACTTCACATTCAGAGTGATTCTTCTGAGCCATCTTTATTTCCATTATCCCATAATATATAGTCTTCTGAGCCATCGAAAGCATTGGTGATGCAACATTTTTTAAATGAGTGCTGCACTATTCTTTCTGAGATTAGCTTCCAAGCTGTTGATACCCATTTCGCCAATTTTGATGCTGGTGCTTTCTTAATTTTTCCGGAAGGTGTCAGCGGAAGGTTGTCAGTCAACAGCCAGGTTCCAAGCTCACTATAATTCACTCACAGAGCTCCACTATAATGAAATAACGGTGGCTTCACATTTGGAAAGAGCGGGAAAATACCCACATTTGGAAAATGCGATAATGGTCAAACTTGGAGGCAGAGTTTCCGCGTAAAAACAAAATGTGTGGTGCTGTGTGCAAAGAGTGGGATGTCTAAAGACATCTTAGAATCTAAGAAATACGGTAAGTCATATATGGTACACCAAAGAGTCAAAACATTATGACCACTTGCCTAATATGATGTTGGTCCTCCATGTGCCACCAAAACAGCTCTTACCCAACGAGGCATGGGACACTGCAAGATTTCTAAAGGTGTCTTGTGGTATCTGGTATCAACACATTACCAGCAGATCCTTTACTCTTGTAAGTTACTTGGTTGAGCTGCCGCAGATCTGATATGCTGTTCCAACAAAACCATAGATCCTCAATTGGATTGATGTCTGGGGAATTTGAAGACCAGGGCAATACCTGGAAGTCTTCCTCGTGTTTCACAAACCATTCTCAAACAATCTGGGCAGTGTGGTACGGCACATTATCCTGCTGAAAGAAGGCACTACTAGAGGGGAAAACCATTGCCATGGAAGGATGTACCTAGTCTGCAATGATGTTTAGGTAGGTGGTAGACATTATAGTTTTCTGCACATGAATGACTGGACTCAGGGTTTCTCAGCAGAACATTGACCAAAGCATTACACTTCCTCCACCAGCTTGTTTTCATCCCATAGTGCATCCTGGTGCCAACACTTTTCCAGGTAAATGACACACACGTACCCAGTCATCCACATAGTGCAACAGGATACGAGATTCATCAGACTAGACAACCTTCTTAAAATCATCAAGGTCCAGTTTTGATGTTCGATTGCCCATTGTTGGCACTTTCGACAGTGAACTGAGTTTAGCACGGGCACTCAGAGTGACCTGTGGTTATGCAGCCCCACTTTCAGCACTCAGAGTGACCTGTGGTTATGCAGCCCCACTTTCAGCAGGGTTTGATGTACTGTGCATTGCGCCACATTACTCCTGTCACCAGCATTAAAATTACAGGTGAGTTGTGCCACAGTATCCCTTCTGTTGGCTCGTACCATATGGGATAGTTTTCACTCACCTCTAGCATCAATGAGCCGTGGTCAGCCCACACCTTGCCAGCAGTTCGTGTTTTTACCTCCTCTGATCACTTTTTGAAGGTACCAACCATAGCTGACCATGAGCACCCCACAAGCCTTGCTATCTAAGAAATGCTCTGACCCAGTTGTCTGGCCATTACAATTTGTCTTTTGTGAAATTCACTTAAGTCAACTGCCTTTCCCATCGGAAGAACAAGAATAACACTGATTAACAGAGCCCAGTATCAGGTGTTATTTATACTATTTCATGACTTTCACATGTGTCATCGTTTACCTTGCAGTTGCTTTGATTTGCATAAAGACATGCTGGTTATAATGTTTTGGCTCTTTGGTGTATATGTGTATCTATACAAAACCAGCGAAATGTTTTAGATAACACAATACAAAAAAAAAATACCTGCTGAAAAGTAGCTCCCTAACCACTATGCCAGCTATTGCAATTTTTATATCTGATTAAATAAAATTAATAGTATTTTTATTTTCTTTGGTCTTTTTTATGTTTTGCTACTTTAGTCCATATTGTTACACCTTTCTGAATTCAAATTGGTATCACATGATGGCTTTTAATTGTTGATACAAACATTTGTATGTGTAGGAAAATAGAATAAATGTGATAGTAAACCATTTCTAGGTAAAAGGTTTTATTTTTATTTGTGGTTTAAACTGATAACTGCAGTCTCCAGCAACACTGCCCTAATGAACTCTAACAGAGCTAAGATGATAGATATTTTGTAAGTATGATGAAAGGGAAAGATGTGTCAGTGCTACAAGTAGAACTGGAAGTCTGTCTGAATAATTTTACTTAGCGGCAATGAGTGATCAATATATGACTACTATGACATATAAAGTGGTGGACAAAAATCAACATGCTTAATCATAGCAACAGTTTCATTAAAATAGCATACAATATTAGATCAATTTATAATACTTTGTAACTGTGAAAAAAATAGGAAGTTATGTTTCTATGTGCATTTCATTTGCAGCCCTTAGATATGGTCACAAAAAAAAAGTGAGAGTTGTGTCTGGCACTTTATTGTTTTACTTAGTGATAGAGTTATTATATATATTTAAAAAGCCATCTGAATATGCATATTTCCATTTTTATTACATATTAGTATTAAGTTGTGCAATTAGTTTGACTGTATTATATGCATGAAATAAAAGCAAAATATTTACCTCCTACTCCTGTTCTCAGCAAGTAAAAAGGAGTTACCAATATTAAGGCATGTTGCATCCAATATACTTCTACTTCCAGTGGTCTCTGAATAAAATAAACAAACTATCAAAAACTGCACTCGTGCAGCTAAAATAATTCCATGTACATTCAGTGATATAACAAGCATATTTCTTTCAGGTTTTCTTTTAGCTCTTTAACTGTTATGCTCCTAAAGCCACTGAGATGCAGTTCAAAAAGCTTGCATATATGGCCAAAACCACTTAATAAAACAATTAGCACAACAAAAGAAATTAGTTATTTTAAAAATACAAAATTGCAAGCCAACTTTTATATTCATATAAATATATTAAAAACAGACATTTAAGAGCTCCTGAATAATGCTAATCATTTCACTTCATTCAACCTGATGCATCAGGAAGTTATAAACATGTGCAATTCTTAACCAACATCGAGTCCAAATTATCTTATTTCTCTATCCAGAGTTCTATTTTTAGCATATTCCCCTACTAACTGGCTGACAGTGGTAAGTTGACTTGTTTATGTTAGACTTACTATACATGTTTTCGATTAGATGAGAGGGAAGTCTGTTGAGGCTACATTTTTTAATTGGTGGTTCTGGATCCAGTATTACAAAAGTGCCTGAGTTTTTTTTTCTCATTTAAGTATATTTTGCAGTTTACAACTACTTTAATGCTCCTAAATTATTTTTATCATTTATCAGATATATCTTACAAAGAGAACATAAAGTGAGAAATTAACATTTTTTGAACATATGATTGGAAAGTAACAGGAAGAGCATTTGGTTTTGAATTGAAACTTAGCAAGTACATGAATGTGCAGTGTTACAGATACTAAGTTCGTGGCTTAGTGTTAAACAATCATTGTTGTCTTTTTTTTTTGCATTTTTTTATTAGTTTCTTATTTAATGTGTTCATGAAATCTTGCAACAGATGTTTCAGGGGTGGCTCATCCATTAGGCCACCTAGGGTACTGCCCCACCAAAAAAAAAAACACAAGAAATAAGAGAATTAAAATTTAGTATTCATTGTCTTATCTAAAAAAAAACGGAAATATGTTTTTTATATTCATTTTGCAGTCATTATTTGCCATGCTATTTAAACAATCACAGATTCACTTTATGAATCAGTATTATATTGTCTACCTTAGTTTATACAATATGAATTTATCCATTACAGTCACCACCTGGAATCTTAATATTATGATGATTACACAAATGTGCATGCACTGAAATATAATAGCAATGAACTATGGGAGGTAGGTCACCAATTCAGAGTGACCCATTACACTTGATTGGCTGATTCAACCAATACAATCAATAGTCAAAGACTTGTTACTTATCAAAAATCTTTGACTGTGCCAGGCTCAACAGATTTAAACTTTCTTGGCAGGATGCATATGAACTTGAACTGGGTTGCCAATATTTTATTTTGCCAAGAATGGATGTTTTAGATACGAACACACAAGAATGTATTGAACCTTTGGTTTACAATCGAACACTAATATTTATCACAATGTTTCATCAGCAGTGCTAGGATCAGTGCATTGTCTTTTGACTTGCAATATAAAGGTCTCTGGTTTGATAACAGCTGACCTCATAATAGTTTTCTAGATATTTTTCAGATTTTTTATAATTTATTATATTACCATCACTTTTTTACAATTCATTGTATAATAAATTAATATATGAAATAATTTATAAATATAATAGTATATAATAAATCAATATTGTAATTAAATATAACCAAAAAAGAAAACAGATCAAGTGATAATTTATGACGATTCAGTTTAAAATAATAAATGTGAATTTTTAATCAGCACAGAGTCAAAAAAAGAACCTATATATTGTCATTTTTTTTACCTAGTTTTTAAAATACCACTAGAATGAGAGGAAAAATTATGCATAAGCAGGCCCAGATCTAGTAAAAAAAAATGGGGGGGGGAGTACACAATCATGTTGGGGGAAAAGGGAGGAGGGGGGGCAAGAGACTGGATTTCTATGTTTTCCCCTCTGTTTTAAAGGTCTTCAAAAATTTTATTGAAAAATATGTACAAAATACTGAATTGAACTAGAAAGGATCAGAATAGCAGTTCATAGTTTTTTTTTTATCTGAATTTTTCTGCCAAAAAATAAATTTTGATAATAGCCGAAAAAGAATACATGAATTATGAAATGTGTTTTGCTTTGATTCGGTTCAATTTGATATCAGGTATCTCCCCAAAATTTTTTCCTACATCCGAGCCCTCACTGGACTATTTTAAGTGCCCCATCAAAAATTTTATTAATCACAAGCAGCCACTGGATATTTTGGATAAACCTGACCAGAAAATCAATTTTTTTTTCCTGAAATATTTTTTTGCTTTTGATAGTGAATCAGACAAACTTCAGAATTTCCTCATTCAGAAGTGGGATATTAATTCCTAGTATATCAGTGAATTAGGTTTCTTTTTAATTTGCTATTTCTAGGATTATTTTTATTGTTCCTCAAATATATATTAAAAAATACAATTAGAAAGAATAAGTATTTTAAAACTTGAATGAATTTGAAAAGATTAGGTAAATGATTTCAAATGACTGCTGCCTCAGGAAATATTAGAAACTATTTTTTAGAGTATTTTGAAAACTAGCATCAAAAATTGTAATTTTTAAATAAAAATTTGTTATTGTTGCAAAGTTTAATTCTTCTGTAACAGTATCTAAATCAAATCAAATTGATCTGGAATGACATGATCTCAATTTCAGTGGCTAAAATATACTTTAGTTGCTTTGAAATATTTTTATTAAATTTTATTAGTTTCTTTTTCACTTTTGTTTTATATATATATATTTCAGTTTTTGTTTTTTTATCTCCGAATTTTTCTGCCAAAAAATAAATTTTGATAATAGCCGAAAAAGAATACATGAATTATGAAATGTGTTTTGCTTTGATTCAGTTCAATTTGATATCATGTATCTCCCCAAAATTTTTTCCTACATCTGAGCCCTCAATGGACTATTTAAAGTACCCCATCAAAAATTATCTTGTTAAAAGAAATCAATTTTTATGATACTACTGCTGTAGTGTGTTTCCAATTGCCAAAAAAATTCAAGTATATGCACATTATGAGTTGTTTTTATAAATGACTAAAAAATTAAAAAAACAAGATTTAAGTAATAATTATAAATATTGTGAATTATTAATAGCAAAATAAAAATACTTCAGAGAAATGGCAAAATTGTTTTAAAAATTTTACTGAAGTTGAAATGAAAAAATACAGTTCTATTGAAAGAATTCATTTCATCAATATCATTAGTCAATAGGCCAAATCATCCACATAATCTAAATCAAATTTTGAAATCTCTAGATCATTTGAGACCAAAATTTTCCCCTTGTAAAGAATTCCAAATAACATAATCAATAACCAAACTAAAGAGAAAAGGAAACAAAATAAACCCCTGCTTAACTCCACTAGCAATGCTAACCTAATCACTACAACCTTACCAACTCAAACATGACTCAGTATTATTATAAAGAGCTTTCATTATGCTAACCAACTTGTTTGGTTGATTAGTTTGTATGAAATTCCTGACACTGGTACACATTTAATAAAAAATGCCTTTTTGAAGTTTTTTTTTTAAAGGTATTTTTCATCATCATCATCCTCAAGCAGCCATGGGCTACAGAGGTCCAACAAGACCGTGCAATTTAGTTCTCCAAGCAAGTCTATCCTGACCTACATCTACTGCATCTAGCCACTACACCAATTCTAACAAGGTCTTGTTTGACATTGTCTTCCCACCGCATCCTAGGTCTTTCCTTCTTTCTGAGGCCTTTAGGCACACTGTTCATAACCCTATTCGCCAATCTATAATTATTCATACGGGCAACATGGCCAAACCAACGGAGTCTCTCTCTGCACAATATGCTGCTTAAAGGAGGTTGCAAACTCCTTTGCCTAACCTCATCATTAGTTACAAAGTTGAACCACCTAATGCCCAAGATACTGCGCAAGCATCTGGAATCAAAAGCATCTAGTTTCCTGTTATCTTGTTTACAAAGTATCCAAGTTTCACTACCATAACTAACCCTAGAAAGAACCAAACTATTATACAGTCTAATTTTAGTCTTTAGGTGTATACGCCTATTTCTCCACACTCTCCATAGATTCTTAAAAGTCCCAGCAGCAATCCCTATTCGTCTGTTAATCTCATGCCGCACATCACCATTATCTGTTACATAGCTCCCAAGATAATTAAACTGTGACACCTGCTCAAAATTACAACCATTCAGATTAACTGAATCACAGCCTGCCTGACCAATTTT
Organism: Ryuthela nishihirai; assembly: GCA_038380435.1. NCBI lineage: Eukaryota > Metazoa > Arthropoda > Arachnida > Araneae > Heptathelidae > Ryuthela > Ryuthela nishihirai. The sequence goes on along the minus strand of JAWZYU010000009.1, from coordinate 24,555,773 downwards.
CATCACTTTAGTTTTCTCTCTGTTTATAACCAAACCTACTCTACTACCAGTCTCATCAACAGCTCGAATGAAAGAGTTCATCTCATCAACATCATCCGCCAAAAGGGCCAAATCATCAGCATAATCTAAATCAGAAATTTTCCTATCTCCAGCCCATTTAAGGCCAAAATCCTTCCCTTGAAGTGAATTTCGCATAACATAATCAATAACCAAACTAAAGAGAAAAGGAGACAAAATGCACCCTTGTCGAACACCAGAAATAATGCTAAACCAATTGCTACAAACCTTACCAACTCTCACACACGACTCAGTGTTATTATAGAGAGCTTTCATTATGTTAACTAACTTGTCTGGTATACCATATGATTTCACAATCAACCACAAATTATAACGATCAACAGAGTCGAAAGCCTTTTTGAAATCAACAAAGCTAGCAACCAAAGGTTTCTGAAACTCGAAACATTTCTCAAGAATCTGCCTAAGTGAAAATATCTGATCCACACATCCCCTACCACTTCTGAATCCACATTGCTCATCACGCAATTGACTGTCAACCAGATTCTTAATTCTATTAAACACAATCATGGAAAGAACTTTACCTGGAACAGAGAGTAGGCTGATACCCCTATAGTTATCACAAGAACTGCGATCACCTTTTTTGAAAATAGGGATAACAATAGCTCTGGTAAAATCCTTAGGAACCATGCCTTTATCATAAAAGATATTCAGAATTTCAGTCATCCAAGTGGTAACCGAAACATTTCCAGCTCTAAGCATTTCTGTAGTAATTTCATCTACCCCTGGGGATTTATGAAGTTTAAGTTTAGAAACAGCCAAAATAACTTCGGATTGTGTTATAGGGCCAACATTAAAGCCACCAATGCATCTATCATCATTGCAAACAATGGGAATAGAACTAACCGCATTGTTTAGTACATCACTGAAATGCTCAGCCCACCTAGCCATGACAGAATCCTCACCTTCTATAACCTTACCTTGTTTATCCTTCAATCCCTGTATACCTGTCCGTTTTCTACCACACAAAACATTAACTATCTGGTACAGCTCTCTGCTGTTGTGCTGCCTAACTGCTTCCTCGGCTTTGTCAGCCAAACCATCAAGCCAAAGATTCTTATCAGCAGCTAACTGATCTTTTACACGTTTATTAAGTTCTCTGTAATGCTTTCTATTAGGACTAGTAGGGTATTGATTAAGGACATTCCTGCAGTTCTTTCTTTCCGAAATAAGCTCAAGTGCCTTATCACTCAGATAATTCTGCCTCTTCTGCTCCTTTTTTCCTAAAAGAGTACTGTTAGTGTCCAAAAAAGCCTGTTTAAAATGATCCCATTCTTCCTCAACTCCAGTGGTAAGCATACCATGGCTGTCATAATGACTAAGCAACCTATCATGGTAAGCTTTGGCTATAACTGGGTATTTCAGAGCTTCAGTATTAAAAGCAAATTTTTTAACCCTAGCACAACACTTTTTAAGTTTAAGTTGCAGAACACTTTTAACTAGGTAATGGTCAGATCCAATTTCAGCTCCCCTATATGCCCTGATATTTCTAACAGAACTAGCCCATTTGCTGTTAATTAATATATAATCAATCATATTCCTATGCAGCCCATCAGGTGAAACCCATGTGTACTTATGTATGTCGCGATGTTTGTAATATGCGTTAGTTATTCTGAAACCATTGAGTTTACTTACCTGTAGGAGACGTTGCCCATTGCCATTGCAGCTACCAATACCAAAAGGGCCTATTACTCCTGCCCAAAGGTCAGAGTCAGTACCAACTTTGGCATTGAAGTCACCAAGAACAAGGGTAATATCTCCTTTCTTGACAGAATTCAAAATATCCTGAAGTTGTTCATAAAACCTATCCTTCTCATCCTCATCCTCAGTGGGGGCATAACAGCAGATAACATTCAGGTCTTTAACGCTTGTCTGAAACTTTGCTGTAAGAAACCTTTCATTAATGCACTCATATCCTAGAAGAGCATCACCAGCATGTCTGCTGAGAAGCAGACCCATGCCTTGGTGATGCTTGTTGTCGTCCCTACCTGAAAAGAGAAATTTAAGATTATTTTTAAGAATCTGACCTTTATCTGTCCATATGGTCTCTTGCAAGCCGAGAATATCTAAATTATAATGGTGGAATTCTTGTGTGAGGACATCAAGAGAAAAAGCTCTGTGCAGAGTCCTCACATTCCAACTACCTATGGAGAGAAAATGGTTAGTGGGATGTTTAAAGAAACTATGTTTATTGAGAGAGGGAATGCCGACAATATCAAACAGCCCCCTAATCGCAGACATGGGGCAAAGACCAGTTCCCCCACCACTAAAGGCTGAAGCCATCTACACTGGAAGACTTCCTCCAATGTAGAATTTGACGATGCCAATAGAAGCAAAGAGTTCAGGTGCCTGCGATGACCTCTGCTCAGGATTATCCACCAGCTGATAAACATATCCTGTGAATCTATTCACTTGGGGCTGTCAACCCACAAACAAACAGAAAACACAGCGGAAGATTTTCCCTCCACAGAAGCCCACCAGTGCAGCAAAATCAGGATCCATAATCAAGCTCAGAGCCATATATCTGTCCAGTCCAGTGGGTTTATATGGTCAGCACCAGGACCCTGTGTGGTTGACCACTCCTCAGCAGGGTAGAAAAAAAAGAAAAGTAGCCATAGTTGTCCAGATCAGTAGGCCACACTAATCTGGCAGCCCTCCCCTTCCGTTCACTTCCACAAGAGAGTATCTCTTTTGAAAGGTACTAACGGTCTGCACCACGAGAAGGCGGGGTCGGACATTAGGTGCTAGGCCTGGCCAGTTCTATGCATCATCACAGGGGATTGGTGCATAGCTCTCCTTCCAGTGACTATCTAGCTACCTTTACATTCCTTCAAAACGTTTATGAATATTTTTTAATATTTAATGTGTGGGGTTGCTCCAGACTGCGAGAAACAGGACCACCGCTCTGATTGCAAAATCTTAAGCACATTATTTAGAATATTTTTTCCACTAAAAGATCAAAAACACTCTTTGCTAAAAAAATCCTCAAGGAAAAGTGCTTACTTTGAATGATTTCTTGAGAAGTCAAAATCACTTGGGGATGAGCAAATATTATCAGCAATGTCTCTCAGCCATTGCTGATAATATTTATTACTGAGCATGATGAAAATGTGCATCTTACCCAAGAAATACCTTGGGAGAAACCAATATTATACAATATTGCTTTCTCCAAAGCACGAAAATTTTAAAGGTGCTTTTGAAATGTTCTTGGCAGTGGTGCACATCATGGTCCTCAGCCACCATTTTTTTTGACGCAACGTAACAAAACGGTTCTTTTTGATGATTCACACAACTCCCCAGACCCTAACCCAAACAGGGGTTTCTAGAAAAAAGATGAATTTTTTCATTACCATGGTAACGATAATTCGAGTTTATGTCAAACGCAACATAACAAATAAAAAAAAAACACGATTCCAATAAAAAACATCCACCGACTGAATTATAAAAAAGCCTCCGAAACTAAATAATGTCCTTGCAGACAATACAAACTGAAAAACATGAAAATCAGAAACAGCATACTACCGATCTGAATTATAAAGAAGCCCCTGAAACTAAATAATATCCTTGCAGACAACACAAGCCAAAAAACTTTACAACCAGAAACAGTGCACCTCCAACTGAATTATAGAAAAAAAAACTGAAACCAAATAATCTCATCAGACAAATAAAAATAAATAAAAAATAAAAGAAAATACCACCCCATCTTATAACTCAAAGAACTCTCCCCTAAATTATTCATTAATCTTCCTGACTCCATGAAAAACTACCATTTTTTCCACACTGACAATTCTAGAAAACCCAAAATTTATACATCAAAAAGTTGCCAAATGCTTCCATGTATTAACAATAAATCATATAAGTAACTTTAAAAGACTTAAATATATAACAAAATTAATAAATCACTATAATACACTAATAATTACCATACTACATGTAACTACCAATAATCACTCAATTAATCCCAAACTATTATAACAAAATACATGTGTTCATTACTACTGGCATGTTTGGTCCCACACAGAAAAACTTCCAACATTCTTTCTCCCAAGCATACTCCCCCCCCCCCCCACTACATTAGAATCTCTGAAAACTCACTTTATATGTTTCACCAAAAACTATTCTCCTTAAATTCTAACACCCCATAAAAACTCTCATTTTAAAACTTAATTTCCCATTATAAACTTTTGCCATTTTCTTCCACACTCACAACAAAACACATACTACTACATCATACTAAACACAAAAGATTTAAAATAATTATATCTGGTTCTAACCATTCCTCCCTTCTCCTTCAAATGCCCCTCACTCCAAAGAACTTATGAACCCCCCCCCCCCACACACACACACACACAGCCACAAAAAGCTACCGAACTCCCACTTCCAAAAGACGTGACCATAACATTACAAAATAGTTCACTAACACTTTCAACAATAACCCTCCCAATATTAAATAATTTCAATTCCAAAATATCCTAAATAACTTATTATTTACCATATCTTAACGAAATTTTGAAGAAACAACAGGAACATATTAATTATTCCTATTCTGGCTCATTAAAAATCCCTCATTAAATATTATATATGCACTTACCTCTAACCATATTGGCATGTTATCCCAAAGAGTTATCAAGCAAAAATGGTGAAAAAAAACAAACATAACTTCACATTCCCAACAAATCACATACATGACACGTGACTTCACATTACCTACCCAAAATAAACAAATCAAAGAACCATAGGCCACCAACAACCAAACAGTTACATTTTTATGTCATACTTTACACCTTAACATCATACGCTACTTGAGCAGTGCCATCTATTGGCTAAGGACCATGAACAACAAACTGACCATGTTCTTATACCTAAAGGTTAAAAATGTTCATTAAATCCTATTTAGTCCATTATGCTAGCCTCTGTAGTAGCAGTTAGCATACCTGACTATTAAACCAATGCTCATGATCCTGTGTATTTGTTTGTATGTTGTATGAGAAACCAGAACAAGCCCAATAGACCTTCTAGGTTGTCCTTTGTGCAGAAAATTCTTTCCTCCCCTTTAAAAAGAACAAAGGAACAACAAAATCATTACCAAGAAGATAAAATCACTCAGGTGGTTATTGATAACGAATATTTGAGTAAAGCAGAACTTCGTTTAAATACCTCATATATGGGTGGCTTGGATATGTGAAAGTATCGGATATTTGAGATAAAATGTGTATAATTAAGGTTGGTAAAAATGAAAATATAGTTTATGAACAATAAAAGAAATGGAAATAAAAAACCATGTTAATGAGGTATAATGCTAAATATAAAATTATATATAGAGAATTACTGCATACAAGAATAGCTGTCAAAAAGTGCCTTAAACTTCATCTTAACACTGCAAAGCCTAATATAATATTTTTTTTTATCATATAACCTTTTATAAACCCTGATTTCCCCTCTAAATAGGCTGAGTAATTTTTTTCACCCATGATGAAAGCTTTTTTTTTATCTTTCTGCTGCGGTCTCTCCATCCTCACCGATCTTCTCTGACATATAAAACTGGCAAGCTCCTGTCAGATCTCTGTGGCAAGCAGCTGCTTGAGGGGGTTTCTTTTTTCAATCAAGGAAAAAAGAGGAGGGCACTCATTTATGCAAAAAAAAAAGTTATTTAAAATTAATGCCAAAATTGGAAAATTTAGTGACCATAAGCTACTGTTTTTTGTCTAAAACATTTTTAAGTCTTGAGAGGGGGTGGAGTGTACTTCTATCACTAAGTGGTGCTTGCACAAAATCCCATGGTCAACAGACTTTGGTCGGTTAAACCAATTCTCGGATAATCAAAGGTCAGTTAATCGAGGTTACAACCTGTGCCCCCTCTAAGAAACTTTTCTGGCTATGCCCCTGCTAATGTCACAAACATAAAATAAACATTCTTATCACTGATTGTAGTGTAAGAAAAGCTGTTTTAACAGTTCATATATTAAAGGAATAATATCATCAATATAAAATCATACAGAACAGAATAAGTCAATGTCATAAGTTACTGTTAAAACAACTATTTCTACACTAGTGTTTATATACTTGTATATTTTTCTCCATGCCCTACAACGAGCCTCAAGCTTCACAGCCTTCCACTGATACAGCAAGGAAATGTTTGGATACTTCTCATAAAAGGTAAAATTAAAACTAAAAACCTGTAAGACTGTGAATAAAAAAGTAGTATTAAATAAATAAAATTAAGTCAAGAATAATAGTAAACCTTACCTTTCGTGTGTTTAGTACTGGAAATAAAATGGCAAGAACAGCCCCATAGAGGCTATGCATCTGAATTCGAAACAACACAGTTACTATTCTTGAAGTAGGTGGTGCTGCCAACAAGAAAATCTATTGCAAATAAAAATGTCCTATTAGTATTTAAGTTAAGCAATTTCAGGCATTGCTATGGAACTACAAACTGTGCTTAAATTTTTTTTCAATAATTCTGGTTCATTTAATATTAAAAAGCAAATAGACCATATACCAATATTCATCCTCTTCTCCAAATTAAGATAGGTTCCTTTAAACAGCACAACTGCACTTAAAAGCATCACTGCTATTGCCATTATGATCTTAATGTGCATCAAAATTATACCTGCACCATACAATATACTTAAAATCTTCCTAAAACTCTACCTAAAAATGGATTTGATTTCAATCCTGGAGAAATACATTTTTTTTTAAATTATATTTTGTTTATGTATTTACTCAAGAAGAAAAAGATATGAACAAGCTGCCCCATGTTTTAAACAAACAAAATGGCCTGCAAATGAAAACCACCTAAAATTCTACATTAGCATATATACCTGTTCTTCACACAGATCTTTGAGTAATTTTCTTGCATTAGAAAAAAAAGATTGCTTGGAATTGCAACTAGTGACCATTACATGGGCTACAATAGAACCCCAAACTTCATTACACATTTGTGTGGTGCCATATACAGTGAGATATTACATAAAACAGGCAATATCTGCTCCTATCACAGCAAGGCACTCAATCAGAGAAGGGGGTTAGCTCAGTCAGTAGTGCACCAATCTTGCAACATACAATTCCCAGGTTTGAGTCCTAACTGTTCCAGCACTGAGATTTTCCTCTGTTAACCCTTACTCTGCCCTCAGTGAGAAAGGACACTGATGGGCTTGGAAAGTCCATTGAATGGGAGTTAGCCATGTCTCTTGTGCAGGAGAGTAATACCCTCCACATGTCAAAGAACATGGTGGAAGGTCTTGACAGGAGGCTACCATCCGTCTCATAACAGCTGTCCAAGTGGGTCTCTTTCCCCCAACTATCTCCAAGTCCTTGTGACCTGGACATTGTGCCCATTGTGCACACACAAAAAAAAAGCCACTCAGAGGTAAAAAAACAGAACTATCCTCTAAAATTAGGATTAACAGTGTGCAGTAAGGACTCCAATGATGTTCAAATTGCCCAAGGCATATTTTTGAATTGTTAGGGAAACAATAACAAAAAATTGAAAATAATAATAATAAAAAAAAAACACTTATCTTCCTATATGGCACTAAAAGGTAGAAAATAAACCTAAAGCATATTGATGGTGCAATCACTGAGTTCATATTCACTTAAAGGAAGAAGGGTGTTGCAAACTTGTTGTATAGACAAATCGGCACCCTATCTTCCTTTGAAGTGAATATGAAGTCAGTGACTAATTGCACCATCGATATGCTTTAGGTTTATTTTCTGCTTTTTAGAGCCATATAGAAAGATAGATATCTTTAAGTTTTTTTTTAAAGTTTTTTTAGTTTTTTTTTTGTCACTAAAAACACCTACCTTCGAAGATCATAGATGGCACCAACAGTTGGCCCGAAAATCTCGATGAAGAGTTTAGTCTTAAATTAGCGGAATAAAGACAGAGCTGGAATTAGTTCAATTGGAAGAATACTCTGGCATGTTTCTGGAGAGATGCGAGTTCAAGTCCCGTATGTCTGCGAATTTTTTTTTGCAAAATATTTATTGATTTATAGCTTGTTACTTTTGGAACTCATGTTCTGAAGATATAACAGAACAATAGTTTTCATATTTTTAGGGGGGATACATGAGAGTCAATTTTCTATAGCCTATGACATTCACCATATCAGAAGCTTTCATTTGATATATAGCTTGTTAATTTCAAACTCATGTTCAGAAGATATAGCAGAACAATAGTTTTGATATTTATCCTTTTTAGAGGGGAAGAAAGCATGGGGGATCAGTTTTTTTATAGCCTAAGACACTCCCCACATCAGAAGTTTTCATTTGGCATATAAATCATTAAGTTTGTCCATCATGTTCGAAAGATATGACGGAACAACTATTTTGACAAATCCACAAACCAGCAAATGTCAAAACCAAAAATAATAGGAAGATAGGTAAAAAAACATAGGAAATGCAGATAAACTAGCTGGAGATAATCAATGCATATGATGCAAGACTGTTATATGACTGAGCACAGTCAGGCAAAATTTCCATTTATATGCAGTCACAGTACTCACATGTATACTAAATACACCTTGTGTAAAGATGGCAACAAAATCTTTGTGGATTGTACCAGCAGATGATGCTGTATATTCTTCTTTCCTGGCTCCAGTGATTACTGAAAAGGCCAAATCCTCTTTGTGTAATCAGATGCTTTGTCTCTGCTATTCCATTTGCAAAGGAAGCAATCGAATGTTGTATATCTGAGCTGTAGTTAAAGTGAAAGAGCAATGACTTTTAAATCTGCACAAATATGTCACTTGTATTTGTCATAATTTATGTAATGAGGAATAAATTGCTTCATATTGTCATAAGTTTCCTTCATATTAACAGCACAGTCTACTGGAACAGAAGGCAACATGTTCCTATTGTGCAGAAGAATGGCTTTCATACTTAATTTCAAGGAATCTAAAAATAACCTCCATTCTTCTGGAGTATGTTCATGTGAAAGGATATGAATAAACCATCAACATCTTTGCAAGCAACCAGGTTGCCTACCATAGTAAAGAACAATCTTTTTGGCAGCTATGATACACTTACTTCAACATTTCTATGAAGGAGATTCCACTGCTGCAGTCTGGATCCTAGGAGTTCCACCTTGCTCTTTGACAGCTCCAGATCTCTAACAAGATCATTCAACTTGTTCTACATATCTTGTGTGGTGAATCCAATGTTGTGGGTGTGAAGTCAGGATATACAGATGCTATTTCCTGTGTACCTGTTTCTTCCTTCTCTTCCTCCCGAGTCCACATTGTAATGCTCTGGTAGCTCCAGGACAGGTAGGTTTTCCCCATGTAGCACTGGGTGGATGGCAGATGGTATGTTGGAGTAGTTTATTGTGTTTTTTCTTTTTAGTAACACCACTTCCCAGCAGAGGTGCCATACAAAAGTAACAGTCACTCATGTGGTTGGATGGTTCCCACCATATTGTAGGAATGGCATCGACTGCCTCTTGCCATTTAGCCAGCTGCAAAGACATGTTGTACAACTATTACACTATATGTGGAGCCCAGCTCCTCTGTTGATCTCCCATCTTACCTAAAGTAAAGGTGATAGGTCTTTTTGACGGTAGGTGTTATTTCATGCTTCTGCAATGCAACAGTAACTGCCATAAATGTAACAAAAAATATAAATTAAAAAATTAAAAAAATACCTACCTTCCTATAGAGTCCTAAAAAGTAGAAAATAAACCTAAAGCATATCGATAGTGCAATCAGTCACTGAATTCGTATTCACTTCAAAGGTAGATAGATCACCGACAAACTTGTTGAGTAGGTTGTTGTAAATCGGCACCATATCTTCTTTCGATTTAAATATGAATTCACTCTGATTATACCATCAATATGCTTTAGGTTTATTTTATACTTTTTAGGGCCTTATAGGAAGATAGGTATTTTTTCAAATTTTTTAATATTTTCTTTGTTGTCACTAAAAACACCTACCTCCAAAAACTTTGATGACTCATAAACATAGAACACATTTACCCCCCTTTCGGAATCATGTTTGAGATAGCCAAAGTCGTTGGAGATGTCACAAGCTTTAAGATACGACTCATTAAAGTTGAACCCTGCAAAAATCTGCCCCCTTATGGGGGGAGGGATAGTGGAGGAAAAATTTTAAATAGTTTATGACCGTCATTATATGCTTTCATTTGATACCTAACTCGCAACTGTAAGCCCTTGCATTCAGAAGATATAGTAGAATGACTTTCATATTTCTGGTTTTTAGGGGGGAAGAAAGCACAGGGGTCAATTTTTCATAGCCTATGACATTCCCCGTGTCAGAAGCTTTCATTCGACATACAGCTTATTACTTTCAGCATTCATGTTCTGGAGATATAGCGGGACAATCATTTTCACATTTCCCCTTTTTAGGGGGGAAAAAGCATGGGGGGGGTCAATTTTTTACAGCTTATATGACACTCCCCGTATCATAAGCTTTCATTTCGCACATAAATCAATAAGTTTCTCCACTGTGTTCGAAAGATATGGTGGAACAATGTTTTGTCAAATCCACAAACCGACAAACAGACCAGCTGATAAATGTCAAAGTCAAAAGCAATAGGAAAATAGGTAAAAATAGTCTGCATTGTTCACACAAGAATGAGGCACATTGCTCACATACAGAACCTGCATACAATCATGAATGGACAATAACTGAGGAAGGGCAACTCCCAAATAATGCAATAGCTTCCTAGTATTGCATTGTCTCAAATGATGCAATAGCTTTCAAGGTATTGCATTGTCTCAAATGAAACAATAGCTTCCCAGGTATTGCATTGCTTCGAATGATGCAATAGCTCCCTGGTATTGTGTCACCTCAGTGCTTTGCATAGTGCATGAAAGATACAGATTGGTATACACTGTATCTGGACACAGCCTCCTGTATTTTCAAAACAAGAGCCAATTACCAATTTTTAATGTCAATTGTGTTTAGCACCTCAAAATTAGTAGAAAATGGCTTTCATTTCCGAAACATTTTCAGTGTTATACAATGTAATTGTTTCTTTTCTCACCAAAGGCAAAATGAAAGTTAGCAGAGAAATTCTCAATAGAGTTGGGACTTGAATCTGAGAACATCAGATTATAATTCTAGATTAAAATGTTTTTTTTTTCCTGGAATATATTTTAGTTCTATTTTAGTTATGGAGTATATTTTAGAATATATTGTGGCTCAGCATGTGGGTTCAAGCACTCCAGAACTAAAATAGAACTCCTAAAATATACTCCAGGAAAAAAATTGCAAATTTCTTATGACATTAATAATTAAATCACTTAAACTTTATTTTAAAGCTGTTGTTGTTGTTGTTGTTGTTGTTTTACCTCTGAACGGCACTTTTTTGCACACCATGGGCTAAATGGCCAGGTCACAAGGACCCCGAAGGCTCAGAGAAGGTTGGGGGAGGGGACCCATTGGAACAGCTGTTGGGAGACAGATGGTAGCCTCCCGTCAAGGCCATCCAACGTGTTCTTTAACGTGCACAGGGTATGGCTCTCCCGCACATGGGGCCACGGCTTAACGTCCCATCCGACGGACGACGGCCTTTCCAAGCCCATCGGTGTCCCCTACTGACCGTGGGCAGGGCGGGGAATTTTGCGGAGATAAATCTCAACGCTGACCCAGCTGGGACTCAAACCTGGGAACTACAGATTACGAGCCTGGCGCACTACCGACTGAGCCACCCCCGCCCCATTTTAAAGCTGACAAACAAAATTAGGTAATATTACATACCAAAATTAAGGAGCATTTAATCCCAAGTATTAAAACATAAATTCAAAGAAAGGAAAATAAAATTTTCAAATACACTAAGAGCAAATGAAAGAATTTTACAGTCATTTTCCTAAATAAAAACTGTTTCATGAATAGTGTATTATTTGGTCAGACGTCTGTACTTGAGATGTTTTTATTAAGAGTAAGGTTTTACTTTTGAGATTTTTTTTTCAAACCAGCTATAGGGCTAGGTTACAAGGACTCAGAGCTGGGTAGAGGAAGGACTGTTAGGATATTAGGAGGCAATGGTTAGCCACTGGACAGCTGTTAGAAATCAGAAGTCATTCATCAAGGTCATGCAGCCTGTTCTTTAAACACAGAGAGTACAGCTCTACTACATGTGGGACCCCAGCTCAATATTCTATCCAATGGATAACAGCTATTCCAAGCCCATTGGCATCCCATTTTTACCTAGGGCAGAGCAGGGATTGATGGAGAAAATCTCAATGCAAACGCTATGGGGACTTGAACTGAGAACATCAGATTTCAAGCTTAGCACACTATCAACTAAACCAACTCCAGCCCCACTGATGTCAAACACAACTTTCTGAAGTATGAATATTTCACATATACATTTTAGTATAGGAAATTACAAACTGCTACTTCTTTCAAAATAAACCAAAAATATGATGGGAAATTGTTGCAAATGTAAGTAAAAATCAATATTTTAATCTAACATATCTATTGTAACACTTCTGCACATTTTTCACATTTAGTTACCATCTTGGATTTTAAAAAAAAGGGCTCACTGTAAACTTTTAGATACAGACAAGCATTTTCTTTAAAAAAACAACAACAGAATAACCAAACTTTAAAATATAAACAACTGAAATAGTAAACTACTATTAAGCACTGATATAGAGAAAGAAACACCTACCTGTATGGCAGTTACTATATGACATGGATTAAGAAGATATATCACAGTTCTTGAAGAGAACTTGAATCCTATTTCTATTCCAAAAACTAGGCACATCAATACAAGAAGTGCTCGCTTTCCACCTCTATCTTCCCTTTCTACTTTAGGAACTGGTGGAACATTTGTTCTTTTGTAACCCCAGTAGGTAGTGAAAGCACCAAAAGCACATGCTATTATAGTTTCAATGATGCGTCTTTGAGGGCTGAGAAAATTAACACAATCTGGTCCTCCATTTCCTTTTATACTATGATTCACCCCACTATAAGACCAATCAGCTACATCAGCCAGAGAATGACCTAACATCTTTATATACAGTAACTGTAATAATAAAAATATCAGAGTGAAACAGAATCAATGTTTTTAATCTAGTCTCAAAATATCAATTTCAGTACAATAGTAAAAATTAATTATCTTATTCTGGTAAAACATTAAAAACTTTAAACACATACAAAAAAAGGGATTAAATCTTAGGTTGACAGTTATTAAAGGATTAAAATGGTAGATTTTATGCTCTGTATATAAAATTTTCACAAGATTTTCTGCACTTTTAGGTTGAAGTATTGAATAACTTATTTATCTTTAAATATATATGTAAAGAGCTAAGGCCTCTCCACCTGCCACTTTCATATGAATTTTCAATCTTGTCAAAATGAGAGCAGGAATTCCAATGTTTAGTACTATCAAAAGATGATATCATATTTATACCAAAGTCAACAAATAATTAAACACATCATTAATTAACTGTCGTATATCAGCATTAATTTCTAGAGAATTTAGTTCTTACAATGACATTCATGAAATCTCAAGGGCAATCATTCAAAATGACACTATGTTTCAAAAACCAGAATTTTGCTTTTTCACTAACTTTAATAGTTTGCTTCACTTTAATGCTAAATTAAATGCCAGAGCTTAACACTATTTACAAAGAAATTCTGAAATTAAAGTAACTTTAATCAAGTGCATGAATTTTTCTTTTCATTTGGGATGCTATCCTATATTTAACACAGTGAACTACACAGATCATAGCACTAAATGTCATGAGTAAATAAATAAATTACAAGACTTCTAAAAGTTCCTGCTAGTTGGCTCTTTAAAAAATAAATTATCCTTTCAAACAGTTACTTGCCACAGAGGTCTGGCAGGACCTACCAGTATATGGAGGGTGCTCAAAAAGTTCTTGACATGTCTGTAGATTTGCACTTGTTACTCCAAAGTTAATGAACTACAACTTGTTTGAAAGCTTGACTAAATTTATCATTACGTGTTAAAACCTAAGGCCATATCATCATTTCTCTCTTCACTGGGGAGTGTAAAGTTCAATCTGCAAAATCTGTACATTTGTTGCTATGAAGCCTACTAAAGACGGAAAGATTTTGCATTTTTACAAGGATGCAGCTTGGAGATGCGAAAAAAATTTCATGCCGATTTATCACAACTATATGGAGATCATGCCTGTTCATAAGGCATGACCCTCCTGTGGTATGGATGGATGTGCAAATTCAGAGGATAGCAGAGCTTCAAAGACCTCCCTCCCCCTCATGCAGGAAGTCCAAAGGAAGCTATGAATGAGAGAACCATTGTTGCTTTTCATGAACTCATTAAGTTGAATTGAAATCAAGGAAAACCCACACATCACCATTCAGGTAATAAGTTTAGATGTCAGTGTATCGATTGGCAATGTGGAAACTATTATTCATCAATATTTAAAGTTCTGAAAGATCTTGCCAAAAGGATATCCCACAAACTGACATAGAAGCAGAAAAGGGCTAGAATAGACTTGTGCAAGGAAATGCTTAGCAATGTTTGAACCTAGTGGCCCTAAATGGTTAACAGACATTGCCACAAGTGATAAGATGTGGTTTTATTACTATACTACTCCCAGAAAGATCGACAACAATGTTTAGGTTACAGAAGATGGACCACTTCCCCAAATCTTCCAACAAGACTTTTGTTCAAGGAAGAGGATGTTCACACTTTTCAATTACCAAGGAGTGGTAGCCATTGACATCTGAACTGTTTAACTGAAAAAAAAAAAGACTATTTAATGCCCCCCCCCCCTTCAATAGTTCCTTTGAGAAAATTTTTAACCCCTATTATTTTGGGGGTCTGTAAATGGTAGCTAGGTAGTCACTGGAAAGAGAGCTATGCAACAATTCCTTGTGATGATGCATAGAACCGGTCAGGCCTAGCACCTATTGCCCGATCCCACCTCCTCATGGTGCAGACCTTTCAAAAGAGATACTCTCTTGTGGAAGTGAACGGAAGGGGAGGGCTGCCAGATTAGTGTGGCCTACTGACCTGGATATCTATGGCTACTTTTCTTTTTTTTTCTACCCTGCTGAGGAGTGGTCAACCACACAGGGTCCTGGTGCTGACCATATATACCAATCATGTATACCAGATGCTGGAGGGAAGTACATTGAAGGCAGTAAAAGTTTTGTTGAAGTGCAATGGCTTTTGTTCTGCAGATGCATGTCAGGAACTTTTTGAATGCCCCTTGTAATACACCATAGGTAAGATTGTAAGGAAGGTCAGACCTCAGCAGAAAGGCAATACAAAAAAATAAATCATCCATGCTTTATTTGGGACTTGAACCGAGTCCCTGTGATCAGTACAAAGAACCCTAACCATTCAGCCACAGGATAGCTGATATAGAGAGGATAATTTCAGAAATTATGATTAAATCACAAAATATATTTTAAAAAAAACCCTTTAATGCACTCTAAAAAAAAGGTGGGAGGGATAAGTTTAAAACTAGAGAAAGGCCACTCAAATGGTGATCCTGAACAGATTGTGTAAAAATATGCAAAAACGAAAAACACAAACTAGTAAAAACTATGAAACATACCCAAAATTAATTAAAATATTTGATTTGTTGAAAATGTAACTGATTAGAGTCTAGATCAGAATTACCTTAACATATGGCAACTTATTGCTCTCTAAATGCTATTGTTGCTAAAGACTAACTGTAAAATTTTAAGCTGCATTCAATCACTCTGAATAACAAATCTTATTTGATACACACCAGTTTTCTCTTGAAACAATTTAGCTTAAAGTAATAGGCAACCACACACTACCATCTAGGTCATTCCATGTCAATTCAACCAGATCAGTGCATCACTTCTAACTGATTTTAATTAAACTATGCATAAATCTTAATACACATAAAATATGTTAATTGTCCAATAGGGGTTAAAAATTTTCTGAAATGACTTATTGAAGGGGGGGGGGGGAAGAAAATTATGAACTGTAATTTTAAATTTTTTTTCCTGCTATGGTAGATAAGAACACCAAAATTGGTGTATTAATGTAAATTTTTATTGAGAATTCAATAAAAATATAAAATTCAATCAAATATATTATGGTAAAGTTATTACATCATAGTTAATATTTCAAAAAAATTTTGTTTCTACAATAACATTGTTTAAACATTGTAGAAATTTAATTTTTTTGTAATACATTATGGTTCTAAAACATTTTAAATGTAGGAAAAATATGTAGCTTAGAAATAAAAAAGTAAAATTACATACATTATATATTACACTCTAACTTTTCTACAAAATCTGAAATATGGTCATTTTATATAATAACAAGAATAAAATATGAACCTATTGTTGATATGCATACACTTTGAGGTATGCACTGATATGCATGATTATTGTATATGTTAGCCCATGTGATCACATCTGAAGTGTGTGATTATCAATAATGTAAATAAAGGTCCATATTTTTTTTCTTCCACCAGGAAATGACCACATATCAAATTTTGCACTAAACAGATAGAATATAACGTATAACTTAAATTTCTGACTTCTACAAAGTCCCTTTTTAAAAAATTTTAAAGCTGTAATATATTTATGAATTAATTTTTTTAACTGAATTCACAATGATAAATTACATTGGTATACAAATTTTTGTATTCTTACCATAGGAGCAAAAATAAAAATAATAAAAAATAACAAAAACCTTATATTTTAAATGGCTATAACTTTTTTTACTACTGGTTTGGGCAACTGCACATCTTATGTGTATTAACATCCCAATCTCATTAAAATCTGTGATGGATAGTGAACATTTGTAAAATTTTTGGTTTATTTGATATGGAATGATTCAATGTTTTCTAATGTGTTATACTTGTATGGAGTACAGGTAACCCCCGTTCATCGCGAAGGATACGTTCTGGACATGGTCGCGATAAGCGAAATTTCGCGATCAACGGGGGATTTAAAAAAAAACATCATTTTAAAATTTGAAAAAACACTTTAATAAAATAAATATTATTAATAACAAAAAAATGTCATACATAACATAATTCATTCATTTTGTTCCGCGTTGCAAAAAGGATTCTAGATTCCCTTGTTTGGCCTCTCTACGTTTATTATGCAAAATTTGCCGATAACTGTCAAATAATCCGTTACAACCACACTTTACAGCACTCACTCGCTCGTAATCTTCGTCGTTTTCTTCCAACAACTCCATGCACTGATTGTGAAGAGAAAGGACCTTTTCAATGATTTTGACACTTAACTTTCAAACGGGAACAGGTTCCGAGACGTCATTTTCTTGGGACATAGTATGGCAGTCAATTTCCTGCAGCTCTTCATTAGTTAAGGGTTCGCCGTGTGATTTTAACAAAGTCTGAATATCATCTACATCAACACCTTCGATGCCTCCGGAAGTGGCCATAAGACTAATCTCTTCGATGATATTTTGAATATCATTTTAATAATTGATGTGATCTTCAACAATTTCTCTGAGCAACTTTTTCTGAACACCCTTCATACACAACTGGGTGACTTCATTCCATGCTTCGTCGATGCTTCTGATAGCTTTCATAATATTAAATTGTTTCCACTAAACCCGCATGACACCACTTCTATCAGTTTCTTCAATGAGTTGGCGCATCGTTTTTCTTAAATAATAGGCTTTGAATGCTGCTATTGCGCCTTGATCCATAGGCTGAAAGATGGAAGTGGTATTTGGAGGTAATACTTCAACGGGAAAATCAGTGCACAGTCTCAAGTTCCACAGGATGTCCCGGCGCATTGTCCAACACCAAAAGTGCTCGAGGTTCAACTCCAATAATATCCTCGCAATATTTTTTTATTGCTGGGCAGAAACAAGTTTTAAACCAGTCCATAAATAATGTGCCATCCAAGCCTTAAGGTTACTTCGCCAAAAAACTGGTAAATTGTTTTTAGAATAACCTTTCATGGCACGAGGAGTTTCTGATTGATAAATCAACAATGGTTTCAATTTTAATTCTCCGGATGCATTTCCGCCGAAAAGAAGAGTTATACGATCCTTGGCTGCTTTAAATCCAGAAGCAGCCTTCTCCTTTATGGAAATAAACGTACGTGTTGGCGTTCGTTTCCAATAGAGTTCCGTCTCATCTACATTAAAAATTAAATTTAGTGGATAATTTCCCCTTTCCACAATTTCACGGAACTCCATTGGATATTTTTCAGTTGATTCTACGTCTGCACTAGCCGATTCGCCAATCATTTTAAGGCTATGCAAGTTTGATCGTTTTCTAAACCGATCAAACCAACCTTTGCTTGCTTTAAAAATTTCTCCTCCATGTTGAGATTTTAAATGATCTCAAAGGCTGTGATTTATTCATTATGATTTGGGTACTCACAGGCACGTGGTGTTGATTTAGGTCCTCTATCCATTTGCTTAATAAATTTTCCATTTCTATCATCAAAAAACTTCTGGTTCGTGAAACTTTCGTCGCTGTAATTGGAGTAACACTTTCGCCAGCCATTTTAATTTTGTCTTTTTGTTGCACAATTGATCGCACTGTAGACTCAGGCAATTTGAAATCCCTTCCTACAACTGTAAATTTACCACCACTTTCTATCCTTTCTATAATTTTTAGTTTCTTTTCTAAAGTCACTACATTGCGAATTTTCTTAACCGATTTTTCACATTGTCTTTTTGACATTTTAAAAATTACGAAGGGATAAAAAAATATGCAGTCAATTTAATTAGCGTGTGTTTGACACTGCAGCTAAGATGACACTGAAGGATAGACCCAAATGATGCACTGGCTCAACCGTACAAGGCACCGGCGTACAGTGTTCTTTTGTCTCGCCCACACTCGTAACTTTACGTTATGTACATGTGTATGATGTGATTGAGCGAGAAAGAAAGTTAGCACGCATGTGCAACCATTCATTTTGACTTTTCCTCGCATGTTTCAAAGTCATACAAGTGCCGAGACAAAAAAAAAGATCGCGATATAACGAATCCACACTCGCCGGGGTCGCGATGAACGGGGGTTACCTGTATTGATATTCATTGCTCCCTCCTTACATGAGTAAGAAGTGTGAGGTAACAATAAATTATGTAATGTTAAAAATAATTACTTAGTGATAATATAGAAATAATACACTGCCCTACCAAAATATTACAAGAATTACCACATTATAGCTGGGAAACTAACTTAGAAGCTTTATAATTAAATAATTAATGGAAAAATATAGCTGAAGATAAATGAAAGATTATAATCAAATTTATTTAAATCTAAATTTTGAACAATATTTTTTCAACAATTAAAGAGTTATGGGAGCTAGAATATTTCACAACAGTAATTAGTCAAGAATTTACCTTAGAAATTAATTAAAACTTAACAAGTATTGCTTCAAATCATTTAATAAAATAAATATACAATTTAGAAGTTTGCATAATGATCATTTCAATATTACATATTTACAAATGATTTTTATAAAACAAGATAATTTGTTGTTAAATATTCAACTTCCACAACTCTAATACTGAGTTGTATATATAAATTTAAATAGATTTGATAATATTTTATCTTCAGTCACTTTTTATCATTAAATGCATATTTTAAAAGTTAAATAGCACTGAAGTTAGATTTCCCTTGCCATAACATGGAATGCTTTAATATTTTTGTAGTGCATATTTAAAATAAATTTATTCATCAGTGCAAAAGTATTTTTACAACCTATGGTAATGATATTAAGATTATCCACATCAAATAAACATACACAAAAAAAATAAAATTTTCACATAACCATTTTTGATTTTAATGGAATGTACTCAGCATATTCTACTTACTGAAACACTCTTTTGGCACAAAGTCTGGGTGGGCCTCATAGCCAATTGCTACATGAGGATTATCAACATATGAGTTTTCAAACTTTTGAGAGGCATAAATTGGTATGAATTCAAATGGTAAAAAATACTCAATACAATGCATATTGCAAGTTAAGCAGCACATTTGAATCATCATCATCATCATCCTCAAGCAGTCATGGGCTACGGAGGTCCAACCAGACCGTGCAATTTAGTTCTCCAAGCAAGTCTATCCTGAGCTACATCTGCTGCATCCGGCCACTGCACACCAATTCTAACAAGGTCCTGTTTGACATTGTCTACCCACCGCATCCTAGGTCTCCCCTTCTTTCTGAGGCCTTTAGGCACACTGTTCATAACCCTATTCACCAATCTATAATTATTCATACAGGCAACATGGCCAAACCAGCGGAGTCTCTCTCTACACAATATGCTGCTTAAAGGAGGTTGCAGACTCCTTTGCCTAACCTCATCATTAGTTACAAAGTTAAACCACCTAATACCCAAGATACTGCATAAGCATCTAGAATCAAAAGCATCTAGTTTCCTGTTATCTTGTTTACACAGCGTCCAAGTTTCACTACAATAACTAACCCTAGAAAGAACCAAACTATTATACAGTCTAATTTTAGTCTTTAGGTGTATATGCCTATTTCTCCACAATCTCCATAGATTCTTAAAAGTCCCGGGAGCAATCCCTATTCGTCTGTTAACCTCATGCCGCACATCACCATTATCTGTAACATAGCTCCCAAGAAAATTAAACTGCGACACCTGCTCAAAATTGCAACCATTCAGATTAATGGAATCACAGCCTGCCTGACCAATTTTCATCACTTCAGCTTTCTCTCTGTTTATAACCAAACCTACTCTACTACCAGTTTCATCAACAGTTTGAATGAAAGAGTTCATCTCATCAACATCATTTGCCAAAAGGGGTAAATCATCAGCATAATCTAAATCAGAAATTTTAGTATCTCCAGATCATTTAAGGCCAAAATCTTTCCCTTGCAATGAATTTCGCATAACGTAATCCATAACCAAACTAAAGAGAAAAGGAGACAAAATGCACCCTTGTCAAACACCAGATGTAATGCTAAACCAATTGCTGCAAGCCTTACCAACTCTCACACACAACTCAGTGTTATTATAGAGAGCTTTCATTATGTTAACTAACTTGTCAGGTATACCATATGATCTCACAATCAACCACAAATTATGACGATCAACAGAGTTGAAAGCCTTTTTGAAATCAACAAAGCTAACAACCAAAGGTTTCTGAAACTCTAAACATTTCTCAAGAATTTGCCTAAGTGAAAATATCTGATCCACACATGCCCTACCACTTCTGAATCCACACTGCTCATCACGCAATTGACTGTCAACCAGATTCTTAATTCTATTAAGCACAATCATGGAAAGAACTTTACCTGGAACAGAGAGTAGGCTAATACCCCTATAGTTATCACAAGCACTGCAATCACCTTTTTTGAAAATAGGGATAACAATAGCTCTGGTAAAACCCTTAGGAACCATGCCATCAGGGCAGAGATTCTTATCAGCAGCTAACTTATCTTTTACACGTTTATTAAGTTCTCTGTAATGCTTTCTATTAGGACTAGTAGGGTATTGATTAAGGACATTCCTGCAGTTCTTTCTTTCCGAAATAAGCTCAAGTGCCTTATCACTCAGAAAATTCTGCCTCTTCTGCTCCTTTTTTCCTAAAAGAGTACTGTTAGTGTCCAAAAAAGCCTGTTTAAAATGATCCCATTCTTCCTCAACTTCATTAGTAAGCAAACCATGACTGTCATAATGACTAAGTAACCAATCATGGTAAGCTTTGGCTATAACTGGATCTTTCAGAGCTTCAGTATTAAAAGTAAATTTTTTAACCCTAGCACAACACTTTTTAAGTTTAAATTGCAAGACACTTTTAACAAGGTAATGGTCAGATCCAATTTCAGCTCCCCTATATGACCTGGTATTCCTAACAGAACTAGCCCATTTGCTGTTAATTAATATGTAATCAATCATATTCTTATGCAGCCCATCAGGGTTGGGTTGTTTTACCTCTGAGCGGCACTTTTTTGCACACCATGGGCTAAATGGCCAGGTCACATGTACCCCGAAGGCTCAGAGAAGGTTGGGGAAGGGGACCCACTGGAACAGCTGTTAGGAGACAGATGGTAGCCTCCCGTCGAGGCCATCCAGTGTGTTCTTTAACGTGCACAGGGTATGGCTCTCCCGCACACGGGGCCACGGCTTAACGTCCCATCCGAAGGACGACGGCCTTTCCAAGCCCATCGGTGTCCCCTACTGACCGTGGGCAGGGTGGGGAATTTTGCGGAGATAAATCTCAACGCTGACCCAGCTGGGACTCGAACCTGGGAACTGCAGATTATGAACCTGACGCGCTACTGACTGAGCCACCCCCGCACCCAGCCCATCAGGTGAAACCCATGTGTACTTATGTATGTCGCGGTGTTTGTAATAAGTGTTAGTTATTCTGAATCCATTGAGTTTACTTACCTGTAGGAGACGTTGCCCATTGCCATTGCAGCTACCAATACCAAAAGGGCCTATTACTCCTGCCCAAAGGTCAGAGTCAGTACCAACTTTGGCATTGAAGTCACCAAGAACAAGGGTAATATCTCCTTTCTTGACAGAATTCAAAATATCCTGAAGTTGTTCATAAAACCTATCCTTCTCATCCTCATCGACATCCTCAGTGGGGGCATAACAGCAGATAACATTCAGGTCTTTAACGCTTGTCTGAAATTTTGCTGTAAGAAACCTTTCATTAATGCACTCATATCCTAGAAGAACATCACTAGTGTGTCTGCTGAGAAGCAGACCCATGCCTTGGTGATGCTTATTGTCATCGCTGCCTGAAAAAAGGGGGCGGGGTGGTTCAGTCGGTAGCGCACCAGGCTCGTAACAACCCAACCCTGAAAAGGGAAATTTAAGATTATTTTTAAGAATCTGACCTTTACCTGTCCATCTGGTCTCTTGCAAGCTGAGAATATCTAAATTATAATGGTGGAATTCTTGTGTGAGGACATCAAGAGAAAAAGCTCTGTGCAGAGTCCTCACATTCCAACTACCTATGGAGAGAAAATGGTTAGTGGGATGTATAAAGAAACTATGTTTTTTGAGAGAGGGAATGCCGACAATATCAAATAGCCCCCTAATCGCAGAAATGGGGCAAAGACCCGTTCCCCCACTACTAAAGGCTGAAGCCATCTACACTGGAAGACTTCCTCCAATGTAGAATTTGACGATGCCAATAGAAGCAAAGATTTCAGGTGCCTGCGATGACCTCTGCTCAGGATTATCCACCAGCTGATAAACATATCCTGTGAATCTATTCACTTGGGGCTGTCAACCCACAAACAAACAGAAAACACAGCGGAAGATTTTCCCTCCACAGAAGCCCACCAGTGCAGCAAAATCAGGATCCATAATCAAGCTCAGAGCCATATATCTGTCCAGTCCAGTGGGTTTATATGATCAGCACCAGGACCCTGTGTGGTTGACCACTCCTCAGCAGGGTAGAAAAAAAAGAAAAGTAGCCATAGTTGTCCAGATCAGTAGGCCACACTAATCTGGCAGCCCTCCCCTTCCGTTCACTTCCACAAGAGAGTATCTCTTTTGAAAGGTACTAACGGTCTGCACCACGAGAAGGCGGGGTCGGACATTAGGTGCTAGGCCTGGCTGGTTCTATGCATCATCACAGGGGATTGGTGCATAGCTCTCCTTCCACTGACTACCTAGCTACCATTTACAGACCCACATTTGAATACCTCATTCTACATTTTATATATATACTTCTATATTTTATATGGTAGCAAATATGCCCAAATAATGTTTAGAGATATTAATCCTTTAAGACCATCACTGATGAAGAACATAAGGTATGTTCTCAAAGGAGATAACAAAACACACAGTCAAAGCATCAGTAAAAAAACATGTAGCTGAAAGATCACTTTCAATTTTTAGTTTCGACATTCAGGATCTTTACTTCTTTGAAAAATTACTATCTAGTGAAGTGAAATTAAAAAAAACAAAT
The DNA here is from genome assembly GCA_038380435.1 of Ryuthela nishihirai. Taxonomy (NCBI): domain Eukaryota; kingdom Metazoa; phylum Arthropoda; class Arachnida; order Araneae; family Heptathelidae; genus Ryuthela; species Ryuthela nishihirai. The sequence goes on along the minus strand of JAWZYU010000009.1, from coordinate 24,531,849 downwards.
ACATATCTTCCTCTACGTGGCTTAAAAAAGTGAGGAAAGTAAAATAATGATGAAATAGCTTACTGAATTTGTATTAACTTCCAAGGATGATAGGTTGCCAACAATTTTGATTCAGTTCATAAGAAAAATAATTTTGGCACCCAACCTTCCTTTGAAGTTAATATGAACTCAGAAAGTGATCTCATCACTGGTATATTTTACTTTTACAGATTCATTTAAAAATAACTAACTTTTACAAACACTTTTACATATTCATGTAAACTTTTATGAACATTATTAAAGGCAATTTTTTTTATTGAAGTATATACAAAAATGATGTGTTATAGGAATGAAAGAGAACTTTCAATATTTTATTTTTATCTGTGGAGGAAATCTACCCCCTAAATAAACAATTTAAATAAAAAATTAAAAACAGTTTAAAACTTAAATTTTTGTGTTAATCACAGTATACTTACATTATTATTACAATGCTTGCCAAATGAACTAATGAAGCCCTATAGAGTGGGCTTATTCTTACGAAAGGGCTATATCAAGATTTTATAATAAAAGTGTCAGAGGACCAAACAACTTCTGAAAAACAAAATAACTTATATAAATTTCTAAGTTCATATAATAAAGATGGCTGAAATTATAATCTGAAGGCTCTTAATAGTAAGGATGGTAAAATATGGGTGCCTAAAATAAACTGTATTCACCAGTTTATATTTACCAATAAAATTATTTAGTAAATATACTCAATATTGATGTCTAATTTTGTCCTGGTTTTGCTCATATTTTTCCACCCCTACTGAGGTTAATTATACAGCAAAAGAAGTTGATCATAATCATCTGGTAATTATGTCACTAGAAATAACTGGTAAGAATAGAATATTTTTCTAAATATAAGCATATGACTGGTTCAGTCTTCAGGAATATAATTAACAATTAATGAAATAAATCATTTGTCTTATCTTTATTACATTTCACACCACCAAAAAGTTTTCATCAAGACAAATGTTCAAATATCTGTTGAACTTATTATTGTTAACATACATGACAAATTTCTGGCATCTGATAATTTGATTCACTTCCTGAGTGACTGAATTTCTTACGATTGGCTTAAACTACATGCAATTAAAAAATTGTTAATTAAAAGCAAAATCAACAACATTTATAGGTATTTGATAATTACTAATCAAACAATTAGTATTAATTAGAAAAGTTCTCAATATAAAGACTAAGGACTGGTGAGGTGTAAAAGGCTCCCATGCAAACATGAAGGGTCTGATGGTGGAGATGATTCAGCACCCTCACCATGATATCCAAGCAGAATCATATCCCTGGGGTCCATAGTCCAGTTCAACTGGACAAGTGCACAGTACAGGCAGAGCAATAACACTGATTCAATCCCAAAGAGAAGGAGATGACCTTGAGGATGTTAAATGCTCACATGCTGGACCACACTTGGACCTGAGATGACAAGTGTGGTAAAAAGGTCAATTTCTGGTCAAAGGTGAGACAGAGAAACTTGGCTTCTACTACAACTGGAATGATGGTATGCCCAAGATGCAGCTCAGGGTCCAGATGAATATTACACTTGTGGCAAAAATGCATGAAAGTGGTCTTCTATGGGGAGACCAGAAATCTATTAGCCATAACCCAAACCAACAGATTGTTCAAGGGCTGTTTGCAGTTGTCATTCAATGGCCCTCATGCTGGATGATGAGCAAAAGATGCTAAAATAATCAAAATAGAGGGCACTGCCTATAGTCAGAGGAAGTTGTCATGCAATGGAATTTATCTTGACAGTGAAAAGTGAAACAGAGGAGTAAGAGAAAGGCCACAACAGAGTATTGCCAACATGGACACAAAATATATGGGAAAATAAAAAGTTGGAGATAAAGATTGGCATGTGACCTTTCAAGGCGAATGCATGGGAATCATGAAGAATGCTGAATCTCCAAGACATGTCATACACTTTTCCAATTCCAAAGAAAATGGACACCACATGCTCTGTGCATTAAAAAAAATATTGAATTGTCAATTCGAGGTGGATCAGGTGGTCTAAAGCAGGCCATTGGCTGCGAAAACCATAATGGGTGTTGGAAAGAAGTTTGGACTACACTGGTGTTCCAAATAACAAACCAGTCTGTTATTTACCATTCTTTGGGTGTTGGAAATAATAATAATGGGTGTTGGAAAGAAGTTTGGACTACACTGGTGTTCCAAATAACAAACCAGTCTGTTATTTACCATTCTTTCCAACACCTTGCACACACAGCTCGTCAATGCAATGGGATGATAATTTGTAATTATTCCCAAGATTACAGATTATAATCTTGGGATCCCTTCCTGGCTTGGAGAAGGCCAAAATCCAGGAGCCATTGCTCCAGGACCCACCCATTCTCATTGGTGTCAATATTGCTCCAAAATGGACTGTGTCCATTGAAATCCCCCATGAGAAGGGGGATGGTAGCTGCAAGATTATGTCATCAAAGTCTTCCCAGCAGATCGTTTCTGGGCAGTAGACAGACAGCACAGATAATCAATGAAAATCCCACGAAGTGGCTACTGCCTCTAAGTTGATGGTGAAGGGTATGACCTGGAATAGAGAATGGTTGCTCATGAGGATAGTGATAGTCCCACAAGCTGGTCCATCCCAGTGAACAAGGGAGATGTGCCTGATTTTGGGATCATGGTGTCTGCAACTTGTCTCCTACAGGGTTGGGTTGTTTTACCTCTGAGCGGCACTTTTTTGCACACTATGGGCTAAATGGCCAGGTCACATGGACCCCGAAGGCTCAGAGAAGGTTGGGGGAGGGGACCCACTGGAACAGCTGTTGGGAGACAGATGGTAGCCTCCGTCAAGGCCATCCAGCGTGTTCTTTAACGTGCACAGGGTATGGCTCTCCCGCACACGGGGCCACGGCTTAACGTCCCATCCGACGGACGGCGGCCTTTCCAAGCCCATCGGTGTCCCCTACTGACCGTGGGGATGGCGGGGAATTTTGCGGAGATAAATCTCAACGCTGACCCAGCTGGGACTCGAACCTGGGAACTACAGATTACGAGCCTGGCGCGCTACCGACTGAGCCACCCCCCCCCTCTCCTACAGACACACACAGATGAATTCATGTGCCCTAAGGAGGACCTTGATGTTGTCAGTGTTCCTTGGGAATCTACAATAATTTAATTGTAGGATTATGGCCAACTCAGTTCTTATGAGAATGGGTAGACAATGATCTCTGATTTATTTTCACCATTGCCAGTGATGGTTTTGGAAAATTGGGGCAGTCTATATCCATGTCCTCGGAATTGTCTGAAGGACTTGGGTCAGAGACTGCTGTATGTGGTGAGGTCATGGACTTTTTCTTTAGCACTGGTGAGGGCTCATTGGTTTGCTGTCTGAGGCCTGGAAGGAGGAGCCTTGAAGTGGTGGAAAAGGAATATGTGAAGCAGGAATCAAAACTGGAGTCAAGGTCAAGATGGACACCAACTTTGGCTTTGCTTGCTGCAAGAGGTACTTAGCAGCCAGCAATAAAGATTCAGATGATGGAACATTGATGTCACTTTGCACTTCCACAGATGCTGTGGGAATGATAAGCTTCCCAGCAGCCACACTGGCATAGCAGAGCTTGCCATTTGGGGGTCGGGGTGCAACTATCTTTCTTGCTTCAGGATGTGAAATGTTCTGTATCATTTATCCTGCTGCACCTCTTTCCACTTCAGACAGTTGTAGGAATGCAAAGGATGGGTCACTGCAATTTATGCAGCTTGTTGTTCCAGTTGTGCAGTCTGGATCAAGAAGATCCTGACTTCCATATCGAGCATAGGTAGGCTTACCTCGGCAAGCTGTGCGAGCATAGCCAAAGCTCTGGCATTGAAAATAGTGCAGAGGGTTGAGAATTAACGGTCATACCTCCCAATGGAAATATGCTGCCTTGATGGAAGTAGGCAGGCATGGCAAATTGAAAGTCAGAATTAGAACCCTGGTGGGTACTAATTTTCCATCCCAGTGGACCAAAACCTAGTGGACTGCAGTCGCTCTTTGGGCTAGTAACTGAGAGGATTTCCTCCTCAGCAACTTTAAGGAGGTGCTACTTGGAGATATCATGAGAGGAATTCAGCAATTTCTGGGGCATCACAGTGACACCCATCACTGTCATCTTCAGGAGGAGCTCGGAGTGTTTATAGCAGGCAGTCTCCACTAACAAGTAACCGGATCTTAGGTGCTTGACTGATTTTGATGGTCCTGTGTGCCCTTCCAAACCCTTATTGATAAAAAATGGGGACATGTACCCCATGGAATGGATGATCAAGAAATGTGGGGACAAAGAAACACACAGATGTTGGCAGCAATGTTGAACACAAGGATGAAGATGGGAAATTGTTATGAGCCCTCTTGGTAACACTGGATAACTATTTTTCAAAATGGAACTTGTGGTTTTTAAATTGTGGTTCAGTGCCCGTGGTGTCCACTCACCATAGAGGCCAACAATGGGATGCCCAATCGGGTGCCAGAGCTTCATGTGCACTATATTCATACAGCCAGTGAACCAAGTCCTCACAAATAAAAGGGAAGTGTGAGGAACTCACCAGAGTTCTCACAAAATGAAATAAGAAATAAAAGTGTCAGGAAATGAACTGTCCTCACAAAATAAAGAGAATTACAAAAGGAAAAGGTTTGGCAAAACTCATGAACCTGTACCTAAATGTGGGCAAGGTATTCAATATACTACATAGTTGGCCCTAGCAGGTCCAGCCCACTAGCCAATTGATCCTGAGTGGAGACACCCAGGACCTCCTGCTTACCTGAAATAGAGGCCAAAGCAGTGTGTAGCAGCGGTCTTCTAAATTACTGCCCAGCCCAATGGCAAACATATGCCCCAATGGCAAGACGGGCCAAAGGGGACCCTGCTAGTCATGTGCTGAGGAGAGCAGATGAGGACCCCCAAACCACTACCAGGACACTGGTCACTATGCATGGTAAATATACAGGCAAGCATTCAGGACCCTGTAAAGTTACCTGAATCAGCAGAATCTCACTGAGGAGGGGAGCTCACACCAAAGGGCAATTTATAGATGTCAGAGCATTACACAAGATGTGTGATAATGTTTATGCAGTGACTGCTCCAGCTATGATGTTCATATCCTGTATTGATGTCCTCTATCAAATATCAAAAACAAACTCATATCTAGTCATGTCAACTCAACACATGGTTGGTTCAACTCACCATGACAACTAGAACAATGGAGAAACATTCGCTGCACTTTTCTACTGTAAGTGCTCTGTCATGGTATGTCACTCAGGACCAAAAATGTCAGTGTGCTTTGCATTAGTTTACCTCACAATCATGGTGAATCCCAGCGAATGGCTATTACTTGACATAGTTGCAGATAGGGATTTACAGCTACTATCATGAATGAATAGTTTGTGATATTGCATTGTTTAAAAAGTCACATATATTGCATACTCTTACATCTCCCTATCTGTTTTGTATATCAGTGTAATACTGCATACTCTACTCCATGTACACACACACACATACTGTATTACTCCATCAGCCTTGGGAAACAGAGATTTGAAGTTGCTCACTACCCCCCCCCCCAAAATGTGGTTCCTGAGATCACCCTAAGGCAGGTTACAGTCAGTTAAATAACAACCAAGTACATAAACGATAATGAAGGAAGCATATCAAAAGACATCTCATTGTACCTTCTCAAGGATGGAGTATGGCAGCCAACAACCCAACCAGACACCATTCATAAGTGAAAAAAGGAAACTGCAGTTACAGAAAGCTGCAGAACATAAACACTAGAAGATTGGAGAAACATTGCCTGGTGTGATGAATCCTGATTCCTGTTGTTGCACACTGATGGAAGGACTAGTATATGGTGAAACTTCAGGAGTCTATGGATCCATCCTGAGAGGTATCAACATTACAAGCTTGTGGCAGGGACAGTTCCAGAAATGTCATTGGGGGAGGGAGGTATATATGAAGTAGGGCTCCTATTTGGAATTAAATGGTGCACTGTAAAAAAAAAATTATTTTGCAACTTCATTATGTCTTTTGGTTGAAAAACAGCATATTCTTTCTCTTTTGGACACAAAAGCAATTTAACAAGATTACACCCATCCCTCAATTTATACAGTAGGTTCCTTGCAACGTAGATAGGTTGCCGGATATCACCATATAAATCAAAACCGACAAATTGAGAGCAACAACTTATGGAAAAAATGGGGATTGGTTAAAAAAAAAAATCCTTGTTAAGAATAAAATTTACAATAAAAATTTAGCATAAAATAAAAAAAAATAAAGTTGTAATCATGCATTCAATAGATTTGTAAATGTGAATCAATTTTTTTCCATTTTTCTTCAGGCTCAGGGGGAGAGGGGGTCACCCCACCCCCTGGATCTACCATTGGCTACTAGTGAGAGTATAATGCTGTGGGGAGTGTTTTCATGGCAGACATTGGGTACCTTGATACCAGTGGAGAAACATTTGAATGTTGCAAAATATCTGAACAGCACTGCCAATCAGATGTATCCCTTTATGGCAGAAATATATCCATCTGTGAATGGGTTTTGTTTCAGCAGGATGGTATTCCAATCTTAACAACTAATCTCAGCATCATCACAAGGAACACCATCCAGGAATGGTGTGAATGGATTACAGGATTACAAAGAATACAATCCACAAGGCAACCATCAAAATATAGTTCTAGGAACATAATAGTGACTTCAGTTTACTACAGTACCAGATTCAGTTTACTACAGTACCAGATCATCCAATCTAGCACCTTTGGGACGAGATGAAATGATCTATCTGAAGTGGAGACCCATCAACAGATAATTTGCAACACATATGGGAAGCAGTGGAGTCAATATGGACCAGTATCCCTGTAGCATGGTTTCAACACCTCATTGAGTTCATGCCCCAATGAATTCAGGCTGTTCTGAGAGCAAAACGGGAGTTACTTGAAATTAGGTAGATGTACTTAATAAAATGGCCACTTAGTATATATCAACAATGGGTGTGTGGTAAGAAAAAACAAAAACCAGTAATTCTAAAATAAAGGTAAAATATCAAATGCAGTTAAAATATCCAAGGATTTCTCAAGGATCTCTCTTGTTTTACCTCTGAGTGGCACTTTTCTGCACACCATGGGCTAAATGGCCAGGTCACATGGACCCCAAAGGCTCATAGGTTGGGGGAGGGGACCCACTGGAACAGCTGTTGGGAGACAGATGGTAGCCTCCTGTCAAGGCCATCCAGCATGTTCTTTAATGTGCACAGGGTACGACTCTCCCGAAAAATGGGGCCATGGCTTAACGTCCCATCCAACAGATGGTGGTCTTTCCAAGCCCATCGGTGTCCGCTACTGACCATGGGCAGGGAAGGGAATTTTGCAGAGATAAATCTCAACACTGACCCAGTGGGCAAACCATTAGATAAATCATGTCCAAATGTAAGGGGAACAGATGCAAATGATGTGAACTAAACTGTTTTTCAGCATTAAAACAACAATTCTTTCAATATGATAAGCAGTTAAAATGGTTTCATAAAATTTGAATATATGTTTGTTATCTGCCTGAAGAAAATACATTAGAAATCCACAACTCAAGAGGAAAGAAGCTTGCAATTCCCATGAAAACAAGACTGCCAAGTTCTGACAACAGCCTTGACTTGCAATAATTTGATTGTTGTCTGTTCTGGCCATTTATCTGGAGTTCAATGAAAAAACTCTATAGGAAATTTGTGTAAGGAACTGGAAGTAGAAAAACAAACAGGAGGATGCTAATCTACCAGCAACATCAGACATATTTAAATCAATAAATCAAATATTTAAAAAAAAAAATCCTCATATTGCAGGACACATCGTGGAGATCTGAGAAGTAGCTGCTAGCATAATAAAATCTGCCTCATAAAAGTAGACCTACGCAGGGCACATGCATTCGTGGTACCTGACACCAGCATGTCCAGGCATCTAATAGAACTTGATGGTATACATGACAGTCAGATATGTGGCTGTTCACTGGGCCCTACAGGCTCACTTTTCGTGGCAGGTACATTGAACTGTAGTTGTTTGTGAATCTTGGCATGTATAGTAGTTAAGCCATCAGCAGCAAGGTATCATGGAAGAATTGCTTTCATTTGACACAACTTTTTATTCCTGGCCTTCATGTGGAACAATCATTTACACACATTTCTTTTTATATATATACAGGGTGATTCAAAACTTATCATTCAAATTTCGTGGGGAGGTAGGGAATACGTCAGGAAACCGATTTCACATAGGAAAGTATTTCTGCAAATGTACGCATGCGTATGTAGAGGGCGCTGTGTGTACCCAACCAGTGTACAGCTCGCCCGACCACTCCCGCTGTCATCAGTGTACGAGCTGACTTACTAGTGATAAGATGAATCGTTTTACGCATCAAGAGCTAGCGGATATGCATCTCGCATATGGGGCATAATGTTCCATATATGCCACTTATAATTCTAAAAATTACACAAACATATTAGATAACTGTAATGATCTAAAAATAAAAACTCCTGACCTAGAAACCATTGATTTCTAATAGTTATCAGAATGGCATTCTGATACATCATCAGTACAACTTCTAAAAATTTTCTCTCTCCTTTAGCAGTCAAATTTCATGAAGCTGGTGGCATGAGTAGCATTATACCCACAAATTAATGACGAAAAACAACCTAAAGTGAACTGTATAAGAAAAAACTAACAAAAACTATTTAATCTCAACATCCATAAATGTGTAATATTTCAAAAATCATTACAAAAGCAATACATGGCATTGGGATATATTTGAAGTTTCAGACACTGACCTCGAATGTATCTCATTTTTTCCAAAAGCACTATTTATTTTTAATAGCCTTCACAACTGTCCTAAAACTTTCCTAAATTGATGCCACTGGTGCATACAAAATATTCCTAAACAAATGAAGAGTTAATAGTACATATTTGTGAAATAAAACTAACCCTATTTGAAATTTTGCTCATTTAATTTTTCAATTAATTTACCTTTCTAATTTTAAGCTCTACGTCCTATGTTGCCCACAGCATTTCTTTAAACAATACTTTTTGACCTTTAGTGCAGAAAATGTTTTCTTAAACTACCAAAGGAATTCCAAAACGTTCTGAATCGATTTTCATGTGTACTGAATTGAGCTACTTTAAACTCAGTTACCCTTGTTTTAATAGTAAGTTTGCTCATAAAAATTATGTTTTATTCTCGATATTTTCTGCTATCACTTCAAATGATTCAATACTAAACGTTAGACTTACTTCAGCAAGTACTTAACAGAATTCTGTGAGGGCCGCAAATTGCACTCCCTCTTCTAAGTAGATAGGTCACATGACATCAACCGAGGTTCAGCTGTAACCATGGTTGTAACTTACAGCAGTTTACCACTATACAATAAGTTCAACCGGTTCAACAGCTCACATAAAACCAAATCGGAAAACAATATATTCCAGCTACGTATCATAGGTCGAGATATTAATAATTGTTGCCACTTTTGAAAAGATTGTAAAAAAGATATCTTTTCAGAATCTAACGATCAAATGTTACGACTGTAGAGATTAATAGGATTTACACTAAGATCAAATGTTACGAGTGTAGTGATTTTCGATGCTGTGCAAAGAAACACGAGATCAAATTCTGCCCATGCTGTTTGTGTATTTCACTTTTTAGGTATCGCATCCTCCATAGGTCTACTTTTAAGAGGCAAGTTTTATTATGCTAGCAACCTATTCTCAAATCTCCACGACATGCGCCCTGCAATGCGAGAACATTTTTTAATTTTTGATTTATTGATTTAAAATGCTACTGGAAGCAGAAATGTTTCAACTTTATTGAAATGTGGCAAGCAGCTGCTTGAGGGGGTATTTTATTTATTTATTTTAGCAAGTCTGTTTTAACCAGAGATGCATAAGATCATTAAAGAGGACATCTCTACCTTCTGTATGATCATGCATCGATATTAAGATGGTCAAGAAAACGAAATATGCATTACCTAAAGAGAAGTTTAAAAAACAGAGTTATATCAAATTACTAAAGGGGATATCTCAGCCACGATGTGCAATCCACGGACTAGGAATAGAGGGAGATACTCTAGAGTAGGGGTTCTCAACTTGGGATACTGTAACATTTTTTTGGATATGGCGTGAGAACTCAAAAGTCGCTGGATCTGATTACCCAATAAATGTTTATAATTTTATAAGAATTTTTAAATTGTTTATGTCTTTTTTTGTGCTAATCGATATATGTAATTTATGAATACAAAATTTAATGTGTATATATATTTTTTTATTTTATTCCCATTGTTTTACTACTGCCTATAAGTATACAGTGTGTCATTTGCCTAATAAAATCTGGCAGAAAAAGTGTCCCATACCAGTAGAGGGCGCTGGGAACGATATGCTTGCCTTCTTAACATTACCTTCTATGGGACGTTTCGCTTTTCAATGACTTTTAAACATAGGAGCATTTATGCAATGATTTCACCATTCAAATGCACATTATTCCTAAGTATTTTAAATGAACTAGTAAATCTTAGAGAACGTTTGAGCAAGTATATTTTTTAAAAACGAAGAAAATTGATGGCCGTTTGATGAAAACAAACCGCATTCCTCTTTATGTATCAGAGCGCTGAAGTGATCGTTTTGATTGGCTCTTTGGCAAAACTCTTCGAATGACACGTGATATAACATATATTCTAAGCCTCGTATTCTAACATGTGACGTTTGGATTCACCAAGTTGTAATAGGATCTTACACCGTAGATATCCCTGTAAATTGCAAATGCAATTTACAGGGATATCTACGGATATTTTCGTAATTGGCTAAACAAGAAAGAATAATCACGATACTAACAACCTGCAGTATTAAAATGCTCTAACCTATCGGTGAAGTCAAATATTTATTACGTTGTACGCTATGGACGGTAACAAATAATTCAATTTTGCAAAAATCTATGCCAGGCCTACGGTTTTTAAGGATATTTCAAAGTTAAAACGTGTGAACGAAAAAACGCTGAATTTTACCGATTATCTCAGTTTTGTAAACTTACATATTTACAATTCAACGTTCATAAATTTAGACGATTGTTAGTGACTGACAATGGATCACGGCAGTCACTAAACTTTCTAACAGCAGTCATTAAATTTCCATCATTAGCTGGGGAACAGGAGGCCTAATTGAATTCGTTTATATGTACTTAGTTGCACATTTCTAATATAATGTGGCGATATGAAAGTTTTGCCTACAGAAGAAAAATATTTCACCAGCAATATACAGTATATGACTTCAGAAATCTGCAATTTATTGATTATTTGAGAGAATAGCTCACAAATTGAAGCCCTCCACACAAAGTTTAAAATTTCACATTTTTTCAGGGGTGACATACAAGTTTAGATTCTTTTGAAAAATATATTCGGTACTTCAATTTTAGCGAGGCCCCGGAAAAGTTGTCTAACTTAATCGATAGATGGCGACACTTGCACCAGCTAATTTGGTGATTAATTAGCGTCTTTGATTTCGGTTAAACTGATAGCGAAGAGGGATTCATCAATCTCCACGATTTTATCAGGTCCTCCTATTTTATTGGCTGAATGTCTTATCATGAATTCGGAGCAGACTTCCCTCATGTAATTATTCCAGTCGATGACTGCTGTTTGTCCCATGTTTAATTGTTTGTTGCACCATCGGATTGAAGTGAGTTCCTCGCTCCAACAGTACATGAACCGCAATGCCGTGAGAAAGGATATTCTTGATCCACTGAACCAATTCTCCAAACGAAGACCTTTCTTCTTTTTGCAACCCCTGACATTGCATCTCCAGATGGTATGTTTTCCAACATAAAGTTGCATACTATGGCCATTTTCACAAATCCTTTCAGCGGGCAAAATGCATTTCTCTTGGAAAAAAGCTATAGCATCTTTTTCCGTCGATGGCAGATTGAAAATAGTAAGCATATTAAATGTTTAACAACGAACAGAAATTCCCTTTTCCCGCCACGGCCGCTATCAGTTTAACCGAAATCAAAGACGCTAATTAATCACCAAATTAGCTGGTGCAAGTGTCGCCATCTATCGATTAAGTTAGACAATTTTTCCGGGGCCTCGCTAAAATTGAAGTACCAAAAAATGCATATGCATATATAATATCATTCAGAAAACATATTTCATTGCAGAGCAGAGTGAATCTTTTGAAAGCTGTACAAGGATTTAAATAAATTCTGAAACATAAAATGCTTGATTAATAGATTGGGAGAAACTTATTAGTTATTTTATACGATTTTTTCATATTTAACCCACGTAATTTTACACTGATCGTAAGCTTCATCATAAGTGAAGAAGCCCACAGCCTTGAATTAAGCTGCGGTTTGTTTGAATCGCTTCCTGTGCTGAATTGCTTCTGGTTGGTTTGAATCGCTTCCTGTGCCGAATACCACAGCATTTTATTACCGGTAAGTACATGGCTGTTTGTATCGTTTTTCTGCTGAGGGCCTGCCATCCTCTCAGACCTTCTACTGTGGCATATAAACTGACAGGCTCCTGTCAGACCTCTGTGGCAAGCAGCTGCTTGAGGGGGTATTTATTTTATTATTATAAGTACCGGAACATGTGCTGGGGAGTTGATAGGAAACAAATAACGACTTTGCCATATCCAATGTATATTAGACTTGGAATGTTTTTAAACGTAAAAACAAAACCTCAGACTTTTTTTATATTTGTTTAGAACCTAAAATTCTAAATATTACTCTTAAAAATTCTCGTCTTAACTACAACTGTGCAAAAGAAAGTTGTTTTATTGAGAAAAATACTTTTAAAACTCATCGATGCAATCTTGAGGCTGCCGGTTCCCATTGCTTCAAGTTACCGCATTCAAAACAGACCTTACAACGTTAAAAGTACAACAGACACTCAATCATTCCTTGCAACTTTATATTTTGCCACTTGGCAGGCTGAATTTCTTAGGGCGTAACGAAAATCAGTAAATTGTACCTAAAAATTATATAAGCTTTGTATTAAATGTCATGCGAGGTTAAATATGAGCAAATATAATTCTTTACTTTTCATAGTGTTAAACACAGCAACACTGAAATTTACAACTCTGCTGAAACTTGTATAAACGATCACTTATGATAAATAAATCAAACAAATTAAACGTTTATTCACTTATTGAATGATATTTCTTGTATCTTTCCACTGATCTGTAGATGGATTTGTCCGTCACAAAATTAACTATTTTTAGGAAATCAAATTTCCTTACTGCACTTACTGCAATCCTAGTAATAATAAAAAACAGCCAGTTTCAAAACCACTATGATAACGGTTAGGATATGTTGGACAGCTAAAGAATATATTAATCCTATCATATAATATTCAGTATTATTCCTTAATTATCGTTTCACAATGAATATAAATATTCACGAAGTTATAATAAATAGTTTAACTTCCATTTCCGAAAATACTGTCGAAACATCAAGAAATGCATCCATAGCGAAAAAATTACTGATTTAATGTAATTGCAGTTGAACAAGAAAGTTAACAAAAAAATGTTTGCTTAGGTTACTTGCTTAGGTTTTTTAGGCTTAGGATTTTCCACTTATCGTAGATTTTATAGTTGATAAAACATGTTCATCAACTGTAATATAACTTACCAAATTACGGTGTGGTGCGTCGACTGCCATGGATGTATTTAGGGTACAGATATATGGATTTGGATGCCATTCCAATGACACAATTTTCTATTTTGTAATGTAATTCTTAATATTTAAATTTCCGGAGGAAACTAACGAAAACTTTTACTGCTTATAGAATATCAAGTTTTTACATTCCCACAATGTTTCGCGACATTATTTTTTTTATGTAGAACTACTTTTTTTGCTATCTAGAACTATTTACGGTGGGGTATTGGCGTAAAACGGTACTATATCAATATCTGTTCACTGTGCATGCACGAAGTTATATTTCGATTCTAGTCCCCCTGTCGGTAGGGGACCATTTTTTGGACCACTTTTTAATGGCTGGACTATTGACGATTGCCACACTATATACTTATAGGCACTATAGTATATACTATAACTATTTATCTATTTATACAAGGGGTACACCAGTTACATACACATTTCCAGTGGGTACTGAAGCATAAAAGGTTGAGAACCACTGCTCTATAGAGTGCAAACTGTAAACGAAGCATCGCCATATTTCTTTTACTCATAAGCAAAGAATTCTTTGTCGTAAGCGCGCGTTGTTTGTGTTAATGAACGAGTGATTGCGCAAAAAAGTGGGTACTTGTATAGCATATTGCTACAGAAACAAACTTGCAAAATTTATAAAAGGAATAGCATTTCTTTTCTAAGAAATTGAGATGAAGTTTCTAATTTGGAATTTTTAAACTTTTCTATTTTCAATTGCATTAGAAAGTAAGTAACTGTTATATATTACTAAAATTAAATGCTGAATATCTTCTCACTCCTCTTTTTATTCTAGAGGGGATTATTGTTGCATTGCTTTTATTTGATATTTTAATTATGAAAAATGTCAAATTTCGAGCTCAACAACAATTGTTAAAAACACAGAGAAATTCCCAATCAATAGCGAAAAAGATATAAAAAATATTTTTCAATAATATACTGAAAGAGTATCTTTTCAGTTGCTAAAGAAAAACGATTTTATTCGAGAGTATTCATAGAAATAATTCACAAATTTTATCGTGGTGTTCAACTACAGTTTATACAAATATATTGAAACACAAAATAGAAACCAAAAAAGAATATATATATATATTTATCATTGTTTATTCCATATGCAGTGGAGCTGGTGTGCTTATTCTGGGGTGTGCAAATAAAAAATTTAATTTTCCCACACATGGAAGCAGATTAATTAGGCAACATGAATTAATATTACTGCTGTAGGTTTAATTCCTACTTTTCATTCCCGAATAAATTTCTCTTTAGTCTCAGTTAATTTGCTATTGCACTTTGCTTTTCAATGTTCTTATAGCCCAATGCATTCAACAGAAGGATAATTCTCCATTCATTATTCAGTTTCAAGTTTTGATGCTTAAATCACGCTATTCTCACGCTTAACATTTACTACTATCATATCTCGTTAACTACTATATATTTATAACGCTGGTTGATCAGCTAACAGCTTTGCATTTAATATATACTATCACTCTGCATTTTTGCGACACTCATGAATAGAATTAGATTTATTTTTATCCTTCGATTTTTGATAGAAATATATTTTTAAATACGGAATAGTGACCAATAAAGGGCCCCACAGATATCAGTTTTTGCCATCAGGTCTAATTGAAAAATTTAGGACTGAGCGTTTCGGCTTGAAGATCAATTTCTCTATACAAGGCTCAGTTATGCCTGAGGGCATTTGCATGGTTTGCTTGTCTTCGATGTGAATGATTCTAGCGTTCACAT